>CM060910.1:264076751-265560501 GCA_030737875.1 Allium sativum | reverse complement strand
GACAGCCCTGTCGACTTGGGGTCCAGGGGTGTCGACAACCCTGTCGACTCCCCTGTCGACATGGGCTTTGGCGGGAAAATTCCCGCCTACCCCAAAACTTGAACTTCCTAGGTGATTTTCAAACTTGAAAACCCTGAAAACTTCGACGGATCATAACTTGGTCATACGGATTCCGATTCTCGAAAACTCGGACTCTATTTCGCGTATTTTTCCGAGACGAACGCAATGGCATAGCCTGTTCCACTTGATTCAGAATTTAAAATTAAATTCTGCCTTGATTGTCGTTTTAACATGTTATCGAAATACGAGTTGTTACACCCCCAAACCCCACTTTCTCTCCACACCAAACCATTGTAATGCTATGCTGCCTCTATTTTAATTAAAATAAATCAATGGCGTCTCTACTCTGCTGAAACCTAAGCTAGAACTAGTGCTTCTTCTTCTTCCAATCTGAATAGGATTAAAAGAGAATAACTGCAACCGTTTTTCTTTTTTGAATCCAACCAAGGTGAGTACAGTTATTTTCAGATATGAAATTTAATTATAATCTTGACATGGTCATAAAGATGAATTTGAGATTATGCATATTCTTGTTTATCAGATCTGTTTTTCTATGTAGATCTATCTTATTAATATTATAGTAACTATTCTGTATCTCTTCCTTCCTTCTATTCTATAGCCAGGCTACCACGAGTCTGAGCCAAATCTCATAAGAGATTGACGCACAAACACTAAATTCAGGAAAAATAGTGAATGATGCATAATTAAACATGACTCATTTGGGCCTGATTTGAGAATAGAACGTATGTTGTAATATAAGATCTGGATCTGGGCAAACTATATATGATAGTCTGTGATTTGGAAGAAGGAGAATTATTGTGCATATGACTTAGGCGCAAAGATCTATATTATAATAGGATAACTATTAAATGTGAATGCGCTTAAATGGGGATTTTGGATATTAGCCATACGCTGAAATCAAAGGCTATAATTGGCATAATTCGTATTGTATATCATGATTTGGGGTTTTTGGAGGATATTCTGTACTGTGTAAATTTAACTAAAATTTAGGGCATATGTTATATTGTGAATTATGACCATAATTTGGGCAAGTAAAATTAGGCTTAATTTTATGATTAAATCTGTTAAATTGCCTAATCTGCTAAATCTGTTGAAACTGAGTACGGTAAATTTGGGGTATGAGAATCTGTAGGCTCGATCTAAAATTGAGGAAAACAAGTTAATAGAACTTTGAATAATCTTATGTAACTTGTAAAGAAGTTTAATTTGTTGAATTGGCATAACTAGTTTGATATTGGCATAATCTGTGAATGAGTACTTTAACTAAGGATAAGAATGCTGAGAAACAAGGTTAGACTCTGTTTGCAGTAGAAGCCTGCTCGGACCCAACCGGCTTAAACAGCAACCTCAAACTGCCAGTCTAATGTAAGAGGTCGTAGGCACAGCTAAAAGATGCTTAGACACGAGGTTAGGTCTGGCTTGTGGCAGAAGTCCGCCCGGAACCGCCCGACACATCTAGCAGCCACAAGCTACCAACCTAATGTGAGAGGTCTATGCATTAGTAATTAATTAATGCAAGTCTAGAATAAATATGATGCCTAAAACGTGTTGGGTGGATAAGGTTAAATCAACTGGGCGGATGAATCTAATAAACTGGTTTTCGTAAATCTGTAGGCCCAATACAAGGTTAGGTGAAACAATCTGTAAGTCTGTTAATCTGTATATCTGATCCGTTAGTCTGAAAATTTGTTAAACTGTATGTCTGATCTGAGAACTAGTTAATCTGAACTTTGAACATCTGAAATATGTAAGCAAGTTAATCTAAAATCTGTTAGTCTGGGGACACAAGGTTAGGATGGGAAATTACTTGTGTCATCTGTTGTATGGGACCCATATTAGTCAGTAACCCTTTTCTGGTATTAAAACTATGACCCAACACTAGGAGGGGTCCGGGGCTCGCTTACTGAACTAATTGTAAGAGGTTCACTCTGATAATGGCGAGGGGTGTTGATGGCCCATTCCAACCGGGTCATGTGCATTCATGGATCCAGTCTGCTCTGAGGATGTAAGACACCGTGACATATGTAAATAGGTCTGTGTCTATAGGTTGCCACTTTAGGGAATGATACACCCTTCTGTGGGGCCGGCACAGGGTATTTATGTATTAGGGAGCCGATCGCTTGGGGTAGAATTTAGGGTACACCTAGTTCAATCTGTTTCTGTTGGTATACCTTCTGTCTCTGTTGGGGTGGTAAAGGCCCAATAGTTGGGGTGGTAAAGGCCCATTTTTAGCATTCTGTTTCCGTATCTTCTGTCTCTGTTGGGGTGGTAAAGGCCCATTAGTTGGGGTGGTAAAGGCCCATTATTAGCATTCTATTTCTATAACTTCTGTCTCTATTGGGGTGGTAAAGGCCCATTAGTTAGGGTGGTAAAGGCCTATTATTGGCATTCTGTTTCTGTACCTTCTGTCTCTGTTGGGGTGGTAAAGGCCCATTAGTTATGGTGGTAAAGGCCCATTATTAGTATTCTGTTTCTGTACCTTCTGTCTCTGTTCGGGTGGTAAAGGCCCATTCACTAACATTCTGTTTCTGTATAGATTATTCTGTTTCTGTTTCTGTTTCAGTTTAGACATTAGGGTAACACCTAATCCTGTTATACTAAGTACTAGTGTGAACCCGTGCTTCGCACACGGTCACAATGAAAACAGTGTATTGATACACCGCAACGTAGAATTTAATGGATGTGTGTTTCAGATAATATATTATCTTGTAGAAATTTATTTGGTAGAAAAATGGGTTCGAAATTGTAACTTGTCTAAGTGAGGCATTATATTTCATTCCCTACACCATTGACAATTTCATTAAGTTACATTACGAAATCTTGCAGTTTGATTTCTTTCTCGCAACTTATTTGTAGTTGGATTACTTTTATAGCTTCTAGCCATAATAAAAGAACTTAGGCAAATTACAATATAATCAGACGGTTGGAAACTAAGAGAATTACATGCATTTATCATAAATATACTAAACCAATTGAGTAGAAGGTCAAATAAAAAATAGCTTCAACGTGACTTTCATTATGATTTATGATATAAATGGCATGATAGATATTCCTTATTCTTATGAGCATATCCAAACGACAGTCTAAACATATTGTAACATGGTATGAGTACTGTAATAGTTAACACTGCATAATTTATATAAGAAAACATCTTGTAAATATTGATCTGCAACATGATATATCAAGTCAGCGGAAACCATGCATGATGATCACAACAGTTGCAACACAAAGAATAGAAACTGCATGATAATATAGCCAAATAATGCAGAGAACATGAAAAAAAGGCAACACATTCAAGAACAATGAAATATAAATAAAACTACAACTTTACATGTATAGAACAAAATATAGCACTACTTTTTTATTTGTAGATGTTATTCTATTGACAAAGTACTAAACATAGATATACTAATTTCTCCATTTTTATACCTTCTTTTAGTTGCAGCAGCAAAAGAATTCCTTGATGTAAGGAGACTTCTTGCACCGGTCCATGCCCATATTTTGGTGTTGGAGTCACTCTTTTAGGCAACGAACAGTAGGTTGCAGACGGTGATGACTCTTAGACAATTGCAGCTGCAATTAATAGTATGTTAGAAACCAACTATCAAATAAACACGATGTGACTGATCACCGATGTTAACTCAATGACTACCATTTAGTTTTTATATGCTAAAAAAAATAACATATGTAATTGTTATGTGCTAAATTTTCTACCTATGAATGTTATGTGCAAATTTTGAAATGCATTGGAAATGTCTTTCATGCACCCATATATGTATTTTTTTAAAATATTAGATTATGGGTAGCCAAGTTAAGCATTGCCATCAGAATACGCGAAGCAAGTAACAGATCACCATAGCTCACTATAGGTTCCATTATACTCGGTACAAATGTCCTCTTATTATATTCAAATGCCCTCAATTCATATTTCAAGTGTTAAAAAAAAGTAGTACACATGCATCCTGTCTACCTTAAACCCATAAAATATATTCAATGGTATGCTTATAGGCTGCAGAACTTCAGTCATATCTGTTTTGATTTATCTGAAGATATATCGCAATATCACAGCATAATTAAGCTCAAGATCACTAAAAATTACATTAGCTTAAACCACATGACCACCACAGCAGGAAGTTAATTAGTAAGCGTAATCAAACAAATAGAAAATCGAAAGAATTATATTTAAACGTTCAAATTTTAAAGAAAATTAAGTGTTTATTGTGATAATTTTTTTTACAGGATACATAATTTGCAAGGAGGCTGTAGATTGTAGTTGTCACAATTGTATAACATCAGATTATTTTATATGACATTTGAATAACACCTAAATATTTAGCCTTGTGCCGATTAATGATTTATATTTCAAACTAACCAATATATATGAAATACAAAAGCTGTTTTGTACCTACATGGTATGTTTATACCGAAGAGAATGGGAAAGCGCTCCAAAATTCTGCAATATGGGACATAAAATATATGTAACTTCCTGTTTCTTTTTCACTGTTTTGGTTCTGCAGTATCCAATACATTTTTGTGTACATGTATTTTTCATTTTTTTATCAAAAAGTAACATGCGCGGTTCTGACGGTTCGACCGATCGGACCCTGAGAACCTTAAGCTGTGGAGCATCACGGTTCGACGGACGGCCCAGTCATGATAACATTGGTTCAATGGGAACGCAAAATACAATTCATGTAACATAAATGCATGCAAATAGAGTACCAATTAACTTGCTTGAGTTTTCATTAGCTTAAATGTTGAATAAAAAAAACTTTTTCAATACAACTTTTAACAAACATTGTGATAATTCATTCTTTATCTCATCTTACAAACTTCCAGATTAATACACCAATATAATAAAAAATTTCCATGGTAATATGTCAACCAAGAATATAAGTTTGCTGATTGGGTGAATTTGGGAACTTGTAAACCATCTAATGCTTTAGTTGTCAAAAAACACAATTTCAAGGTAGCTGAAAAGAAATGACATGTGCTTGGAAGCCATAAAAAATGAACCACATTGAATTTGACTGATAAACCTCTGCTGTAACATCGCTAAACTAAGGGAAAAACAATTTCCGAAAATGACTCATAAACTACGTTGAATTTAATAAGCAGATCATTTTATTTTGTAACAATTTCATAATTACCATAAATGGAAGACCCAGTGGATATTATTTTTCAAACTGAGACTAATAACCATGATTTTATATACAGAAACTAAGATACTTTTCTTCTAACTATATTTACAGGAATAACATGGAACATAAAAGGTTTGAATAAAAAAATGTTAACCATCACCCAGATATTGGTGTAAGAGTTAAGGACAGTGATCCATCCGAAGTATATACCTAATAATAAGAAAAACTAAGACCTTACATATACCCCTAGCATCACACACTCAAAGTTCCATGTATATAATTGTAGAAATAGGCTACATCGCTTTAAATAGTTATCCACCCTTACATTGCCTAGTTTTACATATAGAAAGTCGAGTATTTAATTAATGCGCACTGCATGGTGATATATACTTGCATGGACATCTAAGTGAGCCACTTGAATTATGTTTGTAATAACTTTTATAATATTAAATTCTTATTTAGTTATTAGTATATTGAATTACAATTGTTCTTTACTAAATGAAAAATATACATAGAAAGCACTCATGGACGAATGGTTTTGCTCCTTTGCTCCATTTAATATAATCAAATATATTACTTTGAGAATGAGTACTGTATGTATAAACAAATAAATTCAATGATAAACTGAAGACAACACTAAATTTGTTTTCCGTTAGTGGAACTAACTTAATATCTATCATGTGAATTATATAAAAGACTTTAATGCATTAATTATTAAACAAAGTTAAATGAATCTGTACTATAGGTGGAATTCCAAACAATTGAAAGACAGGGTTAAATAATTGAAGCAACATCTAGGCTTAATATGGTTTGAAGTAAAAAAGGGTTGCTGTAATATTGTCTTATGTTAAGCTATTTATTAAAAAAAATACCAAAAATAAAGAAGATGGAGAATAGGTGTGCATGCAATGGAAAAGCATTATATACTTTTGTATCTCTCTCTTTTGTAGCCATACAGTAAACATGCACCACCGAACACTTTTTCCCCTTACTATGATTAAAGGTAATTTACGTCTATCACAGGTGATTTTATTGAGCTTAAATATTACAGTAAAGACCTTTATTTATCCTTTTACTTATCAAAAAAAAAAAGGGATTTAAGATAGGAAGTCATTAATGAGAAAATTTGTTTGCTTGATTATAAGTGATGAGTATCTACAATCTTCCATATGTAGATCGTATCAGTCGCAACCCGCTAGTGAGAGCAACATATGAAGTCATGCATTCTGTTTATTTTCAATGAAAATGTACTCAATTCATTATTGACTTTATTTTAGTACAAAAGAGTTTGTTGATCACTTCATTGATATAAAGTACAACTAATCGGTCTCTCCTAAGGATCTCATGATTGTTTTGGTGGACTATTATTTGGAAAGAGGTATAGGAACATTTATACTGAAAAATTATATTATTTGTTACTACAAAGCTATCTTTATACTGTTTTATTATTCTTTTTTAAAGGGGAAGTAGCTAAACAAATAATCTTATCTAAGTTCAAATGTCCAACTTGACACTTACAGGGGTTTGAGGATTTTCAAAGTAAAGAGGAACAGAAGCAAGTTCTTATTTTGTTGCCACCTTCTCCACAGAATGTGTGAATAAAGATGTGCTAAGAGATGTTATTTTGAAGAGTGTGAGACTTATTTCAATATTGAGGTACTTAATTTAGTAGTATCGTTTTAGCATGTATATAATGTATTAGCTAACGACACAAATTTTATGCAGCTTAAGCTACGAAATATGAAATGATTATAGGCTCTTTGTTTATTTCATCTATAGATGATTTTTTTTTTCATATAAACTTCAAATAAGATGTTCAAAGAATATGTATGAAAATTATGATTGAAATAGTTAAAAAATTGTATTATCTAAACATAGTTTCCTATAAATTATCATTCATTCATAAAATCAATACCTTCAAATTTTATGATATATTAAACCATCCAACCATCAATTTCTAATTGTTTCCATTTAAGAGATAAAACAGTTCAAGTTAAAACAAAGAATTCCTAATTGTTGAAAATAGACAATATACACCATGGCTAATTCTTTGCCATTGAAATTAGAGAACTATAGTCAACGTGATATGAACTAAAAGCTCTTAGCTAAAGTTGATAATACCAATGAATGAAATTAAAGAATTATAGCCTAAAAATCGAAGCTGAATTTGATAAGATCAACTATTGAAGATAATAATGGGTTGTTGATCTGCCATAGATTATAATAATCAATTAGATCAGGTCTAAAATCATTTAAAATTACGGGATTCTTAGATTGACTTTATATTTAATAATGGAAAATTAACTTTTCAATTGAGAAGCAACTTACATGTTAAAGCCCTAGAAGTTAGTTTAAATGATTTTTGGGAAGTAATCAACTTTCAGGCTTTGTGCAAAACAACTGTAGTGCTAAAACCATTACTACATTTCATATTTGGTTTAAATGCATTAAAATTATCTTTATTTATGCTAAAAAAATTTGTTGTTCATATTTCATCTTATAACAATTCTTATGTTACCTAATAAAAACCTTTAAATCAGTCAATTGTTAGCTTATTTAAATATTACATGATGCTAAGGGATTTTTTAAGGTTAGCATACCAATGATTAAGGAGAACGTTAGAACAAAGAACTAAAACAAAAGGAACACGTCCAGCATGTCAATCCCATTTATGACCATTAAAAAATTAATACACAGTCGTCCTGAAATTATGGTCTTGAGAGGTACAAAAGTACAATATCTGGTTAATATGTGTTTTAACAATTATAAACAGAAACTTTGAGAATTAACAAATGAACAAAGATGCAACAATATTCATGATCACATATACAAAAGCTAATAAAGTTATATATTATTAGTAAAATTATGGTGTCGATAGATATTGCTGAATCCCAGTGAAGTTAACATATTTCTTACCCATCAAGAGAGAATTACTGTGTTCCCGGGTTATTAAATTATGTATCTTTCAGTTTATACTTAATTCAAAAAACATATTATGTTTTAATATCTTGGTGACTATAATTTGCAAAAAGAGTTCTTAATGGTAGCATAAAAAATGTGAGGTAAGAAATGCGCAACATGTTATTTAATTGACTGAAATTCCTTAAGAGCTTAAAGTGGGAAATGAACACATGGTGAAATTGGGAAGATGTAGGATGTGGAAAAAAATACGTTTCAACACGAAAAAAGTCTGGAAGTGAACTAAGTAGAATAATGAATAAACCTAACTTATACTAATGCATTATATATAAGATTTCATAATCAATGTTAAGTACTTTCCAAAAGATCAATGGTCAACTTCCTTTTATATTTATTCTTCACTAAGATAAAGTATCGTGTAGTATATTTATTGAAGACAAACAATAATTTGTTGCTAACATCACTTCTCAGCACTACAAATATAAATACAATTATTTATATTTTTTCACTTACTTTTATTCCTGCTAATCAGGGAAAACAAAAGTTCAGTCACAACACAAAAATCATAAGTAATCTAATTAAATCGGTAAAAAACTATGAGGGGAACTATGCATACCAACGGAGTAGTTAAAGAAATAAATCAATGCATTAACTTTTTATAGAATGATAATCAATTAAGCAATAAGGATTCATAAAAAATATAATGATAAATTCTGTTTTATATATTAAAATTTTAGTTTTATCCGTCGCTTGTTGCTAATATTATATATTGCTATCATTCCCTTCAATAATATTATACATTATATTATTTCCCATGTTATTTATGGTAATCAAACAAAACAATAGCTCAATCTGAAAATAATAATTGTATCATTTCAGAATCGGCATAAAAATTCAAAGAGTTACTATATATACCATTAGCATAGTTAATGGAATAATTAATGCATGAAAACTTTATGTAATAAAAATGCAATTGGACGTATAAGTACAATGTTAAATTTATCTAATGAACGAAAATAAAATTTTCAGACTATACAGCAAAATGGGGGGATATGTGTGTGTGAGAGGGGGGGGGAGTCTGTGTGTATATATACATGTGGAACGAATTTTGAACATCTATCGAGAAATATCGTGTTTTTAAGCTATTGCTAATAGAATAATTTGGCAAGCATGTAAAAGTTCCAAATTGAAATCTAGGCTTATATCGATAATCAATTATGCATTACAAATAATTTTAAACTATTTTCATTGATAGATGAAGCATTAAATATCAATTATTTATTTATGTACATAAACTAAACATCTATAGAATAGATAACCCAATCAGTAAGAATGATAAGAAATCATACCATTTGGAATCTTCATAATATATTATGCCTCCATAACATCTTCCCTATTTAAATTATTTTTTTAGCTTGCAATGCTACTATAGATGAACTTTTAAGTTTTGGACCATTAAACGTGATATATGTGCTTTGAACCTACAAAAATATGTATAGGATGGCAAGCGGTAATACACTTTGAAAAAATAATATCTCTAATTCATATATTCTAATTTAATAAAGGTTATTATAATATCAAAGACATGAGTTTTCTCCATATCCTAAACAAAGAATGATTTTGTCCTTTAATCACATTTTCATATCTGTTAAACTTTTATCTCGATTTTGATTTTTTTTTTCACCTCTACACGCAGGTATTGTTAAAGAAGGGATGTAGATTAGTTGAGAAAGCATACAAATATAATAACGAAAAATGATTTCAAGATGCTATGAGAATATCATTATTAAGATATAAAAGAGGATCGACGTGAATTACGGCAGAAACACATGGGTGTAACTGCCCATGTAATCATGCTATGCCAATTTTAGGAAGGAAATATAAAAGCGGAAAAATTAAAATCTAATTAGATATGTTTTATATTCTTAAGTCTTTATTTTCTAAATCTTGCTGGCTTATTGTTGTTAAAAAAACTCGTACATATCTATTATATTAACCTTCAGTTGAATTGGTTGAAGTTAACATTAATGATATTCAGTTCATTTGACGTCGTAATGTTGTTTAGAACAAATGTAGCAGACATGGTCCTAATCATTGAGAAATATTAATAAGCAGCTGAATGATCATGAACACAGGTTGAAATATAAGAAAGATTATATGTTTGATGACAGATGTTGGAATAATGAAATAATGATTCAAACTGTGCAACAATATTTGAAACTGATTTTATTCCTGTGGTAAGAGAGATTAAGAAAATAGAAACACAAAACATCATTGTCATGGACATAATATTTTTTTACCATTTCCAACATGCCTTTTGCTGAAAGGGTGCGAGAAACTGCATCAATCCTGATACATGGGAAGTCAAACAGAAAATTATCATTCATCATTCTGTAAAATACGTTTCATTACAGAAGTCATATAGGAACATCCATGCAACCATTGTTATTTTACTCGTTCGAGCATACTAATGCATAAATTATGTTAGTCATATTCATTTCCATAGTGGATGCTATTATTTACCTTTTGAGAATCCTTGCTAAGCATTTGCTCTACCAAATTTTAGCTGGAACTGGAAATTACATGGCATTACTGCATTTTATTTCAGGTCGAAATATCTACATATAAGGAGAATAACTAAATGTAAACGTAAAAAAAAAACCATATTAAGCATATCCACAATACAGATTTCAAATTTTCAGTTACTGTTACGTGGAGAACTAACATACTAAGCTGGAAATATGACATCTTGGCAGGTGCAAAAGTAACTGCAAATATAGAACTATCATGGTCAATATATTTAAAAGTAAATGAGTACCAAAAAAATTCATGCTCCACCCAGAGGAGACTCATGCCTATGGAATGATAAAGTCACAAAGTTTTGAACTATTTCATTAAGCAATTGCTCTTTCCCATTGAATAAAATTAATACCTGAGCATATGCTATTGCACAGCATAATAGCATATAATAATAACATGACCACCCTTGTTTGATCCATTGAAACAGTACATCCTCTAAACTGCAAACAAAATACAAACGAAGATAGTAAGAACACTTGTCAAGCTTTGAAGGAGCAAGGTCGCAGCTTAAGTGGTAAATTGAACATCAAAATAGCAATACAACAAACCATACACATAGAAATTAAAGGTTATTGTAAGAATTAGAGGAGAAAGAAAATTTTAGGGAAATTTTGCCTCTATTCCTTCGGTACTCACCGTTGAACTGAGACTGGAAACGATTCGCTTCCTTCAGATATTGATGTTGCCATGGTTGGTGGAGGATCGAAGCTGAAGGGTTTCATAGATTGTAAGACGAAACTATCTACCAAAAAACGTTTGAAATTGAAAAGCTTGGCAGGATTGACATTGAAGGGCCTCCAGCAGAAAGGCAGATCCCTGATTTATGAATATTTGCCTCTTCGTGATTAGAAATGTCGATGGGTGGAAAAAAAGGGGATTTAAAGTACCAGTTTTCTGGTTAAAAAAATGGGGATCTAGGTTTGAGGAAGGATTTTCCATAAATCGTAGGATGAAAACACAGAAGAAAGAAAGGGGAAAAGGTCTCGGGGCAGGGCAAGACGTTTAGACTTCAGGGTACACGTGTCAAGACACAATTGATAGTGAGAGAAGGCCTGAGAGCAAAGAATGCTCAACTCAGCTTTAATAATATAGTATAGATTAGTGTAGGGAAGTAAGATATAGGTAAGAAGCATATCTTGGTCTATATCATTTTGTTTCTTCTGTTTAACATAAGCATACCTAGTACTCCTGTTGCTGTAATCTCTCATCCAGCTTTATTTACATGTCATGATACTACTATCTGTTTATATGCTAAAGTTACTGGACTTGCCAGACTTTATGTCTGACCTCGTTTGTTTTCTCCTTTTTTTCTTTCCATTTCCACCCTCCCCCCCAAGGTGCTCAGGGTGGAAACATAGGAGCTTGATTCATATTCTCTCTGCTTGAAGTGCTTGAAGTATTGCTTGGCTTTGACTCTACCTTCTTATGGCAGTTTATGTTGGGGATTATGGTTTTAAAATTATGCATTCTGGAGGATTTTGGTTAAGACTGATACTTGTGTACTTGGTTTTGGTATTGTGATTTTGAAGGATGTAACCAAATTTATTTCTGTTTCTGCTGTAATAAAGTTATAACTTTTTCAAGTACTACTTTACGTACCTGTCTTGTAATATTTTGTTATGTTTACTTATAATGCTTCATGGAAGTTGATGCATTCCCTTTGTAAATGACATTAACGGACATGGGGTGTTACATAACTTGTGCTTGTGAATTGCACGTTCTACAAGTTGGACGAGCTTACAAGCTGAAGACTAAGTGATTTTTTGCATAATCTTATTTTGAAATGATGTTTGAACAATACATATGTTGACTTATTTCTATATTTATTAGTAAACCTTTTAACTATGACTTTGTAATTGAAACCAAATATGCTATTGGTATTAAGTTTTTGCTATTGACAGTTTTGTCTTGTGAATTTACTGCTTAATTGTTTGAACTGTGCACAAATTAAATGAGAGATTTGCTATATAAAGATCATAGCTGAAATGTGCTATATATTAAAATTATTAATAGCGGATAATTGCACCTATGGAAGTAAAGGTAAAATGCTATGTAAAAATTAAATAGTGTGAAAAACCTTTTCATATCATTGAATGTGTGCTATGAAAACGCTGAAAACGCTATATATACTATTAATATTCATAGCGGAAAACTCTTCTTATGAAATCAAAATGTGAAATGCTATATAAAATGTAAACTGTGTGGAAAACTTTTCATATCATCTAATATGAGCTATGAAAACAGTGATAATGCTATAAAAAAGCGAGTATTTAACATAGTAAGGTCTGAACGCTATATATCGATGGGGAATTCATTAATAGCAGATTTTTAGAAAAAAACCAAAATGGAAAACATTTTTCATAGCAATGAATATGTGCTATGAAATTATTGATAACGCTATAGAAAAATAAGCTAAGATTTTAGTAAGTAAATATAATTGCAAGGTCTGAATGCTATGTAAAACATTTCATGGTGGTGAACGTGCGCTATAAAATGTATAATACTATAGCGTTTAGATTTCAGCTATAAGATATACCAGAGCTATTATTGCATGTCGTTATATAGCGTCGTCACTAATGCTATGGTAACCTCTTATAGCGTTTATCACATGCTATTAAAAGCTAAATCTGTTGTAGTGATATATGCTAAGAATTAGGATTTTACAAATATGTATCGTTTACCAATTCAAAATGATCGTTAGATAGTAAATCATAACATTGCATATGAATAGGACCTAACACGTAAGTTTTATTTTCAAATTAAACATCCATCTATAAATAATAACGAGTCTTAATATTGCTTAAGAATAGGATCTAACAAATAAACCTTATTTACATATTCATTCTAAACTAAAAAAACATTAGATATTGCGAGAAAATAAAAATAAAAATAAAATAATGTTAATACAAAAATATGACAAATATCGTTTTATTTTGAATGTGTTACTCATATAAGATTTGTAGAACAAAATTCACACGCGAAGCGCGTGTTGCAATGCTCGTGTATATACATGAGATAGGATCAAGAGTACCCCAAATAGTGTAGCACCTCTATAGCTCTCTTGATTTCCACCATGCATCCTGGTTTCTCTTTCTTCCCACCAACTCTCTTCCCCTTCTAATTTATTTTACTATTAGTAATGGAAATTGGGAAGAGCTATTAGGGTGCTTTCATTCGCACCTCATTACAAGCTACTCGTTTATATTCAAAAAATTGAGTAGGGGAGTGAGAGTTAGTGGAAAGTGAGAGAAACGAGAATGTGTGATGGAAATCGTAAAGGCTAAATGAGTGTTGTACTATTTGAAGTGTTATTGGACGCTCCTATATATATATATATATATATATATATATGGGATTAGGCTGATATTTTAATATTTCATTCAAACAAGTCAAATGAAGTGATGTATAAAAGATGAATCTACAGCGGGTGAAAGCTGATTTATTTTTAGACTAAGATTCTGATGTGCAGAAAACAAGATTTATCACTGCAATAAGTTTAAAATTGACATTTAAAAAAAAGAGGTTATAAGTTTGCCATGTTTATTATAGTTATTTTATTGACTATGCATACAATGTTCAGCTAACATTTTTATAATTTTAATAGTTTAATGCCAAAGGTAATAAATGATTATTACATACTAGTATGCACCTATGTTTCTCACGCAATTTTTAAAAGGTGATGCAGGTTGGTAAGTAATGTCTTGTATGGTCAAATGCTTTTATTATGGTCTATTCTTTACTAAAATTTGAATTCGTATTTCATTGTAACTGTAGAGGGAGTTTCAATATAAATGCCTAAATATGGTCGAATATAGTCGAAATTTGAATCTATATGGTTTGAAATTAAAAACAATCAACTGATAATGCACATGCGTATGCATACGTACATACATGTATGTATATATTGTACGTACGTATGTATATATGTTGACATACCCAATACATATACATGTGCATATAAAAAGGGAACTTCAAAATCTTAAAGTGAATTATTTCTCGAAGGACGTGTCTTAAAACATGTTAGTTTAGTGGAAGCGAAATCGGTGCTAAATAATAAGAATGAATGATTGATAGAAAAAGGGAAAAGTTATAATAAATAAATATTTTTTCCATTAGATATAACTTATAGTGAAGGTAATTTGGATTGCAAAAAAGATTCACTACATATACGTACTACATACATACATAATTTTTTTCTGAAATTGGTAAGCTTTATTTTTACCTATCATATATTTCTTTTATATGCCTCATCAAAAACTTATAACTTTATAACCTAAATGAGTGCCTTACAAGGGAAAAACTGCATATAAATATTATATATTGATAGCGCAATTTGATTACATTAGTACAATAAATAAACAAGAAAAAGAGAAAAGAGAAAAGAGAAAAATACATAGATTCAAATAGAATAATAAAAAACAAGCCCATTAATTTGAATCCCAACCACCGGCTTGACATCCGCTTCCTCTTCTTCCTCGCAATTTCTTTAACCAACATCTTTTAGTTCCATGCCCCAACGTTGGAGCAACTCCATATTCTGAAGCATTCTCTTTGTCACATTGTCGTTATCCCTGATTAGGTATTTGATCTCACTTTTTATATGTTGAAATTTAGTCTAAGGATTTGTGACACCCCACCTCGATATCCACCTTAATAAAGAGCATTAACGAGTAATGTCGTCTATTAGAGTGGAGAATATGGCTGGTTAGAGGCGATCATCCTTAATTACGTATTAGGCTAGTGTTGCATACGTCGATTAAGTGTATAAAATTTTCTTTTCTTATTTCAAATGGATCAACATACTCAATATGTCTAATATGATATCACTAAGGGTAGGCACAGTTTGGTCTGGTGCGGTTTGGAGCACATATCGGTTTTGCACCGCATCAAACAATTGATCAAAAATACAAACCGTTCGAATAGTTCGATTTTGTAATACGGTCCGATTTTGGTTCGGTACGGTTTGAGCCCGTATTAAATATGAATAAGAGAATTACTTCAATCAACAATTAATTTACAATTGTATGGTGTTGTCACTTAAAGGTTAGGGCACATAGTGTAATCCTGAATTGAAAGGTTAGTTTCTAACTGTATGAACACTTCAATTTTACGTTTAATGAAACATAATTTTTTTAGTACATAAACCAAGCATCAACGTTAATTAATGCATAAATATTAAATAAGATATCTCGAATAAGATTATAATCAGCATTATCCAAAAAATGATATGAAAACTATTATACTGAAACTATAGATTTTTTCTTTGTGATAATGATTATTATTAATATAACATACGCTAAAAATAAAATATACATCATTAAAATAAAAAATTATGTATGAATTAGTTATATTTTTAATCATAAGATTATTAGTGTAGGTATTCGGTTCAGTTTAATACGGTTGAGTGAACAACTCAAACCACAACCAAACCATATCATTGCGTACTGGTTCAGTTTAGGGTATTTGCTCTAGAAAGATTATTCGTTTCGGTTTTCTGCACCATTTTTGCAGTTTGGTCTAGACGGTTTTCGTTTTGCAGTGCGGTTTATGCCCACATCTAGATATTACGATGGCTGAGAATCGTATTTAGAACGGTAAACAACTCATCATAGTTAACATACCACAAAACAATTACATATAGGTACAATCATGGAATTACAATATATATATATATATATATATATATATATATATATATATATATATGCATGTATGTGTTTTGTGTGTGTGTGTGCGCGCGCGCTACAAGTACGAATGATTTCAAACAAACTATACATGAATACTACAATCACTAGGAGAATAAATATACAATGAATCAAATGGACAAATACAACTAAGAAATAACTTCGGGAGATAGTCCACAGATGAAACTGCTAGACTCAAGCAAACAACCAGCTAAACCTTAAACAACTCGGTTGATCCGAGCATTAACACACACGAGTCAGTCTATTTTACTAATTATTTAGATTAATATAAATGAAAAGTGAGATCATAGATATAAATTCCTTTTATCCAAAAGGAAATGTATAAGCCCAAAACAATGAATCATTCATAGGATTCTCAAGGCTTGACATCCTATAAGATTCGAAGACAACGTAAAAGAACACCTGACGGGATTTAACTTCATCAAAGAGGTGCTAAACTTTGAACTAAGCACCAGAGTATAAAATTAAAAGATAACAACAAAACAACATGTGTCCCGCTTAAGAGTTTACTCAACTGAAAGTGTTCACCATACTAAAATAAACACCAATTATCCCTAAGGCTATGATTTGTTTCATCTTCAAAAAACCAAACAATCATCAAATAACAACAATTCAACAAGACATTAAATAAAGGTCCAAAACTTCAAGGTTAATGATATCATCAAAACATCAGTTTGGATTCAAATTCCCAAAGTAAATACTATCGCATGATCAAAATCATCAAACATCGATATTTGAATCCAGAACAACAAGTACATCATTAATAATAATTCGAATTTGAAATATCATGATATTGCACGTGCAAGTAGCTCCACCACGAGGTTGTCCAAGTACCATATAATATATATATATATATATATATATATATATATACAATGACGGATCTGGCCCTGGGCGGGCCTGGGCTGCAGCCCAGGGTCAGAAAAAAACATTGCACAGATTAAATAGGGCCTTGGCCAATTACCTTCCACTACAGACTTATCCTATTGTTTGTTCGTTGAATGTGGTCCAAATTCGGAATCTTCAAGTCAGGGGACCAGTGAAGAATGACGAAGGCAGTAAATAAAAAGGGGGCAGACGATCTTTTCAATTTAGGGTTTTCCTGTAGAGGCGGCTACTACCTTACCCAGAAGAACACGGTATAATTTGTATAATATATGAATTTGGATTTTCAGAAAATTGATTTTGGAACCTGTGTATGACTTTTTTTTAATTGGGATCTGCAGTATGCGTTGTCTTTCCCACTTGTCATTGTTGTAGCATTTTGGTGTAAACTACATTACAAATGTCCTTTTTTCTTCTTTTCGTTTGTGCTACTACGAGATGATGCATTGTAGAAGAAAAGAAGTTGAAATTACTATTCCATGTATGGCGACTGTATTTTTAAGAAGATTTTGTATATTCGTAAAGAATGCCTTTTCTCTCCGGTCAGCCAAAAAAAATGAAAACTAAATTGGTGTTAGTTGTTCAAAGAAGTGTGAGATGCTGATATACATAAATAAGATTAAAAGCAAAGTTTATTTCTTTTAATTTGTATGATGTTCAATTTTTTTGCATGAATAAACTGTATTAACTTACAAAAGCATGAATTTCACGGGAATCCTTACCTGATAAAAGCTCGGTTATGAAATGATTACTTGTAATCTGAGGACAGCGTTCGCATATTCTATCATTTGGCATGTGAAAGGAATTTTATTTGTTTTTTAGACAAACTGTAAATTGTTGTCATGTTGAATTTAAATAGACATCATTATCCAGAAATGTTATTTACTCAATGTCAAAATTACAAATGCATTGCTCTCAAATTGTAAATCAGGCCACCCCTTTGTTAATTTCTGTATCCGCCCTTATATATATATATATATATATATATATATAATTTCTACTATGATTCATCTCGAATGAGTAGGCTTCACCATGACCCGTCTTGGTCGAGTACAGCTTCACTACGACCCGTCCTGGTCGAGTGTAATATTATTACGACCTATCTCGATCGAGTACGGTTTCACCACGACCCGTCTTGGTCTGGTGGCCTTCAACAAACAACAAACACAAAACATCTTTATGCGTATATTTATATATGTACGGGACCCAGCCGCCCCTGGTACCGGCATTATCAACATGATGTGTCATAGACATACGGATAGTAACCCAACGGTGGTAACTATGTGTCCCATATCACACGTTCTCACTGTTAGAGTTTGTTCCATAGAGGCAATTTGTTTGATGTGAATAATAATAATATTGCTGATGTTATTTTTATTTGGAATAAAAGATTCTGATATGTTACATTTACTGCGTAATATAAATATTATCATAATAAAAGTCCTTAGAATAATAATAATATTGTCTTAGATCAAAACCTTTTTTGTTGTTGTTAATACATTGGAACTATCTTAGGTAAAATGCTTATGAACTTAGTTAACATCTATATCTAATATGTGAGTAAGCACTTCCAATACATATGAATCTGCTGTTCACTTGGTTATAATGAAAGTTAAGGGTTATATTATGGTAGATTGATCATATGAATATCCTCCGTATGGTGTTAATATTTGATATTAAATGATGCTACAAGTATTTATATGCATATATTTATATATATTGTGGCAAGTATGACGTGTGTGTGTGTATGTATATTGCATTCTGGGCAGTAAAATCATATGATTTGATTTTGGAACTGAATATATCTGAAACTGTTTTAGAATTCAGTTATGTATATATATCTCATATATGTAGATATATGTACATATAAATATTGAATCTTTGATATACATTACGGCATGAAATTCATGCCAGAAATGTAGCTGCCTAGGAACAGAAGTAGCATAATCCATCTTTGTATATATGTCTAAGTTTTGCTGCTTCATATACTCAAATGCTAGCTGTGATATATATATATATATATATATATATTGTTTACATCTTAAAGCATGTAGTGGTTTCAATATAATCTGATAATGTAACAAGCATGATCATTATCTTTCATTTCTTAGACATATGGATTTTTCAGTTTGACATCTGGACATATATAAATTTATGTTAGTATTACATGAACCTGCAATTGACTAAACTATGTGTAAATGATGTAGTATGTGATACCATGCCAATGATTGAAAATATGATCGGTTTAAATATCTGAGTGTATATGTTGTGTTTAATGAATTATTTGTTTTGACTACAACATGTTTGTATTATATGCGATATAAAGACTGTGCAATATATGATTTGAGATGTATATGCAATTTTGAAATATGTGATGTCATGCAACAGACCAGAATAAGCTGGTAAATGTCAATCTATTCCATCTGATTTATATGTGTAGAAATATACTTGAGATTTATGACAAGCCATATATTAGTTAAAATTAAACTGGGCTGTATGTATAAAAATATTGAATGTCTAGAACATGCAGTTTAAATGTTTGTGAATATGCCAATATCAATTGATACTTCGGTATTCATTTCAGTTAAAAATATACGTCTATATTTAATTATGTTTGTCTATTAAGATGCAGTATGAAGTTGAAATTTGGTATCTGTTGAACAATGATTTCCAAAATTATTCTGATGCATGAGAAGTGACTTAGAATATATATATATATATATATATATATATATATATATAGTATGCCTGTAAATGATGTATTTAACTACTAGTAGCAAGTTTATTTCTCATGACTACAATTAATTAAGATATGTCTCAGCATTAAAGGATACATGACTGAAATGCATTTTATGAAAGAAACTGGGCCTTGTAAGGCCTGGTCTTATTTATGTAACTAGATAGGCTGAACATCATCTAGCTATTTTTTTTGTAAGGCCGACTGGTTTTTATAGTGGACCGACCACTTTTATTATAAAAAATGTTTACATTAGATCCAGGTGATGCATCAAATATGCATCAACTAATTGTTTTGAAGGGGACTGACCACTGAGATTAGAAAATACATGGAAAATACAGTGTGAGGACACAAAAATTAACTAAGGCCAAACAACACACTTAATACATACTGGAGTACATGGCAATTTCATAGCGTCCATACTTACGCTGCATAGCTAATCAACATCATCTAGAGTTGAGTTGAAGACCAGGAAGACGACTCCTTGTGAGGGGAGTGCTATGGTCTTTGGACATTGGAGAATGTGATAAGTCAGTAGCTTCAGTAGTGAAGGGTGGGGGAGGCTTGTATGTTGTAGGTGGGAGGATGTGTGCATAAGGGGGATTTTGTTTGGGTTTACCTCGCTGCTTGTCATTGGAGATAATTGTAGATGTAGAAGCTTCAAAATCATTGGTAGAAATAGAGGAGGTTCCATTCCCGATAGCTTTCAGTTTCGTTAACTTGCTAAGAGGACTAGTGTTCAAGAATCCCGGTTTAAAGCTGAGGTTTTTGATAGTTTGAGGAGAGAGAACATAATTCTCTATGATAACATCATTACCGCCATTGTTCAGGGTATTCTCGAAGTCCCTTACATCGTTAAGAATAGCCTGCAATGCGTCTTCCTTGTGGATACCATCCTGTTCTTCAGAGCGCTTCGATGCTATACATATGTAAATCCGCAATACTTAAAGAAACTGAAATTTAGTTTTGAAATTGTCGAAGCAATGTTTTAATTTCTTATCACCTATGCTATTTAAATACTAAATACCAAAAAAATTTATATCCTCTTAATTATGGTTTTGTGGAACTAAAATTCTCAATATAAAATACTTGTATTTTTTAAAAATGTATAATTAACATGATTTGCCAATTCGAATTTAAATCCCTGTTAAAACTTATTATTATGTTAAGTCATGGTGACGTCTTACCAATAAATACACTCATCAATGTCAGAATCACTGGATGCAGGTAATGTCAAAGCATTGTGCACCTTTTATTTTATTTATATCCGATAGAGTAAAAGTGATACTCAAATTGTATTGTTGGGTCTGACTTTACTACACTGCCATAATAAGATTATGGGCTTAGAGATAAAGATCATGCATTATTCTATATTTTATCGAGCAAATGAATAATTCCATGAACAAAATGTTCATCATGCGATCCAAAAATTATATATACGACATAACAGACATAATATGTCTACCTAAAAGGTTGCATTTTGGGGATTAGTCAAAGCTAAGTCAAGGCATGATTGGATATGGATCTTGGACCACCAATATATATATATATATATATATATATATATATATGTGTGTATATATATATACTGATATATATATATATATACTGATATATATATATATGTTAAAATGTAGGGATGTTGATTTGAGTGTGAGCATGTTTTTTTATTTATACATTTATATTAATAATGCAATGATTGGTATTATTTTGATTGTCACAATTTGTGATACAAAATTATTTGTCATTATTATTTATTATCTCTTTTGAATACTAAATGGCAAGCAACATCAACAATTTGTCACTAAGGTCTGTTCTTGAAAAAGAAAAAATGAATGGAATCATTTTCCTTTGTTGGCACGGAAATTTGAGGACTGTCCTCAAACAAGAAAGAAAGTTGTATGTACTTGATGGGCCTATTCCGGAGGCACCACCAAGTACTGCACTCCGTGTAGAGGTTAATTCCCACAAAAAGCACCAAGATGATGCTCTTCATGTCAGTTGTCTTATGCTTGTAACCATGACTCTGGGGCTTAAGAAGCAGCATGAGTTCATGGATGCTTATGAGATGGTCGAGCACCTTAAGAAATTGTTCGAAGGGCAAGCTCGACAAGAAAGATATGACACAAGCAAGGCACTGTATCACTGCAAAATGGGAGAAAAGGAACCCGTTGGTCCACATGTGTTGAAAATGGTTGGATACATCGAGTATTTTGAAAGGTTAGAATTTCCTTTGACATTGGAAGCTCAAACTGATCTTGTTCTACAAACAGTAAGTATTCTCAATTCGTCATGAATCATCTCATGAATGAAATTGAGAAACCCTTGACTGAGCTATTAAGCATATTAAGAACTACGGAAATAACATGAAGAAAGTAGAACCTGCTGCCATAATGATGGTACAAAAGGGGACTGCTAAAGCCAAGGGAAAAGGCAAGAAAAAGCAGCTTAAGAAAACTTTTGGCAAGATCAATTTCCAAAATGCATCGAAGCCTAAAGGAGGAGTTCCCAAAGAGAGTAATTGTCAATACTGTGGAAAGCCGGGTCATTGGAAACACAATTGTTTTGCTTATTAAGAAGATCTGAAGAAGAAGAAGGAAAGTTTGACTTCGCCCGATTCAGTTATAAATGTCAATTTATCTACTTTCACATCTTGGGTATTAGTTACTGGGTGTGGATCACATATTTGTGTCAGTTTGCAGGAAATGAGAAAGAGTAGAAATTTGGAAAAAGGATAAGTGGACTTACGAGTGGTAAATGGAGAAAATGTTGCCTCATTAGCCATAGGAAGTTGCCACTTATCCTTATCACTAGATTAGTTTTAGAATTAGAAGATTGTTATTTTGTGCCCTCCATTAGAACAAATATTATTTCTGTATCTTGTTTAGACAAACTTGGATTTTCATTTATAATAAAAGACAGTTGCTATTTATTTTATTTAATTGAGATATTTTATCGGAATGCACTGTTAGTTAATGATCTATATACTCTTAACTTTGATGTGTCAGTTTATAACATTAATAGAAAAAGGATTAAATCTAATGATTTAAATCCAACATACCATTGATATTGTTGTTTAGGCCATATAAACGAGAAACACATATCAAAACCCCATAAAGATGGAATTTTGAGTTCATTTGATTTTAATCATATGAAGAATGCAAATCTTGTTTACTAGGCAAGATGACCAAAGCTCCTTTCACTGGACATAGTGAACGGGCTAATGATGTGTTGGCTCTTATACATAGTGATATATGTGGACCAATGAGTACACCCGCTAAAGGTGTGTATTATTACTTCATTACATTTACTAATGATTTCAGTAGATATGGATATGTATATCTTATGAGACACAAACCATAATCCTTTGAAAAGTTCAAAGAATTCAAGAATGAAGTTTAAAACCAACTTGGTAAAAGTATAAAAACTCTTTGAACAGATCGAAGAGGAGAATATTTAAGCTAGTTTAGTGACTATATGAAAGAGTGTGGAATTGTATCACAGATCGTTCCACCAGGTACACCACAATGGAATGGTGTATCCAAAAGGAGAAATCTCACCTTACTAGATATGGTACGATCAATGATGAGTCATACGGATATTCCAATAAGTTTTTATGGTTATGCCCTTGAAACCACTACATTCATACTTAATCGAGTTCCCATGACATCTTATTAGATATGGGCTGGGAGATGTCCTGATGTCTGTATTATGAAGATTTTGGGATGTGAGGCTTATGTTAAACGTCTTACCTCTGACAAGCTCGAACCCAAATCAGATAAGTGTTATTTTGTAGGATATCCAAAGGAAACAAAAGGATATATTTTCTACAAAACCTTCAGAGAATAAAGTGCTTATTGGTTGATTTGGTATTTTTCTGGAAAGAGATCTAGTTTCTAAAAGTACCAATGGGAATAAAGTAGAACTTGAAGAAATTTGGGAACCACAAGATATTATTGAACCTGAACTTGAAATTGAGAAAGAACTACAAGTTGTTGTGGAGACCGAACCAGCTAAAATTACATAAAATATTCGTAGATCTGGTATAATACGTCATGAGCCCGATAGATATTTTGGATATCTAATAACTCAAACAGGAGATGTAATGATCATAGATCAAGATGAGCTCACTTCTTACCAAGAGGCTATGAATGGGCCAGAATCTGAAAAATGGCTTGAAGCCATGAAATCTGAAATGGATTCCATATACACCAACCAAGTGTGGACTTTGGTTGATCCACCTGATGGGGTAAAATCAATCGGGTGTAAGTGGGTTTTCAAGAAGAAATCTGGCATGGATGATAGAGTACAAACTTATAAAGGCCGATTGGTGGCAAAAGGTTTCAAACAAGTTCAAGGAGTTGACTATAATGAAACCTTCTCCCCGGTGGAAATGGTTAAATCCATTTGGATAATGCTTGCAATTGTAGCCTTTTACGATTAAGAAATCTGGCAAATGGATGTCAAAACCGCATTCCGTAATGGGAATCTTATCGAGGTTGTGTACATGACATAATCTGAAGGTTTTGTCAATCCAATGGATGCTTAAAAGTATGTAAACTACAACGATCCATATATGGATTGAAGCAAGCATCTCGGAGTTGAAATGTTAATTATGATGAAATAATCAAAGAGTTTGGCTTCATTAAAAATGAAGATGAACCTTGGTGGGAGTAACATTATATTCCTAGTATTATATGTGGATGACATATTACTTATTGGGAATGATGTTAATTCATTACAAGCGGTGAAGACATGGTTGGGGAAAGTTTCTCAATGAAAGACTTAGGCAAGACAACCTATATTTTAGGTATTAAGATCTATAGAGATAGATCAAGAAAGTTGATAGGCCTAAGTCAGTGTACATACATTGATAAAGTGCTGAAAATATTTGGCATGCAAGAGGAAAAGAAAGGATACGTACCCATGTCACATGGTATATCACTTTCTAAGTTCCAATGTCCTAAGTCACCAGATGATAAGGAACACATGAAAATGATCCCTTATGCTTTGACAATTGGATTAGACATGTATGCAATGTTGTGTACTCGTCCAGATGTCTTCTAAGCTTTAAGTATGACAAGTAGATTCCAATCTAATCTAGGTGAAAGTCATAGGACACCAGTCTAGAACATTCTTAAGTACCTGAAAAGGACTAAGACTCAATCTTGATAAATGCAAGACAAAAGGAATTAATGGTAAAAGGTTACACGGACGCTAGTTTACGTACCGATATAGATGACTACAAGTCATAGCCCAGTTATGTGTTTTTCCTAAATGGTGCTGCTGTTAGCTAGAAAAGTTCAAAGCAAGAAACAGTCACTGATTCGACTATGGAGGCTAAATATATTGCTTCTTCTGAAGCTGCTAAGGAGGCTGTTTGAATTAAGAAGTTCATCACTGAACTTTCTGCTGTTCCGTCCATTGTTGATCCAATATATCTTTATTGTGACAACAAGGGGCTATTGTTCAGACTAAGGAACCTAGATCACATCAACAATCTAAACAAATACTTCGGCGATACCATCTCATCCGTGGAATTGTTGACATAGGAGATATGTATATATCTGTAGAGTCCCAATGGGTAATGATGTTGCAGACCCACTGACTAAAGCTTTGTCGCAACAGAAGAATGATAGTCACACTACTTTCATGGGTATAAGATACATGAGTGATTGGCTCTAGTGCAAATGGTAGATTGCTAGAGTTTGCGCCCTAGAGGAAATTTGTTTGATGTGAATAATAATATTGTTGATGTTATTTTTATTTGAAATAAAAGATTCTAATATGTTACATTTACTGCGTAATATAAATATTAACATAATAGAAGTCCTTACAATAATAATACAGAATTATATAGTTTCAAGTAAGTGACTTGAACATGAGATTATATAATATATTAAGTATTATAATTCTTAAATGTCCCTTGTCACGTTTTATTATTTATATAGGACAACAATAGAACATCGAGACTAGTATGTTGATTGACTGATGATCATATCTCATTGATCATTAATATGCATGATATTAATGTCAACACATAAATACGTATTGGAGAATAGTGTATTAGGCTGACCCAACATGAGAAAACTATATGAAATATAATTAACAACATCATAAGTTATTATCATAATGACAATGATGTAATGGTCCTCAGACCCTAAATCATTATAATTTTATTAGAGGATATTTGTGTTTTGATATTATCAAAAGTTACTCTTAACCGAGTAGATGATAAAGGTGATTATTGGATACATCTCGAATGGAATGAAAATTATGAATGATCTCGACGAAATTTAACCCTACAATATATGTGTAGAGATATCCGTGGGACTCTTGATTGAGTGAGACTATGAAATGCATGGAAGTGCTCAAATATTGATTTGTTTTATGTAGTTTGCTCATCGATCAAGACAAAAGGATTAAATAATTAAGAGGATGATATGCTCCATGCCTCGAGTTTAATCTTGGACATATTGGTTAAAGGATTAAATTACATTGAAATACTGGTCACATAACATGGTGTATCGAATCATTGATATTATTTTAACTTGGGTAACAACGATGTATTACTAGATGTCACTCGTTGTTTGTAATTTAAATATTATTTTATTGCCAATGTTATGATAACCTACGAGGTCACACAATCAGAGCGGTTGAAAAAGCAACAACCATTTTAAATTAAGAATAAAATCAACTGGTTGATTTTGTATTGCTATTTGAAATGGTAGCCAAGAAATTCACATACCCTATTATCATTCGTTAACTTTTATAAAAGGAGGCCAAATCCATCCTTATCGATTATCAGAAAACCAAAAAATAACAAATCAAATTAGGGTTACTTTTGTGGTGGAACTTTGCTAGTACCATTGTCCTTCATCCTCAAAATTGTGCGACGATCTCGAGGCAACTACTCGTGGACCAAGTAGAGGCGTCGCTACATACTGTTACGCTATCGATATAAATCAACACAAGCATCTTCGGCTTCTCCAATTCACGAATTCTCGGATCTCAAATTGGTATGCCCCTTTTAATAGATCTGCTTAATCGCATGGATCCTCTGGTTTTGGGTTAAACTTCATGAAATACAGTTGCTAGATTTATGACTAAAGCCAACACTCACTACTTGTTTACTATTTTCCCATCGATTCCATACTGGAAAACATAAGAACCTTAAATCAGCAAAAACATCAAATCATCAAAAACACTAAATCATCAGAAAACACTAAGTCATTAGAAGCATCAAATGATCTTCTTCAGTTAGTTGGTTTTGTAATAAACCGACAAGATATCTTTGTGTCTCATGCCACGAGGTTTACTACACCATCTAAGCACAAACACGCCTTCTCGAAGGTTGCAAAAAAGTGTGAATTTATATATGTAAATAATATATTTGGTCATACGGAAATGGTTCCAAAACGATTTCAAAATCTATTTGTCTATTTCGTTGAAGACATTTATAGGTTCAAAATACGGTTATACTATTTCTTTGAGGCATTTCATTAATAAAAACCAAAACAAGAATTTCATTTCGTCTTAAAGCTATAATCAAACAATATTGATATACGTGTAAGAAAAACTTGGTTAAAACCGTGCTTCTGTGAGAAACGCCATCGAAAACCATTACCAAACTCAACACATAAAATAGCGAAAACTTCTATAAATCCGAGTACAGATTGAATATGACATATAGTTGGTATTCCAAGTTATATATGCAACAAACATAGTGATTTAATTAAGAAAATTCAGCTAGAAAATCGGTTTAAGGAGACAATAGGCTTCAGAATAACACAGCAAAGCAGGAAAACATGTCCCGCACAATAACACTACAAGGGTCGACCCAAAGCTTCGAGGGTGTCGACTCGGGGCTGACCCCACTTAGGCTTGGGTTGAGCCCCGGGTCGACCCAATGCACATAAGTTACTGCAGGTGTAAACCTGCTTCGTCTTCAATTTTTCGATCAATTTCTGAAACAATTGAGGTTCGATTTATAACATGCAAAGGAGTTAACAACAAGTATACGACCATAACAACAAACTGAAACAAAGATTGCTCAATACCAGCTAGAGTTTAAGGAGACAAGGAGACTCAAAGGTGTAACCGAATAATGATTTTGCTGCTAAGAATTACTATAACTTCTCAAGTCACAGTAAACGAATTTTTACAGTGACAAAGACTCTAATCCAACAATTAAATCCCAAAAATTTGTAAACTGGAAGGATGTGAATGAACAAGGCCTCAGGAATTCGGATTTGAAGGATTTCTAGCTTTAGTTGGATGCAAAAATATGAATCACGGCCCCCGGAGGCCAAATCAGCTAGCTCTATAGACATGCATCAGGAAACCTTACTGTAATTTCTTTGTTAATATCTATAAAGGAAACAATTTGAATCTTTTGTAAGGTAAACAAGGAATAACAAGCTTTTCCTTTTAATTTCATTTGAAAGGCTTGATTTTGATGGAGCTTTGCAAAGGGGAGATGTAGGAAGAAGAAGGACTAATTGAGAGGAGAAGAAATGAATGTATATTTCCTTCAGCCAATTCCAGAAGTGTCCATGGGCTTTATGCTATTAGGAACCAAAAAAACATTGCAGTTTCTTATTACACACTAAACACAAAATTATGTGTTAACAACTTATCCTCTTTTGCAATTTAACACAAGTTCAACACTTTTTACCACAACTCTACTCCAAGACACTACAACACGGTTTCATTCTTACAACATCTTGTATATACATATTACTGTATTTTCCTACCCATCTAAACATTAATTTTTTTAACATAAAGCACTAATATAACCATGTTTATTAAAATAATTATTCCACCTTTAAACCATATATATTTTTTAACAAACAAAGTTACATGCTTCATGGATTTAAAGAAATTAAATCAATGAATTATATAAAATGTTACAAATGCTCAAATATTGATTCACAATCAATATTTGTACTTTATTTTTAATAGCAATCCAATTAATTTATCAATATTGTTGTCAAATCCAAAAATACACTTTTAACAATAATCTATAATTATTTTTCTATTCTGACAAAAATCCAACATTACATTATTACTTAAATTTCCAAACTTTGTTTAAAACTCACTTCTCTATTTTATTTTTGTCAAGAAATACAACTTGCATTTGGAAACACAATACAAAATTAATTATGCCTTCAAAACAACTTAACATATGCATTGAAAATATACCTTTTTATCTAAACATTGATAGCTAATCAATATTTGCTTCTATCATCAAGTTACAAATTTTCAAACAAGATTGGAATAAAACTGAGATATTTAATTATTCTAAAACACATATATTTTAAAACCACAAATTCATTGTACGAGTTGGACACCTGATCATATTTTATTCCTCTTTAAAATTTAAAATAAACAAAACACGCCATAGTTTGTTTAGACCAGGTACCAAAAAACCCAGGTTGTTACAAAATTTGTCCTTCGATTTTTGAATATGCGTCCATTCCTCTCTTGCCAAATATAATAAATTGCATAGGTGAATGTTGCGAAAACAACATCCTTAACCAGGTTCCTTTCTTGAAATGTAATTTGTAATTGTTGTGCTTCTTCTTTCAAAGTGGATACTGTATATAGAGAAATTTAAAGTTCGAATTTTATCTAACACCTAATAAAGGAATAATATTAGCAATAGAAAAATAAGTTTTGTGATGATTAAGCTTCTCTATTACGCAATACACATGTAGTTTCAGATATTGTACCATATTCCTGTAGTCTTTACTTTGTATTTAAATGGTTTAAGATAGCCAAATATGATAGGAATGCCAAGCATCGACTATTTTTAGAGTGTCGTACCACTTTATAATAGTTTCTAGTTTTCCTTTTTATCCTGGTATCCTGCCATGCTTGTTGAACAGTAAAATTAGCACCGTTACCCCCATTCATAATAGTCATTAGGCGCATTTGGTTGGAGTAACATTTTGTATGTTATCAAGTACCATTCGCATAGCTGGGTGTAATTCAGATTTTTGGGATTTTTGCTAAACTATAGAAGATACATTTTCGTCAGATCTGCCAATAATTTGGTACTTGTTAACCCCTATTGAGTCCATTAGGCATTTAGAATTTATTCATGGCGCGAACCATAAAATAGTGTTAGAACTAGTAAATAGAACCTTATTAAAGAACTATTTACCATGAGTCCTTAACTTGAGTTGTAACAACCCGAGTTTTGGGTACCCAAGGTAAACATATTTGTTGGCCTACTTTGTGATTAGGCCACCCAAAGTCCTAACAATCGTGATTACGTATGTCAAGAGGACAAGAATTATCCCCATTCAAGAGCTAGAGATCGGGTCGAGTACAAATATGGTTCTCAGGTTGAACAGAAAATAAGGTTTACGGGACAAACGAAGTCAAAGTACTTTGGGTCGATACTCATCGGGTCGAATGGGTTCGACTCGACCCGATGTCGATCTATGCCCTACATAGGTTAACTACCCATTGTCTCCACTCAGTCCTGAACGGTTGGGATGACTGACATATGGCCATGATCCATTACCCACTATCCACGAACCAGACTCATACAAACCCGAGCACACTGCCACATCACATACCTGTCCCGCTAATAATACCTGATCTGACCCTATAAATAACGAATCCAGAGATAAAGAAGGGACTTTTGGATATTTGAATTTCTGAATGCTTTACCTTGTTGTCGCCATTGTTGTTCGACCCGCTAGCATCGTAGCCTTATTTTAGTGAATTTAGAGAGGAAACTGATTGTAATTTGAGTGCTTAAGAGATTCTAGGAATTGTATTTGTAATTCCATGCTATATATAAGAATTGTGAAGTGGACGTAGACTTCTTAATGCCGAACAACTATAAATCTTGTGTGTTTGTTCATTTTTCCTCGTTTTTAGTTTATTTTCTTCATTGATCTCTACAAAATCTAGTCTATTGGGTGTTAGTGCCATTTTTTGGTCTAACATTTTGGTGCTTTCACTGATAAGATTGAATTATCAACTTTTGGGATTATTAGTCTACTGTTGGGATTATATAAGAAATAATCCACGCTTCCATCACTTTCGAGGTCTTCAAAGATTTCAACTAGTTTAGTTACTATGGCTCCAAGAAAAATAGGAACTGGCAAGTTTCATAGAGAAATGAATCTAATGAAGAGTAGTAAAATAGCATGCACACCGAACCAACATCAGCAAATTCCCTAGGTCGAATCAACGAGGGTCGAATTCGACTCGACCCGGACCTTCTGGAGCAGCTGCAATGACTACCACCAACCAGGCTCCTACATCAACACCCATTTCATCAGACGACTTCGCATGTTTATTCTCCAGTTTGGAGGGGACCAATGCAGCCTTAGATGCTCACAGGTGAGATAGCGTTGCAGTTCAGAGTGATACGAATGCAATGACCAAATAGGTGGATGAACTTCCAAGACAAAAAACACCGTCTCCTCCCCATCGCCAAACTATAGAAGATTCATCTTCTTCTAAGGAGAATGAACGGTGTCCACTTCATAGAAGACCTCTTGAAAGGCCTGAGAACCTTCGACAACTCCGATTTGGTTCACTGGGTTCGCAAGAAGATGCAGCAGTCTGTCTTGGTCACAATGATCCTAGTCTAGCAGAACCTATGCTATTTCCATTGCGTGGATCCCACATTCTTCCTCGAGACCAAGGCGCTTTCCAGACCAGTCAAGCTCATGTTTTTTCAACCCACTCGTCCTATGACTGACCGAGATCGCATAGGGCAAGAAAACTCAACCCAGACGGTGAATCAAGAGATACTGCCTGAAACGGGAGTAGGATGATCTCGAAGGGCTCAAATCGCTAAACCCAAACATTCATTGACCAATGCAGAGGTGGTAGCAATGGTGTGTCAAATAATGAATGACAGCATGGGATATACCAATGAAGACTGGTGTGTAGATTGTAGCCATATGCCTTACATAGATTACATCTTGGATGTGCAATTTCAAAGAAGGTTCAACATGCTCACAATGAACCATTATTCAAGTAAGGCTAATCCATGATAGCATTTAATGTGTTACTCATGGTAGACGAATGTTGCAGTAGCTGCTGATGCCATAATGTGTAAAGCTTTCACAATATATCTCGAGGATGTCGCTATGATGTAGTTTACTAGACTACTGCCTCGATCGGTCCCTAACTTTATGATTCTGAGTGAGAAGTTTCTAAATCAATTCTGACTGCATGCCAAGAAATCTAAAATGTTATAGAGCTCTCAGTAATTAGATGGGCCCTTGGAGAAGTCTTAAGGGGGTATTTGGATTGTTTCTATCTATCATAGAAGTAAGGAACCTCAATCCGGTGACTATTCTAATGGCGATGATAAACAGGGTGGAAAATAATACCGAATTCATAAAATACTTGGTCGGAAAACCCCCAAAAACCATTGAATTGTTTCATGAGAAAGTAAATATACGTCTACAACAAGAGGAGGCATACTTGAACCGAAAGAGAAGGTCTAGTGAAGTTATAGGGAGGAGATCCAAAGCAACGTCCTTATTTAGCAGTGTGGCCATAGTTCCAGGAATGTTGAAGCAATGTTGGAAATCAAATTGAAGGAAATGCTCACCAGGGTAAGAATGGAAACTAAATGAACATGGATCAGAAGGGTGATTCCAAAAAACGACCATGATTTCAATTTTTTGAAAGTTACACGCCGTTGAACAATACCCTGGTGTGACACCCCACGTCTGTTAATGTCACTCTTTATCAGAATGCATTAAGTTTCGTGAAACGTTATAGGTAAACTGAAACAGAAACATTACAAGACATATATAAAATAACAGCGGAATTAAAACTTTATTAAATAGAAAAGCTTCGAGGTTCAAACCCAACTACATGATAAGTCTCGAATACTGAAAATATAAGACTTCTTTGGAACGCTTTGTTTACAAGATGTGCACAACTATATCTCCTGATGTCATAGCATCTTGTCTTCCCTGGCAGGAAGACCCATGCAAGCACATGACTCCGTTGGAACGCGCCGTAAACACCCTCACTCAAGTGACCTCTTATAATCAGCTCAGTAAGCGTGCCCAGATCCTGACCTAGTTCAGGGTTCCCCGTCTGATACCAAGATGGGTTACTGACTGAAACGGGTCCCACCCAATAGATGGTACAAGCTTCCCCTTAGGCTTGCATCCCCACTACTAGGTTTTCAATAGGTTATGCCTAATAGTTTAACAATATTGCATAACCCCAACATGTTAAGTTTGTCGGGTTTATATGTATAACCCGTCCCCACATATTTAACAAGATTAACTTAACCCTCCCACTGATTCAAGCAAGTTTACTTAACCCCAACTCAAGTTAACAGGTTCATGTAATCCTTATGGATTCAAACAGGTTATGTATTACAAATTCATCACCATTCATTCATTTGTGGTTATAACGCGCTAGACCTCGCACATTAAGTATACCACTTGTGGATGCTGGATATGCCGGTTGGATCCGGGCAGACTTATTCCAAAAGTCATACTTAACCTTGTGTCTTAGCATCGTCACATGTACGTATATGCACTTAGACCCCTCACATTAGATTTACCACTTGTGGATGCTGGATTTGCCAGGCGGTTCCAGGCAAGCTTCTACGACAAGTGTAGTCTAACCTCGTATCCAAGCGCGATTACAGTTTCTAATTCTGTAAATCTAGGCATTTTCATTACTAATCAATTACCATGTTCATTATGCCCTAAATCCCCGTTTGATCTACGATACAAGTTATGCCCCAGATTAAGGTTTAAATCATGATATAGATCATCCCTCCCAAATCCCAAGTTTTGGCTCAAGGTACAAATTATGCCCAAAATTTCCAATCATGTTTTACAATATGAATTATGCCCCAAGTTAATCATTCCCAATCGTTCCTAATTTCATGTGTTCGCGTATTTCAGTGATATGCCTAAGCTCGAAGGTAGCGTAGCTATAAAAACAAAAAGGGAAAGAGGAAGAGAAGAGAATAAGAATAGGCATAGTAAATAAAACTGACATATGATGAAATAATTAGGCAAACTAACATAATAGGCATAAGGTGACATAATTAGGCAAACTAACATTATAGGCATAAGGTGACATGATTAGGCAAACTAACAGAATTGGGTTATCATGAATAGGCATATAGGCACTAATCAATAGATCAGGTGTACAAGTAATGGCAGATCTATTATGATCCAGGTTACTGGTAGGCATACGCTTAGATGCAAACTTATAAACATGTCAAGATTACATTTTAGGTGTTTATATCTAAAAGCAACATAAACTCACTGTGACTGGATTTAAAGAACAGAAGATTGATTGTAGATGTTGTAGCACAGATCCTTGAATACGTATAACTTGTTGTTGAAGAAGAATAGGCTAGACCAAACTGAGTTGGGGCAACACCTCGTTGTCTCCATTGTTTTTGGTGAATAAAAACAATGAGATTGAGGTTCTATTTATAGCCTAGGGTCAACGAATCTAGGCAAGAAATGAATCCATGTTCATAAACTGAATTCTGCCTAGATCTAGGTGGGTCATCATGAGGGTCGACATGGGTGTAGACACCCCTGTTATGGGGTTGACCCATGGGTCGACACCTATGGGGAACGAGGTCGACCCCTAATGGGATGATTTCCCCCTTCCCTGTGTCGTTTGATTTTCAATTTTGGATATTATATATATAAGTGGCTTATATGTATATAAACTTCAAAGCTTAATATCTTCTTCATACGATGTTCGTTTTACGTAAACTCAAAGTCTATCTTAAGTTGAATTCCGAGACAAACGCAATGGCACAGTCCGTTTTACTTAATTCCAAATACTTAATTAGTTATTCCTTAGTTTATCATTATAGTGTTGTTAGAATTACGAGGTGTTACATTCTCCCCTACTTAAAGGATTTCGTCTCCGAAATCTCTAACTTAAGAAGAATGTACGTCCTAACATCCATCACCCATCTACTCATCCATCAATCACATGCATCCATTATCCTTAAAAGATTTCTAATGCTTATATGAACATATGCAAAGGTGCGTGCATATGTCCCTATACTAGTGTGAAAGATCAGGCGGTCTACTGATTCAGTTGACCTCCTTAATGCAATGTATGTTAGTGCCATGAATCCAACATGTATGCAATTAATCGTATTATAACATGTAAGTTTTATATGTGTGAGTAGTCATTCATCCAAATGCAATATCCATATGATGATACACCCACTTTCATCCATTAAAAGAAGAAAAATGCATACCCATTCAGATGCAATATGAGAGTGATTGAGCTGATCTAATGTTAATGTGTGTGTATGCATCCACAAGCAACCACTAGCAACCACTTGCATCCACTTGTATCCATCAAACATAACATGTCTCAAACACATGTTTACATCCATGGGTTTCCTACCTAAAGGTCGAAGATTCGATCGATAGAATATACTTAAACGATAGAAACAAGCATGAATAAAAGCTTTGGAAAAAGAAGTTAAGAACATACCCTTGAAAAGAAAAGGGTACGAAGCGCGAACCTTGTCTTCAGTCTCCTAAATTGCATCCTTTTGGTTATCTCCCCACTGAAATTTCATCAATTTGACTTCTCGGCTGCGTAGCTTCTTAACTTCTGATCCAAGAATACGGGTAGGAACTCGTCTAACTGTCACCTCCCATTCCACCTCTACTTCCTCAAGCATACTCGGCTCAACTACTTCTATGGTATCATGCAAGCACTTCCGTAAATGAGAAACGTGGAAAACTTCATGAACGCCGGACAATCTCTCTGGTAGCTTTACTCTATAGGCCATTTGGCCAATCCTTTCTTTTATGGGAAATGGCCCTACAAATCTTGGTGCCAGTTTACCTGCAGATCCAAAATTAAGCACATTCCTCAAAGGGGATACCTTGATGAAAGCCATGTCTCCTACCTCGAACTCAATGTTAGTCCTTTCTTATCTGCGTAAGACTTCTTCCTGTCTTGAGCTGCCTTCATGCGCCTTCGGATTAGATCAATCATTTCTGAAGTTTCTTTAACCATCTCAGGTCCAAGTAGAAGTTTTTCTGTGGACTCCCATCAAAAAGTCAGTGATCTACAGGGTCATCCGTACAATGCTTCGAAGGGTGCTATTCTGATAAACTGTTGTTGTAGGCGAATTCTACCAAAGAAAGATGCTCTTCCCAAGTCCCTTCGAAGTCTAGGATACATAGTCTAAAAAGATCCTCAAGAACTCTATTCACCCTTTCTGTTTGTCCATCGGTCTGAGGGTGATAAGCGGTGCTCAAACACAATTGTGTACCTAATGCTTCTTGCAAGCTCCTCCAAAACTCACCGGTGAATATGGGGTCACGATCATTCACAATATTGGAAGGTATTCCATGTAGACGGACTATCTCACGAAGATAAACTGCCGCCAACCATGCTTCCATCCTCTTACTCTTTACAGGGATGAAATGAGCGCTGTTAGTAAGCCTATCCACTATAACCCAAATACCGGTGTTGCCTTTCCTTGATCTAGGCAAACCATCTATGAAATCCATAGAGACACTCTCCCACTTCCACTATGGGACTTCCAGAGGATAAAATAAACCACCGGGCTTCCTTTGCTCAGCCTTGACTTGCTGACAAATCAAACATAGAGAAACAAATTATGCTACATCTTTCTTCATTCCAGCCCAAAAGAAAACACTCTTCATATCCTTATACATTTTATCACCACTAGGATGAATAGTCATCTTAGAATGATGGGCCTCCTCAAGGAATGTCTTCAACAAACTCCCAACTCTGGGAACATGAAGTCTTCCATCTAACCGCAGCCACCCTCTATCGTCCATGGAATATCTACTGAGGTGGCTAGAAGTCTCCCCTTTACTGAGCCTATCCAAGATATCTGCTAGCTGTGGGTCCTCTCGCTGCGAAGTCCCTACCTGGTCCAACAGAGTAGGTCGCACCTCTAATGATGCCACTAAACCAGGTGTAAACTCAGTGGAGGGTCTAAAATCAAAAGTCGATATAATCTCCAAGATTTTCCTCTCCACAAGCAGAGGACTAAAGATCATCCTCTGCCTACTCAATGCGTCCTCCTCCACATTACCCTTACCAGGGGTGTAAGCAATCTCAAAGTCATAGGATGCTAGGAACTCCATCAATCTTTGTTGCCTTAAATTAAGATCCTTCTGCGAGAATAAGTACTTGAGAGATTTATGATCGGTGTACAACTCGAACTTCTCTCCTAGTAGATAATGGCGCCAAGTCTTAAGCGTGAATACTATGGCAGCCAACTCTAAGTCATAGGTAGGGTAGTTCTTCTCATGAACTCTTAGCTGTCTAGCTCCCTAATATACTACCCTTCCCTCTTGCATCAGAACCGCACCTAGCCCTGTACCACATGCATCAGTGCATACTATGAACACTTTGTTCCCATCAGGCAAGGTCAAGATTGGGGCTGTTGTCAGAGCCCTCTTCAATTGCTGGAAAGCATCATCACAATCTGCATCCCAAGAAAATGTCAGATTCTTCTTTGTCAGCCTGGTGAGTGGGGCTGATATCTTTGCGAAGTCCTTAATGAACTTTCTATAATAGCCTGCTAACCCCAGAAAACTTCTCACCTCCGTTGCAATCTATGGGATTTGCCAATCTTGAACTGCAACTATCTTTGCGGGATCTACTTCTATCCCATATTTAGAGACCACATGCCCTAAAAATCTCACTTCTTTTCTCCAAAAATGTCATTTGGAGAACTTCGCCTTAAGCTGGTACGCACGGAGAGTTTTCAAAAACTCCCTTAAATGTAAGGCATGCTCTTCCTTGCTCTTCGAGGAAATCAAGATATCATCAATGAAGACCACAACGAACTTATTTAGAAACTCCCGAAACACCCTACTCATTAGATCAACAAAATAGGCGGGTGCATTCGTCAACCCAAAAGGAATAACGATCCACTCAAAGAAACCATATGGAGTTCTAAAAGCGGTCTTGTATATACTGTCCTCGGCCACCCTCAACTGATGAAACCCCATCGCCAAGTCTAACTGAGAGAAAATAGACGTGCCAACAAGCTGGTCAAACCGATCATCTATCCTCGAAAGTGGGTGCCTGTTCTTTTTAGTGAATTTATTCAACTCTCTATAATCTACACATAAGCAAAGCGAACCATCTGCCTTAGTTGTAAATACCACCGGAGCACCCCATTCAGATATGCTTCGACTAATAAATCCTTTCTCAAGTAGCTCCCCTACTTGCTTTCAGAGCTCCCTCCTTTCTCTTGGAGCCATGTGGTGCACAGGCAATGAAACTGGCTTTGCATTGTCCACTAAGTATATACGGAAATCAATCTCACACCTTGGAGGTAAGCCTCAAACTTCCTCAAAAACATCAGGATGATCACAGACTACAGACACAAAACGTAAATTGTCGATAGATGCATCAAGCGACTCTAGGAAACTAAGAATGACAGACCCTTTAAGGTCACAAGAAATCTCGAGGGTCCTCACATGGCAAGTCAAAAGTCTAACGACCCTCCTTTCACAATCCAGAATGACACCGTACATGGATAGCCAATCCATCCCTAGAATCAAACCATAGCCCATGAAACTAAGCACATATGCGTCGCATTCAAACTCGAGGCCTAACACATATATTCTAAAACCCTAACAAATCATAGACAGATGACCCATACCCTCAATGGGGTTTGAGACAACAACATGATCCAAAACTATACTAGTACTAAGGTGCAGAGACTCAACCACAGAATCAGATATAAAAGAATGTGAAGCGTCAGAATAAAAAAGAGTTCTAACTAGATGATTGGAAAGAGAAATCAAACCTTTAATAGAAACTTTCATACCTCTATCTGGCGCACTGGCCACGAGAGCATGCACCTGCCCTCCAGAAGATCCTGCCCTTTGACCCTGCCATTGCTTCTTCGGGCAATCCTTAACAAGATGTCCGACTTCTCCACAATGGAAACAAAGGTTCTTTCTTTTCTTGCAATCCTTGATTACATGACCTTCGCATCCGCAATGATGGCATTTCCTCTTATCTCGATCTTTGCCATTCTTACCGCCCTTCTTTTGTTGTTGTTGTTCTTTCTTGGGACACACTTTCTTGTTTTGTGTTTTCTCACCCTTAGCCTCTTTCTTTTCACCTTTATCATCCTCGCGCATTAATGCCATATCAACGAGTTTCTCAAAAGTTGCTCCCATCGGAATATGAGACATAACCTACCCATGGAGGGGTTCATTCAATCCTCTAGCAAACCTCAAAGCTTTCTTATGCAGGGTATCTACTAGTTCCAAACCAAACCTCGCCAATTGATTAAACTTATTAACGTACTCTCTAACGGACATGCCTCCTTTCTTAAGCGCCAAAAACCTTTACATTTGCATACTTTTCTCGGCTTGAGAAAGAAATTTCATTTCGAATCTCTACCGGAAATCATCCCAAGTCTCGACTAGATGCCCTACTTACGTCACTTCCCACCAAAATAAAGCCTCATCCTTCAATTGCCAAACGACTAACTGAATCTTCCTATGATTGTCAACTTCAAAAATTCCAAACAAATCCTCCATCTCTTTAAGCCAATTTCTTGCCTCTACGAAAGTCTCAGTTCCATGGAATGGCTTCCCACCCATAGCATAGAAATCTTGGCATATCTTAGAGAAATTATTAGCACACGGAGGAGGAGGAGGAACATCGGCTACAGCTGGGGGAGGGGCGTCTGCTCAGCCCTCATCAGGTGCTTAGCCTCCAGATATCTACAAAATCAAGCCGCTATCTGAATGCCCTCAAGAATATTAGGTTCTCTAGACATGCTGAAAAAAATGGAAAAAGGGATTCAAACAAAGAATCGAAAGATTTTTCATATGGCTTTGGGGAATAGGTTTTTCAAAACAGACTTTTCTTTTGAAAATGCTTTCTTTTAAAACCTCTTTGAAAACAATTTTCAAAATCTTTTATCCGATCTAGTAATCTCCAGCTCTGATACCAAATGTGACACCGCACATCCATTAATGTCACTCTTTATCAGAATGCATTAAGTTTCGTGAAGCGTTATAGGTAAACAAAAACATAAACATTACAAGACAAATATAAAATAACAACGGAATTAAGACTTTATTAAATAGAAAAGCTTCGTTGTTCAAACCCAACTACATAATAAGTCTGGAATACTGAAAACATAAGACTTCTATCTTGTACAAAAATCATCATCATAGTACAATAATACATAAATAGAGTATAATCCCCAAAATATAACCATAGTAGAGTAGATACGAAATCAAGCAATACATCTAAGCAGCTCTAAGCAGAAGAAAAGAAGAATCCTGATCAAGCTTAAGTATTCCCACCATAAGAAACTGGAGGGGGGAATCGGAAGAGAAAGAAAAGGAAACAAAATAGGTCAGACAAAAAGTCTGGTGAGTCCAGTTACTTTTAGCATTTAAATAAGTAAAAACATCATGACAGGCATATAAGTTGGAGAGAGATAATAGTGTCATAAGGCATGTATAATAAGGTAAACAAGATAAACAGAATAGAACATGCATTGCGCTACTCTAATACTTTTCTCTACACCAATACTAGTATCTCAGAACAAGATGATCCCAACAAGTACAAGATGGTAGACGTAGGTGTGCTTCTAGTAAGAGGTTTTATCCCATAAAATAACAGGTGGCCCAAAAAAACTGATGGGTGTTAACCCCAACGATAATACCAGACTCCTAAATAAGCAAGACTATATGTACTCTAATCACTACCCCCAATCGATCGGCTCCCTAACTCGTAGAAACCCTGTGCTGGCCGTACAGTAGGATGTATCACTTCCTAAAATGGCAACCCTTTGTTTACAAGATATGCACAACCATATCTATTGATGTCACAACGTCTTGTCATCACTAGCAAGAAGACCCATGCACACACATGACTCCGTTGGAACGCGCTGTTAACACCCTCACTCAAGTGACCTCTTATAATTAGCTCAGTAAGCGTGCCAGACCCCAACCTAGTTCGGAGTTCCCCGCTTGATACCAAGATGGGTTACTGACTAAAACGGGTCCCACCCAACAGATGGTACAAGCTTCCCTCTAGGCTTGCATCCCCACTATTAGGATTTCAACAGGTTATGCCTACTAGTTTAATAAGATTGCATAAACCCAACTGGTTAAGTTTGTTGGGTTTATATGTATAACCCTTCCCCACATATTTAACAAGATTAACTTAACCCTCCCACTGATTCAAGCAAGTTTACTTAACCCTTACTCAAGGTAACAGGTTCATGTAATCCTTATGGATTAAAATAGGTTAAGTATTACAAATTCATCACCATTCATTCATTTATGGTGATAACGCGCTAGACCTCCCACATTAAGTCTACCACTTATGGATGCTGAATATGCCGGTTGGGTCCGGGCAGATTTCTTCCACAAGTCGGACTTAACCTCGTGTATTAGCGCCGTCATGTGTAAGTTTATGCACTTAGACCCCTCACATTAGATTTACCACTTGTGGACGCTGGATTTGTCGGGCGGTTCTAATCATGCTTCTACCACAAGCGTAATATAATCTCACGTCCAAGCGCGGTTTTATTTTCTAATTACTGTAAATCTAGGCATTTTCATTACTAACCAATTACCATGTTCATTATGCCTCAAATCCCCATCTGATCTACGATACGAGTTATGCCCCAGATTAAGGTTTAAATCAAGATATAGATTATGCCCCTCCAAATCCCAAGTTTTGGCTCAAGGTATAAATTATGCCCAAAATTACCAATCATGTTTACAATATGAATTATACCCCAAGTTAATCATTCCCAATTATTCCCAATTTCGTGCGTTCACGTATTTCAGCAACAGTCCTAGGTTCGAAGGTAGCCTGGCTATAAAAACAAAAAGGGAAAGAGGGGGAGAAGAGAACAAGAATAGGGGCATATTAAATAAAACTGGCATAAGATGACATAATTAGGCAAACTAACATAATAGGCATAAGGTGACATGATTAGGAAAACTAACATTATAGGCATAAGGTGACATGATTAGGCAAACTAACAGAATAGGGATATCATGAATAGGCATATAGGCATTAATCAATAGATCAGGTGTACAAGTAATGGAAGATCTATTATGATTTAGGTTACTAACAGGCATAGGCTTAGATCCAAACTTATAAACATGTCAAGATTACATTTTAGGTGTTTATATCTAAAAACAACATAAACTTACTGTGACTGGATCTAAAGAACAAAAGATTGATTGTAGATGTTGTAGGACAGATCCTTGAATACCTATAACTTGTTGTTGAAGAAGAATAGGCTAGATCAAACTAAGTTGGGGCAACACCTCATTGTATCCATTGTTTTTGGTGAATAAAAACAATGAAATTGAGGTTCTATTTATAGCCTAGGGTCAAGAAATGAGTCCACGTTCATAAGCTGAATTCTGCCCAGGTCTCAGGGGGATCAACAAGGGGGTCGACACACCTGTTATTGGGTGACCCATTGGTCGACACCCATGGGGAACGGGGTTGACCCAACGGGACAATTTCCTCCTTCCTCGCGTTATTTGATTTTGAATTTTGGATATTATATATATAAGTGGCTTATATGTATATAAACTTCAAACCTTAATATCTTCTTCATACGATGTCCGTTTTATGCAAACTCGGAGTCTGTCTTAAGCAGCGTTCCGAGACGAATACAATGGCACAGTCCGTTTTACTTAATGCATCTTCACTAGTTGCTTTTCAATCAAAGGCTGGCTTATTTTATTGCACTAGCATTCGGTGCATCAACTATGGCTCTTCCTCCAAGACATTCCTAATATTTAATTAAGTATTCCTTAGTTTATCATTATAGTTTTGTTAGAATTACGGGGTGTTACACCTGGAGAACATTTATCTAGATACTTGTAACGTGATGCAATATAAGCAACCTCCACTTAGAGATTCAATAGAAAAAGAGCGCGAGACTGGAATGTTTAACCTGTTTCATTAAACATACAACTACTCAACGAATGAGTGCTGACATCTGGGAGATGTGGTAGAGAGGTTGCTACATGAAGGGAAGCTTGATGAGTAAAAAGTTGCCCCAAGAGACAGGGCAATGAGGTTCTGCTCTGAATCAAGGGTAGGAAGCTCCTAGAGCTACGACCCAGTAAAAGGGAAAAGGAATAGTCATCAATACCATTGTCGAAGGGCCTCACCTAGTAGGGTTCAGTACTAGAACCATGGAGCAGTATGTCAATTCTACAAAGCATCTAGATGTAGGGGAGTGCAGTGTTCCCAAGGATGCCACACCAAACATACAACAGAGAACAATGATGGATGACATTGTTTTCCACGATCGAGAAAGCATGGGAGTGGAAACCCCAAGCATTGATCCTATGGTAATATCAGTTATAATTGGCCCAACAACTGTACGGAAGATCCTAGTCGACTGTGGATGCTCCATAAATATCCTATTCATGAAAGCTTTTGACTAGATGAAGTTAGAAGCTAGAGATCTGAAACCGTGCATTAGCTGGATATGTGGCTTTAACGGTTCGATGACTACACTGGAAGAAGTAGTTGAATTGCAGGTGGAACTTGGCGAGGGAGACTATATGAGGGTACAGATTCTTCCGTTTCTTGTGGTGAACATAGACTCCCCTTATAATGCATTTTTGGGACGACCAGCTCAGGCAAAGTTTAGAGCTTGTATTGCACCTTGGTGTCTAGTGCAAAAATTCCCAACCAAAGCAGGGATAGGAATGGTTCGTGGAGACCAAGTGATGGAAAGTGCTTAGCGGAATGGAAGATGGTCCGCAACGGAGCTAATGCAAAGCCTAAGAGTGCCTCCCCTCCTATTAATGAGGCATCAACATAGAAAATAAAGGAAACAATCTGGCTAGATTCTCCTAATTATCAATCCGAGGATATTGTTCCTAGAGAGGATGAGGAACCAGGATGTGGAAGGGAGACACCTAAAGAGATAATTGTGGTGATGACGACGACCCGACCAAGGTCTTGAAAACCGGATCTCATTTAGATTCCTTTCGGATGAGGGAATTGACAAAGTTCCTACAGTCCAATCTGGACGTATTTGCATGAACCCATGCCGACATGTTTGGGATTTCCTCATCTATCGTTAGTTGCTCACTAAATATCAAACCGAAGAGTGTCCTAGTCAAACAGAAAAGGCGTATGCTCGGCCCAGAGAGGTCTGTAGCTTTGAAGGAAGAAGTTGAAAAGCTAGAAAGCAGTGGATTTATTCGAGATTGAACGTATCCTAACTGGATATCGAATCCAGTTATTGTCAAGAAAGCCAATGGGAAATGGAGAACGTGCATTGATTTCTCTTACTTAAATAAAGCTTGCCCGAAATACAACTTTCCACTTTCAAGGATCGACCAGTTGGTAGATTCGACGACTGGACATGAACTTCTTTCATTTATGTACGCGTATTCCGGATACAATCAGATTCAAATGCATGTGCCAAACTAGGAACATACGAGTTTTATCATAGACCTTAGGCTATACTGTTATGTAGTGATGTCTTTCAGATTGAAGAACGCCGAGGCGATATACCAACATCTAGTGAATCAATTGTTTCATAATCAGATTGGGAAGTCCATTGAGGTAAACATGGATGACATGCTTGTGAAGTCCAAGCAGTCGGTCGATTATGTTCCAGATTTAACAGAGATATTTAATATCCCTTGGAATTATGGAATGAAACTTAACCCTTTGAAATGCTCATTTGGAGTTGTGTCAAGGAAGTTTTTAGGTTTCATCGTTAGTTCTCACGGGATCGAAATCAGCCCAGACCGAATTGCAGCGATAAGGAATGTACACGAACTGCGATGAATCAAAGATGTGCAGAGCTTAGCCAAAAAGGTTGCAGCATTAAGCAGATTCATTTCCCAGGCCATTGATAAATGCATTTGCTTCTTCGAATTAATAAAATGAGGAAAGAGTAATTTCGAACGAACCCCAGATTGCATCGAAGCCTTTCAAATATTGCTAAATCAATTGGAGAGGCCGCCAATACTGTCCAAACTGGTAGATCATGAAGACCTATTTGTTTACTTGGCCGTATCATCGCACGCAATTAGTTCAGCTCTCGTTCGTGAGGATGACAAGGTCCAAAGACCAGTGTATTATGTGAGCGAGAAGTTGGTGGCTGTTGAACGCAATTATCCGAAGATTGAAAAGCTTGCTTATATCCTGGTTATCTCATCAAGGAAGCTCTGCCACTACTTCCAAGCTCATCCAATCATGATATACACGGACATACGTTGTGATAGGTCGTTCAACGACCTGAGGCGCCTGAAAGACTGCTTAAGTGGAACGTTGAACTGAGCCAATTCGATATCACCTTTCTTCCGAGGAGATCCATCCGGGAGCAAGCCTTAGCAGACTAAGCTGAGTTCACCATCCTTGAGTAAGATGTGTTAGATGAGGAAGCTGGACCTTCGAAATCTAAATTAGAATCGAGCATTTGGAAGCTGCATACAGTTGTTGCTTGATCGGAACGATCGATAGTCCGAAGGCGGAGTTATGTCGGTATCTCCTGAGGGAGGTCGGTATATTATGCCTTACGACTGAATTTTCCTGCTACCAATTATGATTCCGAGTACGAATCCCTGATTGTCCGGCTGAAGATTGCAAGGGAATTGGGGGTATTAGCATTAGATATTTTTTATGAGTCTCAAATTGTTATGTTGCAGGTTCGGAAGGAGTTCCATACGAAGGGACCATGACTTGCATCCTATTTGGAATGGGTCGAGGAGTTGTTGGATGGATTGGAGCATTTTAGCATCCTCCATATCCCACGAACAAAAAAATAGAAGGAAGACAAATTGGCCAAGTTGAAAAGTTCCGACAACCCGAAAGAGACGGAAATGGTCTCGATTGAGACACTCGACACACCAAGCATTGATCAGATGGAAGTTGACCAAGCCTTGGAGGTTGAATATGATAAAGAGTCCTGAGTGACCCCCATAAAGAATTTCTTGCAGCATGATATCCACCTAGAGAGGAAGAATCAAAGACGTGCCATTTTCTGCAAGGAATCAATATACATTATGCAGCGCAACGTGCTTTATAGAAAGGGATTCTCAGTGCCATTGCTTCAGTGTATAGCCTATGATGATGTCAAGTGTGTATTGAGGGAAGTACATGAAGGTGACTGTGGTCATCACACTAGAGGACAGACAATGGCAAAGAAGGTACTGTGGTATGGCTATTTCAGGCCTACCATAAATAAAGACGCAGCTGATTATTCACAACGTTGCGATAAGTGTCAAACATTTATGAGAAATCCTAGAGCTCCACCCAATCAACTCGCCTCAATGGTGAATCCGTGACCATTTGTTGTATGGGGATTGACATCATTGGAAGCCTTCCAATTGCTAAAGGCAGAGCAAAGTACGCAATATTGACTGTGTATTACTTTACAAAATGAGCAGAAGCTTAGCAGCTAACCACAATCACGAAGAAGTGGGTGATAAATTTCATTGTCAGGAATGTTATATGTCGATTCGGTATCCCTAGGACAATCGTAACCGACAACGGGACCCGATTCGACACTGCGGAGTTTAGAAATTTCTGTCAATAATGCCGCATCGAGAAGAGATACACTGCTGTGGCACATCCACAATCGAATGGACAAGTAGAAGTTATGAATAAGATCATCAAGTCCATTCTAAAAAAGCGATTGGAGCAAGCGAAGGCCATGTGGGTTGATGAATTACCTTTGGCTCTATGGATGTACCGAACAACATACGAGAGAGCAAAAGGCCACACTCCATTCTCACTATTGTATGGCTCGAAAGCGGTCATCCCATTGGAGCTTAAAGTCCCCTCTGATTGGACAACATGTTACGATCCTATGACGAACAAGATCTTCTCCTTGAATTTTATTTATGCTTAATAGAATTTAAATACACTGTTTTACATCAAAATTCAACGTTTGATTATAAATATGAAATGTATTGTAATAAATCATATATAAACATTATCAACAGATATTTCAACAAAATTCAAATTTACAAAGATTTTACAACTTTATTTTCCACACTTAAATTTATTCATTTTTCCAACCATTGAACTTTAAATTTAATTCACCCTCAATATTATATTAATTCAACTTTTACCTTCAAAGTTCATGAATTATTCTCATTATTCCATAGTCATTATTTAGTCATTCCCAATGACTAGATAAACTGTTTTTCCCAAAGTCTCTCTTATTTTCTCAACTAATTGTAATTATTGCAATATTCTATTTTACTCGGTTGCTCTAAACCCGGAAAGTTCATACTCGGTTCGTAGATCGACAGTAAAAGCATTCAAGTTTTGCTAGTTTTGATGAATAAAGCTTTCGAAGATGTGTAGAAGGTAGAGCTAGCTATATAGCAGTTACCTATTTATCTTCCACTGCGTTTTATTTGAACTGTTGCAATAAGCAATAACATTTTGAACAACCCAGAGGACATCTACATATATTTCTCTTTAAGTATTTTGTATTGTATTTCATTAGAACCATGGAATTTATTTGGGATTATATAATGGATGTGGAATATTATTTCAAAATAAATGGAATTCTATTTTAAAATTGAAGTAAATTTATTTCATATCATTTATGTTGATACCATTAATGTTCCTGTATTATGCCACAAGATATTAATATTGTTGATGACTACATCGTTTGTAGCATTTAATTTCGCACTCAGAATAGGTTGTGTTACAAAATTGAAGTTGAAACAAGTTTTCAATAACTTTATATTATTTCTACTACTTTAACATAATAATCTGATTTGAATACTTAATGTTATAGTATGATTTGAGTTATTATATATGAGTCTGTTATTGAATCCTTATTTGAATATTGAAATATCTAATTTGGGATAGGAAAACTTGATATTTTTTATTTTATGGAGAAAAGGAAAAGTCGTATTATTTTTTGGATATTTATGGTGGTTAGAAGAATTAACATTTTATGCTAATTGAAAGCGTGAATCTCACATGCTTAGAATTTCTAATTAGGAGCATTTGTATGTATATGTATATATTAGTGTATAATTCATACAATTATGATTTATTAATTTCTTATTAGACCATGAATTAAATTTTCATTAAAAATCCGTTTTTATGAACGTAATTGATAATTAAGGCATGATGAGAAAGATTCCTTATTAGGCCTTAATTTAAGTTAGTGTGATGAGTATTATATATTAAGAGAATTTAAATTATGGCTAATTCATGATGATGCGAGGTCATTTGAAGGACACATAGAAGATCGTCTAGCTAATCTGCCTATCAGTAGTGTGACCTTAAGGCTGATGTGAGATATCAACTATGATAAGTAGTATGATTATCCAATTATATAGGATAAACTTGGTTATCAGTTCCTACAAATGGTCGGACTAATGTAAGACATCACGGTAATACATGTTATAATGTAATAGACCTACTATAAAGGTTATTAAGATATTAATAGGTTATCTATAAAGTATGGTAAGATGGTTTTCTTATAATGTCCACTTAAGGGTAGGATATTAAATAGTAAATTGAGCGTCATCCCTCCTATTAAAGAAGTACTAAGCAGCATAAGGATCCCATTCAATGTCAGTAAGATAATCATCTGGAAGGATCCGCTCTAGAGATAGGGGATGTAAGGCTTGCCTTAAGGTATTAAATGGTCAATTCTTCATATTTTCTTTTTTAGGTATTAAGTGGCTTAGGTTTTATTTCTTGCATTGACGGTTATTTATGGCATTGGGATTATGAGTTTAGGGAAATATGCTTTTGAATGGAAGGTCTTAAATGATGTGGGACCTTCCTCTATTTTAGTCAAATGGTCAAGTCTGCCTTCTTTTCTTATGTGAAGCATTAAAATATTTCCATAAATTTACGCATATGACATAAATGTGATTGCCCGCCCCGCACCAGCCGACATTTCCAATGAAAGTGCGTTGTGCCAATGTCCAACTAGCACGGGACGGTCGCCAAAGAAAGGAAAAGAAAAGAATTGGAACTAAAAAGAAACCTGTAGAATGTCTCACAGCGCATGGGATAAAATATAATAATAACATAACTTTGATATAAAACAGGTGAGAAAGTGCATAAGCTGAAAACTAAACCGTCATGGCAGCGGAAAATCCAAAATACAGCTTACGTTCCACATCATCATTATTACAACTTTTAAAACTGTCTCTAAAGCAAAATAAGAAAGGTACACTACTAATGCCCAAAGTAGTGACCAGCAGTGACACAGGGAGAGTATTTATATATGTCATACGTGGAAGCCTCATGCTCATCTCCGGTACAACTACTTGTGCATACCACCTAACCTATCTCTAGTCTGCCCGTTTAAGAGCACCTAGAGTAATAAGAAGAGACATAAAACTCTAGGTCAGACAAAAGTCTGGTATGAGCGATAAGTAGCAAAACAGAACAATAATAGGTATACATAACCATACCTGAACCCGGACCTGCAACCAAAGAGTTAACACAACAGGATGTACAGTACTCTAAGGTAACCCTAGCATAAGGTGTAAAGATAACGGGGAAGGGGGTGTGCATGTCATAATGATGGAAAACAATCAAGCATAGTAACCATCCTCACATCTCTCACTTAGTGCGTAAAGCATACGATATCCACCGCTTTGATCACCCAAATCCTTGCTATGATCACTCTGCTCCATGGAGTCATGATGGCTCCACTGCACTGATCCATAGCCACTAATCCCTTGCTATGTCCACTCTGCCCCATGAAGTCATGACGACTCCACTGCACTATCTCATAGCTATGCTACGATCACTCTGCCCTATGGAGTAATAACTACCCCACTGCACTGATCCGTAGCCTAACATACGTCTTGGTGGTGAATTAAAACTAAGGACGTCGATAACCCCTTAGCACACGTCCCGCAGCAAAGCCCAATTCTGTAAAAACCCGCAACTTCCCCGTAAAGGAAAGCGTCGGATAGTTCGAGAACAAACCACAACAGAACGCATACAGAAGAACATTTCACTATATATAACAACAGTGCATCAGATTACAAGAATATACAGAGTATAAACGAATATTACACAGAAATATCAGAGATTTAAATTACATTTAAATACATAGCAGCGGAAAATAATAGAATACACAACTAGAAGAGATATACGGATACAAAGCTTTCCGGATATCGTTCCAGCTGTAAACCAGGATCCTGTGAATATAAATCTGCAAAACCAAAACTACTAGCTGCCCGTGTCAAAATAAGGGCACCCAGAGTTTAGGTTAAAACAATAAACTCCAGGTCAGTCATGGGACTGGTGTGAGAACTAAAACAGTTAATCTTTATTTTAAATCATTAGGTAAATCAAGGGACCACGCCGTATAACACGGAACGGGTTTCCTCCCAAGAATACCAGTGCATAAAACAAACAGCGCAATGCTAAATAAAGAAAGATGAAGCTGTTATAAGACCCAGGTCCCATCACACAATGCAACGCAGTCGAGGATAGGGTTTTCCCTTATAACAGCCAAAGAATGCTTGATACGTTTTAAAACAAATCATTTGATACTATTATAAGTGTATAGTGTATAAAACACTTCAAATCATAAGTATCAATCATAGGCGGCATGGGTACCATATATCATGTCGCCATATATAGGTTTACAAATAAAACCGCAAATGTCACGTATTTGGAAATTGGATTTCCGTCTATGAACCGAGGCAAAAGATAGTCCTCAACCGATTCGTGACTCTCTAGCCCGAGCCACAGGAACAGCCGCAACTGCCCCATGGAGCGACAGGGCCGGTCCACACGGAGTGGATTATAGTGCCTGAACAATACGTCTCCCCACCCTATGGGGTGTAAGTCTGGTCCGTCAGCCGACCAGAATGCATTCGGCCGAAACCGATATAACCGAGGCGCCTCGCAACCGCAACAACCACATAAGTCAAACTCGTCAGGGCGTGTAAAACCACTGACGCCACTTCTAACTAGAAAGAAACGCAAGTCCTCCCTGAGGTCCGTCTCCCGTTTTTGGTTCATACCTGGTGTGAAACACGCGAGGTAAACGTTACACAAAGCTACGCCACAAAGGCCGTGCTTTGATCATCAACCACAAGACTTTGCTTTTCAACAGAAGCCTTGATCATTTGCATCTTAGCATGCCACACAGGCAAACCATCCTATGCAACCGATATCAGTCACACAGAATGAAATCCGATGTCAGACACACAGTCCATTTACAAGTCCGTTCTGGGTCTGAACGAAACCGGAGGCACCTAGTACCCCGCATATCCATCGATCTCCAAGTACGTCTGGACGATCACTAACTGTTTCCATCTTCTTGGGTGTACAGCCCAATCAAGATCATCAGTTATCACCCAAACGACGTGAAGACCTCCGGTCTTCGACCATCGTCTTCTTCTTCGACTTATCGTCGTATCAGTTACTCAGAATGGGATAAACCCGGCCTTTCCGAATAACTCGCGTATATATTATAAAAGTGTTACACAAACACAACATACGCCTCATTCCAACTCATTAGTCATTAACCGTAAATTAATCAAGAGAATAATTCCCCAAATATTAACCCCGAAGGCCGAAACCAACATCAGATCAATATCCAGAAAACCATTCTACTTAGCTAACCGACAGTTAGTTTCTAAATTTCACGTTCAAATCTAATTAAAGATTTAACTATCGCCTGGAGCAAAACTGGTGATACTCCATTCTCGATCTTTTCAATCTAATTAAAGATTCATTAAAACTCCACTTAGTTTTAATCTGTGACTGGGTTAAAGAATCAGTGTCATTTAAAACACGGTCCACGATAAACCCAAAGTCATATCCCATTAATTATCGGGTTAAAGAACAAGTGTTATTTAAAACACTGCTCACGATAAACCCAAAAATCAATATCAATTCAATTCCAATTAAATATTATTTAATTGGTACACTTCATTAAATCTAAATAAAAAGATTTAATCTTTTCTCAACTGGGTTCAAGAACAGTGTTAGTGAAGACACCATTCACGACAAACCCAAATCACATTCATTAATTATCGGGTTAAAGAACAAGTGTTATTTAAAACACTGTTCACGATAAACCCAAAAATCAATATCAATTCAATTCCAATTAAATATTATTTAATTGGTACACTTCATTAAATCTAAATAAAAAGATTTAATCTTTTCTCAACTGGGTTCAAGAACAGTGTTAGTGAAGACACCATTCACGACAAACCCAAATCACATTCATTAATTATCGGGTTAAAGAACAAGTGTTATTTAAAACACTGTTCACGATAAACCCAAAAATCAATATCAATTCCAATTAAATATCATTTAATTGGTACACTTCATTAAATCTAAATAAAAAGATTTAATCTTTTCTCAACAGGGCTCAAGAACAGTGTTAGTGAAGACACCATTCACGACAAACCCAAATCACATTCGATATTCAATACAAGGCTCTGAATAGAAAATATATCGGCTTATATTCAATATCGAATTCTACGACTAACAAATGTCGTATTGGAAATAGCGATATAAATATATATCTTTCAAATTTCCATAACAACACCTGTATAATCACGAATTCCAACATCGAAATATTCCGAAGACAATTTCGATTCAAATCCACTCCAATGCATTCATTGGAAATTTTGGTTATTTTCAAACCCATTTCGAATTCAATTTATTTATTAAAAAAAATAAAATAAATAGAATTATAATTCTAGTTCAAAACTAGTTTATTTCGATAAAAATCTATTTTTATCTTTTCAAATATGGAGTTTTTCATCCCAATTCTTTCTAAATCATTTCTTATGATTTTACACAAATTATTACTATTTTTAATAATTTTATCAAGGCCCGTTCAGTCGATTTCCAACAATGGCCATCGAACTGCACTTACAGCGACCTTTTTCGAATTTGATTTGGACATAATTCCAAATCCAACCGTTAGATTTCTAATTTCTAATATTCTTTAGAAAGCTCTTTTCGATACGAACCCAATGGTTCCGGTTTTAGGAGAATCCGACGGTCGGATCTCCCGTAATGTCCGTTTGAAACAAATGGTCGAAATTCGCGAACTGCCGCGGCGCGGCGCGTTCTATTCAGGCCATTATATTATATATATAATATATATAATATATATTTCGTCGATTTCTATTTATAACGAATTATATAAATAGTTTTAAATTCGTTTCAAATTCTATTTCAACTTCTATTTCAATTCAAAGCAAAATTGAATTCTTCTTTATAAATTCGTTTTAAAATTCATTTCTATTCAATTCAAATTTCAATTCAATTTTGAATTCATTTCAATTCGTTTTCAATTCAATTCATTTCGAAATCGTTTTCAATTCAATTCATTTCGAAATCGTTTTCAATTCAATTCATTTCGAAATCGTTTTCAATTCAATTCGAAGTCGTTTTCAATTCAATTCATTTCGAAATCGTTTTCAATTCAATTCATTTCGAAATCGTTTTCAATTCAATTCATTTCGAAATCGTTTTCAATTCAATTCAAAATATTCGATTTCGAAATCACTTTTCAATATTCATTTTTAAGATGAATAAAATCGATATAAATATCGATTCACGTCAAAATGGCGTCAATCTAATCAACACGGCTTCATAAATTTCTATTTTCAAATATTCTATTTCAAATATTTCTTTTTCAAAATAGTTGTTATTATCAAAATATTTCGTTCAACACATGACCAATCTCAATGAATGAGTACTGTCAACACATGAACTTTTATTTTATAATATTCTTTATTTTTCAAATTGGAATGAGGCCCAATCAATCACCATATAAAGTTAATTATATGGATTTTCATACAACACATGTATATACTAACATTGAAAATAATCAACCATCAACCAAAGTGCACTACACTGTAAAAGCATCAAATATAGATATTCAACGCTTATAACAGCCTGTCAATCAATCGATCGACATATTCAATCAATCAGGATGAGTGAACTTCAAATTTCATCCCAACACCCGTGTGGGGTTTCAAACAATCAAACACATATTTTATTTGTGTTGTTGGGCGATGTGTAAAATTTATCGTCCCAATCAATGTCATTCAAATAGGTGTACATAAACAAACCATCTGGTTTGTAAATGAATATTCTATTTTATTCACTTCACGTTAAAAATTATATTTTTAACGATAAAACATTTTATTTCAACTTATGAATTTCTATTCAATTCATTTATTCAATAAAATGATATTTTTATTTTTCTAACATATTTTAGAAAATTTCGGCGGCATAACGGCACGATACTAAAAACGGGATAAGGCCTAGCCTTGTCCCCGGTCTAGTGAAGGCCCACGCCATTCACATATCAATCAAATTCACTTTCGTTATGCAAACCACAAAATTTGGAGTAAGGGTCTAACCTAGCCTTACTCCTTCGCCTTATAACGGCGCACGTCTAATCCTAACCAATTTATCGATTCGATTTTTCATACCACAAATCACATTCAAACCAATATCGCAATCAATCACCAATCAATCAAACAAACAAGTCCATGGTCTGTGGACGATTGTGTCGGGTGCTACTAAGCACCGTCTGCATCCTAGTATATATATATATAACTAGAAAAATAAATTGAAAGGTGAGAAATTCTCACCGAAAGCTATCCAAGCTCCACGGCACTTCATTTGATAGAAATCTTCATCTTCATCGTCTTCGTTGCCCGTAGTCACTATATATATAAAAATCACATTTTTATATTTCGATGTCTTTAAAATAAAAATCACATTTTTATTTATTCACTTTCAATTTAAAAATCATACTTTTATAATCACTTCATATATTTAAAAATCGAATTTTTACTATGCTATTCAATATATAAAAATCGAAATTTTACTTTGCTATTCATTATAAAAATCGAATTTTTACTTTGCTATTCAATATAAAAATCGAGTTTTTACTTTGCTATTCAATATAAAAATCGAATTTTTACTTCTATGTTATATAGATAAAAAATTATATTTTTATCCCGCTATTTTCCATATAAAGATTTCGCCTTTTTGAATTTAAAGATTTCACCTTTTTAAATTTAAAGATCTCACCTTTTTAAATTTAAAGATTTCACCTTTTTAAATTTAAAGATTTCACCTTTTTAAATTTAAAGACATCACTTGATTTCAACGTATATAAAATAAAAATCAGATTTTTATTTTGCTACATATACAAAGATGATATTTTAATATTCTCTATCCTATAAAGATTATATTTTTAATTCTTTAAAAATATAAAAACTATATTTTTATCACTTTAAAAATATAAAGATCGTATTATATTACTTTTAAAAATCAAATCTTTTCTGTTTTAAAAGTCACGTCTTAAAATAAATAAATAAAATCTGTTTTAAAATAAATAAAATCAGTTTTAAAATAAATAAAATCAGTTTTTAAAATTTAAAAATTCAGATTAATAAGCAAATAAAATTCAGTTAATAAAACAAATAAAATCAGTAAATAAAATAAATAAAATCAGAAAATACTTACAGGGGGGGGGGGTTCATCATCGGTTTTGGGTCCAGGGGGGGCTGTGGCTTCCGTCGCTTTGGGGGTTCGCGAGTAGGAGGGAGCAGCGGAGCTGCGAGGCGAGGTGGAGGGGGTCTGGTTGCGGCGGCTAGGGTTCAGGTGAGCAAGGGGGTGCGGAATTAGGGTTCTTCACGTTGGAGGAGGAGAGTGGAGAGGGAAGAGGAGGGGCGCTGCGCGACGGCTCTGGGGGGGGCGCGCGAGGTGGTGGTGGCTCTGCCACCGGCGGCGGCGTGGGGGGGGCTTCGACGCGATTTCGATCTCCCTTTTTTTTTCTTTTTTTTTTTTCTTTTTCGATTCTGAATTATCGGGGGGGGGGGCCTGGAGGTATAGGGAGGGAAGAGGGATTATATATTTTTTTTTATTAATTTAATTATTTTATTTTAATTCAAAAAGTCAACTTTTTCAAACGACCTCTAAACGAGGTCCACCGCCTGTCGTCCATAGCGTTTCACCCCCATTCCGAACACAATGGGATATGTATCGTATGTTGATTCGACTGTTTGAATCAGTCTCCGTTAATATTTACATTTAAATTACTATATTGAATTTTAAACGCACATTTCAAATTACCGGGGTCACATACTAACTAGAAAAATTCCAGAAAAATATTTTCTAGCTTCGTATTGACGATACGGTCCTAACAAAACTAGTTTCGTCAAATTCTGAGACCGTTTGAAAAATGGCCAATTTTCAGTCGATTAAAATCAACTGAAACTGGTCAAACACGTTTTCCTTTGCCACGCTCACATATTGATTCGAAAAATTATGAAATTTGAAACCTAGCAATAACTTGACACTGCGGACCCAACAAAACTGATTTCGTCGAAATCCGAGGTCATTTGCAAAATGTCCATTTTTAAGGGCCTTATATATATAAAAATATATATAAATTCCACAGCGACTATTTCTAATTTTCAACTGGACATATCTTATCATTTCTAAGATGAAATCTCAGTTTGTTAACTTCGTTACAAAGATATAGTTATACAGATTCAAATATTCCTTGTTTCGTTCAATTCTGACTTATATTGAATTCTGTATATTCATTTGAAATTAGAAATCGAATTTTCGAACTACCGCGCCATTTTCAATTCCTTTTATAATTATATATAATTATTATATATTCTAACGACGACGTATATAATATATACGTTCGAACTATATTCAAAATAAATTTTCTCGTCGATATTATTTAAAATAATTCATTTTAAATAATCAAAATTCGCTAAAATTGCCAAAATAAAAATTTTAAACTGGCCCAGATTTTCCGGGTTGTTACAATCTCCCCCACTTAAAACTTTTCGTCCCCGAAAAGGAACAAAGTCGAAAGTGGTTTGACTATTCAACTCTACGCTCGACCTGGCTTCCATTCTCCAACTCTTTAGTTTTTGAGAATTTTCAAAAATTCAAAAATTTGGCTAACACCCTAAATTTTCGAAAAATTTCGCCATAACCTCCCCTGCACCGGGAGCATCGGGGAATTTCAAATAGCTTCCCCGGTCCTTCAGATCTCAAAAAGAAAAAGAAAAAGCCAAGCGGCTAGCCAATAGGCTCACAAAATCATCATCACCCAAACAAAACAGGAAATTATGTAGTAAACATGTACCTATTTGTCGGGCAAACAAATTTTATTCTCTGGCTCTAGCCTCCTTGCTATGACCTGTTCAATGATATATATGTATATGCAAGCAAATGCGACCAAATTTCAATACAATTCAATATTTGATTCAGTTAGGCTAAATGGTTCAAAATTAGCAAACAAATAAACAAACAACACAAACATCAATCAATTAGTGAATTAGAGTTTCAAATTCATAATTTTGATACATATACAAGAATCAGATTTTTAATGCCAAATCACAACAATAGGCCCTATCTAATTTTGGTTCTCACACCAGTCAATAGGAAATATATAGAAATCTCACTTTCGTCGCTCGAAAATAAATACTGGCGACAGTGCCCCATCACCAGAATCATTCCCGGGCACTAGAGGGATTCTATATCTACCCAATATATTAAAACTTCGAATACACGTTTGCAAGACATATATACAAAATCTTTATATATCGGATTGTCCTAATCAATATAAAATAAATAATCAAATACGAATAATTGATTTAAATTTTCAAAACGAAATTTGTTTTCATTTTCAAAAACATACTCTTCACACTCGTTCTAGGATACTACTGATCCTATCTCTAACGAGTCATTCTAATTGGATATTACTAATCCAATATCTGATGAATTCTTTCGTATGGTTCTAATGTGTCTTGTTCTCTAGCTTTGTAAACCAAAGCTCTGATACCACGTGTAAAAACCCGCAACTTCCCCGTAAAGGAAAGCGTCGGATAGTTCGAGAACAAACCACAACAGAACGCATACAGAAGAACATTTCACTATATATAACAACAGTGCATCAGATTACAAGAATATACAGAGTATAAACGAATATTACACAGAAATATCAGAGATTTAAATTACATTTAAATACATAGCAGCGGAAAATAATAGAATACACAACTAGAAGAGATATACGGATACAAAGCTTTCCGGATATCGTTCCAGCTGTAAACCAGGATCCTGTGAATATAAATCTGCAAAACCAAAACTACTAGCTGCCCGTGTCAAAATAAGGGCACCCAGAGTTTAGGTTAAAACAATAAACTCCAGGTCAGTCATGGGACTGGTGTGAGAACTAAAACAGTTAATCTTTATTTTAAATCATTAGGTAAATCAAGGGACCACGCCGTATAACACGGAACGGGTTTCCTCCCAAGAATACCAGTGCATAAAACAAACAGCGCAATGCTAAATAAAGAAAGATGAAGCTGTTATAAGACCCAGGTCCCATCACACAATGCAACGCAGTCGAGGATAGGGTTTTCCCTTATAACAGCCAAAGAATGCTTGATACGTTTTAAAACAAATCATTTGATACTATTATAAGTGTATAGTGTATAAAACACTTCAAATCATAAGTATCAATCATAGGCGGCATGGGTACCATATATCATGTCGCCATATATAGGTTTACAAATAAAACCGCAAATGTCACGTATTTGGAAATTGGATTTCCGTCTATGAACCGAGGCAAAAGATAGTCCTCAACCGATTCGTGACTCTCTAGCCCGAGCCACAGGAACAGCCGCAACTGCCCCATGGAGCGACAGGGCCGGTCCACACGGAGTGGATTATAGTGCCTGAACAATACGTCTCCCCACCCTATGGGGTGTAAGTCTGGTCCGTCAGCCGACCAGAATGCATTCGGCCGAAACCGATATAACCGAGGCGCCTCGCAACCGCAACAACCACATAAGTCAAACTCGTCAGGGCGTGTAAAACCACTGACGCCACTTCTAACTAGAAAGAAACGCAAGTCCTCCCTGAGGTCCGTCTCCCGTTTTTGGTTCATACCTGGTGTGAAACACGCGAGGTAAACGTTACACAAAGCTACGCCACAAAGGCCGTGCTTTGATCATCAACCACAAGACTTTGCTTTTCAACAGAAGCCTTGATCATTTGCATCTTAGCATGCCACACAGGCAAACCATCCTATGCAACCGATATCAGTCACACAGAATGAAATCCGATGTCAGACACACAGTCCATTTACAAGTCCGTTCTGGGTCTGAACGAAACCGGAGGCACCTAGTACCCCGCATATCCATCGATCTCCAAGTACGTCTGGACGATCACTAACTGTTTCCATCTTCTTGGGTGTACAGCCCAATCAAGATCATCAGTTATCACCCAAACGACGTGAAGACCTCCGGTCTTCGACCATCGTCTTCTTCTTCGACTTATCGTCGTATCAGTTACTCAGAATGGGATAAACCCGGCCTTTCCGAATAACTCGCGTATATATTATAAAAGTGTTACACAAACACAACATACGCCTCATTCCAACTCATTAGTCATTAACCGTAAATTAATCAAGAGAATAATTCCCCAAATATTAACCCCGAAGGCCGAAACCAACATCAGATCAATATCCAGAAAACCATTCTACTTAGCTAACCGACAGTTAGTTTCTAAATTTCACGTTCAAATCTAATTAAAGATTTAACTATCGCCTGGAGCAAAACTGGTGATACTCCATTCTCGATCTTTTCAATCTAATTAAAGATTCATTAAAACTCCACTTAGTTTTAATCTGTGACTGGGTTAAAGAATCAGTGTCATTTAAAACACGGTCCACGATAAACCCAAAGTCATATCCCATTAATTATCGGGTTAAAGAACAAGTGTTATTTAAAACACTGCTCACGATAAACCCAAAAATCAATATCAATTCAATTCCAATTAAATATTATTTAATTGGTACACTTCATTAAATCTAAATAAAAAGATTTAATCTTTTCTCAACTGGGTTCAAGAACAGTGTTAGTGAAGACACCATTCACGACAAACCCAAATCACATTCATTAATTATCGGGTTAAAGAACAAGTGTTATTTAAAACACTGTTCACGATAAACCCAAAAATCAATATCAATTCAATTCCAATTAAATATTATTTAATTGGTACACTTCATTAAATCTAAATAAAAAGATTTAATCTTTTCTCAACTGGGTTCAAGAACAGTGTTAGTGAAGACACCATTCACGACAAACCCAAATCACATTCATTAATTATCGGGTTAAAGAACAAGTGTTATTTAAAACACTGTTCACGATAAACCCAAAAATCAATATCAATTCCAATTAAATATCATTTAATTGGTACACTTCATTAAATCTAAATAAAAAGATTTAATCTTTTCTCAACAGGGCTCAAGAACAGTGTTAGTGAAGACACCATTCACGACAAACCCAAATCACATTCGATATTCAATACAAGGCTCTGAATAGAAAATATATCGGCTTATATTCAATATCGAATTCTACGACTAACAAATGTCGTATTGGAAATAGCGATATAAATATATATCTTTCAAATTTCCATAACAACACCTGTATAATCACGAATTCCAACATCGAAATATTCCGAAGACAATTTCGATTCAAATCCACTCCAATGCATTCATTGGAAATTTTGGTTATTTTCAAACCCATTTCGAATTCAATTTATTTATTAAAAAAAATAAAATAAATAGAATTATAATTCTAGTTCAAAACTAGTTTATTTCGATAAAAATCTATTTTTATCTTTTCAAATATGGAGTTTTTCATCCCAATTCTTTCTAAATCATTTCTTATGATTTTACACAAATTATTACTATTTTTAATAATTTTATCAAGGCCCGTTCAGTCGATTTCCAACAATGGCCATCGAACTGCACTTACAGCGACCTTTTTCGAATTTGATTTGGACATAATTCCAAATCCAACCGTTAGATTTCTAATTTCTAATATTCTTTAGAAAGCTCTTTTCGATACGAACCCAATGGTTCCGGTTTTAGGAGAATCCGACGGTCGGATCTCCCGTAATGTCCGTTTGAAACAAATGGTCGAAATTCGCGAACTGCCGCGGCGCGGCGCGTTCTATTCAGGCCATTATATTATATATATAATATATATAATATATATTTCGTCGATTTCTATTTATAACGAATTATATAAATAGTTTTAAATTCGTTTCAAATTCTATTTCAACTTCTATTTCAATTCAAAGCAAAATTGAATTCTTCTTTATAAATTCGTTTTAAAATTCATTTCTATTCAATTCAAATTTCAATTCAATTTTGAATTCATTTCAATTCGTTTTCAATTCAATTCATTTCGAAATCGTTTTCAATTCAATTCATTTCGAAATCGTTTTCAATTCAATTCATTTCGAAATCGTTTTCAATTCAATTCGAAGTCGTTTTCAATTCAATTCATTTCGAAATCGTTTTCAATTCAATTCATTTCGAAATCGTTTTCAATTCAATTCATTTCGAAATCGTTTTCAATTCAATTCAAAATATTCGATTTCGAAATCACTTTTCAATATTCATTTTTAAGATGAATAAAATCGATATAAATATCGATTCACGTCAAAATGGCGTCAATCTAATCAACACGGCTTCATAAATTTCTATTTTCAAATATTCTATTTCAAATATTTCTTTTTCAAAATAGTTGTTATTATCAAAATATTTCGTTCAACACATGACCAATCTCAATGAATGAGTACTGTCAACACATGAACTTTTATTTTATAATATTCTTTATTTTTCAAATTGGAATGAGGCCCAATCAATCACCATATAAAGTTAATTATATGGATTTTCATACAACACATGTATATACTAACATTGAAAATAATCAACCATCAACCAAAGTGCACTACACTGTAAAAGCATCAAATATAGATATTCAACGCTTATAACAGCCTGTCAATCAATCGATCGACATATTCAATCAATCAGGATGAGTGAACTTCAAATTTCATCCCAACACCCGTGTGGGGTTTCAAACAATCAAACACATATTTTATTTGTGTTGTTGGGCGATGTGTAAAATTTATCGTCCCAATCAATGTCATTCAAATAGGTGTACATAAACAAACCATCTGGTTTGTAAATGAATATTCTATTTTATTCACTTCACGTTAAAAATTATATTTTTAACGATAAAACATTTTATTTCAACTTATGAATTTCTATTCAATTCATTTATTCAATAAAATGATATTTTTATTTTTCTAACATATTTTAGAAAATTTCGGCGGCATAACGGCACGATACTAAAAACGGGATAAGGCCTAGCCTTGTCCCCGGTCTAGTGAAGGCCCACGCCATTCACATATCAATCAAATTCACTTTCGTTATGCAAACCACAAAATTTGGAGTAAGGGTCTAACCTAGCCTTACTCCTTCGCCTTATAACGGCGCACGTCTAATCCTAACCAATTTATCGATTCGATTTTTCATACCACAAATCACATTCAAACCAATATCGCAATCAATCACCAATCAATCAAACAAACAAGTCCATGGTCTGTGGACGATTGTGTCGGGTGCTACTAAGCACCGTCTGCATCCTAGTATATATATATATAACTAGAAAAATAAATTGAAAGGTGAGAAATTCTCACCGAAAGCTATCCAAGCTCCACGGCACTTCATTTGATAGAAATCTTCATCTTCATCGTCTTCGTTGCCCGTAGTCACTATATATATAAAAATCACATTTTTATATTTCGATGTCTTTAAAATAAAAATCACATTTTTATTTATTCACTTTCAATTTAAAAATCATACTTTTATAATCACTTCATATATTTAAAAATCGAATTTTTACTATGCTATTCAATATATAAAAATCGAAATTTTACTTTGCTATTCATTATAAAAATCGAATTTTTACTTTGCTATTCAATATAAAAATCGAGTTTTTACTTTGCTATTCAATATAAAAATCGAATTTTTACTTCTATGTTATATAGATAAAAAATTATATTTTTATCCCGCTATTTTCCATATAAAGATTTCGCCTTTTTGAATTTAAAGATTTCACCTTTTTAAATTTAAAGATCTCACCTTTTTAAATTTAAAGATTTCACCTTTTTAAATTTAAAGATTTCACCTTTTTAAATTTAAAGACATCACTTGATTTCAACGTATATAAAATAAAAATCAGATTTTTATTTTGCTACATATACAAAGATGATATTTTAATATTCTCTATCCTATAAAGATTATATTTTTAATTCTTTAAAAATATAAAAACTATATTTTTATCACTTTAAAAATATAAAGATCGTATTATATTACTTTTAAAAATCAAATCTTTTCTGTTTTAAAAGTCACGTCTTAAAATAAATAAATAAAATCTGTTTTAAAATAAATAAAATCAGTTTTAAAATAAATAAAATCAGTTTTTAAAATTTAAAAATTCAGATTAATAAGCAAATAAAATTCAGTTAATAAAACAAATAAAATCAGTAAATAAAATAAATAAAATCAGAAAATACTTACAGGGGGGGGGGGTTCATCATCGGTTTTGGGTCCAGGGGGGGCTGTGGCTTCCGTCGCTTTGGGGGTTCGCGAGTAGGAGGGAGCAGCGGAGCTGCGAGGCGAGGTGGAGGGGGTCTGGTTGCGGCGGCTAGGGTTCAGGTGAGCAAGGGGGTGCGGAATTAGGGTTCTTCACGTTGGAGGAGGAGAGTGGAGAGGGAAGAGGAGGGGCGCTGCGCGACGGCTCTGGGGGGGGCGCGCGAGGTGGTGGTGGCTCTGCCACCGGCGGCGGCGTGGGGGGGGCTTCGACGCGATTTCGATCTCCCTTTTTTTTTCTTTTTTTTTTTTCTTTTTCGATTCTGAATTATCGGGGGGGGGGGCCTGGAGGTATAGGGAGGGAAGAGGGATTATATATTTTTTTTTATTAATTTAATTATTTTATTTTAATTCAAAAAGTCAACTTTTTCAAACGACCTCTAAACGAGGTCCACCGCCTGTCGTCCATAGCGTTTCACCCCCATTCCGAACACAATGGGATATGTATCGTATGTTGATTCGACTGTTTGAATCAGTCTCCGTTAATATTTACATTTAAATTACTATATTGAATTTTAAACGCACATTTCAAATTACCGGGGTCACATACTAACTAGAAAAATTCCAGAAAAATATTTTCTAGCTTCGTATTGACGATACGGTCCTAACAAAACTAGTTTCGTCAAATTCTGAGACCGTTTGAAAAATGGCCAATTTTCAGTCGATTAAAATCAACTGAAACTGGTCAAACACGTTTTCCTTTGCCACGCTCACATATTGATTCGAAAAATTATGAAATTTGAAACCTAGCAATAACTTGACACTGCGGACCCAACAAAACTGATTTCGTCGAAATCCGAGGTCATTTGCAAAATGTCCATTTTTAAGGGCCTTATATATATAAAAATATATATAAATTCCACAGCGACTATTTCTAATTTTCAACTGGACATATCTTATCATTTCTAAGATGAAATCTCAGTTTGTTAACTTCGTTACAAAGATATAGTTATACAGATTCAAATATTCCTTGTTTCGTTCAATTCTGACTTATATTGAATTCTGTATATTCATTTGAAATTAGAAATCGAATTTTCGAACTACCGCGCCATTTTCAATTCCTTTTATAATTATATATAATTATTATATATTCTAACGACGACGTATATAATATATACGTTCGAACTATATTCAAAATAAATTTTCTCGTCGATATTATTTAAAATAATTCATTTTAAATAATCAAAATTCGCTAAAATTGCCAAAATAAAAATTTTAAACTGGCCCAGATTTTCCGGGTTGTTACAAATTCATGAAGTTGACTCGTTGGTTCCCAACTGGATTCTAAGTACAAACCTCCCATTTAGACTACCTTTGCATCTCGGGTTTCGGTCTTCTCCGAATCGGTTCGGTCGTGATCAATGCTCCAGCCATCCATGGCTCGGTTCAGTGCATTCTCGGTTCATGCTCGTGGCTACCCATCCAGTTCGAGTCGTGGTCCACAACTCATGGGAACACCTTCCGGTTCGGTTCGTGAGCCATGTTGTCCTCTGGGTCGGGTCGTGATTACATCAGCGGCTCGTGAGCTCTCTCATCGGTTCGTGATCCAGGCATCAGTTCAACAACTTCACGGTTCGAAGGGGGATGGGACATGGTTCGCGTTGGGGTGCTCCACGAATGGTTCGGTTTGGGTAGGGGCGATCCGATCCGGTCCGGCTCCTACATATTTTTCTTGCAACTTCCAGCGATTGTTTTTACGCCACACGACGGTGTTTTCGACCATTCTAACTATTCTAAACTATTACAAAACATTCCAAATAGTCATAGAAACATGTATAGTCATCCACAAACACCAAAACAACAAATAATCATGATGATATAGATCAAACATACCCCAAAACCCTTGTTTTCCCCATAATCATATTTAAGCATAACTAACCTTAGGATTAGCAAAGCTTAACCAAATTAACCCAAATTTTTATCAGAGCCCTAAAATAATATTTTAGAACTTTACAAATTTTTCCAGATTTTTCTGAGCTATAATTTCGTTAATTATCACTAATCACCCCTAATTACTCGTAATTAGTGAAAAACAATGCAAATCACTCAACTTAGCCACAAATAAAAGTTTAGATCTGAAACTATCTCTGATTTGGGGCGCCTTCCTATGCAACACAATAGCTCCAACTGTAGTTCGGTGCTATTTCTCCTTGATTTGATGTAGATTAGCTTAATCCTTGATTAGAGAGCGATTTGGGATGAAATTAGAAGGTGGAGGCCATTGTTAGGGTTTCTAAGAGGTAAATTGAAACGACCCGCAAATCCGAGCTACCTGAGTTGACTAAATACAACACACGTCCAACCCAAATAACACAGAAATACGACTCATTATTAGAAAGAAGTTAGAGGATGAGAAATAGAAAGAAAGAAATATTAGAATAGAAGAAGAACGAAGATCACAACTCACAGCGGAACGAATAAAATATATTATATAACATAAGTTCCGAAATACAAATCGGTTAATGTATATACATACCATTATCAGAGCACAACAATCATTTCTGGAACAGTTATAAACATCTGTTTCCAGATACAAACAAGGTCCACAGCGGAATATATGATAGCCTATAGCTAACCGGTGAAACCTCCTGCTTCCAGCTCCTTCAAAAAGATCTGTGAAATCCCGACTACTTGACTGCCCATACAAATTTGGGCACCCAAGAGTTTAGGGAAACAAACAAAATAAACTCTGGGTCAGTCATGGGACTGGTGTGAGTAAACTCCAACCACTTGTTTAACTTTAAATATCCTTTCAAAAGAAAAGATAATAGTAAGACCAGCCCACACATAAACACGGACGGTTTTTACCTTACTATAACCCAAAACACTTTGATATCAAATCCAGTGATATTATAGTAATGTCTACATCAAATAAATAACCAAATAGCAGAACGCTTGCATCTCACGTTCCACATATATAGTATAAAACCAAAAACCGCATGGCGCTTATTGGAGATTGGATTTCCAACATGACAAGGTATGGGACCACCTTCCGATGATGTATCTCTAGAGACGAATACACCTGGGTTCAACAAGAACATCTTGCAACCCGGCCCACACATGACCGACCACTCATTTCGCTTGAGTGTATCGAATGTATATCACCAACGGTTGGACTCAAACCACCGTTTCCCGAATGGGCAGAATCGATAGATTTAGAAACAAAAGGAATTTCTCTAGATAGGTGATTATACACCCTAATGGGTGCGACCCACATAGCCATGCTGCCTGCCCGATTTTTGTCCTTTCCCGGTTGTTGAGGCCTGAGGCTACGCATACTTACCATTCCTTGATAGCACAATCACTTTGAATGCCACATCGTCAGATCCGTTAATCACTAGTTGAGTCTGCATAAATATTCTGGATATTATGCTAAGGGATAAATCCGTTGCAACCATATACATTCATACAGACCAACCCATTTGATCATTGGAAATACTCTGTCAGACATTCGTCCATTTACGTTCGTTCTGGGACTGAACGAAACCGAAGGCACTATTTCTATAAATAGAAAAGCCCTTGCACTTTACTCCGTCTTCAATATATTCAGCATACTTGGTTCGCAACGCTTATGCCGATACGGAGTGGTTCTTCGGATAATAATCCAACCGGTCTCTCCATATTGACAACGATGGTCAAAAACTTCGATAGTCTGTGTTTTAACTATCGAGTAAAAACAAGTGTTCATCCAAACATATCAACAAATCACTGGGCTCTTTAATTAATATTTCATTAATTAAATCTCTTCTCCATTTCCTCTATCAATATTTGTTAACCAAATATTTTCAATAATCAATCTTGGCCCTTTACGCTATTTTTGATTTCGTTTCCTTATCGAATTCTATATATATCGATATATAGATTTCTAATTTTCAAATTTCTTAAAAATATTCTAACTCCTTAAATTCCCGGAAAAATTCGCCATAACCTCCCCTGTATCGGGAGCATCGGGAAATTTCAAATAGCATCCCGGTATCTTCCAATCTCAAAAAGAAAAAGGAAAAGCCAAGCGGCTTGCCGATACGGCGCATAAAACCCATATATGAATTAAACATGTACCTTTTTGTTGGGCACATAAATTAAAATCTTCAGATACTCTATCCCATATCTGTTTAACACCTGTTCACCTGTTTCACTTCAATTCAATACTATCTAATCGTTTGAATTCAGTTTCGCCCATTTATTCTTTAATTAGTCATTTTGCCTATTTCACTTCTTTGTTGAACGTAACATGTTCAAACAAAATATTTAACTTGTTCATAACCAAATTGAATTTCAATTTCAATTCTAGTTCTCTTCTCTATTCGAATATAAATTTCAACTCGAATTCACTTATTTAAAGCTCCATATCCATTCAAAATCTCATTTGCTAATTTCTATTCGAATTAGTTAATTCTATTCAATATCAAAAATCTGATTTCTGTTTCAAAAATCATATTCATTGACACAACTCGAATTCGCATATATTTACAACTCAACTCTGAAATGTTCTAAATAGACAATTCGGATTTTCTTTTGCTCAAAATCCTTTTATCACATTAAATAAACCATTGTGGTTTTAAAACGATTCTGGCGCTGCTTTTCTGAAAATTTGATTTTGATATAACTCAAAATATATACGACGAAATCCAGATTTTTCTCCTTCATTAGAAAACTATTATCAAATCGGTCCTGACGTTTCTTGTTTCGAAGAATTCCGACTTCAATCGAGTTCTATATGTTCAATTGAAGTTCAAATCGCTATTTTACGAACTGCAGCGCTACGGCGAGTTCGTTTTAATTATATTTATATATAAACTTTTAAAACTTCGTTTATATAAATTCAACTCTATTCTGATATATTTTATATATCAAACCATTTTTCCCAACTCAACACATATTTCTGATCTTCTATTTCATTTATATTTGAAATCTATATTCAAATTCCAATTCGATTATAATTCAAATTCTATATTCAAATTCTATTTCAACTATTTGAATCCAAATTCCATTTTTAATCCATTTGAACTTCAAATATTTAAACTCATTTTTTCTTTGAACTTCAAGTACCCCATTTCACTTCCTTTGAATTCAAATACCATGTTTCAAATCTCTTTGAATTACTCTTATTCAAATTCTTTCTAATTAAACTCCATTTGAGTTTTGTTTGAATCCTTATATTTAACACCATTTGAATTCTATTTAAATTCTTATATTTAAATCCTTTTTATTAAAACCCATTATTTAAATCCCATTTGAATTTTCCTTATTTCAAATCCATTTGAACTTCTTTGAATTCAAATTCCATTTCAAAACTATTTGGATTTCCTATTTTGAAATCCTATTTCAATTCTACTTTGAAATCCTATTTTTCAAAGTTTATTTCAAATTCTATTTTGAAATTCCATATTCAAATCTCTATTTGAATTTACTAATTCAATTCCCTGTTCAAATTCAATACTTGAATTTCTATTCAAATCTCTATTCAAATTTCCTGTTTGAATTCCATTCAAATCTCTATTCAAATTTCACATTTGAATTCTTCTTTGAAATTCTATATTTCAAATTCAATTCAATTCTTCTTTGAAGATAGATTTTCCATTCAAATTTCACACTTGTATTTCCATTTCTGAATTATCAAACGATAATTCTTTTCTCTTCATTTTATAACCTCGTTATAAAAGAACTATTTACAAACTTCGTTTAAAAAGGAACTACTTGTTATATTTTCAAAAAAACAAGTTTTATATTTTTATTCCATTTAAAAATTCAAATTCTATTAAAAATAGAATTTTCCCTTTTTAAAATCTCAAATATCCTTCCACGATATTTTTAAATATCATTACTTAAGCCCAGTGATATTTAAACACACAAAGCAACGAATTATTTATTTTTCTAACACGTCATATATAACAATATATATATGCAAACAAATAAACAAACAGATAATATATTTTTGAGGAATCCAGTTGGATTCCTCCAACCTGTTTTCCTGCATCCACAGATGTTAGCACATAAATAATACCCATTCTGCTTCGTGGCAGAATATCGCGGTATAGAAGGTCATCCACTAATCATAGCGTGGGGCGTATAGGGTAATCATCCGCTATGAAACTGCGGGCATCCGCTAATGAGACTGCGGGAATCCAACCAATCAATCAACCCAATATATATATATATATATAATAGCCTAAATAACTAATATATATAAAACAAGCAGAAACATTCACACAAGCAACAAACAATTATTTTTAACGAATAAAAATAATTATAGATAAAAGGTGAGTGAGATTTACTCACCGTGATTTTAACTGTGCTGAATATTCACTGAAGCATACTATACAGCTATTCCCCTATTTCTGTTTTCCAATGTAAAACAATAATTAATAAGGTTCCAGTTATCGAATTAGACTAATTTAATTTAATTAGTTTTCCATGTATAAAGTAATTCCAAATTAACTCTTAACATTACTTAATATGATTAATCTAAAATTATCTTTTTAGCAACAGATTTCTTTTAAAAAAAAAACTAAATTTCCAATTATATAAACTAGCTTCTAATTATAAAAATCCAAAATTATTTCACATAAATACTTAAGTTAATTTCATATCTTGAATAAATTCATACCTTAACAATATAATTTAACTTAAAAAAATTTGATAACCTTATACCTATAGTTAAATTTAACAATTGAACGTTTATTCAAACTACAACTAAATAAAGTGAATAATCTACTTTACTTGAACAAATATAGTTAACTTAAATTAAGAATTTAATTACCTTAATTTTCTGAAACCACTTTCTTCCTCTGCCGAATCCCCCAAATCACCAAGTTCGGTCTCCAATTCTTCACTGCCGCATCCCCTATCCCCTTAGGTACGAATTACATCAAAACGTTCAAACCCCTTCATCGAAGACCTCAGCCCATGAAATCCACCACCGAACTTAGTTCGAGCGAAACCCCAATACTCCACTAAATACCGTACTGTTGCCACCATTACCAAGTTCGACTTCACCGTCGACTTCATCAACAGCGCACCCCCCCACATCAAAACGGGAAACCCTATCAAAGTCGAAAACCCCATCTCCAGTTCGATGTCGAGCTACCTGCGATGGCGATTTTCCTTTTTCAATTTCTGATAGGAATCGATTTTTCGGATGATAAAAAGAAAAAGAAAAAGAAGAAGGAACGAAGGAATTTATTTGAGGAGCGACGTTGATTGAAAATAGAGAGGAGATGGAGTGCGGTTTTATAAGGGCGCAAGGAAACATTAGTACGACAGACATTAATTTGATGTTCTCTTTGATATTGGAAGAGGAAGACAGGAAATTTGGCTCGAGGAAAGAAATAGGGTGGCGCGATATAGGTCTGTATTGTAACAGGAGTAGGTCGGCCTCTTTTTATATTATCTTATTTTTTTCTCGTTTTGTTTTAATCTATTTTTATTATCGACTATATTCAAATTTATACCGGTCTTCTGAACTGTTTGATTCAGTTTTCATCTTTGATTCAAAATTTATTTCGTATTACTATAAATTTATAAATAAAATTCATTTACATTATCAACAAAATATTTAGAACCATATTAAATATTAAAAATTTATCGTTCAAAAATCTGGGTCGTTACATTCTTTCCCCCTTAAAATAATTTCGTCCTCGAAATTGCTAAGGTTGGAAAAAGGGTACAAATCCATTTCTTTTCAAACTCCATTTATGTTGAAACTCAACTCCTCATATTTCTATGACTTTAATTTCAACCAAAACTTTTGGTTTCCATTCATATGCATTCTAATTCATATTCATTTCAATTTATTTCAAATTGATTCTAGTCAATTTATTCACCTCGAACCATTTAACTTGCTTCATTTAAATTTTTAATTCCAGAATCCAAATTCCAGGGTTTTCTATTCCAAATCCTTTTGAAATCACACAAAAATATACATATATTTATTTTCATCTCAAATTCACAACATTTGAATATTCAAACCAATTTGTTTTCCTTCAAACAAATTTCCATCAAAAACTTTTTCTAAGGTAGCAATTCATCACTTAGAAACTCGGAAATGAACACTGATGATGTTGCAATCATCATCAGAATAATTTCCCAGCGACTGAAGTGAGTTCAGTGCTTTATCATTTTTAAAAATCAATTCAAAATGATTTTCATTCAAAACCTTTTCAAAGTAAAACTATATTATTTTAATTACTTTGAAAAATATTATTCAACTTCCCAGGATTTTGAATTCTTAATTCTGGTTTGAATTTAATTCTAATTCATCTCATTTGTATATATAATTCCTATATAAATTCTATTTGGTTATAAATAACCATTTATAATCTCATTTGATTATAAAGTCAACATCCAACACATCCATATAATAATAATTCTAGAAAATTACTCTTTCTATATCAAAATAGAAATTTCGGGTAAAATTATTTCATTTACCCACTTTAAAACAATATCATGTCGTATTTTCTGTCCAAGTGTTTACAAACTCCTATCGACGTCGTGGCGTCCCACGATTCGATCAGAATTCATAAACCACTCAACAGACCAGCCAACACAATATAAAACGAATTTTATATCAATTAACAAATACGCTCTCTCGTATATACACTCAACTCATTCTAGGGTACTACTGACCCTATCTCTAATGAGCACATGCCACACAAGCCTAGGCGTTCGCTCAACCTAAGCTCTGATACCAACTGAAACGACCCGCAAATCCGAGCTACCTGAGTTGACTAAATACAACACACGTCCAACCCAAATAACACAGAAATACGACTCATTATTAGAAAGAAGTTAGAGGATGAGAAATAGAAAGAAAGAAATATTAGAATAGAAGGAGAACGAAGATCACAACTCACAGCGGAACGAATAAAATATATTATATAACATAAGTTCCGAAATACAAATCGGTTAATGTATATACATACCATTATCAGAGCACAACAATCATTTCTGGAACAGTTATAAACATCTGTTTCCAGATACAAACAAGGTCCACAGCGGAATATATGATAGCCTATAGCTAACCGGTGAAACCTCCTGCTTCCAGCTCCTTCAAAAAGATCTGTGAAATCCCGACTACTTGACTGCCCGTACAAATTTGGGCACCCAAGAGTTTAGGGAAACAAACAAAATAAACTCTGGGTCAGTCATGGGACTGGTGTGAGTAAACTCCAACCACTTGTTTAACTTTAAAAACCCTTTCAAAAGAAAAGATAATAGTAAGACCAGCCCACACATAAACACGGACGGTTTTTACCTTACTATAACCCAAAACACTTTGATATCAAATCCAGTGATATTATAGTAATGTCTACATCAAATAAATAACCAAATAGCAGAACGCTTGCATCTCACGTTCCACATATATAGTATAAAACCAAAAACCGCATGGCGCTTATTGGAGATTGGATTTCCAACATGACAAGGTATGGGACCACCTTCCGATGATGTATCTCTAGAGACGAATACACCTGGGTTCAACAAGAACATCTTGCAACCCGGCCCACACATGACCGACCACTCATTTCGCTTGAGTGTATCGAATGTATATCACCAACGGTTGGACTCAAACCACCGTTTCCCGAATGGGCAGAATCGATAGATTTAGAAACAAAAGGAATTTCTCTAGATAGGTGATTATACACCCTAATGGGTGCGACCCACATAGCCATGCTGCCTGCCCGATTTTTGTCCTTTCCCGGTTGTTGAGGCCTGAGGCTACGCATACTTACCATTCCTTGATAGCACAATCACTTTGAATGCCACATCGTCAGATCCGTTAATCACTAGTTGAGTCTGCACAAATATTCTGGATATTATGCTAAGGGATAAATCCGTTGCAACCATATACATTCATACAGACCAACCCATTTGATCATTGGAAATACTCTGTCAGACATTCGTCCATTTACGTTCGTTCTGGGACTGAACGAAACCGAAGGCACTATTTCTATAAATAGAAAAGCCCTTGCACTTTACTCCGTCTTCAATATATTCAGCATACTTGGTTCGCAACGCTTATGCCGATACGGAGTGGTTCTTCGGATAATAATCCAACCGGTCTCTCCATATTGACAACGATGGTCAAAAACTTCGATAGTCTGTGTTTTAACTATCGAGTAAAAACAAGTGTTCATCCAAACATATCAACAAATCACTGGGCTCTTTAATTAATATTTCATTAATTAAATCTCTTCTCCATTTCCTCTATCAATATTTGTTAACCAAATATTTTCAATAATCAATCTTGGCCCTTTACGCTATTTTTGATTTCGTTTCCTTATCGAATTCTATATATATCGATATATAGATTTCTAATTGTCAAATTTCTTAAAAATATTCTAACTCCTTAAATTCCCGGAAAAATTCGCCATAACCTCCCCTGTATCGGGAGCATCGGGAAATTTCAAATAGCATTCCGGTATCTTCCAATCTCAAAAAGAAAAAGGAAAAGCCAAGCGGCTTGCCGATACGGCGCATAAAACCCATATATGAATTAAACATGTACCTTTTTGTTGGGCACATAAATTAAAATCTTCAGATACTCTATCCCATATCTGTTTAACACCTGTTCACCTGTTTCACTTCAATTCAATACTATCTAATCGTTTGAATTCAGTTTCGCCCATTTATTCTTTAATTAGTCATTTTGCCTATTTCACTTCTTTGTTGAACGTAACATGTTCAAACAAAATATTTAACTTGTTCATAACCAAATTGAATTTCAATTTCAATTCTAGTTCTCTTCTCTATTCGAATATAAATTTCAACTCGAATTCACTTATTTAAAGCTCCATATCCATTCAAAATCTCATTTGCTAATTTCTATTCGAATTAGTTAATTCTATTCAATATCAAAAATCTGATTTCTGTTTCAAAAATCATATTCATTGACACAACTCGAATTCGCATATATTTACAACTCAACTCTGAAATGTTCTAAATAGACAATTCGGATTTTCTTTTGCTCAAAATCCTTTTATCACATTAAATAAACCATTGTGGTTTTAAAACGATTCTGGCGCTGCTTTTCTGAAAATTTGATTTTGATATAACTCAAAATATATACGACGAAATCCAGATTTTTCTCCTTCATTAGAAAACTATTATCAAATCGGTCCTGACGTTTCTTGTTTCGAAGAATTCCGACTTCAATCGAGTTCTATATGTTCAATTGAAGTTCAAATCGCTATTTTACGAACTGCAGCGCTACGGCGAGTTCGTTTTAATTATATTTATATATAAACTTTTAAAACTTTGTTTATATAAATTCAACTCTATTCTGATATATTTTATATATCAAACCATTTTTCCCAACTCAACACATATTTCTGATCTTCTATTTCATTTATATTTGAAATCTATATTCAAATTCCAATTCGATTATAATTCAAATTCTATATTCAAATTCTATTTCAACTATTTGAATCCAAATTCCATTTTTAATCCATTTGAACTTCAAATATTTAAACTCATTTTTTCTTTGAACTTCAAGTACCCCATTTCACTTCCTTTGAATTCAAATACCATGTTTCAAATCTCTTTGAATTACTCTTATTCAAATTCTTTCTAATTAAACTCCATTTGAGTTTTGTTTGAATCCTTATATTTAACACCATTTGAATTCTATTTAAATTCTTATATTTAAATCCTTTTTATTATAACCCATTATTTAAATCCCATTTGAATTTTCCTTATTTCAAATCCATTTGAACTTCTTTGAATTCAAATTCCATTTCAAAACTATTTGGATTTCCTATTTTGAAATCCTATTTCAATTCTACTTTGAAATCCTATTTTTCAAAGTTTATTTCAAATTCTATTTTGAAATTCCATATTCAAATCTCTATTTGAATTTACTAATTCAATTCCCTGTTCAAATTCAATACTTGAATTTCTATTCAAATCTCTATTCAAATTTCCTGTTTGAATTCCATTCAAATCTCTATTCAAATTTCACATTTGAATTCTTCTTTGAAATTCTATATTTCAAATTCAATTCAATTCTTCTTTGAAGATAGATTTTCCATTCAAATTTCACACTTGTATTTCCATTTCTGAATTATCAAACGATAATTCTTTTCTCTTCATTTTATAACCTCGTTATAAAAGAACTATTTACAAACTTCGTTTAAAAAGGAACTACTTGTTATATTTTCAAAAAAACAAGTTTTATATTTTTATTCCATTTAAAAATTCAAATTCTATTAAAAATAGAATTTTCCCTTTTTAAAATCTCAAATATCCTTCCACGATATTTTTAAATATCATTACTTAAGCCCAGTGATATTTAAACACACAAAGCAACGAATTATTTATTTTTCTAACACGTCATATATAACAATATATATATGCAAACAAATAAACAAACAGATAATATATTTTTGAGGAATCCAGTTGGATTCCTCCAACCTGTTTTCCTGCATCCACAGATGTTAGCACATAAATAATACCCATTCTGCTTCGTGGCAGAATATCGCGGTATAGAAGGTCATCCACTAATCATAGCGTGGGGCGTATAGGGTAATCATCCGCTATGAAACTGCGGGCATCCGCTAATGAGACTGCGGGAATCCAACCAATCAATCAACCCAATATATATATATATAATAGCCTAAATAACTAATATATATAAAACAAGCAGAAACATTCACACAAGCAACAAACAATTATTTTTAACGAATAAAAATAATTATAGATAAAAGGTGAGTGAGATTTACTCACCGTGATTTTAACTGTGCTGAATATTCACTGAAGCATACTATACAGCTATTCCCCCATTTCTGTTTTCCAATGTAAAACAATAATTAATAAGGTTCCAGTTATCGAATTAGACTAATTTAATTTAATTAGTTTTCCATGTATAAAGTAATTCCAAATTAACTCTTAACATTACTTAATATGATTAATCTAAAATTATCTTTTTAGCAACAGATTTCTTTTAAAAAAAAAACTAAATTTCCAATTATATAAACTAGCTTCTAATTATAAAAATCCAAAATTATTTCACATAAATACTTAAGTTAATTTCATATCTTGAATAAATTCATACCTTAACAATATAATTTAACTTAAAAAAATTTGATAACCTTATACCTATAGTTAAATTTAACAATTGAACGTTTATTCAAACTACAACTAAATAAAGTGAATAATCTACTTTACTTGAACAAATATAGTTAACTTAAATTAAGAATTTAATTACCTTAATTTTCTGAAACCACTTTCTTCCTCTGCCGAATCCCCCAAATCACCAAGTTCGGTCTCCAATTCTTCACTGCCGCATCCCCTATCCCCTTAGGTACGAATTACATCAAAACGTTCAAACCCCTTCATCGAAGACCTCAGCCCATGAAATCCACCACCGAACTTAGTTCGAGCGAAACCCCAATACTCCACTAAATACCGTACTGTTGCCACCATTACCAAGTTCGACTTCACCGTCGACTTCATCAACAGCGCACCCCCCCACATCAAAACGGGAAACCCTATCAAAGTCGAAAACCCCATCTCCAGTTCGATGTCGAGCTACCTGCGATGGCGATTTTCCTTTTTCAATTTCTGATAGGAATCGATTTTTCGGATGATAAAAAGAAAAAGAAAAAAGAAGAAGGAACGAAGGAATTTATTTGAGGAGCGACGTTGATTGAAAATAGAGAGGAGATGGAGTGCGGTTTTATAAGGGCGCAAGGAAACATGAGTACGACAGACATTAATTTGATGTTCTCTTTGATATTGGAAGAGGAAGACAGGAAATTTGGCTCGAGGAAAGAAATAGGGTGGCGCGATATAGGTCTGTATTGTAACAGGAGTAGGTCGGCCTCTTTTTATATTATCTTATTTTTTTCTCGTTTTGTTTTAATCTATTTTTATTATCGACTATATTCAAATTTATACCGGTCTTCTGAACTGTTTGATTCAGTTTTCATCTTTGATTCAAAATTTATTTCGTATTACTATAAATTTATAAATAAAATTCATTTACATTATCAACAAAATATTTAGAACCATATTAAATATTAAAAATTTATCGTTCAAAAATCTGGGTCGTTACATAAATGGCGGCTAGAAAACTAAAATAGAATGAAAACCTAACTCATTTCAGCCTTCCCATAACCCTAATCCCGAAATGGGTTATGGGCTCGTTTGCCAATTACCCGGTTAAGCCCAATTAAGCTGTTTTTCATCTTCTAAACCTTGTTTCAGCCATTTCTCCCAAATGGCGAGTCCGTTTGGCTAATGTGACCACTCTATGGAAAGGTAAACCATCATTCGATTCTAATGGAAGTGATATCAGGTCAAAACTCCTTACCAATCAAAAGTTATGGCCGAAACAATATCAGCTAGGGGCAAAACAGTCATTTAAAAATCGACAAAAATCATGAACATGGGAAATGACCCCAATAATCATTCCCCAAAGTTACATGACTATACGACCTCATATGAAAATAAAATAAATATTCCACGATCCTTCGATGCGTAGAATGCAGGTCATTACAATAAATATACTGTCTAGGCTTTTATTCACCAGATACTAGTTTTGACTTCCTTCTTATTACAATACAGGTTAAGGAAGAAATGATGCCAATGACTATAGCTTGGCTTATAACAATTATTATTATTATTATTATCTAATGTTGTTTTTGTACCTATAATGTACTTTATGACTAATATGATGTTATATGGTATTTTGATATTAGAAATTAGTTTCAAATAATTTGCTGTTATGTTTTATATCCTTCCGTTATGAACTTTGAAAGTATATTATTACTTTATATTATATTTTATCAACCAGTGGCCAGTTTTGGAATGTGCTTAAGTTTCAATGATCCTTTTTTGGATTGAAATTTAGTCCTATTTCAAGGTAGATTGTTATAGCTCGCTAAATGAAGCCTATAGACTATCGAATATCTCATATATATATACACACACACACACACACACACTACAACTACGGTGGTTTGTCTAATGTAGATGTCATGAAAACTTACATAATCTCTTGGTCTGGCAACTACTTTTCATAAGCAATTTTAAATCGAAGCCAGGATGTTTAGTGGGTTTCTCACTAGATTCGCATTATATATCTTACCATAGATGCTCATAAGCCTATGTTATTTTAATTACACTTAGCCGACTATTATAGTTTAGTCTTCCAGACTTGTCATCATTAAAAACGGTTTTAAATTTGACATTTCATACAATATGGTATGGTACATTATTAGGATGAAGTCATAGTAAATGTTATTATGATATTAGTAAGGTTAAACCTTATGTTTCATTTGACTACTAAGATCTCATTGATCTTTTATATCTTTCTGTACACGTAAGTCAAAATATAAAAGTTTTTTTTAAATTTCATTAGTAGACACTAGATTTGCCCATCTTGGAATTTTGGCAATGAGTTTGCTCAATAAGTGATAACTTCATGAATGATGGGTAAGTCTTTATCGATTGTATCATATACAAATCCTAACCTTAATATCTTATCCCAGTTCCACTGCAATGTACAATTTCTCAACAAATAGAAACGAAATTATCCACTCATACCTACCATATCATGATCACCTAAATGGAATATAGGGATAGTTTAACTAAAATCACTATTAAGTTTCAAATACAACCTTGCCATAAAATATATGCAAATTAGGTCCCTAGAATTAAGTCATCGAATAATTTCATAAATTTATGCAATTTTTTGGTGCATAATTGCAAAGTTTATGCAATTATATCCAAAATTATAGGCATTTCTATAATTATTCAATAGAAAATTTATGGAAAGTTATGCAATTATTCAACAAAAGTTGCAGAGACATCTACAATTATTCACTAAAAAATTACATATAGTTATTCACTGAATAATTGCTGACTTTTATGCAATTTCTGTATATAATTGCATAAACGTTTGAAGCCATTCACTAAATAATTGCATAATTGTATACTATTATTTGGTAATTAAATTCTAGAAATCAAATTTATAATCCTTTTTTAGGAAGGAATTTTCATGTATTAAGTTTGATTTTATGGAACTAAATTTAATATTCTCTACAATATATATGTACCATTAGTTTTCTCAACGAACACATTTTTATTACCTCATCTAATAAATATATTAATAATGCTACACAAAACATCCATAACTTGAATTTTCACAATAACTATCATTATGCAAATAATTTATTAATATATGCATGCATATTATGTATGTATACATGTAAGTACGTACGTATGTATGTGTGGTAGAGCACTATAGAATATAGCAATTTATGGTTTTTTATTTGATGGTAATAAGGAATTAAATGTATTTGGTATGATACTATGGTAAAACCATTAATAGAAGTAAACAAATGAAATTTTATTTCAATAGAGAGTTTATGTCAATACAATTTTGATAGTACATGTAACGACCCGGATTTTGAGCGACTTTGGTTATCGACATAAGCACGATGTCGATAAACAAAACATCGAAAAATCCTGGTAACTAGTGAAAGAAATTAGAGGGTGAGGAAAGATAAGATAGAAAATTAGAATAGAAGAAGAAGAAGAACACAACATCAGAGTAACACGAATCTCACAGCGGAACGAATAAATATATTTCATAACACAACTTTGAAATACAAATCTGTACTTGCATATACATATCATTATCAAAGTACAGCACTTACAACACAGCGGAAATAAACTATAGCTATATGATCCTGAAGCCTCCTGCTCCAAGCTCTTCCAGTATATCTGTAAATCCCGACTACTTGACTGCCCGTACAAATTTAGGCACCCAAGAGTTTAGGGAAAACAACAAAGTAAACTCCGGCTCAGTCATGGGACTGGTGTGAGTAAAACAGTTAAAAACAGTTGAACAAGTAAACGATATCTCATAAGACCACGCCGCATAACGGAACGGGTTTTTCCCTTATGAGAATCCAAAATAACTTTATATCAAAAACCCTTTTGATATTATAATAATGTCTATCAACCACAGTATATATAATCATCTAGCAGAAACGCTTTCATCTCACGTTCTACATATATAGTATACAATCAAAACCGCAAGCACGTATTGGGTAATGGATTTCCAACTATGACAAGGTATGGAATCACCTTCCGCTTGTGTACCTCTAGAGAGGAATACACTGGGTTCAACAAGAACATCTTGCAACCCGGCCACACATGACCGACCACTCATTTCGCTTGAGTGTATCGAATGTATATCACCAACAGTTGGGATCAGCAACCGTTTCCCGAATGGGACAGCATCAACAATAGATTTTTGGAAATAAATGAAACTCTAGATCAGGTGATTATACACCCTACTTCGGTGCGACCGACTTAGCCATGCTGCCTGCCCGATTTCTGACATTTACTGGATGTGAGGCTAGAAGCTACGCTTTATCATCACACCAGATTCCCTTTGAATGCCACATCGTCAAATCCATCAAATCACCGATTGACGTCCTCAACCATACATTACGCGTTAGCTAAAAGAAGTTTCCTTCTCCGCTTCCACTCTTGGTACAGTTGGAGAAATCAATATACGTGATCGTCTGGACATACTCTGTCAGACATCCGTCCATACAAGTCATCCAGGAACAGGATGAACCGAAGGCACTATTCTGTAAACAGGATAGCCCTTGCATAACTCCATCTTCAATTTCCTTTGGCATATATGATTCGCAACGCTTATGCCAATACAGAGTGGTTCTTTGGATAATAATCCAACCGGTCTCTCCATATTAACAACGTTAAAATGGTCAAAACTTCGATAGTCTGTGATTTAACTATCGAATAAAAACAGGTGTGCAAACAACGATATTATTTCCCGGAGGAAATTTATATCAATCAAACATCATTCAACATTTATCTCTTTATTCCATTAATTTACTTATCTCCTGTTTCCCTATATTCAATATTTCTTATTTTCTAAATTGGGAAAATATACGTTATCAACAATGGAAAACATTTCCATTTCTTGTTTCCTTTATTAGAAACATTTCTGGTTTCTTATTTGGAAAACATTTCCAAAGCTTCTTCATTGGACTTAGACATACGTTTAAACAAACCATTGCGATGCCAACTCAAACCATTTCCTTTACTGTCGAACCTTAACTATTCCTTAGTTAAAAACGAAGTCAATCAAGTTGGGGTAGAACTACCTCTCAGACCTTAACTGAACAACATTTCTAACTTTGAAATAGACAAAGTTCACTTTATATTTCTTTAACAAACTTCCTTACTTAACCCTCCTTCGAATAACTATATTCGATTGACTCTTATCAATTAACTCTATTGGACTAACCCCTATCAATTAACTCTATTGGACTAACACTATTTGACTAACGCTATTTATTTACTCATTTCACTTACTCTTTTCGAATAAACTATATTCGATAATTCCTTTTACTTTCTATTCGAATAACTATATTCGATTAACTCATTTGCTTCTATTCGAATAACTATATTCGATTTAACTCATTTGCTTCTATTCTAATCGATTAGACTAACATCGATTATCTCCTTTCAACTTTATTCTCTAATCGATTAACTAACATCGATTAACTTCTTTTTAACTTTATTCTCTAATCGATTAACTAACATCGATTAACTTCTTTTTAACTTTAACACTAATCGATTAACTAACATCGATTAACTTCTTTTTAACTTTAACATTAATCGATTAACTTCTTTTTAACTTTAACATTAATCGATTAACTAACATCGATTAACTTCTTTTTAATTTTAACACTAATCGATTAACTGACATCGATTAACTTCTTTCAACTTTAACACTAATCGATTAACTAACATCGATTAACTTCTTTTTAACTTTAACACTAATCGATTAACTGACATCGATTAACTTCTTTCAACTTTAACACTAATCGATTAACTAACATCGATTATCTCCTTTCAACTTTAACACTAATCGATTAACTGACATCGATTAACTTCCTTTTTAACTTTAACACTAATCGATTAACTGACATCGATTAATTTCTTTTGATAAACTACGTTTTCCGTTACAACTATTTCCTTTTTATAACGTTTACTTACCGTTACAAATATATCCTATTTATAACTTCTACTTACCGTTACAAATATTTCCTATTTATAACTTCTATTTACCGTTACAAATATTTCCTATTTATAACTTCTATTTATTTTCTAAATAAATATTCCTTTTCTATTTCTATTTACTTTCTAAATAAATATCCCTTTTATAAAACCGTGTTCGTTTTATAAATAATTCCTTTTATAAAATCCTGTGATTTTATAAAATTCCTTTATTTCAATATACATTGAAATACTTCTTTTTACATCCCAGGGTCTTTTATGATATTTAAAATATCGAATAAAAATGATCAACATCATTCCAACACCCATAATCCATAACAGATTATATAACACATCATATATCACAATATATGAAAACAGTAAAATAAATGTTGAGGAATCCAGTTGGATTCCTCCAACCTGTTTCCCTGCATCACAGATGTTAAACAATATAGATAACATCACTTTCAGTTCTATATGATATATTCTGTTAAACAGAATCAATATAGAAAATTTAACTAACTGACTAGCAGTTCAATCAAACAGTCAACATACAGTATCAGCCAATATCTAACAGTTCTAAAAATATAACATGAAATTATAAACTATTCAAAGTTAGTGAGATTTACTTACATTGCGCGTTAACCATTGAATAACGGTTTGCGTTATTCGACTCAGTCGGACAATTTATTTCTCCATAAATTGTAACGAGCATCGATTCGGTCTCAGTCAGTTCCATGGCGTAGCCACCGTCCATACGGTCCTGTCGGATATTGTTTTGCTTCGTTAAACGGCCCATCCAACCCATTCAAGCCCAGGCCGTATTTATCCTTCTTCCCCGAACAAAACTGGAAAATCCCGGTGCTCCAAAATGAATACCATGAACGACTTATCCATTCAGTATGTCTTCCTCTTCACTAATGAACACAACGCTCTCTCTCATTTCACAAAACAACCGTACTTCCCTTTTCTTTACCATTTGAAAATGTCCAAGGCCGACGTTAAAGTACCCCTTCCCTCATGTTTAAATGTTGCCACTTCGTCCTTCTAGTTCTGCCACTATTTTAATACCAATATCAGTTAAAAACTGCTTCCAGCACATTATAAACTGGCCCAAGACCATACAAAATACGGCCCATCCACACCAAGATACTCAGACCCGTACGTTACAGTACTATCTTTCCCCTCTGAAATGATACGCAAGTCCAGATACCAAATATCCACAGCATCATCAAACCGGCGTCATCCCCTTTGTTCAAACTCCCTTTTAACATCAGAACGTTCCCTCTCCTGTTCACAACAATGTACTACAAAGCCAACCCCAAGCTCTCTGTACAGACGTTGTACCCTGCGCAAGCAAAACGCCTAACCCCGAAACATTTTCTTTCCCCCAACACTCAATTCGATCTCCAGTATTACAACAACAAAAATGGCTGACTGCTCCCTTCTATCTTCCTCACTCCTCCATTAATTTACACATCGAGTTCACCTTCTCCCTCCTCTTCCCGAGCTCGACCTTCTCAACACCATCACACTAATCCCAAGCTGCTCCTCCATACTCTGATTCCTGAAACCACTAGCAACTGTACAGGAACCCATGACCCAAAACAACACCGGAATCCACCAAAATTCGGCTATCAACTCCACTTCGTGCCACGTTCTCAAGCACATCTCGAGACGAACTCTGGTTTCCTTTATAAAAGTCCGACCCCTCGCTTTAATGTCGACTGGAAAAAAAAGGACGTACCTTTCCAACTTGATCGCACTTGAAACCGAGTATATGAGGTGGAAGCTCTCGAACGTACGAGTTGAATGGATCATAAGTGGATTTATTTCATTTAGTAAATTGTTGGTTTCAATTGTATGAAATCTTGAGGAGTGGCGGCCTCTTTATTATCTACAGAAGAATGAACGTTTAGATTTAGGTTTTAAGGAGTTTGGATGTATTTGTATGTTAAGTTTTTAGATATTTCTTTGATTTTTCTTGGACATTGGAATGCCACGAACTGGTTTTGGGGACCAATGATTTTGTAAGGCTGAAAGAATGAAGGAGACGTTGCCTTCTTTTGGGTTACAAAACGACTTAGGATATTGTTTTAAAAAGTTAGGATACCGTATCTCGTTATATGAAATTTCGTGCATTTACTAATTGCTATCGACAGAAATCATAATACCGTTATGATGAGCAATGCGCTACGATGCCAAAAATATAATAATACCGGTAGGTTAGCTCATTCTGTGAAACCCCGAAATGTTGACTACAGGGTGCAAAATACTCTAAATAAAAAGTTGCTTATTTAATTAATTAAAAATTACAGTAAAATTCTAAAAATTAAGTTATCACTACTTCCCAAAAGAACCTTGTCTAAATTCGAATCTGATAACTAGTTATTTCGAAATAACCGTTATGGCCGATAAACCATTCTATAGCGACTATTCTGAAATTTGATTTGGACATATCTCAAAATCTACACGACGAAATCCCGATCTTTCTCTTCCGCTAGAAAGATATACTCCACCAGCTCCACACGTTTCTTGTTTCACAGAAATCCGATTTAAAATGAACTCTGTACATTCAGTTGAAGTTCAAATCGCCAAATAGCGAACTGCAGCGCCATTTCGAGCTCGTTTATAATTATATTATAAACTATACGTTCAACTGTCGATGATTGAATATATTCGTTATTCAAATTAAATTCCAAGCTGAATTAAATATCACAGATGATCTGGTTCACACCATATCGTCATTTCAGCCAATTCTGATTATTTCAGAATTAAATATATTATTTAATTATTTATTTTAATTAAATGTTCACCATTATTTAATTCCACGGCCATTAAATTCTCTAAACCACCATTTCTATAATAAAATAAATTAATCATAATACCTCTGCCAATGCGGGTCATTACAATCTTCCCCACTTAAAATAATTTCGTCCTCGAAATTGCTAAAAGGTAGAGAACGACCCTATCGACTGGTTAGAACATATTTGTTCACTTCCTAACTTCAGTTTTCAACTGAACCAATTTAATTTCGATTTAATTATTAATTAATCCTTATCAACGAAAATTTTCAAAAATCCTGAAAATTTTCTAATGCCTTAACCCTTCGAAAAATTTCGCCAGCACCTCTTTTGTACTGGTCAATCGGTACAACCACAACTCGCCTCTCTGGGCCATCTCCATCCCAAAAGAAAATCAAACAGCCAAGCGGCTTGCCAATTCGGCTTATCAACATCTCAAACCCATATGTAATATAAACTGGTACCTTTTTGTCGGGCATATCAATATCCCTCACATCTGCTATCCATTCAGTGGATACAAATGTCATGCCAATCAAACTCCAAATCAGCTTTTATCTCCAACACAACCATTCGCTTATATCCAAGCCAAATCCCAATTTAACTCAAGTTCAACTCTTGATTTTCAATTCCTTAACTCCTCAATCCAATACCATTTCGGATTCTAATTTCACAAATCAAATTTTATTCGATTTCAATTCAACTTCAGTTACCACTTAACTGAATTTACTTTAATTCAAATCTGCTTTCACAAATTTCTGTTAAATTTGTTTTTAATTTAAATAGTCTTTCCCTGGGAGTTTTTTTTTTCAGTTTACTCTTTTCAAAAATCAATTTTTCCTTTTGTACATGTCACTGAGCCCTTTATTAATATTCCATTAGTTAAATCACTTCTCTATTTCTTTATCAATATTTGTTAACCAAATATTTGCAATAACCATATTGGCCCTTTTATGTTATTCGGAAAACATTTCCGAATATCGCCTTCCTTTATTTTCTAAACTTTAGAAAATATATGCTATTTATAATTGGAAAATATTCCAATTACTTATCTCTCTTCCGATCTCGTTTATTTCTATACTTAGGAAATATTTATTATTCTATTTCCAAATTCACACTTATTTGGGTTAAAACGGATGTTGTGTAAAACATCGTTACTACAACCCAAATACTATATTCAACTAACTCTTATCCAACATTGATCTTCGAGCATGGAATCTTACTATTTATTTGTTAATAATGAAATCAATCAAGTTGGGGTATAACTACCTCTCAGACCTTGACTGAATAACATTTATAACGTCAAAACAGATATGACTACTTACTCGAATAATCAATACCATACAACTACTTATTCACTTTTAAACACGTATACACTTTCTCTTTCTATTTTTACTAGATTTTATTCTAGACTTCCTTTTTGATTTTACTATTCTATTTCTAAGTTCGTTTCCTTATCGACATCTATATATATATCGATACGTTGATTTCTAACTATCAAATTATCCTAAAAATATTCTAACTCCTTAAATTCCCGGAAAAATTCGCCATAACCTCCTTTATACCGGGAGCATCGGGAAAATCCCCAAACTGCCACACAAGCCTTCTCCAATCAAAAAGAAAAAGAAAAGCCAAGCGGCTAGCCGATACGGTGCATAAAATCTCATATATGAATTAAATACATACCTTTTGTCGGGCATTCTATTTATATACCTTCATACCTTATCCATACCTACCTCATGTATATCCATACATTTCTAATTCATTCCAACTTAATCCAATCGCTTTAACTTATTTCGTTATGTGATTTTCAAATTACCGGTTAGCCCATTTCACCTTTTTATTTGAATTTACATGTTCAAATATAGGTTTAACTTGTTTATCCACTAATTGAATTCCATTTCAATTTTATGTTCTATATTCGATTTCGAATATCCATTTACAGATCCAATCCACCTTTCAAAGTTCAACTTCAACTTCAAAACTCGATTAACTAATTCCTCTCGACTTAGTTAATTCTATTCAATTTCTATATTTGAATTTCGTTTCAATTTCCTTATTCAAATTCTATATTTGAATTTCATTTCAATTCTATTTGAATCTTCTATATTCAAATTTCAAATTCAATTCTATTGGAATCTGCTTTATTCAAATTTCATTTTCACTTCTATTTGAATTTTCCTAATTCAAATTCTATTTGAATTTCATATATTTAAACTCCTTTAAATTTCTATATTCAATTTGAATTACAAATATTCAAATTCCTTTTTAAATCCTTTATTCAATCTCTATGTCACTTCTCTTATTCAAATTCTATTCGATTTTTTTATATTCGAATTTCACTTCAAACTATTTGAATCTTCTACACTCAAATTTCATTTTCACTTTCGATATTCAAATCCTATATATTCAAACTCCCTTTTGAATTTCTATATTCGAATCCTATTATTACTCTATATGAATTCTATATTCAAATTTCATCTCAAACTATTTGAATTCTATATTCAAATATCATTATTCAAATCTTCTTTATTCAAATCTCATTTGAATTTCTATATTCAAATCCCCTTTGAATTTTCTTATTTACATTCTATGTTTGAATTTTCTTTATTCATATTCCCTTTCAAACTTCTTTATTCAATCTTTACATAAGTCTCGATTTTCATTCCTTTTGAAATCGATCTTTCAACCTTTGGAAGATAGATTTCCCTTTCAATTTCACACTAGTATTTTATTTCTGAATTATCCAATGATAATTCTTTTCACTTCATTTATAAACTTCGTTTATAAAAGAACTATTTATAAACTTCGTTTATGACAGAACTTCTCGTTTTATTTCCTTTAAAACAAGTTAATATTTCAAATCTATTTCAAAATTCAAGTTCTATCTTTAAAATCCCATTTTGAAATTCAACACAACTTGTCTTTCCCAAAACAAATTCAAAACAGTATCTCTGGTAGTAATTCGTCACTTACAACTCGAAAATGGATACTGATGATGCAGCTATCATCATCAGAATCTATTTTCCAGTGATCGAAGTGAGTTCAATACTATAAAACCATTTCTAAACATTTCCACTTTGAAATTCATTTCAAAATATAATTCACACTGCTTGTAAAACAATTTAAAATCTCCCAGGATCTTAAAATTTTCCTTATTTTAATCCAAATCCGTTTACAAACACTTATCCAATTTTCCAGAGTTTTAATTCAATTTCTGGTTTAAATTTCAGATTTAACTTATCTGAATTCACGTATTTCACTTATATGAATTATGATTGGTTATTCACATAACCATTTAATTTATAATCTTACTCGATTATAACAACAACCAATATATCCAATATATATCAAAATATACGTTGGGTAAACTATTTTCATTTACCCTCCTTTCAAAACATACCATGATGGTTCATCGTATTCAAGTGTTTAGTAACTCCTACCGAGACAGTGGATCAAACTGATCGACCAGAACTCATAAACGACTCAACCAATGAACCTCCACAATATAAAACAAATTTTTATATCAATAACAAATACGTTCACTCGTATATATACACTCAATCTCAGTCTAGGGTATTACTAACCCTATCTCTACCGAGTCACGCCACAGAGCCAAGTAATTCTTAACTTAAGCTCTGATACCAACTGTAACGACCCGGATTTTGAGCGACTTTGGTTATCGACATAAGCACGATGTCGATAACCAAAACATCGAAAAATCCTGGTAATTAGTGAAAGAAATTAGAGGGTGAGGAAAGATAAGATAGAAAATTAGAATAGAAGAAGAAGAAGAACACAACATCAGAGTAACACGAATCTCACAGCGGAACGAATAAATATATTTCATAACATAACTTTGAAATACAAATCTGTACTTGCATATACATATCATTATCAAAGTACAACACTTACAACACAGCGGAAATAAACTATAGCTATATGATCCTGAAGCCTCCTGCTCCAAGCTCTTCCAGTATATCTGTAAATCCCGACTACTTGACTGCCCGTACAAATTTAGGCACCCAAGAGTTTAGGGAAAACAACAAAGTAAACTCCGGGTCAGTCATGGGACTGGTGTGAGTAAAACAGTTAAAAACAGTTGAACAAGTAAACGATATCTCATAAGACCACGCCGCATAACGGAACGGGTTTTTCCCTTATGAGAATCCAAAATAACTTTATATCAAAAACCCTTTTGATATTATAATAATGTCTATCAACCACAGTATATATAATCATCTAGCAGAAACGCTTTCATCTCACGTTCTACATATATAGTATACAATCAAAACCGCAAGCACGTATTGGGTAATGGATTTCCAACTATGACAAGGTATGGAATCACCTTCCGCTTGTGTACCTCTAGAGAGGAATACACTGGGTTCAACAAGAACATCTTGCAACCCGGCCACACATGACTGACCACTCATTTCGCTTGAGTGTATCGAATGTATATCACCAACAGTTGGGATCAGCAACCGTTTCCCGAATGGGACAGCATCAACAATAGATTTTTGGAAATAAATGAAACTCTAGATCAGGTGATTATACACCCTACTTCGGTGCGACCGACTTAGCCATGCTGCCTGCCCGATTTCTGACATTTACCGGATGTGAGGCTAGAAGCTACGCTTTATCATCACACCAGATTCCCTTTGAATGCCACATCGTCAAATCCATCAAATCACCGATTGACGTCCTCAACCATACATTACGCGTTAGCTAAAAGAAGTTTCCTTCTCCGCTTCCACTCTTGGTACAGTTGGAGAAATCAATATACGTGATCGTCTGGACATACTCTGTCAGACATCCGTCCATACAAGTCATCCAGGAACAGGATGAACCGAAGGCACTATTCTGTAAACAGGATAGCCCTTGCATAACTCCATCTTCAATTTCCTTTGGCATATATGATTCGCAACGCTTATGCCAATACAGAGTGGTTCTTTGGATAATAATCCAACCGGTCTCTCCATATTAACAACGTTAAAATGGTCAAAACTTCGATAGTCTGTGATTTAACTATCGAATAAAAACAGGTGTGCAAACAACGATATTATTTCCCGGAGGAAATTTATATCAATCAAACATCATTCAACATTTATCTCTTTATTCCATTAATTTACTTATCTCCTGTTTCCCTATATTCAATATTTCTTATTTTCTAAATTGGGAAAATATACGTTATCAACAATGGAAAACATTTCCATTTCTTGTTTCCTTTATTAGAAACATTTCTGGTTTCTTATTTGGAAAACATTTCCAAAGCTTCTTCATTGGACTTAGACATATGTTTAAACAAACCATCGCGATGCCAACTCAAACCATTTCCTTTACTGTCGAACCTTAACTATTCCTTAGTTAAAAACGAAGTCAATCAAGTTGGGGTAGAACTACCTCTCAGACCTTAACTGAACAACATTTCTAACTTTGAAATAGACAAAGTTCACTTTATATTTCTTTAACAAACTTCCTTACTTAACCCTCCTTCGAATAACTATATTCGATTGACTCTTATCAATTAACTCTATTGGACTAACCCCTATCAATTAACTCTATTGGACTAACACTATTTGACTAACGCTATTTATTTACTCATTTCACTTACTCTTTTCGAATAAACTATATTCGATAATTCCTTTTACTTTCTATTCGAATAACTATATTCGATTAACTCATTTGCTTCTATTCGAATAACTATATTCGATTTAACTCATTTGCTTCTATTCTAATCGATTAGACTAACATCGATTATCTCCTTTCAACTTTATTCTCTAATCGATTAACTAACATCGATTAACTTCTTTTTAACTTTATTCTCTAATCGATTAACTAACATCGATTAACTTCTTTTTAACTTTAACACTAATCGATTAACTAACATCGATTAACTTCTTTTTAACTTTAACATTAATCGATTAACTTCTTTTTAACTTTAACATTAATCGATTAACTAACATCGATTAACTTCTTTTTAATTTTAACACTAATCGATTAACTGACATCGATTAACTTCTTTCAACTTTAACACTAATCGATTAACTAACATCGATTAACTTCTTTTTAACTTTAACACTAATCGATTAACTGACATCGATTAACTTCTTTCAACTTTAACACTAATCGATTAACTAACATCGATTATCTCCTTTCAACTTTAACACTAATCGATTAACTGACATCGATTAACTTCCTTTTTAACTTTAACACTAATCGATTAACTGACATCGATTAATTTCTTTTGATAAACTACGTTTTCCGTTACAACTATTTCCTTTTTATAACGTTTACTTACCGTTACAAATATATCCTATTTATAACTTCTATTTACCGTTACAAATATTTCCTATTTATAACTTCTATTTACCGTTACAAATATTTCCTATTTATAACTTCTATTTATTTTCTAAATAAATATTCCTTTTCTATTTCTATTTATTTTCTAAATAAATATCCCTTTTATAAAACCGTGTTCGTTTTATAAATAATTCCTTTTATAAAATCCTGTGATTTTATAAAATTCCTTTATTTCAATATACATTGAAATACTTCTTTTTACATCCCAGGGTCTTTTATGATATTTAAAATATCGAATAAAAATGATCAACATCATTCCAACACCCATAATCCATAACAGATTATATAACACATCATATATCACAATATATGAAAACAGTAAAATAAATGTTGAGGAATCCAGTTGGATTCCTCCAACCTGTTTCCCTGCATCACAGATGTTAAACAATATAGATAACATCACTTTCAGTTCTATATGATATATTCTGTTAAACAGAATCAATATAGAAAATTTAACTAACTGACTAGCAGTTCAATCAAACAGTCAACATACAGTATCAGCCAATATCTAACAGTTCTAAAAATATAACATGAAATTATAAACTGTTCAAAGTTAGTGAGATTTACTCACATTGCGCGTTAACCGTTGAATAACGGTTTGCGTTATTCGACTCAGTCGGACAATTTATTTCTGCATAAATTGTAACGAGCTTCGATTCGGTCTCGGTCAGTTCCATGGCGTAGCCACCGTCCATACGGTCCTGTCGGATATTGTTTTGCTTCGTTAAACGGCCCATCCAACCTATTCAAGCCCAGGCCGTATTTATCCTTCTTCCCCGAACAAAACTGGAAAATCCCGGTGCTCCAAAATGAATACCATGAACGACTTATCCATTCAGTATGTCTTCCTCTTCACTAATGAACACAACGCTCTCTCTCATTTCAAAAAACAACCGTACTTCCCTTTTCTTTACCATTTGAAAATGTCCAAGGTCGACGTTAAAGTACCCCTTCCCTCATGTTTAAAAGTTGCCACTTCGTCCTTCTAGTTCTGCCACTATTTTAATACCAATATCAGTTAAAAACTGCTTCCAGCACATTATAAACTGGCCCAAGACCATACAAAATACGGCCCATCCACCCCAAGATACTCAGACCCGTACGTTACAGTACTATCTTTCCCCTCTGAAATGATACGCAAGTCCAGATACCAAATATCCACAGCATCATCAAACCGGCGTCATCCCCTTTGTTCACACTCCCTTTTAACATCAGAACGTTCCCTCTCCTGTTCACAACAATGTACTACAAAGCCAACCCCAAGCTCTCTGTACAGACGTTGTACCCTGTGCAAGCAAAACGCCTAACCCCGAAACATTTTTTTTCCCCCAACACTCAATTCGATCTCCAGTATTACAACAACAAAAATGGCTGACTGCTCCCTTCTATCTTCCTCACTCCTCCATTAATTTACACATCGAGTTCACCTTCTCCCTCCTCTTCCCGAGCTCGACCTTCTCAACACCATCACACTAATCCCGAGCTGCTCCTCCATACTCTGATTCCTGAAACCACTAGCAACTGTACAGGAACCCATGACCCAAAACAACACCGGAATCCACCAAAATCCGGCTATCAACTCCACTTCGTGCCACGTTCTCAAGCACATCTCGAGACGAACTCTGGTTTCCTTTATAAAAGTCCGACCCCTCGCTTTAATGTCGACTGGAAAAAAAAGGACGTACCTTTCCAACTTGATCGCACTTGAAACCGAGTATATGAGGTGGAAGCTCTCGAACGTACGAGTTGAATGGATCATAAGTGGATTTATTTCATTTAGTAAATTGTTGGTTTCAATTGTATGAAATCTTGAGGAGTGGCGGCCTCTTTATTATCTACAGAAGAATGAACGTTTAGATTTAGGTTTTAAGGAGTTTGGATGTATTTGTATGTTAAGTTTTTAGATATTTCTTTGATTTTTCTTGGACATTGGAATGCCACGAACTGGTTTTGGGGACCAATGATTTTGTAAGGCTGAAAGAATGAAGGAGACGTTGCCTTCTTTTGGGTTACAAAATGACTTAGGATATTGTTTTAAAAAGTTAGGATACCGTATCTCGTTTTATGAAATTTCGTGCATTTACTAATTGCTATCGACAGAAATCATAATACCGTTATGATGAGCAATGCGCTACGATGCCAAAAATATAATAATACCGGTAGGTTAGCTCATTCTGTGAAACCCCGAAATGTTGACTACAGGGTGCAAAATACTCTAAATAAAAAGTTGCTTATTTAATTAATTAAAAATTACAGTAAAATTCTAAAAATTAAGTTATCACTACTTCCCAAAAGAACCTTGTCTAAATTCGAATCTGATAACTAGTTATTTCGAAATAACCGTTATGGCCGATAAACGATTCTATAGCGACTATTCTGAAATTTGATTTGGACATATCTCAAAATCTACACGACGAAATACCGATCTTTCTCTTCCGCTAGAAAGATATACTCCTCCAGCTCCACATGTTTCTTGTTTCACAGAAATCCGATTTAAAATGAACTCTGTACATTCAGTTGAAGTTCAAATCGCCAAATAGCGAACTGCAGCGCCATTTCGAGCTCGTTTATAATTATATTATAAACTATACGTTCAACTGTCGATGATTGAATATATTCGTTATTCAAATTAAATTCCAAGCTGAATTAAATATCACAGATGATCCGGTTCACACCATATCGTCATTTCAGCCAATTCTGATTATTTCAGAATTAAATATATTATTTAATTATTTATTTTAATTAAATGTTCACCATTATTTAATTCCACGGCCATTAAATTCTCTAAACCACCATTTCTATAATAAAATAAATTAATCATAATACCTCTGCCAATGCGGGTCATTACAGTACATGATTGCAAAATTTTACACACATACACAGTATTATGTTTTCACTCTCATATGAAAAACACCTTCAAATACAATTACTCATAACCTCACTCACTTCAGTTCAAATTTTATCTAATATCTCTAAATGTCTTTTCTCCAGTCATTTAGTTTTCCCATCAAATAACAACGTAGTAAAGAGCAAAATCAAATAAATTCCATATGAAAAATAATAACCCTTTTGAATGCACTGTCTCGATTTATTTGTTTTGTTTCTTTTAATATTTGAAATAGACACAAATATTATCAATAATAAACACAAGAAACATATGACATGCACAATGTACCACTTTATATGTCGTAAGGCTAAGCACATACATAATACATATTTGAATCAAATCCATTCTAGGTACAAAAGCAAGGTTAACAGAGTCAAAGTGCAGCAATGTCAAGCCCAAAGGTTCAACAAGTACATAAGTGTAAAGACAAATACAAGCAGTGCAAGTTCAAGCTCAATGACACAACATAAGTGCAACAGTAAAATATAACAATAAAAAAGACCTGGTGAAACCAAAATCCATCCAACAAAGGAATGCATAAAAGTCAAAGCTCACAAGTTAGTGAATAGAGAAACATATACAAAGAGGCAGATCATAATGCAAGCAATACAAGCAAGTGTACAGATGTTGCAAACCAGACCATCAAACTTATGGAGCAAGAGAAAAAACATAAACACAAGTGCATAAAGAACACAACATAAGCTAAGCAGAAAAACAAAACAAGTACAACGCATTAGCAACATAAGGAAGTGCAACTAGGTGCAAATAAGTGAAAGGATCACAAAACAAAACAAAAGCAAAAAGGATGCACAAAGAAAAATGATGAACAAAGTGCTTAATGGTCCAAAACTAGAAAATCAAGTTAGCAAGTCCAAAATTAAACATAAATATGCAAGTAACTGCTTGGTAATTCAATACAAATGGCATCAACATACACATAGAAAGTAACTCAACATGGTGCATTAGAGATCTATGTACATAAGTGCAACAACATAACCAAGTCAAGCACGAAAGCAAGTACAGAAAAGGATATACTCAATGTGTAACGTCCCGGAATTTTAAATGATTTAATAATTAACTTATTTAATTGTTTTAATATATTGGTTTTATAATTTAATTGTTTGGAATTCAAATATTTTGAATATTTTAATAATATAAATTATAGGATTATAAATTTGAATTTCCAAATATTCAAAAATAAGTTAAATTGGCAATATTGTGTGAATCGGATAATTGAAGAGATTTAGTCGAGTTTAGATTCAGGTTATAATAATGAATTTATTTATGGAATAAAGTGTGAATGTATAATTTTTAATTGAATTTAAAATGGGCTCGTAATGTTGTGGTAGTTCGTAATATTATGTTTTGAACTTCAATTGGATATACATGACCCATTATAAGTCGGAATTCTTTGAAACAAGAAACGTTTGAATCTATTGAACTATAATTTTCTATTGAAACTGAAAAATCAAGATTTTGTATTATAGATTGTGAGTTATGTCTAAATAAAATTTTCAGAAAGTTTCAATGGAATCGTTTATAAATTAAAAACGATTTATTTAATTAAATTAAATGGATATTTGCACGTAACTTGAGTAAACTATCGAATCAAGACGCGAGACAAGTTCCGTTGAGTTCGTATTGATGTTTAGATTTTTTTCTGTAATGTTTATTTTGGAAAAATAAGCTACTTTTCCTTTAACGTATTTTGCACCCTAAATCAACATTTTGGAACTTCACAAAACAAGTTAACTAGTCTATTTTACTATATTTTTGGGATTGTGGTGTATTGCTTATCACGATTATATTTTTATTTTTGTCCTCAGCGATCATAAATAAATAGAATTCTATGTGGCCGGTACCAATTAGTTTTAACAAATATATACCAAATCAAGCATAACACTGCAGCTGTTCCCTTTGCCCTTGGCAAAATTTTCTTTTAGACAGCCTATAAGACCAAACTCCATAGAATCCACATGCCTAAAGCCATAGCCACCTATGTTTCCAGAGTAGTAGCCTCACTTATCACCATCAACACATGTCTATTTTCTTCAATGTAGAGCTATAGCGTATGGGGCACATGCTGGTTTGAATATATATGTATATATATATATATATGTATATGCTAATCCACACGCATAAATCAGGATAGACCTATAACTTAATACAATCACATGCAACTGAGCCTATATTTGAAAATTTTACTACCTACCCTTTACGAAGCGTAGTTGCCAAGTATTGGTAGCTTACAAAACGCATGCGCACACTTCTTATCTTGGCTTCAACAAATTGAAAAACATGGGCAAACAATACGCACATGAAATTAGGGTGGAAAGATGGATGTGTATGCAAACGAGCACTATACCACTTGGTGAATGTTAGTGTATATATTTATATATATATGGATGGTACGTGCGAGATGAAGAGGTTGCATGTTGAAGACCAGAGAGAGGAAGTGTATAGGAAATGGTACTGTGAAGTGTGAAGCATGCTGCAAGCGTCGGTGGTTTAGAAATTGGAAAAGAAGTGGGAACGCATAACTTAGAAGGAAGGAAAGAATGCATGGGGTGGTTCTCACATAAACCAGGGTACTTGTTGGGTGCAAAGTGTGCACATTTGTGCACATGGAGGTGTCTGTTGTCACGTTGGTGAAGGATGACTACGAGGTGGACGTTAAGGTGGTGGGATAGGAGAAGTGCGTGGTGACTTATGTTTTGAGATTTATGGAGCAAAAAGGGAAGAAATGACGTTCAAAATATTAGCAATGGGGTTCGAAGTCGATGTTGGGGACGGGATGATTCTAGGAAGAAGAAGCTACAGTAGCAGCAGGAGTGGTGGTGGGTATTGGGTCGTTCCATATAAAAGTAATCCCCGATATTTATTAATATATATGTAGTTTAGTTTTAATATAAATAACGTATACAATCTTGTATATTTAATATCTCATTAATATGATATCAGAATTACAAACTGTCTGTCACGTTGGAATCATACTGATGTAGGATATGTTATGAAGCTGGTTTAGAACAATTTGGAGCTCTTTTGAATTTATAGAAAAATAAAACGTTTGGCTGGATTAATCGACCGTTAATCGTTATTCAATGATTAACGATCAAGGTGAGTAAACTCACTAACTCTGTCCAGTTTTGTAATATTTTAAATGTTATTTAATATAGATAAGTAATGATTGAATGCTATGTGAAGGTTGTTTGGATGAATTTCTTATAAATTGGTTGAAATAATATATACAGTTATATATATAAATCGTTGATTGAATACTGATTCTGTTTATCATAATATTTCACAATGATATAAAAGCATTGTTATTTATGTTGATTAACATATGTGGATGCAAGGTAACAGGTTGGAGGAATCCAACTGGATTCCTCAACAATTATATCGTTGTTTTTCAAATATTGCATTATATAATGTGACAAATAATCTTTGATTGATTATTGTGTGTTTGGGATGTTTGAATAACATTGACCCTTAAATAATTGGTATTTTAAATACCGTTAAAATATATTGGAAAGGAATTTGGATTTTGAAAAGGAAAATCTATTTTATAAAATATAAATCTGATTTCGAATGGGTTAGAAAAATACAACTGTTTTAAAAATAAAGACTAGTGGTCAAATTAATAAACGATGTTTAAAATTAAAATTAAATAATTATCATTGAATAAATTGGGAATTATTAAAAAGGGAAATAATGAAAAATTTCGATGTTTGAAATGCAAACAGAATTGAAGTAAATCCACAATTTATAATAATAATTCGACTCTGTCGAATGTAATGAAAATACTTTTTTAGGAATTATATATTATATAATTCAGTAAATGATAAGATAGTTAATATTTAGGTTGAAACCAATACTTCAAAGTGGAATATGTAATTGAGATTAAGTTATACACTTAATATAAAATTAATAAGAAGTTGACTTATAAGCGGAGCTATAAAGTATGAATTTATAAAATAACTTGATAATAGGAATTTGAGCCTGTTATAGACTGAAATCAAGTTTTGATTTGATAAAATGAGTCTATATTTCTGTAAAGGAATAATATTCACATTTTAAGGTGAATACTGATTTGAAAGAGACGTTCTGCAGATTAAAATGGTTTAAAACGGAAACTGGTAAATGTTGGAGGTGATAAATTGAAAATTGAATTTAGAAATTGTAACAACCCAGAATTTTTGAACCAATTTATAATTTTAATTTTAGATATTTTAATGGGTTTTGAATATTTAAAATGATTTATTTTAAATAATAACACCTAAAATTTATTTTAATCGAAGTTAGAACATATAAATTTATTTAATTATTAAAACGAGTCTGAAATGGCATGGTAGTTTGAAAATTCGATTTTTAATTTCAAGTGAATGTACAGAATTCAAAATATGTTGGATTTCAGTAAAACTAGGAATTTTTGAATCTGTTTAACAATATCTTTCTAACGAATGTAAGAAACTAAGATTTTACTTTATAAATTGAAAGTTATGTCCAGTTTAAAATTCAGAATAGTCGCTATGGAATTTATATATTTTTAAAAATAATATATAGCCCTTAAAAATAGCCATTTTGCAAACGACCTCCGTTTTCGATGAAAACCACTTTTGCTGGATTTGGAAAGTCAAATTATTGTTAGGGTTCAAATTTCATAAATTTTTGAAACTAATATGTGATCATAGTGAATTTAAACGTGTTTGGTAATTTCAGTTTGAATTTAATCGACTGGAAAAAAGACCATTTTTCAAATGGACTCCAAATTCGATGAAATTAGTTTTGTTAGGATAGTATCGTCAAAACATAGCTAGATTTTTTTTTTTAATTTTTGGAGTTAATATGTAGCCTCGATAAATTAAAATGTATGTTTAAATTCAATATATATTGATTTATATTTTAATTTTGATGAAAACTGGTCGAAATAGTCGAATTGGCTTACGAAACATATCCTATCATGTCCGGAACGAGAGTATTTGGCTAGAGGAGACAGTCGACGTTCTGTCTGATTTGGAGTTCGAATGAAAATTTTAACTTTTAGGAATTTAAAATAATAATAAAATAAAATATAATTTACTATAAAACCCCCACCCTCTTTGCTCAGAACCCTAGCCACCACCCAGGGATTAACAACTGAAATTCTCCCAAACAAAATTCCTAAATCGTAGCTAAATCAAATCGAAATAGATTATGGTGATTAAACAAAAATCAAAGAGTGTTTCACGAGCTTTAAATCCATCCTATTATGATCGTGAATCATGAAGCATATGGTGGGATTTTTGAGCGGGAAGTTAGCTCGTTCAAGCTGGGTTTTCATGGCTAAGGGACGACCGAGTTTCACGCCAGTCAGGGGGGCGGCGACCCTCGCATAGGCGCACCGATAGGTGCCTTCAGATTTTTGTCCGGCTTCCCCTAAGCCGTGCGGCAGTGAAGTTTTAAATTCAACAATGGGTTCGCTGATACCAGTAAACGGGGGGAGGGAGTAAAGGTTAATCAAGTTAATTAATTAATTAATTATCTTAAATTAAGTGATTAATGTTTAAAACCTCAATAACTTTCTCAAATAGAAATGGATTTGATTGAAATTGAGTGCGTTGGATTCGCCTTGACAGGATCTACACCATGGAACAGACCAAAACAAGAATTGAAGTGGTTGGAAATTTTGACTGAATTGAATGTCCAGTTTAATTCAGTTAAAAATAATTGTTATTTAACGATTTTCTATCTGATCAATGTGAGAATTCTCACACTAAAAATTTTGTACAGTTATTTATTTATTTTATAACTGAAAAATATATAGAATTGTCAGTGTATATTTTTATCAGTTTTAATCATTATAAATTGTATATGGTGCCTATTAGCTCACCTCCCTCGTCCACAGACCATGGACAATTTAATTGATTGTATTGTGCTTTGATTGTGATGCTAAAATGTTTGAAATATTAAAAATAATTTAATATTATGTTGTGGTAGTTGAAATTAAAATTATAAATATCTATTTATAATTTAAACAGTAAAATTGGTTAATTAGAAAAATGATTCAAACCGAACTAGAATTGGTTAAATTAATTAACCAATGATTTATTTAATTAGACAGTATTGGGGTGACATTTGACATACACTAATTCCAATATTTAGTTATATGTCAATCGATGGGTTGACAGGCTGTGATGAGCATTTTTTTATTTTTATACAGTTGTAAAATGCACTCTGGATAATGTTTGAATTTTGAATGATTTTTCATCATTATTGTTTAATACATGCGATGTATGAAATCCATATGACTGAAATTATGTGGTAAATGATTGAGTGGCATTCCGATTCAGAAATAACGAATACTTTAAAATAATGAATATTTTAAAATAATATTTAGTGAATAATCAAAATATGATTTTGATGTTCGATTTTGGATGGACACGAAAATATATAAAAATATGAAGCCGGGTAAATTATAAAAATGCCATTTAAACCCGAATGGGTTTACCCATCGATTTTATTCATTTTAAAATACTATCAAAGAGAACTGATTTCAAAATCTGATATTTTGAAAGTATTATCATTTTAATATTATAATGATATGGAATATTCAATTTTGATTTAAAATTGAAAACGAAGTTGAAATCATTTTAAAATGAATTTATAAACCATTTTTAAAATAAGTTTTAAATGGAAATCGACGATATATTATATTATATTATATATATATATATGGCTTGAATAGAATGCGCCGCGCAGCGACCTTTCGCGAATTTCGACCATTAACTTCAAATTGATGTAACGGGAGATCCGACCGTCGAATTCTCCTAAAACCAGAACCATTGGGTTCGTATCGAAAAGAGCTTTCCAATGATAATAAGAGATTTGAAATCTAATGGTTAGATTTTAAAATATGTCCAAATCAATTTTGGAAAAGGTCGCCATGGATGCAGTTCGGTGGGCGTCATTGGAAACCGACTATAAAGGCCTTAATAAAATTATTAAAAATATGGAAAAATTGTGTAAAATCATAATAAATGATTTGGAAGGTTTTTAGATGAAAAATTCCAAGTTTAGAAAGATAAAAATATATTTTTATTGAAATAAACTAGTTATTAAGTACAATAATAATCTAATGTTTTTAAATAAATAAATTGGATTTGAAATGGTTTTAATATAACCAAAATTTTACAATGTATGAATTGGACTGTATTGGAATGGAAATAATCTTCAGAATATTTCGATATTGGATTCCGTGATTATACAGATATTGTTGAGGAATTTGGAAGATATAAATATGGTTATTCCCAATAAGATGTTTGTTGATTTCAAAATTTGATATTGAATATAAGCCGATAAAATTTCTATACAGAGCCTTGTACTTAATATCAAATTGGATTTTAGGTTTGTCGTGAATGGTGTCTTAAATAACACTATTCTTAAACCCCATTGAGAAAAGAATAAATCTTTTAATTAAGATTAATGAAGTTCACCAATTAATTAATATTTAATAAGATTTGAACTGAAATCGGATTTTTAGGTTTACCGTGAGCAATGTTTTAAATAACATTTGTTTTTTGACCCAATTAACAGTGAAGATATGGTTTGGAATTTATAAATCTTTTTATTAAGATTTAGTCGAAATTTCCAAATTAAAGTTTTCCAATTTAATATATTAAATTGGAATTGAATGGAATTCGATTTGGTAATAATCGAGATGAGTTTCTGTGAATGAAGACCGTTACTGTATATGGATTTTAAAAGGCTTTGCCACTATTGCATTCATATTATTAGTCTGATATGGGAATTTATATTGATTATACACCGTTATGATTTCCGGGTAGATTCCATTTTGATAGAAGCCGATTTTGGGTTAATCGTGAACGATGTTTTAATGGACATTCGTTCTTTAACCCAGTTAAAGATGGGATTTATTTCCTATATTTGAATAATCATTAATTAATGATTTTTGGAAATTAAAACTAAGCGGAGTTTTAATGAATCTTTAACTAGATTGAAAAGTTAATGTAGTAATTAAATTTGCCGGATTTGAGAAGTGATCGACAATGAAGTACCACCAGTTCACTCTAGGAGGTAGTTAAATATTTAACTAGATTTGAACGTGAAATGGTAATTCATTTTACCGATAACACAATGGGTGTTAGATATGGAGTACTACCAGTTTTGCTCCATGTGATTAATAGGTTGGGATTGGGATAATAGAAAAAATGATTACTTCGGTAAGGCTCGATAAATCCTGACTAATTTGATAAACCTTAATTTGGTTTAAGTTGTGAAAAAATAATATAAAATCTTTTGAAAATGATATCTGAAGGAAGAATAAAGAATAAGTTTAAAAGAACTTATCTTTGATAAAATTAATGGGAACCTTTTCCCTAAGATGTGAATATTTGAATAAAAGAATATTTTGAATTGGAATGAGGCATATGATGTGTTTTTATAGCACTTGATTTTAAGACACACGAGTTATTCGGAAAGACCGGGTTTAACCCATTCTGAATAACTGGTACGATGATTAAAAATCGACGATGAAGACGGTGGTTGAAGACTAGAGATCTACACATCAAATGGATGATTACTGATGTCTTCATTGGGTCATATACCCAAGATAAGGTAATAAGTGGTGATCATCCATACGTACTTGGAGATCGACCAGATATGCGAGGGCCTCTCTCCTGCATTGGACATGGGACGAGGAATAAGGTGCCTACAGTTTTGTTCAGACCCAGAATGGACTTACAAATGTATGTTGTGTCTGACATTGTATTCCTTTATATTGTATTCATTGATTCTGCTAAATATATATCTATTTGTTGGAGGAGAATTTATTCTCTTGTTTAACACCCTTCTCTGAGACGTATGAGCTTAAAGGTTATATATTGGTGGAAATCAATGGTACAGTATGGATTGACAAGGTGGCATGCTGAGTTGCATGGATCAAGGCTTTTATTGAAAAGCAGAGTCTTGTGGATGATGATCAAAGCATAGCTTTAATATAGCAAAGCTTTGTGTGTCGAGACGTGACATCGACGAGTTTCACAAATCGTGAATGATTGAGGCCAGACAATAAACGGCAAGATTGAATCTGGTATCTGGGAGCACTGATAGGGGTGATTCTCCAAGGTGGGTTATGGGATCAGGGATCCCGTTAAGGTGTACTCCACTGTCATAGCGTGAAGGATACCAGATAGTCCCCTGATCAAGGTAACACATTGAGTGCATGTTGGTATGAAATTACTATTTCGAGCCTTGGATTTAATGTAGTAATTGAATGCATGTCGATACGATTTCTTTCGGGTCTTGGATTCAATGTAGCGATAGCAAGAAAGCCTCGGTCATTGATGGAATCCATTTCCAATACGAACCTTTGTAGTTTTTGATTGTAACCTTTGTATGTAGTCGTAGTATACTACGTCTGCTATGATATATATATATATATATATATATATATATATATATATGTGTGTGTGTGTGTGTGTGTGTGTGTGTGTGAAGAATGATTTTTACACTAAGCACTAGTGATAATAAAAGAGGATTGTACGTATCAAACATTTTTGGTCATTATAAGGGAAAACTCTATCCTCCTATTTGCGTTGGATTGTGCGATGGGATGGAGTCTTATAATAGCTTCATTTTTCTTTATTTTGCATTGCATTGTTTGTTTTACGGTATTCTTGTGAGGAAACCCGTTCCGTGTTATACGACGTGGTCCCTTGATTTACCCAACATTAAAATAACGTTAATAACTATTTTAGTTCTCACACTAGTCCCATGACTGACTCGGAGTTTATTGTTTCTACCTAAATTCTGGGTGCCCATATTTTCCACACAGGCAGTCGGTAGTTTTGGTTTTGCAGATTTCTTTTCATAGGATCCTGGATTTACAACTGGAGCAATATTCGGAAAGCTTTGTATCCGTGTATTTCCTTCAGTTGTGCTAGTTGATATACTTCTGCTGCACATTATACTTATGTATTATTTTTCCGCTGCTTTGTAATTTAAAACTATGATATTTTCTGTTGTAAATTATTTATTTATTCTCTAATATTCTTGTAGTCTGATGTAAACTGTTGTAATAGCAACAAAATGTTCTACTGTTCGTGTTCTGATGCGTCGTGTTCTCAAAGCAATCCATCCTTTTCCATCTCTTCGGGGATTGGCGAAGTCTGGATTGTTACTGTTGGTATCAGTGCTTTGGTTTACAAATCTCAAAGAACAAAGCACATTAGAACCGAACGAAAAAATTCCTCAGAGATAGGCTTATTAACATCCTATAAGAATAACTTGTTTGAGATAGGATCAGTAGCATCCTAGAATGAGTTGGAAGAGTGTTATTTTAAGAAAAAAATGAATTTAGTTTTGAAAAGTATATCATATTATACATATTTGAGTATTTTATTTATATTGAATTTGGACCATTGGGTATAAGAAGATTTTGCATATACGCCTTGCAAACGTGTATTCGAAGTCTCAAATATACTGGGTAGATATAGAATCACACTCTGGTCGCCCGGAGATGATTCTGATGATGGCGCACCATCATCAGCGTTTATGTTCGAGTTTCGAAAGTGGATATATATATATTTCCAATTGGCTGGTGTGAGAACCAAAACTTAGTTAGAGTCAATTGTTTGTGATTTGCACTAAAAATATGATTTTTGAATATATATATATATATAAGATACCTGTTTGAAAAGCTAAGTAACTAATTTATTGCTGGTTGTCTTGTTTGATTATTAATTTAACTAACAAAAATATTGGATTGATAAAACCAATATAAGAATAAATGATAAGTAAAGCAAAATCAAATCAAATATTGAACTGAATTGAAAATTGATTGGAATTGCATACATATACATGTATATATAATGAACAGGTCATAGCATGGAAGCTAAGAAGATGAATAAAATTGTATGCCCGATAAATAGGTACATGTTTACTATATTCATTGGTTTTGATGATTTTATGAGCCGATTGGCAAGCTGCTTGGCTTTTTTTCTTTTGGATTGATGAGGGCCCTGCGAGGCAAGTTGCGATTTTATCGATCAGCCCGTACAAAGGAGATTATGGCAAAAAATTGAAAATTTAGGGTGTTAGCCAAATTTTTGAGAAATTTGAAAATTCTTAGAAACTAAAAAGTTGATGAACTCAAGCCAGAATGAAAGTTGAGTTGGTTAGTTAAACAACTTTCAGCTTCGCTCCTTTTCAAGGACGAAAAGATTTTAAGTAGGGGATATTGTAACAACCCGGAATTTCTGAACCAATTTAAATTTAAATTTTAGCTATTTTAATGGGTTTTGAATATTTAAAATGATTTATTTTAAATAAAAGCACCTAAAAATTTATTTAAATCGAAGTTAGAACGTATAAAATTATTTTAATTACTAAAACGAGCCTGAAATGGTGCGGTAGTTTGAAAATTCGATTTTTAATTTCAAATGAATGTACAAAATTCAAAATAAGTCAGATTTCAGTAAAACTAGAAACATTTGAATCTGTTTAACAATATCTTTCTAACAAATGTAAGAAACTGAGATTTCACTTTATAAATTGAAATTTATGTCCAGTTTAAAATTCAGAATAGTCGCTATGGAATATATATATTTTAAAATAATATATAGCCCTTAAAAGTAGCCAATTTGCAAACGACTTCCGTTTTCGATGAAACCACTTTTGTTGGATCCGGAATGTCAAATTATTATTAGGTTTCAAATTTCATAATTTTTGGATTTAATATGTGAGTGTGGTGAATTTAAATGTGTTTGGTAATTTCAGTTTAAATTTAATCGACTAGAAAAAGACCATTTTTCAAACGAACTTCTAATTCGATGAAATTAGTTTTGTTAGGAACGTATCGTCAAAACATAGCTAGATTTATTTTTCTATAATTTTTGGAGTCAGAATGTAGCCCCGATAAATTAAAATGTAAGTTTAAATTCAATATATATTGATTTATATTTTAATTTTGATGAAAACTAGTCGAAACAGTCGAACTGGCTTACGAAACATATCTCATTGTGTCCGGAATGGGGGTATTTGGCTTAGGGCGACAGTCGTTGAGTTCTATTTAGAGTTGGAATGAAAATTTTAACTTTTTGAAATTTAAAATAATAATAAAATAAAATAAAATTTACTATAAAACCCTTACCCACTTTGCTCAGAACCCTAGCCGCCACCCAGGGATTAACGACTGAAATTCTCCCAAACAAAATCTCTATATCGCAGCTAAATCTTATCGAAATAGATTAGGTAATTAAACAAAAATCAAAGAGTGTTTCACGAGCTTTAAATCCATCCTATTATGATCGTGAATCGTGAAGCATACGGTGGGATTTTTGAGCGAGAAGTTAGCTCGTTCGAGTTGGATTTTCATGGACAAGGGACGACCGAGATTCACGCTAGTCAAAGCGGCGGCGACCCTCAGGTAGGTGCACAGATGGGTGCATTTAGATCATCGTTCGGCTTTCCCTAGGCGATGTAGAGGTGAATTTTTAAATTTGATGATGGATTCGCTGATACCAGTAAATGACGGGGAAGGGAGTAAAGATTAATAAAGTTAATTAATTAATTTTCTTAAATTAAGTGATTAACGTTTAAAACCTCGATAACTTTCTCAAAGAAAAACAGATTTGACTGAAACTGAGTGCATTGGATTTGCCTTGACATGATTTACACCATGGAATAAACCAGAACAGGAACTGAAGCAGTTGGAAATTTTAACTGAATTGAACTTCCAATTTAATTCAGTTAAAAATAATCGTTATTTAACAATTTTCTATCCAATCAATGTGAGAATTCTCTCACTAAAAATTTTGTACAATTATTTATTTATTTTATAGCTGAAAAATATATAGAATTGCCAATGTAGATTTTTATCAGTTTTATTAATTATAAATTGTGTATGGTGCCTGTTAGCTCACCTTCCTCGTCCACAGACCATGGACAATTCAATTAACTGTATTGTGTTTTGATTGTGATGCTGAAATGTTTGAAATATTAAAAATAATTAAATATTATTTTTTGGTAGTTGAAATAAAAATTAAAAATATCTATTTATAATTTAAACAGTAAAATTGGTCAATTAGAAAAATGATTCAAACCAAATTAGAATTGGTTAAATTTATTAACCAATGATTTATTTAAATAGACCGTTGTTGTTTGAAAACCCCACATGGGTATTGGGATGACATTTGATATACACTAATCCCAATATTTAGTTGTATGTCAATCGATGGGTTGATAAGCTGTGATGAGCGTTATTTATTTATTTTTTATGGTGCTTATACAGTTGTAAAATGCACTCTGGATGATGTTTAAATGTTGAATGATTATTCATCATTATTGTTGAATACATGCAATGTATGAAATCCATATAACTGAAATTATGTGGTAATTGATTGAGTCACATTCCGATTCAGAAACAACGAATATTTAAAAATAATGAATATTTTAAAATAATACTTAGTGAATAAACAAAATATGATTTTAATGTCCAATTTTGGATGGAAACGAAAATATATAAAAATATGAAGTCGAGTTAGGTATAGAAATGCCATTTTAATCCGAACATGTTTATCGATCGATTTTATTCAGTTTAAAATAATACCGAAGAAAATTGATTTCAAAATCTGATATTTTGAAAATATTATCATTTTAATATTATGATGATTTGGAATATTCAATTTTAATTTAAAATTGAAAATGAAGTTGAATTATTTTAAAATGGATTTATAAAACACGTTTTAAATGGAAATCGACGATATATATTATATATATTTAAATGTCCTGAATAGAACGTGCCACGCAGCAACTGTTCGCAAATTTCGACCATTAACTTCAAATTGATGAGATCCAACAGACGGATTCTCCTAAAACTGGAAACATTGGGTTCGAATTGAAAAGAGCTCTTAAATAATAATAAGAGATTTGAAATCTAATGGTCATATTTTAAAATATGTCCAAATCAATTTTGGAAAAGGTCACTATGGATGCAGTTCAGTGGCCGTTATTGGAAACCGACTGTAAAGCCTTAATAAAATTATTAAAAATATGGTAAAATTGTGTAAAATCATAATAAATGATTTGGAAGATTTTTGGATGAAAAATTTCATGTTTGGAAAGATATAAATATATTTTTATCGAAATAAACTAGTTATTAACTAGAATAATAATCCAATGTTTTTAAATAAATAAATTGGATTTGAAATGTTTTCTATATAACCAGAATTTTCCAATGTATGAATTGGAATAGAAATAATCTTCGAAATATTTCAATATTGGATTTTGTGATTATATGGATATTGTTGAGGAATTTGGAAGATATAAATATCATTATTCCCAATACGATGTTTGTTGATTTCAGAATTTGATATTGAATATAAGCCGATAAAATTTCTATTCAGAGCCTTGTACTTAATATCAAATTGGATTTTGGGTTTGTCGTGAGTGTTATCGTAAATAACACTGTTCTTAAACCCCGTTGAGAAAAGAATAAATATTTTAATTAAGATTAATGAAGTTTACCAATTAATTAATATTTATTTGGAATAGAATTGAAATTGGATTTTTGGGTTTATCGTAAACAATGTTTTAAATAACATTTGTTCTTTAACCCAATTAACAGTGAAGATATGTTTTGAAATTTATAAATCTTTTTATTAAGATTTAATGGAAAATTTCCAAATTAAAGTTTTCAAATTAAATATATTAAATTGGAATTGAATGGAATTCGATTTGGTAATAATCGAGATGAGCTTCTGTTAATGAAAACCGTTACTGTATATGGAATTTAAAAGGCTTTGCTGCTATTCCATTTGTATTATTAGTCTAATACGGGAATTTATATCGATTACACAATGTTTTGATTTCGGGTAGATTCCATTTTGATGGAAGATGACTATGGGTTTATCGTGAACGATGTTTTAAAGGACATTCGCTCTTTAACCCAGTTAAAGACGGGATTTATTTCCTAAATTTGAATAATCATTAAATAATGATTTTTGGAGATTAAAACTAAGCGGAGTTTTAATGAATCTTTAATTAGTTTCAAAAGTTAATGTGGTAACGAAATTTGCCGAATTTGAGAAGTGATCGATAATGGAGTACCACCCGTTTTACTCCAGGCGATAGTTAAATCTTTAATTAGATTTGAACGTGAAATGGTAATTAATTTTACCGATAACATAGTGGGTGTTAGATATGGAGTACTACCAATTTTTCTCCTTGAGATTAATTGGTTGGGATTGGGATAATAAAATAAATGATTACTTCGGTAAGGCTCGATAAATCCCGACTAATTTGATAAACCTTAGTTTGGTTTAAGTTGTGAAAAGATAATATGAAATCTTTTGAAAATGATATCTGAAGGAAGAATAAAGAGTAAGTTTAAAATAACTTGTCTTCGATAAAATTAATGGGAAACTTTTTCCTAAGATGTGAATATTTGAATAAAAGAATATTTTGAATTGGAATGAAGCGTATGATGTGTTTTTATAGCACTTGATTTTAAGATACGCGAGTTATTTAGAAAGACCGGGCTTAACCCATTCTAAATAACAGATATGACGATTAAAGTCGACAATGAAGACGGTGGTTGAAGACCGAAGATCTTCACATTGAATGGATGATTATTGATGTCTTGATTGGGTCGTACACCCAAGACAAGGTAATAAGTGGTGATCATCCAGACGTACTTGGAGATCAACCGGATATGCGAGGGCCTCTCTCTTGTATTGGAAATATGGGATAAGGAATAAGGTGCCTCCGGTTTTGTTCAGACACAGAACGGACTTGCAAATGGATGTTGTGTCTGACATTGTATTCCTTTATACTATATTCGTTGATCTCTTCTAAATATATATCTGTTTGGTAGCGGAGAATTTATTCTCTTGCTTAACATCCTTTTCTGAGACATACAAGCTCAGAGGTTATATATCGGTGGAAATCAATGGTACAGTATGGATTGACAAGGTGGCATGCTGAGTTGCATGGATCAAGGCTTTTATTGAAAAGCAGAGTCTTGTGGATGATGATCAAAGCATAGCTTTAATATAGCATAGCTTTGTGTGTTGAGATGTGACATCGATGAGTTTCACAAACCGTGAATGATTGAGGCTGAATAATGAATTGTAAGAGTGAATCTGGTATCTGGGAGCACCGATAGAGGTGATTCTCCATTGTGGGCTATGGGATCAGGGTGCCCGTTAAGGTTTACTCCACTGTCATAGCATGAAGGATACCAGATAATCCCCTGATCAGGGTAACACATTGAGTGCATGTCGATATAAAATCACTATTTCGAGCCTTGGATTTAATGTAATAATTGAATGCATGTCGATATGATTTCTTTCGAGTTTTGGATTCAGTGTAGTGATAGTAAGAAAGCCTCGGACATTGATAGAATCCATTCCCAATGCGAACCTTTGCGGATTTTGATTGTAACCTTTGTATGTAGTCGTAGTATACTACGTCTGCTATGATATATATATATATATATTTGTGAAGAATGATTTTTACACTAAGCACTAGTGATAATAAAAGAGGACTGTACATATCAAGTATTTTTGGTCATTATAAGGGAAAACTCTATCCTCCTGTTTGTGTCGCATTGTGCGATGGGATAGAGTCTTATAATGGCTTCATTTTTCTTTATTTAGCATTGCGCTGTTTGTTTTACGGTATTCTTGGGAAGAAACCCGTTCCGTATCATATGGCGTGGTCCCTTGATTTACCTAACATTAAAATAAAGTTAATAACTGTTTAGTTCTCACACCAGTCTCATGACTGACTTGGAGTTTTTTGTTTCTACCTAAATATTGGGTGCCTATATTTTCCACACGGGTAGTCGATAGTTTTAGTTTTGCAGATTTCTTTTCATAGGATCTTGGATATACAGTTGGAGCAATATTCGGAAAGCTTTGTATCCGTGTACTTCCTTCAGTTGTGCTAGTTGATATACTTCCGCTGCGCATTATACTTATGTATTACTTTTCCGTTGCTTTGTAATTTAAATCTCTAATATTTTCTGTCGTTAATTATTTATTTATTCTCTGATATTCTTCTACTCTGATGTAAATTGTTGTAATAGCAATGAAATGTTCTATTTTTCGTGTTATGATGCGTCGTGTTCTCAAAGCAATCTGTCCTTTTCCGTCTCTTCGGGGATCAGGGAAGTCTGGATCGTTACAGAAATTGAGTTGATGTGAAATGGTAAATTATTCTGAATATCCGAACATTAGTCGAATATAGTTAATTCGAAAGAGAGTGGTCGAATAGAGATGACTCGAAAGAGAGTTATATATTGAAATTCAATTATATCAAATTCAGGAAAGTGCTACTTACTTTCCATTCATTAAACCAAGATTTATTATTTATTTAATTTTTATTTTTATTTATTCATTCAAATTAATGAATAATAGTTATATTTTGAAGTTAATATTTTGGGAAGCAGGGAATATAACTCCACTGTTATAATCGATATTTTCTGTAAAAGAAGTGGATTCGTAAACTGAATCCGAGAGTTGCATAAGAAATGATCTGATAAGAAAGTAAGAAATGGAGTTAAAAAAAATTAGAAACTAACCAGAGATTAGTCGAGTTGAATGGTTTCCAAAGTATAGATTTGATTTTGGTTTCCGCCTTCGGGGTTGATACTTTGGGAGTTGTTCTATTACTAGTTTATAGTTAGGGACAGATGAATAAGGAAGGATAGGATGTGTGAATAAGAAGTGGAAATGTTTTCCAATGTTAATAACGTATATTTTCTAAATATAGAAAATAAGAAAATGTGAATATTTATGAGAATATTTTGCGATGATTGAAAAGAATTATTTTCTGATATAGAAAATAAATAATTTATAATAGATTGAAATGTTTTCCAAGAATCATGGGAGGCTAAACGAGTTGGAGAGATATTTGGTTAAAGATATTGAAGAGAAACTGGCAATAGAATAATTTAATGATAAATTAATTGAAAGGGGCACAATGTTGCTAAATGATTGGTCCATAGAATTTCCGTTTGGAATAGGATCGTTGTTTGTATGGATGTTTTCCTTTGATAGTAAAATAATCGGCTATCAAAGTTTTTGATCAATTTTGCGTTGTCAATACGGAGAGACTGGGATTAGTTATGTTATCTGAAAACCACCGCGTATTGGCATAAGCGTTGCGAATCAAATATGTTTAAGACAATTGAAGACGGAGTTTATGCAAGGGTTGTTATGTTAATCCTAGGTAGAAATTGCCTAAGATGGATTGATGGGATAGTGCATTTAGTTTTTCCAATCCCAGGACAACTTGTATGAACAAATGTCTGACAGAGTATACCTAACAGATCATCTATATTGTTCTCTTCAAATGTATTATGTTGATGGCGGAGGAATTCGTTTTTCTTAGCTTTATACCTATGATATTTTTGGGGAAGTCAATAAATGATTTTGGCGGGTTTGACAATGTGGCATTCAAAGTAAATAAAGATGTGGCATGACTAATGGATAAACGTGGCCTCAAGCCTCACAACCGGGAAATGGTATAAAATTGGGTAGGTCACATGGCTAAGTGGGTAGCTCCAGTTAGGGTGTGTTGCCACCAGATCCGAAGAAAATCCATTTGCTTCTTTATTCTTTCGATGTTGTCCCTTTCGGTTAATGGTTGATAATCCCAACCGTCGGTGATAATGCATTAGGTAGACTCGAGCGAAATGAGTAACCGATCATGTTTATCCTGAGTTGCAAGATGTTCTTGTTGAACCCGGTGTATTCCTTTCTAGAGAGACACTGTCAGAAGATGGTCTAAGAGCCAGCAGTTTTGATTGTATATTATGTATGTGGAGCGTGAGATGCAACTGTTTTGCTAGATTGCTATTTATTTGATTTAGACACTATCATAATATCAGAATAGTATTGATTTCAAAAAATGTTTTGGGTTATCGTAAGGTTAAAACCATCAGTATTTATGTGTGTATTGGTCTTACAGTTATCCTTTCTTTTAGAAGGATTTTTAAAAGTTAAACAAAATGGTTGGAGTTTACTCACACTAGTCCTTGTTTGGATTTTACAGATATATATGAAAGAGCTAGAGCAGAAGGCTTCATCATTTATAGCTGTTGTTATTTCTGCTGTGTTGTAAGTGTTGTACACTGATAATTGTATAGATATACAAGTACAAATTTTTATTTTAAAGTTATGTTATATAACATATTTTATTCATTCCACTGTGAGATTTGTTTTTACTCTAATGTTGTTGTATTTATGTTCTTATTATTCTTCTTCTATTCTAACTTTTTCTTTCTGTTTCTCACCCTCTAACTTATTTTTTTCAATGATCCAGTAAATTTCTAGGGGCTAGTTATTGGTATGGTATTTATGTCAATAATCACGGCCGGGAATTAGTCGGTTCGTTACACAATGCAATGTAGAAAACACAATGAGAGGAAAGCACTATGAAACACATAAATATATGCGTAAGACATAGAAACTCATAATAAAATTTTGTATGCACAACTTCAAAGCCTATCAAACAGTCAAGTACGAAGACGAAAACTTTTAAAGTCAGCGTCAGGACTAAAAAATCCATATAACAAGCTTCAAGAGCATCAAATTCGTACACATATACACTCACATACATATAACATTTTCAAAAATCAGAAGTTGGATCGATTTAAGATCATGCGTTAATTTTTACAATGAAAATTTCAAAGCCATATGAAATAAATCGATAATGGACTAGTCAAAGATGGGAACACCATTAATAAAATAAATCTATGGAAAAGTATATTAAGTTGAAGATTCAGCCTTGAAATTCAGAATAGTCAATAAAATATAAAGATGATTATTTTTTCAAATTACTCCATATTTAAACAAATCGTCGTTGGCAAAATCATTAGTCGAGTTTGAATACAAAAATTCGTACTAAACCAACATCCATAAGTCACTCGACAGATGAAGCAACCGAGGGCATTCATCATCTTAGGAGCAAGCGATCGATTGACAAGAAATACAAGTGTGAATACATCACTCAATTATGCTTTGAAGTGAAGCCTTAAATCATATTAGAAGAGGAAAAGAGATCAGCATGAAATAAAGGGATATAGGCTAAAAGAGTATGCACTTTTTTACTGAACTTTTTGAGCCCTGCTACTTTAATTGTGAACAATTTTTATGGGTACATGTCAATTTGTATTAAGGTTCAGTTCTCCTTTTAATTATATTTTGTTTTTTATTTAAATTTAAAACTTTAATTAAGTAGGATTGAACTACGAGTCATAGTTGTGTAAATTTTCAAATTAGGAATAGAGCTGAAACAAAAGATTGAATTTAGGGTTTAAACAATCAACTTAGCGATTGCCACAAATTTATAAGGTTTTTAAGTGATCGATTACTTAATATTAGTAAAAAGTTTAGGGTAACTGTAGGAAAGATGTAACATCCCCCATTTCGGTAAACATTATTCTTGATATTTAATTGAATAAATTAGATAATAATAATGTAGTTATATTGTTGAATTGAGATTTGTATATATTAATTATTAATGAGTTTGACTAAGGAATTATGTGACACGAGTTAAACAAACATAGGAATCTGTGAGGGGAAAAGTGGGAAATGCATGGCCTCATATATAAACTCATTTCCTACACCTTTACCTCTACTATTTCCTTTTTGTTAACCCAAAATGAAAACTAGAAGATGTCGGTCATTAAAGATAATAAGGAGAAGAGAATACTAAAGAACAACACATGAAGATTAGAGATGTGAATCCTTTAACAACAAAACACAAAATCTCAACACTAATCAAGGTGAATTATTATTCTTGCCCATGTTATTTTCAATTATTATGGTATACTTAATTTGCTTTGTGATGTCATGAGTGTTTTCGTGTTTGTAATGATTCTATGGATTTGTTTTGCTTGATCAAAGTGTGAATATGCATATACATGCTTGTTTGCATGTAATTTGTGTAGTTTTTTATGGGAGGGACCCTATAACTAATCATCTCTAATTGACTCAAAACTTTCACATGATATTGGTAATATGTTCTATGAATTGCATTTCTAATTTCACAAATTTTAAGCATGTTTGAATTTCCTGTGAATTTTCTAAGTCTAAATACAAGTTAATTACTTGGAAAATTAATTAAGGGGTTTAATTAATAAATATGGACTTCAAACTTTATGAATGACAGAGGATTCTTATATCTACGAATTTTTGGGATTTTTTCCATGCACGGATTAATCGATATGAATTTTTTTAATTTAGGTAGACTTGGGGCAATTAACATGTTAATTAAGATTAATTTACCTTCTTATGTTACTTCCTATGTTTAGAAATATAAATTCTGAGTAAAACTAAATTTCTATCATTACACTTTTCTATAAGCCAATAAAATTCAAGGAATATGTTGGAGTTAGCGAAAAGTATGTTTGTACAAGGAAATATAGTAGTTTCCTTTCTACTTGCTATCATTGCCATCGCCCTTATTCGGAAGCTCCCATTCATATCCATAAGAATGGATTTCCTTCCTTTTGTTGTGTCATTAGTTTACATATGAAGTATTCGGCCTTTCACTTCTACCTTTCAGCTGGAAATCTGGCCACTGGCTTATGTTTTAAAGTTAGCCACTCAAATGGGGCTATCACCTTCGCACATGGGCTTTGAACATTGTGTAAGGTCGATAGGTCTATTTTTGAAAGTAAAGTATAGATGCTACCACTTCTATTTTTTAAAGGGTTTAAAGCTTACACGTCAATACCCTTCTATTGAGTAAAAAGGAAATGATTTGCTTAACTTGATTTATAAAAGGTAGAGGCCTATCATCTCCGGACCTTTTGGTTGTGTGAAAGGATCTACTTTGATCTTTAATTTAATACAAAGGCTCTAACTTTTCACCTATCAACAATGTCAAAAGTGTTTATTTTTTAGGCCTTACTTTATAAAGATAGAAGGTTATCGCCTCAGTGGATGTCAGTTGTGTCGAAAGAGGATTTATCCTATATTTTAAATGTAGACCTAAGGCTATCGCTTCAATGCCCATTGACTGGATCGAAAGGCCATGTTATAACTTGATTTTTTCCCATAAAGTATGAGAGGTTTCCACCTTACTTCCTTTTGGTGGAAGGAATAAGGTTGTTCCCAAATAATGATTTTTTAAAAGAGTAAGAGTCTATCGCCTCTATACCTAACTCTAGAACCAAAAGGGGTGCTTTGAAACGAAAGCCTTAACTTGTTAAACAATTGTTTGTTGAATGTTTATTTCGGATGGTTTACTTACATAGGTTTTTGCTGCACTGTTTTCATGCGGTTATACCATGTTGACTTTGAAACCTGGGGAAAACATTGGCTTTGAAAATGTTGAAAATTTCATCACTATGAAATCTATATTATGCCTACTGAGATCTAGGATTTTGACTTAAACTTGATAGGGAACCATGCTATGATTTCTCGCAAGTTTGAACACATTGGGGGTACTAACCAAAAGGGTTAAATCATGTAGATTTATAGGTTCTTAGTTACCGTAAGATAAACCTGTGGCATATGTGTGGTGTTTTCTAGCTTATGTCGATAAATGAAGTACTGAACACTTGTATGGTAATGCCCAGCTTATGTCGAGAGGTTCTTAGTTATCCTAGGGTAAAACTATAGCATGTACATGATGTTTCCCAGCACGTGTTGACATTTCAGATGGTTTATATGTATGGTTCTCTCCAATCGAAGGGTGTATATGTATGGTGTTTTCTAGCATATGGTAAGATGGGTTCATCGACATCCAATAGGTAAAACTATGAGGTGGGTTGGGGTGATCCTCACCATGCTGCACTTTCACACATATATTATATTTGTTCTAATCGTTGTGGGTGCAAGGTCACACGGATTGCAAGTGTATGGAAGGTACTAGCGAGGGGAAACCCGTTCCATCAATCGACATGATCTTGATAAATATCTATTTGTATCAGGTTGATAAATTATTACTTAACCGGTCTTTGACTGACCCAAAGTTGTTTCCTCATAAACACTATGGTACTCATTTGAGTAGGCTGAGAGAATGGGTGTTCCAGGTTTCTCTTCTATAAGTAAGCTTATGAAAGCATGCAAGAAACAATAGTCATTCTATCATTATTCTCCTATATTTGATTTATTATTTTGGATTTTTGTAAATGCGTAGATTTGATGCCCATGTCTAAACTCTGATCAACCAAGAGGGCATCTTCATGTGTCACTCTTGGATATTTTACTTTATAATAGTTATATTTGATCTGAACGTGGTTTCTTTGAGAGGTAATGTAATGAGTGTTAAGTATTAGTGAATGTGTTTAAGCTCTTTTATATTCCCAAGTTCTCTTATGATTTGATTTATTAACAATGTGTTTCCTAGCGTTGGAAGTTACTGCTATAGACAACCACAACATCTGTAGCGCTTAGCTTTGGACCTTAGAAAATGGTGTGTTGAACAAGTACTGTTGACATCCTTAGTAGGAAACATCAGGTTATGGTGTTAGCTCTGTTGGCAGAATGAAAGGATTAAGAAGCTCTAACTACTTGTGACGTGCAAGTCTAATCAATAGCGAGTTCGAGTGGAAGCGCAACACTAATTTCGTGTTTAGAAGCTCGACCGATTTTGGTCTAGAGGATTGCTTCTAAGCAGGAAGAAGATCCTATAATTATTGGAAGAATCATAATAGTAAGAGTTGGACAATGATCACAAACTTGAAGGAATTAGTCTTGACAATAATGGATGGTTGAGAAAGAAGGGAAGTTTGTGCATCCAGATGTTAACGATTTAAGTAACGAAGTTATTAGAGAAGCCATCATTTTATGTTTACTATACATCATGGGGATACCAAAATGTATCAAGACATGAAGAGGAGTTTCTTCTTTGAAGGCATGAATAATGATGTTGGTTTAAGGGTGAAGCGATGTAAAAGTCGAGCACCAGAAGCCTAGAGATTTCTTTAACTGTTACATGTTACAGTTTTGAAGTGGGAATTTATATCCATGAATTTCATCGATGGATTGATGAGACCATGACAGGGAACGAGAGTATATGGGTCATCATGGATGGTTTGACCAAGACTGCTCAACTTATTCATGTTAAGTCGACAAGGACAACATCGGTGTTGTCTAAGTTATTCAAGAAAAATATAGTAAAACTTCATGGTATTCCTAGTAGTACTGTATGTGATTGGGATTCATTGTTTGCTTGCGAATTTTGTAAAAGTCTACATGATGCTTTGGGAACCATGTTCAAGATGAGTATCGCTTATCACCCACATAAGGATGAGGATACGGTGAGTGTCAACAAGGTACTTGAGGATTTACTAAGAGCATGTGTTCTAGATTTTTAGTGACTTATGGGAAGATCAATTTCATCTAGTTGAGTTTTCCTATAATAATAGCTTTCAAGCTAGTATAGGAATGACACCATTGTAGGCATTGTATGGAAAGCCATGCAAATCACCATCTTATTGGTTATATACCATAGATAGGTTACTTCTTCGTATGCATTTTGTGAAGGAAGATACAAATAAGATTGAGTTGATTCGAGGTCGAATGAAGAAAGCTCAGTCAAGACAGAAGAGTTACACTGATAAAAGGAATAAGGATATTAAGTTCTTTGTTGAAGACCGAGTTTTCGTTGGGGTATGATTTATGAAGAGTGTGACTAATTTTGTGAAATTAGGAAAAATAGCATGGAGATTCTTTGGACCTTTTTCTATTATAGAAAGAACAAGGAAGCTCGCGTATTGAGTAGAGTTACCAGATAGTTTGGCAGGTGTTCAAAATGATATCATGTTTTGCATATGTGGATGTATGTGCATGATCCAGAAAGTACCCTTGATCCAAGAGTATTGTACTAGTTGGTGGTAGAACCAAACTTAACTTTTCTATGAAAACATGTTTGGGTTTTAGCGAGAGATTAGAAGCTAAGAAACAAGATAGACTGGTGTTAGGTGATAATGTGAAAGACTGTACTTGGGAGACAAAAGATAGGATTATGGCTACTTTTCCTAATCTTATTAGTGGTAAGCTTTATATTGCTTTATAAATTTAGTAACTAGTAGGTTACACTAGTATATCCAACATTTCTTGTTGCTTTTTTATGTTTATTTCAGTCCTTGATGAAACTTCAGGTACAAAATTCTTTTAAGGAGGAAGGATATAACATCCCTTATTTTTTGTAAACATTATTCAGGATATTTTATTGTACAAATTAGATAAGAATAATGTAGATAGATTATTGAGTTGAGATATGTACATGTTAATAAGTACTGAGCTAGCCTTAGGGACTAAATGACATGAGTTAAACATAAATAGGAATTTGTGAGGGGAAAAGTGAGACAAACTTGGCCTCATATATAAGATCATTGCCTACACCTTTACCCTCATTATTTCATTTTCATGAACCCTAAAAGAAAGCCTTAGGAGGCCGGTCATTAAAGATACTTAAGAAAAGAGAAAATTAAAGAAAATTTTAGGAAGACTAGAGCTTTGAATCCTACAACAATATATCTCAACATTCCAACAATAATCAAGGTGAATATTGATTCTTACCCATGTTATTTTAGGTTATTAAGGTATACCCAATTTTTATTTTTTTGAAGTTGTAACACTCCACCTCCTCTAGGGTCGCTCTTTTCGGGGGCACTAGCTTCTGGGGGGCGTTAGAACTGGGTAAGCATGCATAATGATATATCAAGGCAGAACAAGAACATAAATATATATGTAAAGCAGAGTAAATAACAGCGGAAGATTTTCAAACCATTTCAAATCAAGTCTTAGTACAACATCATGTCAATTTTCCAAATAAAATAAGTCTAGTACATAAACAACATCATCTGAAAACTGAAAAGAAAAACATAAGTAGCTATCCCCAAAGCAGAAAAACCATAGCGAGCTCAAGTCCAAAGCATACATGAGCTATCCAAGAAAGCAGGTAGGATCCAAGCTAAGCTCCTGTATTCCCTCCCTGAGAACCTGGGGGGGGGGGAAACGGAAGAAAAGAGGCGAAAGAAAACAGGTCAGTCAAAAAGACTGGTAAGCCCTACTACGATCAGTCTATAAACTAATAAAGTTAGCATCATGATGGAAACTGAGATGAACATACTGGCAATAGATAAAGGTGTCATCACATAAAGAAGATTAAGCTTTGCACCACAGTGTACTAGCAAACTAACATAACAGGTATTGATCCCTCAGCCCAAAATTTGGCCCAATAACATGAGATGACCTTAATACAAGGTCCAGCCCAACGGTCTAGTCGATCGGCTCCCTATAAACCTAACACGTCAAGTGTTGGTGTCCATACGGCCCACATATGGTTGTAGTCAGACTGTGCTGGGTCCACCTTCGGGTGTATCAAGCCCTCGGGTGTCAACCCCAGACACCTAAGCAATAATGCACAATCTAAACCTACTGGTACCCGTGCCTCGAGTTTGTCCAACACCGGACTACGTGCACGTCCGTAGCCCGCCTGGACCCGCACCGCTGTACCACTCAGCCGTCGCTTTGGTCGCTTATATCAGTCCAGTAATCGTGCCCCGCCCTAGCCTAGCCTCTAGGGTTGTGAATGATACCAAACTGGGATTACTGTTAGAACAGACCACGTTGCTAGGGTTTTCTAAGAGGGTTAAGTGTGGTTTAACCCCTCACTAATCATGGGTTAAATTAGTTAAGTGTAACCAACAGTTCACCACTTAACCCCATTTAATCCCTCGTATCCCCAAAATTGGTTAAGTATTAGTGGGCCATGACTGAACCCTAATCATGAGGCATTAGTTAATTTAATGCACCCAACCTCTCACATTAGACCTTGTTGTGGTTACTAGTTAGGCCGGGCGGGTCCGGGTAGGTTTACACCACAACTTAGTCTAACCTCGGGTTCCACGTGCAACATGACCAACTACTCACATTGGGTCCTATTGCTTGTAGCCACTAGTTAAGCCGGTCGGTTCCGGGTAGGTTTATGCTACAAACTCAACCCAACCTCGAGTTGGCCACACTTATGTTTTCTAAGTGTCATGTCCACTTTAATTTCAAAGCATAATTACAAGTTTAACAAATACTTGGGTAGACCTAACTTAATAGGTAAATTCCCAAGGGGTAGACCTAACTTAATAGGTAAATTCCCAATCTTATATTTTCATGTATTTTAAGTTTTACCCAAACCCCCCAACGTCATTCTATCGCTTACATATTCGTCATAACGCATAAAGGATAGAAAGAGGGAACTTGGCACAACATACATGATGAATCTTACATATCATAATAAACATGCATAACATGTTGGACTTGCATAACTTAGCATAGTGAACTTGCATAAACATGCATAACTTGTTAAACTTGCAAATCATGGCATAGTGAACTTGCATAAACATGCATAACTTGTTAAACTTGCAAATCATGGCATAGTGAACTTGCATAAACATGCATAACTTGTTAAACTTGCAAATCATGGCATAGTGAACTTGCATAAACATGCATAACTTGTTAAACTTGCAAATCATGGCATAGTGAACTTGCATAAGCATGCATAACTTATTAAACATGCATAAATCCCAACTTTCATCACATATTAACTTTAGAGTTTCTAAAATGAAGGTAAGAGGGCTTACAAATATTATGAAGACACAAATCTACAAGTAAAGATTGAGAAGCCCTTTATGCAAGCATAAAAACCCAAAACAAAGCTCTAATAAGAAATACCCTTAGCAAAAATCCCAAAAACTCTAGCTTAGCAAATAAAACTTGCAACTTGATGATGTATGCAAGCTAATGATCATTCATACAACTTAGAAATGCTTGTATGAACATCATAATCTTCATAGGAATGATTTATGAAGAGGGTGGAGGCTAGGGTTTTTAAGTGGAGGCCATTTGAGAAATCAATTTGACATAGTTTGGTTGCTAGAATGAATAATGAGGTTTTAGGGTATGATTAGGGTCTTATTTATAGAAGATTAAAGTGTTTTTAGCCCTAGGATTAACCCTAGGTTGAATTAGGTCCATCAGATTTCGGAATTCTCTAGAACCAAGCCACAAGACCAGACCAAGACCCAAAGTGGTGCGCCAGGCAAAACTGCCCGGCCACCCTGTGTCGACAGGGCTGTCGACAGGGCTGTCGACACCCTGGGGACCCTGTCGACATGGGGGTCCTGGCGGGAATTTTCCCGCCTGCGCCAGTTTGCCCTAATTTCCAACTTTGAACTTGAAATTCAAATCTGTTTTTAATATGGAAATTTCTGAAAACTTCAGTGGGCCTTAACTGGGTCATACGGACTCCGATTTTCGAAAACTCGGACTCTATTTCGCGTATTTTTCCGAGACGAACGCAATGGCATAGCCCGTTTCCCTTGATTCAGATTTTAGAATTAAATTCTGCCTTAATTTATATCTTAACAGGTTATTAAAAATACAGGTTGTTACATTCTCCCCTCCTTAAAGGATTTCGTCCCCGAAATCTTCAAGTTAGGAAGAACATATCCTACCATCCATCATCCATCTACTCAAAACATCATCCACGAGCAACCATTGTCCTTAAAAGATCCTAAATGCTGTATGAACATATGCACTAGTGTGTGTATATGTTAGTGAAATGTATCCATATGTATGCAAATCCCTAACATAATGTATAATATCTACATGCGTGCTCAACCATACATCCATATGCAACATACATGTGATAGCATACAAATTTCATCCAAGAATAAGCATAAACACTCATGCACATGCAATATGAGGAGTGTGTGAGCCGATCTAGTGCCTAATGTGTATCATGCATCCACGAGTAACCACTTGCAAACACTTGCAACCACTTGCAACCATCAACCATAACATGTCTCAAACACATGTTTCATCCAAAGGATTCTACCTAAGGTTCTCATGATAAGATAGACACGGTGAACTAGATAAACTAGATAGACATGGAAAGATAAAGAGATTGAGAGTGTACCCTCAAAAAGGAATGGATAAAGCCTACGCATCTTCTCTTCGGTTTCCCAAGTTGCGTCTTCGTCGGCTTCACCCCATTGAACCTTCACCAACTTGACCTCACGATTCCTTAGCTTCTTGATCTCTGTCCCCAAGATACGAATCGGAGCTCTCCTCAAGGTAGCTTCTTTCTCTACTTCCACATCTTCTAGAACACTTGGCTCAACCACCTCTGCTGACCTATGCAAACACTTCCGGAGATGCGAAACATGAAAAACATTATGCACTCCAGCTAGCTTCTCGGGCAATTCCACTCTATAGGCCATCTGCCGATCCTCTCTACAACTGGAAACGGTCCAACAAACCTTGGGGCTAACTTTCCTACTGCTCCAAACCGAACCACATTCCGCAAAGGAGAAACCTTCACGAAAACCATATCCCCAACGTCAAACTCCAAACCAGTCCTTCGCCTATCAGCATAAGATTTCTGTCTGTCTTGGGCCGCCTTCATCCGTCTTCTAATCAACTCGACCTTCTCGGATGTATCTCTAATCATGTCAGGTCCAAGTATAAGCTTATCTGTAGTCTCCTACCAACATGTAGGTGACTTGCACGGTCTCCCATATAAAGCCTCAAATGGTGCCATCCCAATGCTCGCCTGATGTAGCGACCCGGGAATTTCGACACTCAAATCCAGACACTAACACGTCCCGTGTCCAAACTCAAGTACCGAAAACCCAGAAAGCTAATAGAAAGAAGTTAGAGGGTGAGAGAAGAAAGAAAGAAATATTGGAATAGAAGAATAGGAAGATCAGAATCTCACAGCGGAATGGACAAAATATAATAATCAATAATACTTTTTAACAGAACTGTATATTACCACATCAGAGTATACATTCAGATCAATACAACACACAGCGGAAATAAACTAGTACCAGTATATATATGGAATACGTCTCGACTTCAACTCCATCTCTGTTGCTCCAAGCGAAACCTAACCTGTACATGTACTCGGTCTGACCCGAGCACATTTGATTTAAAACAAAATTCACCCAGGTCAGTCTAAAATACTATCAGTGATAAATTCATACAACAACCAACTTGTTTAACTTTGAAATCCTTTTGAAACAAAAGGATAATAGTAAGACCAGTCCACACATAAACACGGATGGTTTTTACCTTACTATAACCCAAATCGTTTTGAAATCAATATCTTCTTCTGATATTATCATAGTGTCTACATACAAGTAAATAGAATCTAGCAGAACGCTTGCATCTCACGCTCCACATATATAGTATACAATCAAAACCGCAGGCGCTTATTGGAGATTGGATTTCCAACATGACAAGGTATGGGACCACCTGCTGATAGTGTATCTCTAGAGACGAATACACTGGGTTCAACAAGAACGTCTTGCAACCCGGCCCACACATGACCGACCACTCATTTCTCTTGAGTGTATCGAATATATTGTCACCCCTTCGGCTTTTTGTCGCGACCACCGAAATCCCCGGGAGATACAGAATTGAAAGAAGTAACAAATATGAATATTCTCTAGATGGTGACAATACACCCTAATGGGTGCGACCCACATAGCCATGCTGCCTGCCCGATTTTTGTCATTTCCCAGTTGTGAGGCTTGAGGCTATAATCGACTTTTGGACTTCTGGCCACTATTCACATCGTCCATACACGTCATCCAGGAACAGGATGAACCGAAGGCACCCTCCTACCACATCCTAGGAATCACCCTATAGATCAGTAGCGAGTAGTCCTTGCAAATCCGCAGATTCCAATCACGACAGAATCATCGTTAACTCTGGGGATCAGCCAAAGATATTTAACAATAGTTCTTCCGCTCATGGAGACTTACGGTCTTCAATTGCTCCATCTCGATCAGCATCTTCGACGTATTCGTATTTATTGGTCAGAATGGTTTTCGAATATAAATTCGATCCCGGTCTTTCCGTACCAATAACGTGGGGTCAGATTTTGATAGTCGGTTATTTAACTATCAAAATAAACAACCATAAAAACAAACAGATCCATTAATGGTTTACACACAGCATCACTTGGCCATTACAATATATTGGTTAAATATGTTAATATTTCCAAATCCCTTATCATTCATAAAACAATTATTATGACAACTTCTTTGGCTTCATTATTTGAATACCAAAACCACCACTCATTCGTTTAGAATAAACCCACTTAAATCTCATTTCTTAATTTTGAAAATACCGTTATATTTTCACAAATCTTCTTTTTATTTCCTTTGTCACGGAAATACCATTTCATAACATCAAGCCCTTTTATTTCCCTTTAGATCGATATCTTATTATATATATATATATTCAAGTCCTTCAAATAACGTTACACTGTTATTTCCCAAAATATTTTACTCTAACATCTTCACCACTACGACTAATATCATCCTTTGATAATCACGAAGTTGTTCAAGTTGGGGTATTTTAATTACCTCTCAGACCTTAATCAACAACGTTCTTATCTTAAGATAATATCAGTTGTAATACAAAACTGGTACTCATCCCCCATATCGCCCAAATCCCATTTAATTCCGTCTTTGAAATATCATCTCTTCTTTAAAAGAGTAGTTCTAGATCGCATCATTCTAATTTATCCCGTTTAGCTACTCTAATCCAAATTTGTGTTTACGTTTTGGTTTCCCATTTAAATTAATCACCAAAACTAATTAATTTAAGTAATCCCATTTGATTATTATTAAATAAATAAATAATAATCATCCTTCAACTTTGCTATCAAAATAACATGGTTGGTGTTATCATTAACTATCCATATTAAATTAGTGAACTAATTAAATGAAGAATTCCAGTTAACGTCGCTAACTGTTCAACTTTAAACGTGATCAATCTTTATTGATCTTGTCATTTAACAATTAATCAATATAAATAATTTTATTCACTTTGATTCCAATCAATATAAACCCATTCTAATTGTTACGTCAAATCTGGCCACTTGAATTCGTGAAATACAATCATTTACAAATAACTTAATAAGCACGTGCTTCGCGCACGGTAGATTTGGTACGAAAATGTAAATTCCTGGTTAAACCAATCAATATATAGATGTTGTCAGTTTATTTTCTTTTTAGAACTATATATTTAAAACAATATATTTAAAAATATATTTTCGGTTATAAAATAAATTCCCTAACTTTGTTTCCAGCGATTCACCTCACGGTGAATCGATCTTTATAAACAGTGTATCCCTAGGCCGTCTGCTAATTTTTATAATCAATACCGTGTATTGATTCAAGCGCAACCACAAACAACAACCAACAGGGTTTTAAAGCCAACTGGTCTCAAACAGTTCCTAAAAAATATAAAATAACAGCATATTAAATGTTTGAGGAACCGGTTTGGTTCCTCCTACCTGTTCTTCCCTGCAACACAGACCATTAAAATCTTTCATATCAGTACATAGAGATATTTTAGCAACGATAATATAATTAACGTCAATCGTTAAAGCAACCATAGGCATCCAAGGCAACCAATCAACCAATGAATTTAGCACATCTAAGTATTTCAGAAATGTGTGAGAATAAACTCACCTTTTTCGGTCGGCGGTTCACACGTTTTAAAGTGACGTTTAAAATTAAACTGAAACTTGACTGCTTTCGGTCATGTCCGAGTCTACTCAGCAACGCCATACCCTTCGCTGTGATTCCATCGTTTCTGAGTTTGCAGAAACTCTGATTTCAAATGACCGAATTACGCTTATAATAATATTTAAATATAATTAAAACAATATTCTTAAATTAGTTATTTTACTAACTAATAAATATAGTTACCGTTAATGACCTTATCGTCGGTCTTCCAACGAAAACCCGATGCTTACTTTCACCTAAAACGTGTTTAAGCCTTCGCACTTCAGCATCCTCCTGCTACACATCTAGCCGCACACGTGAGCCACTTCATCTCTAGCACCGTGGCCTTGTTACTTCGTTGTTTCTAGTTTTGATCCCATTCTTGTACCATGAAGACGCAAGCAACACCCCCCTGTCTTGTTAATCTCCAACCACCCCTTCCCTAAATATATTCTCTTTCACACAGTAACCACCATCTTCTCGCATGGAAATATCATGCTATAGGAACTCAAAGAACAGGATACCCTTCACCGAACCTTTTAACACCATCACTTTCCAATCAAGACTGTTCACGTGCCCCTTCCCTTTGAATAATTCTCTCCAGGTCATCACGAAATGGCATTTTAACTTTTATTTTTCTTTTCAAAGATCCGTAGACCCAAACACGTTCAAAAGCCCGACTTACAAGCAATGACACCACACCAGATCCGCAACTCCATGTTGCAGCTTCTCCAGTTTGCCGAACTTCACCTGACTTGCATCATGATAACCGCCGTCCATGCTAACCCAAAACAACCACTTCCTGCTGTCAGCCTCATCACTCCGACACCAGTTCCATCTTTTTCTTCTTTGCATCATTTTTGTTTAAACTTGTAGTGGGAAGAAACAACTTGTTTTGCTGAAACTACAAATGGGGTTCCTTGCTATTTATAGATGAAAAAGAATGCCGATAAGATCAATGTCTTTTACCCATGGTCCAGCGTAGGCACGTGGCAGAACATAGGTAGGACTGCACTATCTCCGACATAGGCATGATAAAATAGAAGGAGAAAGCAGAGGTCGTTTCCTATTATGTCGGCTAGGATAGTGATAGGCTGCATGTGAATAGAATAGTAAATTTGGGTTTGTAGAATGTTACGTATGGAATTGTATCAACTGAAAGAAAGATGAGTGATAGGTTATAGCCGTGTGTTTAAATTTGATTGGACAAAACAATGCCCCATATATATTTTAACTAAGCCTTTAGAATAAGCTGTTTTATACTGCAAACTTCCTGTTTTCGAATTGAAAGAAATGAAATCGCGAACAGTAGGTTTCAGAACATGGGCGAGGTACAAGGTAGGGAGGGGTTGAGAAAAATCTCGTTTTGTCACTTTCAAGTTATATGGACGTTCCCAAAAAAAAATGGCAGCTCGCGTTTTAGGTTCGGTAGGGGTTGACAATTCATGGCATGAGGGGTGATTATGAATGGTCGGCATTGTGTGATGTTACAGGGTAGCTCGGCTGATTTTACTGATATGAAAATACATAGTGTAGAGCATAGGCACATTGTATCTATTCTAGGCATGTACTGTTATTTCAATATGTAGGCATGGTTTTCAAATCTTATTTAGGTCTGCTGAGATCTTTCCTTAGTCGGGAAGCTGTGGAGGAAAGAGCCTGCATTGGTTTGTGCGTGTGATAGGGTTGCTTTGAAGATACGGCATGGCTTTTAGATTTTTTTAATATGAACGAGGCTGGTCTTCTATATTTTCAGGTTACCAAAGAAGTTATGTTTGTTTTATATTTGTTTTCTTCTTCTTTGATTTGAATTTTGTGGTTGTTATATAAAGTTCTGTTCACGTATAGACGGTCACGGACAAAAATAAAAATACCATTGCGTCCAGCAGTGTGCCACGATCACAAATATATAATAATATCGGTAGTTTAACTTATTCTGTGAAACCCCAAAAATGTTGACACAGGGTGCAAAATACCCAAATAAAAAGTTGCAAATTTAATTAATTAAAAATTACAGTAAAATTCTAAAAATTAAATTATGACTACGCCTCAAAAGAACTTATCTAAATTCGAAGCCAATTATTAAATATATTTAAATAACTGTTATGGCAATGGCGCTGCTTTTCTGTATATTTGATTTAGACATATCTTGCAATATATAATCCGAAATTTCGATTTTTCACTTCTGTTAGAAATATACAGTTTAACAGATTCCAGTGTTTCTTGTTTCGAGGAAATCCGATTTAAAATGGTCTTGATATGATCAGTTGAAGTTGAAATTAAATTTTACGAACTACCGCGCTGTTTTGAGCTCGTTTTAAATTAAATATAAATATAAATGCTCATTCGTCGTTTAATAAACAAATTCGATATTAAATTCCAAATAAAATATTTAAATAAATTTTAAATACTCGAATCAAATAGCTGAAAAATCCAGGTCGTTACATTCTTTCCCCCTTAAATAAATTTCGTCCTCGAAATTGTTAGGTAAAAAGAATGTTCCAACCGCAAATATATTTCAAAATAATTAATTCAAAAATATTACCAAGTTATAAAATTTTCGAAAAATCTTCCAGCACCTCCTCTGTACTGTTCAATCGAAACAACTACAAACGCCACTCTGGGCTTCTCATATTGATCCCAAGAAAAACCACAGCCAAATGGCTACTCAATTCAGTGGTAAAGATTAATCACCAACCAATTAACAATATAAGGTTCACCTGTTTGTTGAGCAACTCAAATCCAATTTTAAAGCAAATCAGCCAACAGCTCTTCATTTCCCAATCTGTGCTTCAATCTCCGTGATCAAGCCAATTATCATAGCCTTCTGGTAATCAACCCTTTACTCAACTTCCAATGCAAAAACTGATACCGGGTTATATCATATAATCCTATTCAAAAGTCGTTACGCTGTAATTCCTTTCTTTTCGTCCCATGCAACTTCTTAATTAACTGCTAATGGTTTCAATTTAATCCAATCCAACCAGGTAAGCGACAACCACTTAATCAAATCATTTCATTTTCTTTTTAATTTTTTTATTTAACTTGTCTTCAGTTAAATATTTAATTCCAAATTCAAATTTTATCACCCTTGATTCTTATTTTAACGAGCCCAATACATTCATTGGTTCAAAGTCTAATTCCAAGCCATGTTCCAATCATACCATTCAACAAATCCCCATTTATCCTGTTTGGATTCAATTTTTTTTTTCTACCCAACACCAGTCAAATTTTTGTTGGCTTGTCTCAATTCCAATTCAAAGTGTTTCTTTTAACTCATACAAGTTAAAATTAGTTCCCACTTCATATTTGAAATGATTCCCCTTCATCCAAATCAAATAATAATAAATTTTACCTTCCTACAATATATATTGGGTTGAAACAATATAAAAATAATTTATATTCAAATTACAAATACGCACTCTCGTATATATATACACTCAACTCGATCTAGGGTATTACTAGCCCAATCTCTATCGAGTTACACCACAGAGCCAAGGTTATTCCTAAACCATTGCTCTGATACCAACTGTAGCGACCCGGGAATTTCGACACTCAAATCCAGACACTAACACGTCCCGTGTCCAAACTCAAGTACCGAAAACCCAGAAAGCTAATAGAAAGAAGTTAGAGGGTGAGAGAAGAAAGAAAGAAATATTGGAATAGAAGAATAGGAAGATCAGAATCTCACAGCGGAATGGACAAAATATAATAATCAATAATACTTTTTAACAGAACTGTATATTACCACATCAGAGTATACATTCAGATCAATACAACACACAGCGGAAATAAACTAGTACCAGTATATATATGGAATACGTCTCGACTTCAACTCCATCTCTGTTGCTCCAAGCGAAACCTAACCTGTACATGTACTCGGTCTGACCCGAGCACATTTGATTTAAAACAAAATTCACCCAGGTCAGTCTAAAATACTATCAGTGATAAATTCATACAACAACCAACTTGTTTAACTTTGAAATCCTTTTGAAACAAAAGGATAATAGTAAGACCAGTCCACACATAAACACGGATGGTTTTTACCTTACTATAACCCAAATCGTTTTGAAATCAATATCTTCTTCTGATATTATCATAGTGTCTACATACAAGTAAATAGAATCTAGCAGAACGCTTGCATCTCACGCTCCACATATATAGTATACAATCAAAACCGCAGGCGCTTATTGGAGATTGGATTTCCAACATGACAAGGTATGGGACCACCTGCTGATAGTGTATCTCTAGAGACGAATACACTGGGTTCAACAAGAACGTCTTGCAACCCGGCCCACACATGACCGACCACTCATTTCTCTTGAGTGTATCGAATATATTGTCACCCCTTCGGCTTTTTGTCGCGACCACCGAAATCCCCGGGAGATACAGAATTGAAAGAAGTAACAAATATGAATATTCTCTAGATGGTGACAATACACCCTAATGGGTGCGACCCACATAGCCATGCTGCCTGCCCGATTTTTGTCATTTCCCAGTTGTGAGGCTTGAGGCTATAATCGACTTTTGGACTTCTGGCCACTATTCACATCGTCCATACACGTCATCCAGGAACAGGATGAACCGAAGGCACCCTCCTACCACATCCTAGGAATCACCCTATAGATCAGTAGCGAGTAGTCCTTGCAAATCCGCAGATTCCAATCACGACAGAATCATCGTTAACTCTGGGGATCAGCCAAAGATATTTAACAATAGTTCTTCCGCTCATGGAGACTTACGGTCTTCAATTGCTCCATCTCGATCAGCATCTTCGACGTATTCGTATTTATTGGTCAGAATGGTTTTCGAATATAAATTCGATCCCGGTCTTTCCGTACCAATAACGTGGGGTCAGATTTTGATAGTCGGTTATTTAACTATCAAAATAAACAACCATAAAAACAAACAGATCCATTAATGGTTTACACACAGCATCACTTGGCCATTACAATATATTGGTTAAATATGTTAATATTTCCAAATCCCTTATCATTCATAAAACAATTATTATGACAACTTCTTTGGCTTCATTATTTGAATACCAAAACCACCACTCATTCGTTTAGAATAAACCCACTTAAATCTCATTTCTTAATTTTGAAAATACCGTTATATTTTCACAAATCTTCTTTTTATTTCCCTTGTCACGGAAATACCATTTCATAACATCAAGCCCTTTTATTTCCCTTTAGATCGATATCTTATTATATATATATATATTCAAGTCCTTCAAATAACGTTACACTGTTATTTCCCAAAATATTTTACTCTAACATCTTCACCACTACGACTAATATCATCCTTTGATAATCACGAAGTTGTTCAAGTTGGGGTATTTTAATTACCTCTCAGACCTTAATCAACAACGTTCTTATCTTAAGATAATATCAGTTGTAATACAAAACTGGTACTCATCCCCCATATCGCCCAAATCCCATTTAATTCCGTCTTTGAAATATCATCTCTTCTTTAAAAGAGTAGTTCTAGATCGCATCATTCTAATTTATCCCGTTTAGCTACTCTAATCCAAATTTGTGTTTACGTTTTGGTTTCCCATTTAAATTAATCACCAAAACTAATTAATTTAAGTAATCCCATTTGATTATTATTAAATAAATAAATAATAATCATCCTTAAACTTTGCTATCAAAATAACATAGTTGGTGTTATCATTAACTATCCATATTAAATTAGTGAACTAATTAAATGAAGAATTCCAGTTAACGTCGCTAACTGTTCAACTTTAAACGTGATCAATCTTTATTGATCTTGTCATTTAACAATTAATCAATATAAATAATTTTATTCACTTTGATTCCAATCAATATAAACCCATTCTAATTGTTACGTCAAATCTGGCCACTTGAATTCGTGAAATACAATCATTTACAAATAACTTAATAAGCACGTGCTTCGCGCACGGTAGATTTGGTACGAAAATGTAAATTCCTGGTTAAACCAATCAATATATAGATGTTGTCAGTTTATTTTCTTTTTAGAACTATATATTTAAAACAATATATTTAAAAATATATTTTCGGTTATAAAATAAATTCCCTAACTTTGTTTCCAGCGATTCACCTCACGGTGAATCGATCTTTATAAACAGTGTATCCCTAGGCCGTCTGCTAATTTTTATAATCAATACCGTGTATTGATTCAAGCGCAACCACAAACAACAACCAACAGGGTTTTAAAGCCAACTGGTCTCAAACAGTTCCTAAAAAATATAAAATAACAGCATATTAAATGTTTGAGGAACCGGTTTGGTTCCTCCTACCTGTTCTTCCCTGCAACACAGACCATTAAAATCTTTCATATCAGTACATAGAGATATTTTAGCAACGATAATATAATTAACGTCAATCGTTAAAGCAACCATAGGCATCCAAGGCAACCAATCAACCAATGAATTTAGCACATCTAAGTATTTCAGAAATGTGTGAGAATAAACTCACCTTTTTCGGTCGGCGGTTCACACGTTTTAAAGTGACGTTTAAAATTAAACTGAAACTTGACTGCTTTCGGTCATGTCCGAGTCTACTCAGCAACGCCATACCCTTCGCTGTGATTCCATCGTTTCTGAGTTTGCAGAAACTCTGATTTCAAATGACCGAATTACGCTTATAATAATATTTAAATATAATTAAAACAATATTCTTAAATTAGTTATTTTACTAACTAATAAATATAGTTACCGTTAATGACCTTATCGTCGGTCTTCCAACGAAAACCCGATGCTTACTTTCACCTAAAACGTGTTTAAGCCTTCGCACTTCAGCATCCTCCTGCTACACATCTAGCCGCACACGTGAGCCACTTCATCTCTAGCACCGTGGCCTTGTTACTTCGTTGTTTCTAGTTTTGATCCCATTCTTGTACCATGAAGACGCAAGCAACACCCCCCTGTCTTGTTAATCTCCAACCACCCCTTTCCTAAATATATTCTCTTTCACACAGTAACCACCATCTTCTCGCATGGAAATATCATGCTATAGGAACTCAAAGAACAGGATACCCTTCACCGAACCTTTTAACACCATCACTTTCCAATCAAGACTGTTCACGTGCCCCTTCCCTTTGAATAATTCTCTCCAGGTCATCACGAAATGGCATTTTAACTTTTATTTTTCTTTTCAAAGATCCGTAGACCCAAACACGTTCAAAAGCCCGACTTACAAGCAATGACACCACACCAGATCCGCAACTCCATGTTGCAGCTTCTCCAGTTTGCCGAACTTCACCTGACTTGCATCATGATAACCGCCGTCCATGCTAACCCAAAACAACCACTTCCTGCTGTCAGCCTCATCACTCCGACACCAGTTCCATCTTTTTCTTCTTTGCATCATTTTTGTTTAAACTTGTAGTGGGAAGAAACAACTTGTTTTGCTGAAACTACAAATGGGGTTCCTTGCTATTTATAGATGAAAAAGAATGCCGATAAGATCAATGTCTTTTACCCATGGTCCAGCGTAGGCACGTGGCAGAACATAGGTAGGACTGCACTATCTCCGACATAGGCATGATAAAATAGAAGGAGAAAGCAGAGGTCGTTTCCTATTATGTCGGCTAGGATAGTGATAGGCTGCATGTGAATAGAATAGTAAATTTGGGTTTGTAGAATGTTACGTATGGAATTGTATCAACTGAAAGAAAGATGAGTGATAGGTTATAGCCGTGTGTTTAAATTTGATTGGACAAAACAATGCCCCATATATATTTTAACTAAGCCTTTAGAATAAGCTGTTTTATACTGCAAACTTCCTGTTTTCGAATTGAAAGAAATGAAATCGCGAACAGTAGGTTTCAGAACATGGGCGAGGTACAAGGTAGGGAGGGGTTGAGAAAAATCTCGTTTTGTCACTTTCAAGTTATATGGACGTTCCCAAAAAAAAATGGCAGCTCGCGTTTTAGGTTCGGTAGGGGTTGACAATTCATGGCATGAGGGGTGATTATGAATGGTCGGCATTGTGTGATGTTACAGGGTAGCTCGGCTGATTTTACTGATATGAAAATACATAGTGTAGAGCATAGGCACATTGTATCTATTCTAGGCATGTACTGTTATTTCAATATGTAGGCATGGTTTTCAAATCTTATTTAGGTCTGCTGAGATCTTTCCTTAGTCGGGAAGCTGTGGAGGAAAGAGCCTGCATTGGTTTGTGCGTGTGATAGGGTTGCTTTGAAGATACGGCATGGCTTTTAGATTTTTTTAATATGAACGAGGCTGGTCTTCTATATTTTCAGGTTACCAAAGAAGTTATGTTTGTTTTATATTTGTTTTCTTCTTCTTTGATTTGAATTTTGTGGTTGTTATATAAAGTTCTGTTCACGTATAGACGGTCACGGACAAAAATAAAAATACCATTGCGTCCAGCAGTGTGCCACGATCACAAATATATAATAATATCGGTAGTTTAACTTATTCTGTGAAACCCCAAAAATGTTGACACAGGGTGCAAAATACCCAAATAAAAAGTTGCAAATTTAATTAATTAAAAATTACAGTAAAATTCTAAAAATTAAATTATGACTACGCCTCAAAAGAACTTATCTAAATTCGAAGCCAATTATTAAATATATTTAAATAACTGTTATGGCAATGGCGCTGCTTTTCTTTATATTTGATTTAGACATATCTTGCAATATATAATCCGAAATTTCGATTTTTCACTTCTGTTAGAAATATACAGTTTAACAGATTCCAGTGTTTCTTGTTTCGAGGAAATCCGATTTAAAATGGTCTTGATATGATCAGTTGAAGTTGAAATTAAATTTTACGAACTACCGCGCTGTTTTGAGCTCGTTTTAAATTAAATATAAATATAAATGCTCATTCGTCGTTTAATAAACAAATTCGATATTAAATTCCAAATAAAATATTTAAATAAATTTTAAATACTCGAATCAAATAGCTGAAAAATCCAGGTCGTTACACCTGATAACTGTTATTATAAGCAAATTCCACAAGAGGAAGACATTCTTCCCAAGTACCACCAAAATCCAGAATGCAAAGCCTCAACAAGTCCTCAAGTACCCTATTCACCCTTTCTGTCTGACCGTCCGTTTGTGGGTGATAAGCCGTACTTAGGTTCAACCTCGTGCCCATAGCTTCCTGCAAACTGTTCCAGAACTGACTAGTAAAGATGGGGTCTCGGTCACTGACTATGCTAGAAGGGACTCCATGTAGTCGTACTATCTCACGAAGATATACTGATGCTAGTCCAGATGCGGTCCTTTTGCTCTTCACCGGAATGAAATGAGCACTCTTCGTAAGCCTATCCACAATGACCCATATGCTTGTATTCCCTTTTCTTGACCTTGGCAATCCGTCAACAAAGTCCATAGAAATACTCTCCCACTTCCATAACGGGACCTCTAGAGGATGCAATAGCCCACCGGGCTTCTTCGACTCGGCTTTTACTCTCTGACAAACAACACATCTAGAGACAAACTCTGCCACATCCTTCTTCATTCCAGGCCAGAAGAAAATGCGCTTCATATCCTTATACATCTTATCTCCACCCGGATGTATAGTCAACTTGGAGCGATGTGCTTCTTCAAGAACTTTCCTCACCAAGTCTTCCACCATCGGAACACAAAGCCTTCCGTCTTTCCTCAGCCAACCCTTATCATCAATATCGAGCAAGGTGACTAGATGTCTCCCCTCGAATCAGCTTATCCATAATCTCAATTATCTGAGGGTCTTCCTTCTACGAAGCCCCAACTTGATCCAGAAGGGTAGGCCTGAGCTCAAGAGATGCTAAAGAACCGGTCATCGACTCAACTGCCAAAGAGAAATCAAAGGTTGCCAAGAACTCTAAATTCTTCATCTCAACAAATAGAGGACTTAGTGTCAACCTTTTTCTACTCAACGCATCCGCTACAACATTCCCCTTGCCAGGGGTATAGGCTATATCAAAATCGTAGGACGCCAAGAATTCCATCCACCTTTGCTGCCTCAAGTTCAGATCCTTCTGCGAAAAGAGATACTTCAAAGACTTATGATCAGTATACAGCTCAAATCTCTCTCCCAAAAGATAATGACGCCAAGCCTTGAGTGCATATACTATCGCTGCCAGCTCTAGATCATGAGTGGGATAATTCTTCTCATGCACCTTAAGTTGCCTACCACCAAAACATATAACTCTGCCTTCTTGCATCAGAACGGCGCCCAATCCCGTGCCACAAGCATCAGTGTACACGGTAAACATCTTACCACCATCGGGTAAAGCTAGAACTGGTGCTGAGGTAAGGGCTCTCTTGAGTCTCTGAAAAGCAAGCTCACAGTCCACATCCCAAGCAAAAACTAAGTTCTTCTTCGTCAACTTAGTAAGAGGAGCGGATATCTTCGCGAAGTCCTTGATGAACTTCCGGTAAAACCCTGCCAGACCTAGAAAACTTCTTACTTCGGTTGCATTCCTTGGAGTCTTCCAATCCTGCACAGCAACTACTTTAGCGGGATCCACCGCCAAGCCTTGCTTAGATACTATATGCCCAAGGAACCGAACTTCCCTTCTCCAAAAGTGTCACTTGGAGAACTTGGCCTTTAACTGATGCGCTCTAAGCGTATCCATCACCTCTACAAGATGCCTCGCGTGCTCTTCTTCATCCTTAGAGAAGATCAGAATATCATCCACAAAGACCACGACAAACTTGTTCAAGAACTCCCGAAACACCCTACTCATCAAGTCCACGAAATACGCGGGTGCATTCGTTAAACCGAACGGCATAACAAGCCATTCAAAGAATCCATCTGGAGTTCTGAATGCGGTCTTGTCTATACTATCTTCAGCCACTCTGAGCTGATGAAATCCAGTAGCAAGATCAAGCTGAGAGAAAACAGAAGCACCAACAAGCTGGTCAAAAAGATCATCAATTCTCGGTAATGGGTGTCTGTTCTTCTTAGTCAGCTTATTCAACTCTCTATAGTCCACGCAAAGTCGAAGAGAACCATCTGCCTTAGTAGCAAACACCACAGGCGCTCCCCATTCGGATATACTTCGTCTGATGAAGTTCTTCTCGAGCAACTCCTTTACTTGCTTGCTGAGCTCCCGTCTCTCACGCGGAGCCATGTGCCGAACGGGCAAAGAAACAGGCTTAGCATTATCCACCAGATAAATGCGAAAATCAATCTCTCGTTTAGGGGGCAACCCCTTAACTTCTTCAAAAACATCTGGATAATCTCGGACCACCCTTACAGACTGAAGGGTTTCCTCTGACGAGTCGAGAGATTCAAGATAGCACAACATGACGGGGTCCTTCGGATTGCATGAAATCTCTAAGGTGTTGCCAAGGCGAGTCACAAGCCTCACAACCCTATGCTCACAATCAAGAATGGCTCCATGTCTAGACAGCCAATCCATGCCCAAAATCAATCCGTATCCCCTGAAACCAAGAACATACGCGCTACACAAGAACTCTACACTGAGTATAGAGATCCTCAGATCCTCACATATCATAGATAGATGAGCAGAACCCCCAATGGGATTCGAAACACAAACGGGATCATCCACTAAGCTAGTACTAAGGTGCAAACTATCAACAAGATCAGATGAAATAAAGCTATGTGATGCACCAGAATCAAACAAGGTACGAACTGGAAGATCAGAAACATAAACAAGGTTCTCAACAGAAACACTACCTCGATCGGGAACTGGAGCGGTATTGAGAGCATGAACTTGCCCTCCTGAAGGTCCAGCACGCTGAGTCTGACCCTGCCCCTTCTTCTTCGGGCATTCCTTGCTGAAGTGTCCAGTCTCACCACAGGAAAAACATCCACCACTAAGCTTCCTTTTCTTCTTTCTACAATCTTTAGCAAAGTGTCCAGGCGCACCACAGTAATTGCACTTTCCCTTGCCTTTGTTGTTGTTCCCCTTCTTGCTCTGATTCCCCTGACTGCTTTGACCACCTTGATTTCCTTTACCCTGAGAATCAGTCTTCTTTGCTTGAGTATCACTCGACTTGACCTCTTTCTTTCCATCTCCCTGAAGTAGAGCCATATCGACCAAACTCTCAAAAGTAGCCCCATGCGGAATATGTGACATCGCCAAGCCCTGCAGCGGCTCATTCAACCCTCTAGCAAATCGAAGAGCCTTCTTCTCAGGAGTGTTCACCATATCCAAACCAAAACGGGCCAGCTGATTAAACTTGTTCACATACTCCTTGACAGACATATCACCTTGCTTTAATGCAATGAACTTCTCCATCTGTAAATTCGCCTCCGCAGAAGATAGAAACTTGGCCACAAATCTAGCCCTCAAATCGGCCCAAGTCTCGACGGGCCTCGTCCCATTGGTGACCTCCCACCAATAGGCTGCTTTCTCCTTCAAAAGCCACACTGTCAATAAGATCTTCCTCTCGTCATCAATCCTAAAGATAGCAAACAAGTCCTCAGTGTCTTTCAGCCAATTCCTAGCTTCAACAAAAGATTCTGTGCCTAGGAAATTCTTGCCTCCCATTGCCTTGAAGTCTTTACAAACCTTCGTGAACTCAACCTGAGGATGCTGAGGGGGAGGAGGAGGAAGAGGAGCCTCAACAACTGGAGGAGGAGGAACAGGAACCACCGGAGGAGGGACATTAGGGGGAGGATTCTCAACTACAGGAGGAGGAGTGGGAGTAGGGTTTGCGGGGCCAGCTGCCGCCCTAGCTTCTAGAAGTCTCCTATACCAGAGTGGTACGTTTACTCCATCCGGGATGGCAAGATTCTCAGCCATACTGAAACGAAAGATAAGATAAGATTAGGTCAGGGAACGAAGGATAACGCTAATGGCTTTTTGGGGAATAGCCTTTTAAAATACTAGACTTGGAAAATACTTTATACTTGTTTTGAAAATAGTTTTTCAAAAGTCTTTTAAAAACTTTTTGTTCTTTCTTGTAAACCATATGCTCTGATACCAAATTTGTAACACCCCACCTCCTCTAGGGTCGCTCTTTTCGGGGGCACTAGCTTCTGGGGGGCGTTAGAACTGGGTAAGCATGCATAATGATATATCAAGGCAGAACAAGAACATAAATATATATGTAAAGCAGAGTAAATAACAGCGGAAGATTTTCAAACCATTTCAAATCAAGTCTTAGTACAACATCATGTCAATTTTCCAAATAAAATAAGTCTAGTACATAAACAACAACATCTGAAAACTGAAAAGAAAAACATAAGTAGCTATCCCCAAAGCAGAAAAACCATAGCGAGCTCAAGTCCAAAGCATACATGAGCTATCCAAGAAAGCAGGTAGGATCCAAGCTAAGCTCCTGTATTCCCTCCCTGAGAACCTGGGGGGGGGGGGGGGAAACGGAAGAAAAGAGGCGAAAGAAAACAGGTCAGTCAAAAAAACTGGTAAGCCCTACTACGATCAGTCTATAAACTAATAAAGTTAGCATCATGATGGAAACTGAGATGAACATACTGGAAATAGATAAAGGTGTCATCACATAAAGAAGATTAAGCTTTGCACCACAGTGTACTAGCAAACTAACATAACAGGTATTGATCCCTCAGCCCAAACTTTGGCCCAATAACATGAGATGACCTTAATACAAGGTCCAGCCCAACGGTCTAGTCGATCGGCTCCCTATAAACCTAACACGTCAAGTGTTGGTGTCCATACGGCCCACATATGGTTGTAGTCAGACTGTGCTGGGTCCACCTTCGGGTGTATCAAGCCCTCGGGTGTCAACCCCAGACACCTAAGCAATAATGCACAGTCTAAACCTACTGGTACCCGTGCCTCGAGTTTGTCCAACACCGGACTACGTGCACGTCCGTAGCCCGCCTGGACCCGCACCGCTGTACCACTCAGCCGTCGCTTTGGTCGCTTATATCAGTCCAGTAATCGTGCCCCGCCCTAGCCTAGCCTCTAGGGTTGTGAATGATACCAAACTGGGATTACTGTTAGAACAGACCACGTTGCTAGGGTTTTCTAAGAGGGTTAAGTGTGGTTTAACCCCTCACTAATCATGGGTTAAATTAGTTAAGTGTAACCAACAGTTCACCACTTAACCCCATTTAATCCCTCGTATCCCCAAAATTGGTTAAGTATTAGTGGGCCATGACTTAACCCTAATCATGAGGCATTAGTTAATTTAATGCACCCAACCTCTCACATTAGACCTTGTTGTGGTTACTAGTTAGGCCGGGCGGGTCCGGGTAGGTTTACACCACAACTTAGTCTAACCTCGGGTTCCACGTGCAACATGACCAACTACTCACATTGGGTCCTATTGCTTGTAGCCACTAGTTAAGCCGGTCGGTTCCGGGTAGGTTTATGCTACAAACTCAACCCAACCTCGAGTTGGCCACACTTATGTTTTCTAAGTGTCATGTCCACTTTAATTTCAAAGCATAATTACAAGTTTAACAAATACTTGGGTAGACCTAACTTAATAGGTAAATTCCCAAGGGGTAGACCTAACTTAATAGGTAAATTCCCAATCTTATATTTTCATGTATTTTAAGTTTTACCCAAACCCCCCAACGTCATTCTATCGCTTACATATTCGTCATAACGCATAAAGGATAGAAAGAGGGAACTTGGCACAACATACATGATGAATCTTACATATCATAATAAACATGCATAACATGTTGGACTTGCATAACTTAGCATAGTGAACTTGCATAAACATGCATAACTTGTTAAACTTGCAAATCATGGCATAGTGAACTTGCATAAACATGCATAACTTGTTAAACTTGCAAATCATGGCATAGTGAACTTGCATAAACATGCATAACTTGTTAAACTTGCAAATCATGGCATAGTGAACTTGCATAAACATGCATAACTTGTTAAACTTGCAAATCATGGCATAGTGAACTTGCATAAGCATGCATAACTTATTAAACATGCATAAATCCCAACTTTCATCACATATTAACTTTAGAGTTTCTAAAATGAAGGTAAGAGGGCTTACAAATATTATGAAGACACAAATCTACAAGTAAAGATTGAGAAGCCCTTTATGCAAGCATAAAAACCCAAAACAAAGCTCTAATAAGAAATACCCTTAGCAAAAATCCCAAAAACTCTAGCTTAGCAAATAAAACTTGCAACTTGATGATGTATGCAAGCTAATGATCATTCATACAACTTAGAAATGCTTGTATGAACATCATAATCTTCATAGGAATGATTTATGAAGAGGGTGGAGGCTAGGGTTTTTAAGTGGAGGCCATTTGAGAAATCAATTTGACATAGTTTGGTTGCTAGAATGAATAATGAGGTTTTAGGGTAGGATTAGGGTCTTATTTATAGAAGATTAAAGTGTTTTTAGCCCTAGGATTAACCCTAGGTTGAATTAGGTCCATCAGATTTCGGAATTCTCTAGAACCAAGCCACAAGACCAGACCAAGACCCAAAGTGGTGCGCCAGGCAAAACTGCCCGGCCACCCTGTGTCGACAGGGCTGTCGACAGGGCTGTCGACACCCTGGGGACCCTGTCGACATGCCTGTCGACATGGGGGTCCTGGCGGGAATTTTCCCGCCTGCGCCAGTTTGCCCTAATTTCCAACTTTGAACTTGAAATTCAAATCTGTTTTAATATGGAAATTTCTGAAAACTTCAATGGGCCTTAACTGGGTCATACGGACTCCGATTTTCGAAAACTCGGACTCTATTTCGCGTATTTTTCCGAGACGAACGCAATGGCATAGCCCGTTTCCCTTGATTCAGATTTTAGAATTAAATTCTGCCTTAATTTATATCTTAACAGGTTATTAAAAATACAGGTTGTTACAGAAGTCATGAGTATTTTCAAACATGCATATGTGTGCTTGTTTGTGTGTGATTTTGGTGGGTTTTGACATGAAACCCACAGATAATCATCTCCAACTAACTTGAAACTTTTACATGGTGTTGGCAATATGTTTTGGGAGGAGGTTTTTTAATTTGTAATTTTCTAAGCTTGTATGAGTTCCCTATGAATTTTCAAAGTTCAAAGCAAGTTACCTATGGGAAAAATTAATTAATATGTATAATTAATGAATTTGGACCTTCAATTTTTATAAATGATAAAGGTGGATATACTCTTAAATCTGTGATTTTTTGGGATTTTTCCACATATGGATTGTAACAATCCGGAATTTCAAAACCAATTTAAAATTTTAATTTAAGCTATTTTAAGGATTTTGTGAACATATGTTAGTTATTTATGCTAAACAAAAATCGAGAATAATTTTGAAATTAGTTTTTATATTTTATTCGACTAAAACCAAACTTAGTAAAATTATTAAATTGATTTATAAGCTTTGTTTTGAAAATTTTAAAAATTCGATTATTAAAATCATTGCATAGCCCTTAAAAAGTGAAATTTTGCTCGGAAGCTCAGAATTCGACGAGATAATTTTTTTTGGATTCGTAAGGAAAAATCATTGTTGAGTTCCAAAATGCGCATCGAACGGAGTCAGTATGTGGTCGAGCGAAGCAAAACCATTTGTTCAAAAGCAGGCAGTCATTTTACAAAGGAACATTATTGATATGTTCTTGGAATTCGATTCCACTTTTTTTCTGGATTCGTATCGTCAAATAATGGTTAAATCCAAAGGAGCATAATTTTTGAAGTTAGCGTTTGAGCGTACAAGAAGAAAAGGTATGCTAAAATCGCATTTTTGAAGCTAATTTGAGCAATTTTACAAAGGAACATTATTGAGACGACATCGGAATTCGACAATACTTTTTCTATTGAATTCGTAGCATCGAATAATGGTAAGATTCCGAATTTCATGATTTTTAGAATCAGTATGTGACCGGGAGTGATTTTTAAAGTGAAAAACAGAAATATTTTGACTTTAAAATTTTATTTGTGCATACGTACTCAGAATTCAATGAAACCAGTTTCGTTGGATCCGTAATGTCAGTGAGTAGCTACATATCAATTTTCATCAAAAAGGGGATCCGTAGGTGACCACACAGGTTTTTAAACGATGGAAATGAGCGATATTTGAGAATAATAAAATATAAAATCCTTAAAATAATAATTAGGGTGCACTATAAATCATCATTTACACTTCATAACCTAAACCTAATCCCCTATTTTTCACGCAGCCATTCTCCCTCTTTCTAAACCTAAAACGTGAGAAAATCCACCTTCTTCCATTTTTTAAAAATCGTATACACCTCCTAAAATCATGAAATAAATATATTTGAGATCCTTGTGAGGAGAGGTTCCACCTCATACCCATTTCAAGGCGTTTGGCGCAGTTTTTGCATGCTGCGTTTTCACAGTGTGAGCTTCAAGTGGCCTAGGGCTGAGATTTTTGGTGAATACAAGCAACGATACATGTTTTGGTTATTATTTTGGAGTTCGTGAGGTAGAATAGCACATTATGGCAAAGTTTGGATGAATTCAGTGATGATTTTTGTCAGGTGGAATACATGAGGCATGCGTTTTACTGTGGGATGTCTGCAAATATTTTTTTTGAGTTTGAGTTGAATTCATGGAGATGGAATGGTAGGGAATGCGAAGAGATGAGGATTGGTTTTGGTTTCGGGCAAAACAATGGAGAAATGAAGGAGAATGGATGGAAGAAAGTTGCATGAATGGAGCTTGGGGCTGTTTGGGCATGTGCTGCATATTTGGAGTGGGGAGGGATTAGGAAGTAATTAAGGTTAATTAATTATTATCTTAATGTTTAATGACATATATATGTACATGAATCTTATAAAAAGCATAATTTTTTATATGAATACGGAATTCAGCAAAACCAGATGCGTTGGAACCGTATCGATGAGAGCTTCGCAATAAATCTGATTTGGAGTGATTTGGATGTAGTACATGGACTGTGGAGCCGAAAAGGTCATATTCCTTCGCATGAAGATTTGGCGGAGTGGAAACCAAAGGTGAGAACACTTTCTCACTCAAACTATTTTATGGTTAAATATATACTAGTTTGCAGACGGTGCTTAGTAGCACTCGACACTATTTATTGTACAAACCATGGATGTTTGTTTGGATTGAATCACGTATAATGACTGTATTGTATTCATGTGTTGAATAAAATGTTTGAACAATAAAAATATCATTTTTATTGTATAAATGAACTATATAAAATATTCATGTGTTGAATAAAATGTTTGAACAATAAAAATATATCTTTTTATTGTATAAATGAACTATATAAAATATTCATGTGTTGAATACAATATTTTATCGTTAAAAATATAATTTTTAACGTGTGTGTGTATATATATGAACAACATAAAATTCTCCTGAAATGAAAATAAATATTCATTTACAAATCGGACGATTTGTTTATGTACACTCATTTATCTAATATGCATTAGGATGATAAATTTTACACATCGCCCAACTACACAAATAATTAAACTGTAGTTGTTTGAAAACCCCACACGGATATTGGGATGATATTTGACATACCCTATTCCCAATATTTAGTTGTATGTCAATCGATGGGTTGACAGACTGTGATGAGCGTTATTTATCTATTTAATGCTCACACAGTTGTAAATTTCACTCTTGATGTGAATGGACTGTTTAATGATTATTTATAATTATTGTTGAATACATGCAATGTATGATATCCATATAACTGAAATTATTTGGTAACTGATTGAGTCACATTCCAATTCAGAAGTAAAGAATATTTTTAATTAAAGAATATTTTTAAATAAAAAATATTTTAAAATAATGAATATTTTAAAATAATATTCTGTGAATAATCAGAATGTGATTTTGATGTCCGATTTTGGATGGACATAAAAATATTGAAATGTGAAGCCGAGTTATGTAGTAAACGCTATTTTAACAACAGGTTCATCGATCGATTTTATTCATTTTAAAATGAATATCGAAAAGAAGCGATTTCAAAATCTAATATTTTTAAAATATTATCATTTTAAAATTATAATGATATAGAATATTCAATTTGGATTTAAAAGTGAGAATGAAGTTGAAATCATTTTAAAACGAATTTTCAAATAATTCATAAAATACGTTTTAAATAGAAATCGACGATATATGTATTATATATATAATGACCTGAATAGAACGTGTCGCGCAGCGACCGTTCGCGAATTTCGACCATTAACTTCAAATTGATGTAATGGGAGATCCGACTATCGGATTCTCCTAAATCCGGAACAGTTGGGTTCTTACCGAAAAGAGCTTTCCAATGAATATAAGAGATTTGAAATCTAGTGGCAGGATTTGGAATTATGCCCAAACTGAATTTGAAAAAGGTCGCTATGGATGCAGTTCGATGGCCGTTATTGGAAATTGACTGTACGAGCTTTGATAAAATTATTAAAAATATGGAAAAATTATGTAAAATCATAATTAATAATTTGAAAAGATTTTGGATGAAAAATTCCATATTTGAAAAGATAAAAATATATTTTTATCGAAATGAATTAGTTATTAACTAGAATAATAATCCAATGTTTTTAAATAAATAAGTTGGATTTTGGGTTGTCGTGAACGGTGTCTTTAATAGCATTGTTCCTAAACCCCTATTAGAAAAGAATAAATCTTTTAAATAAGATTTAGAGAAGTTACCAACTAGTTAATATTTAATTGGAATTGAATTTAAATTGGATTTTTGGGTTTATTGTGAACAATGTTTTAAATAACATTTGTTCTTTAACCCAATTAACAGTGAAGAAATGATTTGGAATTTATAAATCTTTTTATTTAGATTTAATGAAAATTTTCCAAAGTAAAGTTTTCCAATTTAGTATATTAAATTGTAATTGAATGGAACTCGATCTGGTAATAATCGAGATGAGCTTCTGTGAATGAAGAACATTATTATATATGGAATTCAAAAGGCTTTGCCGCTATTCCATTTATATTATTAGTCTGACACAAGAATTTATATCGATTATGTACAATTATGATTTCCGTGTAGATTCCATTTTGATGGAAGATGATTTTGGGTTTATCGTGAACTGTGTTTTAAATGACATTGGTTTTTTAACCCAGTTAAAGATAAGATTAATTTCTTAAATTTGAATAATCATAAAGTAATGATTTTTGGATATTAAAACCAAATTGGAGTTTTAATAAATTTTTGATTAGATTGAAATGGGAATGAGATAATTAAATTTATCGAATTCTTGAAATGATCGAAAATGGAGTACCACCAGTTTTACTCCAGACGATAGTTAAATCTTTAATTAGATTTGAACGTGAAAAGATAATTAACTTTACCCAGAGCACAGTGGGTGTTAGATATGGAGTGCTACCAGTTTTGCTCCATGGGATGAATAGATTGGGACTGGAAATAATAAATGATTATTGCGATAAGGTTCGATAATCCCGACTAGTTAATAAAATCTGTTGAAATTGATATCCAAAGGAAGATTAAAGAATAAATTTAGAAGAATTTATTTTTGATAAAATTAATGGGAACATTTCCCTAATAATGTGAATATTTTATTAAAAGAATATTCTGAATTGGAATGAGGCGTATGATGTGTTTTTATAGCATTTGATTATTGATTATAAAATATGCGAGTTATTCGGAAACACCGGGTTTAACCCATTTTGAATAATTACTACGATGATTAAAATTCAACATGAAGACGGTGGTTGAAGACCGGAGATCTTCACAACGTTTGGATGATTACCGATGTCGTAATTGGACCGTACACCCAAGACAAGGTAATAAGTGGTGATCGTCCAAACGTACTTGGAGATCGACCGGATATGAGAGGGCCTCTCTCCTGTATTGGACATACGGGACGAGAAAAAGGTGCCTCCGGTTTCGTTCAGACCCATAATGGACCTGTTTGGTGGCGGAGAATTTATATCTGTTTGGTGGCGGAGAATTTATTCTCTTGCTTAACACCCTTCCCTGAGACATACGAGATTAGAGGTTGTATATTGGCAGAAACCAATGGTATGGTAGGTGTAACGACCAGGGTTTCGCCAGACCCGATCGACCGCTTGATCGACAAAGACCGTTCAAAACCCTAATATGTTAACTTTGGGAATACAACACATCAGAACAAACAACAACTGACTTTTATAAACATTGTAATAATGTTACATCAGAGTACAGAATATATCAGGGTACATTGATAAATAATACAGCGGAGATTTAATTACAACAAAACTAATACAATGCAGCGGAATAATTAATTTAATCACAACGGAAGACCATCAATGCTCTGGACACGGCTCTAAGCTTCGATCTAGAATCCTGCTCAATATATCTGCAAAATAAGCTACTCGACTGCCCATGTGGAAAAGAGGGCACCCATGTTTGCAAAGTGAAACAAACTACGGGTCAGTCATGGGACTAGTGTGAGAAATCTTTACTTAACTTATCTAATAAGTAGGCTAATCACAGGACCATGCCACTAAAGCGGAACGGGTTTACTCCATTGGATTGCCAGTGCATAAATTTAAATAAAGTAAATCGTTAAAACAACGCAATGCTTTTTAGAAAAATGAAACCATTATAAGACTCAGGTCCTATCAAACAGTGCAACGCAAGCCGGAGGATAGAGTTTTACCTTATAATGGTCAAAAATGCTTGATACGATAAAAACGGATTTGATATTATTATTAGTGTATATATGTTTTAAAAACATTTTAATCATAATGTATTAATCATAGACGGCATAGCTACCATATACTATGTCGCCGTACTAGTTCTACAATCAAAACTGCATGATGTCGTATTGGAAATTGGGTTTCCATCAAGAGTCAAGGCTAGGAACGATCTCCTGATCGATTCGAGACACTCTAGCAATGTATCAGGATTCGGATGCTGGCGAACCCTTGGATCCTGCAGGGCCGGTCCCCCAATAGTGCAATGGGTTGGATTAGTTATGCCTGAACACACGCTTCCCGATCCTATTGGACCTATAAATTGGCCATTGCGACCAATAAAATATGAGGTGCCTCAAAATCCATCAACCACATAAGTAAAATGCTGGGCCGTGTTAAACCCAAACACCACTTCTAGCTAGAAAGAAACATGTGCACTCCCTGCGTCCCTTGCTCCGTTTCTGACTCATACCGGGGTGTGAGGCTCGCGAGGTAACGAAATACACAAAGCTATGCCTAAATAGGCTATGCTTTGATCATCATGCACAAGGCTCTGCTTTTCAACAAAAGCCTTAATCAATTGCATCTTGGCATGCCACATTGACAGTCCACACTATGTGATCGATAACTACTAATATATAACCTCAGAGCTCATGCATCTCAGAGAAGGGTGTTAAGCAAGAGAATAAATTCTCCGCAACCAACAGATATATATTAAATAGAAACCAATTTACATGGAATGAATCCAATGTCAGACACACATACATTTACAAGTCCGTTCTGGGTCTGAACGAAACTGGAGGCACCTTGTTCCTCGCATATCTGAATGATCAACAATGCGTCCGGACAACTACCACTGGAACCTTTTCAAGGTAGCAACTCCAATAAAAGGCATCAGTAGTCCTCATCCATTCGATGTGAAGATCGCCGGTCTTCAACCACCGTCTTCATCTTTGACTTTTAACCGTCGTAGTAATTATTCAGAATGGGTTAAACCCGGTCATTCTGAACAACTCGCGTATTTTTAAAATTAAAAATCAAGTGTTATAAGGATACATCCAACGCTTCTTTCCAATTCAGAATATTCTTTAAATAAAATATTCATAATATTAGGGAAAGGTTCCCATTAATTTTATCAGAGATAAAATCTTTTGAATTTATTCTTAAATCTTATTTTCAAAGATTTATTAAAATTCCAATTCATTTTTAATATCAAAAATCAATACTTTACAATGATTCCAATTTAAGGAATAAATCTTATTTTTAACTGGGTTAAAGAATCAATATCATTTAAAAACATTGTTCATGATAAACCCAAAATCATTTTCTAATAAATAAATATGAATTGAAATACCAATAATCTTAGTTGAAAGATTTATTCTTTATTTAAAAGAAATCCTTTGTTTAAAAATATTCTTTATATGAAGATATTCTGAATCGGAAAGCGACTCAATCATTTACCATATAACTTTGGTTATATGGATTTCATACATCGTATGTAAATAACAACAACAATAAGTAATCATCAAACCATCCATTCAACATCCAAAGTGAAGTTCTCAACTGTGTGAGCATTAAATGAAATAATAACGCTCACCGCAGCCTGTCAATCTATCGATTGACATAAGAATGGATATTAGGACTAGTATATATCAATTATCATCCCAATACCCGTGTGGGGTTTTCAGCCAACAACAGTACATATAAATAAATAATTGGTTAATTAATTTAACCAATTTTAATACTATCAACATGTTGATAATGATGGAAAAAATGATATTTTATTCCTAATGTCGAAATAAAATATAAATTTGACTCGCATAATTTCTTTTACATCTAATAGAATGTAATTTACTTATATGACATTATTGCGGATGAGAAATAAAAGATAATTTTCATTATACTTTCATTATACTTTATTTGTATGTAATTATTCTTAATTTGAACACATAAAAGGAATAATCCCAATTGTATATGTATTCAATGTATAACCCAACTGCTAAAAAATGTTTATTTAAATTGCATAAAATTCAAATGTATGCAATAACATATAATGATGTCACCTTAACACACTTATACATTCTAATGTATATTTTGACAAATAATATGATTCTTAAAATTGAATATAAGTTCCAATGCAAGTTTGCAAATAAAAATGATTTTAATATTTGCATATAAATTCTATGGTGTGTTATGCAAATAAAAATGGTTATTATATTTACATATAAATTCTATTGTATGCTATGCAAATAAAAATGATTATTATATTTGCATACAAATTCTATCTCAACAAAATGTATAAGAAGAGTGATACCTTCATTTGCCTACAATTCTATTTTATCAAAATACTATTTGTGTTTAATTCTTATTTGACAAAAATGTCCTTTTTGGTTTCAACCAATACAATTCGATAAAATGAATGTTTGATTCAACTAATATAAATAGACAAAAGTGATTATTTTGTTTCAACTAATATAAATTGATAAAAATGATTATTTTTTCAACTAATGTAAATTGATAAAAATGATTATTTTGAAACCTATACTTTTATTTATGTCTAAAATGTAATAAAAGTGTAACTTCTTAAACTATGTTTTTTTATTTGCATCTAAAATGCAAACAAAAGGTAATACTTAAATTTATGATTTATTTGCATCAAGGAATGCAAATAAAATATAACTTTTTATTTCAATGTTTATTTGCATTAAAGAATGCAAATAAAAATATAATCCTTTTACTATGATGTTTATTTGCATCTAAATATGCAAATAGAATTTTTTTTTATGTTTTGTTTGCAACTAAATTTATAAACAAAAATGTAACTCTTTTAAATCGTATTTTTATTTTTATCTAAAATACAAAATAAAAATGTCATATTCATTCTAGTGTTTTTGTTTGCATTTATAATTGCAAAAATGTAATTTTAACTCTAATGTTTGTATGTATCTTAAATTGCAAATAAAAAATATGGTTTTACTTCTAATGTTTTGTATGCATCTAAAATAGCAAACAAAATATATAGTTTTACTTCAAATGCAAATAAAAAACATTTTCTATTTTTCTATGCATATTTGCATAGAAGGATGTAAATAAAGATCATTTTTATTTCTATGTATATTTGCATAAAAGGATGCAAAAAAAAGATCGATTATATTTTCTATGAATATTTGCATAAAAGGATGCAAATAAAAGATCAATTTTATTTTTTGTGAATATTTGCATAAAAGGAGTCAAATAAAAGATCAATTATATTTTCTATATATATATTTGTATAAAAGGATGCAAATAAAGGGACATTTATATTTCTATGTAAATATTTGCATAAAAGAATGCAAATAAAAGGACATTTATATTTCTATGTATATATTTGCATAAAAGAATGCAAATAAAAGGACCATCTTTATATTTCTATGTAATCTAAGGACATATAAAGAGTATTATATTTGTTTATACTTTCCTATGTATTCTAATAACAAATAAAAGAGTATTTTGTATATATACATTTTCCTATATAATCTAATGACATATAAAGGAGTATTTTATAAGTATACAATTTCCTGTATAATCTAATGGCATATAAAGGAGTATTTTTATAGGTATACACTTTCCTATATAATCTAATGACATTTAAAAAAATTACATTAAAATATTTTAATATGACTGACTAATTCATCTCAACATAAATGACAACCTCATTTTACAATAAATGACAAATTCATTTTAACATAAGTGACAAATTTCATCTTAGCATAAATGACGTTTAATTTCAAAAATGTAATTTCTATTTTAATGGAACATTTCATTCAAAAAGGTGATTTCTATTTTAATGTATGTTTTCTGTTCAAATATGATAGGTTAAAACAGAAATGATAATTTATTCTAATCTTTCTATTTAAATCAATCATGAAAATAAAAATATTGTTTTTATTTTATACTTCAAATTTGACACACATGAATAATTTACATTCTATATATACAAAAAAGTATAGTTTTTATTGTATATACTAAATCCTATCAAACATGAATACACAATCCAATTCGATGGTTCATCGCAATCACACAACAAATCAACACTGCACCAATTATACATACAACATCAACATGAAATAAGTATACATTTCACATCAAAATAAATAATTAATTTTAAATTTTAAAATAGAAATCTCACCGAGCTTTTAATTCAGAATAATTCAGATATGAAATTTGGTCGAAATTTGATCCGCTCTGTTTCTGACCTAGTCAGCTTCGTAGTGTAGATTTGATTCATTCGAGTCCAACGCTTTCAGATTCGTTTGATTCTGATCCGGTTTGCAAAAGTTATAGCCTTTTAAATATTGATTGTATTAGTTAACAATTAAATATTATTTAATTAAAAATAGATTATAGAATAACCCTTTCTTCCTCCCCAGACAAACTAAGGCCGTGACCTTCCAGTTTAGTTCGATGCTAGGTCTTGGATTCTCGACCAAACAGTGCAACGATTCGAAGATCGGATGTTTCAACGTCGGAAGGGCTCGAGCCGCGCACGCAGGAGGGCCCATGCGAAGGGGTGCGATCGCACCTCTCGAAATGCGACTGGACTGGAGAGCTGGAACTCGAGCTACGGGCGGTTTCAAGGGTGGTTAGCCGTATGGATGTGGAGCTTATAAAAATCTCTACAATAACTTGAACTGGAGGGAGGGGTTTCGAGTTGTGGATCAACTGGTTTTAATGGGGGAAGTGTGGAAGTTTTCGGCCATGGATATAAGAAGATGGCGGCGGCTGTATGTTAGGGTTTACCGTATTACTTAGTGTATTTATACACGTATTTTACTATTTAATAATTCTTTTAATTCGAAAATGGCCCGTTTCTTCCTAACCACTGCAATTCTAGCCCAACAAAAGATGTTCCTAGGCAAATACCCCCTTTCCGGATCCAATGGGCTAGGTCCCGTCAGCCCAAACGAATGTCTTCAGTCTATTTTATTTAATTTAATATCTAAATCATTTATTTAATTAATTCAATCTTACATTTAAATTCACTGGGGCCACATACGACCTCTAAAAATTTCAGAAAAATTATTTCTAGCTATGTTTTGACAATACGGTTCTAACAAGACTAATTTCGTTGAATTCTTAGACCGTTTGAAAAATGGCCATTTTCAAGTTGATTAAATTTGACTGAAATTGACAAAACACATTTTCTTTTGCCACGCTCACATATTAATTCGAAAAATTATGAAAATTGAAACCTAGCAATAATTTGACATTCCGGTTCCAACAAAAGTAGTTTCATCGAAAATGGAGGTCGTTTGAAAAATGGCTATTTTTAATATTAATATTAATATATATATATATATATATCAGCGACTATTCTGAATTTTTAAACTGGGCATAACTTTTGATTCCTGCTATGAAATTTCGATTTTTCGGATTCGTTGGAAAGATATATTTAAATAGATTCTAATATTTTTAGTTTCACTAAAATCCGTTAAATTTTGAATCTGGTACATTCGGTCAAAGTTCAAGTTTGACTTTTCAAACTACCGTGCTATTTCTAACTCCTTTTATAATTAAAATTAAAATTTTCGTTCTAACTTCGATTTAAATATATTTTCTCGCCGTTATTATTTAAAATAAATCATTTTTACCATTAAAATTTCTAAAATAAAATTTTTAAATTGGTTCAAAATTTGCAGGTTGTTACAATCTCCCCCACTTAAAATCTTTTCGTCCTCGAAAAGGAACGAAGCTAAAAGTCGTTTAATTAACCAACTCAACTTTTAATTTTAATCAATTTTCAGTTTAGTTCAATATTAAATTTGATTTAGTTAGATTTATCATTCTTTTATATATTGGTTGAATTAATTATCATTCCAATATTTTAATTAGTTAAACTAATTATCAAACATCACAACCAGCAATCAATTAGATGATTAACTTTTCAAATATATATAACTTTTATATATAGTCAAAAATCATATTTTTAGTGCAAATCACAGCGATAGACCCTATCTAGTTTTGGTTCTCACACCAGTCAATGGAAATATATAGATATACCACTTTCGAAACTTGAACATAAATTCTGATGATGTTTCGAACCACCATCAGAACATCTTCGGGCGACTAAAGTGTGATTCTAATCTATTTAGTATATTTGAGGTTTCGAATACACGTTAGCTAGGCGTATATGCGAAATCTTTATATATTCGATTGTCCAAAATAAAATAAAATAATATATTCAAATATGTATAATAAGAATTTAAATTTTCAAAACTAAATTTGTTTGCATTTTTAATTTATAAATTAATACTCTTTACACTCATTATAGGATACTACTGATCCCATCTCTAACGAGTTATTCTTATTGGATATTACTTATCCAATCTCTGATGAGTCTTTTGTTCAGTTCTAACGAGTTATACCCCAAAGATTTGAGCTAACCTGGCTCTGATACCAACTGTAACGACCAGGGTTTCGCCTGACCCGATCGACCGCTTCATCGACCAAGACCGTTCAAAACCCGAATACGTTAACTTTGGGAATACAACACATCATACCAAACAACAACAGACTTTTATAAACAATATAATAATATTTATAAAAGTCTATTGTTATTTTTCTGATGCGTTGTATTTCCAAAGTTAATGTATTTGGGTTTTGAATGGTCTTGGTCGATCTAGCGGTCGATCGGGTTGGGTGAAATCCGGGTCGTTACAGTAGGACTGACAATGTGACATGCTGAGATGCATGGATCAAGGCTTTTTTTGAAAAGCAAATCCTTATGGATGATGATCAAAGAGTAGCTTTGTGTAGCGTTAATTCGCGAGCCTCACAGCCCGATACGATGGTGAACTGATGGTCAGGTCAGTATGCTTTCGAGATGAGTATAGACACCCTTAGAGGTGTCATGGGTTCGATCGACCGAGATGAGCTGAGTGTGGTCGCTCCACGCTCAGAGGGATAGGGCACATGCCCCGATTTCCATAGGGATAGAGTACGCGGTGTTTTCTCTCGCTTGGACGTAAGCCGTGGTGATACTTGATTTCCCAAAATGGCGGATGTGCATTACGGTGTTTTCTCTAGTTGGGATGTAAGTCGTGGAGTATTGCACTACGCGATAGATCTTTCAAATCAGGAGCCATCAGTATGGAATCCAAACTTCCAATACAACATTTTGAGGTTTTAATTATAAATCTATATATGGTACCTATGCCGCCTAGGATTGATACATTTATATTTGAAGTTGATTTCTTCACATATAGTAATAATAAAAGATAAAATTTGCGTACCGAGCATACTTGGCTATTATAAGGTAAAACTCTATCCTCCGGCTTGCATTGCATTATGTGATGGGACCTGAGTCTTATAATAGCTTCATTTTCCTTTTATTTAGCATTACGCTGTTGGTTCTATACCCTAGTATTCTCGGGGATAAACCCGTTCCGTGTTATATGGTGTGGTCCCTTGATTTACCATACCTTAAAATAAAGTTAATAACTGTTTTAGTTCTCACACCAGTCCCATGACTGACTCAGAGTTTATTGTTTCTACCTAAACTCTGGATGCCCATATTTTCCACCTGGCAGCCAGTAGTTTTGGTTTTTGCAGATATTTCTTTTCACAGGATTCTGGATTACAGCTGGAGTTATATTCAGAAAGCTTTGTATCTGTATATCTCTTTCAGTTGGGTCAGTGGTTATTTTTTGCTATGCATTATACTTATGTATTATTTTTCGCTATTATGTATTTTAAATCTCTGATATTTTTCTGTGTAATATTTATTCATACTCTGATATATTATTGTACTCTGATGTAATTATTGTAATAAGCAATGAAATGTTCTGTTGTTTGTGTTCTGATGTGTCGTGTTCTCAACTCAATCCGGGCTTTCCTGAAAGGGGGAGTTTGGGTCGTTTCATTTTGGTATCAGAGCTTAGGTTTACAGAGCTCGAGAACAAGGCACATTAGAACCAAACAAAAGAATTCATCAGAGATAGGATTAGTAACATTTTATAAGAATAACTCGTTAAAGATAGGATCAGTTGAATCCTAGAATGAGTTTGAAGAGTATTATTTAAAAAAAATAGTTTTGAAATTTTATATCTATTAATACGTATTTGAGTATATTATTTTATATTAAATTTGGACAATCGAGTATATGAAGATTTTGCATATATGCCTAGCTAGCGTGTATACAAAGTTTCAAATATACTAGACAGATATATGTAACACCCCGTATTTTCTGAGAATATTAAAATAAAAAATTAAAGAATAATTTATTTGAAAAAGGGGAATGAGAAAAGAATGATGTTTAGCATTGTTCTAAGGTTTGTAAGCAAAAGACTCAGTAGCTCATTTGGTTAGAACATGTGACTTGCATACAAGAGGTACAGAGTTCGATCCCCGCCAGCGCCATATTTTTGTTTAGGAGAATGGCTAAAAAGTGGCTCAGTGTGAACACAGTTCAAAAAGTGGTTTAGTGTGAAAATGGTTAATTATGAAGAAGTTATTAATCCATGAAGTTTGTATGCATATGAGAGAAATATATATATATAAATTAAATAAATAAATATTCAAAAAAAAGTTCAAAATTGCGAATCGGGAAGGGAATAGCCAAACCGCACCATTTTTGGAGTCGACCCAAGCCCCACTGGGTCGACTAGAGGTCAATCTAGGGTATTTGGCTGCCAACCCGTGGCCCGATTCGCCCTAAGGGCTGATATGGCATCTGAGTGGTCTAGATCAGTTCTAGGGTTAATCCAAAGGCCTAAATAACTTCCTACACCTATATATACGCCCTAAGACCTAACCCTAATTCATAAATATTATCTATGACACCATTATGCTGTCAAATTCTCTCTTAAACCCTAGCCGCCTCCTCTAAATTAAATCTCAAGTGTTCAACGTCAACTCAAATTAAATATTTGAGCTTCTACAACAATTCAAGAAGATAAATCAGCAACATCGCAATATTTCTACACCAATTTCAGTGCATAATTCTATTCTTTAACCTTGAAAGGTGAGTATGATGATTTTCACAATATAATGGGATTAAAAGTAACATGATGAAGTTATAAAGAGGATTCATAAGTATGTATGTAATTTAAATCTCATCCAAGTCCTCACCTTTTGGATTCATGTCATCATATGCCTATGTTTCTATGTAAAATTCATACCTTTATCAGTTTATTCATATTGAATCTGTCATTATGCCTCTATGCAAGTTTACATGCCCCTTTATTTCATGATGTTGTGTTAATTCCAATTTTCTGTGATTTGATTCTCTCTTCTTATCCCTATTCCTTTTATTTTTGGATCTAGGCTACCTTCGAGCCTATGTTAAAAATACGTGCGAATGCAAACACGTGGAAACGATGGGAATACGTGAAATATGGAAAATTGGATATTATTGGATATTTTGGATAATTGGATAATATGTGAAATTGGCATATTTGGGTATGAATTACATGGAATTGATGAAATTGCCTATAATTGTAAATTTGTAATTGAGGCTAATTAATATGTAGTTAGTGAAAATTTGGAATAAGCAATATTATAAACATGATTATATGTGTAATTGGATATACATGACATGAAAATTGGGTTTGGGTGAAATACGATTATTAATAAACCTTTGACACGAGGTTAGGCGCAATTGTGGCGTAAGACTGCCCGGAACCGCCCGGCAAATCCAGCTTCCACAATTGGACGTCTAATGTGAGAGGTCAAAGGAATGAATTGTAGGCGCAATGGTTAATGACATGAGGTTAGACCCGGTTTGTGGCGTAAGACTGCCCGGAACCGCCCGGCAAATCCAGCGGCCACAAAGCGTTCGGTCTAATGTGGGAGGTCATGCATCGTTCTTCATAAGGAATGAATTAAGGAATACTAACCATAATAAGACATGGGTATGGTTAGAGGGTTAAGTGGGGTGACCTATAAATTATGACATGTAAATATGGACTTAACCGGTATAAGATAAGACATGTAAATTATGACATGTAAGTATGGACTTAACCATAGCATGTGTAAGACATGGACATTTAAATTAAAATGGTTAAGTGGGAGAGAAACCTTGTGTGGACCAACAATAGGTGGGAGGCTTGTGTCGGATGGGGGACCCGTTTCAACCAGTAACTCGTTTGAGTATGTAATTGGGCCCGGTACTAGGCCGGGGTTGGTGCACGCTTACTGGACTTGAATGTAAGAGGTCAAAACGTGAATAGCGGTGGCAACGCGAGTCCAATGGGTTCATATGCGTGCATGGGTCTGGGCTAGTAGGTAAGACGTTGTTGCATCGTGTAGGTATGGCCGTGCATTTTATGTTGGTATCGGGGTTGCCACTTTGGGGAGTGATACACCCCACTGTGGGGACAACACGAGTGTCTACGGGGTTTAGGGAGTCGATCGAATGGGCAGGGTAAGGGTACCTTAGTGGTGGTAGGAGCGATCCGGCACCTACGATAGCAGCTAGGTACAAGTAACTACCAAGTTTGTCATGTGGGTACAGTTAGTGGGAAGGGATCAACCTTTAGTAAATAGAGACTAGTAGATGTGCGGTGTAATTAAGTAATATGGTGTAACTTAGCAAAAGTGCGGTGTAATGAAATACATGTTGGTTGAGTTGGATAGCCCTTTGGGTGCTAGTCTGATGTTGACTTCGGTCTTCGGGGTTAGTACTTGGAGGGTTGTTCGCTTAGCCAAGGTGTAGGATTGTCTTAGTACATAGGAACAGAATCATCTTGTCCATCCTTTTTATCTACCTTATCTATTTTACAGCCATATCATGATGCCTATTTATGCCTTGATCATTTACCTCACCTATTATTTGTTAAAATTACTGGACTCACCAGACTTTATGTCTGACCCATTTTGTTTCCACCTCTTTTCTTTCCTCCCCCCAGGTTTGCAAGGAGAGAAAACTACAGCTTAGTGCCGATTTCTTTCAGTTGCTTGAAAAGAGTAGATGTATTGCTTTGGACTCTCTCATCTTTATGGCTTTGCTTATGCTCAGTGGGGATTTATGCATTTATGTTATTTAAGTATTTGCTTCTTTATGTACTTTGAAGTTTTTGGAAAAGACAATTGATCTTGTTGTAATGGTTTTTGGAGACTACTTATGTAAGCTTGTTTTGAAGTTATGATGCAATGAAATAAGTTTTATCTTCCACTGTGTTTTATTTATTTATTCTTGTAATTTATCTGTTCTATACTACTGTAATTCTTCATGACATTAATGCATTCCCTTTGTGAGTGACATTAATGGCCATGGGGTGTTACACGTGGTATCAGAGCTATGGTTACAAGAACAGATAAAAAGTTCTGAAAAGTGTTTTCAAAAGTATTATTTTCATAGAAAGTATTTTCAAAAAATTGTTTTAAAGAAGCTATTTTCAAGGAAAGTTTACTTTAAAGAGCATAATCCCCACAAGCCATACATCTCTCTTTCGCTTCCCTTATTTTGAAACTCTTTCTTTTTCTTTTAGCATGTCTAGACCATCTGAGATACCAGAGGGTGTTCATGTATCCAGTTGGTTTCGTCAATATCTCGAGGCTAGGGCCGTTGCCGCAGGTCCGGCCGATGTTCCTCCTCCTCCGCCCCCAGTTCCAGTCATTCCTCCGCGTGGAGATGCTTTCTCCAAGATATGTAAAGACTTTCGTTCGATGGGTGGAAAACCTTTTAGTGGGTCTGAAACGTTCGTTGAAGCTAGAAATTGGTTGAAAGAAGTGGAGGATCGGTTTGGCATTTTCGATTTGGACGATTGTAAGAAGGTCCAATTGGCTGCTTGGTTGATGAAGGATGAAGCTTCGTTTTGGTGGGAGGTTACTAATGGAGAACGTGCTGTAGAGATGTGGGCAAATTTTAGGGGAAGGTTTGAGTTGAAATTCCTTTCTCAAGCTGAGGAGAGTATGTACATGGAGAGGTTCTTGACATTGAAGCAGAAAAACTTGACTGTGAAGGAGTATGTGACTGAATTTAATAAGTTGGCGAGATTTAGGCTAGAGTTGGTGAATACGCCTCACAAGAAGGCCTTGAGGTTTGCAAAGGGCCTAAATGAACCGCTTCACAGTTTGGCTATGCCCTACATTCCAATGGGGGCTACGTACGAAAAGCTTGTTGATATGGCATACATGCATGAAGAAGAGAAGGGTGTAAGTACTTTTAGGCCGTAAGATAAGAAGGAGGATCCAAAGAAAGCCCAACAACAAAAGAAAGGTGGTAAAGAAAAGAGGAAGTGTCACAGCTGTGGGATACCCGACCATTTGAAGAAAGACTGTAGGAAGAAGAAGAAGTTCGCTAGTTATCATTGTGGTGATCCAGGTCATGCTGTCAAGTCCTAAGAAGCAAGGGCAGAGGGCAGGTTCTACTTTGGGAGGGTAGGTTCATGCTCTCATGGCTCCGGGGCAGGAAGAAGGTAGAAAAATTTCTGTCGAAAATTTGATTTTCTTGTTTGATCATCCTATCCGTACTTTATTCAATTCTGGCACATCAAATTTGTTTATCTCTACATCATTAGTTGAAACACTGCACTTAAATACTAGACTTGTTGTGGATCCCATTATAGTCTCAAATCCTGTTGGTGGGTCGGCTCATTTATCCATGGTTTGTAGGGATTTGAGATTATATATCTTAGGCGTTGGTTTTGAATGTAATGCTTTTGTGCTTGGTTTCATGGGCTATGGGTTGATTCTAGGGATGGATTGGCTAGCCAGACATGGTGCCATCCTACATTGTGAATGAAGGGTAGTAAAATTGTTGACTCGTAGTGGAAAGACCCTTGATATTTCTTGTGACCCTAGAGGATCGGTGATGTTTAGTTATCTTGAGTCACCTGACGCATCCAATGATGATTTACATTCTATTCGTATAGTCCGTAAATATGTTGATGTCTTCGATGAGGTGAGGGGTCTACCCCCCAAAACGTGAAATAGACTTTCGTATTTATCTTGTAGAAAATGAAAAACCCGTATCTCTGCCAGTACGCCACATGGTTCCTTGTGAGAGGAGGGAACTCAATAAGCAAGTAGGGGAGTTGCTTGAGATGGGGTTCATAGGACATAGTATATCAGAGTAGGGTGCTCCAGTGGTATTTTGCACGAAGGCGGATGGGTCCCTTAGACTTTGTGTGGACTATAGAGAACATAATAAGCTTACTAAGAAGAATAGGCACCCACTGCCGAGGATTGACGATCTCTTCGATCAGTTAGTTGGCGCCTCAGTGTTTTCGCAGTTGGACTTAGCCATTGGTTTCCATCAATTGAGAGTGGCCGAGGATAGCATAGACAAGACTGCCTTTAGGACTCCGGACGGTTTCTATGAGTGGCTTATGATGCCCTTCGGTTTGACAAACGCCCCCGCATACTTTGTTGACTTGATGAGTAGGGTGTTTAGGGAGTACCTTAATAAATTCGTGGTGGTTTTGGTGGATGACATCTTGATCTTTTCTAAGAACGAGGAAGAGCATGCCCTACATCTTAGGGAAGTGTTGGAGATCCTTCGAGCGCATAACCTTAAAGCTAAATTTTCTAAATGTCAATTTTGGAGGAAGGAAGTGCGATTCTTAGGGAACGTGGTTTCCAAAGAAGGGATATCTGTGGATCCCACGAAGGTGGTGGCCATCCAAGATTGGAAGGTCCCTAAAAATGCTACCGAGGTGAGGAGTTTCTTGGGGTTGGCTGGCTACTATAGGAAGTTTATCAAGGACTTCACAAAGATATCAGCCCCATTGACACGCTTGACGAAGGAGGACCTAGTTTTCACTTGGGACGTAGTTTGTGATGATGTGTTCCAACGTTTAAAGAGAGCTTTGACCACAGCCCCAGTCTTAGTGTTGCCAGATGGGAGTAAGCCATTTACCATTTATACCGATGCTTGTGGGACAGGACTAGGCGCAGTCTTAATGCAAGAGGGGAGGGTAATAGCCTATGAAGGAAGGCAGTTGAGAGTGCATGAGAGAAATTACCCTACACATCAACTAGAGTTGGCCGCTATTGTTTTCGCGCTTAAGTCTTGGCGCCATTATCTTCTTGGCGAGAAATTCGAATTGTTCATAGACCACAAATCGCTAAAATACTTGTTCTCTCAGAAGGACTTAAACTTAAGGCATCAAAGATGGATGGAATTCTTAGCGTCCTATGATTTCGATATAGCACATACCCCTGGCAAGGGTAACGCGGTGGCAGACGCCTTAAGTAGGAAAAGGTTGTCCTTGAGTCCGTTTTTTGTTGAGCGGCGAAGCTTATAGTTTACCTCTACGTTTGAGTTTAGACCTTCCATTGACTTTGTACCTGGTTTGCTAGCATCCTTAGAGGTCAGACCTACGCTTTTGGGACGGATTGGTGAGGCACAGCGAGATGACCCACAGTTGGTTGAGTTAGTAGAGAAGCTCATAAGGGAGGAGTCATCGAGCCATCTCAGTAGGTATACCCTAGATGATAAGGGTTGGTTACATAGGGACGGTAGACTTTGTGTACCACGAGACGAGAACTTGAGGAAGACCATTCTTGATGATGCACATCGTTCGAAGATGACCATTCATCCCGGTGGGGACAAGATGTACATGGACATGAGACGGGTTTACTTTTGGGCCGGTATGAAGAGGGATGTGGCCGAGTTTGTCGCTAGATTCTTGGTGTGCCAACAAGTAAAACAGAACAAAAGAAGCCCGGTGGGTTGCTTTACCCATTGGAGGTCCCACAATGGAAGTGAGAGAGTGTCTCGTTGGACTTTGTTGATGGGTTACCAAGATCGAGGAAGGGTAATACGGGGATTTAGGTCGTAGTAGACAGACTTACTAAGAGCGCCCATTTCATTCCCGTGAAGAGTAAGAGGACTACTCCATGGTTAGACTCCGTATACATTCAAGAGATAATTCGTTTGCACGGTGTTCCTTCTAGCATAGTGAGCGATCGCGATCCTATCTTTACTAGCGAATTTTGGAAGAGCTTACTTAGAGAGGTGGAAATAGAGCGTGATGCGATGATTCGATGAGCTTCTACATGCATTCTTGGGTCGGAAATTAAGAAGTTGAGGAATCAAGAGGTCAAGCTAGTCAAAGTACAATGGGGAGATGATGAGAGCGACGCTACTTGGGAGACGGAAGAGAAGATGCGTTCATTGTACCCTTTTCTTTTCGAGGGTATGTCTTTTAATTTATCCTTTATCGCTTAGCTTGTACTTGTTCTATCTTTAGTATGTCCTCTCGCTAGTATCTTTGACCTGTAGATAGAGTAGTCCTATTGTTGAAACATGTGTTTGAGACATGTTATGTATGGTGGATGAATTTGGATGCAAGTGTTTGCTAGTGGTTGCTCGTGGATGCATATACACATACTTTAGGCACTAGATCGGCTCAGTCACTTTCATATTGCATATTGCATATAAATGGATGTATTTAGTGAAATGAATGTACGTTGAATGTGTGTATCATATGGATGTTGCATTTAAATGAATGGTTGTGCACACATGTAGTAATGATATGTATAGGGTTCACATACATGATGGATACATGACACTATCATTATTTGCATTAAGGAGGTCGACTGAATAAGTGGACCGCCTGATTTTGCATTAATATATGGACATATACACTCACTATGCATATGTACATGAAAAGCATTAGAAATCTTTTAAGGACCATGGTTGCTAGTGGTTGATGGCTGAGTAGATGGATGATTGGATGGTAGGATACATTCTTCTTGACTTGGAGATTTCGAGGACGAAATCTTTTAAGTAGGGGAGAATGTAACACCCCGTATTTTCTGAGAATATTAAAATAACAAATTAAAGAATAATTTATTTGAAAAAGAGGAATGAGAAAAGAATGATGTTTATCATTGTTCTAAGGTTTGTAAGCAAAAGACTTAGTAGCTCATTTGGTTAGAACATGTGACTTGCATACAAGAGGTACAGAGTTCGATCCCCGCCAGCGCCATATTTTTGTTTTAGGGGAATGGCTAAAAAGTGGCTTAGTGTGAACGCAGTTCAAAAAGTGGTTTAGTGTGAAAATGGTTAATTATGAAGAAGTTATTAAGCCATGAAGTTTGTATGCATACGAGAGAAATATATATATAGATATATATAAAAATTAAATAAATAAATATTCAAAAAAAAAGTTCAAATAGCGAATCGGGAGGGGGAATAGCCGAACCGTACCATTTTTGGAGTCGACCCGAGCCCCGCTGAGTCGACTAGAGGTCAATCAGGGTGTTTGGCTACCAACCCGTGGCCCAATTTGCCCTAAGGGCTGATATGGCATCTGAGTGGCCAGATCAGTTCTAGGGTTAATCCTAAGGCCTAAGTAACTTCCTACACCTATATATACACCCTAAGACCTAACCCTAATTCATAAATATTATCTATGACACCATTATGCTATCAAATTCTCTCTTAAACCCTAGCCGCCGCCTCTGAGTCAAATTTCAAGTGTTCAAATTCAACTCAAATTAAAGATTAGAGCTTCTACAACAATTCAAGAAGATAAATCAGCAACACCGCAACGTTTCTACACCAATTTCAGTGCATAATTCTATTCTTTAACCACGAAAGGTGAGTACAGTGATTTTCACAATATAATGGGATTAAAAGTAACATGATGAAGTTGTAAAGAGGATTCATATGTATGTATGTAATTTAAATCTCATCCAAGTCTTCACATTTTTGATCCATGTCATCATATGCCTATGTTTCTATGTAAAGTTCGTACCTTTATCAGTTTATTCATGTTGAATCTGTCATTATACCTCTATGCCAGTTTACATGCCCCTTTATTTCATGATGTTGTGTTAGTTCCAATTTCTGTGATTTGATTCTCTCTTCTTATCCCAATTCCTTTTATTTTTGGATCTAGGCTACCTTCGAGCCTATGTTAAAAATACGCGCGGATGCAAATACGTGGGAACGATGGGAATATGTGAAATATGGAAAATTGGATATTATTGGATATTTTGGATACTTGGATAATATGTGAAATTGGCCTATTTGGGTATGAATTACATGGAATTGATGAAATTGCCTATAATTGTAAATTTGTAATTGAGTCTAATTAATATGTAATTAGTGACAATTTGGAATAGGCAATATGATAAACATGATTATATGTTTAATTGGATACACATGACATGAAAATTGGGTATGGGTGAAATACGATTATTAATAAACCTTTGACACGAGGTTAGGTGCAATTGTGGCGTAAGACTTCCCGGAACCGCCTGACAAATCCAGCTGCCACAATTGAACGTCTAATTTGAGAGGTCAAAGGAATGAATTGTAGGCGCAACGGTTAATGACATGAGATTAGACCCGGTTTGTGGTGTAAGACTGCCCGGAACCGCCCGGCAAATCCAGTGGCTACAAAGCGTTCGGTCTAATGTGGGAGGTCATGCACCATTCGTCATAAGGAATGAATTAAGGAATACTAACCATAATAAGACATGGGTATGGTTAGAGGGTTAAGTGGGGTGACATGTAAATTATGTCATGTAAATATGGACTTAACCGGTATAAGATAAGACATGTAAATTATGACATGTAAGTATGGACTTAACCATAGCATGTGTAAGACATGGATATTTAAATTAAAATGGCTAAGTGGGAGAAAAACCTAGTGGGGACCAAGCATAGGTGGGAGGCTTGTGTCGGATGGGGGACCCGTTTCAACCAGTGACCCGTTTGAGTATCTAATTGGGCCCGGTACTAGGTCGGGGTTGGGGTACGCTTACTGGACTTGAATGTAAGAGGTCAAAATGTGAATAGCGGTGGCAACGCGAGTCCAACGGGTACATGTGCGTCCATGGGTCTGGGCTGGTAGGTAAGACGTTGTTGCATCGTGTAGGTATGGCCGTGCATTTTATGTTGGTATCGGGGTTGCCACTTTGGGGAGTGATACATCCACTGTGGGGCCAGCACGAGTACCTACGGGGTTTAGGAAGCCGAACGAATGGGTAGGGTAATGGTACCTTAGCGGTGGTAGGAGCAAGCCGGCACCTACGATAGCAGCTAGGTACAAGTAACTACCAAGTTTGTCATGTGGGTACAGTTAGTGGGAAGGGATCAACCTTTAGTAAATAGAGACTAGTAGATGTGCGGTGTAATTAAGCAATGTGGTGTAACTTAGAAAAAGTGCGGTGTAACGAAATACATGTTGGTTGAGTTGGATAGTCCTTTGGGTGCTAGTCTGATGTTGACTTCGGTCTTCGGGGTTAGTACTTGGAGGGTTGTTTGCTTAGCCAAGGTGTAGGATTGTCTTAGTACATAGGAACGGAATTATCTTTTCCATCCTTTTTATCTACCTTATCTATGTTGCAGCCATATTATGATGCCTATTTATGTCTTGATCATTTACCTTACCTATTATTTGTCAAAATTACTAGACTCGCCAGACTTTATGTCTGACCCGTTTTGTTTCTACCTCTTTTCTTTCCCTTCCCCCCTTAGGTTTGCAAGGAGGGAATACTACAGCTTAGTGCCGATTTCTTTCAGTTGCTTGAAAAGAGTAGATGTATCGCTTTGGACTCTCTCATCTTTATGGCTTTGCTTATGCTCAGTGGGGATTTATGCATTTATGTTATTTAAGTATTTGCTTCTTTATCTACTTTGAAGTTTTTGGAAAAGACAATTGATCCTGTTGTAATGGTTTTTGGAGACTACTTATGTAAGCTTGTTTTGAAGTTATGATGCTATGAAATAAGTTTTATCTTCCGCTGTGTTTTATTTATTTATTCTTGTAATTTATCTGTTCTATACTACTATAACGCTTCATGACATTAACTCATTCCCTTTGTGAGTGACATTAATGGCCATGGGGTGTTACAATCTAGTCGCGCGGGATAATTTTGATGATGATAGCTGCATCATCAGTATTTATGTTCGAGTTTCGAAAGTGGGATATCTATATATTTCCAATTGACTGGTGTGAGAACCAAAACTTAGTTAGAATTTATTGCTGTGATTTGCACTAAAAATATGATTTTTGACTATATATAAAAGTTATATATATTTGAAAAGTTAATCGACTAATTGATTGTTGGTTGCGTTGTATGATTATTAATTTAACTAATAAAAATATTGGAATGATAAAAACTAATAAGAAAATGAATGGTAAATTAAGCCAAATAGAATCAAATGTTGAACTGAATTGAAAATTTGTTAGAATTGCACACATATACATGTATATATAATGAATAGGTTATAGCTTGGAAGCTAAGAAGAGGAATAAAAATTTCTGCGCGGCAAATAGGTATATATTTACGTATTCATTGGAGTTTGATGATTTTATGAGCCGATTGGCTAGCCGCTTGGCTTTTTCTTTTACTTTTGATTGGTGAGGGCCCTGTGAAGCAAGTTGCAGTTTTAAATATCAACCCGTACAAAGGAGGTTATGGTGAAATTTTTCGAAAATTTAGGGTATTAGCCAAATTTTTGAGAAATTAGAAAATTCTTGGAAACTGAAAAGTTAAAGAATAAAAGCCAGAATGAAAGTTGAGTTGGTTAGTTAAACGACTTTCAGCTCCGTTCCTTTTCGAGGACGAAAAGATTTTGAGTGGGGGAGATTGTAACAACCCAAAATTTCAGAACCAATTTAAAATTGTAATTTAAGCTATTTTAAGGAATTTGTAAACATAAATTGGTTATTTTTGCTAAATAAAAATCGAGAATAATTTTGAAATTAGTTTTTATATTTTATTTGACTAAAAACAAATTTAGTAAAATTATTAAATTGATTTATAAGCTTTGTTTTGAAAATTTTGAAAATTCGATTTTTCAAAATCATCGCATAGCCCTTAAAAAGTTAATTTTTGCTAGGAAGCTCAGAATTCGACGAGATAAATTTTTTTGGATTCGTAATGATAAATCATTGTTGATTTTCAAAATGCACATCGAACGGAGTCAGTATGTGGCCGTACGAAACAAAACCATTTATTTAAAAGCAGATAGTCATTTTACAAAGGAACATTATTGATACGATCTCGGAATTCTATTCCACTTTTTATTGGATTCATATCATTAAATAATGGTTAAATCCAAAACGACATAATTTAAGAAGTTAGCGGTTGTGCGTACAAGAAGAAAAGGTACGCTAAAAGCGCATTTTAAAAGCAAATTTGAGCAATTTTACAAAGGAACATTATTGAGACGACCTCGAAATTCTATGAAACTTTTTTATTGAATCCATAGCATCGAATAATGGTAAGATTTCAAATTTCATGATTTTTAGAATCAGTATGTGACCGGGAGTGATTTTTTAAAGTGAAAAACTGAAATATTTTGACTTTAAAAATTTGTTGTTTGTGCATACATACTCGGAATTTGATGAAATCAGTTTCGTTGGATCCGTAATGTCAGTGAGTAGCTGCATGTCAATTTTCATCAAAAAGGGGATTCGAGGTGACCACACGGATTTTTAAACGATGAAAATGAACGATATTTGAGAATAATAAAATATAAAATCCTTAAAATAATAATTAGGGTGCACTATAAATCACCATTTACACTTCATAACCTAAACCTAATCCCCTATTTTTCACGCAGCCTTTCTCCCTCTTTCTAAACCTAAAATGTGAGGAAAATCCACCTTCTTCCATTTTTTAAAAATCGTACACACCTTCTAAAATCATGAAATAAATATATTTGAGATCCTTGTGAGGAGAGCTTCCACCTCATACTCATTTCAAGGCATTTGGCGCAGTTTTTGTACGTTGCGTTTTTATAGCGTGAGCTTCAAGTGGCCTAAGGCTGAGATTTTTGGTGAATACAAGCAATGATACACGTTTTGGTTATTATTTTGGAGTTCGTGAGGTAGAATAGCACATTGTGGCAAAGTTTAGATGAATTCGGTGATGATTTTTGTCGGGAGGAATACATGAGGCGTGTGTTTTACTGTAAGATGTCGGCAAATATTTTTTTTGTTTTTGAGTTTAATTCATGGAGATGGAATGGTAGGGAATGCGAAGAGATGAAGATTGGTTTTGGTTTCGGGCAAAACAATGGAGAAATGAAGGAGAAAGGATGGAAGAAAGTTGAATGAATGGAGCTTGGGTTGTTTGGGCGTGTGCTGCATATTTAGAGGAGAAAGGGATTAGCAAGTAATTAAGGTTAATTAATTATTATGTTAATGTTTAATGACATATATATACATACATGAATCTTATAAAAAGCATAATTTTTTTCATACGAACTGGGAATTCAGCGAAACCAGATGCATTGGAACCGTATCGACGAGAGCTTCGCAATAAAACTGATTTGGAGTGATTTGGATGTCGTATGTGGATTGTGGAGCCGAAAAGGTCACATTCCTTCGCATAAACATTTGGCGGAGTGGAAACCAAAGGTGGGAACTCTTTCTCACTCAAACTATTTTACATTTAAATATATACTAGGTTGCAGACGATGCTTAGTAGCACCCGACACTATTAATTGTACAAAATCATGGATGTTTGTTTGGATTGAATTGTTTATATTGACTGTATTGTATTCATGTGTTGAATAAAATGTCTGAACAATAAAATATCATTTTTATTGTATAAATTAACTATATAAAATATTCATATGCTGAATAAAATGTTTGAACAATAAAAATATCATTTTTATTGTATAAATGAACTATATAAAATATTCATGTGTTGAATAAAATATTTGATCGTTAAAAATATAATTTTTAACATATATATATGAACAGCATTAAATTCTCCTGAAATGAAAATAAATATTCATTTAAAATCCGACGATTTGTTTATGTACGCCCATTTATCTAATATGAATTGGGACGATAAATTTTACACATTGTCCAACAATGCAAATAAACAAACTGTTGTTGTTTGAAAACCCCACACGTGTATTGGGATGATATTTGACATACACTATTCCCAATATTTAGTTGTATGTCAAGATGGGTTGACAGACTACGATGAGCATTATTTATTTATTTTAATGCTCATACAGTTGTAAATATCACTCTGGATGTGAATGGATTGTTTAATGATTATTTGTCATTATTGTTGAATACATGCGATGTATGAAATCCATATAACTGAAATTATATGGTAACTGATTGAATCGTATTCCGAGTCAAAAGTAAAGAATATTTTTAAGTAAAGAATATTTTAAAATAAAGAATATTTTAAAATAACGAATATTTTAAAATAACGAATATTTTAAAATAATATTTAGTGAATAATCAAAAAGTGATTTTGATGTCCAATTTTGGATGGACAAAAAAAATATTGAAATGTGAAGCCGAGTTACGTAGTAAACGCTATTTTAACCCGAACGGGTTCATCGATCGATTTTATTCATTTTAAAAGGAATATCGAAAAGAAGTGATTTCAAAATCGAACATTTTGAAAATATTATCATTTTAAAGTTATAATGATATAGAATATTCAATTTGGATTTAAAAGTGAAAATGAAGTTGAAATCGTTTTAAAACGAATTTATAAAATATGTTTCAAATATAAATTGACGATATTATATATATATATAATGGCCTGAATAGAACGCGTCGCGCAGCGATTGTTCGCGAATTTCGACCATTAACTTCAAATTGATGTATCGGGTGATCCGACCGTCGGATTCTCCTAAAACCGGAACCGTTGGGTTTGTACCGAAAAGAGCTTTCCAATGAATATAAGAGATTTGAAATCTAATGGTTGGATTTGGAATTATGTCCATATCAAATTTGAAAAAGGTCGCTATGGATGTAGTTCGGTGGTCGGTTTTGGAAACCGACTATACGGGCCTTGATAAATTTTTAAAAATATGTAAAAATTATGTAAAATCATAATTAATAATTTGGAAATATTTAGGATAAAAATTCCATATTTTAAAAGATAAAAATATATTTTTATCAAAATTAATTAGTTATTAACTAATCCAATGTTTTTAAATAAATAAATTGGATTTTGGGTTGTTGTGAACGGTGTCTTTGATAACATTGTTCTAAAACCCCGATTAGAAAAGAATAAATCTTTTAAATAATATTTAGAGAAGTTACCAATTGATTAATATTTAATTAGAATTGAATTGAAATTGGATTTCTAGGTTTATCGTGAACAATGTTTTAAATAACATTTGTTCTTTAACCCAATTAACAGTGAAGATATGATTTGGAATTTATAAATCTTTTTATTTAGATTTAATGGAAAATTTCCAAAGTAAAGATTTTTAATTTAATATATTAAGTTGGAATTGAATGGAATTCGATTTGGCAACAATCGAGATGAGCTTCTGTGAATGAAGACCGTTAATATATATAGAATTTAAAAGGCTTTGCCGCTATTCCGTTTATATTATTAGTCTGACATGGGAATTATATCGATTATGTACTGTTATGATTTCCGTGTAGATTCCATTTTGATGGAAGATGATTTTGGGTTTATCGTGAATTGTGTTTTAAATGACATTGGTTCTTTAACCCAGTTAAAGATAAGATTAATTTCTTAAATTTGAATAATAATAAAGTAATGATTTTTGGATATTAAAAACAAATTGGAGTTTTAATAAAATTTTAATTAGATTGAAATGGGAATGAGAAAATTAAATTTATCAAATTCTTGAAATGATCGAAAATAGAGTACCACCAGCTTTACTCTAGGCGATAGTTAAATCTTTAATTAGATTTGAACATGAAAAGGTAATTGATTTTACCCAGAGCACAGTGGGTGTTAGATATGAAGTGCTACCAGTTTTGCTGCACGAGATGAATAGATTGGGATTGGAAAATAATAAATGATTATTGCGATAAGGTTCGATAATCCCGACTAGTTAATAAAATCTGTTGAAATTGATATCCAAAGGAAGATTAAAGAATAAATTTAGAAGAATTTATTTTTGATAAAATTAATGGGAACCTTTCCATAATAATGTGAGTATTTTATTAAAAGAATATTCTGAATTGGAATGAGGCGTATGATGTGTTTTTATAGCATTTGATTATTGATTATAAAATACGCGAGTTATTCGGAAAGACCGGGTTTAACCCATTCTGAATAATTACTACAATGATTAAAAGTCACGATGAAGACAGTGGTTGAAGACCGGAGATCTTCACATCGTTTGGATAATTACTGATGTCTTGATTGGGTTATACACCCAAGACAAGGTAATAAGTGGTAATCGTCCAAATGTACTTGGAGATCGACCAGATATGCGAGGGCCTCTCTCCTGTAGGACATACGGGACGAGGAAAAGGTGCCTCCGGTTTCGTTCAGACCCAGAACGGACCTGTAAATGGATGGTCTGTCTGATGTTGTATTCCTTTATGCTGTATTCGTTGATTTCTGCTAAATATATATCTGTTTGGTAGTGGAGAATTTATTCTCTTGCTTAACACCCTTCTCTGAGACATACGAGCTTAGAGGTTATATATTGGCAGAAATCAATGGTATGGTATGGATTGACAATGTGATATGTTGAGATGCATGGATCACGGCTTTTTTTGAAAAGCAAATCCTTGTGGATGATGATCAAAGCATAGCTTTAATTAGCATAACTTTGTGTAGCATTAATTCGCGAGCCTCATACCCCGGTATGATGGTGAACTGATGGTTAGGTCAGTATACTTTCGAGATGAGTATAGACACCCTTAAATGTGTCATGGATTCGGTCGACCGAGATGAGTTGAGTGTGGTCGCTCCATGCTTAGAGGGATAGGGCACACCCCCCGATTCCCATAGGGATAGAGTAAGAGGTGTTTTCTCTCGCTGGGACGTAAGGCACGGTGATATTTGATTTCCCAAAATGGCGGATGTGCATTACAGTGTTTTCTCTAGCTTGGACGTAAACCGTGGAGTATTGCACTACGCGATAAATCTTTCGAATCAGGAGCTATCAGTATGGAAATCAAAACTTCCAATACGACATTTTGCGGTTTTAATTATAACCGTATATATGGCGACATAATATATGGTACCTATGCCGCTTAGGATTGATACATTTATATTTGAAGTTGATTTCTTCACTTATAGTAATAATAAAAGATAAATTTTGCATACCAAGCATATTTGACTATTATAAGGTAAATCACTATCCTCCGTCTTGCGTTGCATCGTGTGATGTGACCTGAGTCTTATAATAGCTTCATTTTTCTTTTATTTAGCATTATGTTGTTAGTTCTATGCACTGGTATTTTTGGGGGTAAACCCGTTCCGTGTTATATGGCGTGGTCCCTTGGTTTACCTAACTTTAAAATAAAGTTAATAACTGTTTTAGTTCTCACACCAGTCCCATGATTGACTCCGAGTTTATTGTTTCTACCTAAACTCTGGGTGCCTATATTTTCCACACGGGCAGCTAGTAGTTTTGGTTTTCGCAGATATTTCTTTTCACAGGATCCTGGATTACAGCTGGAGCTATATTCGGAAAGCTTTATATCTGTATATCTCTTTCAGTTGGTTCAATGGTTATTTTCCGCTACGCATTATGCTTATGTATTATTTTCCGCTGCTATGTATTTTAAATCTCTGATATTTTTCTGTGTAATATTTATTCATACTTTGATATATTCTTGTACTCTGATGTAATTGTTGTAATAAGCAATGAAATGTTCTATTGTTTGTGTTTTGGTGTATCGTGTTCTCAACTCAATTCGGGCTTTCCCAAAAGGTGGAATTTGGGTCGTTTCATGGATTGTCTTGTATGAATTTTTAATTTGGCTAGATTTACAGCAATTAATATGTTAATCATGATAATTAACCTTTCTTTGTTAATTTTTACATTTGGAAATATATTTTCTTAGTAAAGTAGAATTTCTATTAGTTTACTTTTCTATAAGACAATAAGAATTCAAGAAATATGCTGGAGTTGGTGAAATGTATGTTTATATAAGGAAATATAGCAGTTTTCTTTCTATTTACTATTGGTGTCATCGCCTTTATTTAAAAGCTCCACGTCATACACTTTGGAACAATCGGAAGCACCTTCCGCTTCCTATGGCGAATTTTGGTGCTTGTAATATCATCTTGACATATGAAGTATTTAGGTTTTCGCTTTTACCTTCTGGCTGGGACTCTGGCCACTGACTCATGTTTTAAAGTTTGCCACTCCAATGGGACCCATCGTCTTCGCACATAGGCTTCGGTTGTTGTGTAGAATCAATAGGACTATTTTGAAAGTAATTCATAAAGGCTACCACTTTTATTTTATTTTTAAAGGTTTTAAGGCATCCACCTTAATATCCTTTGGTTGAGTCAAAGGGGAACGATTTCCTTAACTTCGTTTATAAAAACTAGAGAACTATCGCCTTTGTGCCTTTCGTCTATATGAGATGAGTCTACTTTGGAACTTCAATTATATATATATATATAATAAGGAGGCTACACCTCCTCACCTCTTGTCTAAGTCAAAGGGATTCATTTCCGAGACCTTATTTTATAAAGATAAAGGGTCATCTCCCCAGTGCCCTTCGGCTGTGTCAAAAGGGCATTTTCCTGTGTTTTATTGAATTCCACGAAACAAATTTTATTAAATCCGTAATAGCTAATCATTTTTAGATATCAATTTTAGGGACAATCGGAGTTATTTTGTGAGTATGTAATATTTAAATGTGAATCGATAAATAAATTGAAATAAAAACAAAGCCATTTTTCCAAACGGAGTCGAATTTCGACCAAAAGAATTTCATTGGATCTCGAACGTCAAGACATAGCAATGTGTCCATTTTCGTCACATTTGGAGATCATGTGTGATAGTGTGTATATATAACGTGCAACATTAAATAGCGGTAAATATAATAACCTTATTAAAATAAATAAATTAAAAACTTCACCCCTAAGTTAAAATCAATTCACATGCCTATCCCCTTACATGTGCACAACCAACCTTAGTCTTCCCCTTTAATTTAATGTCGCACATGCAATGCTAAATGGAAGCTACCCTATCACTAACCAAATAAGAAACAACCTACCCTAGAAACACACACACATAGAGACCTACTCTAACATCTGAAAATTCAGCCACCCTATTTGTTGAAGCCACCAGCATATGCGCATCTAAATCAAGCAGACCTATCCTACATCCTATAGTCACCTAACGTGCGTGCCTTCCAAACCATTCCCATGCATGATAAGCTTTCCCTCATTATAAATACTGGACTATCTTTGACCTCTTCGTTTTTTTGTAGTGAACAAAAATGGTAGTTTGGCCTTTGAAAAATAATTCCAACCCAAATATGCAACTAAAAATTACGAAACAAACTAAAATGAAACCCTAAAATCATCCTCCATGCATTCACCATCTCCAATTTTTAAATGAATTTGTTCGACTGTGGAAGTCATGAGCTAGGTATAAGGTTTTCTCGGAATTAAAGGATCGTTATGCGTATTCAAGTGTGCAGGAGAGATCAGCGAAGAGAGGCGCTCGAACGGTTTTTTTTTGGAAAAATCTAGCGATAAAATAGCTCGCATCTGGAAGGGGGAGATCCACGTCGATCAAAGCTAGAGGACATCAAAGGGTGAGATCAGAGTGTCGACGTGTCATGCTTGGGTAAAGAAGTTGAACGGTGGTGTTGGTTTGGTGGTTCAAGAAGTATTTGATGCTGTCATATAAAATGGTGCACGGCTATGTGCAACAGAAAAGCTCTAGAAATCATTTGGGAAGAAGACCTTGTAACAAGCGATTTGAGATAGATTTGGGTTAAATGGGTAGGTTAAGGCCAATTTTATTTAAAAATGAAAGTTTAATTAAAGATAAATGCTTATATGATCTTGTAATTGGAATATCTTGCCCATACATTATCAGAATTAAGGGTCATTGGTCACATTGGAACCATATAGACATAAACTAAGCGATGGAGTTGGTTTGGTTTGAGTTAGTGGTTACTGGAATTTTTGATTAATTTAAATGCTTGTTTAATTTAATTAAAAAACCGTTTTGATGAATAAAATCAAGGTGAGTTTGTTCACTCAGTTTGTCACACTTGTATTTTATATAAGTCATGTAACGACCCAAAAGAATTTGACGCCCGAATTCTGTCAATAATACATAAATCCCGTATTACTTGTCAAAACTCAAGTATTGTGAACACAGATAGTTATTAGAAAGAAATTAGAGGGTGAGATAAGAAAGATAGAAAGTTAGAATAGAAGAAGAAGAGTCAACACGACATAGAGTCTCACATCGCAGCGGAAAAAATATAATATAGAAATAAATCTTTATTGAGAGCTTCAAATAAAACCTTCAATCATCAGAGTACATCAACACATTTGGACAACTATAATAACCTTCCTCATATACAGTCACACAGTGGAATAAATACTAGATATCATACGTCTGAACTTCTCCAGCTAGTCTCTGGACTTTGCAACATCCAATAACCTGGACCTGTACAACCCGGTCTAACCGAGCATTACAAACACTGAGTCAGTCTGGTGAACCCGAGTGATAAAAACACACCAAGTTTGTAGGCATCACACAACTTGATTTTTAACGTCAAAATCTTTTCGAAAGAAAAGGATAATTGTAAGACCAAATCCACACATAAATATAGACAGTTTTTATCTTACGATAACCAAAAATATTTTGAAACCAATATCTTTTCTGATATTATAATAGTATCTAAATACAAATAAATATCAATCTAGCGGAACGCTTGCATCTCAAGCTCTACATATATAGTATATAATCAAAACCATGGGAGCTTATTTGAGAATGGATTTCGTAGAAAGGTATGGGAACACCTTCCAGACAATGTGCCTATGGAGATGAATACATTGGGGTTCAACACGAACATCTTGCAACCCAGGCTAAACATGACCGGCCCCTCACTTTCTCTTGAGAGTACCGAAGATAGCATTGCCACGGTTGGGGGTCAGCCAACCGAATCGATAACATACATATAAAAATAAAAAGGGACAACCGAAGGCATTTAGTTTCACCAGATCAGATAATGATATACCCTTTTGATGGGTGCGACCCACATAGCCATGCGACCTTCCCGATTTTATGCCATTTCCTAGCTGATGAGGCTAGAGGTTAAGCTTATCCTTTAGAACAACATATCCCCATCCACTTTGAATGCCACATCGTCAGATTCGCCAGAAATCACTAATTGACGTCCACAAAAATACTGTAATTGTTAAGCTAAATAAGTTTCTCTTCTATGCCACCAACTTGGTATGTTTGAAGAATCAACGTACACGATTCATTTGGAAATACTCTGTCAAATATCCGTCTATACAGGTCATCCAGGAACAAGATGAACCGAAGGCACCCTCCTACCACATCCTAGGTATCACCCTATAGATCAGTAGTGAGTAGTCCTTGCAATCCGAAGATTTCAACAATGACAGAACCATAATGATCTTAGGTTGCAACACAGAGATTTTAAGCAGTTCTTCCATTTATGAAGATCTATGGTCTTCAATCCTCTATATTCAATAATCATCTTCTACGTATTTGCTAGTTCGGAATGGTTTTCGAATTTAAATTCGATCCCGGTCTTTCTGTACCAACAATCATTTTGGCCAGATTTAATAGTCAGTTATTTGACTATCAAATAATTAATCATGAGAATAAAACGAGTTCACTGATTCAATACTCAGCATTACTTGGTCGTTTAATTAAAAATAATTAACGAATAGTTAATTAAACTTCTAAAAATCTCAATATTTCAACACGGTATTTACTTATTATTTAACATAAGATTTATTTTCAAAACTATTTCAAATACATTAGAATTAAATCATATATATATTTATATTCCCAACTTTGGTTTTAACAAATTTCACGTAAAACTTTGTTACTTGAAAACAATATCCAATTTCTATTCTTCGATTAAACTCATTCCAATAACTTAACCTTTTTATTTTCTTTAATTTTTGGAAATATCGTTATATATAAATATATATATATACTCAAAAAACCCTAATGGCGGCGACATCTTCTAGAGGTGCGACTGAGAATATAGATGAAGGTGGATGGCAGAGGGTAAGGAATCGTAATCAGCGTATGACTGGCAATACTTCATAGGTCTCATTTGGGAACAATAACGTCATGAAAAACCCTAATCTTCACAGTTTCAAAAGTGGCACAAGATTGTGGATTGATGCGGTTGTTGGTAACACGCGTATTGAAGGAGGAGTGCAATCATTTACAAATTCAATGGATGATGAAGGAGAGTTTGCGGATCTGGACGATCTAGTATTCAACGAGGCAGAGAACCTATGGAATAATTCCATATATATATATATATATTTGATTGGAAAACGACCTTATTATATACATTTAAATGCATATATCAAAGGTGAGTGGAAACCAAATGGTACATGGAATATTCTTGCAAGGGAGAACAGTTTCTACCTGATTCAATTGGAAAATGAGGTTGATTGTATTAAAGTTTTGAATGGTGGACTATGGTTCATGGATAGTAAGTTGATTTTTACAAAAAGATGGGAGCTGAATCTTCGATTAGAACGAGACATGTTAGAAACTCACCCTGTTTGGGTTAAACTAATGAACTTAGATTTGTCTCTCTGGAATGCTAAGGGTATAAGCAAACTTGCTAGCTTAATTGGTACCCCTCTGAAAATGGACGATAACATAAGAATGGTTAAAAAATTGAACTGTGCTAGAGTGCTTGTAGAGATCAAAGCATCAAATGAGCGCAAAAAGCAAATTAGAGCTAAAGATAAGCATGGTAACGTATATACACAAGATGTAGAACATGAATTCTACCCACTAGTGTGCAACTTGTACAACACTCCGAAGATCAGTGCGGATCTAATATCAGACCAGCGAGACAAGTATGGCAAATAAAAACGAAACAAGCATTACATTCAGATCAGCAAGCAAGCATAAACACTGACAACATTGCTAATGACAATATCGCTACTGATGAAACCCCTACTGCTAACTGTACATCATCTTCAGTGGTGGATATTACCATGGAGGATGAGAACCAGAGCCCGACACATCGGGTAGAACAAGCAACTACTACACCAATGGTGCAAGCTCTCCATATACAGAAGGAGGTGGTGCCACTAGTTCAAGAATCTGAAACGGTAGAAGGTATCATTAACGAAGTGAATCTAGACGATGAAACTGACGAACAAGATACATCAGCAAATAAAGGCAAAATATACACCAAAGCTAATGTTCATTATGAAAACCATTTCTCCAAGGTTGGAGTTGGAATTAGTTCTGCTCTAGTGGCGGATGGGATTACTTCTAGAGCGAGAAGTAAATCTCAACCACCTAAATGTCCCTAATAAGTTGGAATGTGCGGGGTTTAAACAATGATACTTGTTTTTTAGACCTCCAAAATCTTTGAAGGAAACTGTTTCCTTCATTTTTGGGTATTTTGGAGAATAAGTTAAATGATGAAAATCTTGATTTTATCAGACATTTTTTGGATGATAAATGGGATCTAATTAACAACAATGAATACTCAAACAAAGGGAGGATCTTGATTATGTGGAATAAAATGATATGGAAATATAATGTCATTGATATGGATGAACAACAAATAACGGTTAATTTGTTAAACACTGTTGGCCTTACTCTTAATGTATCTGTGGTGTACGCTTGCAATGTGATGAACGAAAGAACTATCTTATGGAATAAGATTAATGATTTAGCGAGAAAAATATGTGATGCATGGTTAGTCATGGGGGACTTTAACTCGATTTTAAGACCAAAAGAAAAGAAAGGAGGTGCAAATGTCAGAGTTTCTTAGTTAACAGAATTCAATACCTGTGTAGTCTCATTGGGATCGGTGGAACCTGTGCAGGGTGGTCTGCAATATACATGGCGAAGTGGTGAATGCACGAAAATAACTTGTAGACTTGATAGAGTTTTCATTAACTCTATCTGCATCAATAAATTTACAGACATGAAAATCAACATGCTTCCAGCATCAACAAATGAACACTATCCAATACATGTTAACTTGATAAGCAAAGATGACAACCCAAAAGGGAACCCTTTCATATTTGCTAATAATTGGCTTTATATTGATGGTTATACTGACAATCTGTTTTTTTGAGAACTTAACTTTAATGAAAGCTACTTGTTTAACCTTGTTTCTTTCCTTAAAAACACCAAAAACAGGTTAAAGGCTTGGAATAAAGTTCGACCAAAGGAGGAGGATCAAATCATTCAAATTGAAATTCTACTTGCTGAGCTATTAAAAAAATGGATGGGGGTGATGCTACTGATGATACTTGGCAATGCTATCAAGAGAACCAAATCAAATTAAAAAATCTGCTCAAGACTAAAGCTGTTGAACTAAAATAGAAGGCTAAAGAGAAATGGTTATCTGATGGAGACGAGTGCACAAAATTCTTCTACACTAAGATGTCATGCAGAAGAAATGTGAATTACAATCATGAAATTTTTAATCAGGATGGCAAGCAACTTATTGACTATGCAAAATTTAAAAAAAGCCATTGATTTCTTCAATGATCTTTACAATGGCCAGAACGAAATTGTCTTACCCCAAATCCACACCAAGAAAGTCATCAATGCCAAAGGCAAGCATATGCAGTGCACGCGATTCACCGAGACCGAAATTCGTGAGGCTGTTATCTCCATCCACGTGGACTCCTCTCCCGGGCCCGACGAGTTGGGTTCTTGCTTCTTCAAGAGCCATTGGAGTGACCTGAAAGATAAACTGGTGTTAGCTTTAAATGAGTCTTTCCATTATGGAAAAATACTAAAAGAAATTAATCACACTTTTCTTTGTCTTATTCCAAAAACCGATAAACCTGTATCCATTTCAGATTATAGAACGATCGCATGTTGCAATGACCTGTACAAAATTCTAAGCAAGGTCTTATGTAACAGAATGAAAAAGTGTTACCGGACATAATCGCGGAGTGTCAAAGTGATTTCATTAAAGGGCAAAGCATATCAGAGAATTCACTACTTGCACACGAATTGCTAAGAAATTTCAATAAGATGGGAGCAGACAAATTTTTCTTAAAAGTTGACCTCCGCAAAGCATACGACAAAATCAACCGAAGCTTCATTATACATATGCTAATCGCTATGGGGTTCCCAATGAAATTCACAAGACTTATTGCAAAATGTATCAACTCACCTACCTTCTCTATTCTAACCGATGGTGTTCTGAAGGGGTTCATAATAATAACAGGGGTATTAGACAAGGTGATCCTCTTTCTCCATACTTGTTTACGGTAGCAAGGGAGTATTTTACATTACAGATGGAGATTGCACATTTTGAGAAAGTCATACAGCCTATTCATAATTTTCAACCATACATTAGGATCACTTGTTATATGCAGATGACTTGATTATATGTATTAAAGTGAAAGATCTAGCGGCTCGGAAAACTAAGGAGATATTTGATAAGTTGGAGAAAAATGTGGGCTTGAAAATGAATGAAATGAGGACTTAATGCTACTTTAACAAATATTGCCGAGCTAAGGAAGTTATTTTGAACATTCTTAGTGTGAGAGAAGGAAACTTACCAGTTAAATATCTTGGAGTTCCATTATTCTCGAATAAAATTTCAGACAGGGAATGTGCTTCACTAATCACTAGTATTCGTGATCGATTATAGGGATGGAGTGCACGACTTCTATCTGCAGCTAATAGAATAAAATTAATGCACACCGTCATACAAGCAAAAGCTAATTTTTGGTTACAGACATTTCAATTGCCTGATGAATCTATTGGGAAGATTGAGAAGGTTTGTGCTGATTTTATCTGGAGGGGTGGTATGCATAAAATTAAATACAGTGAACTTTGTAAGCCTAAATTAGAAGGTGGGGTTGGATTGCGAAATTTGAGAGACATGAGAGATGCTTTCACTTTGAAGCAATCATGGAAAATCATTAATGGAGATGGATTGTGGGCAAGATGGATGAGAAGTAGATACATGAAAGATAACTTATGGACGATGGCTATTGACACTAATGCTTCAACGACTTGGAAGGCGATACTGAGAATTAGAGACAAACTTTTAAAAAATATAGAGAGGGAATTTGCGGATGGTGCAAACACAGATCTCTGGAGAGATCCATGTATAGAGCACAAATCTTTGATTGGTCATCTCAGATGGTACATATACTCTGCATATGGTTGCCCCACCACCTCTGTGAATGACATTGTGGAGAATGAACAATATTATTGTGACAGCATTCCTTGTTCAACCGAGTTAAAAAGGAAAATTTAATTTATGCTGTTATATTTTGGTAGAAATCATGATGTATGGAAACGGGATGGTTCTAAAGAATTCAGCATTAAATCAGCATGGAACTCAACTTGATAAAATCAAAATGTGGTTGAATGGCGCAACATTGTTTAGGACAAAGTGATGCTACCTAAAATGGCGTTCACTGCTGTAATAACCTGGAAATCCGAGCCAATTTAAAATTTTTATTTTGGCAATTTTAGCGAATTTTGAGTATTTAAAATGAATTATTTTAAATAATAACGATGAGAAATTTATTTTTAATAGAATTCGAACATATATATTTAATTGAATCGTCGTTAGAATATAAATAATTATTTATAATTATAAAAGAAATTGAAAATGGCGCGGTAGTTTGAAAATTCAATTTCAAAGTTCAAATGAATGTGTAGGATGCAAAATAAGCCGGATTTTAGTGAAACCAAAAATACTAGAATCTAATTGATGATATCTTTCCAATGAATCCAAAAATTTAAAATTTCATAGCGGGGATAAAAAGTTATGCCCAGTTGAAAATTCAGAATAGTCGCTATGGAATTCTGGCCCTTAAAAATGGAAATTTTGCAAACGACCTCGGTTTTCGACGAAACCACTTTTGTTGGATCCGTGATGTCAAGTTATTGCTAGATTTCAAAATTCGTAATTTTCTGAATCAATATGTGAGCGTGGCAAAGGAAAACGTGTTTTGGCAGTTTTAGTTAATTTTAATCGACTGGAAAATGACCATTTTTCAAACGGTCTTAGAATTTGACGAAATTGGTTTTGTCAGGACCGTATCGTCAATACGAAACTAGAAAATATTTTTCGTAAATTTTTGGGGTTAGTATGTGGCCCCGGTAAATTGAAATGTGCGTTCAAATTCGATATATAGATTTATATTTTGATTTTGATGAAAACTGATCGAAACGATCGAATCATCTTACGATACACATCCCATTGTGTTCGGAATGGGCGTAATTAGCTATGGACGACAGGCGGTGGGTTCGATTTTGAGTTCGAAATAAAAAGTTACATTTTGAAATTAAATAATTAAAATAAAAAAATAAAAAAAACCCTCTCCCTCTCTATACTCGCAGAAGACCCCTCCCCGTTCATTTTGAAAAAGAAAGAAAAAGGGGGGGCTTCATGCCCTAATTCGCACCGCGCGCCGCCAAGGGGGAGGACCACCGCCGCACGGCCCCACCGCCACACCCCTCCCCTTCCGCCACCACCTCCTTGCACCCTTCTTTCTCGAACTCGCTGAAGACCCCCCCCCCAAACTGATTTAAAACAGTCGCCATCCCCTCCCTGGGACCCGCGACCGGCCACCTCCGAAGGCCAGCAGCCCGACACCACCCTCCAGCGCGGACAACCCCTCCCCAACTCCCGATTCAAACCGTAAGTTTTTCCCTTTTTGATAATCTTAATTTATCTAATGTTTTAGATTAAAAACCGCCCAAGTTTTATTATAGAAAACAAGAGATTTTTATATAAACAAAGAAGAGATTTTTATCGATATAAAGTTTAGATCTTTATTCATATGAAGTTAAAATTTTTAACACTTTAAAGGTATGATTTTTATATCATAGGAAGAATAAAAATATGATTTTTATATCATAAGATGAATAAAAATATGATTTTTATTTTTTTTATTTATGTAGAGTAATAAAAATAGAATTTTTATCTATATAGTAGCGGCATAAAAATAGAATTTTTATCTATATAGTAGCGGAATAAAAATAGAATTTTTATCTATATAATAGCATTATAAATATGTGATTTTTATATACATAGCAATAATATAAAAATGCGATTTTTATATATGTAGTGGCTACGGACAATGAAATTGACAAAAGGCGAGTGGCGACGATTTTCTACATAAGAAGAGTCATGGTGTATTGGATTAGCTAGTCGGTGAGAACTCCTCACTTTTAATTTATTTTCTAGTTGAAATATATACTAGGATGCAGACGGTGCTTAGTAGCACCCGACACCCGTCGTCCACAGACCATGGATGACTTGATTGCTTGATTGCTGTGTTGTGAAATTTGATTGTGTGATGTGAAATGAAATAAAATATTTTATAATGAAAAATATTTTATAGTTAAAAATATGATTTTTAACGTGTATATAAAATAAATAGTAATAAACAAATAGGAGATTTGTTTATATACACTGATTTGACTGATATTGATTGGGACAATAAGTTTTACACATCGCCCACCTACACAAATAAAAATATGTGTTTGTTGATTTGAAACCCCACATGGGTATTGGGATGATATTTGGCGTACACTTATCCCAATTATTTAGCTGTATGTCGATCGATTGGTCGACAGACTGTGTAAGCGTTAATTATTTATATTTAGTGCTTATGCAGTTGTGTGGTGCACTCTGGATGATGGTTAATGATTTATCATTGCTATTATATACATGTGTTGTTGAAAATCCATATAATTAACATTATAAGTTAATTTATTGGGCCTCATTCCAATTTAGAAAATAAATTCATGTGTTGAATAGAAAATAAATTCATGTGTTGAATAGAAAATAAATTCATGTGTTGAATAGAAAATAAATTCATGTGTTGAATTGAAAATAAATTCGTGTGTTGAATAGAATAAGCATTCATGTGTTGAATAAAAGCCATGTTGATTAGATTGATGCCATTTTGACGTGAACGATATTTATATCGATTTTATTCATTTTTATAATGAATATAGAAAAGAAAGTGATTTCAAAATTTAACGTTTTGAAAATATTATCATTTGTATATCGATGATGTGGAATATTCAATTTTGATTAGAAATTGAGTATGAAGTTGAAATCATTTTAAAAACGAATTTAAAACGATTTATAAAATACGTTTTAAAAGGAATCGACGAAATGTATATTATACATATAATATAATGTCCTGAATAGAACGCGCCGCACCGCGGTAGTTCGCGAATTTCGACCATTGACTTCGAATGTATATTGCGTGAGATCCGACCGTCGGATTCTCCTAAAACTGGAACCGTTGGGTTCGTATCGAAAAGAGCTTTCTAGCGAATATTAGAAATTTGAAATCTAACGGTTGGATTTGGAATCATGTCCGAATCAAATTTGGAAAATGTCGCTGTAAGTGCAGTTCGATGGCCATTGGTGGAAATCGACTGTACGGGCCTTGATAAAATTATTAAAAATAGTAATAAATTGTGTAAAATAATAAGAAATGGTTTGTGAAGAATTGGGATGAAAAATTCCAAATTTGAAAAGATAAAAATAGATTTTTATCAAAATGAACTAGTTTTTAACAAGAATTATAATTCTATTTATTTTTAAAAATAAATACAGTGGATTTGAAATGGTTTTGAAAATAACCAGAATTTCCAATAATTGAATTGGAATGGATTTGAATCGAAATTATCTTTGGAATATTTCGATGTTGGATTTCGTGATTATACAGATATTGTTATGGAAATTTGAAAGATACATTTATATCGTTATTTCCAATACGATATTTGTTGGTCGTAGAATTTGATATTGAATATAAGCCGATATATTTTCTATTCATAGCCTTGTGTTTAATATCAAATGTGATTTGGGTTTGTCGTGAATGGTGTCTTCATTAACACTGTTCTTAAACCTAGTTGAGAAAAAGATTAAATCTTTTTATTTAGATTTAATGAAGTGTACCAATTAAATGATATTTATTTGGAATTGAATTTGAACTGATTTTTGGGTTTATCGTGAACGGTGTTTTAAATAACACTTGTTCTTTAACCCGATAATTAATAGAATGTGATTTTGGGTTTATAGTGAACCGTGTTTTAAATGGCATTGGCTCTTTAACCCAGTTAAAGACAGGATGTGATTTCCCAAGTTAAACAATCATTTATATTGATTTTTGGGAAGATTAAAACTAAGTGGAGTTTTAATGAATCTTTAATTAGATTGAAGTGATCGAGAATGAGGTATCACCAATTTTGCTCCAGCCGATAGTTAAATCTTTAATTAGATTTGAACGTGAAATGGTAATTAAATTTACTGATAACACCGTGGTGTTAGATATGAAGTATGACCAGTTTTACTTCATGGGATGAATGGGTTGGGATTGGGAAATAAATGATTACTTCGGTGTGGTTCACTAATCCCGACTAGTTTGAATTGATATTCAAAGGAGATTAAAGAATAAATTTAAAGAACTTATCTTTGATAAAATTAATGGGAACCTTTCCCAAAGTATAAGAATATTTGAATAAAAGAATATTCTGAATTGGAATGAGGCGTATGTTGTGTTTGTGTAACACTTGTTTGTTATATACGCGAGTTATTCAGAAAGACCAGGTTTATCCCATTCTGAATAACTGATTCGACGTGGTGTCGAGGATGAAGACGGTGGTCGAAGACCGGAGGTCTTCACATCGTTTGGGTGATTACTGATGATCTTGATTGGGTTGTACACCCAAGAGGAGGGAATCAGTTAGTGATCGTCCAGACGTACTTGGAGATCGATGGATATGCGAGGTACCAGGTGCCTCCAGTTTCGTTTAGACCTAGAACGAACTTGTAAATGGACTGTGTGTCTAACATTGGATTTATTTCTGTGTGATTGATTTCTATTAAATATATATCTGTTTGGCGGCGGAGAATTTATTCTCTTGCTTAACGCCTTTCTCTGAGACGTACGGGCTCAGGGGTTATATATTGATGGATATCAATCACATGGAGTGAATTTCCTATGTGGCATGCCTAAGTGGCAATTGATCAAGGCTTTTGTTGAAAAGCAAAGTCTTGTGGTTGATGATCAAAGCACGGCCTGTGTGGCATAACTTTGTGTAGCGTTGATTCGCGAGCCTCACACCCCGGTTGTGAACCAAAAACGGGAGAGGACCTCAGGGAGGACATGCGTTTCTTTCTAGCTAGGGTGGTGTCAGTGACCTACCAGCCCTGACATTTATATTATTTTCACCTGTGTGGTTGTTGCTGTTGCGAGGCGCCTCGGATATATCGGTGACTGTGTGGAGCCGATGGAGTCATTTGGCTCATTTACGCCCCAAAGGGTGGGGGAACGCAGTGTTCAGGCATTTTAATCCACATCGATGGACCGACCCTGTCGCTCCAAGGGCCCACCTGAGTCTGGGTCCTGAGGCTCGGGCTAGAGAGTCTCAAATCGGTGAGGACTATCTTTTGCCTTGGTTCGCAGATGGAAATCCAACTTCCAATACGTGACTTTGAGGTTTTGATTGTATACCTATATATGGCGACATAGTGGTATGGGGCACTTATGCCGCCTATGATTGATACTTATGATTGAAATTGTTTTATACACTATGCACTTATAATAGCATCAAATGATTTGTTTTTTTAGCGTATCAAGCATTCTTTGGCTATTATAAGATAAAAACCCTATCCTCTGGCTTGCGTTGCATTGTGTGATGGGATCTGGGTCTTATAATAGCTTCATTTTTCTTTATTTAGCATTGCGCTGTTGTTTTATGCATGGGTATTCTTGGGAGGAAATCCGTTCCGCGTTATACGGCATGGTCCCTTGATTTACCTAACATTAAAAATAAAGATTAATAATTGTTTTAGTTCTCACACCAGTCACATGACTGACCTGGAGTTTATTTTTTTAACCTAAACTCTGGGTGCCCTTATTTTGACATGGGCAGCTAGTAGTTTTGGTTTTGCAGATTTATATTCACAGGATCCTGATTTACAGCTGAAGTGGTATTCGGAAAGCTCTGTATCCGTGTAGCTATTTTCAGTTATGCTTTGTATTGTTTTTTCCGCTGCGATGTATTTAAATGTAATTTAAACCTCTGATATTTTCTGTGTAATATTTATTCATACTCTGTAATATTCTTGTATTCTGATGAAATTGTTGTAATAAGCAATGAAATGTTCTTCTGTTTTGCGTTCCGATGTGGCTTGTTCTCAATTCAATCTGGGCTTTCCTTACCGGGGAAGTTACGGGTCGTTTCAGCTTGGTATCAGAGCTTTGGTTTACAGAGCTCGGAGAACAAGACATATTAGAACCGAACGAAAGAATTCATCAGAGATTGGATTAGTAATATCCAATAAGAATGACTCATTAGAGATGGGATCAGTAGTATCCTAGAACGAGTGTGAAGAGTATATTTTTAAAATGAAAACAAATTTTGTTTTGAAATTTAAATCGTTTTATGCGTACTTGAATATTTATTTGTATTGAATTTGGACAATCCGATATATAAAGATTTTGCATATACGCCTTGCAAACGTATATTCGAAGTTTTAATATACTGGATAGATATAGAATCACATTCTAGACACCCAAAGATGATACTGATGATTGAGACCTCATCATCAGTATTTATATCCGGGCTTCGAAAGTGTGACATCTATATATTTCCATTAGACTGGTGTGAGAACCAAAATTAGATAGGGCTTATATATTGTTGTGATTTGGCATCAAAAATGTGATTTTTGACTATATGTCAAAATTATGAATTTGAAGAGCTAATCAACTAATTGATTACTGGTTGTGTTGTTTGATTATTGGTTGATTAATTAAAATGTTGAACCTTTAGCCTAATTGAACCAAATAGTGAGTTGTATTGAAAATTTGTCGCATTTGCATACGTATACATATACTTACATTGAACAGGTCATAGCAAGGAGGCTAGAGAAGAGGAATAAAATTGTTTTCCCGACAAATAGGTACATGTTTACAAATTTATTGGGTTTGGAATGATTTTATGAGCCGATTGGCTAGCCGCTTAGCTGTTTCTTTTTCTTTTTGGATTGGTGAGAGCCATGGGAGGCTATTTGAAATATCCCGAATTCCCCGGTGCAGGGGAGGTTATGGCGAAATTTTTCGAAAATTTAGGGTGTTAGCCAAATTTTTGAAAATTTTGAAAAGTTCTTAGAAACTGAAAAGTTGAAGAACTTAAGCCGTGATGAAAACAATGAAAGTTGAGTTGATTAGTTAAACAACTTTCTGCTTCGTTCCTTTTCGGGGACGAAAAGTTTTAAGTGGGAGAGATTATAATAACCCGGAAATCCGAGCTAATTAAAAATTTTTATTTTGGCAATTTTAGCGAATTTTGAGTATTTAAAATGAATTATTTTAAATAATAACGACGAGAAATTTATTTTGAATAGAATTTGAACGTATATATTTAACTGAATCGTCGTTAGAATATAAATAATTATTTATAATTATAAAAGGCATTGAAAATGGCATGGTAGTTTGAAAATTCGATTTCAAAGTTCAAATGAATGTGCAGGATGCAAAATAAGCCGGATTTCAGCGAAACCAAAAATATTAGAATCTAATTAAGGATATCTTTCCAAGAATCCAAAAATTTGAAATTCCATAGCGGGATAAAAAGTTATGCCCAGTTGAAAATTCAGAATACTCGCTATGGAATTTGGCCCTTAAAAATGGAAATTTGCAAACGACCTCAGTTTTCGATCAAACCACTTTTGTTGGATCCGTGATGTCAAGTTATTGCTGGGTTTCAAAATTCGTGATTTTCTGAATCAATATGTGAACGTGGCAAAGGAAAACGTGTTTTGGCAGTTTCAGTCAATTTTAATCGACTGGAAAATGGCAATTTTTGAAACGGTCTCGGAATTTGACGAAATTAGTTTTGTTAGGACCGTATCGTCACTACGAAGCTAGAAAATATTTTTCGGGAATTTTTGGGGTTAGTATGTGGCCCCGTTAAATTGAAATGTGCGTTCAAATTTGATATATAGATTTATATTTTGATTTTGACGGAAACTGATCGAAACGATCGAATCAGCTTACGATACACATCCCATTGTGTTCGGAATGGGGATAATTAGCAATGGACGACAGGCGGTGGGTTCGATTTTGAGTTCGAAATAAAAGTTACTTTTGGAAATTAAATAATTAATATAAAAAAACCTCTCCCTCTCTATACTCGCAGAAGACCCCTCCTCCCCGTTCATTTTGAAAAAGAAAGAAAAAAGGGGGGGCATCGTGCCCTAATTCGCACCGCGCGCCGCCAAGGGGGAGGACCACCGCCGCACGCCCCCACCGCCACACCCCTCCCCTTCCGCCGCCACCTCCTTGCCCCCTTCTCTCTCGAACTCGCTGAAGACCCCCCTAAACCGATTTGAAACAGCCGCCATCCCCTCCCTGGGACCCGCGACCGGCCACCTCCGAAGGCCAGCAGCCCGGCGCCGCCCTCCAACCACCCTCCAGCGCAGACAGCCCCTCCCCAACTCCCGATTCAAACCGTAAGTTTTTCCCTTTTTGATAATCTTAATTTATTTAATGTTTTAGATTATAAAACGCTCAATTTTTATTATAGAAAACAAGAGATTTTTATATAAACAAAGAAGAGATTTTTATCGATATAAAGTTTAGATCTTTATTCATATGAAGGTAAGATTTTTAACACTTTAAAGGTATGATTTTTATATCAGAGGAAGAATAAAAATATGATTTTTATATCATAGGAAGAATAAAAATATGATTTTTACTTTCTATTTATGTAGAGTAACAAAAATAGAATTTTTATCTATATAGTAGCGGTATAAAAATAGAATTTTTATCTATATAGTAGCGGTATAAAAATAGAATTTTTATCTATATAGTAGCGGAATAAAAATAGAATTTTTATCTATACAATAGCGGTATAAAAATGTGATTTTTATATACATAGCAATAATATAAAAATGCAATTTTTATATATGTAGTGGCTACAGACAATGAAATTGACAAAAGGCGAGTGGCGATGATTTTCTACATAAGAAGAGTCGCGGTGTATTGGATTAGCTAGTCGGTGAGAACTCCTCACTTTTAATTTATTTTCTAGTTGAAATATATACTAGGATGCAGACGGTGCTTAGTAGCACCCGACACCCGTCGTCCACAGACCATGGATGACTTGTTTGTTTGATTGTTGTGTTGTGAAATTTGATTGTGTGACGTGAAATGAAATAAAATATTTTATAGTGGAAGATATTTTATAGTTAAAAATATGATTTTTAATGTGTATATAAAATAAATAGTAATAAAAAAATCGGAGATTTGTTTATATACACTGATTTGACTGATATTGATTGGGACGATAAATTTTACACATCGCCCAACTACACAAATAAAAATATGTGTTTGTTGATTTGAAACCCCACATGGGTATAGGGATGATATTTGGCGTACACTAATCCCAATTATTTAGTTGTATGTCGATCGATTGGTCGACAGACTGTGTAAGCGTTAATTATTTATATTTAATGCTTATGCAGTTGTGAGGTGCACTCTGGATGATGGTTGATGATTTATCGTTGCTATTATATACATGTGTTGTAGAAAATCCATATAATTAACATTATATGGTAATTGATTGGGCCTCATTCCAATTTAGAAAATAAATTCATGTGTTGAATAGAAAATAAATTCATGTGTTGAATAGAAAATAAATTCATGTGTTGAATAGAAAATAAATTCATGTGTTGAATTGAAAATAAATTCATGTGTTGAATAGAATAAACATTCATGTGTTGAATAAAAGCCATGTTGATTAGATTGACGCCATTTTGGCATGAACGATATTTATATCGATTTTATTCATTTTTATAATGAATATAGAAAAGAAAGTGATTTCACAATTTAATGTTTTGAAAATATTATCATTTGTATATCGATGATGTGGAATATTCAATTTTGATTAGAAATTGAATGTGAAGTTGAAATCGTTTTGAAAACGAATTTAAAACGATTTATAAAATACGTTTTAAAAGGAATCGACGAAATATATATTATATATATAATATACTGGCCTGAATAGAACGCACCGCGCCACGGCAGTTCGCAAATTTCGACTATTGACTTCGAATGGATATTGCGGGAGATCCGACCGTCGGATTCTCCTAAAACCAGAACCTTTGGGTTCGTATCGAAAAGAGTTTTCTAATGAGTATTAGAAATTTGAAATCTAACGGTTGGATTTGGAATCATGTCCAAATCAAATTTGGAAAAGGTCGTTGTAAGTGCAGTTCGATGGCCATTGGTGGAAATCGACTGTACGGGCCTTGATAAAATTATTAAAAATAGTAAAAAATTGTGTAAAATCAAAAGAAATGGTTTGTGAAGAATTGGGATGAAAAATTCCAAATTTGAAAAGATAAAAATAGATTTTTATCGAAATTAACTAGTTTTGAACTAGAATTATAATTCTTTTTATTTTTAAAAATAAATAAATTGGATTTGAAATGGTTTTGAAAATAACCAGAATTTCCAATAATTGAACTGGAATGGATTTGAATCGAATTTATCTTGGGAATATTTCAATGTTGGATTTCGTGATTATACAGATATTGTTATGGAAATTTGAAAGATATATTTATATCGTTATTTCCAATACGATATTTGTTGAGCGTAGAATTTGATATTGAATATAAGCCGATATATTTTCTATTCAGAGCCTTGTATTTAATATCAAATGTGATTTGGGTTTGTCGTGAATGGTGTCTTCATTAACACTGTTCTTAAACCCAGTTGAGAAAAAGATTAAATCTTTTTATTTGGATTTAATGAAGTGTACCAATTAAATGATATTTAATTGGAATTGAATTTGAATTGATTTTTGGGTTTATCGTGAACAGTGTTTTAAATAACACTTATTCTTTAACCCGATAATTAATAGAATGTGCTTTTGGGTTTATAGTGAACCGTGTTTTAAATGGCATTGGCTCTTTAACCAGTTAAAGACAGGATGTGATTTCCCAAGTTAAACAATCATTAATATTGATTTTTGGGAAGATTAAAACTAAGTGGAGTTTTAATGAATCTTTAATTAGATTGAAGTGATAGAGAATGGAATATCACCAGTTCTGCTCCAGCCGATAGTTAAATCTTTAATTAGATTTGAACGTGAAATGGTAATTAAATTTACCGATAACACTGTGGTGTTAGATATGGAGTATGACCAGTTTTACTTCATGGGATGAATAAGTTGGGATTGGGAAATAAATGATTACTTCGGTGTGGTTTGCTAATCCTGACTAGTTTGAATTGATATTCAAAGGAGATTAAAGAATAAATTTAAAGAATTTATCTTTGATAAAATTAATGGGAACCTTTCCCAAAGTATAAGAATATTTGAATAAAAGAATATTCTGAATTGGAATGAGGCGTATATTATGTTTGTGTAACACTTGTTTATTATATACGCGAGTTATTCAGAAAGACCAGGTTTATCCCATTCTGAATAACTGATTCGACGTGGTGTCGAGGATGAAGACGGTGGTCGAAGACCGGAGGTCTTCACATCGTTTGGGTGATTACTGATGATCTTGATTAGGATGTACACCCAAGAGGAGGGAATCAGTTGGTGATCGTCCAGACGTACTTGGAGATCGATGGATATGCGAGGTACAAGGTGCCTCCGTTTTCGTTCAGACCCAGAACGAACTTATAAATGGGATGTGTGCCTGACATTGGATTTTATTCTGTGTGATTGATTTCTATTAAATATATATCTGTTTGGCGGCGGAGAATTTATTCTCTTGCTTAACGCCCTTCTCTGAGACGTACGAGCTCAGGGGTTATATATTGATGGATATCAATCGCATGGAGTGAATTGCCTGTGTGGCATGCCTAAGTGGCAATTGATCAAGGCTTTTGTTGAAAAGCGAAGTCTTGTGGTTGATGTTCAAAGCACGACCTGTGTGGCATAGATTTGTGTAGCGTTGATTCGCGAGCCTCACACCCAGGCTGTGAACCAAAAACGGGAGTGGACCTCAGGGAAGACATGCATTTCTTTCTAGCTAGGGTGGTGTCCGTGACCTACCAGCCCTGACATTTATATTATTTTCACCTGTGTGGTTGTTGCTGTTGCGAGGCGCCTCGGATATATCGGTGACTGTGTGGAGCCGATGGAGTCATTTGGCTCATTTACGCCCTAAAGGGTAGGGGAACATAGTGTTCAGTCATTTTAATCCACATCGGTGGATCGGCCCTGTCGCTCCAAGGGCCCACCTGAGTCTGGGTCCTGAGGCTCGGGCTAGAGAGTCTCGAATCGGTGTGGACTATCTTTTGCCTCGGTTCGCAGATGGAAATCCAACTTCCAATGCGTGACTTTGCGGTTTTGATTGTATACCTATATATGGCGACATAGTGGTATGGGTCACTTATGCCGCCTATGATTGATACTTATGATTGAAATTGTTTTATACACTATGCACTTATAATAGTATCAAATGATTTGTTTTTTTAGCGTATCAAGCATTCTTTGGCTATTATAAGGTAAAAACCCTATCCTTCGGCTTGCGTTGCATTGTGTGATGGGATCTGGGTCTTATAATAGCTTCATTTTTCTTTATTTAGCATTGCACTGTTGTTTTATGCACTGGTATTCTTGGGAGGAAACCCGTTCCATGTTATACGGCATGGTCCCTTGATTTACCTAACTTTAAAAATAAATATTAATAACTGTTTTAGTTCTTACACCAGTCACATGACTGACCTGGAGTTTATTGTTTTAACCTAAACTCTGGGTGCCCTTATTTTGACACGGGCAGCTAGTAGTTTTGTTTTTGCAGATTTATATTCATAGGATCCTGATTTACAGCTGAAGCGGTATTCGGAAAGCTCTGTATCCGTGTATCTGTTTTCAGTTGTGCTTTGTATTGTTTTTCCGCTACGACGTATTTAAATGTAATTTAAACCTCTGATATTTTCTGTGTAATATTTATTCATACTCTGTAATATTCTTATATTCTGATGAAAAGCAATGAAATGTTCTTTTGTTTTGCGTTCCGATATGGCTTGTTCTCAATTCAATCTAGGCTTTCCTTACCGGGGAAGTTACGGGTCATTTCAACTACCTTCAAAGCGATTAAAAGACGACTGCCAATGAAATACAGATTATTTAAATAGAGGATTACACATGAACAAAATGTAATTTATGTGATAAAGACAGTGAGACTCATGAGCATCTTTTTTCTAATGTGAATTCTCGAGTTCCATTCTTAAACATATGTGTCCTGACTATTTCGCACAAACCCCAAAAAGAGAAAGAAAAATTAAAGATTTAATGGAATACCTGAGCATCGGCTGAAGCAGCAAAAACATGATAGGTGTAATACGCGGCGTTTTCGTTGTAGCTGTGATGTGGCGAGTGTGGAAGGAACGCAATAACAGACAGTTTCAACATCAAAAGAAATCAGTGGAGGAGATAATTAAACTGGCTAAAATTGAAGTAAATATCATTAAATCGACAAAGGGATGGAGTCTTACTAGACATGAGGCAATACGACGACCTGATAATGGTGGAGTGGATCAACAGGAGATGTGGAAGGAGTACTGATACTCGAATCCAAGAGCCGCCATAATTTCTTCAGTGAGCGGCATTTGAGGAAGGAGATGGAGAGTTAATGATAATTAAAGTGATGAGTTTTCGATTTTGTAACTTAGTGGGTTATAACTGTTGAACGTTATGTGGTTGTAATCATTTGCCATTTTGGGCCTCTTGGGGCTGAAATAGCCTTAATGAAAGCTATACCAAATTTCAAAAAAAAAAAAAATTCTCAAATCTTCCTATTTCCGTTACTTTGGAAATTTGATTATAAATATCCTCAAATCTTGCAATTAACACAGCGTTATTATTTCACATATGGAAATAATAAATTATTCTTAACCTCTTTCCCATTACAAACTAATATCATCCTCAGATAATCCCGAAGTCGTTCCAGTTGGGGTATTTATTTACCTCTCAGACCTTGATCAGCAGCGTTCCTATCTTAAGATAAATATGAATTATAACTAAAACCCATATTCCATTTTAATATCAAAAACAAATTTCATTTAACTATTTTATATAAAATATATTTTTGTAAAACATTCTTACTTTTGGAAATCCCCCTTCTCGAATATAAGTATTATTTCTTAATTCATTGATTAAGAACTGAATTACTAAAATATCACTTTCCCTTCTACTTCTTTAAAAAATTCATTTAATGATTCAGATTTTTGTTCCAAAACTTTATTACTCACCCCTTTTCTAAATTCCCTTTTAACACTCTCTTTTCTAATCCATTCGACCATTTCCCGCTTTGAAAATCTTATTTTGATTTCCCAATTATACTTAATTTCATTATTAAGTAACGTTAATTTAAAATTAATGATTTAACACCTCATCTCTTTGTATAATTTTGGTTTAATATATAATCTTTTATTCTCAATTTCCTTTTACTTAATTCAAACATTAAGTCAACATTAATTTAAGCTATCGCTTAAAATTCCTTTTGTAACTTCGTTATAAAAATTCGGGTTTTAATATAAAACCGTCCGTAAACTCCTTTCACAATTCAATAGATCTCATTCCAACTTTGACTCCTTTTTTATATGTATTTCCATTAAAAGAAATCTTTTAGATTGTTATTAATAAAAATAATAATTCACTTCGATCATTAACTACTGTAGCTAATTTCTTTTATTAACTAAAATAAACAGTAAATTCCTTTTTGACAATCTTATTAAAATTTAAAACATTATTTGTTAAACCATTGCATTGGATTAATTCAAAACAAATTAATTTAACAATACATCCAGATAAAACCTTCAACCTAGTCAACTCAAAAACACGGTTATCTCGTTAACCGATTCCAATTAGTTCTCACTTTAAATTAATTAATAATATAATTATTTTAAATAATTCCGTTTAATTGTTTATTTAAAACAATTATCCAACTTTTAATCGTTAAGTTAATTTCTATTCACTTGTTTATAAATCTAATTAACATCAGAATTTACTTTATAAAATCAATTAATTATTAATCATAAAATTAAATAATAATTTATTTCCTTTTTATAAGCTTTTATTTAGAATAATAGATTTAGAAATCTATTTTGGTCATAAAATAAATTCTATAACTTCATTTCTGTCGATTCACTTGATAATAGATAAATATTTAGAAAATGATTTATGTATAGGCCATATACTACCAATTACTCAACCAACATTACCCATTAGTTTAAACAAAAAAAATATTGAATTTCAGGTCAACGGTCCACAATCAAATCAATCAGAATAGTTCATATCATGATAATATGAAGAAAAAATAACACTAAATATATTTGAGGAATCCCATTGGATCCCTCCCACCTGTTCTTCACTGAATAAAAATAGATTATCTCACATAAATTCATTCAATTCAATTTAACTGATAATTTCGATAATAGTAAATAACGATTATTTAACAGCAACCACTTAACAAAACAATTCAAACAATCAAACATGTGATTTAATAAACGTAACCAACAAGATAAGTTACATTCATTAGATCCAACCGTTAAAATAACGATTTGGTATTTCATTGGAATTAAACGACATTTAATTTCATTGGTTCAACCAATATATGAATATATATTTAAAAATCAGTCAACCATTAGCAACCATAGCACACAAAATGAAAACTCTACTTATATAAAATATAAGTGGGAAGAACTGAGTGAGTTTAATTTACCCTGAGTTGATTTATCATTGAAACCGTTGGTTTTAATTAAATTAAACGGGTGTTTAATTTAACTAAAATTCCCAGTTGATTCCAGTTCCATCCAGTTCTGTTCCAGAAAGTCCTGCTTGTCAAGACAATTCCAATGCCATCTAGTTTGCCAAATTCTAGTAATATTTGAACAGGTTATTAGCATTTAAAGTTAATTACTATTTAATAATATATTTGAACCATAATAATTACTAATTAGCATAATTAATTACATTATGAGGTTAATTGGCCGACCCCAAATTACTTTGTTCCCTCATGTTACTTTCGTTCCCTTTTTTGTTCGAAGCCACCTGTACCAAATATATTGTTATTATTTAAGTTTATGCACTTAAATTTAATTAACTAATTCTAATCATGGGTTAAACATACTAATTGCATTTATAATAAAGTCGACTGATCGAATCACATTGCTTTCTCATCTGTTTGTTCCGTCTCTCTTCATTAACATGAATACCGTTTAGAACTCACGCTGTCACCAAGGCTTTAATCGTCCACCCACCATTGTAGTTCAAGTTTAAACCCACGCCTATATTCAAATTCACGTTTTTAATATATAATAAACTTTAATCCATATGGTTAACTCTTAATCACATTTTAATTAAAAATTAATCGGCCTATACTTCTGCTTCTTCACCTTTCACTGTTCGAATTTCTTCCAAAATCTGCTTTGAAAAATGATTTCCATCACGTTACTTTGTCTCCAACTGTCCCACTTCTCTCCCTTGCGTCTTCTATTCCTTGCACAAACCCACGCGTACAAAAGAACCCACTGCCCTATCATCGAACTGCCACAATTCATTTACTTCACATTAGAAATGCCCAAAACGACTTCTTCTTTAAGAACCAAAAGTGCTTGCTGATCAAAACGTTACTGCTTCATACACATTGATTTCACTGAACTCACCACCGCTACAACATCACCCGTCACTTCCCAATCCAAGTCGTCGTACTCCGATCAGCAACCGCCATACAAAACCTCTCGAGCTCCCCTACCTATCCCCAAAAATTTGGACAACTTGATGATTCCAAAAGCCCCTAAATCGAGCTCAACGGTAGTGCTTTCAAGGCAAAAATCTAGTCACTACAGTCATCGACAGCCAATCACAACCGTTAGCCTATTAGATCTCAAGGAGTGGAATCTGTTTGTAGTTGAGTGTTTACTAAATGGCGCTGTGGATTTTGCGATCGAGGAAGAGGAAATTTTTATGTATATGGATCTTTCATTTTCTAAATGGTGGCTATAAGGCTGATGACCACGGAAATTTATTCGACCGAAAAAACTACAGTTGCGTATCTTATGTATATAGGGTTGGGGAAGAATTATTAATATAATATTAAATTGAAACTTCGATGTGAAGTAACGCCTTAAAACATCTACAAACAATCTCCGTTTTTCGATAAAAAATGCTAATCTTAGCATAAAAAATATATTTCGGACCTGATGGGACAGGTTTCGTCAAATTCCGAGGTTGTTTGTGAAAAGTCCTTTATAAATCACAAGTTAAAAATCACACGTTTAAATTTCCCACAATCATAGAATAAATCCAATCAACTTGAAACTTTGAAAATCTACTAGATCTTTTCCTTACGGATCCAATGAAATTTATTTCGTTAAAATCGGAGTTCGTTTGGCTAGTCGTTTATTCGTTTAAATTTATCCCTGTCTAAATTTGAAACACCCTACCTACGTTAATGTCACTCACAAAGGGAATGCCTTAACTTCAGTGGAGAATTCTAGGTAAAAATGCAGATAAATTACAAGACAGACAAATAAACAACAGAAAAACTAAATTTATTCCATAAGTACGTGATTCAGTTAAAATATTACAACAATTGTCTCAAACCAACTTTCAAATTATTACAACAAAATCTATGTCTTGAATTAAAACATAAAGAAGCGTTAAAACAACAATAAGGCAGCATAAATCACAATAAGAGAGTATCCAAAGCCATAGCCCAAGGAAAAAGATTCTAAGCAATACATCTACTCTCTTTAAGCTGGTGTAATGATCCGCATTGGCAGAGGTATTTTAATTAATTTATTTAATGATATAAATAGTGATATAGAGGATTTAATGGTTGGTTAATTAAATAACTTGGAATATTTAATTAAAATAATAAACTAAATAATATATTTAATTCTGAAATAATCAGAATTTGGTTGAAATGGCGATATGGTGTGAACTGGATCATCTATGATATATAATTCAGTTTGGGATTTGAATTTAAATAACGAATATATTATTTGAACGACAGTTTAAAAATATAATTATATTATAATTAAAATCGAGCTCGAAATGGCGCTGTAGTTCGTAATTTGGCGATTCGAACTTCAACTGAATGTACAGGATTCGTTTTAAGCCGGATTTCTGTGAAACAAGAAGCGTGTGGAGCTGGTGGAGTATATCTTTCTAGTGGAAGAGAAAAATGGGGATTTCGTCGTGTAGATTTTGATTCACGTCCAAATCAAATTTCAGAAAAGTCGTTGTGGAATTCCTTTATAATTTATAAAGGAATTATTTATATTTTAAAAAGGAATTTCAATATAAATCGAATATCGGGTTGACCCAGATTGAAATATCAAGTTATAAATTCATATAGAAATATTCTAGAGCTGTACAGTATTCCATGTGAATATAGACGATAATATTTATTTATTAATATTTTATTTAATTTTATTTAAATATATTTATATATTTAAATGGGTCATCCAGAGCTTTAAAAATAGCCACTTTTGCAAACGACCTTAGAATTCGACGAAACTAATTTTGTTGGATCCGCAATGTCAAATAGTTGTTAGATTCCCAGTTTCGTGATTTTTAGAGTCACTGTGTGGCCGTACGGATTTTTAGAGTGAAAAACAGTCAGTATTTCGACGGTTAAAAATACGCTGTGTGAGCATACGAAGTCAGAATTTGACAAAACCAGATTCGTTGGGACCGTAATGTCGAACTCTAGCTACATGTCGGGTTTCGTGATTTTTAGGTATCGTGTGTGATCACACGGATTTTTAGAGTGCAGAAACGGATATAAAACGATATAATAAAATATCTAAAATATCTAAAAAAAATCTAAATTGCCTATAAATACCCCAACTAAAATTCTAAACCTAATTTCATTTCCTAAGTTGGTCAACAACAAGAATTTGCGCCGCATTCTTTTTTTGTTCCTCCAGTAAAAAAATTCAACTAAGAAAAATCAAAAGAAATAAATGTAAAACTCTATAAATCATGATACAGGAAGATTAGAGACCCTTGTTTCCTGCTCTTCAAACTGATATGCGTCTGAATGGGATCGAACTACTTTTGTTCGGCCCTGTGTACTGGAGTGAGCTCTGGGGTTGGATTTCGACACAAATAAGGGTGGAACTGGGTTGATTCGGGATCAGCGTGGCGTTCGTAAGGGTGAGGCGCACCTCCCGAGGGATTTTGGTGACCTCCGGCTTCGTTTTTGACAGTACGTCGGCTCGGAAGGCTTCAGGCCGCCATGGTTTTGAGGGGATCGAGTTGGGTTTTATGGTGACCATGGGGTAGAGGATGAGGCGCTGGTTCGAACGGAGGTGATCGCGACCTCGATTGGTGGCCGAGGTGGTGGGAAGCATCAGTCAAAGTGGTGGTCAAACAGTGGGATTAGAAGAAGGATCGGCTGAGGCTTTGTGTTTGGGAGCGACGGGTTATCAGAGTAAAAGGGGAAGATGAGTTTCACGGGTCGGGTCTTTAAATTGGTGAGTGGGCCGTGATTAAAAGGGGTTGGGCCCAATAGGAGTAAATTTAAAGTTTTAGTTTAATTTAAATATTGTGTTAACTTGTTAATTAAATAACTTGATCATATGAAATCAGAATCATGAACTGTAAGTTGTGTTGGGACCGTATGGACGAGAGCTTCACGATGAAGCTGACTGGAAGTGGATAGGGGCTCGTATGAATTTACGGCGAAATAAACTGCTTGATTCAAATCAAATAACAGTTTATCGTTCTTTAACGATGAACTGCAAATGTGAGTAAATCTCACTAACTCTGAACAATTTATAATTTCATGTTGTATTTTTAGAACTGTTAAATATTGGTTGATTGACTGTGTGTTGACTGTTTGATTGAACTCTAATCAGTTAGTAGAATTTCTATATTTGATTCTGTTTAATAGAATATATCATATGGAACTGAAAGTGATGTTATCTATATTGTTTAACATCTGTGATGCAGGGAAATAGGTTGGAGGAATCCAACTGGATTCCTCAACAGTTATTTTATTATTTTTCGTATATGGTGATATATGATGTGATATATAATTTGTTGTCGATTATATGTGTTTGGACGATACTGATCATCGTGATTTGATATGTTGAACACCATAACATACCGAAGTGTTGATAAGGGAATATTTTCAAAGTGATATTTGAAAATAAAATATTTATAAATGGAATATTTATAAATAAGAAATATTTATAAATTGGAATATTTATAAATAGGAGATATTTAGAAAAGGGAAATTATAAAATCAAAGAATAGATTTGAAAAGGAAATATTTGCAAACCATTTGCAAATAGAATAATAGAAAAGGAAATATTTGTAAATCATTTACAAATAGAATTGATAGGAAATATTTAGAAAATAAATAGAGTTAAAAGGGAAATTTATTTATAACGGAATAGGACGTTATAGAAGGGAAAACATTATAAAAAGGAAACTGTTATAAGAAGGAAATCATTTTAAAGTGGAGAACCGTTACTAAAAGTAAATCTTTAAAAATGAATAAACGTTGTTAAAAAGGAAATCTTTATAAAGAGAATAAAGGAGTTAAATCGAATATGGTATTCGAAGGAGTTAAATCGAATATGGTATTCGAAAGTAATAAATCGAATATGTTATTCGAAAGGGGTTAGTCGAGTCGAGTTGGTTAGATAGAGTTAACCAGTTAGAGTAAAAGGAGTTAATCGAATATAGTTTATTCGAATAGAAAGTAAAAGGAGTTAATCGAATATAGTTTATTCGAATAGAGTAAAAGGAGTTAATCGAATATAGTTTATTCGAATAGAAAGTAAAAGGAGTTAATCGAATATAGTTTATTCGAATAGTAAAAGGAGTTAATCGAATATAGTTTATTCAAATAGAATAAAGGAGTTAATCGAATATATAGTTTATTCAAATAGAATTAAAAGAGTTATCGAATATAGTTTATTCGATAGGAGTTAAGTGAATAGAGTTAAAGTTAAATCAAAAGAGTTAAGTGAATAGAATAAATTGAATAGAGTTATCAAATATACCTTATCGAAGGAAAGAATTATCGAATAGAAAAGATTTGAAAGAGAGTTACGTAAGGAAGTTTGTTAAAGAATTAGAAGGGTGAACTTTGTTTATTTCAAGGTTAGAAATGTTGTTCAGTTAAGGTCTGAGAGGTAGTATTACCCCAACTTGAGTGACTTCATTTTTAACTAAGGAATGGTTAAGGTTCGATAGTAAAGGATGGTTAAGTGAATTTAGTAATTAAAGAAAATGGTTTGAGTTGGCATCGCGATGGTTTGTTTAAACATCTGTCTAAGTCCAATGAAGAAGCTTTGGAAATGTTTTCCAAATAAGAAACCAGAAATGTTTTAAAATTAATGAAAACAAGAAATGGAAATGTTTTCCATTGTTAATAACGTATATTTTCCAAATTTAGAAAATAAGAAATATTGAATATATGGAAACAGGAGATAAGTAAATTAATGAAATAAAGAGATAAATGTTGAATGATGTTTGATCGATATAAATTTCCATTTGGAAATAATATCGTTGTTTGCACAACTGTTTCTCTTCGATAGTTAAATCATAGACTATCGAAGTTTTGACCATTTTAATGTTGTTAATATGGAGAGACCAATTGGATTATTATCCAAAGAACCACTCTGTATTGGCATAATCGTTGCAAATCATATATGCCAAAGGAAATTGAAGACGGAGTTATGCAAGGGCTATCCTATTTACAGAATAGTGCCTTCGGTTCATCCTGTTCTTGGATGACTTGTATAAAAGGATGTCTGACGGAGTATTTCCAGACGATCACATATATTGATTTATCCAACCGTACCAAGAGTGGAAGCAGAGAAGGAAACTTCTTTTAGCTAACACATAATGTATGGTTGAGGACGTCAATCGGTGATTTGATGGATTTGACGAGGTGGCATTCAAAGTGAATCTGGTGTGATGATATAACGTAGCTTCTAGCCTCACATCCGGTAAATGACAGAAATCGGGCAGGCAGATGGCTAAGTCGATCGCTCCGAAGTAGGGTGTATAATCACCTGATCTAGAGTTTCATTTATTTCTAAAAAATCTATTGTTGATGTTGTCCCATTCGGGAAACGGTTGCTGATCCCAACCGTTGGTGATATACATTCGATACACTCAAGCGAAATGAGTGGTCGGTCATGTGTGGTCGGGTTGCAAGATATTCTTGTTGAACCTAGTGTATTCCTCTCTAGAGGTACACTAGCGAAAGGTGGTTCCATACCTTGTCATAGTTGGAAATTCATTACCCAATACGTGCTTGCGGTTTTGATTGTATACTATATATGTAGAACGTGAGATGAAAGCATTTCTGCTAGATGATTATTATAGTTGTGGTTGATAGACATTATTATAATATCAAAAGGTTTTTGATATAAAGATAATTTGGATTCTCATAAGGGAAAAACCTGTTCCATTACACGGCGTGGTCTTATGAGATATCGTTTACTTGTTCAAATTGTTTTAAACTGTTTTACTCATACCAGTCCCATGACTGACCCGGAGTTTATTTGTTTGTTTCCCTAAACTCTTGGGTGCCTAAATTTGTACGGGCAGTCAAGTAGTCGGGATTTACAGATATACTAGAAGAGCTTGGAGCAGGAGGCTTCAGGATTATATAGCTATAGTTATTTCCGCTGTGTTGTAAGTTCTGTACTTTGATAATGATATGTATATTCAAGTACATATTTGTATTTCAAAGTTATGTTATGAAATATATTTATTCGTTCCGCTGTGAGATTTGTGTTACTCTGATATTGTGTTCTTCTTCTTCTTCTATTCTAAGTTTCTATCTTATCTATCCTCACCCTCTAATTTCTTTCATTAATGACCGGTATTTTTCGATGTTTGGTTAGTCATCATTGAGTTTATGGCGATAATCAAAGTCGACAAATTCCCGGGTCATTACAGCTGGAAATGATCCGATTTAAGCTGAAGTATTTCATCCCTGCGGACCTTGAGGGGGTGGGGACGGAAGAAAAGAAGACAAAAGAAAATGGGTCAGACATGAGTCTGGTAAGTCTAGTGAATATTTAGCATGTAAACAAGAAAAGGGTTATGACAGGAATAAACTGAATCTAGGTCAACACCCTAGAAATAAGATAATAAGGCTGAATATGCTATTGCACTCATTTCACTTCTCTGCACCACCTAACTTGTGTCCCAACTAGTAATCTATATAAAATGATCGTATTGTAATGTGATCCCAATCCCCGCAATTGTGGTAGCCTTCAGGTGTACATCTATCGTGAGGATTCCACCTCAATCTGCCTAGTTGCCATGAACAAGTTATATGCACACTTACTACCCTATCGATCGACTCCTTACTCGTATTAATTTTTCCTTGTGTCTGTGTCAATCGGCCTTCTCTTGCTTATAGATACCATGTGCTGGTCCCACCATAAGGTGTATCAATCCTTATGATAGCAACCCGACACGATTCAAGATGCACAGTATATAACTACTGGTACCCAGTGCCTGCCTTTTCCCACTCCGGAGTACGTGCACGCCGTAAACCGTCAGAACCTACACTGACGTACCCCCTGCCGCTGTTTTGACTACTTATAATCAGCCCAGTAATCGTGCCCCACCATGCCTAGTTACGGGTACCATGATACATCTCTGTGGGTTACGGCTGAAATGAGTCCCCGTTACTAGGGTTTCCTACTGGTTAAGTCTGTGCGCCTATATTTACTAATATTACCTACCAACCCGATATGTACTTAACCCTCCCTCTGAATCAAGCATGTTTATTTAATGGTTAAGTTTGTGGACCTATATTTACTAATATTACCAACCCAACTTGATATGTACTTAACCCTCCACACATTATGCCATATTGGTTAAGTGTTGTCCATTCATGTTAACTTAACCCACCCATTCATCATGTCATGTTGGTTAAATGTTTCTTATTAACTTAACCCTCTTCACTTATCATGTTGGATTGGTTAAGTGTTTCCTATTAACTTAACCATGTTTGTCCATCAAGTTATATTGGTTAAGTATTTCTTGTTAACTTAACCCCACATGTTCATCATGTTGTATTGGTTAAGTGTCATCAATCAATTCAAGTTACTTAACCCACCTACTTGTCATGTTACTTTGGTTAAGTGTTGCTTTTTTGTCAACTTAACCCAACCACAAATCAAGTTATATTGGTTAAGTGTTGCCCTCTTATTTTAACTTAACCTTACCACAAATCATGTTATAATGGTTATGTGTTTCTTATTACTTAACCCTACCCATTCATCATGCTATACTGGTTAAGTGTTTCCTATTAACTTAACCCTAGTCATTCATCTTGTTATATTGGTTAAGTGTTGCCCTCTTGTTTTAACTTAACCACAAATCAAGTCATATTGGTTAAGTGTTGCCCTCTCATTTTAACTTAACCTTACCATTCTTGTCTTAGCTTTAATTCATTCATTAAAGCACCAACCAATCACATTAGATAGGTATTGTTGCGGTTACTGGATGTGCCGGTCGGGTTCGGGCAGTTTTACACCGCAACTCAGTCTAACCTCGGATTCTTTTGGGCTTGATGCACTAACCTTTCATATTAGATATATATTGTTACAGTTGTTGGATGTGTCGGGCGGTTCCGGGTAGTCTTACACTGTAACTCAATCTAACCTCGGGTTAGGCATATTCGTCTTTTTCTAAATTTACATATTTACCTTTTTTGTTTATATGTAAATTATTGTCTTTCAAGTCATGCCCAATTCCTCTCTAAATCATATTCATAATTTTAGGTATATAGATTATGCCAATTTTATGCCACTAATCATTCATATATTTATGGGCAAAATTATGCCATTAATATGAATTTAAGGTTTTCCCAACGTTACCCCCGTCATATGTTTGCACAATTCACATAGAATGTTAGGCTCGTAGCTTAGCCTAACTTATATACAAAAGGGGAAAGAAGGGAGCATGTACCATTCACACAACATAAAATAATAAGGGACTAACTAAACATGTGTCATGTAAACGTGGCATAATATAATGAACTTGCATTTTTGGATCCAACTAACATGAGTCTATAAGCATACGAGATTGCCCAAATCCAACTAGGCATGTAAATGTAAACTTTTATTTTGGGTCTAATGAACATAAACCTTAAGCATATAGAATTGCACAAGTTCAACTAGACATGTGAATGTAAACTTTAATTTGGATCCAATAATCAGGAATATTAAACATATGGAGTTACACAGGTTTAACAAGGCATGTAAATATGAACTTTTATCTTGGATCCAACAAACATGAATATTAAGCATATGGTTTTACACAAGTTTAAGAAGGCATGTAAATATGAGCTTTAATTTTGGATCCACTTTTCATATATCTAAATGTGAATCTAAACATAATACATGTCTTAGCCTAACCACTTGCATGATTCAATAAACATAGATCTAAACATAATACATGTCTTAGCCTAATAACTTGCATGATTTAATAAACATAAATCTGAATGTAGATCTAAACAACTGGCATGATTCAATAAACATAGATCTAAATGTAGATCTAAACAACTTGCGTGATTCAATAAACATAGATCTAAATGTAGATCTAAACAACCTGCGTGATTCAATAAACATAGATCTAAATGTAGATCTAAACAACTTGCATGATTCAATAAACATAGATCTAAACAACTTGCATGATTCAATAAACATAGATCTAAATGTAGATCTAAACAACTTGCATGATTCAATAAACATAGATCTAAATGTAGATCTAAACAACTTGCATGATTCAATAAACATAGATCTAAACAACTTGCATGTTATATAACATGAAAAAGTCACCAAATTTACATAATATACGATTGGTTTAACATCAACATATAACCACAATAATCTCACAAGCATATACGATAGAATCATTACAAGAATAGGCATAAATCAGCATCGTCATTATCTTACAACTAGGAATTACTCTAGTTTTCATTTTATTTCAAATCACAACTTTTAATCGTTCACATCTAAATAATAACAGGACTTACAAAGAAAAGAAAGTCTTGTTTTTCTAGGATCTGTTTTCAGAATTTGAAAAGCAATCCCTTGAAGAAGACTATCAATTTCTCTAAGTAAGTTTTGATTCGTAGCTTTAATCTTGCTTTCAAGTTGAAGAAGGAATGGTGGCTAAACTAGAACGATCATGGACGGCATGGTGGGTCCTTGGAATGAATTTCTGTGATTTAGGGTTTGAGGACTAGGGTTGCTTTTATAGAAGTTAAATCTTATGTGAGCCATTAGATCGTTTTAGGAGCAATCACAGCCGTCCAGACTAGATAGAGTTATCCAGAATTGTCACCTAAGCCCTAGTGACTCAGCAATAGGTCAGAAAGGACTCGGCAATGAGTCAGAATCTTCTCAGATTTGGATCTGGGCGAGGGGGTAGGTCGACCTGGCCTGGGGTAGGTCGACCCCCAGGTCAACCTGCCTTCATATAGGTCGACTTGTCTGGGTTATTTTACTATTTAATTTTCTGAATTTCTCTTGAATCTTTCGAAGGCCATAACTTCTTCATACGAAGTTTGATTTACGAAAACTTGGACTCTATTCCTAGCAGAATTCCGAGAAGAACGCAATGGCATAACCCATTTCCCTTAATTCTCACTCAAAAAATTAAGTATTCTTTAATTCATTCTTTTAATATTCTCAAAGAATACGGGGTGTTACAAAATTGGCCAAACAATATAAACGATTAAGGCGTTTATCATTGCCACGATCAAATGATAAGTTCGATTAACACAAAAATTGAAATCTTATAATAATTAATTAATATGAATCTAACAACATAAGTTTCGTCTCATTCCGAGACTATTTCCCGGTATGCTATTTTTATACACACCACAATGCTATTTTGGACACCAATTTATCCGGTATCCAAAAATAACAAACTATAAATCTATCCTGACTCTAAATATCGATACGAACTCAGCGGAATTGGTTTTGTGGCTTAACTCGATCGTCTTCTCAAGTCATACACAAATACCCCTCTATTAAATTAAATTAAATTAATTACGCACTATAGAAAATGACTAAGCATTTATGGCTGCCGTTGCCATATAAGACATCGGTTTGCCATGGAATTTTATACCATACAATAATTTAACGTTACGATTCCAATGAAACTAATTTCATCGAAAACTGAGCCCGTTTGCAAAATCGCTATTTTAAAGGCATATATATATATAATACCGATTAAAATATTATATAAATCCAAAATAACCTAATTAAATAATAATAAATTATTGTTTTCATAAATATCCAAACAGCATATATCTATAGCTTCAAATATAAAATATACAACTCAGTATTATTATTTTCGAGTTAAACGGTATCCGAGTTATATTAAAAATCCTTAAATTAATTTAATACAGGTTATCGTTTTATTAACAATTTCCATATCGACTATTTTAAAATTTGCTTTGGACATAACTAACAATCTATAACACGAAATCTGAATTTTTCTCTTTCATATGAAAATGATCATCAACTAGATTCCAACGTTTCTTGTTTCACAGAAATCCAACTTATATCGGATCCTGTATATTCATTTAAAATTCAAAACTCCATATTATGAACTTCTATGCCATTTCGAGCTTGATTTAAATTATATATAAACTTAATGTTCAAACTTCATTGTTAATAGCGAATTAAATATTAAAATCCATTAGTATTCAAATATAATATTTAAAATAAAATTTAAATATTCGAATTCAATTAGTTGAAAAATCTGAGTCGTTACAACTCGGGTTCAATATTTTTGTGTTATGATTATTTATTGTTAGATGATTACCGAATATATATATTTGCATATATTAACTGGACATATTAAATTAAACGCCAGTTTAATTTGATTTAAATCAATCGTTATTTTTAATGATTGTAACCAATTGAGATAACATACCTTATTGCTCATTTTATAATAATATAAACGTACAAATTAATAGTTGGATGCTTGAACTGGTGTTATTGGTTGATTTTTGAAATTATATATGAATATTGAATTGAATGATATTATTCAAGCTAACCAATTGGACGTAGGCAAATCAGGTAGGAGGGATCCAACTGGATTCTTCAAATTTATTGTTTATTTTCATATTAAAATTATATGGACTATTTAACCAATATGATCAGATGATTTCTTTGTTTGTTGATTACTGAATCGTAATTCAGTGTTTGTTTGCTATTAACAATTGGATAGTATTGGTTGAGTAATTGGCAGCATACAGCCTAAAAGTCCATCATTTTATTAATGTTGATTTACCGTTAAGTGAATGGATAGAAATACAGATATAAAATTTATTTTATAACTGAATATGGATTTTGAAATCTGTTATTTTGAATGAAAGATTAATAAAAGAAAACAAATATTTATTATTTATTATTTTTTTAATTATAAGTAATTATTAAATTATTTTATAAAGTAAATTCTTATGTTAATAAGTTTTATAACCCACGTGAGAAGAAATTTACTTAAGGGTTAAGAAGAGGAAATTTAATGGGATTATTTAAATTAGTTATATCATTAATTAGTTGGTTAACGAGCTAACCAGATTTTGAGTTGACTAAGTCAACTGCTTTAACTAAAATGGATTATTAAACTAAATTATTGTCAACTAATTTAATGGAGATATTTGTGACAAATAGTTATGGAATGTAATACGGCTTCTCAAGAGAATTAAAACATCTTTTAATTAATTTGTTTTGAAGATAATTATTGAATTGTTAATTAATTAATAAAGTTGATTATTATTTTAATAACCTTGAAAGAAAGGTGAACGACTATATTGGTCATTAATAAGGAGATAAACTATTTATAATTTAAATGAAGTTGAAATTGATTATTATTTAATTAATAATAATTAAGGTGATAATCTTGTAATTAGAATTGAATGAATGACGATCATGAAGTCATAAGGCTCTGTTATGGTTAAATGAATTTTCAAGCGAATTTATATTAATAGTAATATAAGTGAAGTTAAAATTGAATTCTTATTGGAGCTCTTATTGATTGGATTTTATAAAAAATCCAACTGATATAAACAAGATTTATTAAAGGTAATTTGGGGATAATATGATGTTTAAATTAGCGTTACTTAATAACGGAGTTAAGTAAAATAATTGGAATTAATAATGAGTTTTTCAAAGGAAAATTGTCACAAACCCGTAACTTCCCCGGTAAGGAAAGCCCGGATGATCCTGAGAACATGACAAATTCGAACGTAGACAGAAAAACATTTCATTGTTAACTACAACAATTCATCAGAATACAAGAATATACAGAGTATAAACAAATAATATACATTTACCAAATATCAGAGATTACAGTAAATTACATAGCAATGGAAAATAATACAATACGCAACTGAAGGAGATATACGGATACAAAGCTTTCCGGATATCATTCCAGCTGTAAACCAGGATCCTGTGAATATAAATCTGCAAAACCAAAACTACTAGCTGCCTGTGTCAAAATAAGGGCACCCAGAGTTTAGGTTAAAACAATAAATTCCAGGTCAGTCAGGGGACTGGTGTGAGAACTAAAACAGTTATTTGAAACTTTACTTTAAATCAGATATGTCAAGGGACCACGCCATATAACACGGAACGGGTTTCCTCCCAAGAATACCAGTGCATATAACAAAACAGCGCAATGCTTTTTGGAAAAATGAAGCTATTATAAGACCCAGGTCCTATCATGCAATGCAACGCAAGCCGGGGGATAGGGTTTTCCCTTATAATAGCCAAACTTGCTTAGTACGTTTAAAACAAATCATTTGATACTATTATAAGTGCATAGTGTACAAAACAACTTCAAATCATAAGTATCAATCATAGGCGGCATGGGTACCATATATCATGTCGCCAATACTAGGCTCTACAAATAAAACCGCAAAGTCGCATATTTGGAAATTGGATTTCCGTCTGTGAACCGAGGCAAAAGATAGTCCTCTACCGATTCGAGACAATCTAGCTCATGTCTCAGGATCAGAGCTCGAGTGACCCTTGGATAGTTAGGGTCGGTCCACCGATGTGGATTAAAATGCCTGAACACTGCGTTTCCCCACCCTTTGGGGCGTAAATGAGCCAAATGACTCCATCGGCTCCACACAGTCACCGATATATCCAAGGCGCCTCGCAACAGCAACAACCACATAAGTCAAACTCGTCAGGGCATGTAAAACCACTGACGCCACTTCTAACTAGAAGGAAATGCATGCCCTCCCTAAGGTCCTCTCCCGTTTCTGATTCACAACCGGGGTGTGAGGCTCGCGAATTCACGTTACACAAAGCTATGCCACACAGGCGGTGCTTTGATCATCAATCACAAGACTTTGCTTTTCAACAGAAGCCTCGATCAATTGCCACTTAGGCATGCCACACAAGCAATTCACTCCATGCGTTTGATATCCATCAATATATAACTTCTGAGCTCGTACGTCTCAGAGAAGGGCGTTAAGCAAGAGAATAAATTCTCCGCCGCCAAACAGATATATATTTAATAGAAATCAATCACACAGAATAAAATCCATTGTCAGACACACAGTCCATTTACAAGTTCGTTCTAGGTCTGAACGAAACCGGAGGCACCGTGTACCTCGCATATCCATCGATCTCCAAATATGTCTGGACGATCACTAACTGATTCCCTCCTCTTGGGTGTACGGCCCAATCAAGATCATCAGTAATCACCCAAACGACATGAAGACCTCCGGTCTTCGACCACCGTCTTCATCCTCAACACCACGTCGAATCAGTTATTCAGAATGGGATAGACCCAGTCTTTCTGAATAACTCGCATATATAATAAACAAGTGTTACACAAACACAACATACGCCTCATTCCAATTCAGAATATTCTTTTATTCAAATATTCTTATACTTTGGGAAAGGTTCCCATTAATTTTATCAAAGATAAATTCTTTAAATTTATTCTTTAATCTTCTTTGAATATCAATTCAAACTAGATAGGACTAGCAAACCACACCGAAGTAATCATTTATTTCCCAATCCCAACCTATTCATCCTATGAAGTAAAACTGGTAATACTTCATATCTAACACCACGGTGTTATCGGTAAATTCAATTACCATTTCACGTTCAAATCTAATTAAAGATTTAACTATCGCCCGAAGTAAAACTGGTGATACTCCATTCTCGATCTATTCAATCTAATTAAAGGTTCATTAAAACTCCACTTAGTTTAATCTTTAACTGGGTTAAAGAATCAGTGTCATTTAAACACGGTTCACGATAAACCCAAAATCACATTCCATTAATTATCGGGTTAAAGAACAAGTGTTATTTAAAACATTGTTCACTATAAACCAAAAAATCAATACCAATTCAATTCCAATTAAATATTATTTAATTGGTATACTTCATTTAATCTAAATAAAAAGATCTTCTCAACTGGGCTTAAGAACAGTGTTAATGAAGACACCATTCACGACAAACCCAAATCACATTTGATATTAAATACAAGGCTCTGAATAGAAAATATACCGGCTTATATTCAATATCAAATTCTACGACCAACAAATATCGTATTGGAAATAATGATATTAACATATCTTTCAAATTCTGATAACAATACCTGTATCATCACGAAATCCAACATCGAAATATTCCAAAGACAATTTCGATTCAAATCCATTCCAATTCAATTATTGGAAATTCTGGTTACTTTTAAAACCCTTTTCAAATTCAATTTATTTATTTAAAAATAAATAGAATTATAATTCTAGTTCAAAACTAGTTCATTACGATAAAAATCTATTTTTATCTTTTCAAATATATAGTTTTTCATCCTAATTCTTCCCAAATCATTTCTTATGATTTTTCACAAATTATTTCTATTTTTAATAATTTTATCAAGGCCCGTACAGTCGATTTCCATAAGCGGCCATCGAACTGCACTTACAACGACCTTTTCCAAATTTTATTTGGACATAATTCCTAATCCAACCGTTAGATTTCAAATTTCTAATATTCATTAGAAAGCCCTTTTCGATACGAACCTAACAGTTCCGGTTTTAGGAGAATCTGACGGTCGGATCTCCCGCAATATCCATTCGAAGTCAATGATCGAAATTCACGAACTACCGCGGCGCGGCGCATTCTATTCAGGCCATTATATATATAATATATTATATATATTTCGTCGGTTTCCTTTCAAAACGTATCTTATAAATTGTTTTAAATTCGTTTTCGAAACGATTTCAAACTTCATGTTCGATTTCTAATCAAAATTGAATATTCCAATATAAATTCGTTTTAAATTCATTTCAAATCGATTTCAATTCAAATCCATTTCAATTCAAATCGGTTTCAGTTCAATTTCAATACGTTTTAAATTCAATTCAAAACAATTTCAATTCTATTTCAATCTAATTCGAATTTCAATTCTTTTCAATTTAATTTGAAATTCAATTTATTTCAATTTAATTCGACTTTCAATTCATTTCAGTTTAATTCGAATTTCAATTTAATTCGAATTTTCAAATCTATTCAATATTCCTTGAAAAATGAATAAAATCGATATAAATATCGTTCACGTCAAAATGGCGTCAATCAAATCAACACGGCTTTTATTCAACACATGAAATTATTTTATTTCAACACGTGAAATTGTTTTATTTCAACACATGAAAATATTTTATTTCAACACATGAACCTATTTTATTTCAACACATGAAATTATTTTATTTCAACACATGAAATTATTTTATTTCAACACATGAAAATATTTTCTAAATTGGAATGAGGCCCAATCAATTACCATATAATATTAATTATATGGATTTTCTACAATCGCATGTATTTAATAGCAATAATCAACCATCATCCAGAGTGCACCACACAACTGCATAAGCATTAAATATAAATATTTAACGCTTATAACAGTCTGTCAATCAATCGATCGACATACAACTAATTATTGGGATTAGTGTATGTCATATATCATCCCAATACCCGTGTGGGGTTTCAATCAATCAAACACAGATTTTATTTGTGTAGTTGGGTAATGTGTAAAATTTATCGTCCCAATCCATATCAGTCAAATCAGTGTATATAAACAAATCAGCCGATTTGTTTATAAATATTTGTTTTATATACACGTTAAAAATTATATTTTTAACTATAAAATATTTTATTTCATTCCACATCACACAATAAAATTTCACAACATAGCAACCAAACAAACAAGTCATTCATGGTCTGTGGACGATGGGTGTCGGGTGCTACTAAGCACCGTCTGCATCCTAGTATATATTTCAAACTAGAAATAAATTAAAAGTAAGGAGTTCTCACCGACTAGCTAATCCAATACCACAACTCTTCTTATGTAGAAAATCTTCATCGTGCTCGCCTTTTTATCTCTTTCATTGTCCGTAGCCACTACATATATAAAAATCGCATTTTTATATTCTCTCTACCTCACGATAAAAATAAAGTTCAGATTTTTATTTCACTTCACATATTTTTACAACGCTTCTTTCTATATAAAAATTGTATTTTTATACTTCAACTTCATATATAAAGATCGAATTTTTATCGTTACTTCATATATATATATATATCGAATTTTTATTTCAAATCTCTACTATATAAAAATCATATTTTCTCTCTCGTCCTTCTTTATTTAAAAATCCACCCTTTCTATTTTTACAGATCTAACCTTTTTATTCTCAAAGATCTAAACTTTTTATTTCTTTAAGTCATATCTTTATCGTTATAAAAATCAAAGCTTTACATGATGTAAAAATCTAATCTTTTCAAAAATCTAATATTTCTAAACTAAAAATATAACCTTTATATGATAAAAAATATATATACTCTTTATAACAACGTAAAAACTGGTTATATATGCTACTATATATATAAACTAATTTTATTTAATTTTAGAATTTTAAATGAACTAGAAAAAAACTCACCTCCAGTCGAACTCGAGCTGACAGGCCGCGGTGGGGGAGTCAGGTGGCCGGCGGAGGAGCACTGCCCGCGGTGATCTCGATTTGGGGCTGTAGAGGGGGTTTAGGCTATCGAGGCAAGCATGGGGGTAGAGGAGAGGGAAGCGCGCGCGAGGGGGGGTTATGGCGGTCGGAGTCATGGTCGGCGATGGAGTAGGCGGCGCGATGGGTGGTAGGGCGAGGGGCGGCATTGATTCGTCTAGGTTTTTTTTCTTTTATTTTTCTGTTTTGAAAACAGACGGGGGGGGGGGGGGAGCGGGGGAGGGGGATAAAGGAGAAAGAGATGTTGAATTTTTTATTTAATTTTTATTTTAATTTTCAAAAAGTAACTTTTTATTTTGACTTCAAAATCGAACTCACCGACTGTTGTCCATAGCTAATTACCCCCATTCCGAACACAATGGGATATGTATCGCAGGATGATTCGACTGTTTCGATCAGTTTTCATCAAAATCAAAATATAACTCTATATATTGAAATTGAACGCACATTTCAATTTTACCGGGCCCGCCTACAGACTCTAAAAATTCCCGAAAAATATTTTCTAGCTTTGTACTGACGATACGGTCCTAACAAAACTAATTTCGTCAAATTCTGTGACCGTTTGAAAAATGGCCATTTTCCAGTCGATTAAAATCATCTAAAACTGGTCAAATGCGTTTTCCTTCATCACGCTCACATATTGATTCAGAAAATTACAAAATTTGAAACCTAGCAATAACTTGACATCACGGATCCAACAAAAGTGGTTTCGTCGAAAACCGACGTCGTTTGCAAAATGGCCATTTTTAAGGGCCAGAATTCCATAGCGACTATTCTGAATTTTCAACTGGGCATAACTTTTTATCCCCGCTATGAAATTTCGATTTTTCGGATATGTTGGAAAGATATTCTCAATTAGATACAAATATATTTGGTTTTGCTAAAATCCGGTTTATTTTGCACCCGGTACATTCATTTGAATTTTGAAATCGAATTATCGAATTACCGCGCCATTTTCAATTCCTTTTATAATTATAAATAAATAATTATATTCTAACGACGATCTATATAAATATATACGTTCGAATTCTATTCAAAATAAAATTTTCGTCTTTATTATTTAAAATAATCATTTTAAATATTCAAACTTCATTAAAATTACCAAAATAAAATTTTCAAATTGGCTCAGATTTCCGGGTTATTACAATCTCCCCCACTTAAAACTTTTCATCCCCGAAAAGGAACGAAGCCGAAAGTTGTTTAACTAATCAACTCAACTTCCATTATTTTCATTACGGCTTAAGTCCTTTAACTTTCCAGTTTCTAAGAACTTTTCAAATTTTTCAAAAATTTGGCTAACACCCTAAATTTTCGAAAAATTTCGCCATAACCTCCCCTGCACCCGGGACTTCGAGATATTTCATATAACCTCCCATGGCCTTCTTCAATCCAAAAGAAAAAGAAATAGCCAATCGGCTCATAAAATCATCATCACCCAAACAAAACAGTAAATTATGGTAAACATGTACCTATTTGTCGGGCAAACAATTTTATTCTTCTGCTCTAGCCTCTTTGCTATGACCTGTTCAATGTAAGTACTTGTACATGCATGCAAATGCGATAAATTTTCAATACAACTCACTATTTGGTTCAATTTGGCAAAAGGTTCAACATTTAATTAATCGAACAATAATCAAACAACACAACCATCAATCATTTAGTTGATTATCATTTCAAATTTATAATTTTGTTATATAGTCAAAAATCATATTTTTGGTGCCAAATCACAACAATAGGCCCTATCTAATTTTGGTTCTCACACCAGTCAATAGGAAATATATAAATATCACACCTTCGACACTCGAACACTAATTCTGATGATGAAGCTTCAATCATTAGAACCATCTACGGGCGACTGGAGCGTGATTCTATATCTATCCAGTATATTAAAATCTCGAATACCCGTGGATCAGACGTGTATGCAAAATCTTTATATACTGGATTGTCCAAATCAATATAAATAAATAATCAAATACGAATAATTGATTTAAATTTTCAAAACAAAATTTGTTTTCACTTTAAAAATATACTCTTCACACTCGTTCTAGGATACTGCTGATCCCATCTCTAACGAGCCATTCCCATTGGATATTACTAATCCAATTTCTGATGAATTCTTTCGTATGGTTCTAATGTGTCTTGTTCTCTGAGCTTTGTAAACCAAAGCTCTGATACCAACTGTCACAAACCCGTAACTTCCTCGGTAAGGAAAGCCCAGATGATCTTGAGAACACGACAAATTCGAACGCAGACAGAAGAACATTTCATTGTTAACTACAACAATTCATCAGAGTACAAGAATATACAAAGTATAAACAAATAATATACATTTACCAAATATTAGAGATTACAATAAATTACATAGCAGCGGAAAATAATACAATACGCAACTGAAGGAGATATACGGATACAAAGCTTTCCGGATATCATTCCAGTTGTAAACCAGGATCCTGTGAATATAAATCTGCAAAACCAAAACTACTAGCTGCCCGTGTCAAAATAAGGGCACCCATAGTTTAGGTTAAAACAATAAACTCCAGGTCAATCATGGGACAGGTGTGAGAACTAAAACAATTATTTGAAACTTTACTTTAAATCAGATATATCAAGGGACCACGCCGTATAACACGGAACGGGTTTCCTCCCAAGAATACCAGTGCATATAACAAAACAACGCAATGCTTTTTGGAAAAATGAAGCTATTATAAGACCTAGGTCCTATCACACAATGCAACGCAAGCCGGGGATAGGATTTTCCCTTATAATAGCCAAACATGCTTAGTACGTTTAAAACAAATCATTTGATACAATTATAAGTGCATAGTGTATAAAACAACTTCAAATCATAAGTATCAATCATAGGCGGCATGGGTACCATATATCATGTCGCCAATACTAGGCTCTACAAATAAAACTGCAAAGTCACGTATTTGGAAATTGGATTTTCCTTCTGTGAACCGAGGCAAAAGATAGTCCTCTACCGGTTCGAGACAATCTAGCCCATGTCTCAGGATCAGAGCTCGAGTGACCCTTGGATCGTCAGGGCCGGTCCACCGATGTGGATTAAAATGCCTGAACACTGCGTTTCCCCACACTTTGGGGGGTAAATGAGCCAAATGACTCCATCGGCTCCACACAGTCACCGATATATCCGAGGCGCCTCGCAACAACAACAAACACATAAGTCAAACTCGTCAGGGCATGTAAAACCACTGACGCCACTTCGAACTAGAAGTAAACGCATGCCCTCTCTAAGGTCCTCTCCCTTTTTTGGTTCACAACCGGGGTGTGAGGCTCGCGAATTCACGTTACACAAAGCTATGCCACATAGGCAGTGCTTTGATCATTAACCACAAGACTTTGGTTTTCAACAGAAGCCTCGATCAATTGCCACTTAGGCATGCCACACAGGCAATTCACTCCATGCGTTTGATATCCATCAATATATAACCTCTGAGCTCGTACGTCTCAGAGAAGGGCGTTAAGCAAGAGAATAAATTCTCCACCGCCAAACAGATTTATATTTAATAGAAATCAATCACACAAAATAAAATCCAATGTTAGACACACGGTCCATTTACAAGTTCGTTCTGGGTCTGAACGAAACCGGAGGCACCTTGTACCTCGCATATCCATCGATCTCCAAATACGTCTGGACGATCACTAACTGATTCCCTCCTCCTGGGTGTACGGCCCAATAAGGATCATCAGTAATCACCCAAACGACGTGAAGACCTCCGGTCTTCGACCACCGTCTTCATCCTCGACACCACGTCGAATCAGTTATTCAGAATGGGATAGACCCGGTCTTTCTCAATAACTCGTGTATATAATAAACAAGTGTTACACAAACATAACATACGCCTCATTCCAATTCAGAATATTCTTTTATTCAAATATTCTTATACTTTGGGAAAGGTTCCCATTAATTTTATCAAAGATAAATTCTTTAAATTTATTCTTTAATCTTCTTTGAATATCAATTCAAACTAGACGGGATTAGCGAACCACACCGAAGTAATCATTTATTTCCCAACCCCAACCTATTCATCATATGAAGTAAAACTAGTAATACTTCATATCTAACACCACGGTGTTATCGGTAAATTCAATTACCATTTCACGTTCAAATCTAATTAAAAATTTGACTATCGCCCGGAGTAAAACTAGTGATACTACATTCTCGATCTTTTCAATCTAATTAAAGATTCATTAAAAATACACTTAGTTTTAATCTTTAACTGGGTTAAAGAATCAGTGTCATTTAAAACACGGTTCACGATAAACCCAAAATCACATTCCATTAATTATTGGGTTAAAAAACAAGTGTTATTTAAAACACTGTTCACTATAAACCCAAAAATCAATACCAATTCAATTCCAATTAAATATTATTTAATTGGTACACTTCATTAAATCTAAATAAAAAGATTTAATCTTTTTCTCAACTGGGCTTAAGAACAGTGTTAATGAAGACACCATTCATGACAAACCCAAATCACATTTGATATTAAATACAAGGCTCTGAATAGAAAATATATCGGCTTATATTCAATATCAAATTCTACGACAATAAATATCGTATTGGAAATAACGATATTAACATATCTTTCAAATTCCCATAACAATACCTGTATCATCACGAAATCCAACATCGAAATATTCCAAAGACAATTTCGATTCAAATCCATTCCAATTCAATTGTTGGAAATTCTGGTTACTTTTAAAACCCTTTTCAAATTCAATTTATTTATTTAAAAATAAATAGAATTATGATTCTAGTTCAAAACTAGTTCATTACGATAAAAATCTATTTTTATCTTTTCAAATATGGAGTTTTTCATCCCAATTCTTCCCAAATCATTTCTTATGATTTTACATAAATTATTTATATTTTTAATAATTTTATCAAGGCCCGTACAGTCGATTTCAATCAACGGCCATCGAACTGCACTTACAGCGACCTTTTCCAAATTTGATTTGGACATAATTCCAAATCCAACCGTCAGATTTCAAATTTCTAATATTCATTAGAAAGCCCTTTTCGATACGAACCTAACGGTTCCAGTTTTAGGAGAATCCGACGGTCGGATCTCCCGCAATATCCATTCGAAGTCAATGGTCGAAATCCACGAACTACGCGGCGCGTTCTATTCAGGCCATTATATATATAATATATATATTATATATATTTTGTCGATTTCCTTTCAAAACGTGTCTTATAAATCGTTTTAAATTCGTTTTCAAAACGATTTCAAACTTCATATTCGATTTCTAATCAAAATTGAATATTCCAATATAAATTCGTTTTAAATTCATTTCAAATCGATTTCAATTCAAATCCATTTCAATTCAAATCGGTTTCAGTTCAATTTCAATATGTTTTAAATTCAATTCAAAATGATTTCAACTCTATTTCAATCTAATTCGAATTTCAATTCTTTTCAATTCAATTTGAATTTCAATTTATTTCAATTAAATTCGACTTTCAGTTCATTTCAGTTTAATTCGAATTTCAATTTAATTCGAATTTTCAAATCTATTCAATATTCCTAGAAAAATGAATAAAATCGATATAAATATCGTTCACATCAAAATGGCGTCAATCAAATCAACACGGCTTTTATTCAACACATGAAATTATTTTATTTCAACACATGAAAATATTTTATTTCAACACATGAAATTATTTTATTTCAACACATGAAATTATTTTATTTCAACACATGAAAATATTTTCTAAATTGGAATGAGGCCCAATCAATTACCATATAATATTAACTATATGGATTTTCTACAATCGCATGTATTTAATAGCAATGATCAATAATCAACCATCATCCAGAGTGCACCACACAACTGCATAAGCATTAAATATAAATATTTAACTCTTATAATAGTTTGTCAATCAATCAATCGACATACAACTAATTATTGGGATTAGTGTATGTTATATATCATCCCAATACTCGTGTGGGGTTTCAATCAATCACAGATTCTATTTGTGCAGTTGGGCGATGTGTAAAATTTATCGTCCCCATCCATATCAGTCAAATCAGTGTATATAAACAAATCGGCCAATTTGTTTATAAATATTTGTTTTATATACACGTTAAAAATTATATTTTTAACTATAAAATATTTTCCACTATAAAATATTTTATTTCATTCCACATCACACAATCAAATTTCACAACATAGCAACCAAACAAACAAGTCATCCATGGTCTGTGGACGACGGGTGTCGGGTGCTACTAAGCACCGTCTGCATCCTAGTATATATTTCAAACTAGAAATAAATTAAAAGCGAGGAGTTCTCACCGACTAGCTAATCCAATACCACGACTCTTCTTATGTAGAAAATCTTCATCGTGCTCGCCTTTTTATCTCTTTCATTGTCCGTAGCCACTACATATATCAAAATCGCATTTTTATATTCTCTCTACCTCACGATAAAAATAAAGTTCAGATTTTTATTTCACTTCACATATTTTTACAACGCTTCTTTCTATATAAAAATTGTATTTTTATACTTCTTCTTCATATATAAAGATCGAATTTTTATCGTTACTTCATATATATATATATATCGAATTTTTATTTCAAATCTCTACTATATAAAAATCATATTTTTCTCTCGTCCTTCTTTATTTAACAATCCACCCTTTTTATTTTTGCAGATCTAAACTTTCTATTCTCAAAGATCTAACCTTTTTATTTCTTTAAGTCATATCTATATCATTATAAAAATCAAAACTTTACATAATGTAAAAAATCTTTTCAAAAATCTAATATTTCTAAACTAAAAATATAACCTTTATATGATAAAAAAATATATACTCTTTATAACAACGCAAAAACTGGTTATATATATGCTACTATATATATAAACTAATTTTATTTAATTTCAGAATTTTAAATGAACTAGAAAAAAAAACTCACCTCCAGTTGAACTCGAGCTGACAGACCGCGGTGGGGGAGTCAGGTGGCCGGCGGAGGAGCGCTGCCCGCGGTGGTCTCGATTTGGGGCTATGGAGGGGGTTTGGGATATCGAGGCAAGCGTGGGGTAGAGGAGAGGGAAGCGCGCGCGAGGGGGGGTTCTGGCCGTCGGAGGCATGGTCGGCGATGGGATAGGCGGCGCGATGGGTGGTGGGGCGAGGGGCGGCATTGATTCGTCTAGGTTTTTTTTCTTATATTTTTTTGTTTTGAAAACAGACCGGGGGGGGGGGGGGTAAAGGAGAAAGGGATGTTGAATTTTTTATTTAATTTATCATTTTAATTTTCAAAAAGTAACTTTTTATTTCGACTTCGAAATTGAACTCACCGATTGTCATCCATAGCTAATTACCCCCATTCCGAACACAATGGGATATTTATTGCAGGCTGATTCGACTGTTTCGATCAGTTTTCGTCAAAATCAAAATATAACTCTATATATTGAATTTGAACGCACATTTCAATTTACCGGGCCCACCTACAGACTCTAAAAATTCCCGAAAAATATTTTCTAGCTTTATATTGACGATACGGTCCTAACAAAACTAATTTCATCAAATTCTGTGACCGTTTGAAAAATGGCCATTTTCTAGTCGATTAAAATCAACTAAAACTGGTCAAACGCGTTTTCCTTCGCCACGCTCACATATTGATTCAGAAAATTATGAAATTTGAAACCTAGCAATAACATGACATCACAGATCCAACAAAAGTGGTTTCGTCGAAAACCGATGTCGGTTGCAAAATAGCCATTTTTAAGGGCCAGAATTCCATAGCGACTATTCTGAATTTTCAACTGGGCATAACTTTTTATCCCTGCTATGAAATTTCGATTTTTCGGATTTGTTGGAAAGATATTCTCAATTAGATTCAAATATTTTTGGTCTCGCTAAAATCCGGTTTATTTTGCACCCGGTACATTCATTTGAAATCGAATTATCGAACTACCGCGCCATTTTCAATTCCTTTTATAATTATAAATATATAATATTCTAACGACGATCTATATAAATATATACGTTCGAATTCTATTAAAAATAAATTTTTCGTCGTTATTATTTAAAATAATCATTTTAAATATTCAAACTTCATTAAAATTGCCAAAATAAAATTTTCAAATTGGCTCAGATTTCCGGGTTATTACAGAAATGGTTAAATGGATTGGTGTAAAGGGATTTTTATAATTAAATTTGGTAAAGGATTTTAGAATAGAGTTTTGTAATAAAAATACAGATTTTAAAATGAATTGTTTAAAGGAATTTAAATTAAAACTGAGATGTTGTAGTGAGCATTTACTTAATCAAAAATTAAGTGATAACAATTACATTTTAAATGGGGATTTTTTTTATAGAAATGATAAGAATGTTTTATAAAACCATATTTTAATGGTTTAATTAAATAAGGTTTTATGATATTATGATATCAATTTTTGAATTACTACTTTTATCCTTATTAAGATACTGTGCAGCTAAATCTCTGAAATATTCCCCATTATAGCCCATAACAATATTCAGCCGCTAAGCTATTTCAATTTACCACTAATGAACAATAGATCTTTATTTAGCCTCATTATTTTCCGCTGCATCTGCTAAATCTTGGCTTTTTAGCGTCCTCTTTAGCACTATGAATATATAGAACTTGATTTGACTAGTTCTCTTTTTTAAAAAATCAAATCAGTAAACTTAATGTAAAGGTCTAACCTTATGGCATAAATGCCTAATATATGTTAATAATCAATTAAATCATCAAATTTAGCTTGCATATCTGTGATATTACATGAATTTATTATACAAGATTATATTAGTTTCCTTTACACATATAATGTGAGAAAGATCATTAGTTAATTTCAAATATTTGATTTTACATTTAATGAACCTTTGTGCCTTCGCTATATCCCCTCTATTTCCCTTCTTTATCCCCGCTACATCTTTTTATACATTCGCCGCTATAGAACCGCTAAGCGCTTTAACTGCATAGTTAAGATATGCATGTTGTTGATTAAGGTCTGAAGGATAAATAAAATACCCCAACTTGAATGACTTCAAGATTATCTGAGGATGATATTAGTTTGCAATGGAAGGGAATATTGGAAATGGTATTGTTATTTCCATAAATGCTAACTTAAGATATGATCGGTAAACTATGAAGTTAAATAAAACCATTTGGTTTAGATATTCTAAAATGTGTTGAATGTCACCATTTCGACCATGTTTGAGATTTGTAACTATACTATGCTATTGGGTTATTATATAATGGTGTTTCCAAAGTAAAGGAAATAAAAGGAGGTTTTGTGGAAATATAACATTATTTTTTAGAATAAAGTAAGAAATGAGTTTTGGAATAGGTTTATTCAAAGGGGATAAGTGTTAGCTATTGTTTTTAAGAAATGAAACAAAAGAGAATTCGTAATGATGTTTTACAAGAATTTGTTGAAACCAAAATTGGGGGTATATTTATGATTTAATTCTGAAATATTTCAAATAGTTTTGAGAATACTCTTATTATGAAAATAAGAATTGAAAAGCTATGTTCGAATTATTGAAATATTTTGACATTCTCAAAAAGTCCAAGTGATGCTGAAAACTGAACCAGTAAATTTATTTTATTTTTATAGTTGCATGGTTTTTATTTGATAGTTAAATAACTGACTATCAAAGCTAGCCTATTACCGATTGTTGGTACGGAAACACCGAGTCGAATTTATATTCAAAAACCATTCCGACTAACAAATACATAAATGTGGAAAATATCAGATGTTGATCAAGATGGATCTATTGAAGACTGTGGATCTTCATAAAATGGAAGAACCACTTGTAATCTCTGTATTGCAACAGAGATAAGCTAAGGTTCCATCATGGTTGAAATCTATAGATTTGCAAGGACTACTCGCTACTAATCTATAGGGTGATTCTTAGGATGTGGTGGGAGAGTGCCTTCAGTTTGTCCGGTCCCAGGACAACTTGTATGGAAGGATGTCAAACAAAGTATTTCCAAAGGGATCACATACGTTGATTTCTTCGAACGTGTTTCTATGGTGGCGGTGAAGACACCTTCTTTTACCTTAATAACCAGAGTGTTTTTCTATAACAACCAGGATTTTCTGAACTAATTTAAAATTTTTATTTTAGCTATTTTAATGGATTTTGAGTATTTAAAATGATTTATTTTAAATAATAATGGCTAAAAATTTATTTAAATTGAAGTTAGAACATATAAATTTATTTTAATTATAAAACGAGCTTGAAATGACGTGGTAGTTTGAAAATTTGATCTCTAATTTCAAATGAGTATACAGAATTCATTTTAAATCAGAATTGGACAAAACAAGAAACGTTAGAATCTATTTAACTATATCTTTTTGACGAATGTAAGAAACTGAGATTTCACTTTATAAATTGTAAGTTATGTCCAGTTAAAAGTTTAAAATAGTCGCTATGGAATTTATATATATTTTTATATAATATATAGCCCTTAAAAATAGTCATTTTGCAAATGACCTCCGTTTTTGACGAAACGCTTTTGTTGGATCCAGAATGTCAAATTATTTCTAGATTCCAATTTTCATAATTTTTGGAATTAATATGTGAGCATGGTGAAATTAAATGTGTTTGATAATTCCAATTTGAATTTAATCGACTGGAAAATGGCTATTTTTCAAACGTCCTCCAAATTTGATGAAATTAGTTTTGTTAGGACCGTATTGTCAAAACATAGCTAGATTTATTTTTCTGTAATTTTTGGAGTCAGTATGTGGCCTAGGTAAATTAAAATGTACATGTAAATTCAATATATATTGATTTATATTTTAATTTTGATAAAAACTGATCGAAATTGTTGAATTGGCATACGAAACATATCCCATTTTGTCCGAAATGGGGGTATTTGCCTAGGGGCGATAGTCGTTGGGTTTGATTTGGAGTTTGAAAATTAAACGAGCTATTTTCGAAATAAAATAATAATATAACTTATCCTATATATTCATCTAAAAGGTCAAAACCCTAATAAAAATTCATTCTGCGGTCAACTGTTCTCTGGAGCCGACATTAAACTAAATCGACGGCAGCAAGTTTCAATCCTTCTCCCTCTTCCATCTCTTAATCCACTAATTATTTTCGAGGGTATTCAACTGCAATTTTGTTCAACCTGGCGAGCTCTAGGGATTGTACGGCTGTGACGTTGTTTGGAGGAGCCTAGTGGACGGATTTGGTGATGAACGCCGTCGGTTTTGTGTTGGTTTTCCGGTCGATTGGGGACTGCGAGCACGACGCGAATCTCGGTGATGGACGGTGGCAGGTGAGCCTTCGGAGTAGCGATCGTGGATCGGGGTCTGGAGGACTGAAGAGGCATGCGCAAGGGATTTAGGAAGTGGGGATTTTGGGTTTTGGCGACTCATTCCTGGAACGAAATACAAAGAAGGATTATTTCTTAATGATGTAATTAGGCCAAGTACTTAAAGTTAGTTATGATTAATTAGCTTAATAACGCGATTATTATTTAAGCTGCAATATTTTGTTCAAATCTTATCAGAACTGAACAAAATTGGTGACGTTGGAACCGTAAAATCAAGCACTATGCAATGGTACAAGTTTGGGCAGAAAATGAGCAAGCTACAGAATTTGATTAAATTAAACCCACAATTCAATTTAGTGAGAACAATCGTTATATAAACGATTTCTGAAACCGATCAATATGAGAATTTCTCACTATAAAATTCTTGTACGGTTATTTATTTTATAATTGCATATATGAACTGCCAGTATTGATTTTTATCTGTTAATTATCAAAAATGTTGTACGGTGCATGTTAGCTCACCTCCCTCGTCCACAGACCATGGACGATTTAATTGACTATATTGTATTATGATTGTGATGTGAATAAAAAAAAATATGCGATGTGAATAAAAAATATATATGCGATGTAAATAAAATATATATATGCGATGTAAATAATATATATATGCGACGTGAATAAAATATGTAGATATGCGATGTAAATAATATCTATATATATATATGCGATGTAAATAATATATATATATATGCGATGTAAATAAAATAAATATATGAGATGTGAATAAGATATATATATATATATATGCGATGTGAAAAAAAATATGTGTTGTACAAATCATATATATGCATTGTATAAATTATATATATGCGATATATAAAGTGGTCATGAAATGGAATAAATATTTGTTGTTAAAAGTATAATTTTTAACGTATATATATATACAATGAATAAAATGGTCATGTATTGAAATAAATATTGGTTGGATATAAAAATTATTTTTAGCTTATATATGAGATATATAAAATTGTCATGATATGGAATAATTATTGGATTGTTAAAAATACAATTTTTAACATATATATGCACGGTATAAAATTGTCATGTAATGGAATATTCAATTTTTATGTAAAATTGAAATGGAAGTTGGAATCGTTTTAAAACGAATTTATAAACGATTTATAAAATACGATTTAAATGGAAATTGATGATATATATATTACATATATATTGGCCTGAATAGAATGCACCGCGCAGCGACCGTTCGCGAATTTCGACCATTAACTTTAAATTGATGTAACGGGAGATCCGACCGTCGGATTTTCCTAAAATCGGAACCATTGGGTTTGTATCGAAAATAGCTTTCCAACGAATATAATAGATATAAATATGAATGGTCGGATTTTAAGATATGTCCAAATCAAATTCAGAAAAGGTCGCTATGGATGCAGTTCGGTGGCCGTTATTGGAAACCGACCGAAATGGCGGTATTAAAATTATTAAAAATATGGTTTAAAATTATCTAAAATCATAGTAAATGACTTGGAAAGAATTTGGATGAAAAAATCTAGTTTTGAAAAGATAAAAATATATTTTTATCAAAAAGAACTAGTTAAAAACTAGAATAAAAATCCAATTAATTTTAGAAATAAAAAAATGGATTTGTAAATGTGGTTTAAAATAACCAGAATTTTCCAACTAATAAATCAGAATGGACTTTGAATAGAAATAATCTTCAGAATATTTCGATATTGGATTCTGTGGTTATACGGATATTGTTGAGGAATTTGGAAGATATAGATATCATTATTCCCAATACGATCCATTAATTTCAGAATATGATATTGAATATAAGTCGATATAATTTCTATTCAGAGCACTATGTTTAATATCAAATTAGATTTTGGGTTTGTCGTGAATGGTGTCTTCATTAACACTGTTCTTAAACCCAGTTGAGAAAGGAATAAAACTTTTAAATAAGACTTAAAGGAAGTTTAGCAATTAATTATTATTTAGTTGTAATTGAAATTGGATTTTTTTGGTTTATCGTGAACTGTATTTTAAATAACATTAGTTCTTTAACCCAATTAACAGTGAAGATTTGATTTAGAATTTATAATCTTTTAATTAAGATTAATGGAATTTTCCAAAGTAAAGTTTTCCAATTTAATAAAAGAAATTGGAATTGAATGGAATTCGATTTGTTAATAATCGAGATGTGCTTATGTGAATGAAGATTGTTACTATTTATGGAATTTAAAAGGCCTTGTTGCTATTCCACTTACAGTATTGATTTGACATGGAAATTTATATCGATTATGTACTGTTATGATTTCCGTGAAGATTCCATAGTTAATGGAATATGATTTGGGTTTATCGTGAACTTTGTTTTAAATAACATTTGTTCTTTAACCCGGTAAAAGAAATGATTAATTTTCCTAAAGTTGAATAATCACTAAGTAGCGATTTTTGAAGATTAAAACAAAGAAGAGTTTAATAAATCTTTAATAAGGTTTGAATGAATGAATGGTGATTAAATTTACCAAAACATCAGAAGTGGTATAAACCAACTTGGTTGTTGATATTGTGGTTGATTGATTGTTTGGATTGTGCTCGACCAGTTTATGGGCAAAATATGCTTTTACATTTAGCATCGGGTTGGGTAGAAATATTTGTATGCTAATATCTAGTGAAGCACTTCACAATTTGACTATGAGATGTTTAGTGATGTTGTTGAGTTCATTTCAAATTTAATGATTGAATTTGAAATGATATTTTTCTTATGTGAAAAGAAATGTATTTCCAATTTCGGACAGGGAATGTTTTATAAAACATAAAGGATTTCGATGCCTAAAGACGATATTGCCGAAATGATTTTGAAATGTATTATGTGTTTGACATTATGGTTCATCACATAACCGATTAGTTGTTATTGATGATGTATCTGTTTAGTAGCGGAATATTTAATCTCTTGCTTAACACCTTTCTTTGAAACGTACGAGCTCAAAGGTTATATGATTAATAGTGACTGATCATATGTGTGAATTGCTAATGTAAAGCACTATATTTTAGAAAGTAGTTTTGATTATTATGTTGTGAAATGATTTTCCTTACTTCGGGATATGAAATGATTTAGTATGTGGTTAAAGATTCGAGTAACCCAGACGACTAAAATTATGGGTGAGAGAGACCCAGGGCCTTAATTGGTGAGTGGTCAGTGTAGCCTGCTCCCTAGTGGGAGGTGCACATTTAAATATCGAGTTGGTGAGGTTCCTACCCTTTGCCTTGTCTAAGGGGAGCCCGATATTTGGTTGCATACTTGTTTGTATGCATTGTTACGTTTTAGAATTCATATATTCAAAGATTTTGGTTTGATATCCCGAAGTGAAATCTACTTTAGATATGTATTTCAAATGATTTGAAATAAGAATCGGGAAATAAAGTCCAAAGAAGTAATTTCTGTAAAGTGAATTGGATTTCTAAAAATCTAAATTTGGGGATTAAGCCTAAATGGGAAGATTGAAAAATTGCATGTTGTATTATGCATTGTAGATCCATATGTCTATTATTAGTTATTGGTTAGGCACTGGTATTCATGGGGGTAAACCCATTCCGTGACATGCGGCGTGGTCCCGTGATTTACCTTATTTTAAAGTAAAGTTTAATAACTGTTTTGAGTTCTCACACCAGTCCCATGACTGACTCGGAGATTATTGTTTCTACCTAAACTCTGGGTGCCCATATTTTCCACACGGGCAGTTAGTAGTTTTGGTTTTACAGATATTTATATTGAACAGGATTCTGGGTTGAAGCTTAAAGTTGTGTCCAGATCATTGATAGTCTTCTACAGTGTTAGTTTATTTATTTCCGCTGCATTATATTACATTTATTGTAAATATTTTTCCCGCTGTATATTGTTCTCGATACTCTAATATTATGTACTTTGATGTAACATTATTATGATATTTGTTAAAGTCTTCTGTTGTTTGTTTCTATGTGTTGTGCGCCCAAAGTTATCATATCCGCCTTTTTGTTCGATTTAATTCGGTTTAACGATCGATTTGGATCGACTGAGAGGGAGGGTCGTTACATTTTGTGTAAAGGTCAATTAGTGATTTTCTAGCGGATCTGACAATGTGTCCTTCAAAGTGAATGGTGATGTGCTTTCTTAAAAAGTTAATTGTAAACTTAAGCCTCATCAACTAGGAAATGGTGTAAAATCAGTAGGTCGCATGTCTATGTGGGTCGCTCCCATTAAGGTGTGTTATCACCTGATCTAGAGAAAATCCATTTGCTTCATTATTGTATTGCTGTTGTATGATTTAGAAACGGTGGTTTGAGCCCAATTGTTGGGTGACGTACATTCGGAACACTCGGTCAAAGTGAGTGGCTAGTCAGGTTTAGCCAAGTTGTAAGATGTTCTTTTTGATCTCAGTGTATTCCTCTCTAGATATACACTATCGAAAGGTAGTCTCATACCTTTCCATAATTGGAATCCATTCTCCAATAAGAGCCCATGGTTTTTGATTATAGACTATGTATGCAGAGCGTGGGATGCAAGCATTCTGCTAGTTGGTTATTTATTTGATTTAGATACTATTATAATATCAGAACAGATATGATTTCAAAATGTTTTGGGTTATCGTAAGGTAAATTCTGTCTGTATTTATGTGCAGACTGGTCTTACGATTATTCCTTTTCTTTCAAAAAAATTTTAGAAAAAAAACTAAAATCAAGTTGGATGATGCCTATAAACATAGTGAGTTTTCTCACGCTGGTTCAGCAAACTAATCCGTGGTGTTTGCAATGCTCGGGTCAAACCGAGTTTTACAGATTGAGGCTATCAGTTGCTGTGAAGTCCATAAAAGATGAGCTGGAGGAGTATAAATGTATGAATTGTGCAGTAGTTATTCCGCTGCATATGAGGACAGGTTGTTATAGTTGTCCAGACGTATTGATGTACTCTGATGGTTGTAAGTACTATTTCAAGCTCTCAATAAAGATTTATTTCTATATCATATTTTGTTCCGCTGCGATGTGAGACTCTGATTCTGTTGTGATCCTTCTTCTTTTCTTCTATTATAATATTTCTTTCTTTTCTCACCTTCAAGTTTCTTTCTATTAACTATGTGTTTTCGGTACTCATCTTTTGGCAAATAATATGGTTTTATGTATTATTGTTGAAATTCAGGCATCGAACTTGTCGGGTTGTTACAGTGGTATCAGAGCATAAGGTTTATTAACCTTGGCTCTATGTCATAACTTGATAGAGATTGGGTTAGCAATACCCTTGATTGAGTTCGAGTGTATATATATGAGAGAGAGTACTTGTAAATTTTATAAAAGGTTTTTGTATTGGGTTATTTGATCGGTTCAAGTGTTTAAAGACCCTATTGAACTGGTAACTAACACAATGTTGTTTTATAAAGAGGGTAAATGAAATAAATTTTCTCAAATTATATTTTTGTATAGAAAAGGAATAATTTTATCAAATTATTGAGATATTGATTTGTTTGATTTATTTGAATAAAATTCAAATTGGATTATGAATTAGAATGGTTTACTATAATCAAAAAGAAGATTTCACATAAAATTTGTAATAATAATTTTAAAAGGGAAATTTAACTTGAGCTGATAAGTCAAGTTAATAAAGAGAATTATTTGAATTGAAATAACTAATAAAAGTTGAATGGAAATGTATGAATTAGAATTTTACTTGGAGCTAAGTTAAAAAAAAATAGAATGGATTAGATGGGTATTTTTTGAAATAAAATAAGAATTGGGATTATTAAATGAATTCGAACTAATTAGAAAATCAAGTGGTACTTGAATATGGAACTTAACTTGGTTAAGTGGAGATAATTTCAGAATGGATATAGTGATGGAATTAAATTAAATAGATTTGGTATTTGGAAATTGAATAAATAATAACTGAAAAACAAGAAATGAATTCTAATATAATGAAATTAAATAGAATCACTTATGAAATGAAAATAAATGATTTAATCCTGTATTTGTTATTTTCATCATAAATTGAGTTAAGTACAGGTTGTAAGCAGAAAGAATTGTTAGTGCTTTGCTTCGTAATTAGAATTTGGTTGCCCGACAAATAGACAAGCCTTGATTTTATTGATTGGGTGATTGATTTTATACTCCTGAGTTGGGTAGCATCTTGACTTTTGTTTTTTGTTTTTTTTTTGATCAATAAGAAGCCTTAGTTGCAGTTGTAGTTTTTTCAGTCAAACTATTCAAAGGAAGTGCTGACGAATTTTTTGTAAATTTTAAAACTTAGAAATTTTTTGACAGTAACTTTTAAAACCCGAAATTATATATTTATGGTTTGAAAATAATTATTTTGAAATTAATTAGGTTTGGAGCATTCTCCTAACTTAGTAATTTCGAGGACCAAATTCTTTTAAGAGGAAAGAATGTAACGACCCGAATTTTTCAGTCAATTGAATTTGAATATTTAAATCTATTTTAAATATTTTATTTGAAAAATTAATGGATTTATATATTTAATTTATTAAAAAAAGGCAATTGAACATTTTAATCTATATTTAATTTAAAACGAACTCGCAGTGGCATGATAGTTCGTAATATTGAGTTTTGAATTTCAGTTGATTATACAGAATCCAGTTTAAGTCGGAATTTTGTGAAACAAGAAACATTAGAATCTATTAGACTATAATTTTATAATAAAAGAGAAAAATTGATATTTTAGCTTGAAAATTGTGAGTTATGTCAAAATCAAATTTTCAAATAGTCGCTATGGAATCATTTATATACCATAACGTTTGTTTAATAAACAAAATAGGAATGTCTATATAACTTGGATATCGTTAACTCGAAAATGTTAATGTTGAGCTTAAATTCCATATTGGTTGAATTTAAAGTAATATATAATTTTATTTGGATATATACGACAACAATAATTTATTATTATTAAATTTAATTGTTTTAGAATTTATTTATATTATATCGGTATTATATAAGCCTTAAGAACCATTATTTTTCAAGCGATCTCCGTTTTCGACAAAACGAATTTTATTAAATTCCTAATAGCTAATTAGTGTTAGATTTCAATTTTGAGGCCAATCGGAGTTGTTTTGAGAGCGTGAAATATTTAAACATGAATCGATAAATAAATTGAAATCAAAATAAAGCCATTTTCCCAAATGGAGTCATATTTCGACAAAACGAATTAATATTTCATTGGATCTGGAACGTCACGACATAGCAGAGTGTTCATTTTCTTTGCATTTGGAGATCGTGTTTGATGGTGCGTATATATAACAAGCAACATTATATAGTGGTAAATTTAATAACCTTATTAAAATAACTAAATTAAAAACTTCACCCCTAAGTTAAAATCAATTCACATGCCTATGCCCTTACACATGAACAGCCTACCCTAATCTTTCCCATTAATTAAATGCCACACATGCAATGTTAAATGGAAGCTACCTATCACTAACAAAATAAGAAACAACCTACCCTAAAAACACACACACATAGAAACCTACTATAACATCTAAAATTGCAGCCACCCTATTTGCTGAAGCTACCAGCACATGCCCATCTAAATCAAGCAGGCCTATCCTACATCCTACGGTCACCTAACATGCTTGCCTTCCAAACCATGCATGTGCTTGCCAAGCTTTCCTTCATTATAAAAACTGACCATCTTCAACCTCTTCATTTTTTACAGTGAACAAAAAGGGTAGCTTGGCCTTTGAAAAATAATTCCAACCCAAACATGCAACTAAAAATCATGAGAAAAACTATAATGAAAGCCTAAAATCAAACTCCATGTATTCATCTTCTCCAATTTTCGAACGACGTTGTTCGACTGTGGATGTCATGAGCTAGGTATAAGATTTTCTCGAAATTGGAGGATCATTAAGCATGTTCGAGTGTGGAGGAGAAATCAACAAAGAGAGGCGCTTGAGTGGCTTTTTTTGAAAAATCTGAAGATAAAATAGTGTTGAATCTAGTTTAACCCTAGAGGGAGTGAATATGGTTTATTGGAGCTTTACAGAAATTAAAATAACACAGCACAGATTGCAACAGAGGAAATAAATGAAAAACGTAAACAACACAAATTTTACCCAGCTTCGGTAAACCCTTCCTACTGCTGCATTCCCCAAGGTTTCTACTAGGTATTAAAACAATCTCTATGCTTACAAATTCCCTATAAACTCATGATACCCGCTCTCAACTATTCTAATCCTTCGCTCAAAACCCTACACTGATCTTTATACCCAAGATCTGATTTTCCCCGAATTACAAACTCGTAACTCGTAAACCCTAGTTTGACGTAAACTAGAAAAACGTAAGATTGATTACAGAAAAATAAAAACAACAAAAAAAACCTAAAATAAAAGAGTTGAAATATAAAAGAAGTCGCCCATTTCTTTTTCTTTATAAATTTTTGTCGTTTCCTTTTGTCAATAGTGCCCCAAATTTGTAAACAAGGGTTTCCGGTTTGCTCCAAATCGTAGAGGATAAAATGAACTGACTTCAGTAAATCTTCAAATTTGAGTTACACCGATGAACTTCACGATCTGTAACCCCAATATCTTGATCGATAAAACACAGTAAGATCTCTGATTTGTTTGAATGCTTGAATTGTTTTTCTATGTATTAGGATGATTTTTCTAGTGAGGAAGTCGGTGTTTAAATAGGGTTTTCTCCCTTTAAAAATCAATTATAGCTTGCCGAATATGATTTTGTGAATTTTTTGAAATCTTCAATTTGATTTTCTATCCCCTTGAAATCGACTTGAGCATTTCTAGAAACTTTTGAATGTGTATTGGTTTGTTTCTAGAAATTTTTCTTCAAAAATGTTGATTTAAAAATCTGCATGAATTAGTGATGAATCTAGTCGATTTCTTGTTCCTCTATAAATTTGGTGAATTAAATAAGTATTCAATTTCCAAATTTAACACTTTCCAGTAGTGCAGAGGTTAATTAGTTTCCATTTGTTCAAACTAGAGAATAAAAAAAATCCTTTTATTCCTTTGGTTAATTCGATCATATCTTCTGCATTTAAACACATTACTGTAGCTTGGCATTGATCGATACAATGTATATATATTTGGTATAAGTACATACCTATATATATATATGCACAAATGTGTGTATATTTACATATTTATATTTCTTGCCTCATTACTAACCATGTATAATACACTGTTGTTTATGATTTTCCACTATGTGTTTTTTGAACCATTGTTGAACCTTTGACTTGTCTTTGAACTGCTATAGAAATCCATGTTGACCTGGGTTTTTACCTTGCTGTTATACCCATGTACATATCTGTTTGGCTCCATTTGTTTGAACCGTTGAGTTTGATTAGAAACTGGCACTCATGTATATGCAAGTGCACACAAACATGTTGCACCAGTGCATATATGTTGTTGCAGCTATATTTGCTTCCCTTTTTTAATTACTTGTACATGTTCATGTTGTTTCTTTCTGTTTACACATGCGTATGGGTTGATTTTGGCTTGCACTTGCCTGCTTGTATATTTGCTCTTCCCTTTGTATTGCTATGTGCATGTAATTCATATGCAGTTGCCTGCCATGTTCCAGTTTTGTGCATGAACAAGTCTAAGTTGTTCCTTTATCCATCCATGACTTTGAGTTTAAGTTTGCATTGCTTCATGTGTATAATGGTTTTGTGCACACTGTCTTGTTGTTGTTGCCATGTCGAGTTCCTTGAATATATGTACACACACATAACATTTGAATATATATATATAAATATATATATATATATATGCAACATCCCGCATTTTTATCAATTTATGTTTGAATATTTAAATTAGTTTATTCGTAATATAAACGGATTTATATATTAATCAAAATGAAGTTGAACGTATAAAAATATATATTAAATATAAACGAGCTCGTAATGGCGCGGTAGTTTATAACATTCGGTTTTGAACTTCAGTTGAGTGTACATGATTCGTTATAAGTCAAAATTCACTAAGACAAGAAACGTTCGAATCTGTTGAACTATAATTTTGTAATAAAAGAGAAAAATCATAATTTCGTGTTTTATATTGAGAGTTATGGCCAAATCAATTTTTCAAATAGTCGCTATGGAACCGTTTATAAACCATAACGATTTATTTAGTAAAATAAATTGATTTTAAATCAATTTAATATTAGTTTGACTTGAAAAGATAATATCAAGTTTAGATTTCAAGTTAATTTATTTTGGAAATTTTATGAATTCAGTTTGTCTATATTTATATAATTTATTTGTAATTTTTGAGTCGATTTATATTAAATCGAATTTAATGTTAAATCGTCAATTTAATTTAATATCTTCTTCATACGGTCGAATTAGTCCTTGGAACCTATTCCAGTGGGTTCAGAATAGTGGTATAACCCTAAAAACGTCATTTGTTGTGCTCAAATAGGAGTTCAAAAACACAAGATATTTTGATTTAAAGGGGTTGAAATCACACCGGTTAAATCAATGTATAAATAATAAAGTAGGGGACGACTTAAAATTTTTAGCACTGCTATTCTTTAAAGCAACCCTTGTCATTCCTTTCACTTTTACATCTAAAAATTTTCCTTCTCCATGAAGCTTCAAAAGCAGTACACTGCAAACCTATATTTCTTCATGTCTACGCCTGATCTTATCTACACCCTATAGAAACGACGTTGTTTCTATCTTTCAATCCTCTGCCTATATAAGGAGCCCCAAATCGAATGAACAAGGCATCCCAATCTGATTTTTTTCTTTGTTCTTTTAGTTTCTGTCATTTGAAATCAAATCCTTCCATCCATTACAAAAAAAAAAGAAATTAAAACCACGAATCGCGGTTAAATCCATCACCGCGCAGATGGAGCTTGACATCGAAGGGATGCCAAAAATTGAAATTGTGACATCGTTTGCTTTGGAGTTTGATAGATAAACAGATGGACTGAATTAGGAGGAGCAACTGTTTACGTTATGGGGGAAGTTCGATATTAAAGGTGCGGATGGAGGAGAACATTGTTCTTTTGGGAAGTTCAGGTTTGGTTTTTGAAGATGGGAATAGAAATCGATACTAGGGGATGAAGGTGATACTGGAATTTGAACTGGAAAGATTTAGGGAACGTGTGATCTGATGGATTTTTTTGGAGTGTGATCGGTATATGAAGGGCAAAGTTCGGTCTTGTTTTGTTTCAAGGTATGAACTAAAATCGAACTTTGTGACTTTTAGGGATGCACCACACGTCCAAATGGATTTTTATTAATACGGTTCAGTATTACAGTGTTGCGGATACTGTTAGAGGGGGTTGGCAATGGAAGATAGGAAGTTCAAATTTGTTTTATTTAGGGATGAGGAAGTGGATGCAGGTAAATGACCAGAGTGGGCCTATCATTTAGGGAAGGTTGCATTGCTTGGGTACATTGGGAAACTGATGAGTTATGTGGCATTAAAATGGCTGCAGGATGATGGTATACAAATAAGGTTGGGATGGAGCTTACCGATGAAATGTTTGTGGAGATGTCGTAGCAGGAATGAAGTGGTTTGGCACTAATTTTAGTTGAGTTATCGGCAAGGCAATAAGGTATATATTTTAACCGTAATTTAAAATTTCGTAGAATAATTTATTTAATTATTTCAGTAGCTAATTTAAATAAATATTTAATCGATAATTAAAATTAAATAATCATAGGAGCATGATTAAATCATTTGAGACGAGTAAAGCAAATTCGTAGACACGGATATTGAAATTAAACTGGATATCCGGCAAAGGAAAATCGAGGTGAGTTAAACTCACTCAGTTAAATTATTGGGAACTATTTTTAATAGTTCAACATTATATTATTGCTCGATGGATGATAAATTGATTGATATAAAGTAATAATAGTATATATTAATATTATATAATAATAATATTGGTGATTGGATATTCCAACAGTACCATTAGCGGGTGCCCGCAGTACAACTAGCGGATGATTTCCCTATGCGCCCCGCAATAGATATAGTGGATGACCTTTTATACCGCGATATCCTTCCTCGAAGCAGGATGGGTATTATTACTGTTGACTAACATCTGTGGAAGCAGGAAAAACATGTTGGAGGGATTCAGTTCCAACTGGACACCTCAACATTTATAATATATGGTTATTTATTTTCATATATATGCTGATATAATCCACAACATGTGATATTTTAATGGAATGTTTGAATGTGTAAATAGAGTTACACCTTGATTGTGGATATTTTGACTACCGTCCATAATATATGAATTCAAAATGGAAAATTAAAATACAAAAACGGTTTAAAATATTTATTTCCAAGTAGAAATATTCATTTGAAATCTGAATTATAAATATAATTTAAAGGTGAAGATTTGTTTAAACAAAAGTGCTAATGAGGCGATATTATACACGACATTTATATATAGAAATGAAACGATTATAATTTAAGAAATTGGGAAAATATGGTTTGAGTGAGAATTTGAGGAAAATTGGAAATCGAGTTTATATATCAATATTTTTAATAGACTAAAATTTATCGATTGTAAGGAGAATTATAAAAGAGATTATTTGAAATAAATAACTCAATATAAGTTATAAATAGAATTTAACTTGAAGTTGCAAGTATGAATTCAGGTCGACTGATTAAGTCAAGAATGAACTTGTATTAAGGAATATTATCCATGGTTGAGATGAATAAAAGGCTAAAGTAATAAATTTTAAAAATGGAAATCATTAGAAGTAAATTAAGAAGGATTTTAATTTATGAATGCAAATGGAATTTAAGTCGAACGAAATTGGAAAATAATATAGATTGAATTAAAGAATTTTATATATGATTATAGACAATAAATATTAATAGTAAGAATTTACAAAAAGGTTTATATATGAATATTTTATCAAGTGGAGTTATTGAAATAAGTTATAATAAAACTATAAAAGTGGTTATAAAGCATATTTATGGAATATTAGATGATGGTTATGTAAATCGTATTTTTTAGTAAAATATTTGGAATGATGATAAATTGGAGATAAATATCTTGTTTAAAGTGATAGTGAATAACTGGAAATTTTATTTGTTCAGAAGTTAAGGAACGAAGTTACAGGAATGAGAAACTAACTGGGAATTAGCGAGTTGAATGATTTTTCTGAGTGTCGATTTGATGTTGGTTTCGGTCTTTAGGGTTGATACTTAAGAAATTATTCCCTTACTAGTTTACGGTTAGGGACTAATGACCAAGTGAGCAATACATTCTTAAAAACATTTTATAATGAAGGGTTTTGAATATTCTTATATTAATATAAGAGGCGAAATGAGAATTCCATTTATTGGAAAATAGAGAAGCTTTAAATTAAAAGATGGTTAATCAAAAAAAGGCTAAAGTGATGTAGAATATTAAATCAATAAATTCAATTTTCTTTTATGGATTAATGGTGGTTTTATTTGATAGTTAAATAACCGACTATCAAATCTGGCCTAAACGATGGTTAGTACGGAAAAATCGAGACGGAATTTATTCATAAACCATTTTAAACTAACTAATACGTAAATGTACAATATACGGATTAAATATGGAGTAGTGAAGACCGTGGATCTTCATAAGCAAAAGGACTACATCGAATTCTCTGGAGTCACGCCCGGAGATATTCTAATAGTGATCCTATCGTGGTTGAAATCGGCGGAATGAAAGGACTACTCGCTACTGATCCATAGAGTGATTCCTAGGATGCATTAGGAGAGTGCTTTCGATTTGTCCAGTCCCAGGACAACTTGTATGAACGAATGTCTGACAGAGTATTTCCAAAGGATCACATTCATTGATTTCCTCAAACGTATTTCGGTTGATGACATAGAAGGGCACTTCTCTTAGCTTAACACTAGAATATTTTTGTGGACGTCATTAGTGATATCTGGCTGATTTGACAATGTGGCATTCAAAGTGAATGATGACCAGATGATCTGAAATGGTAAATTTAAACAACAAGCCTCACAACCGGAAAATGAAAAAAATCAAACAGGCAGCATGGTTATGTGGATCGCCCTCATCAGGGTGTATTGTCACCATCTAGAGAATATTCGTATTTGTTACTTCTTTTTACTTCTGTGTCTCCTGGGAATGGTAATGTTGTTAACAACCGTAGGTGACAATATATTCGATACAGTCAAGAGAAATGAGTGGTCGGTCATGTATGGGCCATGTTGCAAGACGTTCTTGTTGAACCGAGTGTATTTCCCTCTAGAGATACACTATTAGCAGGTGGTTCCATACCTTGTCATAGTCAGAATCCAATCTCCGATAAGCACCCGCGGTTTTGATTGTGTACTATATATGTAGAGCGTGAGATGCAAGCGTTCTACTAGATTGATATTTATTTGTATTTAGATACTATTTTAATATCAGAATATATATATATGATTTCAAACTGTTTTGGGTTATAGTAAGGTAAAAACCGTCTTTGTTTATGTGTGGACTGGTCTTACGATTATCCTTTACTTTCGAAATGATTTTTAACTTTAAAATAAAGATGGATGCTACCATTAATTTAGTGGCTTTTTCTCACGCTGATTCACTAGGCTGACCTGTAGGTTTGTAATGCTCGGGTCAGACCAAGTTGGGTCAGACCGAGTTTTACAGGTTCAAGATAAGATACAAATTTCAGGAGTCAAGCTGGAGGAGCTCAGATGTATGATATATATATATAGATATTATTCTGCTGTACGTTGTAAATAAAGTCATGCTGTTATAACTGTCCAGATGAAGTGAATGTCCGCTGTACTATGATAAATTGTAAGTATTATTTCAAGTTTTCAATAAGGATTTATTTGTGTATTATATTTTATTCCGATGCGATGTAAGACTCTGATATTGTGGTTAGTTGTTCTTCTTCTTTTTCTTCTATTCTAATATTTCTTTCTTTCTTATCTCACCCTCTAACTTCTTTCTTTAACGTTCTGGATTTTCGGTACTCGAGTTTGGACATGGGATGTATTTGTGTCGAAAATTTGAGCATCGATTTTTCTGGTTCGTTACAACGGTATCAGCGCAGGGTTTAGGAATAACCTTGGCTCTGTGGCATAACTCGATAGAGATGGGGCTAGTAATACCAAAGATTGAGTTGAGTATATATATGAGATTGCGTATTTGTATATTTTATAAAAATGTTTTGTATTGTGTCACTCGATCGGTTCAATTTTGAACTGGAAAATGATACAATATTATTTTGTAAAGAGGGTAAATGAAATAATTTTGCACAAATTTGTTTTTGCATATAAAAGAAACAGTTTTCTTAAATTTTGTTGATATTTGATTGCTTGATTGATTCAAATGGAATTCAAATGGGATTATGAAATTAAAATGGTTAAGTATAACCAAAAGATAAAAGGAATGATTTTTGAAATAAAATCAAAACTTGGGTATAAATTTGAATTTAAGGAAAACAAATCCCAATATAAATGAATGGATTGAAACTTGGCTGATAGTAAATTAAATAGATCGGATTGAAAATTGAAGCCATATTGTTCAGTCAATATTGAGCAAGAATTCTTGAATATTGATAATCTAAATAGAACTTGACACGTACAGTACGGATGTATCAAGTGAAATAAGAAGTAAATTGCAATAAATCCAATTCGAGTAGATAATTGAATATGACTTAAAATATTATTCAATTGAGTCTTGAATAAAGTGAATATGTGTGTATACAGTGAATATAAACTTAGCTTATATAAACTTAAGTTGGATAGAAAAATAAACCATGAATCAAATTAAGTTTAATTGAACTTGGAACTCAAGTGTAAATTTATATTTATAAATTGGAAATAAAACTTGAAACTTGAGTTATAAATAGAATTGGACTTGTAAATTAGAACTTGGATCAAAAATTAAACCTAGGCTTGTTTATAAGAAAATCTATACATATTTGGGCACGGTTATATTAAACTATCATGATTTGAGCAAGAAAACCAATTAATGAATGAATTGGCGAAATTGGTAGTAAGAAGTTAAATTGGTTGTAATCGAATAAAAATGGATATGTATATAATTATACAGGTTTGTTGGATAGAAGCAAGTGTGGAGAATAAATATGAAATTCCCGACAAAAAGGTACATGTTTAATTCAATATGGGATTTTATGAGCCTATTTGGCAAGTCGCTTGGCTTTTTAATTTTCTTTTTGATAGGGGAAGGCCCAGAGAGGCATTTTGTGGTTGTACCGATCATCCTGTACAAAAGAGGTGCTGGCGAAGTTTTTCAAAAATTTAGGGAGTTAGAATTTTTATCAACAATTTGAATTTTTTTAATAAAAAGTAATCAAGGTTAAGTATTAATGAGTGAAATTGGAAAGTAGCGAGTTGGTTGAGCAGTAATGATGTTGAAGTGAGTGTTGAGTTGCATGAGCGTGTTGTGGGAACTCAATAAGGTATGACTATTTTTCCTACTTAGTAATTTCGGGGACGAAATTCTTTTAAGGGGGAAGGAATGTAACGTCCCGCATTTTTATCAATTTATGTTTGAATATTTAAATAAGTTTATTCGTAGTATAAATGGATTTATATATTAATTAAAATGAAGTTGAACGTATAAAAATATATATTAAATATAAACAAGCTGGTAACGGCGCAGTTGTTCGTAATATTCAGTTTTGAACTTCAGTTGAGTGTACAGGATTCATTATAAGTCGAAATTCACTAAAACAAAAAACATTCGCATTTGTTGAACTATAATTTTGTAATAAAAGAGAAAAAACAAAATTTCATGTTTTATATTGAGAGTTATGGCAAAAACAAATTTTCAAATAATCGCTATGGAACCGTTTATAAACCGGAACGGTTTATTTATTAAAATAAATTGATTTTAAATCAATTTAATATTAGTTTAACTTGAAAAGGAAATATCAAGTTTAGATTTCAAGTTAATTTATGCTGGAAATTTTATGAATTCAGTTTATGTATATTTATATAATTTATTTGTTATTTTTGAGTTGATTTATATTAAATTGAATTTAATGGAAATCATCAATTTAATTTAATATCTTCTTCATTTGATCGAACTAGGCCTTGGAACCTATTCCAATGGGTTCAGAATAGTGATACAACCCTAGAAATGTCATTTGTTGCGCTCAAATAGGAGTTCGAAAACAGAAGATATTTTGATTTAAAGGGGTTGAAATCACAACGGTTAAATCAATATATAAATAATAAAATAGGGGATGACTTAAAATTTTTAACACCGTTGTTCTGCACAACTGCCCTATATTTCTTCATGTCTACGCCTGATCTTATCTACACCCTATAGAAACAACATTGTTTCTATCTTTTAATCCTCCGCCTATATAAGGAGCACCAAATCGGACCAACAAGGCATCCCATTCTCATTTCTTTCTTCATTCTTTTAGTTTTTGACATTCAAAATCAAATCCTTCCACCCATTACAAAAAAATAAGAACTTAAAACAGTGAAATGCGGTTAAATCCATCACAGCGCAGATAGAGCTCGACATCGAAGGGACGCTGAAAATTGAAATCGCAACCTTGTTGTGCTTTGGAGTTTGATAGATGGACGAATGGACTGAATCAAGAGGTGCGACTATTTATGTTAGGGAGGAAATTCGATACCGATGGTGCGGATGGAGGAGAACGTTGTTCTTCTGGGAAGTTCAGGTGTTATCCACCAAATTCACATAGCATTGGATCAGGCCTTTCATGTAGTTTTGGATCGGTCTGAATCGAATAGAAGCGCTCTGGAATGGTCCGAGAAGCAGCTGAATTGGCATGCTTGTACGATGGTGAATCGGCCTACCTCATAGTAAAGTGGATCGGCCTCAGCTGATCTGGATCGGATCGGACCGGACTGCAGCAGTGTGATTTGAATCATCTCGCACTGGATCAGGCTAAAGCGCGCTACACTGGCTCGAGACGAGCTGGACCGGGTTAAAGCGTGTTACACTAGTTTGAGAGGTTCTGGATCGGGTAGAGGTATGTTGAATCGGCGCGAGATGAATTGGATCGGGCAGAATCACTCTGGATTGGATCGGAAGCTTGAAAACTGGAAATTAACCTCAGTGGCATTTCTGGAAATTAACCTGAAACTAAAAATTAACCTCACTCCTATAAATAGAGCTTCACATCCACTTTAATGGGGGGATTTTTGGATGATCCCGAATGGTTGTCAAACTCAATTCTCAATTTCTTTTAAGTAATTTGATCATCTCAAACACTTCAATTCAAAGATCCATCTCCGAATTCATTACAAAGATATGAAGATTCATCAAAACTTGTGAGAGAGTCCGGATTGATTCCATCGACATCCATTCTTGGAGGATCTCAACCATTTCTCATAGGAATTTCACTAAGTATAAGTGTGAGAAAAGTGAGGTGAATAATGGATGTATTGAGAGTGTACGTTATTTTTGTAATCCAAAAGGTGATAATGGAATCATTTGATAAAGTGGATGTAGATCACGCTTGATCGAACCACTATAAAACTTTGTGTCTTTCCTTACTTGCATCTTCCTAGTTTTCAGCTCCATTTTTACTATTCTAGAGAATATTGTGAAGTGCACCTTGCATCTTTGGTGTTGACTCAAATTTTGAGATCAACATTTGGCGTCCACCGTGGGGCCGATTCAATCCTTCATCTTCTCTCATTCCTCCACAAGTTTTGAATCCTTGCATTAGAAAAGATCCAATCCTATTTCACTATGATCTACTCCAAGCCTTTGCCTAAGCTATGGGTAAATCAGGTAGACCACCAAAGAGGCTCACGGATCAAAATGCCGAGAATGGTGATAATATCGCCGATCGTGAAACTACTCCTCCTACCACCCGATTTGAGGTTGGAGAAGGTTCTGGGGCTATAGCCGCCATAACAAAATGAGAGTTAGATGAAGTGGCCACAACTTTAACTAACTAGATGAATATTACAAATAAGGCCTTGATGAAGAGACTCGAAGCGATGTTCGCCATGCAAGCCGCTACGGAAAAAGTCACCATGAAGACCACCCATGCTAAATCCATATAGACTCCGCATATAGAAAACACTGGTTCCTCTTCTTCAAGCCCAATCCGAGAAAATTCTATCTAAGAGATGACGAATCCTAAGCATAAGGAAGCAAAGCTGCCCGCTCGCGACCAACCTGATAAAGCGACTTCTCAACAAGTGCTTGGTTCTGCCAAAGGGGAACCTCTCCAAGCGGGAGGTCCAGGGCCCCGAAATCCGAACCGTGACCGTCTGCTTAGCCAGACATCTGGTAAGGAAGACGGCTTCCTCCCCGCGGACCAACACAATGAAGAGGAGCGAATATCAGAAATGATCCATAAAATCATGGAGAAAAATCAGAAGAAGCAGGATGATGAAAAAGAATGGGGATTTGCTCCCACAAAAACTCCGCTCACCGAAAGAATCAAAATGGCACCATATCCGAAAAAATTCAAGCCTCCAGTAGTGCAAGCCTATAATGGGACGACTGATCCAAATGTATTTCTGTTCAAGTATGACCAACACATGGATGGGGCTCGTTCCACTGATGAGTTGAAGTGTTTGTACTTTCCGACTTACCTTGAGGGGGTGGCGTTGCTTTGGTTCACCAAATTGCCACCGAGGTCAGTGGACGATTTCGCTACCCTGGCCAAGTTGTTCAGAGAGCAATTCAGACTTCAAGCCACAAAAGTGTGAGATGTTATGGAATTAAATGAACTCAAGCAAAGACCAGGAGAATCCGTTAGGGCCTTCCTTACTCGCTTTAATACCGCTGCGGCTGAAGTGGGAAACTATGAGTCTCGCCTCGCTTTGATGGCCTTAAAGGGGGCTATAAGTAAGAAGACTAAGCTCAAACGATGGATTAAAAAGAAAAAACTAAGTACTCTAGAGGAGTTGTTTGATAAGACTGAGGAATACTTAGGTGTGGATGAGGATCCTGCCTATGCTATGGATATCCTGGAAAGCAGCATGCAATCTGAAAAGAAGAATAATGATGCACCAAGCGATCAGAAAAACCCTGGAGGTCAGAAATGGGGTGATGATGGGGAGGATAATCGAGTCAACAAAAAGTTCCGCTTTTTCAAGAACACGGAGTTGGCTCTATTAAATGAAACGGTAGAGAATATTTTCATGGCTACTAAGGAGGCTGAAGAGTACCCAGTACCAAAGCAGATAAAGGTTAGTGATGCTGCCATAAAATTCGGGAGATTTTGTCGGTTTCATAACCAACCCGGCCATAACACGAATGAGTGTAGACACCTAAAGAGTCTAATCGAGGAACAAATAAGGAAGAACGGACTTTAGTAATACACAAAGAATCCGCAAAATACTCAAGCTTCACAAGCTCAAGGAACTTTTGCAGGACAAACAAAGCAAAGTAAAAATGCCGCAAACGCTGTCATGCCAAGGCTGATCATTAACACCATTTCAGTGGTCCACATCCTGCCGGAAAAAGCTTGGGGGATATTGTGAAATATGCTAATTAGATGAAAGACCTTCCGAGAGGAGAAGAACTCATGATTATGGATGAAGCCTCTTTAGCAAAGATACCTAGGTCTCCATGGGATGACATTGCGTTCAAGGATTGAGAATCAAAGGGATTGAATACTCCAACCGAAGATCCGATGGTAATAACCATAGGCTTGGATACTGCCATTGTGAGAAGAGTTCTAGTTGACAGTGGAGCATCCGCTAATGTTCTTTTCGTCAGTGCATTCCAAAGGATAAAGATCTCCATGGAGGATGTGAAAGCTTGTCAAAGCAAAATTCATGGTTTCACAGGACAAGTTGTTCAGCCAATTGGAGTCATCAATCTACTTGTTGAGCTCAGAGAAGGAGAAAATAAGGCGATACAGAAGCAAGATTTCGTCATAGTCGATGAGTGGTCTGCCTATAATGCTTTCCTTGGAAGACCAACCCTCATGGCTTTCAGAATAACGATGGCGCCATGGTTCCTGACAATGAAATTTCCCACTGAAAACAGGGTTGGAGTGGTCAAAGGCGATCAACAAACATCAAGGGAATGCTACCTGTTGGAACTTGCCGAGGCAAGGAAAAAAGAAGTGGGAAAGAATGCGGAGCTCCCGCCCTGCATTCATCGTTCCCCCTTATATCAATTAAGGCGGGGCCCTCATACTGGTGAACATAGTGGGGCCCAGAAGGAAATCGATCCGAGGAAAACCAGTATGGGGGAAGACAGAGCAGCACCGACTGAAGATACCATTTCCATTTCAGTACATGACAAAGATCCTGACCGAGTCTTAAAGATAGGTTCTCAATTGGGCCAAAAGCTGCAGAAGGACTTGATATTGTTTCTAAAAGCAAATATAGATGTCTTTTCTTGGACACACTCAGACATGTGGAGAATATCAACAGATGTAATTGTTCATAAATTGAATATTAATCCCAATTTAACTCCTGTAAAACAGAAACGACGAACTCAGGGACCTGAAAGATCAATGGCATTAAAAGGAGAAGTAGATAGACTTTTCAAGAACAATTTTATATGAACATCTGCGTATCCCGATTGGGTCTCGGATCCGGTTCTTGTCAAAAAGTCTAATGGCAAGTGGAGAGTATGCATAGACTACTCAGACCTTAATAAAGCATGTCCCAGGGACAGTTTCCCTCTGCCTAGAATCGATCAACTTGTCGATGCAACTGCGGGGTATGCACTATTATCCTTCATGGATGCGTATTCTGGACACAATCAAATTATGATGCACGAACCGGATCAGGAGAACACAAGTTTTATAACTTACAGAGGCTTGTACCATTATCAGATTATGCCATTTGGACTAAAGAATGCAGGAGAAACATACCAGCATCTTGTGAACTCCATGTTCAAATCCCAGATTGGGAACACTATGGAGGTTTACATCGATGACATGTTAGTAAAGTTCAAAAAGGGTGAAGATCACCTAGAGGATCTAGCAGAGATGTTCCATATCCTTAGAAAATTCGGCATGAAGTTAAATCCTTTGAAATGCTCATTTGGGGTTTCCTTAGGAAAATTTCTCGGATTCATAGTCAATAACAGGGGCATTGAGGCAAATCCTTCCCAAGTCATGGCATTACGAGAAATGTGGGCGCCAAAAACGATAAAGGAGCTTCAGAGTTTGAGTGGGAAGATTGCTGTCTTTAATCGATTCATTTCTATAGCAACGGATCGATGAATTCCCCTTTTTGATGCTTTAAGGAAAGAAAAGAAAGACCTCCAATGGACCCTATAATGTCAAGTGGATTTCGAAGAATTGATCAAGCATATAGAGTCTCCGCCAATGCTTTGAAGCCTAAAGATGCTGAAGAGATATTCCTATATTTAGCTATTTCCTCGCATACTCTAAGCGCGGCACTTGTACGGGAAGAAGCCAAGGTTCAATTGCCAGTTTATTACATGAGCAGTCGGCTTGCTAGGGAAGAACTGAATTATCTGAAGCTGGAAAAACTTACGTATTGTCTACTCATTGCTTCAAAGAAATTGAGACCATATTTCCAGTCCCATCCAATAAAAGTCCTCACTGATCAGCCGCTAAGGCGAATTCTCTTCCATCTGGAAACTTCTAAAAGGCTATTGAAATGGAATATTGAGCTTAGTCAATATGACATCACCTGTCACCCTCGAAGAGGTATCAATAGGTAAGGTTTAGCAAATTTCATCGCCAAGTTCATGGACAGAGGAGATGGAATTGGAGAACCAACGAGGACGGTCACTAGCTAGAAGCTATACATTGACGGCTCAAGGAATGACTATTGTTCAGGGGCCGAAATTGTCTTAGAAACTCTAGAAGGCCATTCCTTATGTTATGCATTAAGGTTGGAATTTCCATCAACTAATAATAAGGCCAAATACGAAGCATTGATAAACGGATTAAGACTAGCAAAAGAACTGAATCTAAAAACCGTGCAGATCTTCAGTGATTCCCAATTGGTAGTAAGTCAGGTTCTTAGGGAATTCCAAGCCAAAGTTGGAAATCTAACTTCCTATCTTATAAAAGCTATGGAACTTCTCAACGACCTCGATCATTACACCATACCTCAAATTCCAAGAGAGGAAAATGCAAAGGCGGATTCACTCGCTAAATATGCTAGTTCTTCTGATGCACATTTGCTCGGGTTAATACCTATTGAAGTCCTTACAACCCCGACCATTGAAGAGGTAGATGTGGACTGGATTATGGAAACAGTTGAGAAACCTATGTCTTGGATGACACCGATTAAGGAATATATCCTCAACGGAACACTTCCAGAGGAACCAAAAAAGCGGAGGAAAATACTGTGCAAAGCTCCGTTATATCTTGTTAAGGACGGGAGGTTGTATAGACGGGGATTCTCTATGCCATTACTACGATGTGTGTCCAAGGAAGAATCGAAAGCAATTTTGGCTGAATTACATGTAGGAGACTGTGGGGGTCACGTCAGTGGTCAGACATTAGCCAAAAAAGTTCTGCGATATGGCTATTTTTGGCCTGATGTGAACTTGGACGCAGTGACTTATGCCAGAAGATGTGATAAGTGTCAAAGATATGCAAAAATCCCGAGAGCACCACCAACCGAGTTGACCCAAATGGTCAGTCCATGGTCATTTGCTGTTTGGGGCATAGATTTGATTGGGGCACTACCCATTGCAAAATCAAATATGAAGTACGCAGTAGTGGCGGTCGATTATTTTACTAAATGGGCTGAAGCAGAGCCACTAGCCACTATTACTTCAAAGAAGGTGATCAACTTTGTCTTGAAAACATCATCTGCAGGTTTGGCATTCCGCAGAAGATATTTACTAATAATAGGACTCAATTTGAGAGCGCGGAGTTTCTGGACTTTTGTGCCAAGTACAAGATCAAGAAAAGTTTTTCGGCCGTTACCCATCTGCAGGCTAACGGGCAAGTTGAAGCAATCAACAAGATCCTGAAGTCAACCATCAAAAAATGACTTGAGAAAGCCAAGGGCAATTAGGTTGATGAGCTTCCGCTTGCATTATGGGCATATCGTACAACTCATAAAACGGCAACAGGGCACACTATGTTTTCCCTTGCATTTGGATCTGAGGCGATGATCCCGGTTGAACTTGAGGTCCTGATTCATAGAAGGATCTACTTCAACCAAGCGGAGAATGAAAAACTTCAACTCGAAGTGCTTGACTTACTCGAGGAAAGAAGAAAGGAATTGGAACTTAGAATTATTGCACATCAGAGAAGAATAGCTCGTCATTTTAATGCTCAAGTTAGGCGAAGGACCTTCTAAGTTGGGGATCTCGTTCTTAAAAGAATCATGATAGGAACCGGGGTACTGGGACCCAACTGGGAGGGGCCATATGTGAAAGGCAAAAAAATTTCGGATGGTACATTTGAACTAAAGACAACAGACAGATTCCAACTCCCAAGAGCATGGAATGCTATACACCTCTGTCGCTACTTCTTTTAATGCTTCTTTTGTAGTATTTGTAAACAACATGCATTGTACATACCATGCAACGCTATTACAAGTTTTGTAAATATAAATTGAATTACTTGCCTAAATCATACATTTGCAAATTACTTGCTAAAGATCGATTTTGATTGCAGGTCCTCTAAATGATACATTGATATCACTATAACCTAATTAGTTCCTAAGGCTATTGGACCATCGCTTAATGCTCAAAAGCATCATTCGCAATTAGCTCGATGACATGGAAAGCATGGCGGTGCAAGTACAAGACACCAACGTTAGGTCTGTCAAATGGCATGACGCTTAAATCAAAAACAAAACTGCAAGTTTCTCCAAAGGGGCACCTACTTAATTGCAAGGTCTAAGGCCCTAGTTCTAACAAATCATTGTAAAACCCGATAAAAGAACTAGTGTCTGCCCAATGGAACAGCGTAACCAATAAACCAAAGTCCTCCCCGAGGGGCACCTAGTCAATCACCAATACCATTAATACATGGTCCAGCTGCGACATAAACTAGGTCTTTAGACCAAAGACCTCCCCAAGGGGCACCCGGTTCATTGTAAATGCCATTAATATATGGCTGAATAGCGATATAAACACTGGGTTCAAAAAGACCTCTTCGGGGGCATCCGTTCAGATGTTGGATCTTTCAAATCCAACTATCAATTCTGGGTCTTCCAAATCCATTTACTGACGGATTATAAAGACCCCTATTGGGGCATCCGATCATATGTCGCGTCTTCCAAATTCGGTTAGTGACGGACCCAAAGTCCTTCTTAGAAGGCGCCCTACAAATTCTACAAGTGACTGAGTTATTCGATCACAACAAATAACGGGTTTACAAGTACTGCCTCGGGAAAAGGAAATGCCATGCTCAACCCTTAAAGTCATGACAAATTTTGGTATAAGGACATTATCGCCATGTTAAAGGAATTTAATGGTTTTCACTTCCTTAGATATACCATAAACTCATCATGACTTTGACGTTAAAGGCTTAGCATTTACAAAGATTGACTCAATCAACGGAATGGAATTCTGAAAAGACAAGGAAAAAATCGATAACTCCAATACCGTGATAAGTGCAGAAGTGGTTGTTCAAGAAATCGCAAAATTGCCTCGGTCAAATCGGCTAAACACAAATCCAAACTGAATCAACCAACTGATTCAAAAAAGATCCGTCAGATCGACCCAGATTGAACCGATCACGACCGTTCCAGATTGGAGCATCTTGACTGGTCTATATCGAATCGATCAGGACTAATCTAAAGTGAATTGGTAATGACAAGTCCACATTGGGTCAATCAAGGCCGATCTGTGCAAGTTAATACGTTGTTCAAAGGTGATATCAGTGCAGAGCTAATGCAAAGTGAAAAGTGTAACAAAGAAAACAGGCTATGAACTAAATAACCTAGCCAATCAAGCATTGATCATCATGACCAATGTACCATTACCAACAAGACAAGTCAACAGACAGCACAGCCACAACAATCAAAGTGTACCAACACAAACTAACTTAAGAGTTAAAGGCGAGGACCAGAACTCGCTTAAATACAACCGGTCTAAAGATAAAGTTCATCAAGCCAAAAGTCATCAAACACTAAGAGAAAAGAGCTAAGCAATCTGGTACTTCCTGGGTCGTCCCATCTTCCTCTTCACTAGAGCCGAACCAGACGGAGAAGCATCAGAAGCTGGCCTCTTGCTGGATGACCCACTAACTCGATATTCCCCTTAGGAAAGGTAGCAATAACAGCATCTCGGTTCCTTAAAGCACAAATCAATTTCACTTTATCGTCCTTCAGAACAGCGATATGCTCAAGAATCCCCTGATGAAGCCTTTGCAAATCCCCCGTCAGTTTATGCCAGTCTTGAAGTTTTTAGCAGTCTGATCTTTAAGCAGGTCCATCTGCCTCTCGAACTGATGCAAGGTGTCCTCCATGCGACTAAGCAACCTAGATTTGGCAACAACTATGTCGCTAGAAGTCACTTGACGATCAGTATGAGACACATCCAAATTAAGGGGGATCCCTTGCAAGTTCCAACCTGGGAGTCGTCTAGCGAGCTTGGCATTACAAGTTCCTGGAGCATAGTGAGGCATGTTCACAATTGTTTGTATCTCTGGGTAAGTAGGGCCGACAAGTAAGGGAGAATTCACTGAAGGTTGGCCAATTGTCTCATTTTCCAGATCAAAGAACCTTTTTTTCCTGAATTCTTCAGAAGTTGGATCCATCCTGCACGAAAAAGGAAGTATTCAAATATTGTTTGTTAGCTTCCTTATCGTTAAGATGAACAAGGACAAGAAGGTAGCTAAACAGTGTACGAAAGCAACTGATCCATACTGGATCGGTCATAGCCGATTCATCTCAAATCGGTCAGACACGAACCAAAATGGATTGGTTATGACTGATCCATGCCGGATCAGTCAAGAACGATCCGCGCTGGGTCAGTCACAACTGATCCATACTGGTTCGGTCGAGACTGATCCGAAATGGATTGATGGCGACCGAGCCATTCTGAATCGGCTGAAACCAATTCGTATTGATCAAAATGACCCAACATAGATCGGTCATATCCGATCCGGATTGAGTTGGTCTGAGTCATCCAATTGGCCGAACAAATAAACCATATAGTGGTCTCAACCAGTTGTCAAAGTTATTTCTAACCTTTTTGTTTACCTCATAAACATTTAACATGTAAGTGATTACAATATGAGACTTGAGATCTTCATTTTCAGGGGATAAACAGAACTTGTGCTACATACTAGTGGTCAAATTCATCTAAAAGTTAAAGTTTATAAAAATCTTTCTACTTGCTACTAACGAATTGTGCAGATAACTGGACATGCAAAATCAAAGTCTTTAGTAAAATTTTGCATAAAGTGAAAGATTGGGAATACAATACTTGGGAATACGAAAGCAAATCAAAGTCAATCGCTAGCTTAGTCAGTGATATGATCAAATCCTTTTACTACAACCCAATCCCATGCTAAGTAACAGATACCATAATCATCAAATCAAGTGCAATGAATCGACGAAGGTATTTCAAGAGAGATTGACGAAAAATAAAGACAAAAAATAATATATAACCTGGCAATCGAGTAGTTCTACTCGAAGTTCAAGGGAGGAAGACAGGCTAATAGAGAATTTGGAAAGAAAGAAAGCTTCGTTCTTGATCTTCCTTGTTCAAAATGCGTCCGCCATGGATTTTTCTCAAGGAAAGCTAAACAATGAAGGAATGCCCATTCAAGGGATCGCATTATGTAAGGGGGCATTGGAAAACTCAATCGACATGAGAGAGAAAAGTCACATTGGTCAAATCACCTTGGTCACTGAGCCAGACCGAATCGGTTACAACCGATCCAAATTAGACCGGTCATAATCGAGACAATATTGAATCGGTCAAGGCAAGTCCAAAATGGATCAGCCGAGACTGATCCAGATTGAATCGGATAAGGCAGACCCTAATCGGATCAGCCCAGACCGACCCAGACTGAATCAGTCATAACCGATCCAAATTGGATCTGTCATGACTAACCCCTATTGGATCGTCCAGGACTGATCCAAGCTGGATCGTCCATAGTCAGTTCAATATTATCCCGATTCATGAGCAACTTCCTAGATCAAACCATTTTGACACCAAAATTTGCAAACTAACTCGAGTTGGCAATCCATAAACTTATCGAATCCAATCCATTCCAATTCGAGTCCAAAATCAAAAGAAATCACCAAAAAGAAGGCAAAATACCTGCAATTGTGCGGATGTAAAGGACGAATTTGAATTTATAAAGATACGAGTTTGAAAGGCTGGGTTCTCGGCTCGAACTGATCAAAGGGAAGCAATTTGGATACAAATTGAAGGAAGAAATTGGACTGGATACCCAAAGTTGAGGTAATTTGTTTCAAGAAGGAGATGCCGCCATTGAAAGTTTTCAGCCAAAATGAAATGAAGAAGGGAAGTGACGGGTCATATATTTATAATACCCAAGCATCGGGCCGATCCAGATCAACCTGGGCCACAAACGAAGCAAGCCCGATCCAAATTTGAAACCCACGATAAGAGGGCCAATAGTCCATCAAAGTATCGTGGATTTGGAATGTTTCGAAGCCCATACTCTTCATAAATAAAATTGTGAACTCCGAGGGGCAAAATGTTATCCACCAAATTCACATAGCATTGGATTGGGCCTCTCATGTAGTTTTGGATCGGTCTGAATCGAATAGAAGCGCTCTGGAATGGTCCGAGAAGCAGCTGAATCGGCTTGCATAGACGATGGTGAATCGGCCTACCTTATAGTAAAGTGGATCGACCTCAGCTGATCTGGATCGGACCGGACTTCTGCAGTGTGATTTGAATCGGCTCGAGATGAATTGGATCAGGCTGAAGCGCGCTACACTGGCTCGAGACGAGCCGGACCGGGTTGAAGCGCGTTACACTGGCTCGAGAGGTTCTGGATCGGGTAGAGGTATGTTGAATCGGCTTGAGATGAACTGGATCAGGCAGAATCACTCTGGATCAGATCGAAAGCTTGGAAACTGGAAATTAACCTCAGTGGCATTTCCGTAAATACTTAACATACCGATCCAGAACCTGAAAACTATATTACACTCATCCCTCACTCCTATAAATAGAGCTTCACAACCACTTTAATAGGGGGCTTTTTGGATGATCCCGAAGGGCTATCAAACTCAATTCTTAACTTCTTTTAAGTAATTTGATCATCTCAAACACTTCAATTAAAAGATCCATCTCTGAATTCATTACATAGATATGAAAATTCATCAAAACTTGTGAGAGAGTTCGGATTGATTCCATCGACATCCATTCTTGGAGGATCTCAACCATTTCTCATAGGAATTTCACTAAGTATAAGTGTGAGAAAAGTGAGGTGAATAATGGATGTATTGAGAGTGCATGTCTGTTTTGAAATCCCAAAGGCAATAATGGAATCATTTGATAAAGTGGATGTAGATCACGCTTGATCGAACCACTATAAAACTTTGTGTCTTTCCTTACTTGCATCTTCCTAGTTTTCGGCTCCATTTTTCTAATTCTAGAGAATATTGTGAAGGGCACCTTGCATCTTTGGAGTTGACTCAAATTTTGAGATCAACATCAGGTTTTGGTTTTTGAAGATGGGAATAAAAATTGATACTAAGAGATGAAGGTGATACTAGAATTTGAACTAGAAAGATTTGGGGAGCGTGCGATCTGGTGGAGTTTTTGGAGTGCGATCAGTATATGAAGGGCAAAGTTTGGCCTTGTTTTGTTTTAAGGTATGAACTGAAATCGAACTTTGTGAATTTTTGGGGACGCACCACACGTCCAAATGGATTTTTATTAATACGATTCAGTATTAGAATATTGCATAGACTGGTGGGGAGGTTGGCAATGGAAGATAGCAAGTTCAAAATTGTTTTATTTAGGGATGAGGAAGTGGATGCAGGTAAATGACCAGAGTAGGTTTATCATTTAGGGAAGGTTGCACTGCCTGGGTATAGTGGGAAGCTGATGAGTTATGTGCCATTGAAATGGCTACAGAATGATGGTATAAGAATAAGGTTGGGATGGAGCTTGCCGATGAAATGTTTGTGGAGATGTCATAATAGGAATGAAGCGGTTTGGCATTGATTTTAGTTGAGTTATCGGCAACGCAATAAGGTATATATTTTTACCGTAATTTAAAATTTCATAGAATAATTTATTTAATTATTTCAATAGATAATTTAAATAAATATTTGATCAGTAATTGAAATTAAATAATCATAGGAGCATGATTAAATCATTTGAGACGAGTCAAGAAAATTCGTAGACACAGATATTGAAATTAAACTGGATATTCGGCAAAGGAAAATCGAGGTGAGTTAAACTCACTCAGTTAAATTATTGGGAACTATTTTTAATAGTTCAACTTTATATTATTGCTCGATGGATGATAAATTGATTGATATAAAGTAATAATAGTATATATTAATACTATATAATAATAATATTGGTGATTGGATATTCCCGCAGTACCATTAGCGGATGCTCGCGGTACCATTAGCGGATGATTTCCCTATGCGCCCAACAATAGATATAGTGGATGACCTTTTATACCGTGATATCCTGCCTCGAAGTAAGATGGGTATTATAATTGTTGACTAACATCTGTGGAAGCAGGAAAAACATGTTGGAGGGATCTAGTTCCAACTGGACCCCTCAGCATTTATAAATTATGGTTATTTATTTTCACATATATGCTGATATGATCCATAACATGTGATATTTTAATGGAATGTTTGGATGTGTAAATAGAGTTAGACCTTGATTGTGGATATTTTGACTACCGTCAATAATATATTAATTTCAAAATGAAAAATTAAAATACAAAAAGAGTTTAAAGAAAATATTTATTTTCAAATAGAAATGTTCATTTTAAATTCGAATTATAAATATAATTTAAAGGTGAAAATTTGTTTAAACATAAGTGTTAATGAGGCGATATTATACACGACATTTATATATAGAAATGAAACAATTATCATTTGAGAAATTGAAAAATATGGTATGAGTGAGAATTTGAGGAAAGTTGGAAATCGAGTTTATATATCAATATTTTTAATAGATTGAAATTTATCAATTGTAAGGAGAATTATATAAGAGATTATTTGAAATAAATTGTAACACCCCGTGAATTCTATAACGTTAAGCTTCACGAATTAAAGTATAATTAATTACAAATGATGAAATCAAGGGAAATGGGTTACGCCATTGCGTTCGTCTCGAAATTCTGCTTGAGATAGAGCTCAAGTTTGCGTAAAACGGATATCGTATGAAGAAGATATGGACGAACGAAGTTGGGCGAAAAACCAGAAAACGGGTCAGAATGCACTGGCGCACTTGGGAAGTGCGCCAGAACAGAAATGAACTGGCGGACTTGGGAAGTGCGCCAGTACATTTTTAGCCTGACGCACCTGCCAAGTGCGCCCAGGTCAGAATGACCTGCTGGTCAGGTCTTGGCTGGCCTGATCAGGGTCTGGTCAAATTCTGATGCTTGGTTGAGTCACTAGGGCTTACGTGTCACCTTTTGAGTGGCTCTTTGAACTTTGTATGGTCTAGATTCCTCCTATCTTCATCCGACGGCTCAAAACAATTTAAAATTCTATAAATACAACTCAAACCAAACCCTAAACTCACACAAATAATAGAATACAATAGCCGTCATGCTGCTGGAGAGGAACTAGGAATGGCCATCAATTAGAAACCCTAGAGACAAGCCAACAAGCCTAAGAGACAATTCAAAAGCTTAAAGCATCGACAACTAAATCAAAACAACACCTACAACAAAGGATAGCATCTCCCAATTCAGAATTCAGATTCCTGAATTGAAGATTCGTCATACGTTGGAAGTAGAGTGCTATTCCGATATGAATAAATAATTGTGTTTTGATTTGTGTAAAATGAGAAATAGAATTGTATTTGATTTGTGGTGATAATAATTCATATTTGAATGTTGCTTTGATTCTAAACGATTTGGGATGTTGTGGTATAACGATTGGATATTTGCAAGTATGTGATTCATGTTGAAAATTAACAACTACATGCTTGTGGTAGTTTATTTGAGATTCATGCAAGTATATGATTCACTATTATGCCAACATAATATATATTATAATCACTTTTAGTGTAGTTGGATCCATTTGGGTATTATGACTTATGTGAATTTATGTTGGAATTGGTATCATGATTCAAGTGTAAAACCATACTTTTGTATTAGAGACAAAAGTAAGCATCTTTGTGAACTTGTGTTGACTCTATGAACATGACTAGACTATGTTTGGTGTTATGCCTAATTGAAAAACATGTTTTAGGCCTATATTGTTATCAAAAATCATATGATAATATATGTGACACATAGCTAATTTAGATTTACATTCCAATTGCAAGTTTGCATGAATAAATTAAAAACCATGATTTCATGTTTAGGTATATTTATGCCATGATTATATGAATAGATCAAAAACCATGATTTCATGTTTATGTATATTTATGCCATGATTATATGAATAGATCAAAAACCATGATTTCATGTTTAGGTATATTTATGTCATGATTATATGAATAGATCAAAAACCATGATTTCATGTTTAGGTATGATTATGCCATGATTATATGCTATTACAATGCAAGTTCACAAGTGCCAAATTTATGTTAATTGGTTCGCTATGTTGCAAGTTCATGCGTTCACACTCCCCTTTTTATGTTACTTAGAATATATAAACACCATGTTCTAAGCCTCCCCCTTTTCATGTGGCTAAGTTAGGTTTAAATGTTAAAGCCAACATATGTTATATTGTAGCGAACGTATAAAACGGGGGTAGTGACGTTTGGGTTAAAATATAAAACATATGTGTTAGCATGTTTGACGCATGCCAACGACCTTGAAAAACAATTAAGTGGTGTAAATTAATTTCACCCAATAAAAATGAATTTGAATAATGGGCCGCAAATATTTACATATAAAAAGAAAAGAGACAAAATATGTAAATTTAGAAAATACGATGTGTTTAACCCGACCCAACCGGCAACATGCAGCCACAACAACATCTGTCTAATGTGAGAGGTCGAGGCTTTAATAAGACAATTAAGGCTGAGTCAGAATTGATAGGATTAAGTAAATTGAATTAATACTTAATCAAAATGGAACATGCTAAACTATACAGACTGATTGGGGGTTAGGTTTACAAAACACTTAACCAACTTAGCATGTTGGCTAGAAATAGAAAACCTAGTAGCGGGGGGACCCTTTTCAGCGGTAACCCTACAAGGTGTATCAGGATACCCTGAACTAGGCATGGTGGGGCACGATTACTGGGCTGACTGTAAGAGGTCAAATCGACGGCGGTGTTGCGACAGTGTAGGTTCTAACGGGGTGCGGGCGTGCACACACTCCGGCGCAGAAAAATAAGGCACTGGGCACCAGTAGTATACCTGTGCATTCTAGAATTGTGTCGGGCCACCACCATGGGACTTGATACACCCCATGGTGGGACCAGCATAGGTAATTACAACATCGGGGGTCGTAAGACACATGTAACTATGCGAGTGGGAGCCGATCATTAAAAACGGATCACTTCACCCTGATTATGGGGTGCCTGTTGGGAACTGGTTTATGTGGATGCAGAGATTAATATGGGGTACGATAAGTATATTCGACTCTAGACAACTTAACTTAGTTTATGGTGCTTTCCCATTTCCAGTTTATACTTATCATGCCCAATTCTTTATTCATAAACTGAATAGTCCTAGACTTACTCAGGCTTTATGTCTGACTCTACTTTTCTTTCGTCTTCTTTTCTTTCATTCCCCTCCCCCCCCCCCCCAGGTCCACAGGGAGGGAATACCGCAGCTTGACCAGTTTTCACATCCATCTTGAAGAGAAAGAATGTATTGCTTGGATCTCTTTCGTTTTGGACTATGGCTTTGGATTACAACTATGGGGACTTATGCAGTTTACTTTTGTTTTTATGCTTCTTTAAGTTAGGAAATCAAGACAGTTATGAGAATGTAATGGTTTTTGGAAGTATTGTAAGACAATTATGACATGGTTTGTGTAACACGTATTTCGTTGAAATAAAAATTGCTGTTGTTTTCCGCTATTCAAAAATATGTGTATTTATATCTGTCTTGTGTATCTGTGACTTATACTTATAAACCTCCACCAAAATTAGGGCATTCCCTTTGAGAGTGACCCTAATGGAGGTGGGGTGTTTCACTTGGTATCAGAGAATAGGTTTACCAGATAAGATAAGAAGTTTTGAAAAATTCATTTCCAAAAAGAAAAATTTAAAGAAGCATTTTTAAAGATAAAATGTTATTTTATTTTAAAAAGGCAAAGCTCCCCCAAAGCCATAGGTACTATCTTTTATCCTTCGTTTTGAATCTATCCTTTTTGTTTCAGCATGTCTGAAGAACTTAACTTGCCAGAGGGTGTACCAATACCTGGTTGGTTTAGACGATTCTTAGAAGCGAGGGCCACTCAGCCAGGTCCTACCGTTCCCCCTCCCTCAGCTGCGGGAAATCATCCAGCTACAGCAGCACCTCTTCCTCCACCTCCTCCACGGGGTAATACTTTTGCTAAGATATGTAAAGATTTCAAAGCTATGGGAGGAAAGGACTTTCATGGAACCGAGTCCTTCGTGGAAGCTAGGAATTGGCTGAAGGAAACCGAGGACTTATTCGTCATCTTTGAGGTAGAAGATAGGCAGAAGGTACAACTGGCAGTATGGCTACTTAAAGGCGAGGCTTCCTACTGGTGGGAAGTCACCAATGCAGAAAGACCAGTGGAAACATGGGAGGACTTTAGGGCAAGGTTTGAGGCTAAATTTCTCTCAGAAGCTGAAAGGAGTCTTCAGTTGGAAAAATTCTTATTTCTTAAGCAAGGGAATATGACAGTCAAAGAGTATGTTAATCAGTTCGATCAGCTGGCTAGGTTCGGACTGGAGCTAGTCAACACTCCGCACAAGAAGGCTCTCCGCTTTGTCAAAGGATTGAATGAGCCATTACATAGTTTGGCCATGACCCATATACCCATGGGAGCTACGTATGAAAGGTTGGTGCAGATGGCATTGCTGAACGAAGAGGATAAGGGAAAGAAGGAGACAAAGGCAGAAAGCTCTCAAGGGAAGAAAGAGGGTTTACAGCCTAAGAAGACAGACTTTAAGAAGGGCGGGAAAGACAACAAAGAGAAGAGGAAGTGTAATTTCTGTGGCAAAGTGGGGCACTTAGTGAAAGATTGCCGGAAAAAGAAGGCCAAGATGAATGGTGGGTGCTTTTCTTGCGGTGAGACAGGCCATATGGCTAAGGATTGCCCAAAGAAACGAGGGCAGGGGTAGAGGGCTGGATCCACCTCAGGGGTACAGGTTCATGTGCTAGAAGCGCAACCTCTGCAACAACGAGGTATAAATACTTCTGTAGAAAGTGTAGTTTATCTTTATGATCACCCAGTTCGCACTTTATTTGATTCTGGCGCATCACACTCCTTTATTTCATCTGCTTTAGTAGAATCTCTGCACCTAGAAACTAGTATGGTAGAGGACCCCTTAATTGTTTCAAATCCAATTGGGGGCCCAGCTCATCTGTCTATGATCTGTGTGGGATTGAAAATTTCTATTCTAAGTGTAGAATTTAGATGTAGTGCCTTTGTTTTGGGCTTCTCGGGATATGGTTTGATTTTGGGCATGGATTGGCTATCCAGTAATGGTGCCATCCTTGATTGTGAGAAAAGGGTGTTTAGGCTTCTGAGCCAACTCGGTAACACTCTGGAAATTACTTGTAATCCCTCCTATGCGGTTATGCTTAGTTATCTTGAATCGCTAGATGCCTCTGTTGAAAGTTTGCAATCGGTTAGAGTGGTCCGGGAGTACTCGGATGTCTTCGAAGAGGTGAAGGGCTTGCCTCCGAAGCGGGAGATAGAATTCCGCATATATCTTGTAGATAATGCAAAGCCCGTTGCGTTGCCCGTTAGACACATGGCTCCACGGGAAAGGAAGGAGCTCAGTGGGGTTCATTAGAAGGAGCATTTCAGAATGGGGCGCTCCAAAGGCGGATGGTTCACTCCGTCTGTGTGTTGATTATAGGGAGCTCAACAAGCTAACAAAAAAGAATAGGCACCCTCTCCCCAGAATTGACGATCTGTTTGATCAGCTTGTAGGAGCGTCTGTTTTCTCCCAACTCGATTTGGCGACCGGTTTTCATCAGCTAAGGGTGGCTGAAGATAGCATCGATAAGACAGCATTCAGAACCCCAGACGGCTTCTTTGAATGGCTTGTCATTCCTTTTGGCTAGACAAATGCACTCGCTTACTTCGTGGACCTAATGAGTAGGGTGTTCAGAGATTTCCTCAACAAGTTCGTAGTGGTTTTCATAGACGATATCTTGATCTTCTCATAGAGTGAAGAGGAGCATGCCCAGCACCTAAGGGCAATCATGGAAACTCTGCGAGTCCATCAGTTAAAAGCCAAATTCTCCAAATGCCACTTTTGGAGAGAGCAAGTAAGGTTTCTTGGGCATATAGTATCCAAAAATGGGTTAGCTGTGGACCCTGCTAAAGTAGTAGCGATGCAGGATTGGAAGACACCAAGAAACGCAACTGAGGTCCGAAGTTTTCTAGGGCTAGCAGGTTTCTACCGAAAATTCATAAGGGATTTTGCGAAAATCTCAGCTCTGCTCACAAGGCTGACCAAGAAGAATCTAGTGTTCAATTGGGACTTGGATTGCGAGTTTGCTTTCCAACGACTAAAAAGGGCTCTTACAACAGCCCCAGTTTTGACGTTGCCAGATGGAAGCAAGATGTTCACAGTTTATACAGATGCATATGGGACAGGGCTAGGTGTTGTCTTAATGCAAGAAGGAAGGGTAGTAGCTTATGGCGGAAGACAATTGAAAGTTCATGAAAAGAACTACCCGACCCACGATCTTGAGTTAGCCGCCATCGTCTTTGCACTCAAGTCTTGGCGACACTATCTCCTAGGTGAGAAGTTTGAACTTTACACTGACCATAAATCGTTGAAATATCTTTTCTCGCAGAAAGATCTTAACTTGAGGCAACAGGGATGGATGGAGTTTCTTGCTTCGTACGATTTCGAGATCTCCTACACTCCGGGCAAAGGCAACGTAGTGGCAGACGCGTTGAGCCGAAAGAAACTAACCCTAAGCCCGCTGTTTGTTGAAAGACAAAGCCTAGAGTTTATATCCAGCTTTGACTTTAGGCCCTCCTCCGATTTTGTACCGGGCTTGCTAGCATCTCTCGAAGTACGCCCGACTTTAGTGGACTCAATAGGGACAGCACAACGCGAAGACCCTCAGCTTGTGGAGACGATTGATAGGCTAATTAGGGGTGAGACTTCAAGTCACCTCAGCAGATACTCCATCGACGATAAGGGTTGGCTAAGGCGAGACGGAAGACTATGCGTCCCACAGACAAGGGATTTGGTAAAGACGGTTCTCGAGGAAGCACATCACTCCAAGATGACGATACACCCAGGCGGAGATAAAATGTACAAGGACATAAAGAGAACTTTCTTTTGGAACGGCATGAAGAAGGACGTGGCAGATTTCGTTTCTAAGTGTATGGTGTGCCAACAGGTTAAAGCGGAGCAGAAAAAGCCTGGCGGTCTGCTCCATCCTCTAGAGGTCCCGCAGTGGAAGTGGGATAGCATCTCAATGGACTTCATTGATGGTCTGCCTAGGTCTAGAAGAGGCAACACTAGCATTTGGGTAATAATGGATAGGCTTACTAAAAGCGCCCACTTTTTACCTGTCAAAAGTAAAAGAACTGCCTCATCCCTAGCATCTCTTTACCTCAAGGAAATTGTTTGACTCCATGGAATACCCTCCAGCATTATTAGTGACCGAGACCCTATCTTCACAAGTGAGTTTTGGCGGAGTCTCCAAGAAGCGGTAGGCACACAGTTATGCTTGAGCACAGCCTATCACCCCCAAACCGACGGCCAGACGGAAAGAGTGAACAGAGTTTTGGAGGACCTTTTAAGACTGTGCGTCCTTGACTTCGGAGGGACGTGGGAAGACCATCTTCCTTTGGTGGAATTTGCCTACAACAACAGCTACCAAGCCACCATCGGAATGGCGCCCTTCGAAGCTTTATATGGAAGACCGCAGCTTGACCAGTTTTCACATCCAGCTTGAAGAGAAAGAATGTATTGCTTGGATCTCTTTCGTTTTGGACTATGGCTTTGGATTGCAACTACGGGGACTTATGCAGTTTACTTTTGTTTTTATGCTTCTTTAAGTTATGAAATCAAGACAGTTATGAGAATGTAATGGTTTTTGGAAGTATTGTAAGACAATTATGACATGGTTTGTGTAACACGTATTTCGTTGAAATAAAAATTGCTGTTGTTTTTCGCTATTCAAAAATATGTGTATTTATATCTGTCTTGTGTATCTTTGACTTATACTTATAAACCTCCACCAAAATTAGGGCATTCCCTTTTAGTGTGACCCTAACGGAGGTGGGGTGTTTCATAAATAATTCAATATAAGTTATAAATAGAATTTAACTTGAAGTTGCAAGTATGAATTCAGGTCGACTGATTAAGTCAAGAATGAACTTGCATTAAGAAATATTACCCATTGTTGAGATGAATAAAAGGCAAAAGAAATATTTTTGGAAAATCGTAATCGTTAAAAGTAAATTAAGAAGGATTTTAATTTATGAGTGCTAATGGAATTTAAGTCGAACTAAATTGAATAATAATATAGATTGTGTTAAAGAATTTTATATACGATTATAGATAATAAATATTAATAGTAAGAATTTACAAAAGGGTTTATATACGAATACTTTATCAAGTGAGTTATTGAAATAAACTAAAATAAGTTATAATAAAACTATAAAAGTGGTTATAAAGCATATTTACGGAATATTCGATGATGGTTTTGTAAATTGTATTTTTTAATAAAATGTCCAGAATGATGATAAATATCTCATTTAAAGTGATAGTGAATAACTGGAAATTTTATTTGTTTAGAAGTTAAGGAATTAAGTTACAGGAATAAGGAACTAACTGGGAATTAGTGAGTTGAATGATTTTTCTGATGGTCGATCTAATGTTGGTTTCAGCCTTCAGGGTTGATACTTAAGAAATTATTCCCTTACTAGTTTACGGTAAGGGACTAATGACCGAGTAGGAAATACGTTCTTAAAAATATTTTATAATGAAGGGTTTTGAATATTCTTATATTAATATAAGAAGAGAAATGAGAATTCCATTTATTGGAAAATAGAGAAGTTTTAAATTAACAAATGGTTAATAAAAAAAGAGGCTAAAGTGATGTAGAATATTAAATCAATACATTCAATTTTCTTTTATGGATGAATGATTGTTTTATTTGATAGTTAAATAACCGACCATCAAATCTGGCATATACGATGGTTAATACGGAAAGACAGGGATCGAATTTATTCAAAAACCATTCTGAACTAACTAATATGTAAATGTAGAATATACAGATTAAAGACGGAGCAGTGAAGACCGTGGATCTTCATAAGCGAAAGGATTATATCAAATTCTCTAGAGTCGCTCCCAAAGATATTCTAATAGTGATCCTATCGTGGTTAAAATCAACGAATTGCAAGGATTTCTCGCTGTTGATCCATAGGGTGATTCCTAGGATGCGGTAGGAGAGTGCCTTCGATTTGTCCAGTCCCAAGACAACTTGTATGAACGAATATCTGACCGGGTATTTCCAAAGGACCAAGTATGTTGATTTCCTCAAACGTATTTCGGTTGATGGCGGAGAAGGGTACTTCTCTTAGCTTAACACTAGAATATTTTTGTGGACGTCATTTAGTGATATCTGGTAGATTTGACAATGTGGCATTCAAAGTGAATGATGAACGGATGATCTGAAACGATAAATTTAAACTCACAACCGGAAAATGACAAAAATCGGGCAGGCAGCATGGCTATATGGCTCGCCCTCATTAGGGTGTATTGGCACCATCTAAAGAATATTCGTATTTGTTACTTCTTTTAACTTCTGTATCTCCTGGGAACGATTATGTTGCTAGCAACCGTAGGTGACAATATATTCGATAAACTCAAGAGAAATGAGTGGTCGGTCATATATGGGCCGAGTTGCAAGATGTTCTTGTTGAACCCAGTGTTTTTCCCTCTAGAGATACACTATCGGCAGGTGGTTCCATACCTTGTCATAGTCGGAATCCAATCTCCAGTAAGCGCCCGCGGTTTTGATTGTATACTATATATGTAGAGCGTGAGATGCAAGCGTTCTACTAGATTGATATTTATTTGTATTTAGACACTATTATAATATCAGAATATATATGATTTCAAACTGTTTTGGGTTATCGTAAGGTAAAAACCATCTGTGTTTATGTGTGGGCTAGTCTTATGATTATCCTTTTCTTTCGAAATGATTTTTAACTTTAAAACCAAGAAGGATGCTACCAATAATTTAGTGGATTTTTCTTACGCTGGTTCACCAGACTAACCTATGGCCTTTGTAATGCTCGGGTCAGACCCAGTTGGGTCAGACCAAGTTTTACAGGTTCAGGATAAGATACAAATTTCAGGAGTTAAGCTGGAGGAGCTCAGACGTATGATATATATAGATATTATTCCGATGTATATTGTAAATAAAGACAGACTGTTATAACTGTCCAGATGAAGTGAATTTCCGTTGTACTATGATAAATTGTAAGTATTATTTCAAGTTTTCATTAAGGATTTATTTTTGTAAGGATTTATTTTTGTATTATATTTTATTCCGCTGCGATGTGAGACTTTTATATTGTGGTTAGTCGATTCTTCTTTTTCTTCTATTATAATATTTCTTTCTTATCTCACCCTTTAACTTCTTTCTTTAACGTTCTGGATTTTTGGTACTCGAGCTTGGACATGGGATGTATTTGTGTCAAAAATTCAAGCATCGATTTTTCTGTTCGTTACAATATATATATATATATATATATATATGTGTGTGTGTGTGTGTGTGTGTGTGTGTGTGTGTCTTGTGCCAATTTGTTTGCATGCATTTCTTTATTTCTGGGCGGACTTGTTCATCCAATTTTAAAACTGCCCCTTGCTGAACTTGAAAAGACATTGTGCATTTGTCATGCTTCATCCAGTTGCCATGTTGACAGTGTGGATTTGTTCACTTGCCTCTTGGTGTTGAACACTATTTTGACCTATGTATGTTAATTATTGCTACTCCACCATTTATATGCATATGTTGGGTTGTTACTATCTTGATTTTGCTTGTTGTTGGCGTATGAAACTTGGCTTGTGATTACTTTGCTATGTCCACTGTCTTATTGACTTGGCCATGAACTTGAGAAGTTGGTCTGGCTTTGATTTGCATGAGTTGATATGTGCATTGTAACACCCCACCTCCGCTAATGCCACTCTTGCAAGCACACTAGCTTTGAAGGGGCGTTAAACAAGGTAAACATGCATGCAGATATCACAAGACAGAACATATAAGTAAAAACAGAGTAAATAAAGCAGCGGATAAAACTAACATTTCAAAACCATAGTCAAGTTACATCAAAGTACTTGGTCATTATTTCCCACAAAACATAGTCTAGAAACATCAACTGAAAACTGGAAAGAAAATCATAAAGTAACTATCCCCAAGGTAGAATAAAGCCATAGCGAGCTCAAGTCCAAACCGTATGTGAGCTATCCAGAAAAGCAGCTAAAGATCCAAGCAAGGTACCAGTGTTCCCACCCTGTAAACCTTGGGGGGGGGGGGAACGGAAGAAAAGAGGCGAAAGAAAACAGGTCAGTCAAAAAGACTGGTAAGTCCTACCTACTATTAGTATAAAAACTAATAAAGTTAACTGGACATGTAAAGCATAGATGAAACATAGGGTGATAACTGTCATAGCGAAGAGTTAACAAGATAGATCAAGTGTGGCATCGCATATACAAGGTTGAGTTGCACCAAGTGTGTACTAGTATTCCGATCCATGTCAAGTATAAACAAGAAATGGTCCCTTGGCCCAAAGCTGGCCCAATATCATAAGGTGACCTAAATCAAGGTCCAACTACTCGGTCTAATCGATCGGCTCCCTATAGCCTAACTCGTCAAGTGTCGGTGTCATACGGCCCAACCACGAAGTGTAGTCAAACTGTGCTAGGTCCACCCTAGGGTGTATCAAGCCCTAGGGTGCCAACCATGGACACACATCAAGCACGCACAGTCTAAACCTACTGGTGCCCGTGTCTGCTTTTTCAACTCTGGACTATGTGCACGACCATAGTCCGCCTGAACTTACACCGGCGCACCTACTCAGCCGTCGTTTTGGTCGCTTACATGTCAGCCCAGTAATCGTGCCCCACCCTAGCCTAGTCCCTAGGGTATCATGATACAATCAAGAGGGTTACTGGTGAAAAGGACCACGTAACTAGGGTTTCTAATGGGTTAAACGTGGTTAACCCTACCCAATCAAGTTGGTTAAGTGTACCCAAGGTTCATGACTTAACCGTATCAACCCATCGTGTTTAATTGGTTAAGTATTCAAGTGGTCCATGACTTAACCCTATCATGTGACATTAATTAATTTAATGCACCTAACCTCTCACATTAGACCTTGTTGTGGTTACTAGTTAAGCCGGGCGGGTCCGGGTAGATTTACACCACAACTTGGTCTAACCTCGGGTTTCAAGTGCGACATGACCAACTACTCACATTGGGTCCTATTGCTTGTAGCCACTAGTTAAGCCGGTCGGTTCCGGGTAGATTTATGCTACAAACTCAACCCAACCTCGAGTTGGCCATTCTCATGTTTTCTAGAAGTCATGTCCAAGTTCATGTTCATGTTTCAAGCACAATCACATGTCATATTTCATGTCATCTTTTCAAGTCATATCTTTATGTCATTTTAGTTTACCCATAACGTAACCCCATCGCAGGTAAGTTCGCATAAACGAAAATAAATCTCAAAGAGGGAACTTAGAAGCATGACATAATTAATAAGGTTTAGGCCACAAGTTAAACATGGTGGCATATGAGGCAAATGTGTTCATAAACTTGCATATTACATTATAGGCCTCAAAACATGCATGATATCAACTTTAGCAAAATAGATGAAACATGGTCATAAATAACATGGGATGATAGCAAGTGATTCGCATATAACATCATATGCAAGCTAACAAAAGGGTTATGAGAGTTTCTATGTTGCTTCTATGCAACATTTCAAACCAAAGCTCATAGCTTTTTTTTTTGCACAAAGTCAAGGTGGTAGCTTTACAAACATGCATAGAATAAGTCTATGCATAACATCAAAGCTCATAGCTTTCTATGCACAAAGTCAAGGTGATAGCTTTACAAACATGCATAGAATAAATCTTATGCATAACATGATAGAATCAAAGCACAAATCATACTTAGGCCCAAACTTGCAACATGTCATATTTAACTTCATAGTTAGAATCTAAGAGTAGTATAGGGCTTACAATGCTATGAAGACTTATAAAATAAAATAAGATTGACACGAAGCCACTAGCAACTCTAAAAACTCCCAAATGACAAGCTTCAATGAAAACCCTTGAGAAATAAGAAGAAGATCCTTGCTTTGATGAAGAAAGATTGAACTTTGGCCTTGAATCGAGCTTTGAAACTCTCAAACAAGCTTAGGAACTCTCATATGAATGAAGATGGAGGCTATGACAAGAGGGTGGAGGCCATGATTAAACATTTGGCATAGTTTAGTTGTAGGATTGATTTATGATGATTTAGGCTAGGTATTAGGGTCTTTTTATAGATGATTAGGTTAGTTTAGACCATAGGATTAACCCTAATTCAGATCTGGGCCATCAATTCACGTCACTAGCCTCCAAACATGTCTTGAGAAACAAGTCAGGTGCACCCAGGCCAGACTGGCCGGCCACCCAAGTCGACAGGGGTGTCGACTGGGCAGTCGACACGGCCTGGGGTGTGTCGACTCCCAAGTCGACTCCCCAGTCGACTTGGGGGGTGGCGGGAACTTTCCCCGCCTATTCTATTCAGCTGAATTTGAATTCTGAATTCAAATTTGAACTTGAAATTTTTCTGAAAAATTTGACGGGCCATAACTTGGTCATACGGACTCCGATTTTCGAAAACTCGGACTCTATTTCGCGTATTTTTCCGAGACGAACGCAATGGCACAGCCCGTTTCTCTTGATTCAGATTTTATCATTTAATTCTGCCTTGATTTATGTTATAACTTGTTATTCAAAAATACGGGTTGTTACATCCTCCCCACCTTAAAGGATTTCGTCCCCGAAATCTCTAAGTTAGGAAGAACGTATCCTACCATCCATCATCCATCTACTCAAAACATCATCCACGTGCAGTCAATATCCTTAACAAATTCTAAATGCTGTATGATTATATGCAAAGGTGTGTGTATGTGTACTTATCTAATGCGAAAATCAGGCGGTTACTGATTCAGTAAACCTCCTTAATGCAAAGTATGTTGGTGAAATGAGTCCATATGTATGCAAATTCCTAACATAATTTATAATCTCTACATGAGTGCACAGAACATCCATCCATATGAAACATCCACGCGATAGCATAACAAGTTTCAGCCATGAATAAGTATAAGCACTCATGCACATGCAATATGAAAGTGTGTGAGCCGATCTTAGTGCCTAATGTGTATCATGCATCCACGGGTATCCACTTGCAAACACTTGCAACCACTTGCAAACATCAAGCATAACATGTTTCAAATACATGTTTCATCCAAAGGGTCTCTACCTAAGGTTCTCATGACAAGGTTAATGAGATAACAAGATAAACATGGATAGCAAAAAGAAAGATATGCAAAAAGGGAAAAGAGATCGAGAATGTACCCTAAAAAAGAAATGGATAAAGCCCACGCATCTTCTCCTCGGTTTCCCAAGTTGCATCCTCTTCGGCTTCACTCCACTGAACTTTCACCAATTTGACTTCTCGATTTCTTAGCTTCTTGATCTCCGTTCCCAAGATACAAATCGGAGCTCTCCTCAAGGTTGCCTCTTTATCTACCTCCACGTCTTCAAGAATGCTAGGTTCAACCACCTCAGCGGACTCATGTAGGCACTTTCGGAGATGCGAGACATGAAAGACATTATGCACTCCGGCCAGCTTCTCGGGCAATTCCACCTTATAAGCCATCTTCCCAATTCTCTCTATGATAGGGAAGGGTCCTACGAACCTTGGTGCCAGCTTCCCAACTGCTCCAAAACGAACCACATTACGCAAAGGAGAAACCTTCACGAAAACCATATCTCCAACTTCGAATTCCAAATCTGTCCTTCGCTTGTCAGCATAGGATTTCTGTCTGTCTTGGGTCGCTTTCATCCGTCTTCTCACCAATTCAACTTTCTCGGATGTGTCCCGTATCATATCGGGCCCAAGTATAAGCATATCCGTTGTCTCCCACCAACACGATGGTGACCTACACGGCCTTCCATACAGAGCTTCAAATGGTGCCATCCCTATGCTAGCTTGATAGCTATTATTATAAGCAAACTCTACAAGAGGAAGGTGGTCTTCCCAAGTACCACCAAAGTCAAGAACACAAAGCCTCAAAAGATCTTCTAGCACTCTATTCACCCTTTCGGTTTGGCCATCCGTCTGGGGGTGATAGGCTGTACTTAGATTCAATCGCGTACCCATCGCTTCTTGCAAACTATTCCAGAACTGGCTAGTGAAGATTGGGTCACGATCGCTAACTATGCTAGAAGGAACTCCATGCAATCGCACTAACTCTCGAAGATAAACAGATGCTAGCCATGATGCGGTCCTCTTGCTCTTCACTGGGATGAAATGAGCACTCTTCGTAAGTCTATCAACTATGACCCATATGCTCGTATTCCCTTTCCTCGACTTAGGCAATCCATCCACAAAATCCATAGAGATACTTTCCCACTTCCATTGCGGTACCTCCAATGGATGCAATAGCCCACCGGGTTTCTTCGACTCGGCTTTCACTTATTGGCACACCATGCACTTTGAAACATACTCTGCCACATCCTTCTTCATTCCAGCCCAAAAGAAAATGCGCTTCATATCCCTATACATCTTATCTCCTCCAGGATGTATAGTCATCTTCGAGTGATGTGCTTCTTCGAGAACTTTATGCACCAGGTTTACTACTTGTGGAACGCATAGCCTTCCATCACGCCTTATCCTACCTTTGTCATCAATAGTATATCTAGCAAGGTGGTTAGACGTCTCACCATGAATCAACTTGTCCATGATCTCGACTATTAGCGGGTCTTCCTTCTGCAAAGTCCCTACTTGATCAAGAAGTGTAGGTCTAAGCTCAAGAGATGCTAACGAACCCGTCATTGACTCAACAGCCATTGTGAAATCAAAGGTTGCCAAGAACTCTAGGCTCTTCATCTCCACAAACAAGGGACTCAAATCAACCTTCTTCTGCTTAGTGCATCTGCCACAACATTACCCTTCCCAGGGGTATAAGCTATCTCGAAGTCATAAGATGCCAAGAATTCCATCCACCTTTGCTGCCTTAGATTCAGATCCTTCTGCGAGAAGAGGTACTTGAGCGACTTGTGATCAGTATACAACTCAAACCATTTTCCTAGGAGATAGTGGCGCCAGGATTTGAGTGCAAAGATAATCGCCGCCAACTCCAAATCATGAGTGGGATAGTTCTTCTCATGAACTTTAAGTTTCCTACCCCCATAACATATCACTCTTCCTTCCTGCATTAGAACAGCACCCAACCCCGTGCCACATGCATCGGTGTACACGGTAAACATCTTACCGCCATCGGGTAATGCCAAAACTGGAGCTGTGGTAAGGGTCCTCTTGAGCCTTTGAAAAGCAAGCTCACACTCTAAGTCCCATGCAAAGACTAAGTTCTTCTTCGTCAACCTAGTAAGAGGGGCTGAAATCTTAGCGAAGTCCCTAATGAACTTCCCATAGTAGCCTGCCAGACCGAGAAAGCTCCTTACTTCGGTTGCGTTCCTAGGAGTCTTCCAGTCTTGAACCGCAACCACTTTCGTGGGATGCACAGCTATGCCTTGCTTAGAAACTATATGTCCAAGAAACCGAACTTCCCTTCTCCAAAAATGGCATTTGGAGAACTTGGCTTTCAACTGATGAGCTCTAAGCGTATCCATCACTTCCTTGAGATGTCTAGCATGTTCTTCCTCGTCCTTTGAGAAGATCAGGATATCATTCACGAAGACAACTACAAACTTGTTAAGGAACTCCCTGAACACCCTACTCATCAAATCTACGAAGTACGCGGGTGCATTAGTCAAACCGAATGGCATGACTAGCCATTCAAAGAATCCATCTGGAGTCCTAAACGCAGTCTTATCAATACTATCCTCAGCCACTCTAAGCTGATGGAATCCGGTGGCTAGATCGAGCTGAGAGAAAACAGAAGCACCAACAAGCTGGTCAAAGAGGTTATCTATCCTCGGTAACGGGTGCCTATTCTTCTTTGTCAGCTTGTTCAACTCTCGATAATCAACACATAGACGAAGCGAACCATCCGCCTTAGTAGCGAACACCACAGGAGCACCCCATTCAGAAATGATTCGCATAATAAAATTCTTCTCAAGTAACTCCTTGATTTGCTTACTGAGCTCTCTCCTTTCTCGTGGGGCCATGTGCCTAACAGGCAATGAAACTGGCTTGGCATTATCAACAAGATAAATGCGGAAATCTATCTCTCATTTAGGGGGTAACCCCTTAACCTCTTCAAAGACATCAGGATAGTCTCGAACCACCCTTACAGATTGCAGATCATCGATGGACGAGTCAAGAGATTCAAGATAACATAACATGACGGGATCCAGCGGGTTGCAAGAAATCTCTAGGGTATTACCGAGGCGAGTCATGAGCCTCACCACCCTATGCTCACAATCGAGGATGGCTCTATAACTGGACAACCAATCCATGCCCAAAATCAACCCATATCCCGTGAACCCGAGAACATAAGCATTACACGTGAATTCCACGGTCAAGATAGAAACCTTCAAATCCATACAAATCATAGATAAATGGGCGGAACCACCAATTGGATTTGAAACACTAACGGGATCTTCAACTAGACTAGTACTTAGGTGCAAACTTTCAACAATGTCAGAAGAAATAAAGGTATGCGATGCGCCAGAATCAAATAAGGTGCGAACAGGAAAATCAGAAATATAAACAAGGCTTTCTACAGAAATACTACCTCGGTCCTGAACTGGAGCAGTGTTGAGAGCATGCACTTGCCCTCCAGAAGGTCCTGCACGCTGAGTCTGCCCTTGCCCTTGTCCTTGCTTCTTTGGGCAATCCTTGCTAAAGTGTCCAGTCTCTCCACAGTGAAAGCATTCGCCCAACTTCCTCTTCTTCTTCCTACAATCTTTGGCTATGTGCCCAACAATCCCACAGAAGTTGCATTTTCTAGGGTCCTTCGCCTTGGCCTTGTTGCCCTTGTTGTTCTTGTTGTTCTTGTTGTTCTGGTTGCTCTGATTCCCTCCCCACCTGGAGTTCGCCTTCTTGGTTTGAGTCTCATTAGGCTTGACTTCTTTCTTCTTATCGTCTCCCTGAAGCAATGCCATGTCCACTAGGCTTTCAAAAGTGGCCCCCATGGGTATATGAGACATGGCTAAACCTTGTAATAGCTCATTCAACCCTCGTGCAAAGCATAGAGCCTTCTTCTGAGGAGTATTAACCATGTCCAAACCGAATCGAGCAAGCTGGTTAAACTTATTCACATACTCTCTCACTGTCATATCCCCTTGCTTCAAAAACATAAACTTCTCCAATTGCAGATTCGCCTCAGCAGATGATAGAAACTTAAGCCCAAACCTCGTCCAAAAGTCGGCCCAAGTCTCTATAGGCCTAGTAGCATTGGTGACCTCCCACCAATAAGCAACTTCCTCTTTCAATAGCCATGCTGCCAATAAAACCTTTCTACGGTCTTCCACATCAAAGATGGCGAAGAGATCTTCAGTTTCTTTCAACCAATTTCTCGCCTCCACAAAAGTCTCCATCCCAATAAAATTCTTGCCACTCATCGCCTTAAAGTCTTTGCAAACCTTAGCGAAATCTGCTTGTGGATGCTGAGGAGGATGAGGAACCTCAGTTACGGTGGGGGTGTTTGCTAGGCCCACATCGTTGGCCCTAGCTTCCAAGTACCTCCGGAACCATCCGGGAATGGTTACTCCCTCGGGAAGGTTAAGATCGGCCATGCTGAAAAAGGAAAAGATAGATTAAGAACGAGGAAATGAAGGATAGTGCTAATGGCTTTTGGGGAATAGCCTTTTAAAATAAACTAGACTTTTCTTGGAAAATGCTTAACCGGTTTTGAAAATAGTTTTTCAAAAAGGGTTTTTAAAACTTTTGTCCGGTCTAGTAAAACCTGGCTCTGATACCAAATGTAACACCCCACCTCCGCTAATGCCACTCTTGCAAGCACACTAGCTTTGGAGGGGCATTAAACAAGGTAAACATGCATGCAAATAACACAAGACAGAACATATAAGTAAAAACAGAGTAAATAAAGCAGCGGATAAAACTAACATTTCAAAACCATAGTCAAGTTACATCAAAGTACTTGGTCATTATTTTCCACAAAACATAGTCTAGAAACATCAACTGAAAACTGGAAAGAAAATCATAAAGTAACTATCCCAAAGTAGAATAAAGCCATACCGAGATCAAGTCCAAACTGTACGTGAGCTATCCAGAAAAGCAGCTAAAGATCCAAGCTAGGTACCGGTGTTCCCACCCTGTAAACCTGGGGGTGAAACGAAAGAAAGAGGCGAAAGAAAACGGGTCAGTCAAAAAGACTGGTAAGTCCTACCTACTATTAGTATAAAAACTAATAAAGTCAACTGGACTTGTAAAGCATAGATGAAACATAGGGTGATAACTGTCATAGCGAAGAGTTAACAAGATAGATCAAGTGTGGCATCGCATATACAAGGTTGAGTTGCACCAAGTGTGTACTAGTATTCCGATCCATGTCAAGTATAAACAAGAAATGATCCCTTGGCCCAAAGCTGGCCCAATATCATGAGGTGACCTAAATCAAGGTCCAACTACTCGGTCTAATCGATCGGCTCCCTATAGCCTAACTCATCAAGTGTCGGTGTCATACGGCCCAACCACGAAGTGTAGTCAAACTGTGCTAGGTCCACCCTAGGGTGTATCAAGCCCTAGGGTGCCAACCACGGACACACATCAAGCACGCACAGTCTAAACCTACTGGTGCCCGTGTATGCTTTTTCAACTCTGGACTATGTGCACGACCATAATCCGCCTGAACTTACACCGGCGCACCTACTCAGCCGTCGTTTTGGTCACTTACATGTCAGCCCAGTAATCGTGCCCCACCCTAGCCTAGTCCCTAGGGTATCATGATACAATCAAGAGGGTTACTGGTGAAAAGGACCACGTAACTAGGGTTTCTAACGGGTTAAACGTGGTTAACCCTACCCAATCAAGTTGGTTAAGTGTACCCAAGGTTCATGACTTAACTGTATCAACCCATCGTGTTTAATTGGTTAAGTATTCAAGTGGTCCATGACTTAACCCTATCATGTGGCATTAATTAATTTAATGCACCTAACCTCTCACATTAGACCTTGTTGTGGTTACTAGTTAAGCCGGGCGGGTCCGGGTAGATTTACACCACAACTTGGTCTAACCTCGGGTTTCAAGTGCGACATGACCAACTACTCACATTGGGTCCTATTGCTTGTAGCCACTAGTTAAGTCGGTCGGTTCTGGGTAGAATTATGCTACAAACTCAACCCAACCTCGAGTTGGCCATTCTCATGTTTTCTAGAAGTCATGTCCAAGTTCATGTTCATGTTTCAAGCACAATCACATGTCATATTTCATGTCATCTTTTCAAGTCATATCTTTATGTCATTTTAGTTTACCCATAACGTAACCCCATCGCATGTAAGTTCGCATAAAAGAAAATAGATCTCAAAGAGGGAACTTAGATGCATGACATAATTAATAAGGTTTGGGCCACAAGTTAAACATGGTGGCATATGAGGCAAATGTGTTCATAAACTTGCATATTACATTATAGGCCTCAAAACATGCATGATATCAACTTTAGCAAAATAGATGAAACATGGTCATAAATAACATGGGATGATAGCAAGTGATTCGCATATAACATCATATGCAAGCTAACATAAGGGTTATGAGAGTTTCTATGTTGCTTCTATGCAACATTTCAAACCAAAGCTCATAGCTTTTTTTTTTTTGCACAAAGTCAAGGTGGTAGCTTTACAAACATGCATAGAATAAGTCTATGCATAACATCAAAGCTCATAACTTTCTATGCACAAAGTCAAGGTGATAGCTTTACAAACATGCATAGAATAAATCTTATGCATAACATGATAGAATCAAAGCACAAATCATACTTAGGCCCAAACTCAAACTTGCAACATGTCATATTTAACTTCATAGTTAGAATCTAAGAGTAGTATAGGGCTTACAATGCTATGAAGACTTATAAAATAAAATAAGATTGAGACGAAGCCACTAGCAACTCTAAAAACTCCCAAATGACAAGCTTCAATGAAAACCCTTGAGAAATAAGAAGAAGATCCTTGCTTTGATGAAGAAAGATTGAACTTTGGCCTTGAATCGAGCTTTGAAACTCTCAAACAAGCTTAGGAACTCTCATATGAATGAAGATGGAGGCTATGACAAGAGGGTGGAGTCCATGATCAAACATTTTGTCATAGTTTAGTTGTAGGATTGATTTATGATGATTTAGGTTAGGTATTAGGGTCTTTTTATAGATGATTAGGTTAGTTTAGACCATAGGATTAACCCTAATTCAGATCTGGGCCATCAATTCACGTCACTAGCCTCCAAACATGTCTTGAGAAACAAGTCAGGTGCACCCAGGCTAGACTGGCCGACCACCCAAGTCGATAGGGGTGTCGACTGGGCAGTCGACACGGCCTGGGGTGTGTCGACTCCCCAGTCGACTTGGGGGGTGGCGGGAACTTTTCCCGCCTATTCTATTCAGCTGAATTTGAATTCTGAATTCAAATTTGAACTTGAAATTTTTCTGAAAACTTTGACGGGCCATAACTTGGTCATACGGACTCCGATTTTCGAAAACTCGGACTCTATTTCGCGTATTTTTCCGAGACGAACGCAATGGCACATCCCGTTTCCCTTGATTCAGATTTTATCATTTAATTATGCCTTGATTTATGTTATAACTTGTTATTCAAAAATATGGGTTGTTACATGCATGTGTATTGATGTATACATATATGTATATATACACGGACGTGCATGTATATATGTAAGTGTATATATGTTTGTCACTCCGTATTACATTGTTGAGTCGTGATTTGTTGCACTTGTGTGTTCATGGATACTTGCAACATGCCTATGTTGTCAAGCTTGACCTGAACACATCACACTTGATATATTTGTCCCTTGTTGTTTCAATGTTTGACCAAATTTCTCTTGCATAAAATATATGTGTATATACATACACATGTATGTGTATACATGTATTGCATATGTGCAGAATATATATAAATGTGAGCACTAAAGACACTGTCTGTCTTGTGGTATTAACAGTGAATCACTGTGAATGTCACGAGCTGTCTAGACACAGATGGATGAATGTGCATATCAACCAAGTTAAGAAATATGATGAGAAACACACCAAAATTCTAAGGCAAATAAATTTTAAAATAAAATTATATTTGCTAGAAACTAAAATTATTTTTGTTCCTATTTACCGTGTGTGTTTCTGTGACAGGTATGCAGGTGACTGAATTGACTATGAATGTAATGAATCGACCAATTCCCGGTCCTGATGATCGACACGAAACACCATGTCGATTAACCAAGCATCAGAAATTAGCGAATCATTAATAGAAAGAAGTTAGAGGATGAGAAATAGAAAGAAAGAGAAATTAGGATAAAAGAAATCGAAGAACACAAATCTCACAGTGGAATGGATAAAATATATTAGATAACATAGCTTTTGAAATACAAATCAGTAACTATATATACATACCTACATCAGAGCACAATAGTCATTTCTGGAATAGTTATAAACATTTGTTTCCAAATACAAATATAGTACACAGCAAAAAATATGATAGTCTATAGCTAACTGATGAAAACTCCTGCTCTAAGCTCCTTCAAGTGAATATGTAAAATCCTGATTACTTGACTGCCCATAAAAATTTGGGCACCCAAGAGTTTAGGGTAAAACAAAGCAAAATAAACTCTGGTTTAGTCATGGGACTGGTGTGAGTAAACTCGAACCATTTGTGTAACTTTCAAAAATCCTTTTGAAAGAAAAGATAATTGTAAGCCCAGTTCACACATAAATACAGATGGGTTTAACTTACAATAACCCAAAATATTTTTGATATCAAAATCAGGTGGTGTTATAATAGTGTCTAAATCAAATAAATAGCAATATAGTGGAACACTTGCGTCTTACGCTCCATATAAAATATAAAATCAAAAACCGCGGGGTGCTTGTTGGAAAATGGATTTCCAACTATGGCAAGGTATGGGGCCACCTTCCGATAGTGTATCTCTAGAGAGGAATACACTGTGTTCAACAAGAACATCTTGCAACCCGACCACAGATGACTGGTCAGTTATTTAACTTGAGTGTACCGAGCATATTATCACCAATGGTTGTGATAAGCAACTGTTACCGGAAGCATACAGCAGCGAATAGAATAATAAGCAAATGGAATTTTCTTTAGATCAGGTGATAATACCCCTAATTGGAATGACCCACTTGGCTATGTTGCCTACCCGAATTATGCCATTTTCCGAATGATGAGGCCTGAGGCCATGATTATCTTTTTTGAACATCTTACCACCATTTACTTTGAATGCCACATCGTAAGATCCCTCGAATCACTAATTGACGTCCACAAATACAATCTGGGTGTTAAGATGAGAGAAGTTTTCTTCTCTGCCACCAAACTTGGTATGTTGGTAGAAATCAATGTACGTGACCATCTAGAAATATTTAGTCTGACATTCGTCCATATACATTGTCCTGGGACTGGACAAACCGAAGGCACTATTCTATTAATCTGTCTTAGGAAATTTCTACCTAAGATAATAGAACAAACCTTGCACTTTACTTCGTTTCCAATCATCTTCAGCATAATTTGATTCATAACGCATATGCTTATATGGATTTTTCAGATAATAAACCGGATCCCGGCCTCTCTGTATTAACAGCGGAAGTATAACATAAACTAAAACTTTGATAGTCGGTTATTTAACTATCAATGAAACATCCATTCAACCAACGATCCTATTTTCAAATGGAAATTCTACCGATCAACCATCAAGCAAAACTGGGCCCTTTTAAATTAATTCTTGGAAAACACTTCCAAATATTATAAATTCTATTTTTTCATATTCCAGAAATATTCCTTATCACAATTGGAAAACATTTCCAAATATACCCATAAAATTTTATTTTCTATATTCAAAAATATCACATATCACAGTTGGAAAATATTTCCATATACTCACATATTCTTATTTTCTATATTTAAAAAAATATACGTTATTAACATCGAAAAACATTTCCAATTGTCATTTCTTAAATTCTTATTAACCAATTCTTTCTATTTTCTATGCTTAGAAAATATCTCTGATTTAATTCGAAAAACTTTCCCAAAATCATTGTATTTGATTAAATCGATGTTGTATAAAACATCATTACTATATTTAACCCATTAATCATTCGTTATTCGTATCACTAACCAATCCCATTACCGAACCTTAACCATTCCTTAGTCAATCATGAAGTCAAAAAAGTTGGGGTATAATTACCTCTCAGACCTTGACTGGACATCACTCTCAACTTCGAAACAGTCAATTTCACCACTTCAAATCTTTAACAGTCATTGCTCACGCAAATCTTGGATTCAATCTAAAAGTCCACTTTTTTTACGAAAAAATTGATTATAACGATAGCGTTATAAAATATAACTTTAACTCATTAATTTGAATAAATAATTAATTCTTGATTAAAACGGAAAGTAAAATGTACTTCACTGAATTCGATGGAATCGAATTTCAATTAATAACTCCATTTCGAATATTCTATATTTGATTAATATTTCGAACTTCATAATATATCTACTATTTTAGGATTACTCAAATTCCACTTTATAAATATTTCTATTTGCAAAGTATTTGCTTTTAAATCGTTATTCTCTTTCAAACGTGAATAATATTTCTTTTATATAATCAAATTTGTTTGATTTCATACTTTTGAATAATATTTTATAAATCCAGATTCTCCTTATTAATTTCTATTAGCAGAAATATTCTGTAAAAATCTTATATTTATTCTATCCATTTATAATCTCGGTTATACTTCCGCTAAGTTCAAACCAAATTACGAATATCGATTTCAAAATAGATTTCCACTTTCTATATAAATTCAGCTTTGAATTTATATTCCAATTTACCCTAAGATAAATATTTTACTAAATCTATAACGTCAATTATAATAACTTCTTGTTTTATCCATAAAATAAGTTCTTATTTTTCAAGACCATTCGAAATTAAATTTCTATTTTCCTAAATAAATTCCCTTTTTAAATCTCAAATTTCCTTTCCACATTCGAAAATATTTTACGTTGTTTAAATACCAAAATTCTGGTGCCAAGGTTATTCAAACACAACATAATCAATTACAAATTATATATCGCAACATATATCACAATAAATGAAAAAAAAACACTAATATAAACGTTGAGGAATCCAGTTGGATCCCTCCAACCTGTTTCCCTACATACACAGATGTTAATCAATGCAAATATCATCGATTTTGTTTTAATATGCGATATCATGGTAAATAGAATCAATATTCAACCAACGATTAATATATATGACTATCACAATCATTTCAACTAATTTTATCAATCTTTATTCCAAACAACCATTACATAGTATAAAATTATTGTATATAAATTTAAAACTCATTTATATAAAAATATAAATGAGCCAGAGTTAGTGAGTTTACTCACATTGGTCAAAATCGTTAAATAACGATTTATTTTCGAGTAAAAGAATCGGGCATTTTAATTTTCCAAAAATTCTCACAAGCTCTGAATCGTACCAAATTTCACAACCTTGTAGTACTCGCCGATGTGGTCCCAACGCTTCTTGTTTCGCTTGATTCTTAATTGCTTTACTCGTTACTTTTCTTCTCTGATAATGGTTTCGAACTCCTCCAGTAATTCGCCATTGTTCCATTCTCCTTCGTCTCTTGACGAATTCAAGCGCTATTGCCACTGTTCTCTTCTACTACACGAGTACTACATTTCTGTTACCACTGTTTGAGCTTGGCCTACTTTACGAAACTGCGACTCCAGCACTAAGCAGTGAAAGGCATGACATGCATATGTCCAGAATTTTGCCAACCTTTGGTATAGAGTGATACTCTCCCCACTGAACCCAACTCCTCCCTCCGTCCCTTCGATCGATTCATGATTCTGAAGAACAGGCCAAACCTAGGTGCTGCTTAACAATATCGAGCATCAGGAACTGGAACCGCACCTTCTAATAGGAACACCAACGCGAAGCTCTTTAACACGCGATTTAAACAAATCCAAAATCGTGAATTACCATTAATTTTCTTATTTTTAACTGATTTATGAATTTCAGTTTTTGCTCACGTTTTTTATTATGTTGTCTGAGAATGAAGATGGCCAATACTTAGAAGGCGGAAATAGCTTGGTCGATACGGTAACCAATGGCTTGGCATGCAAGGTTTGAAAACTTGGCATGCACGGGTTGAAAACTTGGTACGCACGCAGTGAAAAGATTGGATGGCAAGTTGTTGAAAAACTTGGCAGGCGTGGTATTGGAAAGACTTGGTAGGCATGTTATTCGAAGTGCAGAGGCAAGGTGGAATATTTTATTTTAGTGTTTTTTCAGTATGTTCTATCATTGTTAATCCCTGAACATTCTCAATACGTACAATAATATATAAACTCCAATTGCGAAGAAAATTATAATCCTGCAATAATTAAAGATTCCGGACATGATGGAACTATTTTTGTCAAATTCCAAGATCCTTTGTAAAATCTCCTTTATAATTTCAACTAGTTGAATAATACGCGTTTAAATTGCATGATCACAAAATAAATCCAATTGACCCCAAATTGGAAATCTTACAATAATTAATCATTACGGATTTTATAAAGGGTGTGTTTTTTACAGGTCCCTATTAACTTTTTAAATTAGTTTCACATCCGGTCATAAACTTATTGTGAATTTAGTCCCTATTTTTCAAAAATTCAACAAAAAATAAAAAAATTGAAAAAATCACGTAAATTCATAATTAATTAAAACAATTAATCGTAAAAAATCACATGGAAAAAACATCAAAAACCACATCAAAAATCAAGAATTACATAAAAATCAACTAAATGCAGTAAAAAGCATCGACATATGCATATAATTCAATTAGTTGCATACATGTATGCATTTATTTCAATTTCGCTTCAAAACTGCAGTTTAAATGCATACAAGTATGCACATACTTTGAAAACACGCATCTTCTGATGCACTTATTTAAAAACTGCATACATACATACAATTTGTTTAGTTTTGCACATATTTTGACATATATGCACACATATATGCAGTTATACACAAAAAATGCATATATGTATGCAGTTATTAAACAGGCGTGCGTAAATATGTGCATGTGTATTCAAATAGTTGCATATATGTATGCAACTATAGGCAATAGTTGCATACATATATGCAACTATTTTTTTCTTTGTGTGGACTTCTGAGATTATTTCCATATTTTAGAAGAAGAAAAATTATATGATAGCGCCTTTTTTTTTGCAAAACACGTAAACACACGTGAACTTGAACAAAAGGCGGAAGTAATTGGAAACAAGGCGGGTGGCGAGCAAAACAGGGACCGGAATTAAAAAAACATGAAGGGGACGTGAGCCACATGAAGTTTGAAAATAGGGATGTGAGGCTAATATTCACTTTTATAAAATTAGTTTCGTTGAAATTGGAGTTCATTTGGAAATTGACTATTCTTAAGTTCCATATTATATTGGATAAACGATTAAATAAAAATCTAGGTGTTTATGGTTACCGCGGTCACATACGAAATTGAATCGCCATGAAATATATTTTCATACAATAATTTAACATTACAGATTTAATGAAACTGATTTTGTCGAAAACGGAGGTCGTATTCAAAAAGGCTATTTTTATGGCTTAAATAAATCGATAAAAATATAAATAAATTCAATAACAATTAAAATTTATAATAATAAAGTACTATTGTATATATTCAAATAGAATATCATATAATCTGAAAATAAACATATTTAGATTTTAAACTCGATATTTTAATTTAAAACGACAGTCGAATTATTTAAAAATCGATTTATTTATAAAATAAATCGTTCTACTTTATAAACGATTCTTTAACGACTTTCTGAAATTTTGATTTGGACATAACTCACAATCTATAAGATGAAATCTTGATTTTTAACTTTCATTAGAAAAATATAGTTCAATTGATTCAAAATTTTCTTGTTTCAAAGAAATCCGACTTATATTGGATTCTTTATATTCAATTGCAGTATAAAACTTAATATTACGAGCTACCGCAACGTTACGTGCGCATTTTAAATTTAATTATAAATTATATGTTCAGACTTCATTTACAATAAATTCTTTATTATATTTTGAATCTGAACTCAATTAAATATCTTATGTTATCCAATTCACTCGATATTGCAACTTTGACTAATTTCCGATTATTTCGGAACTTAAATCTATAATCTCACTATTTATATTAATTAAATATTCAATTTATTGAATATAAGTCTTTTAGATCTACAAATCGATATATTAAATAATTAAATAAATTATTTTTTTAGCTACTAAAAATCCGGGTTGTTACATTCGTTCTCCCTTAAAGATTTTCATCCCCGAAATTACTAAGGTAGGAAAAATGCTACAAACCCCATTAACCAGGTTAAAATCTTTTGTTTCACTCCTGAATTCCAGTTTCAATAGAACCAAATAACCTCTATTAAAATATTAATTCATTCTTACTAACAAATATTTTTAAAAATTCTGAAAAAATTTCTAACACCTTAAGTTTTCGAATTTTTTTGGCAGAGTCTCCTCTGTACGAAGTTACTTCTGTAGTATCGCAGGAACGACAAATATATGTCATCGACCCACATGGTCGAAAAACAAAATTCAAAACCTATTTTTATATTTTTTGCATAGGCGTACCTTATACAGGCGTTATTAAGCGAACTCGCTTAATTCATAGGCCATCTACGCAGCCAAACCCAAGACAATGGCTCCAGATGCATGTACTTAATTCAGTAGGCGAGTCTTAATATATGAAGTTTACATAACCATTCCATTCCTTAACTTATATATCCACATTATCCAGTTGGTTTTGAATGATTTTCAATCCTTATTATAACATCCATTTCATAATCCACATATAAACTTTCACATCCATCCAAATTGATTCTAAATCAATTTATTCACTTTTAATTTATAAGCCACTCAATTTAATTTCCCAGTCCAATATAATTCTATTTAACTAAACTTAAGTTAAATTTCAATCCATTTGACTCAGTTATACCATTCCAATTCATTTAACTTACACAAGTAAAATAAAAATTGAAGATTCAAATTCCAGACTTTTATTTCCAAATCGATTTGGAATCATATAATTATATACATATATTTATAATCATCTGCAAATTCAAAACATTTGAATTTTTTCTAAAACAACTTGTTATGTTCAAACAAATTTTCCATTAACGAATTATTATAGTAGCATTCTATCACTTAGAAACTTGAAAATGAATACCGATAACGTCGCGATCCATTATAAGAATTATTTTTCTCCATTGAAGTGATTTTAGTGCTTAATTACTTTCAAAATCCGTTTAAAACCATTCTTATTCAAAAACCCTTTAAAGTAGTGTTATATTACTTTCTAAAAATATTTCAGAAAATATTTTTAAATCATCCGGGATTTAAATTCTCAAATTCTGGTATGGACTTAATCTTAGTTAATCTTATTCGTACATATTATCCATATACAAATTATATTTGGTTATATATAACCAATTCAATATTTTATAATTTCATTTGACTGTAATCAGCACATCCATATGCTATAATATTTCAGAAATGGTTCCTTTTACACAAAAATAATTTTAGGTAAAATTATTCTGTTTACCCATTTTAAAGTAATACTGTATTGAATTGCCTTGTTCGAGAGTATAGAAACACCTATCGATACGGTTGTACATTCTATGTCGACTAGAATTCATAAACCACTCAATAAACTAGTCAACACAATATAAAACAATTTTTTTATACTAAATCTACAAATACAACCTATCATACAAAGTCTTAAACTCAATCTGGGATATTATAGACCCATCTCTATTGAGTTACGCCATAGAGCAAAAATTATTACTCAACCTGGCTCTGATACCACTATAACGAACTGACCAATTCCCGATCCTGATCATCAACATGAAACACCATATCGACTAACCAAGCATCAGAAATTAGCGGATAATGAATAGAAAGAAGTTAAAGGGTGAGAAATAGAAAGAATGAGAAATTAGGATAGAAGAAAAGAAGAACGCAAATCTCACAGCGGAACAAATAAAATAATTAGATAACATAACTTTTGAAATAAAAATCAGTAATAGTATATACATACCATCATCAGAGCACAAAAGTCATTTCTAGAATAGTTATAAACACTTGTTTCCAAATACAAATACAGTACACAGAGGAAAATATGATAGTCTACAACTAACTAATGAAAACTCCTGCTCCAAGCTCCTTCAAGTGAATCTGTAAAATCTTGACGACTTGACTACCCATATAAATTTAGGTACCCAAGAGTTTAGGGTAAAACAAAACAAAATAAACTCTGGGTCACTCATGAGACTGGCGTGAGTAAACTCCAACCATTTTTTTAACTTTCAAAAATCCATTCGAAAGAAAAGATAATCGTAAGACCGATCCACACATAAACACGAATGTTTTTTACCTTATGATAACCCGAAATATTTTTGATATCAAAACCTGGTGGTATTATAACACTGTCTAAATCAAATAAATAGTAGACTTGTGGAACATTTGCATCTTACGCTCCATATATAATATAAAATCAAAAACCGCAGGGCGCTTATTAGATAATGGATTTCCAACTATGGCAAGGTATGTGACCACCCTCCGATAGTGTATCTTTAGAGAGGAATACACTAGGTTCAACAAGAACATCTTGCAACCTGACCACACATGATTGGTCACTCATTTAACATGAGTGTACCAAGCATATTATCACTAACGGTTGTGATCAGCAACTGTTACTAAAAGCATACAGCAGTGAATAGAATAAGAAGAAAATGGAATTTCTCTAGATCAGGTGATTGTACCCATAATGTGATTGACCCACTTGGCCATGCTGCCTGCCCAATTTATGTCATTTCTCGGTTGATGAGGCTTGAGATCATGGTTATCTTTTTTTAACATCTTCCCACCATTTACTTTGAATGCCACATCGCTAGATCCGTCAAATCACTAATTGACGTCCATAAATACACTTTGGGTGTTAAGCTGAGAGAAGTTTTATTCTCCGGGTATATTTGAAAAATCAACGTACGTGACCATCTAGAAATACTCTTTCAGGCATTCGTCCATATACGTTGTCCAGGAACTAGACAAACCAAAGGTGACATTCAATTAATCCATCTTGGGAAATCTCTACCTAAGATTAACAGAACAACCCTTGAACTTTACTCCTTTTTCAATCATCTTCAACATACCTATACGGAGTAGTTTTCGGATAACAAATTTGATCTTGGTCTCTCCGTGTTGACAACGGAAGTATAACATAAACTAAATCTTTGATAGTCGGTTATTTAACTATCAAAGGAACATCCATTCAACCAACGATCCTATTTCCAAATGGAAATTCTACCGATCAACCATCAAGCAACACTGGGCCCTTTTTAAATTAATTTCTTGGAAAACATTACCAAATATTATAAATTATATTTTCCATATTCCAGAATTATTCCTTATCACAATTGGAAAACATTTCCAAATATATCCATAAATTCTTATTTTCTATATTAAAAAAATATCACATATCACAATTAGAAAATATCTCCATTTACTCATGTGTTCTTATTTTCTATGTTTAGAAAAATATACGTTATTAACATCGGAAAACATTTCCAATTGTCATTTCTTAAATTCTTATTAACCAATTCTTTCCATTTTCTATGCTTAGAAAATATCTCTGATTTAATTTGGAAAACATTTCCAAAATATTTTTATTTTATTAAACCGATTTTATATAGAACATTTCTACTATATTTAACCCATTAATCTTTCATTAATCGTATCACTAACCAATCCCGCTACTAAACCTTAATCATTCCTTGGTCAATCATAAAGTCAATCAAGTTGGGGTGTAATTACCTCTCAGAACTTGACGGGACATCATTCTCAACTTTGAAACAATCAAGCTCACTGCTTTAAATCTTTAACAGTCATTGCTCACACAACTCTCGGATTTAGTCTAAAAGTCCACTTCTTTTATGAAAACACTGATTATAATGATAACGTTATAATCCTTGCTTCCGAAATATATAAATTTAAAATATATTTTTAACTCATTAATTTGTATAAATAAATAAATAAATAATAATTAAATCTTGATTAAAACGGAAAGTAAAAAGTACTTCCCTAAATTTGATGGAATCGAATTTCAGTTAATAACTCCATTTTGAATATTCTATATTAGATTAATATTCTGAACTTCAGAATATATCTACTATTTCATGTTTACTCAGATTCCACTTTATAAATATTTCTATCTGCAAAGTATTTTCTTTTAAATCTTTATTCTCTTTCAATCGTAAATAATATTTGTTTTAGATAATCAACTTCGTTTTATTTCATACTTTTGAATAATATTTTATAAATCCGAATTCCCCTTATTAATTTCTATTGGTAAAATTATTCAGTAAAATATTATATTTATTCTATCCATATGTAATCTTGATTATAATTTCGCTAAACTCAACCCAAATTACGAATATCGGTTTCAAAATGGATTTCCACTTTCTTTATAAATTCAACTTTTATATTCCAATTTATCCTAAGATAAATATTTTACTAAATTTATAAACGTCGTTTACGATAACTTCTTGTTTTATCCATCAAAACAAGTTCTTATTTTTAAAGGCCATTCGAAATTAAATTTTTATTTTCCTAAATAAATTTCATCTTTAAATCTCAAATTTCTTTACCACATTCGAAAATATTTTACGTTATTTAAATTCCAAAATTCTAGGGCCAGGGTTATTCAAACACAACATAATCAATCACCAATTATATATCACAACATATATCATAATAAATGAAAAAAACAGTAATATAAATGTTGAGGAATCCATTTGGATCCCTCCAACCTGCTTCCCTGCATCCACGGATGTTAATCAACACAAATATCGTTGATTTAGTTTTAATATGCAATATCATTATAGACAGAATCAATATTCAAGCAACGATTAATATATATATATATAACTATCTTAATCATTTCAAGCAATTTCATCAACTTTTCATCTAAACAACCATTACGCAGTATAAAATTACTATATATAAATTTAAAATTCATTTATATAAAAATATAAATGATCCAGAGCAAGTGAGTTTACTCATATTGGTCAGTGCTTGTTGAATAACGATTTATTTCTAATTAAAAGAACTGAAACGACCTGAACTTCCCGGCCGGTCAACCGAACAAGATGACAGATTGCTTTGAGAACACGACTCATCAGAACATAGAACAAGAGAACATTTCATTGCTATTAAAACAATTTACATCAGCGTACAAGATACCTGAGTACAAATAAATAATATACATCGGAAAAATAATATCAGAGATTTAAATTACATAGCAGTGGAAATCTAATACATAGGTAAAATGTGCAGCGGAAAAAATCAACTAACATAGCTGAAAGAAATACACGGAAACAAAGCAATCCAGAGTATAGCCCAGCTGTAATCCAGGATCCTATGAAAAGAAATATATGCGAAATCAAAACTACTAGCTGCCCATGTGGAAAATATGGGCATCCAGAGTTTAGGTGGGAAAATAATAAACTCCGAGACAGTCATGGGACTGGTGTGAGAACTAAAATAGTTATTATTTTTATTTAAAGTTAAGTAAATTACGAGACCACGCCTTACAACAGGGAACGGGTTTCCTCCACATGAATACCTATTTATAACAAAAACAATGCAGTGCTTTTTTGAAAAATGAAGATAATATAAGACTTAGGTCCCATCACATAATGCAACGCAAGCCGAAGGATAGAATTTTATGTTATATTAGCCAAACATGCTTAATACATGAAATTTATCTTTTATTATTATTATAAGTGCATGGTGCAGAAATCAATTTCAAATATAAATGTATCAATCATAGAAGGCATATTACCCCATCCTACTATGTCGCCATATAGGTTTACAACTGAAATCGAAAGTCGCGTATTGGAAATTGGATTCCATCTATAAACCAAGGCAAGGGATCTTCCTCCGCCGATTCGAGGCAATCTAGCCCAAGCCTCTGGACTTACTCGCAAGTGCACCTAAGAGCATGCAGAGACGGTTAGTCGATGTTGATTGGAAATTCCTAAACAATACGTTTCCCAACCCTTTGGGACCAAATATCCCGATCAGTATATCGACCATCAAGGGCCTTATGCGGCAAAATCCGAGGTACTTCGCTATCCATCATCCAACATCCACACAAGTAAAATGTCTGGGCTCAATACAATGACATCTCTCATAGCTCGAAACAAACGCATGTCCTGTATTTCTCTACTGTCCTTCATCCCGTTGTTGGTTCATATCGGGGTGTGAAACTCGCGAGTTAATGCTACACAAAACTGTGCTATATTAAAGCGGTGCTTTGATCATAAACCAAAAAGCTTTCCTTTTAAGAAAAAGCTTTGATCTATGCATCCTAGCATGCCACATTGTCATTTCATACCATACAACTGATGTCTACCGATATACAACCTCTGATCTTGTACGTCTCAAAGAAGAGTGTTAAGCAATGAGAATAAATTCTCCGCCACCAAATAGATATGTATTTAGTTGAGATCAATTTATACAGCATAAAATACAATGTCAGACATACAATCCATTTGCTAGTCTGTTCTGGGTCTGAACGAAACTGGAGGCACATTATTCCTCATCCCATATGTCCAATACAGGAGAGAGGTCCTCGTATATCCAGTCGATCTCCAAGTACGTCTGGACAACGACCACTTATTACCTCATCTTAGGTGTACAACCCAATCGAGACATCACTAATCATCCTAACGATGTGAAGATCTCCAATCTTCAACCACCATCTTCAAATCTTCGACTTTTAATCATCATAACAGTTATTCAGAATGGGTTAAACTCGAACTTTCCTATTAACTCACATATCTTATAATCAAGTGATACAAAAAACATCATACGCCTCACTCCAATCCAGGATATTCTTCTATTCAAATATTCTTTTCTTTGTGAAAGGTTCCGATTAATTTTGTCAAAGATTATCACTTTTAAACTTATTGTTTAATGCATTCCTTGGAAATCATTTCAAAAGATTTTATAATATCTTTTCTCAACATAAACCAGATTAAGGTTTATAAAATAGTCGGGATTATTGAGCCTTACCGAAGTAATCATTCATTTTATTAAACCAATCCCAACCCATTCATCCCATGGAGAAAAAGCAGTAGTACTCCATATCTAATACCTATTTTGTTATTGGTAAAGTTAATTACCATTTAACGTTTCAAATCTAATTAAAGATTCAACTATCGCACGGAGTAAAACTGCTGGTATTCCAATCTCAAACACTTCTCCAATTCAGTAAATTTAGTTACCTCATTCACATTTTAATCTTCTCAAAGATTCATTAAAATTCCACTTAGTTTTAATCTTAAAATATCATCATTTAATGATTTTTCTAGTTTAGGAAAATTAATCTTGTCTTTAACTGGGTTAAAGAACCAATGTCATTCAAAACATAGTTCACGATAAACCCAAAATCATCTTCCATTAAAATGGAATCTTCACAGAAATCATAACAGTATATAATTGACATAAATTTCCATTTCAGAATAATATTGAAAACAAAATAACTACAAAGCCTTTTAAATTCCATAAATAGTAACGGTCTTCCTTCATAGAAGCTCATCTCGATTATCACTAAATGGAATTCCATTAAATTCTAATTTAATATATTAAATTGGAAAATTCTTTTTGGAAAAAAATCCATTAAATCTTAATTAAAAGATTTAAAAATTCCAAATCATAACTTCACTGTTAATTGGGTTTAATAACTAATGTTATTTAAAACATCGTTCATTATGTTCCCAAAATCATCTTCCATTTAATTCCAATTAGATTTATTAATTGGAAGACTTCATTAATCTTAATTAAAAGATTCATTATTTTCTCAATTAGGTTTAAGAATAGTGTTACTGAAGACACCATTCACGAAAAACCCAAAATCCAATTTGATGTTAAATACAAGGCTCTGAATAGAAATCATATCGACTTATATTCAACATCTAATTATGAAACCAGTAGATATCGTATTGGGAATAATGATATTTATATCTTACAAATTCCTCAACGATATCTGGATAATCACTGAATCTAATACAAAAATATCCAGATATAATTTCCATTCAAATCCAATCAAATTTATAAATTGGTAAACTCTGGTTATATTAAAACCATAATAATTTCTTTCAGTAATTTACTCAAGTTAGTAAACAGTTTATTCGGATAAAAATATCTTTTATCTTTACAAACGTGGAATATTTTGTCCAAAACCATTTCAAATTATTTATTATGATTTTACATAATTTATTAATATTTTTAATAATTTTATTAAGGCTCTTACAGTCGGTTTCCAATATTGGCCACTGAACTACATCTATAGCGACCTTTTCCAAAACTGATTTAGACATATTTTAAAATTTAGCTGTTGGATTTTAAATCTCTTATATTCATTTGAAATATCTTTTCGATATGAACCCAATGGGTTCGGTTTTAGGAGAATCCAATGGTCGGATCTCTCGTTACGTCAATTTGAAGTTACGGGTTGACGTTTGCAAACTGTCTTTGTGCGACATGTCCTATTTAAGCTCAAATCGATTTATAATTTTAAAAATAAATTGATATCGCTTCCAAAATAACTTATAAAAATTATAAATTATATTGAACTACCATTTTAAATTTCATTTAGATCATTTTGTTCAAAATCAAATATCTTCATATTAAGCCATTATATTATATATAATACATTTAGTCGAATCCTATTCAAAACGTATTTTATAAAATGTTTTTAATCTCATTTAAAAACTATTTCATCTTCCATTTCAAATTCAAATCAGTTTGTTTCAGTTATAATTATTCATTGGTAGTTTAATATTTTCGTGTCCCCCCAAAATCGGACATCAAAACCAATTTTTAATTCTTCCCGGAATATTATATTAAAATATTCGTTCTTATTCTGGATTGAAATGAGATTCAATCAATTACCATATAATTTTATTTATATGGATTTCATACATCACATGTATTCAACAATAGTTATAAACAACTATTAAACATCCAATTCGCATCTAGAGTGCATCTACAATCGTATAAGCATTAATTAACTAAATAACGCTCATAACGGTCTGTCAATCAATCGATTGACATACGACTACACACAAGGGAGAAGTGAGAAATTAGTTATCATCCCCAGATCCGTGTGGTGTTTTCAACCAATAAATAATCAATTAATAAATTATTTATTCATTCCAATCAATATTACTTAAATGGGTGAACATAAACAAGTCGTTCGACTTGTAAATGGATATTTAATCCAATTTCAACTACCACAAATAATTTAACAATGTTTTAACATGTTAGTTATTTCTAAATCACATTCAAATCATAACACAAATAATCATCCATTCATCCATCTGGTTTACAAACAATTGTGATGTGTGATACTATATACTGTATAACAATTTGTGTTAATTAAATCAAATAAAATCAGTATAGGCAATCAATATATATTCAGTCATAAACTAGAATAACTGTACAAATTAGTTGAGTGAGAGGGTTATCACATTGATCGGTTTTGGAATTGTTATGAACGGTTGTTTTAATAAAATTAAATAAGCATTTAATTTTATCAAAAATTCCAACTGCTTCTGAATATGTTCTTGTCTATTCCATGGCGTTGTACTCGACGACGCGATTCCAACACACCTATATTTGTTGAATTCTGATCACACAATAAAAAGATATTCACATTTTAATTTATATATTTAATTACATTTCTTAACCATGTTTTTAGCCATAACCTTCTCTTCCACGAGACCCTCCAGGCATCGAACGTTGCTTCGAATCCATACTTGAAACTTAGGGCTCCACTTCACACAAAATCCAAGGCATCGGACGATGATCTGAAGGTGCTTCATCGAAGCCCCGACTCGCCTACACTAGCGCCTGCGGCAGTGTTTAACTCGCATGCTCCACCGGACACAAAATCGCCTTCAAAAGCAACGGCTATGAGCACTGAATTCATGAAATATACATCAATAATTTAGATCTTGACCGTTAATATTCACAAGCTCACGAACCTCTCCAGTTTTCTTTTTGGAAGTTTTGAAATTCATTGAATGGATTAGAAGACCAATGGGGGAGATGATTGGAAAAAATTCGGCCATTGGTATTGTTTTGTGGCGGCGGGTCCAGATAGAAGTTAGGGTTAGAAATAAATAAGGGTTATATATACTATTAATTTTATTTTATTTTAATTCTTCAACATGAAGTTCGAACACCGAACTCCAAACGAATGTCTTCCCTAGCAAAATACTCCTATTCCGAACTCATTGGAATAGGTTTCGTAAGCTAATTTGATTGTTTTAGTCAGTTGTCATCAAATTAAAATATAATTCAATATAACGTTCAACATTAAATTTGAACGTATGTTTTAATTTACCATGGCCACATACAGACTCCAAAAATTACGAAATTTGAAATCTAGCACAGTTCTAACCAAATTTATTTCATCGAAATTGAAGACCGTTTGAAAAATGGCCTTATTACTAGTTTTTATTAAATTGAACTAAATTTCAAAATACATTTAAATTTACTACGCTTACATACTAATTCCAATTGACTCGAAATTTTAAACCTGACAAGAATTTGACATTTCGGATAGAACAAAATTAGTTTCATAAAAAATGGAGGTGTTTTGCAAAATGACCATTTTTAAGGGCTTAAATGATATTAAAATATTAATAAATTCCATAGCGACTATTTTAAATTTTAATCTGGACATAACTTACAATTTATAATATGAAATCTAATTTTTTTCACATTCATTAGAAAGACATAATTGAATAGATTCTAACGTTTCTTGTTTTAACAAATTCTAATTATTCATTTAAACTCGTTTAAAGTACAAAACTAAACTTTCAAACTACCATGACTTTACGCGTTCGATTTGTAATTATATATAAATTTTACGTTTAAACTCGTTTTAAATAAATACTAAGTCGTTTAAAACATTTAATTTCCTTTAAAATCAATTAAAAATAAATTTTAAGTTGGTTCCAAAATTCAGGGTTGTTACAATCTCCCCTACTTAAGAACTTTTCGCCCTCGAAAAGGAAGGTGGAACTGAAGGTCATTTACTTAACCAACTCAACCTTTATTCTAGCCCAAGTTCTTCAACTTTTTGGTTTCTAAGAACTTTTCAATTTCTCGAAATTTGGCTAACGCCTTGAATTTTCGCCATAACCTCCTTTGTATTGGTTGATCGGTACAACTATAGCTTGCCACCCTCGGACCTCAACAAACAAAAGAAAAAAAATCAAAAGCCAACCGGCTCATAAAACCATCAACCTAATCAATATAGTAAATATGTAACTTTTTGTCGGGCATACAATTTTATTCCTCTTCTTAGCCTTTATGCAACAACCTGTTTGACATATATATATATATATATGTGTGTGTGTGTGTGTGTGTGTGTATGTATATACATATATATATCCAGTTACAACTAATTTTAAATTCAGTTCAACATTTTATATGACTGGATTAATTTACCTTTCATTTTCATATTGGTTTTATTATTCCAATATTTAACTAGTTAGATTAATAATCACACATCACAATCAGCAATCAATTAGTTAATTAAAATTTTCAAATATATAACTTTTATATATTAAAAAATATAATATCAAGGCCAAATCACTAGCAATTAACTCTAACCAAGTTTTTGGTTCTCACACCGGTCAATTGGAATCATATAGACATCCAAATTTTGAGACTTGGACATAAACACTGATGATGCTAGCAATCATCTCCGGGTGACTAGAGTGTGATTCTATACCTATCCAGTATATTCGAGACTCCGAATACACATTAATTACATGTATATTCAAAATCTTATTATATTCAATAGTCCAAACTCAATATTAAATAAATACTTAAATACTTATTATAAGATATAATTTTTAAAACTAAATTTGTTTTTATGAACCATACTCTTCAAACTCATTCTAGGGCATCACTAACCCGATCTCTAACGAGTCATTCTTATAGGATGTTACTAACCCAATCTCTGATAAATTCTTTTGTCCGGTTCTAATGCGTCTTGTTCTCAAGCTTTATAAACCAAAGCTCCGATACCAACTGAAACGACCCGAACTTCCTAGCCGACCTAAACCGAATAAAAAGACGGATTGCTTTGAGAACAGGACTCATCAGAACATAGAAAAAGAGAATATTTCATTGCCATTACAATAATTTACATCAAAGTACAACATATCAGAGTACAAATAAATAATATACATCGAAAAAATAATATCATAGATTTAAATTATAAAGCAGTGGAAATATAATACATGAGTAAAATGTGCAGCGGAAAACATCAACCAACATAGCTGAAAGAAATACACAGAAACAAAGCAATCCAGAGTATAGCTCCAGCTATAATCCAGGATCTTATGAAAACAAATATCTACGAAACCAAAACTACTAGCTGCCCATGTGGAAAATATGGGAATCTAGAGTTTAGGTGGGAAAACAATAAACTCCGAGTCAGTCATGGGACTGGTGTGAGAACTAAAATAGTTATTATCTTTAGTTAAAGTTGGGTAAATCATGGGCCCACGCCATATAATATGGAATGGGTTTCCTCCACATGAATACCAATTTAAAACAAAAACAACGCAATGCTTTTAGAAAAACGAAGCTATTATAAGACTTAGGTCCCATCACACAATACAACGCAAGCCGGAGGATAGAGTTTTACCTTATAATAGCCAAACATGCTTGATACACAAAATTTATCTTTTTATTATTATAAGTGTACAGTACAGAAATCAATTTCAAATATAAATGTATCAATCATGGACGACCTAGTTCCCCATCCTACAATGGCGCCATATAGGTTTACAATCAAATCGAAAGTCGCATATTGGAAATTGGATTCCATTCACGAGCCAAGGCAAGGTATCTTCCTCCGCCAAGTCGAGGCAATCTAGCCCAAGCCTCAGGACTCACCCGCAAGTGCATCTAGGAGCATGAAGAGCCGGTCAGCCATCATTGATTGTCAATTCCTAAACAATGTGTTTTCCCGTCCTTTGGGACCAAAAATCTTGGTCAGTACGTCGACCATCTAGGTCAGTATGTCGACCATCAAGGGCCTTGTGCGGCCAAATCCGAGGTACCTCGCAATCCATCATCCAACATCCGCATAAGTAAAATGTCAAGGCTTCATACTATGACATCGCTCATATCTAGAAAGAAATGCATGTCTTGTATTTCTCTACTATCCTTCATCCCATTTTTGGTTCATACTAGGTGTAAAGCTCGCGAATTAACACTACACAAAGTTATGCTATATTAAAGCAGTGCTTTGATCATCAACCATAAAGCTATTATTTTCAACAAAAGCTTTGATCTACGCATCTCAACATGCCTTATTGTCAATTCATACCATACAACTGATATCTACCGATGTACAACCTCTGAGCTCGTGCATCTCAGAGAAGCGTGTTAAGTAAAGAGAATAAATTCTCCGCAACCAAAAAGATATATATATATATAGTAGAGATCTATTTATACAACATAAAATATAATATCAAACATATAATCCATTTGCAAATCCGTTCTGGGTCTGAACAAAATGGGAGGCACCTTATTCCTCAACCCATATGACCAATATAGGAGAGAGTCCCTCACATATCTGGTCGATCTCCAAGTACATCTGGACGACCACCACTTATTACCTCGCCTTGGGTATACAACCCAATCGAGACATCAATAATCATCCTAACGATGTGAAGATCTCCGGTCTTCAACCACCGTCTTTAAATCTTTGACTTATAATCATCGTAACAGTTATTCAGAATGGGTAAACCCGGTCTTTCCAAAAAACTCGCGTATCTTATAATCAAGTGATATAAAAACACATCATACGCCTCATTCCAATCCAGAATATTCTTTTATTCAAATATTCTTATCTTTGTGAAAGGTTCCCATTAATTTTATTAAATGTTATCTCTTTTAAACTTACTGTTTAATCCATTACTTGGAAATCATTTCAAAAGATTTTATAATATCTTTTCTCAACATAAACCAGATTAAGGTTTATAAAAATAGTCGGGATTATCGAGCCTTACTGATGTAGCGTCTGAAAAAAAATCGACTTCGAATTTCGACACTGATACCTCAACTGTATTTACGTGTCCAAAATCGAGTATCAAATATCCAGAAAGCTAAAAGAAAGAAATAAGAGGATGAGAAATAGAAAGAAAAAAAATTAAGAATAGAAGAAAGAAGCAGAACAACAATACACAATCTCACATCGCAGCGGAATATAATACAGAAATAAAACTTAATTGAAGGCTTGAAACATTACTTACATTTATCGGAGTATAGTGGTCATTCATCACATCTAGACAGTTATAACAGTATGTCCTTATATGTATAACACAGAAGAATAATAGCTATATATATGAATCATACGTTTGAACTCCTCCAGCTCATCTTCTGAAATTTACAACGCCACAAGTCAGTCTCATGAACCAGCGTAAGAAAACTCACTAAATTATTGGTTTCATCCAACTTGATTTTAACATTAAAAATCCTTTCAAAATAAAAGGATAATCGTAAGGCCGGACCACTCCCTATTTAAACCATTAATCGAAAAATAGTATATCAAATTAAAGATAAAAACTGAAAATCAAAAAAATATCAAAAGGATATTTTTTTTCTCAAATCATTCCCTATTTAAACCAATCATTGACAAACATATTAGCTGAGTTTGAATACAAAAATCAAAAAGGAAAATTTTTGTAGAAATTAGCAATAATAGGTCAATCGACCCTTAAAGCAACTAAGTGCACCCATCATCTCATAGCAAGCAATCGATCGATAAGAGAAATAGGTGTTAATCCATCATTTGATCGAATAACGACGCTTCAAAGTGAACCCAAAAGAAATAAAGGAATAAAGGCTGAAAGAGTATACACTACTTTTATTCCATTTTTTGGGCCATGCTCTTTCATTTGTGAAAAAATAGTATCGCATCAATTTTTAATAGGGTTTCAATTTTCCTTTCAATTGTATTAACTTCATTTTTAAAACTCTAAGTTTAACAAGTACATAACTACCGATGTGGTTAGGGAAATTATTAACTCAAGGATAATGTTAAGGTAGGATCTTGAGTTTAGGTTATCGATAATCGCCAGTTTATAAAGGTTGGTCGATTGTTTAATCCAAGTAGAAATCTTAGGAGCATTAGTATACACTTATTGTCGAATTTGGGTAAATAATGTGTAATATCTAGTTAATTTACCTTTTAATTAAATAATTTTAACTAAATTACATTAATATCAAAATTCAACTCATATGCATACATGTATTCATATGTTAATTTAACATTTTAAAACACCACAATATATATATATATATATATCATAATGTATAAAACAAGTATATATTTGCCAATTGTTTTTAATTAACTTATCTAATTAATATTTGTTGTTGATCTTCTTAATAAATTTCAAAACTAATTTATTTCAATTCTAAACATATTGAAAATAATTCTTATATTATAATATTTGTAATATGCGTATATTTTATTTTTATGTTTAACTATTAAATTTGAAACCTTTTATTTTAAGGTTCAAACAATTTTAAAAATTAGCCCAAAACCCATTTCAATTATGGATCTTTTCTATTAGGGCAATTTTTAGGCTCACATACCTATTTGGGTCAAGTGACCAAGTAGGGCATAATACTTGATTGCCCAACTCCTACCCTTGAACCCACCTTTCTAAGCACCTTGATAATTGGGTTGTTACCTTGATTAGTAAACCCTAACAAGAATAATTTAGACACATAGTCTATTGGGATAACTAGCCAGACCACATTAGATGTGTGTGTGAATTTCAGAAACCTTTACCGTATTGGATCTTTTGTGGACCTGTGAAGTCTATCTTATTCAAAGAAATCTATTTTTTTTTGAAATAAAACTAATAAAATAGTTTTGTTTTATGTAATTAATATTATGTTATATGTACGCACGTATCATACACATACCCATATATAGACACATGCACATTGTGTTTGTGTGTATCATGTATAACATAGCAATCTATGTAAGGTATAAAATGGCTATGTAATACTTGGATTTACACTACAAAAAAACATGTTAGCTCTTTTAATATACAGATATATTGTCCAAGTTTATGTTTGTATAGTTTAATTTATGTATAAAAAATAATATAAATATAACTATGTAAATATATATATGCAAGTAATCAACTATATTTTATTTTTAAATAATTATGTATGTATATACACATAATTTTACCACTGTATATACAATTATATATATATATATACGTTGAAATATTTATATGGAATATTGAATGTAATTATTTATTTTTGCCAAAGCCGACTGGTTTCAATAGTGATTTATAACACTTTTTATATAAAAAATAATAAATATAGATAAGGACAGGAGATAGACTAATTGCCTAATTACTACGTACAGTTTCTAAGGTGGTCCGTCCACCACAACCTACTAGCTTATAGAACATGAGCTAGACTAAATGTCTAGACTACACAATTATGAAGCTCCATGCGGGGAACAATAACATAACAAGCTGCCAAATTGTAAGCATAAACAGAATTGACAAACAACACATAGGGTGTGAAACTTTCAAAACTAAGCTAACGACGCAGCCTAAGATCAACTAACTTGGTTTAAAATCTGACATTCTAAATCCACAAGACCACACACAAATGACTTAACAACTTTACATCAAGAAAAATTGTACAGTAGTAAAGATTGCCATCACGATTCCAGGGAAACAGCAAACAAGTAGCACATCAGATTATAAACCGGATGAACTTAAAAAAAATGTTGCATGAATGCTCCAATGATGGAAGCAATCGCCGTGAAACAAGGATCGCACGAACGTAATTATTTATTTTCTATATAACCAAAAACAATATTTGTATTATTTTTTATTTTAAATGTATATATTCGATATATAGATATAAATAATTTAATAATAAATATATACACATTTATGTATTAGTACTTCAAAAAATGTTTCAAATATATATACACTTAATGATGCGCACTAGATATATGTATAATTTCAAAATATATTTTAAATTAAATATCAATATATATATTAGATAAATACTAATCAATTTTTTTCAGAACATTACTTTTAAATCTAAAATTTAGCAAAATTTTGAGTGGTATTTTTCTTTCTGAAGTTTTAATATGTGGTTCCATAATTGAAAAATATACTTCTAGTTTTTGATAGAAATTTGAATAATCTACAAAGGTTTTTATTTTTCTATCGAAAATAAATTACAAAACATATTTTATTATATATATATATATATCTTAATATAAGTAACTGATTTGGGTAATATATATAAATTTACTTTTGCTAAGAACTTTCGAAATGGAAACTACATATACAATTATAAAACATTATTTTATAAATATTAAGAAATATTATTTGTATTTTAAAGCTTATCTATATAATTAAAAAAAAAATTTAAATGTATGTATTAAATGTTGACACACTTTTTAGCCGAAGTTGTCACACGTCAAGAATATCATCAGAAAACACAAAGTGATTTAATCGAAGTAGCGACATATTCCAAAAAGGATTAGAAATGGCGTCAATTCGTAAAATCATCATCGATGGACTAAAAAAAAGCTGACACATTGAAAATACATGATCGACACGGTCCAATCAGCTCAAAATGGTCGAGCGCGTCGGCTCGGTCACGTGGCAGAACTTGTCGCGCAAAAATATATGAATTTGGTAAAAAGCAGTGTCGCGCACTAAAAAACAACTGATTGACATGCGTCAATCACGAAAAATGGTTCTACGTCAAAATATGGTAAACTGAAAAAAGTTGATTCGGCATGTCAAAAACAGGTGATCGATGTGTGAAAATCAAGAAAAATCACGTGTTTTATCTTGGTTGATCAACCTAGTAAATCTAGCAAACTCAGGTTCGGTGCGATGAAAATAGGCAAAAAAAACACGGTCGGATCACAAGAAAATGCATGTTGCACCTTGGCTGGTCACGCTGGAAAATTTGGTCGCTCATCAGATTTGGCACGTCGAAAATTGTGACGAGCTCCCATAACTCCAACACTAAACTAGAGGAATAATGTGCTAAAAGGTGTGCCAGGCACGTATGTACGATCACCAAGGTAAGATAACACAATGTGACACTTGTTGTATAACTCACATCGCAAGAATAAAATATAATAGAACATATACAATAGGTCATAATGGTGAAGCATTTCTGAGTAAAAACTTAAACTTTCATAACAACTAGAAAGAATATCCATACACCCTTGGACTACAACATAAGTGTCTATACAAATTTGCCTCACTACAACACTTGGAGAAAACACTAATCATAACAGTGGAAACAAGTATTAGATAGTAGAAAAACTGATATGCGAGCCTCTTGCTCATCATCTCTCTACATCCTCGCCTCACTAAGTTCTGCTACATGTAACCTGCTACTTAGTCTGTCCATCCAAAACCGGATGAACTGGCCAAGGTAAAAAGAGGAAACAAAAACCTTGAATCGGACAACAGTCTTAATGAGCGATAAAACGGCTATCTAGCATTATCAATAGAGTATATGAGAATAAGAAGATTAACCAACCAATCTACCAAAACTCCAAAGAACCCAAACCTATCTTCCCCACATCTGACAGTGATAGCCTTCACAACTAAGCATTCAGAAATAATAGTACATTCATGCCAATCAGGAGTAACCAGATAATAGTAATCATAAAAACTAGTTATATCTCACGTAAGCCATCCTAACCGAGATCAACATTCCTCAAGCACAAGCCCGGAAGGCCTAAACCAACATCAGACAAGGACCCAAGAAACATCTCCCTCGACGTCAGACAACTCACGTGAGATGCTATAAGCAAAACAACTAACATCCATGATCCTGGCTATCACTGCTTATCCTGCTTTGAAACCATCATTAATCGTATGACAGCCGATCTTGCCATACGTCAAGGGATAATGGTAACCCTGATTCTAGAAAAACTCTATACGCCTTTCAACAATACGTACCTAGGCCTTTCAACGATACCCAAGGTAATCGACCAGCAATCTTCCAGTCTTTTAGGTGTCCCTGTTATACCCTTATTTTGAGCCAGCTAGAACCTACGACAACGATAGTCTCTTAGCCTTCAATATCTCAACTCGTCCTCCTTGGTGGCTATTCATAGCTCAAGCAACCTTCTCGAGCAACCATTATCTACAAACTCAACACCCTTGAGTCGCCTTCACATTCGTTGTACTACGATGATCGATGAACACTTCACAATGCTTCAGACATTCCTCCTTGAATACGAGACAAAGCTATAACCTTTATCGACTCAAAAACAAGCTTCGTTTGATCGACATTCTTTATATCTTTAACTCCTTATATCTTAACTCCTTAGGTCTTAACTCCTTAGGTCTTACTCCTTAGGTATTATACCTTAGGTCTTACTACTAAGGTCTTAAAATGGCCTAATACGCTAAGTCTTAAAACGACCTATGTAACGTCCCAGATTTTCTACGATTTAATAATTTATTTAATTAATTATTTTAATATATTGGTTTGGTGATTTAAATTGTTTGAATTCAAATATTTCAAATATTTAATTAATATAAATAGTAAGATAATAAACTAAATTTCCAAAATAGTCGGAAATAGCTGAATAGACAATATTGTGCAATTTGAATAATATAAGATATTAAAGTAAGTTATATTCGAGTTGTAATAACAAATATATTATTTAAACGACAGTTGAACGTATTAATTTATAATATAATTATATATGAGCTCGTAATGTCGCGGTAGTTTGTAATTGATCGTTTTGAACTTCAACTGAGTGTACAGGATTCGTTATAAGTCGGATTTCTTCGAAACAAAAAACGTTCGAATCTGTTGAGCTATATTTTTCTAACGGGAGAGAATACTGGAGATTTCGCTTTATAGATTGCAAGTTATGTCCAAATCAATTTTTCAAATAGTCGCTATGAAATCTTTTATAAGCCATGACGATATATTTAATTATAATTATATATTGGTTTCATATTTGGACAAGATTTTTGAGACGTATACTTAATTTAATTTATAGAATTTTTCTGTAATTTTTATTTTGGAAAATAAGATCTTTTTATTTTGAAGTATTTTACACCCTATATCAGCATTTTGGGGTTTTACAGAATAAGCAAACTTGTCTATATTATTATATTTTTGGGATCGTGCCGCATTACCTGACCTAATGGTATTTTTGGTTTTGTTGATGGGGGTCCGTGTCGTGATGGGGAACTTATGCATATACCCATTTTATGGACACAAAGGCAGAAATAAAACAAAGTAGTTGATTTTTAAATGGACAGCAACCTATCAAATTGAGACCAGCCGATAGGAATATTCTTTTTCACCAAATGAAATATGACTATAACGCAATCCAGAAAGAAGCTAATACTTATTATTATTATTTTTTTGAAAAGATAAAAAAGGCCCAAAGCCCATGAATCAGAACAAGCCCGAACAACTAATACAACATCAACACATGGCAAACCCTAGCCACCACTATTCTCAAACCAAACCCTAGTGAATAAACACTGGAAATGGCGGACTGCTTGAGATATCAGCTCATCCATCTTCACGGCGGATTCCAGACAAAATTCTCAATGACTTCGCTTCTCTCCTCTTTAGTTCCAAGCTTGTTAACGTCTCACTTCGCTTCTCTCCTCTTTACTTCCAAGCTTGTTAACGTCTCCTTTGTCTCTCGTACACTAATTTCTATCGCTGGTACTTTGAGGGATAACACCCATCGGATCTGAGCTTTTTGAGCTGTCAGAGTCTCTCTTCCTCCTTATAGGATCTCTGATAACGTCTGAGGGTCCTCTACTGCTACTTTCACCTTCTAACCAGTTGGAAGGATGATAAATCTGGTGATTAAGAAAGCTTTTGTAGTGATTATCACCAATTTTCTGTAAAAGTCTGATTTTTCCTTCTGTCTTCTTTGTTTCCAGGTGATTGTGAGGATCTGGATCACTACTTAAGGTACCTCCCCCTATATCAGGTAAAAGTATGCATTTACTATTTGATACTAAAATCATGCACAAAAGATACTGATTTATGTTTACTTCCCTCACAGTTATAAGAATTGATATCGGGGTTGATGGATGCTTCAGGAACGAAGTCAGGTCTTTCGAAATCACTGTATCTGACCTCTAATTCTTCTCTACGAGTGATCTAGTCTCTAAAATCTGCATCATGCAAGTGAGAAGTATTAAAATTCTTACTATTAGTCCTAATAAAGTTGTAGTTAGCATTAGCATGATAACTCCCTTTGTTTCTAGGACCACTGGTAGCAGATTGGGGATTAGTATCACCAGGAGGGGATTTAGAGAACATACTGCTGCTGTTCTACTTGCCATTAAGTAAGAAATCTTCCACTATTTTATCAAAGTCATTGTTGTTATTATAATGACCTTGGCTATGCACTTTGTCCTGCAAATGTCTGTTAGCTTTTTGCAAAACAATGTTACTATCATATAAAATAGTATGCCAAAGCTGAGTACAGCTAATCTCTTTGCATGTGTATAACCTTTGATTTCTCTCCCTCCATGCAAAATAAATGGTAGCAGTCAGTAAGACACAGGCTTTTTTGAATTTAATGGTCTTGGGCTTAAAAAACTTTAAAATGTAGTCAACACTATCTCTAATGTTGAGAGTAGCATAATTTTGATTGAAACCCAAAGTGCTTTTGGCATTAAACCAAATGTACTGGGAGTATTTACAATCAAAAAATAAATGTGTGGAGCTTTCATCCCCATTTTTGCAAAGTAAACAAATTTTTTCATATTCTTTGTTCCAATTGCAACATTTATCCCTAGTGGGAAGCTTATTTAAAAGAGCAAAATAGGCACAGTGAGCCATTTTGGGACAGTTAGATTTACTCCAAATAACTTTATGTCAATCCACTTCTACATCACCACCCTGTAAGAATTCCCAAACCTTTTTGAAAGAAAATTTATCTTTAGAACAAAGGTTCCAACACCAATGATCTTTGTATCTATTTTGATCAATATGATAATCTAAAATAGCAATTTTGAAGATCAAAGCTGCAGGATTATTGTGAATGCTCCAACAATTATTTATAATAATGCTATTAACTCTTTCATTAACCCCTCCCAATATGTGCAAGTTATCCCATCCAAGAAAGTTTATTAATGAATTTCCATTTAACCATGGATCAAACTGTAACACCCCGTATGTTGAATAACTTGCTATAATATAAAACAGGGCAGAATTAAATTTAATAATCTGAATCAGGGGAAACGGGCTATGCCATTGCGTTCATCTCGGAAAAATACGCGAAATAGAGTCCGAGTTTTCGAAAATCGGAGTCCGTATGACCCAGATATGGCCCGAAGAAGTTTTCAGAAATTTAAAGACAGATTTGAAAACAAAATTTTCAATTTTCAGAAGTGGCGGGAAAAATCCCGCCAGACCCAGGGGGTCGACCTGGGGGTCGACTGGGGAGTCGACCTCCCCCCCAGGTCGACTGGGGAGTCGACCCTAGGGTCGACCTGGGTGTCGACCTCCCTGGTCGAGCCCAGGTGACCTGGGTGCACCAGTTTGGCTTTTGGCTGAGTTTTGGTGGCTAGGACGTGATCTGACGGCTCTAATCTAATTTAGGGTTAATCTAATGGCCTAAAACACCTAACTACTCTATAAATACACCCTAAGACTACCCTAATTCATACCAAAAATAGAAACAATGCCGTCATGCCGTCAAAATGCAACTTGAAGGAGCCTCCATCAAATTGTAGAAGAAGATAGTCTCTCAAATCAACTACTAATCAACTCTAGAAACTTAATCTTCTTCTTAGGAGTGCTAATCAACAAGTTGTGAGTTTTCTATAGCCTTAATGACCAATTGTTAAAATGATTATGATAGGATATAATGAGGTTATGGCTATGAATGTGGATCAATGCATGTTATGCAAGTTGTATGCTATGTGTTAATGATGTTATGCATGTTATGCAAGTTATATGCTATGTGTTAATGATGTTATGCATGTCATGCAAGTTATATGCTATGTGTTTGTGATGTTATGCAAGTTATGCAAGTAATATGCTACATGTTTGAGATGTTATGCAAGTTATGCAAGCCATATGTTACATGCTCGTGATGTTATGCAAGTTATGCAAGTCATATGCTACATGTTCATGATGTTATGCATGTTATATGCTATGTGTTTGAGATGTTATGCAAGTTATGCAAGTCATATGAGAAACATTGATCCATTATGACACCATGATATGCAAGTTTGGTGTATGATTATATGCAAGTTCATCTATGTTATGTATGCAAGTTTGGTGTATGATTATATGCAAGTTCACATATGACATGTTATGCAAGTATGGTGTTTGATTATATGCAAGTAACATGCGCAAGTTTACACCTTTGTATGATATGCATACATATGCAAGTTAACCCCTTTGTATGTCATACATACATATGCAAGTTTACCCCTTTGTATGACATAAATAACTTATGCAAGTTAACCTCCTTATGACATATGTGATTCATGCAAGTTTGGGTTGATTATTTATGCTAGTTGGGTTGATGCTATATGCATGTTGACACCTTTAAACCCATGTTGATGCTAAAGTTATGCAAGTTGAACCCATTACATTTATGATGAATCTTCCCTTTTATGTCATGTTAGCGAATTACGTGGGGAACGATGGGGTTAATATACATGTTAATGAAATGGTGTGAAGTTGGTATGATTAAGCATACCATAAAGTAGATGGACATAATTGAGTCAATTATGTACATCGTTAAAATTGGAATTAATTAGGGAAAATTAATTCGGGGGTGATTAATTAGGTGTAATTAATCGACTAAGACACGAGGTTGGACCCTTTTGTAGCATAAGACTGCCCGGAACCGACCGGCAAATCCAGCGGCTACAAATGATTGGCCCAATGTGAGAGGTCTTAGGCACAAACTACATACGTGACAAGTGTAAAGACACGAGGTTAGACTCGGTTATGGCGTAAGGCTGCCCGGACCCAACCGGCAAATCCAGCTGCCATAAAAGATAGTCTAATGTGAGAGGTCTTTACAACGGTTACGTTCTTAATCAATTAAGAAACACTTAACCAGATAAGCATGTAGTGGGCATGAGGGGTTAAGTGGGTGCCTTGGGTGGCATGTGGAAATCAAGTAAGTGCCTTGGGTGGCATGAGGAAATCTAGTGGGTTGCCTTAGGTGGCAATAGAAAATACGATTAGATGACTTAACCAAGTGGAAACATGTAATTAAACATAATTAAAGGGTTAAGTGGGATGCACTAGATAAATTGACAAGCTTAGGTGGTAGCTTGTGGGGGGCCATTTCAACCAGTAAACCATATGTGTCTTATTGGGCTCGACCCATGTCGAGGACGGGACACGCGTACTGGGCTTGATTATAAGAGGCCAAAACGGGGTAGCGGTGGCAACGCGAGTCCAACGGGTTTCATATGCGTGTGTGGACCCGGGCTGGTAGGTAAGACGTTGTTGCATCGTGTAGGTATAAGCCGTGCACCATTTGTTGTATCGGGTTGCCACTTTGGGGAGTGATACACCCCATTGTGGGGCCAGCACGGGTATCTACGGTAGGGAGCCGATCGCTTGAGAGTAGTGGGTACACCTAGTGGAGATAGGGGCAGACGGCACCTATGTAGTCAGCTAGGGGTACACGAAACTACTGGGTAAATTCTCTAAGTCCTTAGGAGGGATCAACCTTTAAGTAGGAATGAGTGTTGTGGTGCAGTTAGTAATTATCCTTGGGTGGGTAGATGCGTCTTTACCGTTATCTTAGTTATCCTATGTCTAGTTGGCTACTTAGTGTAATCATTTATCCCTAGTCATCCCGTACCAAGTTTATATCATACCCTAATTACTTTAATGATTGTGTGGTTAAAGTTATAGGGCTCACTCAGACTTATGTCTGACCCCGTTGTTTTTATCTTTTTCCCCCTCAGGTCCTCAGGTTGGGCCTAGCACTAGTGGGCTTTGATCAGATTTCTTTATCTATCTTCTGGAGCTTGGACCGTGATGTAAAGCCCAGCTTATCTTTTCTTTTATGGCTATTGTTTATGTAGTGGGATTATGTACTTATGTTTTTATCAGGATGGATATTTAGTACTTGACTCTTTATGGTGTTGTAACTAAACATGTTTACCTTCTGCTGCTATGAAATGATGTTTTAGATTTTCAAGTATTTATATCTATCTTGTTGTAATTTTTCTGTTCTATACTCACTTAAAATGCTCCACCGAAGTTAAGGCATTCCCTTAGTGAGTGACCTTAGCGGGTGTGGGGTGTTACACAAACCATAAACTGGTTTGAGTTCCATCTTTAAATTTTCTATGAATGAGATTCCTGCCCATATTTCTGCAATCTAAAATGTTTTTCCAAATGTTTGAATGGTGATTCTCTTTTTTTGCCAACAAGAAATTTTCGTTTTTTTTAATATTTGGCTCTCAGCCAAAAGAGAATTACCATTCAAAAAATTCCAAAACGGTGTAAATTTGCTAACTTCAGCTATGTCTTTCAAGTTCCTAAGCCCAAGCCCACCAAACTTTCTAGGCTTACAAACTATGTCCCAGGCAACCTTATGGTATTTACCTCTCTAAATAAAATTAGAGCAAAAATTTTCAATTTTATGAATGACATTGGTTGGGATATTGTGTTTTTGAACCCAATACATGATCATAGCAGTGGTGACAGTGTAGGTGAGTTCAAGTCTACCAGCTATAGATAATATTTTGCTAGACCAACCATCTAGTTTACCTTGAATCATGTCTATTAATCTGGAACAGTCCCTATCATTAATAGAGTTAATGCTTAAAGGGAGGCCAAGGTATTTAACAGGAAGATTACTTTCCTTAAAATTCAAAAGATGCAAAATATCATGCTTATTACTAGCATATTTGCTGAAATAAATTTTGTTTTGCTCTCATTGACAGTTAACCCTGCATACTTCTCCATATTTTTTAAAATACTGTGAACAGAAATAGCACTAACTTTTTCTGCTTTAAGAAAAAGGAGCATGTCATCAGCATATAATAAATGTGTGATGTGAGGCTTGACTTTATTAATAGGTTTAATGTTTCCCCTAATCACTTCAATATCCATTTACATGGAGAAGTATTCCATAACTATTGAGAAAAGGTAAGGTGACAAGGGATCACCTTGCCTTATCCCCCTATTGCTATGAATAAAACCTTTAGGGGAACCATTAACCATGACTGAGTATGTTACATTGCTGATGCATTCCTTTATCAGAGTACAAAACCTGTTGTTAAACCCCATTTTTTGCAGAATATAAATGATAGAACTCCTATTAATTTATCAAAGGCCTTATGCAGATCAATTTTAATACACACAAGGTTTTTATTCCTCATATTGAAGTTCCTTATTAGCTCATGAGCTAATAAGGAATTTTCAGAAATCAGTCTTCCTGGTATAAAGGCACTTTGATAGTTAGAAATAGTAAATTTTAAAAAACTCTTCAACCTGTTGCAAAGCAAAGAGGAGATAATTTTGTAAACAAAGTTACAACTTGCTATGGGTCTGTAATCCTCTAGTCCAGAAGGGTTTTCCACCTTAGGAATAAAGGTCAAAAAAGTATGGTTTGTGTTCTTCGGTAATTTTCTGAGCTAAAGAATTCATTTACAGAATCACTCAAAATATACCGAATATCGACCCAATGAGTTTTATAAAACTTGGCTCCAAACCCATCTGGACCTGGACTTTTGTCAACATTAGCATTAAAGATAATGTTCTTAATTTCATCCTTCCTTATAGGTGCCAAAAGAATATTATCACTATTGCTATTCACAATATATTTAAATTCTAAATCAGGAAAAATAGTAAGACAGTTATTGGTATTGTATAAGGAATTGAAATAACTAATAGCCTCTGACTCAATATTAGAGGCTTTGTTAATTATATCACCATTAACATCCATTAATTTACCAATATTGTTCCTATTTTTCCTGCATGACATTTTGGTGTAAAAAAATTTACTGCCTTCATCCCCAACAGTCAACCAATTAACCTTGGCTTTCTGTTTAAGATTAACAGAATTTATATGAAGGGCATTAACCAATTTGGCCTGAGAATTAAAAAAAATCTCAGCCTTGGTCTTGTCTTAGCTATCTTTGTCAAGATCATTTTGGTACCTCTCACACTCATCCCTTATAGCTTTAACGTCATTACTGTTTCTAGAAGTGTTCCAACTATTTTAACCATCTGCAAAGTTTTATTGAATTTGTATTGAGTAGTTCCAAAAATATTATTATTAAAACACTTAGAAACAACCTCTTTATAATTATAATCGTACACCCATCCATTCAAAAATCTAAATGGGGCATTGCTATGAATATTCTTATCTGATTTAAAAGAAACTAGAATAGGAGTATGATCACTGGTGTTTTAAGGCAGGGTACAACACTTAATGTTGGAGAAGAGGTTGATGAGATTCCGGTTAAATAAGACCCTGTCCAGCTTGCAGTGAATATTCCTGAATTTTCCAGACTTCCAGGTATATTTATTGCCAGAGATGATAGGTTCTATTAATCCAGATTTCATCATAAAAATAGCAACTTTTTCTAATTTTGAAAAAGGAATAGTATTACCTCCCTTTTTTTCAAAATAGTGAAAAACTTTGTTAAAATCCCCCAATAGCATCCAAGGCTTTTTAATAATATTACTGAGCTGCTCAATGCAACTCCATAACATATTTCTGTCATTTTCAAAATTGGAAGCATATATAAAGGTGGTAATAATTTCCAGAACACCTTTATTTTTAAATGTGCAGTGAATATACTGCTTATCAATGAAATAACTGATGAGGGTCCAAATGGCAGGATTATGAAAAAACATAATCCTTCCATTTCCACCCATCAAATTATTATTAATAATGTTCCAATTTGAGAAAAATCTAGTTTGCTGATCATTAATCCTAATATCATTCGGTTTATGCTCAATTAAACCTAGAATACTAGGCTTGTACTTGTTCATGAAGTTGACCAAGTCCAACTGTCTAGCAGGGGAATTGATCCCCCTGATGTTCCACACTATGATATCCATAAGAATAAAATATAGAAAATTAGGGATATCACCTATCTAAGGTGGACCAGTGCTTTTGTTGTTGTCCCCTCGTCCCTCTGGCCGTTTACCACTCCTTTTGAAGCTGGTGTTTTCAGCATCTTTGAGTTGTTTTTCCCATTTAGTATTCTTGCTGATGTATTTTTGTCTGAAATCATGATCCTTTTTTCCTCTGTGTCTTCTACTGAAATTATGTCCGTTAGGATTTTTGTCCTGCTCTTCTTCTTCTTTTTTGGTGATGCAGGTTTAGAGGACTTGGAGCCAACCGATGCATGATTTATTGCCTTTTGAATGCTGTCCTCAGTAATAGAAGAATATTTAGACGGAGCGAGGCTTTCAGCCAATAGAGATTCATCAGTGAAGATGGGATCGGCCGAAAGCAGATCAGCGCATTCAAGTTCTTTTCCTTTTGTTTTTATGTTTTCCAAATTTGTAATTAAACTTGGTTACTCCTTTGGGGGTGAGGACCCAATGACCTAAGCTTCTGAAACCCCCCCTATGTTTTTTGGTTTTTCAGTTAATGCAGAGATTTGATCATTCAATTCTAAAGATGCAGTGAAACTGACGTCTTTAGTTTTGCATTGATCATTTTCTTGCTACTTGCTTTGGCAAAAGCTTGCGGAATTCTGCATTTGTTGGATTACTGGTGATTCTGAATTACCCAGATTTGGGTTGGAAGCGTCAATATTCATGTATTCTTCCTGATTAAGCACCTTATCGTGTGCATTGATTGGAAGATTTTGAGATAATCCTTGTGGGATAATTCCTGAGTTTAAATCTTGATCAAGATTTGTAACTTCCTTTGGTGATTCGTTCAAATCTTTGTTATATAAGCAGTTTTCGAACGAGTGTCCAAAGCACTTACAAAGCTTGCATCTATCAGGAATTAGCTCATAGGATATCGGCTGAGAGATAATCTCTCCGTCATGCATGTAGATCGACGCTTCATTTGCTAATTTAGCGTCAGCGCTGATCTCAACAAGAATTCTAGTGTAACTCAGGCGAGTTTCTTTCGCCGTTTGTTCATCCATCTTGAGTGGGGTTCTGATTAAACTCGCGATGGCGCTGAAAACTTCCTTATCTCATAATCTCAGATTAAGCTCAGGCAGCCTTACCCATACGGGCATGGTGTTGAGCAAGTCGCGATCAAGAATTGATTTCTTGGTTCACTTCTTTAATATGATTAGTTTTCCATTGATGAAATAGGGTCCTCCCGTTAGTAATTTGGCACAATCTTTATAATTAGTGAATCTAATGATGAAGAATCCATTTTCTTAAGTGAATATTTCGAATGACCCTGTCGGATTCCATGTTCGGATAAAAAAAGCTCTAAAGTGATGATAATGGGGTGCTTACCAAACATGTAGGATACAACTGACATCTCCCATTTTCCTTCAGTACGTACACTAGTTTCCTCGCTAACGATAACAATCTTCTCCTCACTTGGTAATTCAGTCGGCTCCATATAACTCAAATCAAAATTGGTAATCTGTCCTCCGTTCTTGACCATGTCTGCCCATGACGAGGCCTTTCTCTTTGATGGCAATCTGTTCTTGATCGGTTGTCTAATTTCTTGATCAAATCTGACTGGATTTCTAGGCTGAAACCTTTTACCATTTGAGGCAGGAAATGGTTTGTACTTATTTCTGACAGGGAATTCGTTGGATCCTCCTACGCTCTGTCGAAAATGTGCAGAATCATTTGTATACTTCTTAGGTTTTAGCCTTTTCTTGCGATTATTAAATATGGTGAAGCCTTCTTCATCAACAAAGAAATTAGGAGAAGATTGAGGAAGGTTGTTGTTAGGATTGGAGGAAGATGGGGGAGGAGATGAGGAGACCCCTAACTGATTAGGGCAATTGTCGAAAATAGAATTCAAGAAAGACTTATTGGCAACCATGGCTGCATAGGACAGGAGCTAGTAATATTAAATACCGTTAATGTTATTCTACCCAAACATTAGCTAATACTTATTATTACTTGTTAACACTACTCATAACTTTCCAGCCACATCAGTTAGAAGGCAAATTAATAATGAGTGGGAAAGAAATGCCTAGCTTAATAATTCTCTAATTACGAATGGCGAAATCCAAACTGTTACATTTTCAATCAAAGATGCAAAGTATCAGGGATCACTTGGTTTATCTCCTAAATTTTTAAAACACAATATATATATATATAAGTAAATGGTCCTATCCTATGATTCATGCCAGCTACTATCTCCATGCGTGGTTTCAATGCAAAATTGCTCTCCTATATTGTACATAACCACATCACAAGTCCTGGCTATGTTAAGCTAATACTTGCACGCTAAGAAATTAATCTATGATGTGATTCACAGACTTTTCCCTAACTATGTTGTACGAGCCTTTGTTGCTAAGCCAAGTTTCACATCCTACATATATTTACTAACGAAGGAAGCTATTCTTGAGTTGCTTCATAAAACTAAAATACCGAAAAACCCGATGGTTAAAATTCAATTAAATATTTACGACTGATGTGTACATGTATGCACGTGATTTACTTTCCTTAGCCTTGAAGTTTCTCTGCCTATATATATCGCATACTCCAAAACAAGAATTTTTTCTTCAGTAATCATTTCTCCAAAATCTTCCCACTCTCTTCTCCTGGCATATATTCTTGTTCCATTCTTTGTAACTTTGGAAACACACACGTAGGAATGAAACTACGGTCTCAATGCTCTGGCGTGGTCATCTATGGCGGACGCAGGGACATTAGTACCCTAGCCCATCTGAGTGGCACAAGACTGAGGGTTGGTGTTTCACTGGAAGGTGGGTTTTGAACTTGACTGGACAGGGATGAGGCGGAAGAGTTCGAGAAGAGGAGCTAGAGACGAGTTTTATATGGGTGAAGGAAGAAACTGAAAAGAAAATGCAAGGAAACAAAGAAGAGAACGAAGTAGGCAAGCTTCGGAAAGGGTTAAAAGGAAAATATGAGAAGCTGAAAAGATGGAGTGTGAACAAATGAAATACAAGTGAACATGGAAGGGGACTGTGTAGCAAAAAGTGACATGAATGCAACACAGCAAGTGCATGGTGGCAATCTCGTGTTGAGTCAAATGGGAAAGGTGTGTGTGTGAGTAAAGTGATGGTTCAAGGGAAACAGGAGGACGCATGGCGCTTAAAGAAAAGGTTACGGGGACTATTCATGTTGGAAAGATGGAGTTTATAATGGAGTCCCATTTTTTGTACTATGTTGGAGAGAATACGTGGGTTAAAGAGTGGAAAAACACAACCATAGTTTGGAGAATCTTCACCACCGCGTTTGGAAATTCTGAGGAAGGTGTTGTAAAGAGTAGAGACAAGTTATTGTTCACGTGAGAGAGTTTTGTTTTAAAGTCTAGAAAGAGCGTTCGAAATAATACTATTGGTGTTATAGGATGCTGTTGTACGAACCGACTATTGTTCGGTCTAATAATGCGGTAGGTGAAAATTTTGAATTCACGGGGGTAGTCTTGCAATTTCCTACTACCCTTTTGTGGGTCCATCGGCCATTTTTGTTTCTTGCCGGTTCAGCAGACGTAAATACCTTCGGTCTAATTAGCATTATCGGGTGTTACATGTTTTGGGGAAGACAAACTGAGGAAGCGGGCGTGGGACTAGGTAGTGACGGGCCATTTTTTATAACAAGGCCCACGAATATTCAAAAAGAAAACAAACAAAAAAAATATTTGTATACGTGAAGACCAGTATTAGATGGAAGGCTGGAAAATTGGGAGCAGCGTTTCGTTTTCAGAATACTGAAGAAGAAGTAACGGTTATAGAAGGGTGGGTTTTTGTTTGGGTTGGTTTAATTTTGGTAAGGCCCTGGTAATAAAAGAAAAGAAAGAAAAAAAATTGAATAAGGAAGAAAGCCCAAAAAGGGAACAAGTTTATAATTTGAATATGGTGTTCATTCGTATGCAGGGAGGCGAGAAGCAGGGTACCACAATTGGTTTGATAAAGAAAGATACATACGGTGCAGATAGTCTGGATTTCTAAATAATAAAATTGAGCCAAAAAAAATATACGGTGAGGCCCAATAAAATAGAATTAACTTTATTTTAATTTATATAATAGTATATAACTTGTTAACACAATATTTAACTCGTATGATATTAGAAATTGACGCGGTCGGTCACGTTGGAATCGTAGTGACAAGAGCTACACTATGAAACGGTTTTCGCTAAAAATAGAGCCACTAGAATTTCGTGATAAAATCAAATGCTCGTTGATTTTAAATGGAACAAAAGCAGAACTGTCAACTGCAAGCCAATGTGAGTAATCTCACTAACTCTGTCTAGTTTTATAATTTTATAAATGTTATTTAATGTTGATAAAAATGATTGAATGTTGTGTGTGCTAGTTGTTTGAATGAATTGGTTAAAAAAATATGTATAGTTATTTATACAAATCGTTAGTTAAATATGGATAATATTTATTATTTGTTTCATATTAATATGAAATAAATGTTGATTAACATCGGTGAATGAAGGGAAACAGGTCGGAGGAATCCAACTGAATTCCTCTACAATTATTGTTGTTTTTCATATATTGTACTATATGATATGATAAATAATCCATGATTGATTATTGAGTGTTGGGATGTTAGATAACATTGATTCGGAAATATTTGGTAATTAAATGCCGAAAAATATATTTGAATATATTGGAAAAGAATTTGGGGTTTTAAATAATCTGTTTTAATCAGAAAAACAAGTAATTGATTTAATAACGATATTTAGAAAATGGAATAATTATTATTAAATAATTTGGGATATAAGAATGAATATTAAAAGGGGAAATAGGGAAACATTGAAAGGAAAACGATGAAATCATTTCGATGTTCGAAATGTAATTATAATTGGAATAAACACATAAGAAAATATAATTTGATTTCGACCATGTTGAATATTATAAAGCTAGCTTATTTTAGAAAGTGGAAAATAGGCATAAGGACAAACTTTGGAAAAAAATTAATCTGAAGGACGTCAAGTTTTATTTTTAGGCTGAAGGACAAACTTTAAAAAAAATTAGGCTGAAGGACAATGCTAAATATAATTAGCATTTTCTGCAGTGTAAAACTGAATAATGCTAGTTAAAACTAGCATTTTAGTGTTGTGTAAAAAACTGAATATAATGCTAATTACATTTAGCATTTTCCTTCAGCTTAATTTTGGTTCAAAGTTTGTCCCTCAGACTAAAAATAAAACTTGGTGTCCTTTAGCCTAAATTTTCAGCAAAGTTTGTCCTTCTCCCTAATTACCTCTTTTAGAAATTATATATTATAAAACTTAGAAATTAACGAGAGAGTTAATATTTGGTTTAAAAACAAATAGTTTATAATCGAATTCGTAATCAAGATTTAGTTATAAACTTGATATATAATTAACAAGAAACTGATTTATAAATGGAGTTTGTAAAGTGAAATACGAATATGAATTTATAAAAGAACAAAAGAGACGGGATGTTAAACTGTAATGATAATATTTATTTAAATCAAGATTTGATTTAATAAACTGAGTCCAAATTTCTGTAGAAGGATAATATTCATGTTGTAACGTGAATAAATAATTTTAGAGCAAACGTTGCAAGTTTAAATGGTTATAAAAGGAAATGATTTGTGTAAATAAGAAGTTAAGAATGGAGTTAAGGAAATTAGAAACTGACTAAAGATTAGTTATATTGAATGCTCTCTAAGTATTGATCTGATGTTGGTTTCGGCCTTCGGGGTTAATACTTAGGGAGTTGTTCTCTTACTAATTTACGGTTAGGGACTGATGGACGTGGAAGGATAGTAATGGGTAAATAAGATATGGAAATGTTTTCCAGTGTTAATAACGTATACTTTCGAAATAGAGGAAATAAAGAGTTGTGAATATATGGAAACGTTTCCCAAGAAAATCATGAGAAGTAAAACGGGTTTTAAGAAAAAAAAGGGAAATTGGGAAATGAAATGTTGATTGAACGGTAAGATTTCCATTTGGTAATACGATTGTTGTTTGTACACATGTTTTCCTTTGATAGTTAAATCACCGACTATCAAAGTTTTTGACCATTTCCGTTGTCAATACGGAGAGACCGAGATCAGATTTATTATATGAAAACCACTCCGTATGGGCATTATCGTTTCAAATCAAATAGATCGAAGACTATTGAAGACGGAGTTTATACAAGGTTATTCTGGCAATCCTAGGTAGAAATTTCCTAAGATGGATTTACAGAATAATTCCTTCGGTTTTACAGCACCAGGACAACTTGAACGGACGATGTCTGACAGAGTATTTCTTATAGATCGCGTAAGTTGATCGTTTCAAATATATTTATGTTGATGGCGGAGGAATTTGTTTCTCTTAGCTTATACTCGTGGTATTTTTGGGGAAATCAATTTGTGATTTAATGGGTATAACGATGTGGCATTCAAAGTAAATAAAGAAGTGATCTGTTAAAAGATACGTTGTAACCTCAAGCCTCATCAACTGGGAAATGACAGAAATCCGGCAGGCAGCATGGCCAAGTGGGTCGCACCCAATTAGGGTATATTGTCACCATCTAGAGAACATTCATATTTTTTACTTCTTTCGCTTCTTTATCTCGTGGGAACGGTTATGTTTGTATACCAACCATAAGGTGATAATATATTCAGAACATTCAAGCGAAATGAATGGTCGATCATGTGTGGTCGAGATGCAAGATGTTTTTGTTGAACTCCAGGGTATCGCTTCTAGAGTACACTGATTGGAAGGTGGTTCCATACCTTGTCATAATTGGAAATCCATTACCCAATAAGAGCCCGCGGTTTTTGATTGTATATTATATATGTAGAGCGTGAGATGAAAGCGTTTCTGCTATATTATTATTATCTAGTTGTATTAGACATTATTATAATATCAGACAATATTGATCTTAAGAAATGATTTGAGTTATTGTAAGATAAAAACCATTCGTGTTTATGTGTGGATCGGTCTTGCGATTTTCCTTTCTTTTGAAAAGTTAAACCAAAATAATTAGAGTTTACTCACACCGGTTACATGACTGACCCAGACTTTACTTTGTTTTGTTTCCCTAAACTCTTGGATGCCCGAATTTGTACGGGCAGTCAAGTAGTCGGGATTTTACAGATATACTTGGAGGAGCTCGGAGCAGTTAGATATATATAATTTCCGATGTGTTGTCATGTGATAATGGTAATTATTACAAATTACAAGTTTGTATTTCAAAAATATTGTTATAATATATATTTTTCGTTCCACTATGATATTCATGTTTACTCTATTGTGGTCTTCTTCTTCTATTCTAACTTTCTTTCTTTCTATTTCTCACCCTCTAACTTCTTTCTATTAATGGTCCGGTATTTCCGATACTTGAATAGTCAACATAGTGTGTTGTGTTGATTTTCAGGGTTGAAAATCCTTGGTCGTTACAACCTAAGACCTAATACATTAGGTCTTAAAACGACCTAACGACCTAAGACCTAACACATTAAGTCTCGAAACGGCCTAAGACCTAACACTCTGGGTATTAAAACGACCTAAGACATAACGACCTACAACCACCTACCCAGCCTTCATCCCTTTCTTGAGCAACAAGCCACACGACCCAAACTCTATGCCAAATCATCAACGACCTAAGAAGAAAGACGCGACTCCAGTTCTGATCAAAATAGCTCCAATCTTGACTAAATCGTAACCAAAAGACAACATCAATGCAAACAATTCATCCAATTTCACAATCAACACTTTATGAAACAATCAACATCGTCAAAATGACAATTATTCATCAATAACCATATAAGATTCACTAAATCATGATAAATGAATGAATAAACTAAAATTATGGATCTAACTCGCAGAAGCATATGAATTAACATAAGAATTACCAGTTTTAAGTTACTAGATTAGATCCTATGGTGATTCAAACAAAAATATACTTCCTATGATGTTTATCTAGATGAAAACAACATAAAATGACGAAAATAAGATCAAACAACCCATATACTTGATTGAATCCGTGTGAGATGTTTATCACTCACTAATTCTTCGAATTAACTCGAAAACCCTAAATTCTCAATCCAGACAGCGAAGAATATGCTTCAAACCTCTTGATTTGATTTGATCTCTCTTCACTTGATGTAGATCTAACTTTAAACGATGTAGATCTTCGATTCTCTTATGTTGATCTAGAATTTTAATGGTGAAAAGGTGTATTTGATTGAGCAAGGAGGATCGTGAACTCAATCAAATGATTGAATGAAGAAAGTAAACTATTCTCCATGCCTCTAAGCCCCTATTTATAGCCTCCCACCAGCCCACTAATGGGCCTCCTCAAATCAGCCCATCAATGGCTTACAAGTCGGAACTAAAATTGTGAAACACTAAAACAGCGATTCCTCCCAAATCACTGAACTAAATCTTTAATATGACCACTCTACGACCATTTCCTTTCCAATGAAATCGATCTCAGCACCAGATTCGATTCCAATCAAAAGTTATACCCTATACATGATTGATAGGGGTAAAATGATCACAAATAAAGTTGGTAAAAATTATGGATATGTCTCACATCCCCATAACCAGCATATCAAAATATGAGAATGATCCAACCCTCAGGGAATTAAATAAAAATATTCTACAATCCTCTAATACATAAAATGTGGGTTGTTACATTCACTACAAGAAAAACAGCATATAGTAGCGGCAGAATCCGCTTGTAATCCATCACTAAACATGCCTTAGAGACGGATTTCCTGCATAATGATGTAGTCGGTAAAAACCATGATGGTATCTGTGTCAGATTTTGCAATGGAATTTAGCATGAGTTTTCTGACAGTTTTCCTTTATTTTACTAATTATATACTAAAAATAAAATTTTATTTATTAATTTAATTTTAATTTATATACCGACTATTTATCGACGGATAATTAATATATAATAAAATATTATTTATAAAAGGCATTGGTAAACCCTTACTAATTGCCAAGGGATTGGCGACGGATTTTAATTTACATAAAAATTTAAACTAGCATCATCTGTTAGTAATCTGTCGTTGTTCCCCTTCTAATCTGCAAATATATATATTCTATATATTGATATACATTCATATATATATATACATACACACACATTCACACATAGATGCATACATGTATATTTATCGAACTAATATCAATCAACTATGAACACCGAAATAAATAGCATATCCAAAAATACAAAGATAAATTTGCATCATGATTTATTTCTTCATTCGGTACATTGAATTTTGTCTTGAACTTTTTAATATGTCTAAGCATACACTAGAAATATACATTTAAACAAAAGCATAACTACCTAAAATTACAAGAGACTGCTCTACTACCATCCAAAGAAGTTGTTTTTTGACTCGAGATCTTGCTTCTAAAAGAGCAGCAAATACAGTAGCTCTTTCATTTTGTGCTTTCGTACCTCATGTAAAGTTGTCAGTCTCCCTTTTACGGTCCCAAGTTCTTAAAGTGTTTTCTCTATATCAGCTATAGATAAGCAGTACCTCTAGCTTGCCCTCAACGTTTCAAAGCTGCATGCATTCACGTTTTAGAACTTTGATACACATGCATATACATTTGCCCATGTGGAAGGGTACTGATATGATACTCTCATTCAATTGAATTAAAGTATCTATATGTTTCCACATGTCACAAGATCATCTCTACAACACACTGGTTGGTTTGATCAATCATAACAGATTCAAAAGTAACGTTTCAAGTCCACGGTTGAACTAAATATTTTTACACTAATATTTACTTTATATTTTGAACATGTTAGAAGTTCCAAAATTATCTCATTTTTCTTTTTTCCATACAGATGTTACAATAGTGTGAAACTGAAAACAATAGGAGTGTCGAACTGAGTATAGCAAAAGAGAGATGTAATAGATCCTTAATTATGCAGAATATGCGCACACACACACATATACATAAGCAGATGCACATGAGTTTCATTTCAAGTTTCATTGTGTATTGTAATCTAGACAATGATTTAATGTTAGTAGCAAATGGTAAAAGCAAGCACAAAATCAAAGTGATGAACCATAATGCATATACTATAAAATTAAAATACAATCCATGATTAACATATTGGAAAAGTTGGTTACACAAAATAGTTAACGCCAATTTGCTTTTGTCTACTAAACTGAATTACGTGCATATAGAAACGTATTTTTGATCTTCGGATGGAATAATGTGCAAACAAACCATGATAGAGAGAGATGTTATTACTATTTATGATAGTTCTAAATAATTTTGAGATATCATGATAAGTAAAATTAACAAACCAACAAAAAAACACTACAGATTCAGTAACAACCTACTACTTCCAAATATTCAAAGTATTTAAACCTAAAGAAACCACAGAAATGTTCACATTTTAATATTCAAAAAAATTACCATAAGTTGGAGGTTAATCAATCTGGGACAACCAAGCCTTAATACCTCCAAGCAGCAACAGTTGCTAAAAGAGAACACCGAGAATATGCATTTAGAATACTGCTGGAACGCATAAATGAAGAAACAAAATAACATGACTTAAAAAACCTCAAATTCAAAATTACTTGTTAAAGAAAACCTTTGAACTCTGAGACTTGTTGATGCAGTAGGCATCAGTACAACAAGAAAAGAGTTTCCGACTCCATGTTGATACATCAATTTTCTGTGTTCAGGCTAGTCCCATCTATTGGATGGATTGACTTTCATATGTCAGGTTGAAGAATTTCCTATAATGTCAAAACTGTGATGCATACTAAAGACTAGCAAGGACCCATTATTGTATGAACTTGATATCCCTATATAAAAAGTACTATCTGAATATAACTCTATTATTATAAAATAAAATCATATTCAACTTGATTGCATCGTCATGTTACAACAGCATTGATGGTAAAAATAAGAGAAAATGGTTCCTTGTTACCTTGAAAATAATAAAGTGCCTCTAAAAATTTTAGAAAATTTAATAGGAAAGATTAGATTATATACTGTGCTAACATGACTTCTTTGATAAGTTGCATCAGCACCTTCTGTTACTGGCAGCAATGTGTAAAATGATGCCACATTCTTGAAGAATGAGTCTGATGCCGCAAGAATCTCTGACGCCAATGTCGATGCGATGACGCCAACGTCGATGATGCCAATGTTGATGCCGCAAGAGTCTGATGCCGCAAGATATATGGAGATATGTTGATGTCGCTGGAGCTCTATTGGTACACAGAAACCTATTCTGGAAATTGAAAGAGAAGCAGCCTATAGAATGTATAAAATTACAAACGAGGAAACTATTGATGAACCATTTGCAAATAGGTCAACCACAGTGAAATAAGTAATCTACGCCATTGAAAAAAGTTCTATAGTAGCCATTAGATTTGTATAATTGTGATGTCAATTTGCAAATCAAGTGTAGAGTCAATTTTATCCCATATCCATTTTGAGTAGTTGCAATTAAAAAATAGGCAATTGAAAGATTCCATATCTGAATTACATGAATTATGGAAAATATTATTTAAGTTAATCCAATTCTGTAATCTATCATTCGTAGCAAGTCTATTTCAAATTGTAGAATAAGTAATGAGCATCGTTTCTAGGTGCACAACATTGATTCCAAATTTTATTACACCATTCTAGTTTTGCACCCTGAACTCTAAAATATGCTTATATAATATTATGATTCGGACGGATAATGATACTGATCACAAATGCTAATTGCAATGTTCCATACAAAAGAATCCCAATTATTGATATATTTAAACAAAATCAATGTAGTCTAAGGCTCTTATCTTACAACAAAATGATACATGGTTGTTTACTACTACTGTTTCATTAAAAATTTCCAGGAACAATAACAACTGCGAAGAAAAAAAAATAAACAAATGCATGCTTATTATCAGTAGATCTAAAATTTTAAATGAAGCAAAGCAAAACAAAAAACCATAACCCTTTCTTTCTTATTCACACAGCCTTTTCCCTAGTAGATTTTACAGAAAATTACATGTACTGCCTAGACGTTCCCACTTACCCAAGCAGTTGTTACCATGGATTTTAATTTCTTGTATTGTGCTACATGCAGTACTAGCTTTAAAATTAAAACCATTAAAATTTCATAACTTGACAGTTTAAGTTCTCAACATAAACATATATCCAGTCTGATTAAGCATCAACATTCCATATCCCACCTACTAAATGAAATTCTCTCTGTCTTGTTTTTCTTAAAAGCAAAACCCGGAGGTATCAAAAGTTAAAAAAATTGATAAAAAGCGTGAAACCAAGCACCAATTTTTTTACAGCGAAACAAGGAGATATATTAATGAAAAAGTGAAAAATCCCTAACATTTAGCTTGAAATCCCCGCTCATACCGATCAGCACGACTCCGAAATGCTAAAAAGCACAAGTGGCCGAAACCGCTCCATAAATCATCATATCCAAGAAAACCATCAAAGAGACTTAATGAACTATGAACAAAAAAATTAAACCAAAAAATGCAGGTGGCACCAGAGAAGGGTTAATGATTTTCCAAAATTCCTTGAAGACTTTGTTAATGGTTCAGCAACCTCCAATTTGTCGCGAGACAATACTTTTGCTTCCTCAAGAGATAAACTGTGGTAAACAAAAGAGGCTAGCCGACGACGAATGGGTGAAATAGAGTGATGTTTATGGTCGCCCCGCGGTCGAAGGTGAATGGAAAAGAAGCAATTATGGTTTTTAGTTTATGAGGGTTAGGGAAATAAGAATTTTTGGGAGCTTTGGGATTTAGGGAATTGAGGAGAAATCAGGTATGAAATGATTCGGCATGAAGAAACACCAGTTCACGTGAGGCGGGGGTGTTAAAATTTTAAGCGGGACGATGGAAAATTAAGGCGGGTCATATAAATTTGTTGATCCATAAAATGATATTGTTCCCAAACACATTCAATTATTCACTTATCAATTAATTAAATATTTATTATTAATGTAACAAATAACAATATTTCTTATAGTGTTTGGTAATAATAGTTTTTTCGGTTTTTATAATCTCGTTAGTTTTCGGTAGTAAATAGACGAAGAATTTTATGAACATTTTACAAAATTTTATATTAATTTCAAAATTAAAAAAACTTCAAAAGTTTATATTTAAACATTATATTTATTTTATAAAATAGGAAGTTTTAATTTTTTGAATAAATACGCACTAAAGATAATTACGAATTATAATTATTGAATTTTAGATACTAAATAATAAATTTTACTTCTTATTTATTAAAAATTACTTACTAATCAGTACTTATAAAAGAATACTTATTAATCTATATTATTAATTATTATTTTCTCTTAATTATTTAGTAATTATTAATTAATCAATACTAACTATTGAACTTTATTTATTATTAGTAGTAATTATTTAAAAGTACATTAATATGCATGAAAATAATAACTTGTATGGTAACGTTTGTATTTTTTGAATTTCGAAATTCTTTAATATTTTTTCAACTTCTTATTTTTAAAATTTGACCATTTTGTTTTTCTTAATTACTAATTATTTATCAATTAATACATACCAATCAATTTCTTAAAAGCAAATATGTATTAATAATTTCTTTAATTACATTAAGGATTATTTATTAATCATATATTATCAAAATAAATTCAATAAACATCGAACATTAATGTATTTTATTAATTATTATTACCTCTTATTTATATTTTATAGTAATTAATAATTAATCAACATTAACTATTGAATATTATTTACTTCTAATAGTTATTATTTATTATTTATTACTAATATATCATTAACATTAATTATTTAAAATTTATATTTACTTACTAACTACTAAGTAAATGTAAAACATTTTATAAATAATAAATATAAAAGTTCTTTTCAATTCTCTTGAAAAACTGCTGCAAAAATAGCTTCAAAATTTTGTCGATGGTAATCCGCTCTGTTAGCAACGGAATTTAACGTTAAATATTTTGTGCCGGTAAAGTGCTGCAATTTCCAATGATTTAGCGATAGAAACAATATTCGACGGTAATAATTTAAAATAAGTGACATATAAAATCCATAATATCATCTCTTACAAAATCCACGAACGCTAATTAGCGACGGATATTTCCGCTGCTAAAAATCTGCCACTATTTACAGCTTTTCTTGTAGTGATTCTCCCTCCATTTAGGAATTTAGCCCCCGAAATCCCAAGCAAACACAACCAAACAATTTCGCATGCCTATAATCCATGAGCAACCAATTTACCATCCAAACTAGCATCCATCAAGTCAAGCATCCATAACCTTATCCTAGCATGCGGAATTCTAACAACAACAACAATACTATAAGTTACAATGGGGGTAAGAATGACACGACACTTATGGTCATACCAACGAAGAGTTCTGGATTGGTCGACTTCATACTCTCTTTCGTCTCCCACGTAAAATCGTCATCATTCTCACTCCATTGTATCTTGATCAACTTAACCGTCTTCCTCCTAAGTTGTTTTGTGTTATTCCCCACAACGCGAAGCGGCTTACGAGGTTTTGTAACGACGGGCTCGACTTCTAGGTCTTCATACTGCTCCGGAGATACCACCACATTCGAATCAAGCACACATTTCCGCAAAAAAGACACATGGAAAACATTATGCACACTCGAAATCTTCTCGGGTAAATCCAATCTATATGCGAGCTTTCCAATTCGCTCGACTATCAAAAATGGTCCAACAAACCATGGAGCTAATTTCCCTTTGCTTCTGAACCGAACAACAAGCTTTAACGGCGAAATCTTCGCGAAAACCATGTTACCAACGTCGAATTCCAAATCTTTCCGATGCTTATCAGTGTAACTCTTCTGATGATCTTGGGCTGCCTTCATTCGTTGTTGAATGATCTCGATACAATCTGATGTCTCTCTGATCATCTCTGTCCCAAGTATCAACTTATCTCTAGTTCTAACCAACAAGCCAGAGAATCACACGATCTACCATATAACGCCTCGTATGGTGCCATCCTAATGCTCAATTGGTAGCTGTTGTTATATGCGAACTCGACTAGATATAGATGGTCCTCTCATGATCCTCCGAAGTCTAATACACAAGCTCTTATGAGATCTTCCAAAACTCGATTAACCGTCTTGGTTTGACCGTCCGTTTGGGCATGATAAGTCGTACTTAAACACAACTCGGTCCCAAAGCTTCTTGCAAACTTTTTCAAAATTCACTCGTGAACAATGGGTCTCGATCACTCACTATGCTCTTCGGGATACCATGGAATCAAATTATCCATCTTATATAAAGCTCATCCAACTTCGATGGTGTCCTAGTTGATCAGACAGGAATAAACCTTGCACTGTTGGTCAAATGATCCACGATGCCCAAATTCCTTTGTTTCCTGCCTTGGTTCTAGGTAGTCCATCGATAAAATCCATCAATATCTGCCCCCCACTTCCATGTAGGAATTTCCAATGGTTGAAGCAATCCACTTGGCTTCTTCTGTTCAGCTTTCACCAACTGACAATTCATGCACTTGGAAATAAACTTTCCAATATCTCTTTTCATCCCTTCCCAGTAGTAAGATCGCTTTATGTCCTGATACATCTTATTACCACCAGGATGAATCGTCAATGTCGAGTGATGACATTCCCTCATAACCTCATCCTTTAATCCGTCGATATCAAGAACAACCAATCGTCCTTGCTTTCGAAGCCAACCTTCTCGATCGACCTCGAACCTTTATCCTCTGGTTCCAACTTCTAGATAAATTCGACAAGCTTTGCATCTCGCTTTTGGATCTCGCCAATCCTTTCGATGAGAGTAGGTCTTATCGATAAGCTTGCCAACATTTCAGGTTCCAACTCACACCGTGATCTGAAATTAAATCCCGCCAAATACTCGAGGCTCTTCCATTTGGAAAACAACGCTCCCAAACTTGCGTGTCTTCGACTTAAATCATCTACAACTACGTTACCTTTACTAGGAGTATAGGCTATACTAAAATCATATAATGTCAGAAACTCTAACCACTGCTACTACCAAAGATTCAAATCCTTTTGAGAGAAAAGATACTTTAACGACTTGTGATACGTAAACAACTCTAATCGAACTCCTAACAGGTAATGTCTCCACATCTTCAGAGAAAATACGATCGTTTTCAACTCCAAATCATGTGTTGGATGATTCCTTTCATGCAGCTTCAGCTGCTGACTCGCATAGGCCACAACTTTATCCTTCTGCATTAGCATTGCTCCAAGTTCAGTACCTCATGCATCAGTGTATACCACCATATCTTCATTCCCACTTGGAATGATCAAAACAAGAGCATTCGTCAGTCACTCTTTCATGATTGCAAAAGCTTGCTCACATTTTGCATCCCATGTGAACATTTGATTCTTTTTCATCAATCCTGTTAATGGCACAGCTATCTTGGAGAAATCCTTGATAAAACACTGACAATATCCCGCCAACCCAAGGAAACTCTGAACATCCGTCGCATTCTTAGGTCTATCCCAGTCCTGGATTGCTGCCACTTTAGTGGGGTCAACCGCTATTCCATTTCCAGAAACAACATGACCTAAGAACCTTACTTCACTCTTCCAGAAGTGACACTTCGAAAACTTAGCTCTCAGCTGATGCTTTCGCAAGTGCGCCCTATTCTGGGAGAAAACCAGAATATCATCCATGAACACAAGCACAAACTTGTTCAACTGATCTCTGAAAACCCTATTCATAAGATCCACGTAATACGCTGCCGCGTTAGTCAACCCAAATGGCATCACCAACCATTCGAAGAAACTGGATGGTGTCCTAAAAGCTATCTTTGGCACACTATCCTTTGCCACCCTCAGCCGGTGGAATCCCTTTGCCAAATCAATCTGAGAAAACACTTTGGCTTTGTGAAATTGAACGAACAAGTCATCGATCCTCGGCAATGGATACTTGTTCTTTTTGCTTACCTTGTTCAGATCATGATAGTCCACACACAATCTCAAGGATCCATTGGCCTTGGTTGCAAACACAACTGGTGCTCCCCATTCAAATACACTTTTTCGAATGAATCCTTTTCCCAAAAGGCCATGAACTTTCACCTCTAAATCTCGTTGTTCTTTAGGCACCATCTGCCTAAAAGGCATTACGATAGGTCTAGCACCCTCGACCAAATCGATTTTGAACTCAATCTCACGATGCGGCGGCAAGCCTTTGACTTCATCAAAGACATCCTCAAACTCATTAGCGATTAGCACAGACGACAAGTCTTCTTATGGAATCGAAAGAGAATATAAAAAGCTCACGAAGACACCTTCTTCGGGCTTACATCGAATCAAAACCTTTCGCCCTTCCACATCCCCGACTCTCACCTCAAGTTTCCCGCAATTCACTCTTGTTGCATACCTCTTGAGCCAATCCATGCCCAAGATGATCCCAAACCCAGAGAAGTTCAAAACAAAGCAATCACACACAAAAGAGTAACTATGACTCGATATCACAAGATCACGACGAAGCATATAAAGGCTGGACGAACTCACAGCTGGATTAGTCACAACCAAAGGTCTATCACAAATCTTGGGCTCTAAACCCAAGTGGCACACAAGCTAATGACAAATGAATGAATGTGATGCTCCAGTATTAAATAACACACGAACTGAAACACCTCTAACGGAAAGAGTACCTTGAATATGACACCCTTTCCTTTATCCTCTGCAGTAGGAGCACTTAAAGAAGATGACACGACATCCAAAGAATAAGACTTCACTATCTTCTTCCCTTTCGCTAGCTCCGGACAATCCTTCGTATCATGCCCAGGTTTTCCACACTTGAAGCACTTCTTCTAAGCTTTTGGATTCTTACATTAATTGAAAAATTAGCCCTTTAATTGGCAGTTATAGTAAACCACCTCACTCTCAGGTTTCTTCTTTCCATCCTTTCTTTTTTGTTGTTGTTGCTTCCTATTCTTGTTATTATTACCACCATGTTGTGGTTTCGGAGCTTCTTTGGTCGCAACAACAACAACTTCTTCTTTAGGAAACAAGCTTTCATATATCACAACTTTTTCCACTATCTTCTCATGTGGATCGTCAAGATGATCCACCAATGGTCTTCCAATATAAGCATCCAAACCCATGACGAACTTCTCGTTCTTCTGATAAGGAGAATCAATGTATGTACGAGCGTATTTGGATAAGGCCTCAAATTCATAAACATATTCCAACACTGACTAACCGTTCTGTTTCAGTTCCATAAACTTCTTGAACAAAGCAGACTTCTGAGAAGTAGAGATAAACTTTTCCTTAAACTTAGCTTGGAACTGTTCCCGTGTTACCTCTTGTTCCGGAGTCTCCAAAGCGATAGAGTTCCACTAATCCATGGCTTTACCTTGCAACTGTCTCCATTCAAGCTTCCTTTTCGTTGCATCGTCAATAGCCAAATCTCCAAAATCCATACACAAGCATCTAACCACCTATGAACCTCTTCAGTTGGCTTGGTCCCCTTTAACGGCTTTCCTCTGAGAGAAAAGAAATCTTTGCATAGCATCACAAAGTCCACAGCCCTCAGTACCTGCACTTGAACTCCTACATCTACCGCTGCTGCCTCTTGAGCAGGTACCCTCCTCATGATCGCTTCCATCATGGCCTTGAACATAGCTGGGTAGTCTGGTATACAGACATTTCCCTTTCCAGGAGCAGCCTCCTCCCTAGCAGTGTGTCTTGAAGTTCGATGACTCATTCTAAAACCGCAATATAGAATGATTAGTCCATGCACGAGAAAACTGCAAATGTAGTTCTAACGCTATTATACTATACACTAATATACTGTATACATCCGTCAAAAATCTACAAATACGTCTTTCATACGTAATTACATCTTCGAACTTTGGATAAAATCGATAACCAGAGCTCGTACACCAAATGTGATGACCGCTCATAACTCCTACACTAAACTAGAGGAATAATGTGCTAAAAGGTGTGCCATGCAGTTATGGACGATCACAAAGGAAAGATAATATAATGTGGCACCTGCTGTATAACTCACAGTGCAAGGATAAAATATAATAGAACATATATAATAGGCCATAATAGTGAAGCATTTCTGAGCAGAAACTTAAACTTTCATAACAACTAGAAAGAATATCCGTACACCCTTGGATTACAACATAAGTGTCTGTACAAATTTGCCTTACTACAACACTAAGAGAAAACACCAATCATAACAGTAGAAACAACAAGTACTAGATAGTAGAAAAACTGATACAAAAGCCTTCTTCCCGTCATCGCTCTTCATCCTCGCCTCACTAAGTTCTGCTACCTGTAACCTGCTACTAAGTCTGCCCATCAAAACCGGATGAACAGCCCAAGGTAATAAGAGTAAACATAAAACCTTGAGTCAGACAATAGTCTTAATGAGCGATAAAACAACTATCAAGCTTCATCAATATAGGATATAAGAATAGGCAGATTACCCAACCAATCCACTAAAGCTCCAGAGAAGAACCCAAACCCGTCTTTCCCACATCTAACAGTGATAGCCTTTACAACTATGCATTCAGAAACAATAGTAAATTCATGGCAGTCAGATGTAACCAAATAACAGTAATCATAGCAACTAGTTATATCTCACGTAAGCCATTCTAACCAACATCAGACAAGGACCCAAGAAACATCTCCCCCGATGTCAGAAAACTCACGTGAGATGCGATAAGCAAAACAACCAACATCCATGACCCTGGCTATCACTGCCTATCCTTCTTCGAAACCATCATTAATCGTATGACGATAACGAACCTTGCCATACGTCAAGGGCTAATGATAACCCCGGTTCTAGCAAAACTCTGTACACCTTTCAACGGTACGTACCTAGCCCTTTCAACGATACCCAAGGTACTCGACCAACAACCTTCCAGTTTTTAAGGTGCCCCTATTATACCCTTGATTTGAGCCAGCAAGAACCTACAACAACAGTAATCTCTTAGCTTTCAATATCTCTAGTCGTCCTCCCTCACGGCTATTTATATATCAAGCAACCTTGTTGAGTAAGCATCATCTACGAACTCAACACCCTTGAGTCGTCTTCACATTCGTTGCATTACGACGATCAACGAACATTTCACAATGCTTCAGACATTCCTCCTTGAATATGCGTCGAAGATATAACCATTGTCGACTCAAAATTAAGCTTTGTTTGGTCAACATTCTTTAGGTCTTGAACTCCTTAGATCTTAACACCTTAGGTCTTAACTCCTTATGTCTTACTCCTTAGATCTAAAATGACCTAACACACTAGATCTTAAAACGACCTAAGACCTAACACAATAGGTCTAAAAATGACCTAAGACCTAACGACCTAAGACCTAACATGCTAGGTCTTAAAACGACCTGAGACCTAACATGCTAGGTCTTAAAATGACCTAAGACCTAACACAATAGGTCTTAAAACGACTTAAGACCCAATGACCTACAACCAACAACCCGTCCTTCATCCCTTTCTTGAGCAACAACCCACATGACCCAGACTCCATGCCACGTCATTAACGACCTAAGGAAAACGACCTGACTCTAGATCTAACCAGAACAACTCCAATCTTAACCAAATCATCACCAAACGATAATATCGATGCAAACATCTAATCCAATTCCATAATCAAAGCTCTGTGAAACCATCACCATTATCAAAATGACAATTATTCATTAATAACCATATAAGATTCACTAAATCATGATAAATGAATGAATAAACTAAAATAATGGATCTAACTTGCATAAACATATGAATTAACATAAGAATTACCTATTTTGAGTTGCTAGATTAGATCCTATAGTGATTCAAGTGAAAATATATTTACCATGATGTTGATCTAGGTGAAAACAACATAAATTGACAAAAATAATATCAAACAACCCATATACTTGATTGAATCCGTGTGAGAGATGCTTATCACTCATCAATTCTTCGAATTAACTCGAAATCACTAAATTCTCAATTCGAACAGCGAAAAATATGCTTCAAGCCTCTTGATTTGATGCAATCTCTCTTCACTTGATGTAGATCTAGTTTTAAACAATGAAGATCTTCGATTCTATTATGTAGATCTAGAATTTTAATGGTGGAAAGTGTATTTGATTGAGAAAGGAGGATCACGAGCTCAACTAAATGAGAGAATGAAGAAAGTAAACTATTCTCCATGCATCTAACCACCTATTAATAACTTCCCACCAAAACACTAATGGGCCTCCTCAAATCAGCCCATCAATGGTTTACAAACCTGAAATGAAATTGTGAAATGCTAAAACAATGACTCCTCCCAAACCAATGAACCAAATCTTTAATTTGACCAATCTACGACCATTTCCTTTCCAATGAAATCGATCTTAGCACTTGATTCGATTCCAGTTAAAAGTTATGCCTTGTACAAGACTGACAGGGGGAAAATGGTCATAAATAAAATTAGTAAAAATTATGTACACGTCTCACATCCCCATAACCAACATATCAAAATATGAGAATGATCCAACCCCTAAGGAATTAAATAAAAATATTTTACGATCCTCTAATACGTAAAATGTGGACTGTTACAAAAATCCCCTAAGAACTCGGGTAGATCAACATTTTCACCATGCGCACGCCATGGATTTCAATCTGGCAAGGCGGCTTGGTATTTGTCACCTCTCATCGCATTAGGCAAGATCTGGATGCGATTTCCTAGTGTCACATCCATCCCCGGCAGCAAAAATGCCGAGCGCACATCGCATCAAAACAAAAGCGATATTTGATTTGGCACAGAGGCGATACGATTTGGCAATTTTCTGGATAAGGTACGCATCGTGGAAAAGTGGATCTGGAATGAGTGCAACATGGTGTCACAGTGTCCACACACGATTTTTCCAGATTTTGGTGATGCGACCTGGTAAATGATCAGGATGCGAATTTTCATCCTAGACATGCCAAGATGCGATTTTTCTGATGCGATAAGGGTTGTGATGCGATTTTTTGTATATGGTCTCTTTAGGGTACGATTTTATGATAGTGGGGCCCAAAATCTGCCTAATCCTACCTAACCCACTCAACTATAAATTCCACATGCTTAGCCTTCATATGGAGCTTTTTCCCTTGGAATTTTGGCCTTCTTGGAACTCCCGAACTCATTAATGGCAGCCACCTTCTCCATGGCCATTGGACATGGCATGGCCACTAAAAGGTTGCACAAATGTTTTCCATCAACTTTTGGACATCTACAAGCATAATTACACTGCTTTCAGACTGAATTGGACATTTTTGGACTTCTTGAATATTGAAGCTACTTTTTGGACACAGTTGACCAAGTAAACTCAGATTTCACTCAACGAAGAAGAAGAATGGCATTTTGGTCAAAGTTTGGAATTAGTAAATATTTTATTGTTCTATTATAACACTTTGTACATAAATATTGCTCGAACTTGTACAATAATTATAATCGAATATTATATGATGAATGAATACTATAAAGTGGACGTAAGCATCAGTGTCGAACCACTATAAAAAGATGTGTTATCCCGCATTTATTTATTTTCACTTTGGATTATTTTGTTACTCATACACACTCACATCGAGGGTTGGCGTGCGCTGAATCCACGACAATTCCCCACGTCAACACTTTGGCGTTCCAGAAAAGGGGGCGCACACCTTTGACTTCAGCTTTGGATTACATTCTCGGATTCGTCTTCGGATTTCGTCTTTAGTTTCAGTCTTCGAATTCGACGCAATTACTCGCTTCTCATCATAGTTAAGCGCAAGAAGCTCGACGCTATCGTCAAAGCTCAAGATACAGAAGGAGGAGGAATTCAAGAACTCTCCTCGACTGTACCTCCATCGAACGACGTCACTCGGAAAGACGTCGATGGAATGATTAAGAATCTTGCTATAGATTTGAACGCTCGACTCAAGCGACAGGAAGACACTTTTAACACCTTCCTTGCCCAGATTGAGGACAAGATAAGAAGTGCTTCGAGGTCGATTGGCTAGCAGACATTGTTGGAACTAGTACTAATGTTCCTCTACCTGCAACTCGGGACTTGGGGACAACCCTACAAACTAATCAGCAGGCCAACGTCTCTCCTCAACATGGTGTCAGTCCCGCTACACTCCGGGGCACTCCTAATCCAGACATCGCTGCAGCACATGACGCTTAGGTTGGTTAGGTTGTGGGCTCCGCTATTGGAAATGTTGCTCAAGCATTGGTGCATGCAGCTTTGGATGGTAGTGCTCCCACGGTTCCGGGAGTCAGTATGCATCCTCTCAGGTTGGAATTCAACCGAATATTCTTCTCGCCAATCAATTAACTCCTAACTTTGACCTAAACACTAGGGGCACCAGTGTCGCTTTGGATAATTTGAACCAGCTTCTGGCTTTTGGTAATGGATCTCAAATCGCATATGTAATCAATCAATTCACTCGAGGCAGTGCCTCTTCTTCTGATTTGGATTGTATAACTCGTAGTCCACTCTCCATGGATATCAGGAACTCCCGTAACCCGCCGGATTTCAAGTTACTGGAGTTGGACCTCTATGATCGTCGGAAGGACTCGACTGCCCACTTGATGAGATATATTCGCCACATGGAAGTCCTCTCTGCTTCAGAAAATGTCATGGCAAAGTGATTTTCTCTCTAATTAACAGATATAGCTGCAATGTGGTTCAGGAAGCTATAGGCAGACTCCATTACTTCTTGGAATTCCGTTATTACCAAATTTGTGGAACAGTTTAGAGTCAACATCACTCGTCCAAAAAGCATGACGACTCTCAATGGCATTAGGAAAATGTCTGGTGAGACTCTGCATAAATTCGTGAAACGATTCAATGTTGCGGTCTCTTCATTCGACAGGCCTGACCCTTCTATGGTTTTAATGGCTGTAATATCAGGTGTTCTGGATAAATTCGACTTCAAAACTTCTCTATATTGAGACCCGCCAAGGAATCTCGAAGAATTTTTTTGAGTCTGAAAGATTCCTCTAGGAAGAAGATATGAAGATTGACAACAAAAAGGTTCTCGATGTTAATACTATTAAGGACGGGAAACCGTCCGACTCTGGAAAAGCTAAAGATTCTGCTATTGCTAACCAACCTCCTTCGAGGAATGATCGACTCTTGGGAAACAATCACAATGTGGCTTGGAAACCTAGGTTCCCGACTTACACGGAACTTACTCATACCCTCGAGGATATTTATTTGGAAGTTGATCTCGTTGCTTCCTTCACAAAGCTTCTTGTTCAGGAGCCCACCCGGAGAGAAAGCGATTATGGCCGACACTGCATATACCATGTCATTGATGGTCACAATCTATGCAGTTAAAGCCCCGCTAAATCCCCGCAAAATCACCGCTATATCCGATAGCTCTCTCCAGGCGCTATGTTGTTTCAATTTAGCGCTTATGAACAGTAGCTCCCGCTACATCCGTCAAATCAACGTTATTTTGCACCCGCTTTAGCAATATTAACATACAAAGGATGATTTGACCAGTTTTCTTTTAAAATAAAAAAAATTAATGTAAAGAGTTAATTTTAAGTCATAAGTGCCTTATATAAGATAGAAATATATAGTAACCCTCGAATCTAATATGCATAACTATGATATTCTTTGATTCTGTTATATAATATTAATTAATATTCGTTTCTTCTACCCAAATGATGTGAGAATGATAACTAATTAATTTTAATTATATAATTTTACTTCTAATTGAAAAAAAATCACCTCTGTTACATCCCCGCTTTATCCCCGCTACAGCTTTTACCACCTCTACCGCTATAGAACCACTAAGCGCTTTAATTGCACAGGTCACAATACAAACGAGTGTCGACATCTCAAAAATGTGATTGAAAGGCATGTCAGAAGTGGAGAACTGGCACGGTTTTCTCGAACTCGGGCTCTGGTGCCGGGACCGGAATAACCCCCTCAAAGGAATTAAGACAGACCTAGAACTAGCAATCGTCCCTATGGCATCGTTATTAACTAAACCGCTCACTGGTTCTGATGTCTTGGATGCAAGTCCCCAAGGCATCAATATCTTACGGCTTGTAGATTACGATCTTATGGTCTTCTGAATTACTGGCTCTCAAATAATGAGTTTCTCACTTACGGCTTTCTCATTTTATGGCGTTTCGGCTTTCAGACTTCTCGAGCGCCGTGGTATTGGCTCTCTTGGTTTTCTCAATTATGGATATTCGGGATCAACCCCTTGGTTTTATCTATTTTGTCTTTATGGAATGTAAATAGTTGAGTCGACCTACCCGTGCATGGGAGCTATTATATTCCCAAAGCAGGCTCTTTACTCGACAACATACCATTTGATTATTAATGAAACAGATTCCCCCTAAACATTGATCGGTCTTGCCTCGCTCAAGATCGCCTCGGACAAACCTTGTTAGGCCTTGCCTTGCTCAAGATCGCCTCGGACAAACCTTGGTTGGTGTTGCCTCGCTCAAGATCGCCTCGGACAAACCTTGGTCGATGTTGCCTTGCTCAAGATCGCCTCGAACAAACCTTGGTTGGTCTTGCCTCACTCAAGATCGCCTCAGACAAAGCTTGGTTGGTCTTTCCTCGTTCAAGATCGCCTCGGACAAACTTTGATTGGTCTTGTCTTGCTCAAGATCGCCTCAGACAAACCTTGGTTCATCTTGCCTCGCCCAAGATCGCCTTGGACAAACCTTGGTTGGTCTTGCCTCGCTCAAGATCGCCTCGGATAAACCTTAATTGATCTTGCCTCGCTCAAGATCGCCTCTGATAAACCCTAAGTTGATCTTGCCTCGCTCAAGATCTCCTCGAATAAACCTTGGTGGATCTTGCCTCGCTCAAGATCGCCTCATATAAACCTTAATCGATCTTGCCTCGCTCTAGATCACCTGAGATCCAATACATGCCTTTGTCAACTTGCTAAAGCAATATCGCCTTGGAAAAATATAACTGCATATGATGGTCTCGTCGGTAAAATAGCAAGATCGCTCATTTTTGGCTGTGTGGATTCTCTAATTGTGTAGGTTATCGGACTCCTCCAGTCCCTCGGATATTCTGGTTATTCTAGTTATCTCTAAGTGATCCAAAGCGATCTTAGTCTACGATCCAAAGCGATCGTAGACTTCTATCTAATACGATCTGAAGGTGAGGTATAAAAGATTGAAATTGAAAAACCTTACTTCCTTGATTTTCATTTTGTAAGAAAAGTCCATTCCCCCGACCAGTACTTAACCAGGTCGTTCACAAGTTTGCTTTTTTGAATGGATTTCGTGGTTCTTATATTGGTATTGGATAGTAGTCCCCACTGGAATCAAAATATTTAGTTGGATCGAGCGATCGCGGACTTTTAAATAATACGATCCAAATCGATTGTTGGCCTTCGTCAAAGTTCAAGCTTTTTGGTTTTCTGACTCGTAAATAATACGATCCGAAGCAATAGCGGGTTCCTAGATTTCTGGATTTATCTTCTTCTTGCAAAATATAACTTTCTTAGATCAAGCAAGATATGTTTGGGGGGGGATGTTGACATGCTTTTTAGTCGAAGCTGTCACATGTCAAGAATATCGTCAGAAAACACAAAGCGATTGGATCGAAGTCGGGACTTGTTCAGGAAAAGGATTGGAAATGGCGCCGATTCGTAAAGTTGTCGTCGATGGACGCGAAAAAGCTGACGTAGTGAAAATACGTGGTCGACACTGTCCGATTAGCTCAAAATGGTCGAGCGCATTGGTTCGATCACATGGCAGAACTTATCTTGCAAAATATGTGGATTTGGTTAAAAGCAGTGGTGGAGCTAGTATCTAGATCTGGCAGGGGCACAACCTAAATAGCCGGGGTTTCATGTTTATTTATTTCATGTACATGCACACAGTAATGCCCTCAAAACTTATGTTAAAGATGTTTATGTTTTACATGGTTGCAATGTTTGAGGAGAACTGAAAAATTGAAAAGAAAAAAAAGTTCAGTAAAAAGAGAAGATGATGGAACACATGCTACTGTCACAGAAGGAAATGAACTTCATGTAAATATGAATGCTAAGTTTGAACTATAACGTGAACATGGAGAAGTTGAGTTGCAGATGTTGTTGAACTGGATAATGTGAGTAGATTTTCAAATAGAGTTACAAGTGACAACTGTATAAATGGAAATGCTGGGGGTAGGCACATGCCTACCCCAATTACAGTGGGGCTCCGCCCCTGGTTAAAAGTAGTGTCGTGCACTAAAAAACAATCGATCAGCATGCGTCGATCATGAAAAATGGCTCATGCGACTCACAGCGTCAAAATATGGTAAACTGACAAAAGCTGATTTGCTACGTCAAAAACAGCTGATCGACGCGTGAAAATCATGAAAAATCACGTATTTTACCTTGGTCAATAAATCTGGTAAATCTAGCAAACTTGGGTTTGGCACGAAAAAACAGGCAGAAAACACAGTCGAATCATGAGAAAACACGTGTTACACCTTGGCTGATCACACTAGAAAACTTGTTCGATCATCAGATTTGGCATGTTGAAAATTCTCTGAGAACTCGGGCAGATCACCATTTTCACCGTGCGCACGCCATGGATTTCAATCTGGCAAGGCAGCTTAGCATTTACCACTTCACATCGCATCAGGAAAGATCTGGATGCGATTTCCTGGTGTCCTATCCAGACCCGGCAACAAAAATGCCAAGTGCACATCGTATTAAATCTGATGCGATATTTGGCTTGGCACAGGAGGCGATGCGATCTGTGGATTTTTTGGATAAGGTGCGCATCGTGGAAAAGTTGATCTGGCACGAGTGCAACACGGTGGATACGGTGCGATTTTACATGATGTGATTTTGGCTTGGCATCGTGCCAGATCACTTGGCAAGCTCCAGATATCGGGCAGATCATCTAAAACCATACTGTCCACACACGATTTTTCAGATTTTGGTGAAGCAACCTGGGAAATGGCCAAGATGCGATTTTTTTCACCCTAAACATCCCATCATGTGATTTTTCTGATGCGAGAAGGCCTATGATGCAATTTTTTATGCCCGAACACAGTGGGATGCGGTTTTTTGTATATGGTCTCTGTAGGATGCGATTATCTGACGGTGGGGCGCAAAATCTACCTACTTCTACCTAACCCACTCAACTATGAATACCCCATACTTGGCCTTCATATGGAGCTTTTTCCCTTGGAATCTTGGCCTTCTTGGAGCTTCCAAACATCATTAATGGAGCTTCCAAACATCATTAATGGCAGCCACCTTCTTCTCCATGGCCATTGGACATGGCATGGACCACTAAAACTTTGCACAAACGTTTTTCATAAACTTTTGGACATCTACAAGCATAATTACACTGCTTTTGGACTAAATGGGGCATTTTTTGATTTTTTGAACATTGAAGCTACTTTTGGACACAGTTGACAAAGTCAACTTAGATTTCACTCATCGAAGAAGAAGGGCATTTTGATCAAAGTTTGAAATTAACAAATATTTTGTCGTTATATTACAACGCTTTATACACAAATATTGCCCGAACTTATACAAAATTATATGATGAATGATTACTATAAAGTGGATGTAAACGTTAGTACCGAACCACTATAAAAAGTTGTGATCTCCCTCATTTATTTATTTTCGCTTTGGAATACTATGTTGCTCATACACACTCACTTCGAGGGTTGGTGTGCGCTGAATCCATGACAATTCCCCACGTCAACAATGTATACAATTATAAACCGTATTTTATATATATATTAAGATATATTATTTATATTATAAAGCTTATATATATAATCAAATGTATATATTTAATTAATAAAAAAATTAATGTAGTAATAAGCGTGCAAAAAAGAAAAACGTTGTTGAGTCAAAGGCTGATGATCTGGATGATGGTATTGAATGTAGCCTAGAGGATATTGATGACCTGGATGATGGTATTGACTATAGCCTAGAGGAGTTTTCGCCAAACTCTATGAAATTTCCTCCTAGACATACGAGGAGGAATCCGGTATAGAGGATGATTGTTTGTTTCAAGACTTATCATAAGGTTTTCTATTATGATGTTGCTAGTTGATTGGATTTGATATTTCTATATTCTTTGCTAAACAGTTCTGCTAAAGCAAGTGATTTCTAAAGAAATTTTTACTTAAGTAGTTAGCATTTGTAACGTATGCTGCTTATGGAGCTACTGTTTTCTGTAGCTAGCAATTTATGTGGATTATAGTGTATGCTGCTTATGGAGCAACTGTTTTCTGTAGCTAGCAATTTACGTGACAATGTGGAAGGATAATTCTAGTATGTACACGTCATCTATTCTGCTTCTTTTCACAAGTAGCAACTATAATGGAATGGATATATTTGAAGATGTTGGTGGCTTTGTCAAAGTTTTTGCGGTGATTACATGTGTTGCAGTGAAGAGATTATAATGTGGATGCATTAGTCTCTGGTTTGTAGAGTAGTGGATACTTGCATGTGAAAGTAGCAGCTGAAATGGTTTGTAGTCTGCCTTGTAAATGCATATGTTGTGTGATCTCAGTTGTTTATTGTTTTAGTAAGTATGAAGTTGCTATGTAATAGCTAGGATGATGTTTATCTTGTAATTTCTTGTGAAGTAATAAAAATTTTGCGCTTATTTTGAGTCATACATCTATATATAAACATGATACAAATATTATTTATACATTAATATTCATGAATAGATTATAAATTTATCTTATATTTAGCTCCTTTAAGTAAACCTAGAAATGATGTGATCCACTTCTCGAACTGGTTTCCAATCCACTAGAGTGTTAGTTCCTGAATCGATGATCTACGATCCTCAAATAGAATATGTTTTACTTTAATATGAATTTAGAAATGATGAATTGAGCAAATGGAGATTTCAGAGAGAGGTGAATAAGATGAAGGTTTACAAAAGTGAGAAATGATAACGGGTTGAGATGTTTATATAAAGGGAACTGGAAACAAGCTAGGATCTAGACCTAATAACAATTCTGCTTCCCTTATCCATACAAATAAACCCCTTGAAGCCATCATACGGCCACATCCTTCATAGGCTTGTCATGGTCAAACCAACCACCCCCCTTAGGGCTTCAAACCCATTTAAAGCATGAACAAAATATTTTGAATCTAATTCCAATTTAAATTCATATAGATATCGTATACCTACCATTATATTTAAAAATATTGTAAACACATTTGATAGTATATTTTCGCCCAATTGAAATAAAAATTATAATTAATATCATAAATGTTAATTAGTTTATAATAATTAAAAATTAATTAAATTCATTTTTGCATCCCAAAACACGTATTTTTCCCAGATCAATCCACTCCATCATCGATCTTGTTGCCTCTCCCTTCATCCTCGTATCCCTGTGCTTCGTCTCCCCAAAGACTCCTCACTCCAAAATTGCCATGTGCCCACGGGGTACGAAATTCCCATTTCGTATCCCCAAGAAGTGGAATATTTGCCAAGTCTTCCAGAGTAAGAAATGGGAATTTCGTATCCCCATGACTTGTAAATTTTCCTCCTTTTCCCCAAGACTTCGTGCTCCTCATCTCCTTCGATTTTGTACTCCCAAAGAGCAACTCCTAAATGTCCCGAAACTCCACTGGCTATCACGTCGTGGCCATCTACCTCAAACTCTAACGTCACCAGGCCTCGTCACCAAACACCTACATTCATCTCCAATACCTCGACTTCAAATCAAAAGCTAACTCGATAACCATAAATAAAACCGAGCAGGTACAAGTTAACCCACCTAAATATAATCTAAAAAGGAAAAGTGTGGGGTGTCTAGTGTCTGAATCGATTGAGGGTGGCATTTTTGGTAATCAATGACGAATTGTAGGGGAGAAGGGAAAGTTTGGGGTCACAAAGATGTTAAGCTGTTGTTGGTACGAAAAAGGCAGAAGAAAAAAATAAGAAAGGAGTCGTATCCCGCTTATATAGGGGATAAAGGGGCCGATTCTTTCCAAAACTTTGTAAAAGTTTCCTAAGTGTTTGAGAATTGGTAGCAATCCCTAGAATGGTAGCGATCCCCTCGCATCACCAAAAAAGAGGAAGGGGAGGAGAAGAGTGAAATGTAACACTCCTGGGATCGGAATTAGACGCTCACCTGAGCAATCGGACAGGTTTCAGTCCGAGCAATGAATTTCAAAACAACTAGAGTTCTCAACAATGATGGAACTGCATACTAATAACAACAATCTTCGATGAAGCGTCATGACCACTCAGAAACAACGTACTCTCTGGAATGAATTGATCAACTGAAAGGTCATGACTAATCGCTAGACACGACTTGTATATCCTTTCAGTTACCAGAAAGACTTGTCTTAACTCAAATAACATCATGTTAACACAAGACATGCTTTGGGGAAGAAAGTGTTACCCGACCTTTTGGCCCGGCTACCAGAAGCATTCTAGGCCCATACATCTCGACCAACAGGCGGCCAAACGACTCAGAAGTATCATCTGAATACCTAGAAATCAAATTCGGATGGAGTCGTGTAAGTATGGTCGTCCCAACTCGTCAAAACTGCTCTCAAACGACTAAGTGTTTGGGGATTGGTATAAATCATCCTTCAGGATCGGTACGTATCTCCACACTCAAGACAACTCAGTAATATGGCCAAGTGTACCGAAATCGGTACGGTATCCCCGACAACTTACGGGATCAGTGCTTCTTCCCACCATTTCCAGAATCACCTAGAAAAACATAAGTGTTCCTGGATCGGTATAGATTACCGAGTCTCCCGGATCGGTATATATTACTGAGTCTCTTGGATCGGTATACATGAAGCCCCTTAGAAATTACTCAGACTATTTTCGGATCGGTGTGTATCACGGAGCTCAATAGTTCAACTTGCAACTTCAAGCTTTCACACTTCCCAATCCTTTTATCCATTTCCAACCAAATTGCATCAGGTAATAGAGCATAGGCAGAAGGCCATCTCGCATAGCACGAGTCCCAAAACAACAAGTGCTTCAGGATATGTACCGATCCTAAAACATGCGGATTTGTGCCATGTGCCTCGTGTCCTCCCTCTACTCGCCTGTATGACCTCTCCTATGAACACCCCATTTAGAAATGAGAAAGTGGTTGGTTCTTTTCTCTCTTGCTACACGGTTAAAGCCCCATGAAATCCCCGCTATAGCTCGTAGCGCTCTTCAACCGCTATGCTATTTCAATTTAGCGCCAATGAACAGTTGAACCGATTTAAACCCCGCTATTTCCCGCTAAATCAAGGTTTTTTAGCACCCGCTTTAGCATTATTAATATACAGAACTTGATTTGGCTGTGTGTAGCCATGACATTCTTTTGTTCAGTCATATAACATTAATTAATATTAGTTTTTGCTACACACATAATGCAGGAATGATAATTAATTAGTTTAAAATATTTGGTTTCAACATATAATGAACTTTTTTCCACTTCCGCTATATCTCCGTTATTTCCTCGCTTTATCCTTGTTACACCTTTTTGCATCTCCACCGCCATAGAACCGCTAAGAGCTTTAATAGCACAACTCTCTTGACACCTTGGGAAGAATCCTTGCGATTTTGGACTCTCGAGCTCACTCCATCACTTTCGGGAAGAAGAAGTTCGCTTCCATCTTGGACTTTTGGGTTGTCTTAGCATTTCGAAAATAAGAAACAAATTTCCTTCTTGGACCCATTTGGACCTTTTTTCCAAACATTGCCATTATAGCTACTTGGGTACATTGTAACCTTGACTTAGAAGCAAATAAAAAGCAAAAACTTTCAAAATGGACGTAGGTTCTCACAAATTAAACCACTATAAAATCCGTGCGATTTATTTTACTACATTTTATCATAAAAATCCTCGTTTTACATTAATTTTCACTTCATGGAAATCGTTAAGTATTGTGCCAACTTTTGGAGACAAATAATTACAGGACCTCCCCGAGGCATACCTCTTGTTCTATCACTTTTATCTTATATACATTATTTTAGATAAAAAAATTATATATCCAAATAGTTTCCGCTTAGACGATTAATCTCTGGCTTATTCTTATATACTAGCGTCTGCATAGTGATTTTACAACCATATTAACAGTAGGAAAAAGGCACGGTCAGTTAATCATTTATTGATTAATTTAAACAATTAGCACAATTAATTTAGGTGGTGTGTACCGATCATACTACCTAAACTAACCAGGATTAACTTTCCAGCATAGTAAATTAGTTGAAGAATTGATTGCAGAATATAAGATGGATTTGTTCAAGCGACTCGATATGAGAACGAAGTCTCTAAGCGATTTACTCTTCAAATTAGTTTTTTAACTAGACTGAACATTAAAATAAAGTTAAGTCGAATATGGTTAATTCATCGCCAAAACAGAAAATTATTCTTTAACAAACCGAAGTTGAACGACTAGACATGTTGATCAGCTGATTATGTTGGTTAACTAAATTGATTATGATTTGTTTAACTATCCGATTTCCAAAGGATTTAAAGGTAGTAGGTTTTCAAAATAAAGGACCTTGTGTTCCATCCCTTGTAATATTTCAAAAAAGGAAAAACATCCATTTCGATAAACCTTTAAAAACACATATTTTAAGGTGTACTCCTAACCCTTATTTCCTCAATTCGTTTTTTTATTCACGCATATTCCAAGAAAAGGTTAAAACACCAAGCAAACGGATCTTTTTTATAGTTCGCAAACACATCCAATAGATCGGCAAGAGAAAATGAATGTTTTACCAAATTCTATGCAGAAACCATTGCGACGTTGGATGGTCTCAAAGATGGTCTCACACTTAAGAAAACATCACAAAAAACAATTTCACAATGTAATTTTCAAAGTTTTATTGAAGAAGTATTTTAACCCATTAAGCCTAAATTAAGAAAGGACCCTTATTTAGCATATAAGAAAGCTATTAAGTAAAAGCTCATGCTCCTTTATGTGCATGCACGCTCTCATACGCACATAGACATATATATATATATATATATATATATATATATATATATATATATATATATATATATATATATATATATATATAGAAGCGTGCGCACTCTCATACTGTGTGTATATATATAAGGCCGTTAATGTAATGGTTACCGTTACCATTTGGCAAATATCATTACTGTACCGTTTCTATTAGTAAGCCAAAATTGATTACCGTTACCGATCGGCTGGTATACCGAAGACCGGTATACCGATAATTTAGCAACTGTTACACTGATAATGGTAAATTATTGTTTTCCATTAAAGTCTGTACCTTGACGTGTTTTTTTTTACATAATGCATCTTTATTATATTACATACGCAGTGTTAGTTAATACAAGACATAAATGAAAAAGAAAAAAAAGGTGTATTTTGAATTGTTTCATCTGATTATCAAACTAAATTTAATCGTTTATTTGGTTCTAAATGCATGTAATAAAGCATATCAAATAAATATACATTGTTTTATATTTACTAGTAAAATTACCATTACTGCTGATAATGAAGAAACGTTACCGATAATTTACCGTAGAAAATGATAAATTTACTGTTACCTATCGTTTTAACTGGTATACCGATTTCAATCAAAAATGATTACCGATCGACTAGTAATGGTAAATTTACATTATAACCCTATATATGTATGTATGTTTTTTGTGTGTGTATATATATATATAGGTAGCATTCCGCTATCTCTTGTATTGCACGTGAATTCTCCCCCTGAAAATCAACCGCTCATTCATATTTTAATATTCTTTCTTAGTGGAAAGAGAGAAAGAAATAATACTAAAATCGGAATGAGTGACTGATATTCAAAAGGAGAATTCACGTGCAATATAAAAGGTGTAGCGGAACGCTATATATAATATATACATATACACACACGTGAGGAACATTGATCATTCTTCCAAAACCAAAGATCAAATCAGAGACCTTGCATGTGGAGCTATTACTTCAGCACTGTATTTCATTTGGAAAGAAAGAAATGAAAGAATTTTTAGAAATCTAAGAACCAATGTAATGACTAAGCTTTCTCGGGTTGTAAGGGAGATTCAACTTTTGGTTTGAAATAATGGGAGTAGATCTAAACGGAATATAAGAAATTTTCAAATTTTGAATGTTTGGGGAATCGATTTAGTGGACACAGGGTAGAAGAAATTGTGATGTTCATTGGGCTTTGTTGTGTTGTTCAGTTGGTTTGGGTCTTGTGTTTAGGCCGACAGAGGTGTTTTTTTCTGTTTTCTTTCAGCTTTGTATTTTTGGTCCTTGCTTTTGGTTTTATATTAGCATTGTATTGACTGAATTTATATATACTATTTTTCCCCTGTAAGACACCCATCTAGGTTAGGGAGATTACAGGGTTTTGACGAGGCATATAAAGAAGGTATTTCTATTGATATTAGCAATAAAAAGTACCAATTTTCAAAAAATTATATATATATACACACACACACAAACATGTGTATTCATGTATGTGTGTATGCATATAGACTAAAGGGAAATGGGCTGAGGTGGTGTGCAAATACCATCACGCCAATTTCCGAGGACGGCTTTGAAGGTTTTGGCAAATAACTGACCTTTATTTTGCATTATTAGTAAAGTTATGGCATCATTGCAACAACCAAGATAAACACTAAGCCATATACTAATTTACAGACTTCAAGGATCGTAAATCAAAGCTAATGACAAATGTACGAATTTCCATGGGACCAAGCTCGACTACCAAGTCCGAATTACTAACAAAGCCGCCTCTGACAATGTTCTCTTTGCTATATGACCCTTCAACGTTCCATTTCAGTCGCTTCTTCTCCATTTCTTCTCTTTCTTGATTAGCCGATAAGTTGGTTTCCGTTATTTTGCTTATCTGCAAATCTAAGGTGTCAATAATCCAAAAAAAACAGTACAATTCTAAATACTATGAAATTTGAAAAATACTTGGTAAAATACTAGGACTATTATGATCATCCGATTCATCCCCATAGAAAATGAAATCATTTCGGTAAGTTTTATCACTTCAAACTTGTGAGTTGTTCCAACTGAAATAATAAAACATCTACTTTCACTACTGATATGAATGAAAAAACTTATAGTGGAAATTATGTTAAATATGATAGCAATATGTCTTCAAAGTTTTACAGCATTTGAAATCTTTAAACAAAATAGTAAAAAAACGGGGGGAAAAAACAGAAATCGTAATTGCTGCGGATAGTGGATGTAAAACAGAATTGCTACAGATGAGTGAAGACAGTATTTTTCAATGCATGGATACTGATTATGGTGGTTGTTGAAAAATACATAAACTTTAATAGTTAAAATGAAGAAAAAGATGAGGCGTCTGTGTTACCTTTTTACCAGGGAACATCTTTTTAAGTTCAACCCTTGCCATCGTTGAGAGATCTTTGTCCTCCCCCACCTTTTGTTATATAAAATAAAACTAAGGTAACACGGAAACAAAAAGTAACACGTATTTTGCGTTAAAAGAGAACGAACACATACCTCATAAAGGTGAGCTAAGCGAAGTAGTGTGCTGCCATCCTCGAGAGCCTAATAGGACATTCAAAAATCAAAGACTGTAAATTAACAAAGATAGTAAGATAATTCTAAATTTGCGCATAGCCTTCAGTTTCATATCAACTATTAGTAAGCAACTTCGGCAAAGATGGTGGTCACTTTCAACTAAGTAGTAGCTTAAAGTGGTAAAAGCATCATCATCTCAATCATAACCATAATTTAGTGGAGTGGAGTTGAAAGTGAAATCCCCAAGGAAAGACTATACTGTTGTAAATGGCATACAAATGAGTGCCTGCACACTTTTATTTTCCAATTGTTTATCATTTTGCTTTTTGAGTTAAAAAGTAGTCCCAAGCCAGGGTAAAGGAGGAGGGTTGTGATAGGCTTGGCGAGCCAACGTAAAAACTTAGTCTCTCTTATGAATATGGAACATTACGATATATCATTGGAGCGTAACCCTCTTAGCGACGCGCTATATCGAGGCTCAGATATGGTGTTAAATATGCAAGGGCTGGGCCGTCATTCTCTTAGTGGCGTGCTACACCGACGCCCCGGTGTAGTGATAAGTAAGCAAGGGTCCTCGCATTTTTCTCGGCGGATGCGAGAGGCAAGGAAGCTAGTCGACGATAGTAGCGTTCGGTTAGGTAGTTGGAATGTAGGGTCCTTAACAGGAAAATTAAAAGAGATAGTGAATACTATGATTAGGAGTCGGGTTAACATCTTGTGCGTTCAAGAGACTAAATAGATGGGTCAGAAGGCGAAGAAGGTGGAGAACAATGGCCTCAAATTGTGGTACATAGAAGAAGTACGTAACAAGAACGGGGTAGGCATATTGATTGACAAGAACCTTCAGAACAATGTGGTTGACGTCAGAAGACGAGGGGATAGGATCATCTAGTTAAGCTAATAGCTGACCAGGCAGTTTTGAATGTCATTAGCGCATATGCCCCACAGGTTGGTCTAAGTGAAGAAGCCAAAAGGAAGTTCTGGGAAGACTTGGATGTCATGGTTAAGAATGTGCATAGTAGCGATAAACTTTTCAAAGAAGGAGACTTCAATGGCCATGTTGGCTCATCTAGCGGAGGTTTTGAGCGAGTGCATGGTGGTTTTGATTTTGGCAATAGGAACCAAGAGGGTGAAGATATTTTGAATTTCGCTCTCTTTTGATTTCATGATTGCTAATACCTTCTTTAGAAAGAGGCAATCACATCTGATCATCTTCAGCAGTGGCCAACAGGCTAGCCAGATTGACTTTTTCCTAACTAAAAGAGATAGTAAACGAGATTGTGTTGATTGCAAGATCATACCTGGAGAATGTGTCGTCTCACAACACCAGCTCTTGGTATGCGTGTTTCGTCTTCGGGTGGTGAAGGATAAAAGAGCGAACATTAGCAGGACAAAATGGTGGAAACTCAAAGGAGATACTTCACGGGTGTTTAAAGATAGAATGATGGGAGAAGGGGCTTGGAATGTGGAAGGAGAAGCAAATGTCATGTGGAATGCGATGACAACTTGCATTCGGAGAGTCGTCGCTGAGGTAATTGGGAATAACAAGAGGAAGCAAGCGAGAACCCAAGGATTCGTGGTGGAATGACAAGGTGCAAAAGGCTATCAAAGAGAAGAAGGAATGCTACAAATGCATGTACCGTCATAGAAGCGAAGAGAACATGCACATGTACAAAGTGGCAAAGAAGACTGCAAAGAGAGCAGTGAGTGAAGCAAGGGCACGAGCGTACGAAGATTTTATCAAAAGCTAAGTACAAAGGAGGATGAAAAAGAAGTTTACAGAATAGCTATGCTACGCGAGAGGAGGACAAAGTACTTCAATCAGGTTAAATGCATTAAGGATGAGAATGATAGACTTCTGGTGAAGGACGATGAGATAAAGAATAGGTGGAGAGAATACTTTGATAAGCTTTTCAACGAAGAAAGTGATAGCTCTTCGATCGAGTTGAAAGACTTAGCCGACAACACCAATAGACATTTTGTGCGGAGATTTCAAGAAGCTGAAGTAAAAGGGGAGTTGAAACGTATGAAATCAAGGAAGTCAGTAGGGCCTGATGACATTCCTATTGAGGTGTGAAGATGCTTTGGAGATGCAGGGATAAAATGGCTAAGTTGTTCAATAATATTTTCAAATCAAACAAAATGCCAGATGAGTGGAGAAGAAGCATTTTAGTTCCAATCTTCAAGAATAAATGAGATATTCAAAGTTGCACGAACTATAGAAGAATTAAGCTTATGAGTCATACAATGAAGCTTTGGGAGTGAGTTTGCGAGCAGCACTTGAGGAGGTTGACAAGTGCTTTAGGAATCAATTTGGTTTTATGCCTGGAAGGTCAACCACTAAGGCGATTTTCTTGGTTATGCAACTTATGGAGAGATACAGGGAGCAAAAGAAAGATCTTCACATGGTTTTTATTGACCTGGAGAAAGCTTATGACAGAGTGCCGAGAAGGATTATGTGGTGTGCGCTAGAAAGGAAGAGAGTGCCATCAAAATATATTAACCTTATTAAGGATATGTACGAGGGGGTTGTGACTAGTGTTAGGGCATGCGATGGTGAGACCAGAGACTTTCCAATTAACATAAGGTTACATCAAGGTTCGGCTTTGAGTCCCTATATTTTTGCATTAGTGATGGATGAAATCACAAAAAATATACAAAGAGAGATTCCCTGGTGTATGCTCTTGGCCGATGATGTTGTGCTGATTGACGAAAGTAGAATAGGGGTTAATCGACAACTGGAGTTGTGGAGGGAGACCTTGGAATCAAAGGGTTCCAGACTTAGCAGAACTAAAACAGAGTAAATGAAGTGTGAGTTTAGCAGTGTCAGGTCAGATGACGGAGATGTTACCCTGACCGGTAGAGTAGTACCCAAGAAGGAATCATTTCGATACTTAGGATCTATGTTACAGTTTGATGAAGAGATTGATAAGGATGTTAGTTTTAGAATTCAAGCATGATGGATGAAATGGCGACTAGCATCTGGCATTCTCTGTGATCGGAAGATTCCTCAGAAGCTTAAAGGAAAGTTCTATAGGACAGCAATCAGACCTGCAATGTTATATGGTGCAGAATGTTGGCCTACTAAGAGGCAACACGTCCAGAAGATAAGCGTAGCAGAGATGCGGATGCTGCGTTGGAGCTGTGGGCATACCAGACGAGATCGGATTAGAAATGAGGATATTTAGAAAAAACTTGGAGTTGCACCTATTGAAGAGAAGTTAGTCCAATACCGCTTGAGATGGTTTGGACATATCCAACGTAGACCATACGATGCACCTGTACGCATTGGAATCATAGGCCGCGCCGAAGGCCCAAAGAGAGGTAAAGGTCGACCTAAAATGACATGGGAGGAGATAATAAAGAGAGATTTAAGTAACTGGAGTTTATCGGAAGAGCTGGTAGTTGATAGGAGTGTATGGAAATTGGCAATCCATGTACCAAAACCTTAGAGTTTTTTTTTTTTAGACTTTATTTCACGTTTACTGAACCTTTTTACTTTTTATTACTATTTTAGATTTTATTTCACTTTTATTGAACTTTTTTACTTATTATTATTATTATTTAAAAAACCTTTATCGGACGACTTTTTATTTGTTTGGTTATTTTAAACCCTTTGCCAACCCCAACTTGTTTGAGATATATGGTTTTGTTGTTGTTGTTGTTGGTTATTTTAAACCCTTTATATATATATATATTATTATCATCATTATTTTATTTTATTTTAATTTTAGGTTCCATATCTAGCCAACCCCAACTTGTTTGGGATATATGGCTTTATTGTTGTTGTTGTTGAGTTAAAAAGTACGAAGTTGCCTAGTTCTTATGCATGTTTTTCAACAGTGTCAGATAGGTTCACTTCAGTTAGCTAGGGGTGAGTGTTTGGTTGATTTGGTTTATCCGATTGTGAAATTTGCCAAACTAAACTAAAACCAATAGAAATGAAAACCAAACCAACCAAATTAAGTTTGGTTGGTTCGGTTGGTTATCCGATTAAACCGAACTAAAAATGTTTTATACTTCGTGTTTGGAATATTCACTATAATTTGAAATAAATTACAAATTTATGATTAGAATATTATTGTTTACGATTTTTATGCTTACTAATATTAATTTTGACACATAGGTGATGACTAAAATATACTTAATTACCTAAACTAAAATAAAATATTTATTATAATATCGATAATTTTGAGTATTTAGTCAAAGTTTGGTTAATTTGGTTAAACCGATAACCGAACTTAATATTTTTTCAGGCCGATCAAAAGCCGATTTAATTTCAAAATCGAACCAAACCGACCAAAATAAATTGGTTTGGTTGATTTATTTGGTTTAACCGAATAATGCTCACCCCTAAGTTAGACGACATCTTTAGGAAAATAAGAAGAAAACATAGAGAAAGATAACATAAACTTAGCAACAAATGAGATATCAGAATGGATATATTTAAGGAAATCTGCCTCCCACTGCAATTAGATGCAAAGTTTCACATCCATGTCTAAAGTCTAAAGTCACCTCCACGTTAGGATTGCCTAGCGTTTTGTTAAGGAAGAAATGACGGTTTGAATATAAAGTCCAACATCACAGAATAAATTGAAGAAGTGGAGCACAAATATGAACTGATAGACACGTAACAACAGAGTTTTCTTTGTTATAAAAATATGTGTATCAACTCATATGCGTGCACCTTATGCGGAAGGAAGGGGGGTTTTGTTCCGACCGTCGCTACATAACAGTGGTATCGGAATTGAAGGTTATGGACTAGGTCTTTCAAGGCAAGTCAGTGCTCTTAAAAGATACTTGTAGGATACGAGTCAAGATGGAGACTGTTAGCATTGTCTCGCATGTTGTTAAGGTATGAATGACGGTTTAAATAAATAGTCCCACATCATAGAATAAATTGAAGAAGTGGAATACAAATATGATTTGGTGAGACACGTAACAACGGAAATTCCTTTTGTTACAAGGATGTACGTGTCAACTCATATACGTGTGTCTTATGTAGGATGAGAGGGACTTTGTTATGACCATCATTACATAACAGTCTAAAGCCTAAAGCAATCAAAATTGATTGTTTCTTTCATAATAGCATACCGCCCAAAAGCAGATGAGATGCCCAATACCTAATGACTTAAAAAAACTGAAAAATACATAAACCTACATTTTTATCAGAAAGAAAAAATTATTGGAAATTTACATGGAGACAATTAAAAGAAGAATTTGTTTCCTTGCTTCGGATCCTTGTCCTTTGAAGATTGTAGATAAAAGATTCAACAACAACTAAGCCATAAATCTCAAACAAGTTAGGGTTGGCTAGAAATGGAACCCCAAAAAAAAAAGATTATCGTAAAAAAACGTAGGCACATTCCATTAACACTTTCTATTTTTGATTTAAAATCAGCATAACAGAAAAGCAGCTCATCCCCGTAGAATTATACACATCATGACACGTTAACAGTTCGCAGGCTAGAAGAACCAAAAATGTATTTGGGCTTCATTTGAGTCATCCGAGCATAGGCCAGTTATTATGTTTAGCAAACTTGCCAATGTTGGACTATCCACGTATAAATAAGAGGGCATGCTGACACACAAGAGCTGCATACCTGAAGAGTGAGCAATGCAACATTATCCGGCAAGCTATAAGAGGGGTCCATTGATGAGAATTTTCCAGTATGAGAATTTACCCAGTTACTGCCAACCTGTACGGGTAAGGAAATATTGACTAAACAAAAATAGTCAATTAGTAACAAAAATCAAATATTTACCTGCTCAGAGAATGCTATTAGTAGTGGGGAGTATATCTCTTGGCCAAATGACCGGCGCCACTTTGCTCCCTCTCCTTTTGGATCAATTCTAAGATAGAACTTCCCCTTAACCTGTCATAATAATTTTTTTGCCCAAATACATACTATATTAAAATCAGTTATATAATTATGAAACAAAATATTATTCCACCAAGTAAAATTACCCAGCTGGAAATAATGATTAAAAAAATTAAGACTAATCCGGTATTCTATTCTATTATCATTATGAGGTACTACGACCATAGGTTGCGTAAATCAATTTGAAACAAGGGATGGTGGTTATGAATGGTTCATAAAACCAATAAATTAAATACCAAGTGACAACAATAAAAAAATGCCCTATGCGGATTAAGAAACAAGACAAATGCAAACGATTATATTTTATAGGAAATATTCAGAAAGGTTGAATGAAGCTTACTGTCAAGCCATCACATGCATCATCCACACAGTCAGTTTCATCCAGGGCCTCAGCAACGCCTCGACCATCGTCAACTAGCAATCTCCTACACAAATAACAGGAAATATTTAGAGGCCAAAATCTTTTAAGAGTCGATTTTCTTCATAAGAACCACGTCCCTTGCCACTTTGGAATTTGCTGGAAATTGGACTTAAAGTAGATGGGAACATGTCTCCAGGTAAATGAGGACTTTTCGATCCAGATTACAAAGATTTCAAGTACAAATGTTTTCTTGTTGAATAACAATAACAACAGCAATTAAATACTAACATGTATTACACTTACTGCAGAAAAAAGAAAGCATATTTCTTTCCTTGGTGTCTACCGAATGAACCAAAAGATTATTACTGCTTTAAGCATTGTCGCAAAATATGATAAAAAATGGTAGTATTAATCGAATATGATCTAATAACTATCTAAAAAAATTAGCTTGTCGTCAAACCTGTAATTAATCCAAGTAGAGTGGGCTTAAAATTAGAAATACGCTTATCTTATGAATTCGGTTATTTATTTATATATTCTACTACCAAATTATTTTTATTAAATTTATAAGGTGATGTCTGGCGCAACGGTAAGGTTACCCGGCTGGTAATCTGGAGCGCGCAGGTTCGAGTCCTAGCCTCTTCACATATGTGAGGGAAAGGCTTTGGCACTAATCGACCACCCTCAGAGCCCGAAAAGTCGTGGGAATAGTACAAGGACGGGAGACTGACTTGGGAAGTCCTCTCGCGCTTGAGTACGGGAGCGAGCCTTTGGCACTGGGTATCAAACTTTATAGTAAGTTTGAATTATATTTTACACATTGTTTACTGAAAATTAGAATAAAAATACAATAACAGTGTAATACTAATTGATACTAACTCAAATCTTTATTAATAGCTGTAATACCTTTGAAGTCACCCTTTTTTGTGTCAACCTGAACTAGTAAAAATGCCTCTCTAAAGATATTATCAAATATTTTTAGAAATAGGATCTACTAAAGTTTCATTTACAAATTCAAATCCCCTCTCTATAAATACTTTCAAAACTTAGTATCGCTTAAAAATAAGATCTAATGTTAGACTCTCTTTACAAATTCTAACATCTCTCTACACATATTTTCAAATATTAATATTACTTAAAAATAGAATCCAATGCTAAACGATTCACACATTAAGCACGTGTCATCATCACGCGCAAAGCACGTGCCGTAGCGCTCGTATTAAGAAAGACACGACTTCATTAGCTGTTACAACTTTACATTCACATTTTCCGATATAGTCATAACTCCCAAAAATGCCCGTACATTATGCAGATAAGGTCAAGTGTTTGAATCCCGCTCTTACAAAAATACATTTATATTCCTTATGAGGTCATATGTTCAAATTTTGTAGTTGATAAAATATCTTCGTAAATTTATGAGGTCACAAGTTTGAATCTTGTTTTCGACAAATGTGTATTTTCATTTGTAAGGTCACAAGTTTGAATCTCAAATCTATCACCTCTAAAAAAAATCATATGTTTTCAGTTTATTTTATAATATCAGGACCATAAGGCATTCCCTTTTTTCAATATACATTCTTTACAGATTTTGCGTTACAAATATATACTTGGTATTATACATATTTTGAACTCCCAATCCTCATCTTAATACTGCAAGAATGTTCCAAATGTTTTTTTTTTCCCATGATTTTATAAGGAAAAATATTGAATTTATTTAACATTCTACCTTCACAGAAGGAAAAAAAAAAACACTTATAGAAAACGACTCATGGTTAATTAATAATTTTAGCTTTTAAAAGCAAATATAGCATCCAAGATTTTAATATGATGCATAGGTATTTCTTTGTCACTATTAGGAAGTTGGAACTATTCTGAAAATGTATAAATACTTTTTCTAATCTTGAGGATTTACAAATTTCATCTTGAGTATTTATTTTATATTTTTTTTTTCAAATGTTGAACTAGAATAATTTTGCAGTTACTTTAAACTATTTCTTTCTTATATAGATATTCGTTAAAAAAAAAACAGTAATTTTTATCTTTAATAGCGATTGTAAACCTTTAGTGTCACATTGTTGTATGAACACAAAAAATACGTCCACACCTTCAATTCAATTCAGAATATTTCAAATCGAATAAATTTAAAAATTGCAAAATAAGAGTAACAAAATAAGTTACTATATTAAAACAAAAAACACTAATAAAAAGGAAAGAGGAGATTTAAATATAAAATAAGAACGAGATAACAAAAAATCAAGCTTTTTAAAAATAGAATATTATGAGAGTTCAAAAACCAAGCATTTAAAAGGACAGCCAACACATCTACAAAAATATAATAACAATAAAAAAAAGATAATGATTTTCTTCCAAAATTAAGAAACTCGCGTTCTGTTAAAAAGTAATGTGTGTCATTGATGATTTTAGCAATTTGATGTGTTGGTCAAGTGTTCGAATCCCGCTCTTACCAAAATACATTTATATTTCTTATGAGGTCATATGTTTGAATTTTGTAGTTGATAAAATATCTTCATAAATTTATGAGGTCACAAGTTTGAATCTTGTTTTTGACAAATGTGTATTTTCATTTGTAAGGTCACAAGTTTGAATCTCAAATCTGACACCTTTAAAAAAAACATATGTTTTCAATTTATTTTGTAATATTAGGACCATAAGGCATTCCCTTTTTTCAATATACATTCTTTACAGATTTTGAGTTACAAATATATACTTGGTATTATACATATTTTGAACTCTCTATCCTCATCTTAATACCGCAAGAATGTTCCAAATGTATTTTTTTCCATGATTTTATAAGAAAAAATATTGAATTTATTTAACATGAAACCTTCACTGGAAAAAAAAAAAAAAAAAACTTATGGTGGTAACTAAAGAAAACCACTCATGGTTAATTAATAATTTTAGCTTTTAAAAGCAAATATAGCATCCAAGATTTTAATATGATGCATAGGTATTTCTTTGTCACTATTAGGAAGTTGGAACTATTCTGAAAATGTATATATACTTTTTCTAATCTTGAGGATTTACAAATTTCAGCTTGAATATTTATTTTTTATAATTTTTTCAAATGTTGAACTAGAATAATTTTGCAGGTACTTTAAACTATTTCTTTCTTATATAGATATTCTTAAAAAAAAACAGTAGTCTTTATCTTTAATAGCGATTGTAACCTTCAATTCAGAATATTTCAAATACGTACACACCTTCAATTCAATTCAGAATATTTCAAATCGAATAAATTTAAAAACTGCAAAATAAGAGTAACAAAATAAGTTTTACTATATTAAAATAAAAAACAATAATAAAATGGAAAGAGGAGATTTAAATATAAAATAAGAACGAGATAACAAAAAATCAAGCTTTTTAAAAATAGAATATTATGAGAGTTCAAAAACCAAGCATTTAAAAGGACAGCCAACACATCTACAAAAATATAATAACAAAAAAAAAAAAAAAAATTCTTCCAAATTTAAGAAACTCGTGTTCTGTTAAAAAGTAATGCGTGTTATTGATGATTTTAGCAATTCGATTACATAGTCTCTACAATAATTTTATTTACTAGGACAATATACTTATCGGAATTTTAATATATTCATAAATGAATTTTTATATTTAAACATACTTTTTATACATATATTTGTATATGCACATGAATATGTGTGTATCTCCCTCGCTTCCCCCCCCCCCCCCCCCCTCTTCCTCCCTCTCTGGACCACCACACACAAACACTAACACGCATACAAGAAAAGAAGTGTTCAAAGGACACCCCTGTTTTGCAATACCGCCCTAGCCCCCCAATTTCCACCACATTCCAACGTAAATAATGTTGATTATTATAGAGTAGGATTCGCTCCAAGGCACGAAAGATTTGTTGTCTTTCAAGAATGTTTTCCTTCTCTAAATCACAATGGGTTTATTGAAAACCTTCTTTCAGGATACAATGGAGGTTATATGTGCTAGTTGTGATTACTTGCACAGATCGGAAGAAGCACTCAGAGTTAATTTGATGATGCTGATGATTGTAGAATTCAAGAAAGAAAAAATGAAAAGTGAAGTCTGCAATGAGGGAACATATTGTTATATAAGAGGTGAAATGTCTATTCGTCAACAGGTAGCCATTGGTTGAACGGTCGCGACCGTTTTCTAACGGTTGTTACCGTTGGACGTCGAATTCGAATTCAACAGTAAACAAAACGTACCGTTTTGGACGGGGCACTGCACCCTGGACCCCCGCGACCTGACTGGGCATATCGAACCCCTTTAGCGGGGGTGTTTCCCCCGCATCTCCACCTTTGGGGGGGGGGGGGGTTGCCACCCCCGGACCCCCCCCTTCGTAGGGGATTATATTTGAAAAAGGTTTTGAATGAACTTTCAACAAATAATACGTGAGGCAAGCTATTTGAATACAAAATAAAACACAATTAGCGACCCAAATGATCTAGACTATTAGATCTTCTTGTCATTGCATGAGAGGTGAAAATCAAGGGGCAATCCAATGGTGAAGATCCACTATGCCATCAATTGTGTCTACATTTTGTGTCATGACAGATTTTTCATATATATAGCACTACTTTTAAATACAATTCTGTAAGAGCACGTCTGCATCAAAATTTTAACTTTAGCCTCTTTAAAGTTGTATCTGTCTATTGCTATTGACATAACCCTCAAACTTTAGGCCTCTACGTGAAATAAAATTCAATTTTTAGAGACAGTTGTTCCGTAAGAACAAAGAGTCCAGAGAAGCACAAACCTGTGTAACATCAATTCCACTTGTCCATCCACAATACTGGAACCCCCAACTGAGCGGTCTACCAATACTGAGAGTTCCTTGGCTCCGTCTTCAATGTAAATTCCAAGGTTAATCTGAAAACAATGTTAATAAAATTTAAAACAAAAAAGGAAGGGGAAGGAGGAGGAGGAGATGAAATGACTGTCCAGACATAATTGCATATATGCTACGTTTCGACTTGTAATGGTGGAGGAGCCAACTCCAGAATATGTTACTATGCAATTTCTTAAATATACAGTTTCCTCTCCTAATGATACATCAGCAGAAGAAATTAAGTACTTACAGGATAATAATTCCCAGCAATTGGCTGATGGACTTCCAATTCCCAATCAGATCTGTAGTCACGAATCTGTTAAAGAACTAACATTAGATCTTGAAATGATAGGAATACGTGGATCAGATTATTAATCGCTAGTTGTATGTTCTGTACATGAAGCATGTAAAAACATATGGAACATCCTGAAAGCAACAAAAGCATTTGAAAAGAACATGTATCAAAATATGAGCCCAAGAAATACAATACCCTTTTCAGAAAATCACGGCCACTTGAATCAGTGTAGAACGTTTTGTTGGTGACCATAGCAGTTGTTATTTGCGTGGCAACTTCTTTTCCGATTCTATCTTCTACTGGTATTGGCCCAACCTTAAATGTTTGAATTAGGTTCAAATGAAATAGAAGAAGATTTCAGAGCCAGTTTTCTCGAGTTTTGTGCCTAATGATAACCATTTGACAGCTAAAAAAACACATTAGAGAATTTACTTACTACAAACTCAACTTCGACATGTTCTTTTGCTTTGTATGCTCTTGAAATCTGTACCAGCAAATCAATTTTATGAACAAGAATTCTATTGATTTTGCATGGTTTACTGGATATATCTTCGGCGTAATTTATTCTGTTTTGAGATCTATCTGTTGAGCGCAAAATGAAAAGAGGAACGTGGATACTCATGATACCTGATATATCCATGGATTTATCTGTTGATGCACTTCATCAACAAGCGGTCCCTGTAGAACTGTTGAATCCTGAAAAAAAAAGAAAAAAAGGATTGAGAAAAAATATATACTTTTTACCTGATTGTCTTAAATCAGAAATAATTTTATCCATTAACTCTGCAATAACAAAAATCATGGAGAACCTGATATTTAGGCTTTATGGGGAACTTATCATCTGGGCGGAATATGTATGCTCCTGATGCCTGTAGTGAACATGACATGCTATTTATTAACACGTAAATGCTGCATTTTTCCAAATAGCAGCCATGATAGCATTTACCTGAGGATCGCTACCCATTCCACTATCTGCAGTGTAATAACTGTATGACTGCTGTATTTCACTTTTCATCTGAATCGGAAAAAAATAAGGTTAATCATGAATTATTTAGCAAAGTGGACAAAAAAGTAGTTGTTCCTTCATGCATAGTCACGATGCAAACAAACAATTTTATATCTTACCAAAGTTCTAGAATTAGAATAATGATACAGCTTGCCTTGCTTTGCATCAAAAGAAAGTCTCAGGTTCCCTGGTCCAACTTCTATATGTCTTTCTTTTCTTCTTCTTGATGAGTGTAACACAGTAGACATTTTTGCTTGGCCTACAATTTTAACACCGTAAAAACTGGTAAATTTATATGCAGATATGTAAGTGGTTGCTAGCAAAATAAAAAAATGAAACCAACTTGTCCTTTTAGCAGTGGAGACGGTGTATGTGTTGAACCCGAGAGGGGGTATAGAAACTGGAAAAACTAGCCAATACTTTGGAGTTACTTTTGGAGATGTGCCTAAATATGCCATGACATAGCGGCTTCTTAATTTAAGTGAAGCTTCCATTATAGGTAGTAGCTGAGATTCTATTTCTTTCCCTTCAGAATCATGGACAACAATAGCTTCGCTGACCACCTGTGACAATTTAAGCCATTGGATATTAGTTTTACTTGATACAGACTACTGATAATGGCAATTACACAGTTTTCATTTGGATGTAATTGCGGTAATCCAAACGAAATAATAACAGAGAAATTAGTCCGTCTACCAGTTAACAACTAAGATATATTCTCCAGGTATATAACATAAAACCAACGATGAAGCTTAGACACTTTTAAGCACAGATATATATATATATATATATATATATATATATATATATATATATATATATATATATATATATTTGTCAGATGCAACGAACATGTCCAGAATGGACAATCCACGGATACCCCAACACAATTAAGCAACTGCAAGAAAGGTGTGGAAACAAGTAAACATTTGAAGATAGCTTCCTAGAAAGAAGGTTTAACCATGTAAAGCTTGAATTGCATTCATTTGTTGAAGTTTGAAGAATGTTCATTTGTATTTATGGTTGTGTGCTACCCATATCATATTGTTCCTACCCAAATAACTTCAATCGAAAGTGCATTCTCGCATATCCGAACCCAAATCACACAATGCATATGTTCGTGTCTGTTCTCCAGGATCAACAGGTAAGCTGAAGAACTGAACATTAAATATGAATCTCTTTTATCATTTAAGAAAACATTTACATGTATCCGTTAAGCATATGGTATCACATTTACTTCATCTGTCATTATTGATTGTGTTATTGTCTCGATAGAAATGGTAATTTAAACATTAAGTTTGTCATCTTCTTGTGTAACAAATATTGTCTCCACTCTGATAACAGCAAACGTGTGCCTAGTTGGCACACATTAACAGAAGCTTTATAATTACACAAACAGTATACTTGTCTTGGAATTGATGAGAAATGACAATCGTTTATAATTTGTTCACACAGGCTTTATAATTAATACACACATACTATTCTTTTCTCTTGTCTGATTAGAGAAGTCAATCGTTCGAAAACTGAAAAGGTATGTAGTCTTTGGTCATATATTGTTGTTTCATGAAACTGCAGATTATATTTATAAAATCGATCATTAATCGACAACAAAGTTCTAGTAGCAGACCTTGTAGTTGAATATAGAACTTTGGAACACTATCCCCACGCATATTTGTTAAAACTACCATGGGCTTTGTCTAACCCGCTGATTAAACGCTGTTACTTGACAGTTTTGTTGGTTTATCATATTCAAGATACATAACGGAGAAAGTTGTAATTAGTGAAAGCAGTGAAGTTTATTTTCAGTGGACTTTATTGGTACACATAGATGAAGTTCTACCAAGAATGCAGTTGTGTAAACTAAATCAATAGAATATGAAGTATGGCTGCTCAAGCATGTATCATAATGCACAGAAATAGAAATAACAAATTGTTGCAGAAGTACGTACACTCTTTCATATCAATATTCCCAGAAACTAATCACTTGGCCAGTTATTATTCTTGTATCAAAAGTGTAAATGCATGATTTATAAATTACTTATATATATCAGTACTGTTTCCTTACAGGTATACGAATCACATCTTCCCTTTTCCACCCAAGAGAATTGTAGACAAGCACAACCTGAAAAGTAATATATGGAGATAGCATAAACCGAAGTGCGTGTGCATTGTTAATACACATATATAAGAAGGAACATTTCAACATCAATTACAAAGAAGAAAAAAATAGTATGCACGATCTCTAGTAGCAAAATTACCAAACTATTCTCAGATGATAATTTCACTTCTGCTGGAGGACAATAGCTTATATTCAGAAGTGGACACTGTAGCATTACAAATTATAATTAGAATGAAGCGATAAATTAATCTCCTTTGAACGGCTTACAGACTTAAGTGCAATATGATAAGACTAACAAGATAAAAGAGAAACTATAATCATATTCACCTGTTCAAACTTTGTTTTTTGCCTGCAACCTGAACTGGAAACCGATTCTGTTAGACAACCAAGTGAAACCTCTACTAGTTTCTCAGCCTGCAGAAAAGAAAAATGGAAAATTCAATTAGAAAAGAAGGGGGGAGAATCAGCAACTGCAAGAACTGTTTTTCCACCTCTGTGTAACCTATAGCCAGTCTCTTGGCATAATCATTGGCCACGTGCTGTTTCTCAGTTCCAGTAACCGCATCATGGTGTTGTGCAAGAGCCAAAGCATCTGCTAAACTGTCTGTTGTTGGGCCATCACCGTTTCTTCCTCTGAAAAATTCTAATTGCCTAGCAGCCTGGTTAAACATTCATAATCTGAGTAATGCAGACACAAGATTCACAAATCATAATGAACCTTAGATATGAAATAAATATCTGATTCACAAATCATAATGAACCTCAAACATACTAAAATCGGTCACCCAGGTATATTTGTTACATATCTCATTAGGATCATCTTTTCTCTATTGTATTAAATAAATAAAACAAAATGCATTTATGATGAATAAAACTCTCCAAGAACATTGAAAATTGGTCCAAGAGCATCTCTGGTAGAGTATTTTTAATGGAGGAGAAGGGGGGCGGTGTTTTATCTAACCTGTTCGAGCCACAAAATGGGGACCTTTTTCGAAAGGAAAAAAGACACGAGTTTGAGATGAATTTGATATTTTAATCGCGAAATCTCATCCCAGCACAAATCGTTTGCTTTCGGACGAAAACAGACAGTGTCAGCATGTGTGTACATACACACAAGGAAACGTGCACGCACACAAGGATATATATATATATATATATATATATATATATATATATATATATATATATGTATATGTATATGTATATGTGTGTGTACATATAACACAAGAATATATATGCATATATGTAACTATATGCATATGTGCATATATGTACATATACATACATGTGTGTGTGTATAGGGAAAGTCTATTGGGACACAAATTGGTGACACAAGATTTGATACACAAATTGTGGATCATTAGATCCCCCTCTAAATTTAACTTTCCATGTAAAGACAAAAAAATTCAATGGTCCACAATTTGTGTATCAAATCTTGTGTCACCAATTTCTGTTCAAATAGCCGCTCCCATAAGTATATATACATATACATACATACATACACATATGTATATATATAGTGATATTGATATTTTAATAGTGAAACTTCATTTCAACTCAAATCATTTGCTTTCAGACGAAAACAGACAAAGTGTGTCAGTGTGTGTACACACACATGATACGCATGCACACACACAATGATATATGCACATATATGAATACATGTATGTATATGTGTGTGTGTACAGGGACGGAGCGACGTTATACCTGGTGAGGTCACGTGACCTCACCAGAAACGCACGCAATGTTAAAAAAAAAAATTGAAAACTGCATATCCCAACGCGGCTTGCAGAAAGAAAAAAAAACAACGAAGTCGTCTGCTCTTCTCTTCAATCACAACGGAAATCGCGATAGAAATCGCGGAAGAAATCAGATAGAAATCGCGGCGGCTGCTCTAACTTCGGAAACTTCGGTGATGGGTAAGCCCTAATTCAATTTCTGATGTTAATTGTTCTAATTTGGTATGGATTAATGATTTAATCAAGACTGAATGTGTGGTATGTGGCGCCAGTTCTTTTTATTGAACATGGATTTTTATTGATGTCTGGATTCATGTATGCCACTTCGTTGGATACTTGGATTGTCCAGATTTAATGTCTGAATTGTTTATGTAAGCCCTAATTTTTATTTAATGTCTGAATTAGTTCACGTAAGCCTAATTTAGTGTCTGAATTGTTTATTGAACCTACCGATTCGTGTATGGTATTTTTATTTAATGTCTGAATTGTAAAAAAAAAAAAAAAAAAAAAAAAAAAAACGTTTTTCCGTCCAGTGACCTCACCAAGATTTAATCCTGGCACCGCCCCTGTGTGTGTATATACACATACATGAGAGGGAGGGAGACTAACATGTCTTAATAGCTTGACTTTTACCCTTAAAATTAGTCCATAATGATTTTAGAAAACAGCTGTACCAAAAGTCTACGTATTTGAAGTGACGAGAATATCATTATTTTGTTATAAAACCACATCATTACAATCTATAGTAGTCTTCAATGATATGCCTGGGTTTTGACAGGGTCGAGAAAGTAAAAGATGCAAGTTTGAAATGGCCAGACCACATATATACAGACGGCTGGGAAAGCAGTCAGTAAATATGAGTTAGGAGTCCAAAGATCCATTTATGAATATAATGTCATTGATTTCACATTTGAACCAAAATACTTGCCAGATAATAGCCACTCAACATTCTGACATAGCCTTTCAGAGCAGGTCTACTAGTGAAATAGCCTGTCCAATAAGCATTTGGATTATCAGCATACCTATTATAATAATGAGACATTAGAATATAATCAGTGAAATGGATTCAGAAGGATTCAACATATCCAATGGTAAAACTCACGGGAAGAAGTCGTCGGTCTTGAGAGGCCAAGATTCTTTTGCAGCATATTTTGCATCCGTATAAATTGAAGGAGTTGAGTATAGCGCATTAATCCTTCCATCCTAATAATAGAATCGGTGTTAGAATTGCATATCATACAATTAACATGAATCCAGGGTTTCAAACAGAAGAATATCCTGCAGAAACCTACCAAGTTGACATAATGAATGAACTTATCCATCTGCCTGAACCATGAATGTGCATATTGATACTTGAAATCTGTCCCCATGGTGAACATGATGTGATTTGTTCTTGTAATGTTTGCCTAAATGAAAAGATATACATATAAACAAGGAAGGATATATCTCAAAACGCTAGTCTTATGCACAATAGTACAACAACATTACATCAGACATTATACTTATAATTAATCTTGGTAATAGAAACAAGCTACGAAGCCAATAACCACTGGTATAGTAGTGAGGCAGTATATTGTTGGTCCAGAAGACCAAAGATTGAGTCCTACTGATATAACCAACCAATAAAGGTGGATACCCAGTGCCAAAGGCTCACATACTCAAGCGCAAGAGGACTTCTCAGGCGGTCTCCCGTCCTAGTACTATTCTCAAGGCTTTCCAGGCTCTGGGGGTGGTCGATTAGTGCACACAGTCTTTCCCTCACATATGTGAAGAGGCCGGGACTCGAACCTGCGCGCTCCAAATTACCAGCCGGGTAACCTTACCGTTGCGCCAGGCACCACCTTACTGATATAACCAACCAATGTTTAAAAAAAAGTATTAAAAGAGACATTTGTATAAGCTCCAAATTCCTAAATGAGGCAGGGATTCAGTTGTCACACTCATCCTGTTGTTTGCCAACATAGCCCCCCCCCAAAAAAAAAAAAAAAAAAAACTGTGGGGAAATGCTCACCAAAGTGCAAACAATCCAACATGCCATGTCGTGCATGCGATTTGTGGACCGGGTATTATGTGTCAATTTCCAAAATTTCCATTCAATAGAAAAAAGGTTATTCAGCAATAAATACAGTACAAAGATATTTGTGACCTGATTTAGCAAACGGAACTTCTCCTGATTTAGCAAAGGGAACTTCTGTAAAACACTCTTTTATGTTTCAAAATACACTCCACACTCCACAAAAACAAATTTTTTATTTGTAAATATTTGCACCTTTTACTGCAAATATTTGCATTTTTCAAGAAATAGTTCAAAATTATATAATGTGTGTGTGTGTGTGTGTGTGCTGCTGTTTCAGATTTGATGTGCAAAAAATTGATGTGCAAAAAAAAGGAAGTAGTCAAAAATAATTTTAGATATCTTATTAAAACATGTTAGTAAGAAGGGTTTTCCGGGTTCCCGACATGAAAAATATGGAACAGAACCAAATTTCTGCTGTAGCAAATTTGTCCTGGATGTGCAAAACCGATTTGCTTTAATTTCAGTAGTAATTTGCATACCTGTGCTAGAGCTGCAGCAACAAAATCATTTACACGCTCCTCGACATTATAGTCAAATAGAAGCGGGTCATCCTTTCATAAGATATAATCATCATTAAATTAAAATTAGTATATCTGATGTAACAGAATTAATTATTGTATATCTGATATACTTACCTGCACAACAGGGTCAGCATCATTGATTTCATAGTAAAATCCACCAGGAGGTGGTTCATAATTCTTTGGAAATATGCCGGTAAAAATCTGAATAATGAAAAAGAAAAAAGAAAATCAAGACTGCAAAAACAAAAAACAAAAACTAACAGATTGAAACTGGGGAAACTCTTCAAAGGCCAGAGGCTCCTATATGTGAGGGTCCGAATAGCAGGACCCAAATGCTTTACGCTACTGAAACACCAAGGCCACCCATTGAAGGTTCAAGATATAAAGTGCTAAACATTTGGAAATCATATCATATTGTGTAAAGTTTGCAACAGCAGTGGGAGAAATATTTGCTCACATCTGCCGAAGAGCCAAGGGACTTAGAACCACGCCATACAACCTCTAGATTCTTCAACTTTTTACGCTTTATTCGATCTTGGTAATCAATACGTGAGAAGTAAAGAGCATCAAATCCAAGCTGTAAAATTTTAGAACTAGATTAAGACAACTTTCAAGATATCATATGTTCAATAACTGTACCTTTTCATTTAATTTTTCACTTGTTTCAATATCATTATCATTATTTATTTCTGCATGCAAATTATATTATAAAGTTGAACCAAGAACCAAATATCCTTTAGTTGTGAAATTTGAGAGCTACCTCTGCTCCAAGCAAGTAAGCCTGAACTGCAGAATGTCCAAATGGATCAATTTGCCATCCAATTCTTGGAGTCTGACCAAACTCTTGTAAAATGAATCGGTGCCCAAGTGTTGTTTGGTCGATCATATCAATGTAATGTACAGCTGCTTCATCATGCATGCACATTCCTCCATTTCTTCAACATAAAGGAACATAAAATAATTATTTCTGAACAGAAATTATCGATAAGCATGTGCACTCTTGTTTTAAACGTTGATTGAGAGGCAGATGTGAAATGGCATATAAGTAGCATAAGCTTTTCATTCATCAAATTTTGCAATCCATGTTGTTGCATGTCTAACTTCAGCTGAACAGCATTTATTTAGTATAGACATAAACTGGAACATTGATTACTAACAAATTAACATCTGGTAAATGGTTTTCCTTGAACTTGTAACAAACCGAATCCGGTGAAAACCTCGAGTTATCACAAAACCAAATGGAGATTCGAGAGTGATCTCTTAGTACTTAGATTAATTCAATCATATTATTTAGTAGATGAGGGATTATTCTCAACATATAATATTAACTACTTATTAATGCTTATTAAGGTCCTGTTTACTTAATATTTTATAACAAATGAACAAATTTTTAACAATAAACAATCACTACAAATAGTGATCAGCAATAAATAGCTTGAGTTCTTATTGCAAGCAGACACTACCTTCGATTAAAGTAAGAGGCCCATTATGGTTTGGTTCACCTTACATAAAACTAAGGTTGCCGAACCTTAATTTTAATTTTATACTACTAGTACAGTATAAAATATTCTCTTGAAATGATGTTATGCCCACATTCTACTCTAGTAGTGTGAAACCAGTTTACGGTTTGTTGGGAAATACTGAAATTTCATTTGAACCGTACTAAAAGTTCGATAAATTTCAAACAATCCTAAATTGGTGTTGCCAAGTACTCTATAATAAATGTATCGATCGAGGTCAATGTGGCATCTACTTATGAAGAAGATAATTCGAAAATCAAATCTATTTACACAAATTCCAGTTGACCAGAATCCACAAGCCCCTTGACAATCTTCTTCATGGCATCACTCTGCCGCCTCCACCACCTCTGGAAAAATGCCTACAGATGCGAAAACAAGAAAATGAACAGTTTTATCCACGTTTTGCGAGTTTGATATATCTCCAATTAAACCCCAATCCTCAAAAATGCCACAAACCTGCTCCACGTAAATAAACTTTCGATTCTTATCCTGAACTAACTCGGGAATCAAGGAATCCAGCACATTCTGTACACAGGCAATCTACCAAATACCAACAGAACAAAAACAAAAAATAAATCAAAGACAGTCAGGAAATACTCCTAAACATCAAAATTTAGAATTACCTGAATGGAATTATTTGATCCAACGTAGTACTGATCGACGGTCTTGAGCCATCCGACGTCGTCATGAGTGTGGGGGACCACGTGGACGTTTAGTTTACCGGAGACGATCGTTGCTGATGTGTTGTAGGCGATGTAGTTGGCTGAAGTGGAGAACAAGATCGCGGCGAATGTCAGGAGAAAGAGGTGAGAATAAGAGGTGGTCGCCATGGAGCGGTGAGCTTAAGCTCAGTGTACAGCTCCTTGAGTGTTGGCTTTGCCGGATAATGAGAAGTTGTTTTGACAACTAGAATTTATTTGCTCGCTCGCATGTAATTTCTGAAAACTTCAAAAAGATAGAGCGAATTTGTAGCTGTATAATTTTATATTACATGCTTTATCCAATCTGACAACTAATATGAGCAAATTTATTGATACATCCAGAATATGATTGTCGTTGTAGGTGGAAATGGCTCCTACCATCTGTCAGATTAACATAAATATCATTTCTAACGTGGGGTCATGGCGTGTCAAATCCGCTTAAGTTGATCCACAACCAGAAGGGGCAAAAAACACAACAAAGGGCATTGTTTATGCTTTACCGCACCTACATCTTCATCAGAAAGAAAAAAAAATTGGGAAGAGCTTCCCAGCCATTGCAAGGCAGCGGAAGTCGTAGTGCGGAAAATGTACTAGCACAAGAACAAAATGTTTTGATTGAAAAAGATACAGAGGTTCTGGCTCAAGAAAATATAACACTGCACCTCTCTAGCTTAGACGAGATGTAGTCAAGCGACGATGAGCCAGACGAGAAGCACATCTAGATTCAAATATCGATCCGAATTTAGGATCGAACAAAGTATTGAGCATACTTTTCAACGACGAACAACACATAAACACGCGCGTTGAAGATTATGTAAATTATCTAATTTTGTTTTCCAGGAATATTTCTCTTTTCATATTATAAATATAATTATCGACTCATTTATAACTAGGCACGACGAGATCGAGCGCTTGACTCTTGGTCAAACGTTATTCGTTTATATTCAACGGTTTGTAATTATGATACATAAGGCATTATATGAGCACTAATCGTCTGGTCCGGATTTCCCTTGGTTCACTGGACCTAACCAATCAAAGGGCCATGTTTTGTCCATTTTGCAATTAAATCCACATTCTTTCAGGGGTTTAATTGCAAATGGAGGAAATCAGGGCTCCTTGATTGGTTGGGTCCAAGAGACCAAGGGAAATTCGGACCAGGTGATCTAACCCTGCATTATATACACACTTCTCGGTTAAGTGGGACTTTTTGATTTCATTAGTTGTGTTAACTTAACTATTATCGAATTATTTCATACTTTAATAATAGCTTCATGTAACCGTAAATTTATTTCTTAGGTATTCAAAACCTTTTAAATTCGGATGTTCAGTTGATTGATGTGTTAGCCACCTGTTGGTGGAAGACCATCCATACGTTGCATTTTAGGTTTGGAGAGTTAGGATTCACCCCTTTAGACCTTACCATGCTTATCGGATTAGCGGTTGGATTGGTGGACTTTACGATGAGCAGTATCAACGGTCTAACATTTTATCAGTTGTGCTGTCTCGTTTTGACTTACACGATGGATTGTCTTTTGAAGTGCATCTGCGAGTTAGTTACATTAGACATAAATTTCAAGATTTACTTTGTGTATACAGCCAAGAAAAGTACCATTTAGAGATAGCATGATTGTTTATTCTGTATTTGATGGGCAACTTATTCATTTAAATCCGTCAAACGAATTGTCGGTTGACATGTAGCAGCAGTTGCGGCAGTGGCTGAACTGGGATACAAACAATGAAGGGGCCAATTTTTTTTTATATTAAACTTGATCAAAATACAGCCTACAAATTACAACACAAGCATAAGAACTACCTAAATTGAACTCTACGCTCTTTCAAAGAGATAAAGTCATCAAGTATACAATCAACATTAAAGCTTTTAGAAATCTCCTTCTCAATGTAGATAGTCATATTATTAGCTAAAAAATCATCCTCCATCCTATTTCTAAGCCTTGTTTTAAGGATTTTCATTGCCGAAAATGCTCTTTCACTAGTTGTCGTGGACACAGGAAGAGTTAATGTAAGTCTGACCAATCTATCAATAAGATGATGCCTACTTGCCCTATTAGTCTCCACTAGCCTGCGACATAGTTCTGGAATTGATGACAATGATTGCAACTCTGGGTGGTTGTGCACATCGATCTCAAATGACCCCAATTGGTATCTCAAATTAACTTTTTCTTGATCTGTAAAATCAGCGGGATAGTACTTCTCAGCCAGCATACATATGCGATCAACACTGAATGATTTGTATCAATTTTTGGGGTCCAAAGCATTGCTCAGCGTTAAGAGTTCCATAGTAGACTCGCTAAATCTACAATTCAGCTCTAGCATTTGGGCATCAATAGCTGTAAGAAATACATCGGCATAAAAATGATGCTTCATTGTCACATCTCTTTTGCGTCGACGGCTTCGACCATCAAAATAAGGAGCATCCAAGTCAGGTACATCCATTTCAAATTCATTACAAAATGAAATGACTTGTCCAAGAAAACTTTCCCAACCATCTTCTCTAAACTTTTGGATCAATGCTTTTGAATCTGAAACTAAATGCATAACATTTAAAATGTCTTGATTTTTCTTTTGCAGAGCTTGACAAAGATCATTTGTGATGCCCATGATCTCCTTCATCAAGAAGCAATCATTTTGCAAGCAGCATCAGCATCTCCTCGTTGAGAATAATTAGAACTCTCTTTCTGAATTTTTTCAAGTACTACATTGGTTGGACCATATAGCCTCAATAGGCTGCATAAAGAATGGAAGTGTGAACTCCATCAAGTATCTCCTGGCCTTGTCAAAGTACCTATCTGGTTTGCTCCTTTTCCACTTTCAAGTTCATCGGTAGACAACAAATATGCAATTTCTTCCATTTGAGCATCTTGCAACTGATCATGACGTTTACTGGAAGAACCAGCCACATTAATAACAAAACTCAAATTAGTGAAAAATTGATGGACTGGAATTGTAATAACCCGGAAATCTGAGCCAATTTAAAAATTTTATTTTGGCAATTTTGATGAATTATGAATATTTAAAATGACTTATTTTAAATAATGACGAAGAGAAATTTATTTTGAATAGAATTAGAATGAATATATTTATTTGAATCGACGTTAGAATATAAATATTTTATTTTAATTATAAAAGGAATTGAAAATGGCGCGGTAGTTCGAAAATTCGATTTCAAATTTCAAATGAATGTACAGGATTCAAAATAAACCGGATTTTAGTGAAACCAAAAATATTTGAATCTATTTGAGAATATCTTTCCAACAAATCCGAAAAACTGAAATTTCATAGTGGGGATAAAAAGTTATGTCCAATTGAAAATTCAGAATAGTCGCTATGGAATTCTGGCCCTTAAAAAAGGAAATTTTGCAAACAACCTCGGTTTTCGACGAAACCACTTCTGTTGGATCTGTGATGTCAAGTTATTGCTAGATATCAAAATTCGTAATTTTCTGAATCAATATGTGAGCGTGGCAAAGGAAAATGCGTTTGGTACTTTCAGTTTGAATTTAATCGACTGGAAAATGACCATTTTTCAAACAGTCTCGGAATTTGACGAAATTAGTTTTGTTAGGACCGTATCGTCAATACGAAGCTAGAAAACATTTTTCGGGAATTTTTAGAGTCCGTATGTGGCCCCGGTAAATTGAAATGTGCGTTCAAATTCAATATATAGAGTTATATTTTGATATCGACGAAAACTGATCGTAACAGCCGAATCAGCTCACGACACATATCCTATTGCGTTCGGAATAGGGGTAGTTAACTAGGGGAAACAGTCGATGGACTTGGCTTGGAGTTCAGATCAATTAGCAACTAACTAGAGAATTAAAATAATAAAAATAATATATATATATATGTATATTTATTCCTTTCAAACCCTAGTCAACTACCACACCAGTCAAATTCCCAAATCCGCCGCTCTAATAGAAAAACCGACGGGTGAAAAAAAAAATCTGATTTCAATCCCCAAATTCTCATTATACGATTCGAATTTCATCCCTGTTCAAAAGCGAATATGATAGAGAATTTGAAGAGCTCTCCATCAATGCCAAGATGATCGGTTTTCACAAGCTATTGTGCTCGATTTTTGGGGGCAAACTCATCTCGTTCGCGCCTCTTTTCCACGCAGGTGGGCCCATCGGAGGGGCTGCTCTTTTCGGCGACGGAAGTAGGTGCGTAGGCGCACCTCGGGCTAGCGTCCGATCATCAGCGGCAAGCTCCAGCAGCTCGCTAAGCGGAACCCTAAGATTGGAGATTTTGTCGACGTTGGGTTTCCTGTTCCAGATGGTAAACAGAACGACAATGAAGAAAGGTAGTTTTTATTTACTATATTTGTTGATTTAGAAATCTGAACTTATATATAAAGAACTCTAATAAAAAAATGTTTTTTTATATAAAATAACATTATAGGATAAAAATGTAAATTTTTACAATAGAATAAAAATGTAATTTTTTTTATATACAAATAACATTGTAAAAGCATTGTTTGAAATATATACTTGGTTTTGAAAAAAAAAATATACTTTGTTTTGTAAAATAAAATATACGTTGTTTTGAAAAATAGAAAAATATAGCATTGCTTTTTAAATCTGGAATTTGCATTGTGTTTAAAATATAAAATATAAAGTAGGATTTGATTTTGAAAAGATAAAAATAGAATTTTTATCATGTGTTAGAAATATTTCTTTTTATGACAATAAGAATAGGATTTTATTTAGATAAAAATATGGTTTTGCTTAGGTAAAAATATAATTTTTATATAGAGAGTAATGTTGTAAAAATATGATTTTTATTTATATTGTAGCGATATAAAAATGCGATTTTTATAATGAAAATTTCATTTTAAAAAAATGTGATTTTTAAATAAATAACACTGTATTAAAATGTGATTTTTAAATAAACAGCATGGTATTAAAAATGTGATTTTTTAATATAAACAGCGTGAAAAAGATGGCGTTGGAAGTTTGTGCAAATCCAAACGGTTCTGAAATTCAGAAACTTACTGGAGGAGTGGATCCCAAAGGTGAGAACTCCTCACTTTTAATTTATTTTCTAGTTGAAATATATACTAGAATGCAGACGGTGCTTAGCAGCACCCGACACTCGTCGCCCACAGACCATGGATGACTTGTTTGTTTGATTGTTGTGTTGTGAAATTTGACTGTTGATTGTGATGTGTAAAAATATATATTCATGTGTTGAAATAAAATATATATTCATGTGTTGAAATAAAAGTATATATTCATGTGTTGAAATAAAAATATATATTCATGTGTTGAAATAAAAAATATATTCATGTGTTGAAATAAAATATATATTCATGTGTTGAAGTAAAATAAATATTCATTTACAAATCGAACGATTTTTTTATGTACACCGATTTGACTGATATTGATTGTGATAAATTTTACACATCGCCCAACTGCACAAATAAAAATCTGTGTTTGTTGATTTGAAACCCCACACGGGTATTGGGATGATATTTGACGTACACTAATCCCGATTGTTTAGTTGTATGTCAATCGATGGGTTGACAGACTGTGTAAGCGTTAATTATTTATATTTAATGCTTATACAGTTGTGTGGTGCACTCTGGATAATGGTTGATTATTTATCGTTGCTATTATATACATGTGTTGTATGGAATCCATATAATTAACATTATATGGTAATTGATTGGGCCTCGTTCCAATTTGGAAAATAAGGAATATTATAGAAAGAAAATTCATGTGTTGAATAGAAAGAAAATTCATGTGTTGAATAGAATAAAAAAAATTCATGTGTTGAATAAAATAAATATTCATGTGTTGAATAAAAATATATATTCATGTGTTGAAGAAAATATTCATTTGTTGAATAGAATAACGAAGTTATTGAAATATAAAGCCGTGTTGGTTAGATATGTGCCATTTTGACACGAACGATATTTATATCGATTTTATTCATTTTTATAATGAATATCGAATAGGAAGTGATTTCAAAATGTAATGTTTTGAAAATATTATCGTTTATAGATTAATGATATGGAATATTCAATTTTGATTAGAAATTGAATATGAAGTTGAAATCGTTTTGAAAACGAATTTAAAACGATTTATAAAATACGTTTTGAAAGGAAATCGACGAAATATATAATATATATATATATATATATTATATATATAATGGCCTGAATAGAACGCGCCGCGCCGCGGTAGTTCGCGAATTTCGACCATTGATTTCGAATGGACATTACGGGAGATCCGACCGTCGGATTCTCCTAAAATCGGAACCGTTGGGTTCGTATCGAAAGAGCTTTCTAACAAATGTTAGTGATGTGAAATCTAACGGTTGGATTTGGAATTATGTCCAAATCAAATTTGGAAAAGGTCGCTGTAAGTGCAGTTCGATGGCCGTTGATGGAAATCGACTGTACGGGCCTTGATAAAATTATTAAAAATATCAATAAATTGTGTAAAATCATAAGAAATGATTTGTGAAGAATTGGGATGAAAAATTCCAAATTTGAAAAGATAAAAATTGATTTTTATCGAAATGAACTGGTTTTGAACTAGAATTAAAATCCATTTATTTTTAAAATAAATAAATTGGATTTGAAATGGTTTTAAAAGTAACCAGAATTTCCAATAATTAAATTGGAATGGATTTGAATCGAAATTGTCTTTGGAATATTTCGATGTTGGATTTCGTGATGATACAGATATTGTTATGGGAATTTGAAAGATATATTTATATCGTTATTTCCAATATGATATTTGTTGGTCGTAGAATTTGATATTGAATATAAGCCGATATATTTTCTATTCAGAGCCTTGTATTTAATATCAAATGTGATTTGGGTTGTCATGAATGGTGTCTTCATTAACACTGTTCTTAAACCCAGTTGAGAAAAAGATTAAATCTTTTTATTTAGATTTAATGAAGTGTACCAATTAAATGGTATTTAATTGGAAATGAATTGGAATTGATTTTTGGGTTTATCGTGAACGGTGTTTTAAATAACACTTGTTCTTTAACCCGATAATTAATGGAATGTGAATTTGGGTTTATCGTGGACCGTGTTTTAGATGACATTGGTTCTTTAACCCTGTTAAAGAAAAGATATTGATTTTTGGGAAGATTAAAACTAAGTGGAGTTTTAATGAATCTTTAATTGGATTGAAGTGATCGAGAATGGGGTATCACCAGTTTTGCTCCAGGCGATAGTTAAATCTTTAATTAGATTTGAACGTGAAATGGTAATTGAATTTACCGATAACACTGTGGTGTTAGATATGAAGTATTACCAGTTTTACTTCATGGGATGAATAGGTTGGGATTGGAAAATAAAATAAATGATTACTTTGGTGTGGTTCGCTAATCCCGACTAGTTTGAATTGATATTCAAAAGAAGATTAAAGAATAAATTTAAAGAATTTATCTTTGATAAAATTAATGGGAACCTTTCCCAAAGTGTAAGAATATTTGAATAAAAGAATATTCTGAATTGGAATGAGGCGTATGTTGTGTTTGTGTAACACTTGTTTATTATATACGCGAGTTATTCAGAAAGACCGGGTTTATCCCATTCTGAATAACGGATTCGACGTGGTGTCGAGGATGAAGACGGTGGTCGAAGACCAGAGGTCTTCACGTTGTTTGGGTGATTACTGATGATCTTGATTGGGTTGTACACCCAAGAGGAGGGAATCAGTTGGTGATCGTCCAGACGTACTTGGAGATCGATGGATATGCGAGGTACAAGGTGCCTCCGGTTTCATTCAAACCCAGAACGAACTTGTAAATGGAGTGTGTGTCTGACATTGGATTTTATTCTGTGTGATTGATTTCTATTAAATATATATCTGTTTGGCAGCGAGAATTTATTATCTTGCTTAATGCCCTTCTTTGAGACGTACGAGCTCAGGGGTTATATATTGATGGATATCAATCGCATGGAGTGAATTGCCTGTGTGGCATGCCTAAGTGGCAATTGATCAAGGTTTCTGTTGAAAAGCGAAGTCTTGTGGTTGATGATCAAAGCACCGCCTGTGTGGCATAGTTTTGTGTAACGTTGATTCGCGAGCCTCACACCCCGGTTGTGAACCAGAAACGGGAGAGGACAGCAGGAAGAGCATGCGTTTCCTTCTAGTTAGGGTGGTGTCAGTGACCTACCAGCCCTGACATTTATATTATTTTCACCTGTGTGGTTGTTGGATTGCGAGGCGCCTCGGATATATCGGTGACTGTGTGGAGCCGATGTAGTCATTTGGCTCATTTACGCCCCAAAGGGCGGAGAAAACGCATGTTCAGGGTTTAAGTTTAATCCACATCGGTGGACTGGCCCTGCATGTTGCCTAGGTACAGTTGCGGCTGAGTCCTGAGGCTCGGGCTAGAGAGTCTCGAAACGGTAGGATTGCGCCTTGCCTTGGTTCACAGATGGAAACCCAACTTCTAATATGTGACATTTGCGGTTTTGATTGTAGAGCCTAGTATGGCGACATGATATATGGTACTCATGCCGTCTATGATTGATACTTATGATTTGAAGTTGTTTTATACACTATGCACTTATAATAGTATCAAATGATTTGTTTTAAACGTTCCAAACATGTTTGGCTATTATAAGGAAAAACCCTATCCCCCGGCTTGCGTTGCATTGTGTGATAGGACCTGGGTCTTATAATAGCTTCATTTTTCCAAAAAGCATTGCGCTGTTTTGTTATATGCACTGGTATTCTTGGGAGGAAACCCGTTCCGTGTTATACGGCGTGGTCCCTTGATATATCTGATTTAAAGTAAAGTTTTAAATAACTGTTTTAGTTCTCACACCAGTCACATGACTGACCTGGAGTTTATTGTTTTAACTTAAACTCTTGGTTCCCTTATTTTGACACGGGCAGCTAGTAGTTTTGGTTTTGCAGATTTATATTCACAGGAACCTAGTTTATAGTTGGAACGATATCCGGAATCTCTGTATCCGTATATCTCTTTATGTTGTGTATTGTATTATTTTTCCGCTACTATGTAATTTATTGTAATCTCTGATATTTATCGAATGTATTTTATTCATTCATACTCTGTATATTCTTGTAATCTGATGAATTGTTGTAATTAACAATGAAAAGTTCTTCTGTTTGCGTCCCGATGTGGCTTGTTCTCAATTCAATCCATGCTTTCCTTACCGGGGAAGTTCGGGTCGTTTCAGTTGGTATCAGAGCTTTGGTTTACAGAGCTCAGAGAACAAGACACATTAGAACCAAACGAAAGGATTCATCAGAAATTGGATTAGTAATATCCAATGAGAATGACTCGTTAGAGATGGGATCAGTGGTATCCTAGAACGAGTGTGAAGAGTATGTTTTTAAAATGAAAACAAATTTTGTTTTGAAAATTTAAACTTAATTATTCGTATTTGAATATTTATTTGTATTGATTTGGACAATTCAGTATATAAAGATTTTGCATATACGTCTGATCCACGTATATTCGAAGTTTTAATATACTGGATAGATATATAATCACACTGTAGTCGCCCGGAGATGATTCTGATGATTGATCGATCATCATCAGAATTTATGTTCGATTGCTGAAAGTGGGATATCTATATATTTCCATTAGACTGGTGTGAGAACCAAAACTTACATAGGATTATTTGTTGTGATTTGGCATCAAAAATCTGATTTTTGAATTATGTATCAAATTTATGAATTTGAAAAGCTAATCAACTAATTGATTGCTGGTTGTGTTGTTTGATTAATTAAATGTTGAACCTTTAGCCAAATTGAATCAAATAGTGGGTTGTATTCAAAATTTGTCGCATTTGCATGCATATACATGTACTTACATTGAACATGTCATAGCAAGGAGGCTAGAGCAGAAGAATAAAATCGTTTGCCCGACAAATAGGTACATGTTTATCGTATTTCTTTGGGTTTGGATGATTTTATGAGCCGATTGGCTAGCCGCTTGGCTGTTTCTTTTTCTTTTTGGATTAGTGAGGGCCATGGGAGGCTATTTGGAATATCCCGAAGCTCCCGATGCAGGGGAGGTTATGGCAAAAAAATTCGAAAATTTAGGGTGTTAGCCAAAATTTTGAAAAGTTCTTAGAAACTGAAAAGTTGAAGAACTTAAGCCGTGAGGAAAAAAATGGAAGTTGAGTTGATTGGTTAAACAACTTTCGGCTTCATTCCTTTTCGAGGACGAAAAGTTGTAAGTGGGGGAGATTGTAATAACCCAGAAATCTGAGCCAATTTAAATTTTTAATTATGGCAATTTTGATGAATTATGAATATTTAAAATGACTTATTTTAAATAATGACGAAGAGAAATTTATTTGAATAGAATTAGAATGAATATATTTATTTGAATCGACGTTAGAATATAAATATTTTATTTTAATTATAAAAGGAATTGAAAATGGTGCGGTAGTTCGAAAATTCGATTTCAAATTTCAAATGAATGTACAAGATTCAAAATAAACCGGATTTTAGTGAAACCAAAAATATTTGAATCTATTTGAGAATATCTTTCCAAAGAATCCGAAAAACTGAAATTTCATAGCCGAGATAAAAAGTTATGTCCGATTGAAAATTCAGAATAGTCGCTATGGAATTCTAGCCCTTAAAAAGGTAAATTTTGCAAACGACCTCGGTTTTCGACGAAACCACTTCTGTTGGATCCGCGATGTCAAGTTATTGCTAGGTTTCAAAATTCGTAATTTTCTGAATCAATATGTGAGTGTGGCAAAGGAAAACGCGTTTGGTACTTTCAGTTTGAATTTAATTGACTGGAAAATGACCATTTTTCAAACGGTCTCGGAATTTGACGAAATTAGTTTTGTTAGGACTGTATCGTCAATACGAAGCTAGAAAACATATTTCGGGAATTTTTAGAGTCCATATGTGGCCCTGGTAAATTGAAATGTGCGTTCAAATTCAATATATAGAGTTATATTTTGATTTCGACAAAAACTGATCGTAACAGCCAAATCAGCTCACGATACATATCCCATTGCGTTCGGAATAGGGGTAATTAACTAGGGCGACAGTCGATGGGCTTGGCTTGGAGTTCAGATCAATTAGCAACTAACTAGAGAATTAAAATAATAAAAATAATATATATATATATATATATATATTCCTTTCAAATCCTAGTCAACTACCACACCAGTCAAATTCCCAAATCCGCCGCTCTAATAGAAAAACCGACGGGTGAAAAAAACTCTGATTTCAAACCCCAAATTCTCGTTATACGATTCGAATTTCATCCCTGTTCAAAAGCGAATATGATAGAGAATTTGAAGAGCTCTCCATCAATGGCAAGATGATCAGTTTTCACAAGTTATTATGCCCGATTTTTGGGGGCAAACTCATCTCGTTCGCGCCCCTTTTCCGCGCAGGTGGGCCCATCGGAGGGGCTGCTCTTCCCGGCGACGGAAGTAGGTGCGTAGGCGCACTTCGGGCTGGCGTCCAATCATCAGCGGCGAGCTCCAGCAGCGCGCTCAGCGGAACCCTAAGATTGGAGCTTTTGTCGACGTTGGGTTTCCTGTTCCATATGGTAAACAGAATGACAATGAATAAAGGTAGTTTTTATTTACTATATTTGTTGATTTAGAAATCTGAACTTATATATAAAGAACTCTAATAAAAAAATATTTTTTTATATAAAATAACATTGTAGGATAAAAATGTAAATTTTTACAATAGAATAAAAATGTAATTTTTTATATACAAATAACATTGTAAAGCCATTGTTTGAAATATATACTTGGTTTTGAAAAAAATATATACTTTGTTTTGTAAACTAAAATATACGTTGTTTTGAAAAATAGAAAAAAATATAGCATTGCTTTTTAAATCTGGAATTTGCATTGTGTTTAAAATATAAAACATAAACTAGGATTTGATTTTGAAAAGAAAAAAATAGAATTTTTATCATGTGTTAGAAATATTTCTTTTTATGACAATAAGAATAGGATTTTATTTAGATAAAAATATGGTTTTGCTTAGATAAAAATATAATTTTTTATATAGAGAGTAATGTTGTAAAAATATGATTTTTATTTATATTGTAGCGATATAAAAATGCGATTTTTATAATGAAAACTTTGTTTTAAAAAAATGCGATTTTTAAATAAATAACACTGTATTTAAATGTGATTTTTAAATAAATAGCATGGTATTAAAAATGTGATTTTTTAATATGAACAGCGTGAAAAAGATGGCGTTGGAAGTTTTGGCAAATCCAGACGGTTCTGAAATTCAGAAACTTACTGGAAGAGTGGATCCCAAAGGTGAGAACTCCTCACTTTTAATTTATTTTCTAGTTGAAATATATACTAGGATGCAGACGGTGCTTAGCAGCACCCGACACCCGTCGTCCACAGACCATGGATGACTTGTTTGTTTGATTGCTGTGTTGTGAAGTTTGACTGTTGATTGTGATGTGTAAAAAAATATATTCATGTGTTGAAATAAAATATATATTCATGTGTTGAAATAAAAATATATATTCATGTGTTGAAATAAATATATAATTCATGTGTTGAAATAAAAAATATATTCATGTGTTGAAATAAAATATATATTCATGTGTTGAAGTAAAATAAATATTTATTTACAAATCGAACGATTTGTTTATGTACACTGATTTGACTGATATTGATTGGGACGATAAATTTTACATATCGCCCAACTGCACAAATAAAAATCTGTGTTTGTTGATTTGAAACCCCACACGGGTATTGGGATGATATTTGACGTACACTAGTCCCGATTGTTTAGTTGTATGTCAAACGATGGGTTGACAGACTGTGTAAGCATTAATTATTTATATTTAATGCTTATACAGTTGTGTGGTGCACTCTGGATAATGGTTGATTATTTATCGTTGCTATTATATACATGTATTGTATGGAATCCATATAATTAACATTATATGGTAATTGATTGGGCCTCATTCCAATTTGGAAAATAAGGAATATTATAGAAAGAAAATTCATGTGTTGAATAGAATAAAAAAAATCATGTGTTGAATAAAAATATATATCCATGTGTTGAAGAAAATATTCATTTGTTTAATAGAATAACGAAGTTATTGAAATATAAAGCCGCGTTGGTTAGATATGCGCCATTTTGACGCGAACGATATTTATATCGATTTTATTCATTTTTATAATGAATATCGAATAGGAAGTGATTTCAAAATGTAATGTTTTGAAAATATTATTGTTTATAGATTAATGATATGGAATATTCAATTTTGATTAGAAATTGAATATGAAGTTGAAATCGTTTTGAAAACGAATTTGAAACGATTTATAAAATACGTTTTGAAAGGAAATCGACGAAATATATATAATATATATATATATTATATATAATGGCCTGAATAGAACGCGCCGTGCCGCGGTAGTTTGCGAATTTCGACCATTGATTTCGAATGGACATTACGGGAGATCCGACCGTCGGATTCTCCTAAAATCGGAACCGTTGGGTTCGTATCGGAAGAGCTTTCTAACGAATGTTAGTGATGTGAAATCTAACGGTTGGATTTGGAATTATGTCCAAATCAAATTTGGAAAAGGTCGCTGTAAGTGCAGTTCGATGGCCGTTGATGGAAATCGACTGTACGGGCCTTGATAAAATTATTAAAAATATCAATAAATTGTGTAAAATCATAAGAAATGATTTGTGAAGAATTGGGATGAAAAATTCCAAATTTGAAAAGATATAAATTGATTTTTATCGAAATGAACTGGTTTTGAACTAGAATTAAAATCCATTTATTTTTAAAATAAATAAATTGGATTTGAAATGGTTTTAAAAGTAACCAGAATTTCCAATAATTGAATTGGAATGGATTTGAATCGAAATTGTCTTTGGAATATTTCGATGTTGGATTTCGTGATGATACAGATATTGTTATGGGAATTTGAAAGATATATTTATATCGTTATTTCCAATACGATATTTGTTGGTCGTAGAATTTGATATTGAATATAAGCCGATATATTTTCTATTCAGAGCCTTGTATTTAATATCAAATGTGATTTGGGTTTGTCGTGAATGGTGTCTTCATTAACACTGTTCTTAAACCCAGTTGAGAAAAAGATTAAAACTTTTTATTTAGATTTAATGAAGTGTACCAATTAAATGGCATTTAATTGGAATTGATTTTTGGGTTTATCGTGAACGGTGTTTTAAATAACACTTGTTCTTTAACCCGATAATTAATGGAATGTGAATTTGGGTTTATCGTGAACCGTGTTTTAGATGACATTGGTTCTTTAACCCAGTTAAAGACAAGATATTGATTTTTGGGAAGATTGAAACTAAGTGGAGTTTTAATGAATCTTTAATTGGATTGAAGTGATCGAGAATGGGGTATCACCAGTTTTGCTCCAGGCGATAGTTAAATCTTTAATTAGATTTGAACGTGAAATGGTAATTGAATTTACCGATAAAACTGTGGTGTTAGATATGAAGTATTACCAGTTTTACTTCATGGGATGAATAGGTTGGGATTGGAAAATAAAATAAATGATTACTTCGGTGTGGTTCGCTAATCCCGACTAGTTTGAATTGATATTCAAAAGAAGATTAAAGAATAAATTTAAAGAATTTATCTTTGATAAAATTAATGGGAACCTTTCCCAAAGTGTAAGAATATTTGAATAAAAGAATATTCTGAATTGGAATGAGACGTATGTTGTGTTTGTGTAACACTTGTTTATTATATACGCGAGTTATTCAGAAAGACCGGGTTTATCCCATTCTGAATAACTGATTCGACGTGGTGTCGAGGATGAAAACGGTGGTCGAAGACCGGAGGTCTTCACGTCGTTTGGGTGATTACTGATTATCTTGATTGGGCTGTACGCCCAAGAGGAGGGAATCAGTTGGTGATCGTCCAGACGTACTTGGAGATCGATGGATATGCGAGGTAAAAGGTGCCTCCGGTTTCGTTCAGACCCAGAACGAACTTGTAAATGGACTGTTTGTCTGACATTGGATTTTATTCTGTGTGATTGATTTCTATTAAATATATATCTGTTTGGCGGCGGAGAATTTATTGTCTTGCTTAACGCCCTTCTCTAAGACGTACGAGCTCAGGGGTTATATATTGATGGATATCAATCGCATGGAGTGAATTGCCTGTGTGGCATGCCTAAGTGGCAATTGATCAAGGTTTCTGTTGAAAAGCAAAGTCTTGTGGTTGATGATCAAAGCACTGCCTGTGTGTCATAGCTTTGTGTAACGTTGATTCGCGAGCCTCACACCTCGGTTGTGAACCAGAAACGGGAGAGGACAGCAGGGAGAGCATGTGTTTCCTTCTAGCTAGGGTGGTGTCAGTGACCTACCATCCCTGACATTTATATTATTTTCACCTGTGGATTGCGAGGCGCCTCGGATATATCGGTGACTATGTGGATCCGGTGGAGTCATTTGGCTCATATACGCCCCAAAGGGTAGGGAAAACGCATGTTCAGGGTTTAAGTTTAATCCACGTCGGTGGACTGGCCCTGCATGTTGCCTAGGTACAGTTGCGGCTGAGTCCTGAGGCTCGGGCTAGAGAGTCTCAAAACGGTAGGATTGCGCCTTGCCTTGGTTCACAGATGGAAACCCAACTTCCAATACGTGACATTTGCGCTTTTGATTGTAGAGCCTTGTATGGCGACATGATATATGGTACCCATTCCGTCTATGATTGATACTTATGATTTGAAGTTGTTTTATACACTATGCACTTATAATAGTATCAAATGATTTGTTTTAAACGTCCCAAGCATGTTTGGCTATTATAAGGGAAAAACCCTGTCCCCCGGCTTGCATTGCATTGTGTGATAGGACCTGAGTCTTATAATAGCTTCATTTTTCCAAAAAGCATTGCGCTGTTTTGTTATATGCACCGGTATTCTTGGGAGGAAACCCGTTCCGTGTTATACAGCGTGGTCCCTTGATATATCTGATTTAAAGTAAAGTTTTAAATAACTGTTTTAGTTCTCACACCAGTCACATGACTGACTTGGAGTTTATTGTTTTAACCTAAAATCTTGGTGCCCTTATTTTGACACGGGTAGCTAGTAGTTTTGGTTTTGCAGATTTATATTCACAAGAACCTGGTTTACAGCTGGAACGATATCCGGAAAGCTCTATATCCGTATATCTCTTTCAGTTGTGTATTGTATTATTTTTCCGCTGCTATGTAATTTATTGTAATCTCTGATATTTATCGAATGTATTTTATTCATTCATACTCTGTATATTCTTGTAATCTGATGAATTATTGTAATTAACAATGAAAAGTTCTTCTGTTTGCTTCCCGATGTGGCTTGTTCTCAATTCAATCTGTGCTTTCCTTACTGGGGAAGTTCGGGTCGTTTCAGGAATCACCCTCTTGCTGCAGCAACTAAAGTCTGTTGCAACCTATGTGTAAAGCAATGCACATAGTGTGCATATGGACATTCATTAATAAATAATGCTTGCAACCCATTCCACTTGCCATGCATATTGCTTGCTCCATCATACCCTTGTCTGCAAATATTTTGAACATCGAGTGAATGATGAGAGAGAATGGCACATATTTCATCCTTTAAAGTTGCAACTACAGTGTTTGGGACATGAGAGACGCCAAAGAAACGCTCTTATATAAAACCATCTTTGTCGACAAATTTCAATACAAGAGCCATTTGTTCTCTTTCAGATTCATCTCGTGCCTCGTCAACAATAACACAAAACTTAGAATCGCCTACATCGTCCCTAATCTTGCTTCGCACTTTGTTTGCAATCACTTGTAGAAGCTCCTTTTGGATTGCAGGTGATGTATACTTAGCACTTTTAGGAGCATTATCTAAAACTGTTTGAGCAACTTTTCATCATATGAAGCTAAAAGTTTAATCAACTCAACAAAGTTACCTTGATTATGTGAATCATTAGTTTCATCATGCCCTCTAAAAAGCACAGCCTTGAGCTGAAAGAAAACGAATCACATCAATAGAAGTCTTCACCCGCAATCGATTATTTAGAATTTGATCTTGACTTTATGCATTGATCACTTTATCTATGTGCCTTGATTGGTTCAATAAATCCTCACAAGCTTGCACCGCTTTATTATGAGGTGATAAAGAGTCATCTCCAATGTGAATCAAAAAAGCATAATGCTTTCCATCATTCACTTTCTTCCAGTTTCTGAAGCCCTTAATACTGAATACATCCCAACCGGGCTGACCAACAGGTTTTGTAGTTAAAAGATAACATTGTAAACAATATGCAACATCTTCAAAAGGAGAATACTCAAGCCAAGAAGAAAATTGTGTGCACTAGGACTCTTGAAAGTGACGAAGATGCTTCTTTCCAGACTTGGGATATTCGGTAAGGTGAATCTAATATGGGCCTAGTTTTAAATAAGCTCGTCTGATCTCATCACGCTTGTTGGGTGGTGTAACAACCCGCTCATTCAATGACAATAGATTTAAATATTTTATTTAAATATATCGTCGTATCCGATGTGTCACTCAAAATGTCGTTTTTCACAAACGATAAAATTAGGATTCGGGACCACTTCCATTGAGTCTGGATCATCATTTACGACCTTTTTGACTATAAACATCGATACCTTTTGAGTTAGTAAAATTTGGTCGTTTACTCATTAAAGTATATGACTAAAATATCATTTTTCACATACGAATGACTTTGGACTCAAAACCACTTCCATCGAGTTCAGAACGTCGTTTACATGATCAAAAAGTGTAAGCTTCGATATGTTCCGAGATTCAGAAATTTGGCACTTTGGGTTGGGTCTTGGTTGAGCTAGCCTAGCTCATCATATAACCCTTCTTAGCTCTCTCCTCCTTCATTCATTCTCACTTCAAATAAAATAGAAAATGGGGAAGGGAATGGGAAATAGAAATTCCCTAGACTGGGGCTTCCAATCTAGAGTTCAATTCTTGTGCAAATCCAGTTTTATGACATGGGTAAGCTTCTCAATCCTCTTCTCTATCTTCATAGTTCATCAATTTCGGGCTTTTTGCTCTTGCCCTAAAAACATATATTCCCTTATGTATGTTCGTGAGGTGATCTAGGAGGAGCTAATGAAGAAAGATGGGTTCTTTGCTTGAATTGGAGCTTGTTCTTCGTCGTTTGAAACCAAGGTGAGTTCTTTTTGAACTCACATCTATGCCACAAGCCATTGGCTTGTACAAGTGTAATTTAGTGTTCATATGTGTTTGCATGTGCTAGCGAATTGGTTATGTTAGTGTAACTTAGCTGATTCCATATGTTTATGTTCCATTGAGTTGAAAATATAAGTAGGATTGTTTACACGATCTTGTGCATATGTTTTGAGTTGATTTGGTGATGTTGTGAAGCTCTGTTGTCCCTCGACAAAGTTCTAAGTCTTCACAAGTCACTTGAATCGCTTTTGTAGGCTTTGGTTTGGAATTCGGTTCATATTTGAATATATATAGTCAAAATAACTGCAACCTTATGTATATATGTTTATGCATGTGAATGTGTGTATATGCATGTTGTTTTTGTGCTTTAGAGAGTGTATGCAAGCCCTCTAAACGTTTAAAATCAATGCGGGAGGTCCGGGCTCGTTCGAAAATCGATTGCATATAATTACCTAGGCAAAATGTAATATTTGGCCTAGTTCAGACGTCTGACCGACGCAACAGACGTCTATAGAACTCTCTAGAATGAACATAATTATTGGCTTCAGCTCAGACGTCTGTTGCACCGCTTCAGACGTTTGACCGACGCAACAGACGTCTGTAGAACTCTCTGTACCTACAGTAACTTTTTGCATCTGCTCAGACGTATGACCCGACGCAACAGATGTCTGTAAAGGGGCAAAATAGTTGAATTCTTAAAATGATCATAACTTTTTCATACGTTGTCGGAATTCAACGAAATCAGGTGCGTTGGAACTGTCTCGACGAGAGCTTTCTAATGAAACTAATTTTAGAGTAATTTACACTATTTGGAATCAATGGTGGCATTTTATGATCTCATAAACCTTTCTCACGCTCTAAAACGTGAATTATCGATTCGATAATCTTCGAGTCTATTCCGATGTAGTTTAAAACCTTTGGGTGCTAATTTGGGATTTCGATTCGTTAGTTGATCGAAATTACAACCGTTATCCCTTTGATTTCATGTATGTTGTTGTAATGTGAGTTTATGTTTCATGATGTTTGTGTTCTATTCGCTACGGCGACGGTTTTCATGAATAATTGAACCACAATGGATAATGGGTTTTTTTTATTGTCAATCGGCATCGAACCAACGTTTAATCAGTTTTTAAATTCAAATCCTTTTAAAATAAATTTGGTTTATAAACTTAGTTCTTATTCTATTGATTTATATATGATTCCTTATCCTATCGATCGGACGAGAAATTTAGTTTATTTACCTTAGTAAAACTGAGGACTATGACCCCTTATACATTTACTTCAGTGAATAACTCTTGGACTCGTGTGTTCGAATATGTGTTGTGATTTTCTCTGTTTTGAATACAAACCAATTACGGGTTCGTAAATATTCGAGAATAGCATGTGGTTATGGGACATGTCGCTATTTTCTTATATTAACTAGCTTGGAGTAATTTCTATTCATCCAGATCGATGAGATCCGTTTTATGATTATTCTTGATGTTTTGAGAATGTACTAACAACGGGTACGTAAATATTCGAGAATAGCGAGTGGTTATGGGACATTTAGCCATTTTCTTATATTAACTATCTCGGTGTAATTCATACTCACCTTTATCGTTGGTATCCGCCTCCCGACATAGTTGTTTGGTTCGCAATCGCCCTAGTGGGAATTTACGATTTGTGACCTTCATCTATGGGACTTCGGTCCAACTTTCTATGATTTTCTATGATTTATGTATTTTCATCATCCGGGGTCACGAACCGGCGCCGTGGGGAGCTTCGGCTCAAACTTATGGGTGTAGGACCTAAAGATCGTATCTCATCATGGGTGTAGGACCTAGAGATCGTATCTCAATATGGGTTAGCTACCTAGAGATCGTATCTCACCACTTTGATGCATTGCGCATCAATTTGACCACTTTGATGCACTGCGCGCCAATTTGATAAATGATTTCTGATTCTTGATTACTTTGATGCATTACGCGTCAATTTGATAAATGATTTATGATGCTTGATTACTTTGATGCATTACGCGTCAATTTGATAAATGAATTCTGATTCTTGATTACTTTGAAGCATTACGCGTCAATTTGATAAATGATTTCTGATGCTTGATTACTTTGATGCATTACACGTCAATTTGATAAATGATTTTTGATTCTTGATTACTTTGATGCATTACGCGTCAATTTGATAAATGTTTTATGGATTTCTACCGATTTCTGGATTCTTGATTTCCTCTGTCATTTCCTGTTGTGTGTTATTGTTTGAATGCTGCATTCTACATTAGCTAGGAGATTATTTAGAGATAGTTGTGTTGACATGTCATGTTTCATATTTAGTTATGATTAGATATTATTACTAGAATCATGTCATCCATTGTTATATCCCTTCTTATCTCAGTTTATTTGATATGTACAGCTAGACTGATTCGTTTATTGTTTATTCTTATAAATAATACTTGGGTCAGACCGCCGAGTCATTTTAGGTACTCCTCTAGGACTTCTCGCTAGATTGATCTTCCGCTTTCAGCTTGCTACTCTGTCTCTGCAGTTTTATGTACTTTTGTACCTATGACTTTATCTATCGTTGTGTACATATTCTTTTATTTGGATCATGGTACATGTATCTATTCTTTTGGGTTTAGTGGATCTTTGTTGACACTATCTTGTTGTACACATCCTTGGTTTATTCATATCTATTCCGCCTTTGTGATATGATTATTCTGCGTCTGGCTATGAGATGTACCATATTTATATTGTTGTTGTTGGCTATTTTATACTGCTTTTCGGATTGCATATAGTCGTTGTGTAGTTGCCCTATGTGCCGAATGGTCATGTCAAAATATTTAATCAGTATTAGAATTCGATATGCATTCCTTACATGGAGCAATTATACAATCGGTTGCCCTTCAAAAACCTCATTCTCCGTTATGGTCTACGACATTTCTCTGAAATGAACTGGACGATAGTGGGTATAGAGGCGGGGCCTTACAGTTTGGTATCAGAGCCACTTTCCGGAACAGTGTAAGATAGTATGACGGTGGTATTGTCTTAAGCCTTTCTCGGGAATCGTGATTTAGGATTTTAGTTAGAGTCCTAAGACCCGTCATAGCTTATCTTCCTATACGATTCCATTTTTGATTGAATTCACATCGTTTGGATTCAGCTTGAGACTAACTTTTTCTTCCTTCTTTTTCCTTAAAGAAGCGAAATAGTTGGTCGTAACCATGCAAGTGTCAGTTCACCTAGTGTACCTCCTACGGGAGGATTGATTATGTCTCAAGTGGCCTACTTTTAGTCTTTTAGAATAGTTATCGACCCGTCCCTTCGGGTTGATTTCTATAGTCCATCTAGGGCCCGTGTGCTCTAGTGGTGCTTCTGTTTCATTCTTTGACTCGAGTTGCTAATCGATGTCTGTTTGGCCTATTGTGTATCACACTTATCTTGCTGATCATTTATGATCCTTGAAGTTGATTGATCATTGGATATCTTGCCCGTGCGTCGTTACACACGTTGTAAGCATGTTTGTTCCTGATATTTCTTGATTTCTGGTTAAGATTGTTTTGTACATCGTTACGTACCTAGCATGGTCTATTGATCTCTTGTTGGTCGGTATGGAGATACCGTGTCTTTGTGACTAAATCTACCCCCTTGTTTTCAGCTATATAGTTCTAGTTCGGTATGAGATCACCAAGCCTTCGGGCTAAGACAACTCATTTGTTACCTCGTTGTGCTGGTGTGAGTCACCAAGCATTTTTGCTAAATTAACTCAACAAATGTATCGTTGCGTTCCAAACTCAAGATCAAGAATGAGGGAAAACATCCCGCTTCTTGTGATCCCTCTTCTTGAGTCAAAGTACGTGTCATTAATTCCTTAATGTCATTTACCTTGTTTAGAGATTATTTTATTTATGTTCTTTTGATATACGTCGATCGTGCTCTTCGTTATCAAAAGATATCATTTGTGTTTTATTTGTAAGTTGATAAAGGAATTTTATTTCCTTTATGCCATCCCGAATGATTTATTGTATTTTTATATTTTCGCGAGATTTGCGTGAATTTTAGAAATTTTGAGGACTTTCTTGTGTTTACTTGTCCGTTGGGTGCATTAAGGATCTCGAACGAGACGTGGGACGCCATGTTGTAGTTCCGAATTCCTAAACATCATTATGTGACAATCCGACATTTGAAATGATTCCTAAAATTAAATTAAACATTAATAAGTTAATCAAAATAATGATATTTTGGATTTTTGCGATTTTGTAATCATTTTGTATGTTTCTAGATAATTTTTTTCTAGATTTCCTTGGAGCAATTCCAAGAATTTGAGTGGTTCAAGATTTTTAATTAGAAATTATCTTGAATTTTTTCTTTGAGTAAATAAACAACTCCAGGATTCGGAGTCTCGCATCATTCCTAATCCTTGTTTTTGAGTGGTTCAAAATTGTTTATTTATGTCTCTAATTTTCGGATTTCAGTTCTTTGATTCTCGAAAATTCTTAGTGATTGAGAATCTCGCCTAATTCTTAATCCTTGTTTCGATTTACTAAAGAGATTTTATCATTCTTGTGATTCCATGAGTCTCCTTATTTTCTCTAGTGAACGATCGCTCGAGAGAATGGGAATCCCGTGAAGGGAGGGAAATTTGAGTTTTTGCGATCCACGGGAAACTCAATAATTCCTTTCTTCAAATCTATGATCTAGTTGATCATCCGGAAGTGCGATAGTCAATTCACTTATGGACTTAGCCTTGCGTTGTTCTAAGAAATGAATATCGAAAGGATGAGCTCTTTTGATATTCCTCTTTTGTTTGTTTGAATAATTTGGATTGACAATTATCTTTGCACGTTTGTTAACCCTTGTTAATAAATTTTTGGGGATTATGACCTCTTTGGTTTAATCTCATCTTGTTAGAGAAGTTTTATGTTGCTTCTTTGATTAATTGCTGATGTTTTTGCGATTTGAGATTTTTGGCAGAAAATTATCTTAAATCCTGTTGTCCCGAAGTGGAAAGTTGTGCGCTACTTATCCATCATCTTCTCGATGTTCCCGATTTTATAAAGTCGATACTTGAGTTTCTAAATATTGGGAATTTCGTATAATTCCTAATGATTTGTCTTTATGGTTACTAAATGAGATTTAGTACATGGTTAGAAATCGATTTCTGTGAATAGTTCATTGGTACTCCATTACCAATACTAGTTATCGATTTCTAGCTCGTTGGTATTCCATACCAACCTGGGATAATTGATTATTCCTTCGAAAATTGCTTCCCTTAGCTAAATTCGTTGGAATCTCTATGTTGTGCTTTTGTTGGTGTCAGTCACCTTGTCGCAAGACTAAAGTGCTGAAGATCGGTGTTCGCTACGTCGTCGTAATTGAGTTTTGGAAATGGAGTAGTCAACCAGCATAATTTCTCATTTCATATCCTTGGAGAAATATCTACTACCGATATTCCACGTCTATAGGACCCAGTCTTGTTGCTTCTTGAAAATTCCGAATTTGATTTGCAGGATTTTTATGGATTATACAAATTCTCATTCCCTTGAGAATTGTAATAAGAGAGGCAAATCAAAAAAATTCTAGAATTATTTTACCCGTTTGAGATGACTACCTTCATGAGTAATGGAATTCGAGATTGAACTCTAGTTTTTATGATCTTGTGACACGAAATTGGGATCTCACCTAGCCGTTGGTGTGATTTTTTCATTTCGTGTCGGTTCTTGTTGTACCACTTCATGGTATAATTTTGGTTGTTACTTATTACTTCACTCTTAAGGAATTGCGGGGACGCAATTCTTTTAAGGGGGAAGTCTGTAACAACCCGCTCATTCAATGACAATAGATTTAAATATTTTATTTAAATATATCGTCATGTCCGATGTGTCAGTCAAAATGTCGTTTTTCACAAACGGTAAAATTAGGATTCGGGGTCACTTCCATTGGGTCCGGATCATCATTTACGACATTTTTGCCTATAAACTTCGATACCTTTTGAGTTAGTAAAATTTGGTCGTTTTCTTATTAGAGTATATGACCAAAATATCACTTATCACATACGAATGATTTTGGACTCGAAACCACTTCCATCGAGCTCAGAACGTCGTTTACATGATCAAAAAGTGTAAGCTTCGATATGTTCCGAGAATCGAAAATTTGGCACTTTGGATTGGGTCTTGGTTGAGCTAGCCTAGCTCATCATATAACCCTTCTTAGCTCTCTCCTCCTTCATTCATTCTCACTTCAAAGAAAATAGAAAATGGGGAAGGGAATGGGAAATAGAAATTCTCTAGGCTAGGGCTTTCGATCTAGAGCTCAATTCTTGTGCAAATCCAATTCTATGACATGACCAAGCTTCTCTATCCTCTTCTCTATCTTTATAGTTCATCAATTTTGGATTTTTTGCTCTTGCCCTAAAAACATATATTCCCTTATGTATGTTCGTGAGGTGATTTAGGAGGAGCTAATGAAGAAAGATGGGTTATTTGCTTAAATTGGAGCTTGTTCTTCGTCGTTTGAAACCAAGGTGAGTTCTTTTTGAACTCACATCTATGCCACAAGCCATTGGCTTGTACAATTGTTCATATGTGTTTGCATGTGCTAGCGAATTGTTTATGTTAGTGTAATTTAATCGATTCCATATGTTTACGTTCCATTGAGTTGAAATTATAAGTAGGATTGTTTATACGATCATGTGCATATGTTTTGAGTTGATTTGGTGATGTTGTGAAGCTCCGTTGTCCCCCGACAAAGTTCTAATTCTTCACAAGTCACTTGAATCGCTGTTGTAGGCTTTGGTTTGGAATTCAGTTCATTTTCGAATATATAGTCAAAATCACGACAACCTTATGTATATATGTTTATGCATGTGAATGTGTGTATATGCATGTTGTTTTTGTGCTTTAAAGAGTGTATGCAAGCCCTTTAAACGTTTAGAATTAATGCGGGAGGTCTGGGCTCGTTCGAAAATCGATTGCATATCATTACCTAGGCAAAATGTAATATTTGGCCTAGTTCAGACGTCTGTTGCACCGCGTCAGACGTCTGGCCGACGCAACATACGTCTATAGAACTCTCTGGAATGAACATAATTATTGGCTTCAGCTCAGACGTCTGTTGCACCGCTTCAGACGTTTGACCGACGCAGCAGACGTCTGTAGAACTCTCTGTAACTACAGTAACTTTTTGCATCTGCTCAGACGTCTGACCGACGCAATAGACGTCTGTTAAGGGGCAAAATAGTTGAATTCTTAAAAAGATCATAATTTTTTCATACGTCATCGGAATTCAACGAAATCATGTGCGTTGGAACCGTCTCGACGAGAGCTTTCTAGTGAAACTAATTTTAGAGTAATTTACACTATTTGGAATCAATGGTGGCCTTTTTATGATTTCATAAACCTTTTTCATGACTCTAAAACGTGAATTATCGATTCGATAATCTTCAAGTCTATTCCGATGTAGTTTAAAACCTTCGGGTGCTAGTTTGGGATTTCGATTCATTCGTTGATCGAAATTACAACCGTTATCTCTTTGATTTCATGTATGTTATTGTAATGTGAGTTTGTGTTTCATGATGTTTGTGTTCTGTTTGCTACGGCGACGGTTTTCATGAATAATTTAACCACAATGGATAATGGGGTTTTTTATTGTCAATAGGCATCGAACCAACGTTTAATCAGTTTTTAAATTCAAATCCTTTTAAAATAAACTTGGTTTCTAAACCCAGTTCTGATTCTATTGATTTATATACGATTCCTTATCCTATCGATCGGACGAGAAATTTAGTTTATTTACCCTAATAAAACTGAGGACTATGACCCCTTATACGTTTACTTCAGCGAATAACTCTTGGATTCGTGCGTTTGAACATGTGTGGTGATTTTCTCTGTTTTGAATAGAAACTAATTACGGGTTCGTAAATATTCGAGAATAGCATGTGGTTATGGGACATGTCGTTATTTTCTTATATTAACTAGCTCGGAGTAATTTCTATTCACCCGGATCGATGTGATCCGTTTTATGATTATTCTTGATGTTTTGAGAATGAATTAACAATAGGTTCGTAAATATTTGAGAATAGCGAGTGGTTATGGGACATTTAGCTATTTTCTTATATTAACTATCTCGGTGTAATTCATACTCACCCGGATCGTTGGTATCCGCCTCCCGACATAGTTGTTTGGTTCGCAATCGCCCTAGTGGGAACTTACGATTTGTGACCTTCATCTATGGGACTTCAGTCCAACTTTCTATGATTTATGTATTTTCATCATCCGGGGTCACGACCCGGCGTCGTGGGGAGCTTCGGCTCAAACTTATGGGTATAGGATCTAGAGATCGTATCTCATCATGGGTGTAGGACCTAGAGGTCGTATCTCAACATGGGTTAGCTACCTAGAGATCGTATCTCACCACTTTGATGCATTGTGCATCAATTTGACCACTTTGACGCACTGCGCGCCAATTTGATAAATGATTTCTGATTCTTGATTACTTTGATGCATTACGCATCAAATTGATAAATGATTTCTGATTCTTGATTACTTTGATGCATTACGTGTCAATTTGATAAATGATTTCTGATGCTTGATTACTTTGATGCATTACGCGTCAATTTGATAAATTATTTCTGATTCTTGATTACTTTGATGCATTACGCGTCAATTTGATAAATGTTTTCTGGATTTCTAGTGATTCCTGGATTCGTGATTTCCTCTGTCATTTCCTGTTGTGTGCTATTGTTTGAATGCTGCATTCTACATTAGCTAGGAGATTATTTAGAGATAGTTGTTTTGACATGCCATGTTTCATATTTAGTTATGATTAGATATTATTACTAGAATCATGTCATCCATTGTTATATCCCTTCTTATCTCAGTTTATTTGATATGTATAGCTAGACTGATCCTTTATTGTTTATTCTTATAAATAATACTTGGGTCAGACCGCCGAGTCATTTTAGGTACTCCTCTGGGACTTCTCACTGGATTGATCTTCCGCTTTCATCTTGCTACTCTGTCTCTGCAGTTTTATGTACTTTTGTACCTATGACTTTATCTATCGTTGTGTACATATTCTTTTATTTAGATCATGGTACATGTATATATTCTTTTGGGTTTAGTGGATCTTTGTTGACCACTATCTTGTTATACACATCCTTGGATTATTCATATCTATTCCGCCTTTGTGATATGATTATTCTGTGTCTGGCTATGAGATGTACCATATTTATATTGTTGTTGTTGGCTATTTTATACTGCTTTCCGGATTGCATATAGCCGTTGTATAGTTACCCTATGTGCCGAATGGTCATGTCGAAATATTTAATTGGTATCAGAATTCGATGTGCATTCCTTACATGGAGCAATTATACAATCGGTTGCCCTTCACAAACCTCATTCTCCATTATGGTCTACGACATTTCTCTGAAATGAACTGGACGATAGTGGGTATAAAGGCGGGGCCCTACAGGTGAATAGTCCCAAATTTTTGGACGTTTTCCCGGATCTCCTTCAACATTTGAAATATCATCTTTCTTTATGCCACATCGGATGGTTTTCAGTTGAGTTTCTTCGGCGATGGTAATACTCGGAAGAGGCTGGGTGGAAATATCAACAGGAGAAGTTGCAACACCATCAAAATCTTTTCTTTTGAAGAATGAACGGATTGTTATTAGCTTACTTTCCTTACCCATTAGCAGCTGAGTATACAGTTGATGATGAAAAACTAAAGCTAAATAAAATAAATTAGTAAAAAAATATTAGCTGATAGTCAAAAACTTACTTGGAAATAAGCATGAATTGATGAAAAGAAGTAATAGTGGCTGTAGAAGACGAGGAGCTGGAGTTTGCAATCTGCAGTGTAGTTAAATGCAATATGCATGCAGTGTACATAAGTGTTTTGGAAAAGCTAATTTTTGTTTTTATTTTTTTGGTTGGGGGGGTCGTGGCCCCCACCCGCCCGATAATAGTTCCGCCATTGAGTTGCGGATTTGACATTTGATCGTCCAGTCAGATATGATTAGGCAGACCGGTTTAGCATATCTGTATCGCTTTTTAGGTCATCAATGTGTTATTAGGAAGCGAGTCACGTCTGTTACAGGGTTTTGACAGGTTTATAGTACTAATACTATGAATACTTCCATAATATGACTTACTCGATGGTAGACGTTGCTTCCCTATTCCTTCCTCGAGTCAGGGAGCGGGCTCGTGAGAACCGGAGAACTATGCAAGGAGGTTGGGCCCATGACATATTTGCAGTAGCTCGTAATCAAATCGATTTACGCACCACACAAGAGGGTGTCATTTGACTTACTTATGATGGTTGCCTTGTATGATTGATGAGAGCATAGTTTATGCTAGATTGCTTTTGGCGAGACGTTTTTCTTGTGTGGTGTAAGAGGAACATAAACCTAACGATCATACAAGGCAACCATTGTATCATGTTCTCGCCAAAAGCAATCTAGCATAAACTATCGGTAACGTAACGATCATAGTTTATTTCGACCTTTATTCATCCAGATAACCTAACGATCATACCGCAATGTTTTTTAAAGTCGTAGGTTTAAATCCTAACAAGTTGCATTATGTAACGTTCAAAACAGAGTGTGGTTTCTTTGAAGAAACGAGAAAGGTCGAAAATTGATGATTTATGTTATATTTGCCAAAATGGCAGTTGTTTGTGGCGACTACGCATATAGTTTAAAAAACGATATAATGTTATATGTTAGTGTGATATTGACACGTTGATTTAAAACTATATCATATATGTTTTTATAAGTGTGGTATAATCATTCAAAGATATATTGTTGAAGGATTATCAATTGATCACAGTGATAAGTTTTATAGTCAATGGATATCATGTGATAATGTCGTCCACCTTTATTTTCTTAGAGAAAAAGCCTTTGTTGTCCAGGACAAGATATCTAGCTCTGTCCCAAATTTCTAAGAAATCAAGATGAGCAAATTAATGTAATAATTAATCAAGTGTTGCTTTGTTCACAAGTCAGTGATTAATATGAAATTATTAAAAATAAATAGTTTGTTGTTGTTAGCCATCAGAGAGTGATATGACATTAATTAATCCACTCCCTTTGACCAAACCGTCAATAAACATTATATACATATCGGTTGCATGCATTTGATGAAAAGCGGTTAAGTTCGAATAATAAATTGTGTAGACTGAATGATGCATTGAACTAGAATTTTAATAGAAACATTTCTACAGCTGAAGCTTGTCCCCTAGGGCATTAATCACAACAACAATTTTCATTTGGTGGCTAATAGCACAGACAAAATTACCTATTGTTTCAGCTATTGCAGCAGACTCTTAAATTTTAATATTTACATTTGTGGTTTCTTAGCATTAAAATATTTGAAAGTAAATGAGATGTTAAGAGAAATATAACACGAAAAGTCATTGCTTTTACTACCTAGATTTCTCGATTATAGAAGCTGGAACAAATACAACAAAAGACATATCTACTCTATACAATAAAATCTTTTTGGAATAGTTTTTCTTTTCTATGAAATCGACTATAAAAATAAAATATATCATAAATGTCAATAGCAATTTATTACGACAAATTGTAAATAATGTGCCCTGCTTCTTAGATGTTAACGTGTCTATCAGTATCGATAATGTTTTATTTAGTGGAAACCAGGGAGGCATCCCTATTTTCAAACCTAATTCTATGTGTCCCCTTATTTAACTTTGCATGTAAAGTGGGTCCTTATTTCCTATAGCAACATGTTTTTCTGATTTTTCACGCTACTACATAAAAAAAATTGAAAAATTGTAAACATTCATAGAAGGATTCTACAAAAAATAATTATTGAAATATTGGCACTTTTATGGATAATTGCAGCCATTTTTACAATTATTCACATAGTGTATTGCTCATAGTAAAAATGAACAAAATAGTTGTGTTGTAATATATATGAGTGAATATGCTTTTGTCATATTCTATTTAGTCCCACATCATGGGAATAAGCCTAACATCCGCTTCAAAGCCTATATAGAAAGGAGCCAATGTAATAGAAATTGTACACACTTAAAGTAATAGAAATAAAAGTCTCCCCCTATCTTTTCTGTTCTCTCTAATGGCTTCTTATTTAACATATGTTCTGTTGTATTTTATAACACGTTATCAGCACGATGTTCTAACCGATCTAATTATAGATCTCAAAACGGTAGGTTATTTTTCTTATCTAATTGGTTTGATTTTTCAAATCTCCATTTTTTGTTAGAACTCATCTCATTCTAGATCTAAATCTATTGTGTTATCTTCTAGATTTTTTTTTGCCTTATAATTGTAGAACTCATATAGATCTACATTTTGAGATTTGATACTTATTTTGTTATTCATATTTCAGATCTCACTCTATTATAGATCTGATTCTTTTTTTGATGTAATCATACTGTTGATCTCAAAATTATACTCAAGTTATGTACATTTGAGATCCCTACATGAATTAAAAATGAGATGTTGATTGTAGTGATTTATCCTGTTGGATTCGACAAATTTTTGTTCTTCTCTATATTCAAATAAATTCATTGAATTTAATTTGATTTCGTTACATAATTCATATTTCTGGAAGAAATGTTGTATTGTTTCTTAGAGAAACAAATGTAAATATAATACGTAGATCGTTTTAATTTCAGATCTAATATTGATATCACCAAAAGTGAATTATGAAAAATAAACAAATAAAGAATCATAAAGTATATTAATTCTTTGGAATCTGAAATAATATGAACCTGAAGTTCATATGTTGAAGAAGAAGAAAAATCAAAGCCCGAAGCTTTCTTAAATGCTCGAATTTCATCTAACTGACATCTTTCATGAACAGTTTATATTAACTGAATATCCTGAAGATATAGTATGCATATTAATCTCTTGAAGATATGTTTTAGAGATATGTAGCAAATCCAACATCCTAAAAGCGATGTTAGAGATTTTTTTTGTTGCATTGCAATTACAAAAATAAAAAGATATGTTCCCTGAAGGAATATCATACACTCTAGAAGTAGTGATTTTTTTTCTCTATTGAATCTTATTATTATTTAATACACCTAATTTTGTTAATGAATTTAAGGTTTGATATGTATTTTTGTATATTGATATGACATTTCAATAGTTTGTATATATTTATCCCTGGAGGAGATAAGTTCATCCCAGAAGCGGTGATAACAAAATAACTTTAGAGGATATTTGTATATTTCGAAATGGTAAAATATCCTAGAAGAGATCTATTTATTTGAAAATAATAAAATATCTCTAGAAGAGATTTCTACAATTGAAAGTGATAAAAAAATTGTAGAAAAAGTTCATATACAATTTTTTTTCAAATAAGGAACCTGAAGTTCATATGCAAATGATGAACCTGAAGTTCATATGCAAACGAGGAACCTGAAGTTCATATGCAAATGAAGAACCTGAAGTTCATATGCAAATGAGAAAAATGATGATGCAAATTTAATGACTAAAGAAAATATGCATCTCGAAGATCATAAGCTAAGATTTAAATATTGATCTTAAATACCTAAAGTGTATGCAGAAGCAATTTTTGTTATAAAAATGGAAAATTTAGAACCTGCAGTTTCTATAATGGTAAGAGATAATTTTGATATGAATAGAAAGATCTAAAAGATTTTTATATGGATTGTATAATTTGAACCTAAAACATGTAATTTTTATGTTGTGAATTTTATGTATAGATCTGCAAGTTTATGTAATTATTCATATTAAAGAATGTAAGATCTCGGTTCTATAATTATGCACTTTCACTCAATTCTTAATTAGATATTATATATAGATATGGTATTTTAAAAAATTATGATTATTGAGAATGCTGTACAACTATAAGTTTTTTATTTCAGTTTTGTCGTTGATTAATACTGTAGCTAGATCCAAATTTTATTATGTTGATCTAAGTTAAATTTATTTATTGATTCATATATTTTGACCGTATAATGGTTATTTCCGTTATTTTTATAATAAATGCATTGAATGTATCGTTATGATAATATATATTGTATTACCATATTATTATAAGTATATTTAAAGCATTAGCTATTGTAAGTTAAATGATGTATGTTTGTGCTTGGAATAAGAATATACATATGTATTATTAGTCAATGTATTTGGCAACTAATATCTAATGTAATAGAAAAAGTTGTATAACTCGGATTTGAGACCTGAAGTCTTTGAAATATAAAAAAAGAAACTTTTTGATGAAGTTTACAATCTAAAATCTTGACAATTAGCAAGAATGTAAAAGCTTCTAAATTAAAAGTATGTTAAAAGATTGAGAACCAGGAGTTCATCATAAATTAATAAACTTGATATATATATATATATATATATATACGTATGTGTATATATATGCATAGGAATTTGAAGTTCCTTAATCAATGAACTTGAAATACTTCATAATTTAAAAGCCTGAAGCTTTATTGAAACTATGTGAAATAATAACATTATATTTCTTAAAGAAGTTCAATACAGTTAAACCAGAAGTTCAGTACAGTGGAACCAGAAGTTCAATATAGTTTAACAAACTTGAAGTTGTTTATATATTATTTGAACCAAAAGTTCAATATAGATTAACAACTCGAAGTTGTTCATATATTTCATCTGAACCAGAAGTTCAATACAGTTCCAAATCAGATATTTTGAATATCATGATGAATCTTTAAGATTCGCATTGACATTGCTTGATAAGCAAAAATTAATGATTGGAACCTTATGTACAATTTATTCTAAAACAGGTAACTCGAAAGAGAAAGAATATGCAAATCAATTACATATGGAATACGTGGACACACGTATATACACATATATGCGAATATTTAATTAACAACCTGAAGTTGTCATGAGCACATATTATAAATTACGCATATATTATTTAATATTTCAGAAAGTCGATTGACATCAATATTGATTGACCTGAAGTCATATACATATTCAAATGATAGAAAATTCCTCCAAGTCGTCAGATCAATGAAAGGGAATAAGCAATGCAATATGAATGCATCTTATCAACTAATAAGAGCATTATCCTCCTACAATTGACATACATATAATGTATTTGCTAGCTATAATGCTAATGGATCAAAAATGAGAATCCAAAGAAGGTTTATTATTTAAAGTGACAATGTTTGTCAACATTGAGGGGGAGGATAAAGGAATCATCGATGTTAAATATTTGCTAATATGTAAATTATGCAAAGTATTAAGTAACTTGCATATATTATCAATTATGTCCCTAATAGACTTTCTCCAATATACATTTGAATCCCCAAAGGATCAAAAGGTGTAAATCACAGCTGAAAATGTGGTATAAAAGTCAGTTCAAAATATTTTTGGAGTAAGTTATAAAGATGCAAAATAAAGGAGGTGAGCGTTCTTGAGGAAACACTTAAGGGTGCTTTGAAAGAAATCCATGACATGATTGTCAAAATAACCCCAGAAGTGGTTTAGGTACCTAAAGCATGATAAGTTTTGATATCTTAATAAATTATGTATAGAACTGACAAGAAATAATCATCGATGATAAATTAATAAATAATAAAGCGCTTATATTTATAAATGGATTAAAAATCCCATATTAGAGAGAAACATGATTGGCCATCATGAATTCTCCTAAATAAGATATATGGACCTGTAGTCCATAAGATATGAACCTATAGTTCATAAGATAAAAATAGAAATATATAATGACAAAAGCATACGGAAGTTACTGAAGCACCATAGAGTGTCAACAACATGTTAAATGCAATGAGCATTGTATTTTCAGAGATAATTGAATTGATTAAAGTGGTGAAATTGTTTAAAACGCTTACAATACCCTGAAGGTATAAATGATGAAAGTATACAAATTCCGAAAGAATTTAAATTACGTTGTTAGTAATAAATAATGCAAAGAGCAAGAAATGTAGATTACAACATTCTTTTAAGTATTGTTGTGATGAAAATCTTGATATAATTCATGATGAGTAGATCACTTCCAGCTTTCAAGAATTGTTGTAATGAAACTCTTAATATCTATTGAAGTAGTAGTTGCGATATGCAAAAATTATTATAATATATAAGTTCCTGAAGAACATAAATAACATTTGTTATTATAAAGAATACCAAGATCATGGATGATAGATTACAGCATTCTTCTAAGTATTGTTTTAATGAAAATCTTGATATACTTCAAGGTGAGTATATTACTTCCTTCTTAGTGTTGTTGTAATGAAAATCTTGATATAATTCATTCTTCTAAGTATTGTCGTAATGAAAATCTTGATATACTTCAAGACGAGTAGATTACTTCTTGTTTAGTAATGAAAGTTGTCTTATTCATCAAATATGTATTGCAATATGCAAGTCCGATTGAAAAAGAAAATTATAAGCACCTGAAGTGTATTCATAACTGAATATTAGTAACATACAAATCACAAAAGGAAAGCGTTTTAAATAAGATAACATGCCAGAAGCATGGAAATGCACATGAAGTTTTAAATGAAAAACTTCATTAAGAAGTATTTGTACGCAATTTGAGTTATTGAAAGAAGAATACGAATTCAGAGGAAATTATTAAATCATGGGGAGCATCCATAAGTATGTTATAATGCACTCTTTTTCCTTAACTAAGTTTTTCTCCACCGGGTTTTCTTGGTAAGGTTTTAATGAGGCATTGTCATGATGCAGAAGTATCAACCCAAAAGTAACATACAAAAATAAGTTATAATGTACTCTTTTTCCTTATTTAAGATTTTTCGCACTGGGTTTTTCTTATTAAGGTTTTAACGAGGCATTACATTATCCAGAAGTATCATACTACTTTTGATGTAGTAAATATGACATTGTATATTGTACTCTTTTTCCTTCACTAAGATGTTTCTCATCGGGTTTTTCTTAGTAAGGTTTTGACGAGCCAACATTTTGATCTAGAAGTATCAAACATCTTTTAATACAGTAAACTATTATTTACGAAGAAGACAAGGCAGTTTGCATGGCTCAGATTCAAGTGAATTATATCAGGGGTGATAGGATGGAGCAAATTTCTTCTAAATTTCTCTTCACACATGAATGAAAAGATAACAAGAATGAGGAGAAACAAATTTAGTTCAAGAAAAGAGGGCAGATCTGTTCTCAAAGGCAATTTCAAAATCAACATTCCAGAAGATGATGTACAAAATTGGCATGCGTCGACTACATCAATAGACTAATTGAATAATGAGTTATAAATTAGGGGGAGCATATAAAAATATGCTGTAATGTACTCTTTTCCTTCACTAATATTTTTTCCACTGGGTTTTTGTTAGTAAGGTTTTTAATGAAGCATTATCTTGATCTTGAAGTATCAACCCTTACTGTAACATTGTAAAACATGTTACCTAAAGATGAAATGAATTTGCACTCTTTTCCTTGTTTGTGATTTTTCCCACGGGGTTTTTCATAAAAAGGTTTTTAATGAGGCATTGTTTTGATCCTTAAGCATCAAACTCTTATAAGGAAAATCATTTTAATATGATATTCATAATGTCAGACATTGTACTCTTTTCTCGTTCAAGGTTTTTCCCATTGGGTTTTCCTGATAGCGTTTTGAACGCAATAGACAATAATTGTTTCGACTGAATGGATATATGCAATTAAGATAATTATTAGGGGGAGCAATCATCATATATGTTTTAAAAGGGACAACTTCAAGTTAGCAGAGCTTTCAAGATTTTGAAGACGCATATTCAAGGGGGAGTGTTGTAATATATATAAGTGAGTATGCTTTTGTTATATTCTATTTAGTCCCACATCATGGGAATAAGCCTAACATCAGCTCCAAAGCCTATATATAAAGAAGCCAATGTAATAGAAATTGTACACACTTGAAGTAATAGAAATAAAAGTCTCTCCCCTATCTTTTCTGTTCTCTCTAATGCTTCTTGTTTAACATATGTTCTGTTTTATTTTATAACAATTTGTAGTAATATCTGCAATTATTTCGAATAATTGCAGATATATCTGCAATTATTTTATAGTGTATTGTGCATATGTGTACTGTATGAAAAAATTGCAGAAATATCATCAATTTTTGCAAACAATGGCTTCTTTTTCTGCAATTTTGCTAGAAATGAATTATTTGTCATTTATATGTGATTTTAATCATTTTTTGATGATTTTTCTGCAATACGTTGATGTTTGGATAAGTGTAAGATTTGACTTTGAAAATTCGAAGCAAATCAGCAAAAAATGCAAGAATGTCTACAATATTTTGAAATATTACTGCGATATCTACAATTTAACGAAAATTGCTAAAACGTATATTTTCTTTTTGAACCATTTTTTTTGTAGTTTTCTTGCATGAAGATGATTATGTGTTGAATTAAATTTTGAAGCTTAGTAAATTTTTATATTGTCTTTTGTTGCTTTTTGATGATTTTCGAAAAACAAAGACCTAATTTATAAAGTTTTAAAACAAAGTTTTTTTTTGTACTTCGAAATGTAAACTGGACCTGAGTCAAATTGTCCCTTTTATTTAACATGAATGCCTAGCTGCATTAAATGTTTTTAGATGATAAATTGGAAATAATGGGAGCTACATTTTGTTTAATGGTGTATTTTGTTTTCGTTTTAACACTATGGCATTTAAGAGTTGCATTAAACATCAGTGCATGTTTGTCCGTCTGCATTTTGTTTCCTTTTTCTTTTTGCAGTGTATGTCTACATAAAACTTGTCATTTAAGTGCTTCATTGAAGATATGGACCATCATAAAATATTGTTTCATAATTCAAATTTACACTTTTAACTTAACTTTGAAATGAAACACATAAATTTTCTCAAAATGTTGTCTTGTTTCTATCAAAACGTTAATTCAGTCAAATGCAAAACGTAAGTTACAATTAATTTTCAGCTCTTTTAATTGAGCGCTGTAATCAACTTAATTTCAATTTTATTAACAATACCAACTTACCAATTATGTTAAGAAATTATAAATTTATTTTCAACAAGTTTTTATTCAAAATTCTATAAATTTACTAATTTTAAACCATCAAAATTACATGTCGTCACAACTATGATAGTGATCCACAATGTCTAGAGCATATAGTAAAATTTATAATAGAAAATATATATTTATAAGCCTAAGGCATGCATACGTTGGAGAACTCATCATAATAAGCGTTATTACAATTATACGTATAAGCCAATGAAAATTTTGGTAGACTCGTTGACTAGGGGATTACCAAGAGATATAGTTAGAACAATTAGTTGTGGAATAAGTATAAATTCTTTCTAATCTTATGCAATGAAAACCCAACTTTTTGTTTATTACCAAAAGTTTAAATAGTAATAACAAGTTGCAGTCAAGAGATGGATAAACATTATATATCAAATGTTTATCTATTACGATTATGGTGTTTGTTTGTCATAGTAACAAACCAAAATAGACACTCATATGAACAAAAGAAACATTTTTTTGATAAAGTTTGGATTTAACTTTATAAATATTCATGAATACCAAGTGAATGATGATTAACCATATAAGATTATGGTGACTTTGTTAAAGTATGTATACATTTACATGTTTTGATATTGCGTTTAATAAATAATTGGTTCTAAGCTTCCAAACATCAATTTTATTGTTAAAATTTAAATATCTAGACTGACAAGAAAGTTTAAATCGTTATATGTATAGATGTTTAAATAAAATATTACAATTTAATGGGGATTGTTGGAAAGAGTGCAATATTTCAAAGTCATGTATCATTTAATATCTGCTCATCTTATATATATATGTATGTGTATATAATAGAACAATGGGATTATAAATAGAAAGAAGCAAGAAGAATACATGACCATACATTCATATTAAAAGTCAAAGGTTAGACATTTTGGCACTTTAAGCACATAGACGTAGGCATGAAGAGGAGCAACAACTATTCAGAGCAATTGGATCTTTTATTTTTTCTGAATTTCAATGGTCATCTCCGTTGGCGTATTGACTATTACAAATATTTGCATCCTTGGCATTTCATGCTTTATATAAGGAGATCTGAACCCTACAAATTATAATCTTATTCTTATTCCCTTCTCCACTGCACAATTTTTGTAAGACCATATTTTAGTAAATGGATATTTAAATACTTAATTGAGTAACGGTAATATGACTTTTCACATACGATCAAATCAAAACTCAAGACCACTTTAATTGAGTTTGAAATGGTTCATTATGTAAAGAGAAAATATACAGAACATTATATTTCAAGTTGAGTGGTTTGAAAGCAAAATAGTATCAAAATAGGTGAAAATTGTCGATTCGAGACACAGTCTCAAATTATGGTGAAACTTACATCATAAAAAATAAAATATTGAGGTGATGTACACCGTCAAATTTCATAACGATTAAATGTGTCGTTTGATCGTATAGAATTAAAACGCTCGTTCAATTTCTATTGGAATTTAAAGCAACTAGATATAATATTGTCAAACCAATTATCCCCTATCCTAAATCCTAGAACGTTATTGGTTTAGTGACTATTCACTTCCTCTTTGACTAGCTCACGAAAAATCATCAGACCAAGCACATTAGACTCATCCTCAAGATATCTACCGCCCATATAGGTTTGGATATGTGAGGTCATGGTTTGTGCAAGTGTCGTGACTTTTATAGCAACTAGGGTTTCAGTTTTTTGGTTGTGTGAATGAAGATAAGAGAAACAAATATTGGCATTGGGTTTTTGGCGAGGATGTAAGTCGTTAGAGGCTTTTTGGGGGTGATCCAATCATGGTTTAAGGGCACAGATTTTAGGGCAGCAAAGTGAACATAGGGCAACGCGTTTTCATGGGTGGTTCAGGGTAGTTGTCAAGGGTGTGGACGAGTCGAGATCAGGAAGAGAAATTTAGATGTGCAAGCGATTTTCGGTTTCATGGAGCGTAGCTCCGTATCACTAGGAATTACTGCACCTATCATTGGGTTTGGGTTTCAATGATGTGTTTATATTTTGGTGATATTAGCTTTGAGGAAGATGATTTAGGTGGAAATTAACTTAAGTTAACTATTTAATTAGTTATTTGATTTCTTATTTTAATTCATTAACTTATATCGTACGTAACTTTCTCATACAAGGTCCGATTAGGACATCGTTTCTTCTATTGGACTAATATTGGCTAACTCTGCACTTAGGAGCAGGTTTGTGCTAATTTTGTTAAGGTGATTGATATGGCCTTTCACAGAACTGCAACTGTTAGTATAGTATATTATTGATGTTTCAAAATAGTTTTAAATTATAAAACCGAATTTTCTGGATAGTTGAGCCTCGTAAGTAATAAATAAAAAGACTAAAAAATGGTTTAAGTAGTTTTAACCAAAATATCTTATTTTCTCTCATCTCACCCATGTATGTGTTATTACATGCTATTTTGATCACACTGCTAAAATTAGACCATTTTGACACTTATTTTACTTTGATTACTACATATATGTTCTATTTAATTTATTAATATTGTTATGGATGCTTGCATGCTAGTTTAAAATTTTGTATGACTCTTAATTACATTGTTGAATTGTTTGCTTAATTTAGCTAAAAACGCTACTCGTAGGTGTTGACCAACTTTTTGGTAAAAGCTGTCATGGTTTGAGGAATCGAAGCCCAATATCCAGAAACTATCTTCAGCATCGGTCGATCGATCGATGGAGCAACTCACACTCCAAAAAGCCCAAGCAAGGTTCTGCCCAAGCCTGCTTCCTTCAAAGCCAACCTGAACCGTGGTTGACTTGAGTTTGTCTCCTTCAAACAATGACTCATCGAACTCAGAGGAATCACCCTTCTCGGCCGACCGAGTCAACATCTTCCCTCAAAATCGGATGGACCAAATATCTCGGATTCATCAGGAAATATCCAAATGACTCATTCATTACTCAGACCAATTCTCAAGGCAACAAAGGCGGTCAAACGCTACCGGTCAAAGCCCTTCTTTTGATACACCTCATCTCGGTTGCCATGTAAGCCACAATTCTCTAAGATACTATTAATTAGCAGTGGACCAGGTCTCACCGCCGCAACTACTTTCAATAATCGAGATCCACGTGTCCAATCTCTGAGAAAGAGGAAAGCCATGTGTCGGCCCGCTCAGCCCACTTCTTTTCCTAAAATACATCCAAGCTCAAAATGAAAGGGACTTTTTTTTTTGGGAGCTTTCTTCAACCTTTTTTGGCTACTTCAACTTTTGGCTGAACTTCTCCTCCTAAATCTAGACTTCTCCACGGATAAGTCTCACAGTAGCCAATTCATCTTCTTCTTTCTCAAGATAGAAAAAGCATTGCACTTATAATCAAAAGTAAATCAATATATATAAAGTATACGTAGGCACCATCTTTGCCGAATCACTATAAAAAGTCTTGCGTGTTCCTTGTTTTCTTTATTTTACCGCATTCTATAATCATTATTCGTGTGCTCTCCACACTACTGGGGTTGACTGTCACTAGTGACCAACTTTTGACATCAACACTCTGACGCGCCAGGAACGGGCATGCACCGACATACTCTATGACCTTCAGCTAGTTCCAATCCATGGTGAACAAGCGAAAGAAAGATGCAACATCTTCTCGCCCTACAAACGCTGATGCAGTCGAGGAAAACGCTGCAGAAGCAAGTCAGGAAGCCTCCTCTGATGAAGACGTGTCCCGATATCTTACACGGGACGACATGGACAAAATTATGACCGAGTTCAGAGGCTACATGACATCTCAGGATAAACTCCTCGAATGACAACAACAGTTGATGGATCACCTTCTCGCTCGGCTGGAAAAGGGATTTAACGCTTCAACATCAATTCCTCCACCGGGCGAGGCTGTGGCAATAATTAATCTTCGGTCTGCGGAAATCCAAGCCCCAAATCAGGTCACACCTTTGCTTCCTCCTGGCTCAACTCCACCTCCCGACCAATCACAGCCAGGAGTATCACTTCCAAAAACCAGCGCAGCCGCAGATTCACAGGAGGCCCGCGATCAAGATCTAGGTCGTTCGACTACTTTGCTTCTATTCTTGGAGACAGCTCGACCCCTTGGATCAATCGAGCAGCCAGTAGGACAGTTAGAATCAATGTCATTCCCATCACAATCCAGTATCTTACCGCAGACTCGTCTTATGACGCCTTTCCTTCAATAAAGAGCTGGTGGAGCCTTCCCTTCGAACTAGGGAGACCATTCTACCATACCGGTTCCCAGATTGGCGGAGGAAAACGCAACCGTAGACCCTTCTAACATCAATTCAGGCGGGGGCATCGAAGAGCCCCGAACATCACATGTTATGCTGGGTCAGCCCGGACCTTCCGTCATGGGTACGGCCTGGTCCAATTCTCATCAGGTTCAAGAGAGGCCAGCCACCTTCACTCAACTCTCGGAGGTCGAGCCCAACCAGTGGCCACCCTTACGAGCATGCTTTCGTTAGACCCCAGTGCTGGAGCTCTCCCAAATGCAGAGTTGTATTCATGGCAACGACTCCTCGGAGATAGAAGCCAGCTTGCAAGCATTGTCTTACGTTTCACCCGGGGCAATTTTTCTCAGCATGATATAGATAATATCCACCGCAGCCCCTTCACCAGGGAAATCAGGAATTCCCGCAATCCTCCAGACTCCAAGTTTCTAGCTATCGAAACCTACAACGGTCGAACTGACCCGACCATCCATCTCATACAATACATGCACCATATGGAAGTGCTCAGCGCATCGACCAATGTTATGGCCAAGTGCTTCCCACTCTTTGAAACACCCCACCTCCGTTAGGGTCACTCTCAAAGGGAATGCCCTAATTTTGGTGGAGGTTTATAAGTACAAGTCACAGATATACAAGACAGATATAAGAACACATATTTGTAAACAGCGGAAGAACAACAAACTTTTATTTCATAAAGTCAAATACGTGTTACAACAACATCCTTTCCAAAAACATAACATAACACTTTCATAATCTGTCTTGAGTACATTATTTAAAGAAGCATAAATAAAACGTAGATAAACTGCAAAAGCCCCATAGTGGATTGTCCAAAGCCATAGTTCAAAACAGGAAAGTCCAAGCAATACATTTCTCTTCTTCAAGCTGGATGTTGAGGTAGGTCAAGCTGCTGTGTTCCCTCCCTGAGGACCTGGGGGGGGGGGAACGGAAGAAAGAAGACGAAAGAAAAATAGAGTCAGACATAAAGCCTGAGTAAGTCTAGTACTATTTTGTCTATGAATAAAGAACTGGGTATGATAAGTATAAACAAGAAGTGGGCAAACACTATAAACTTGGTTAAGTTGTCTAGGGTCGAATATACTATCGTACCCCATATTAATCTCTGAACCCATATAAACTAGTCTTCCAACTGGCACCCCATAATAAGGGTGTTGTGATCCATTCTATGATAACCGGCTCCTACTCGCATAGTTACATGTGTCTTACGGCCCCCGATGTCTGTAGTTACCTATGCTGATCCCACCATGGGGTGTATCAAGTCCCATAGTGGCAACCCGACACAACCTTAGAGTGCACAGGTATGCTACTGGTGTCCAGTGCCTTATTTTTCTGCGCCGGAGTGTGTGCACGCCCGCACTCCGTTAGAACCTACACTGCTACACCACCGCCGTCGCTTTGACCTCTTACAATCAGCCCAGTAATCGTGCCCCACCCTGCCTAGTTTCAGGGTATCATGATACACCGTGTAGGGTTACTGCTGAAAAGGGTCCCCCGTTACTAGGTTTTCTATCTCTAGCCAACATGCTAAGTTGGTTAAGTGTTTTCTAACCTAACCCCACCAGTCCGTTTAGTTTAGCATGTTCCATTTTGATTAAGTCTTAGTCCACTTAATCCTAACAATCCTGATTCAGCCTTAATTGTCTTATTAAGGCCCTAACCTCTCACATTAGACAGGTATTGCTGTGGCTGCCTGTTGCCGGTTGGTTCCGGGCAGTCTTACGCCACAACTCAGTCTAACCTCGGGTCCTTATTGGGCTCCATGTTTAACCTCCCACATTGGATAGGTATTGTTGTGACTACTGGACAGCCGGGCGGTTCCGGGCAGGTTTACATCACAACTCAATCCAACCTCGGGTTAAACATATCGTATTTTCTACATTTATATATCTTGTCATTCTTCTTTATTTCTTATATGTAAATATTTGCGGCCCATTATTAAGTTAATGGTGTAAAGGTTACACCAATCATGGGCCCAACCAATACTTGAATTTTGGGCCCTTCCACTTTAGTTTTCATTCATTAGTAATTTTAACCCAACATTATTTTCCCCCGTTTTACACGTCCGTTTATATATATTGGGCTTAGCCTTTTAAAGCCCAATTTAGCCATGCGAAAAGGGGAGGCTTAAAGCGTGATTACATACACAAAGAGGGGAAGGTGAGCGCATGAACTTGCATATGACGTTGGAAATACATAATAGAAACTGGTGTACTTGCATAGTGGTAACATAGGTGACATGAATCAAAGCATGTGAACTTGTAATTGAGATATCATTATTGACCCATGAACCTATATTTTTACTTAGGCATAATGTCAAACATAAGCATGGCATAAATACTTTTAGCATAAACATGGCATAATGTCAAACATGGCATAAATACTTCTAGCATAAACATGGCATAATGTCAAACATAAGCATGGCATAAATACTTCTAGCATAAACATGGCATAATGTCAAACATAAGCATGGCATAAATACTTCTAGCATAAACATGGCATAATGTCAAACATAAGCATGGCATAAATACTTCTAGCATAAACATGGCATAATGTCAAACATAAGCATGGCATAAATACTTCTAGCATAAACATGGCATAATGTCAAACATAAGCATGGCATAAATACTTCTAGCATAAACATGGCATAGGTATAGTTAAATTTGTTCATGGCATAAATATAAACAAGTCATGTTCATAAGGTTTCTACATGTTTACAAAGAGGATACTTTGTTACTAACACAAAAGCATAGTTCAACTTAATTAAATTTAATCACATAACGATGGTATACTTATGCATAAATATTCCTAATCATGGTGTTTGCTTTTAACTTGCAAAAAAGGGATTTTTGTGTCTAACTTAGCCATGTCTCACATATGTCATCATATAATTCTTTTAAACAAGATAGACTTAATCATGAATTTCAATTATGCCCAATATCATTCATAGCCTAGCCATATTCATAAGTTTTGCAAAAGCATGACTTAATACATGGATTATGGTGTCAAAATTCCAACATAGTTTCATATGAACTATAACAACCAAACTTGTCTCAATTACTTGCAAAATGATTTATGCACAAAATAGACATCATGATGGCATAATAACAAAGCCCCAAACTTGCATGAATTTCAATCAACTACATACATGTAGCTTCAACATAGACTACATAATTTGCGCAATATTCCAAACGTATATTTGCATAGAACTACCGCATGTAGTTCTTTATAATTGAATGACATAATTCAGAATATCCAAAAGTATATAAATCGCACAAATACGAATTTCATTGCCACAATTCAAGCATACATATCTACACAATCATTTGTTCATACCAAAGTAATACTCTACTTACAATGGTTGCGGCAAATTCTCTAATTAAGAGATATGATTCCTTTGTTGAATTGATTAGCTTTAGGTTGCTTGAATTGCTTTAGGCTTTAGAACTTTCTCCCTAATCCTCTCTCTCTAGATGGCGGCTACTCTTAGTCGTTCCTCAGCAACATGGCGGCTATGCTCTTAATTTGAATGAATAGATTAGGGTTTAGTCTAGGGTTGTTTATATAGAGGTTAGGAATTGATTAGAACCATTGATGTTGCTAGGTTAGATCGTAGCCATTCATTAGATAGAGAGACCAATTAAAACTTGCCACCTAGCCCTAATGACAAAGCAACCCACAGAAATTCGACCAAACACAGACCAGGCCAACCAGGAGGGACTGGGTTCGATTTTCAAAAATTAAACTTTAAATTGAGCTGTTTTAGTCTATTTGAATTTTATCTATTGTATACATATATTTTTGCATATATATATATATATTCTCATATATATACATATATTTTCTTTATTTCCTTATATGTACGTTCTTATCCTTTCAAAATTTGAATTTGTATACGTACATGTATTTGCATGCTCAGTTGGCCCTCTCTAAAACAGAGATAAAAATTATGTCGCCGCCGGGGTTCGAACCCCCGACCTCCATGCTACAAATCCAATGCCTTAACCAACTGAGCTACAGAGGCTTTTGTTAATAAGTCTTAGAATAATAATAATTATTGTCCTCTCCTTACTTATCTTTTTTCATGTTTTGCTGTAATATTTAAATTAAAGATATCTTCTTCATACGTTATCCGTTTTGCGCAAACTCGGACTCTATCTCAAGCAGAATTCCGAGACGAACGCAATGGTGATGTCCGTTTCCCTTAATTTTTCTGTTACAATTTAATTATACTTTAATTTGTTAATTTACTGTTAACGGAAAAATCCGGGGTGTTACATTCTCCCCCACTTAAAAGGATTTCGTCCCCGAAATCTTCAAGTTTAGGAAGAATGTAAATCCTAACATCCAAACATCCATCTACTCATCCATCAAACACGAGCATCCATTGTCCTTAAAAGACTTCTAATGCTTCATGATCATATGCGAAGTGTGTGTGTTCATGAACTTATCTAATGCAAAATCAGGCGGTCTACTGATTCAGTTGACCTCCTTAATGCGAATCATGTAAGTGCCATGTATCCATTATGTATGCAGATTTTTCCTATTCATGATTCTACATGGGTGCACAATCTTTCATACAAATGCAACATCCATATGACAACACATTACAATTCAACCATATACGAGTGCAAACATATATGCATATGCAATATGAAGTGACTGAGCCGATCTAAAACCTAGATTGTGTGTGTATATGCAGCCACGAGCAACTACTAGCAATCACTTGCAACCACTTGCAACCATCATACATAACATGTTTCAATTACATGTTTTCATCCAAAAGGTTTCTATCTAAAAGATAAGGTCGAGGAGATATTCCTAAAAAGATAGATAAAAGCGCAACTTAAGGAAAAAGAAAGATCAAGGACGTACCCTCGAAAAGAAAATGGTAAGCAGTGCGTATTCTAGCTTCAGTTTCCCAAGTCGCGTCTCCCTCGGCGTCGCTCCACTGAACTTTGACGAGTTTGACTTCGCGGTTGCGTAGCTTCTTCACTTCCGTTCCTAGTATGCGGGTTGGAACTTTTCTTATGGTTGCTTCGCGCTCCACTTCGGCCTCTTCGAGGATATTTGGCTCTACCACTTCAGCAGACTCATGTAGACATTTTCGGAGATGTGAAACGTGAAAGACGTTGTGAACTCCGACCAATTTTTTTCGGGTAGCTCTAATCTATAGGTCATTTTCCAAATTTTCTCAATGATAGGAAATGGTCCTACCTAAAGGTATAGTCGAATGATAGAAGCAAGTAAAAATTTTGTGCCCATTAGGCAATGTCAAAACTGGAAATCTATGCCACATATATATTGATTAGGAGAAGAACTCTCTAAGCATCAGCCCCGAAGACCGAAATCAACATCAGACTGACACCCAAAGAATTAATCAACCCAACCACCACATATGATTCTAGGAAACTAAGCATGATGGACTCCTTTTAGGTCACAAGGGAGTCCCTTCCTAAGTCCAACTATGTTGCCAAATGTACTTACTAAGGTGATTCTTTACAACTCATGCATAAGTGAAATGAACCTTCAGCCTTAGTGGCGAACACTCCTGGAGTACCCTATTCTGAAATGCTCCACCTAATGAACCCCTTCTCTAGAAGCTCTCTAATCTGTTTACTGAGCTCTTTTCTTTCTCGTGGAGCCATGTGTCTAACGGGCAACGCAACGGGCTTTGCATTATCTACAAGATATATACGGAAGTCTATTTCCCGCTTCGGAGGCAAGCCCTTCACCTCTTCGAAGACATCCGGATATTCCCGGACCACTCTATCTGATTGCAAATTTTCAACAGAGGCATCTAGCGATTCAAGATAACTAAGCATAACCGCATACGAGGGATTACAAGAAATTTCCAAAGTATTACCGAGCTGGGTTAGGAGCCTAACAACCCTTTTCTCACAATCAAGGATGGCCCCATTACTGGATAGCCAATCCATACCCAAAATCAAACCATAACCCGAAAAGCCCAAAACAAAGGCACTACATTGAAATTCAACACTTAGAATAGAAATTTTCAAATCCAGACAGATCATAGACAAATGAGCTGGGCCCCCAATTGGGTTTGAAACAATTAAGGGGTCCTCTACCATACTAGTTTTTAGGTGCAGAGATTCTACTAAAGCAGACGAGATAAAGGAGTGTGATGCGCCAGAATCAAATAAAGTGCGAACGGGGTGATCATAAAGATAAACTACACTTTCTACAGAAGTATTTATACCTCGCCGTTGCAATGGTGGCGCTTCTAGCACATGAACCTGTGCTCCTGGGGTGGATCCAGCCCCCTGCCCTCGTTTCCTTGGGCAGTCCTTAGCCCTGTGGCCTGTCTGACCGCAAGAAAAGCACCCACCATTTTCCTTGGCCTTCTTTTTCCGGCAGTCCTTTACTAAGTGCCCCACTTTGCCACAGAATTTACACGTCCTCTTCTCTCGGGACTTGTTGTCTTTCCCGCCCTTCTCAAAGTCTGTCTTCTCATGGCAGTCTTTGCTGATGTGTCCAGTCTCCCCACAATGAAAACATTCTCCTTGCTTTCTTTTCCTCTTTCTACAATCTTTGGCTATGTGCCCCTCCGTACCACAAAAATTACATTTCCTTTTTTCTCGTTTCTTATTATTACTGTTACGATCCTTTCTTGTTTGACTATTATTCGTCTTCCTACTCTGGGACTCTTCCGCTTGCTGGTTCACGTGGAGGAGGAGAAGTGAAAGCGTCAGCAGTTGGGGAGTAAGGTCTCCAGACATGCTGAAACAGAAAGGATAGATTCAAAACGAAGGATAGAAGATAGTACCTATGGATTTGGGGGGACTTTGCCTTTTTAAAATAAAATAACATTTTTCTTTTAAAAATGCTTCTTTAAATTTCCTTTTTGAAAATAAATTTTCAAAACTTTTTATCTTATCTAGTAAACCTATGCTCTGATACCAAGTGAAACACCCCACCTCCGTTAGGGTCACTCTCAAAGGGAATGCCCTAATTTTGGTGGAGGTTTATAAGTACAAGTCACAGATATACAAGACAGATATAAGAACACATATTTGTAAACAGCGGAAGAACAACAAACTTTTATTTCATAAAGTCAAATACGTGTTACAACAACATCCTTTCCAAAAACATAACATAACACTTTCATAATCTGTCTTGAGTACATTATTTAAAGAAGCATAAATAAAACGTAGATAAACTGCAAAAGCCCCATAGTGGATTGTCCAAAGCTATAGTTCAAAACAGGAAAGTCCAAGCAATACATTTCTCTTCTTCAAGCTGGATGTTGAGGTAGGTCAAGCTGCTGTGTTCCCTCCCTGAGGACCTGGGGGGGGGGGAAACGGAAGAAAGAAGACGAAAGAAAAATAGAGTCAGACATAAAGCCAGAGTAAGTCTAGTACTATTTTGTCTATGAATAAAGAACTGGGTATGATAAGTATAAACAAGAAATGGGCATGCACTATAAACTTGGTTAAGTTGTCTAGGGTCGAATATACTATCGTACCCCATGTTAATCTCTGAACCCATATAAACTAGTTTCCCACTGGCACCCCATAATCAGGGTGATGTGATCCATTCTATGATGATCGGCTCCTACTCGCATAGTTACATGTGTCTTACGGCCCCCGATGTCTGTAGTTACCTATGCTGGTCCCACCATGGGGTGTATCAAGTCCCATAGTGGCAACCCGACACAACCTTAGAGTGCACAGGTATGCTACTGGTGTCCAGTGCCTTATTTTTCTGCGCCGGAGTGTGTGCACGCCCGCACCCCGTTAGAACCTACACTGCTACACCACCGCCGTCGCTTTTGACCTCTTACAATCAGCCCAGTAATCGTGCCCCACCCCGCCTAGTTTCAGGGTATCCTGATACACCTTTTAGGGTTACTGCTGAAAAGGGTCCCCCGTTACTAGGTTTTCTATCTCTAGCCAACATGCTAAGTTGGTTAAGTGTTTCCTAACCTAACCCCACCAGTCCGTTTAGTTTAGCATGTTCCATTTTGATTAAGTCTTAGTCCACTTAATCCTAACAATCCTGATTCAGCCTTAATTGTCTTATTAAGGCCCTAACCTCTCACATTAGACAGGTATTGCTGTGGCTGCCTGTTGCCGGTTGGTTCCGGGCAGTCTTACGCCACAACTCAGTCTAACCTCGGGTCCTTATTGGGCTCCATGTTTAACCTCCCACATTGGATAGGTATTGTTGTGACTACTGGACAGCCGGGCGGTTCCGGGCAGGTTTACATCACAACTCAATCCAACCTCGGGTTAAACATATCGTATTTTCTACATTTATATATCTTGTCATTCTTCTTTATTTCTTATATGTAAATATTTGCGGCCCATTATTAAGTTAATGGTGTAAAGGTTACACCAATCATGGGCCCAACCCATACTTGAATTTTGGGCCCTTCTACTTTAGTTTTCATTCATTAGTAATTTTAACCCAACATTATTTTCCCCCGTTTTACACGTCCGTTTATATATATTGGGCTTAGCCTTTTAAAGCCCAATTTAGCCATGCGAAAAGGGGAGGCTTAAAGCGTGATTACATACACAAAGAGGGGAAGGTGAGCGCATGAACTTGCATATGACGTTGGAAATACATAATAGAAACTGGTGTACTTGCATAGTGGTAACATAGGTGACATGAATCAAAGCATGTGAACTTGTAATTGAGATATCATTATTGACCCATGAACCTATATTTTTACTTAGGCATAATGTCAAACATAAGCATGGCATAAATACTTTTAGCATAAACATGGCATAATGTCAAACATGGCATAAATACTTCTAGCATAAACATGGCATAATGTCAAACATAAGCATGGCATAAATACTTCTAGCATAAACATGGCATAATGTCAAACATAAGCATGGCATAAATACTTCTAGCATAAACATGGCATAATGTCAAACATAAGCATGGCATAAATACTTCTAGCATAAACATGGCATAATGTCAAACATAAGCATGGCATAAATACTTCTAGCATAAACATGGCATAATGTCAAACATAAGCATGGCATAAATACTTCTAGCATAAACATGGCATAGGTATAGTTAAATTTGTTCATGGCATAAATATAAACAAGTCATGTTCATAAGGTTTCTACATGTTTACAAAGAGGATACTTTGTTACTAACACAAAAGCATAGTTCAACTTAATTAAATTTAATCACATAACGATGGTATACTTATGCATAAATATTCCTAATCATGGTGTTTGCTTTTAACTTGCAAAAAAGGGATTTTTGTGTCTAACTTAGCCATGTCTCACATATGTCATCATATAATTCTTTTAAACAAGATAGACTTAATCATGAATTTCAATTATGCCTAATATCATTCATAGCCTAGCCATATTCATAAGTTTTGCAAAAGCATGACTTAATACATGGATTATGGTGTCAAAATTCCAACATAGTTTCATATGAACTATAACAACCAAACTTGTCTCAATTACTTGCAAAATGATTTATGCACAAAATAGACATCATGATGGCATAATAACAAAGCCCCAAACTTGCATGAATTTCAATCAACTACATACATGTAGCTTCAACATAGACTACATAATTTGCGCAATATTCCAAACGTATATTTGCATAGAACTACCGCATGTAGTTCTTTATAATTGAATGACATAATTCAGAATATCCAAAAGTATATAAATCGCACAAATACGAATTTCATTGCCACAATTCAAGCATACATATCTACACAATCATTTGTTCATACCAAAGTAATACTCTACTTACAATGGTTGCGGCAAATTCTCTAATTAAGAGATATGATTCCTTTGTTGAATTGATTAGCTTTAGGTTGCTTGAATTGCTTTAGGCTTTAGAACTTTCTCCCTAATCCTCTCTCTCTAGATGGCGGCTACTCTTAGTCGTTCCTCAGCAACATGGCGGCTATGCTCTTAATTTGAATGAATAGATTAGGGTTTAGTCTAGGGTTGTTTATATAGAGGTTAGGAATTGATTAGAACCATTGATGTTGCTAGGTTAGATCGTAGCCATTCATTAGATAGAGAGACCAATTAAAACTTGCCACCTAGCCCTAATGACAAAGCAACCCACAGAAATTCGACCAAACACAGACCAGGCCAGCCAGGAGGGACTGGGTTCGATTTTCAAAAATTAAACTTTAAATTGAGCTGTTTTAGTCTATTTGAATTTTATCTATTGTATACATATATTTTTGCATATATATATATATATTCTCATATATATACATATATTTTCTTTATTTCCTTATATGTACGTTCTTATCCTTTCAAAATTTGAATTTGTATACGTACATGTATTTGCATGCTCAGTTGGCCCTCTCTAAAACAGAGATAAAAATTATGTCGCCGCCGGGGTTCGAACCCCCGACCTCCATGCTACAAATCCAATGCCTTAACCAACTGAGCTACAGAGGCTTTTGTTAATAAGTCTTAGAATAATAATAATTATTGTCCTCTCCTTACTTATCTTTTTTCATGTTTTGCTGTAATATTTAAATTAAAGATATCTTCTTCATACGTTATCCGTTTTGCGCAAACTCGGACTCTATCTCAAGCAGAATTCCGAGACGAACGCAATGGTGATGTCCGTTTCCCTTAATTTTTCTGTTACAATTTAATTATACTTTAATTTGTTAATTTACTGTTAACGGAAAAATCCGGGGTGTTACACTCTTCCTCACAGATATAGCCAGCATGTGGTTTCGGCAGAAAACAACAGAGTCGATCAACAGCTGGAACACAATGTTAACCCGCTTCATCGAGCAGTTCAGAGTTCACATCTCCCGACCAAAGTGTGTCATTTCTTGACCTTCATCAAGCAATGTCCAGGAGAGACACTTCGATCTTTCCTCAAGAGATTCAACACTGCCTTAGCATCAGTTGATCGACCCAAGCCATTGATGGTGCTTATGGCCACGATCGCAGGTGTTTAAAACCGATCAGAATTCTCAATCTCTTTGACCAGATATCCTCCCAAGGACATAGAAGATTTCTATGCAGAGGCCGAGCAATTCCTCCGATAAGAAGATGCCAACATTGAGATGGAGAGCCTTGAGGTCCTCGCCACCAAACAAGGAGGTCCATCCAACACCAATGGCCAGAACAAAGGAAGAGGAAAGGCTCCAACGAATGAATGCAACGTACGACCTCAGAGAGAGAATAAGTACGATCAATATACTGAGCTCAACTCTTCCTTGCTTGACATCTACCTTGATGTACGAGGGTCCCTACCTTCCCCAAAACATCCTCGAAGAGAGCCAACCCGGAAAGAGCTCGACTCTGGAAAGCACTGCATGTTTCATAACATTGTCGGTCACAACACCAGTGAATGCAGGCACCACGCGCTCTCATCGAGGATAGGGTCAGGCGAGGGGAGCTTCCCAAATATGTCAAGAGGAACACACAGGCCATGCCGCCACAATCTTCTGCCCGTGTTCCTCAAGCCGGTCTTCGGGCTCCTAGAAACGAAAAGGACCCGAGCCTAGCACTCGCGGCATCATCATTAATTAATGAGATTTTGATTTCTTATTTTCACTCTATTTTCATTTCTTTCAATAAAAAGGATGTGGTGATGTACACATGTACGGATTAAGGATTTAGCTCCTAGGCCTGCTCTGGAATCAACATTTATCCTCTTAGAATTTATTCTTCTAATAGTTCTTTAGTAAACAGTGATCTTTCTTTCGCAAACATGGATTATGTTTGAATGATATAGATCAAGCATGACTAACGCTGACCAACCTGAATATGGTCAATGCTAACCCATCATCCGTAACGCACGATCAAAAGCCAGCCACCATAACCAAACCTACTCCTTAAGCCGAGCATGGTTAGATTTCTTTAAGCCAAGTATGGATTGTATTCTCCCTCTCTTTAAACTGAGTGTATTCTCCACTCATTAAGAATTAGCAAATGACCTTATATAAGTTGAGCATGGTTAACACTTGCCATAAGCCGAGTATGGTTAATACTCGCCACCTCTGTAAGCCGAGTATGGTTAATACTTGCCACCTCTGTAATCCGAGTATGGTTAACTAATACTTGCCATCCCTCTAAGCCAAGTGTAAATATTGCTCGCCCTTATCTTCAAGCCGAATATGCTTAATACTCGCTCAAACGAGATCAAAGCCTTCTCCAAACGGAGAATGGCCCGCATAATCTTTTGCAGGTGATGGCGCTTATGACCGAGGTTGACAATTATTTTCTCGGCCTTAATACGGTCTTCGATGGTTGTCGGTTTTCTGACCATAATGTGATCTATCTCGATCGTCGGTTTTCTGGTCTTAATACAACCATCGGGACCGTCGGACTTCTGGCCTTAAATATGGTTTAGCGCAACCATCGCTACCCACAAATTGGACTTCGATGCAAGAATCAGAACATACCTCTTTTACCAAGAAAGATGTATTCTGAGGGGCAAAGTGTTGACCAACTTTTTGGCAAAAGCTGCCACGGTTCAACGAATCGAAGCCCAATATCCAGAAACTATCTTCAGCATCGGTCGACAGAGCAACTCACACTCCAGAAAGCCTAAGCAAGATTCCGCCCAAGCCTACTTCCTTCAAAACTAACCCGAACCGAGGCTAACTTGGGTTAGTCTCCTTCTCGACCGACCGAGTCAACCGCTTCCCTCAGAATCAGATCGACCAAATATCTCGGATTCATCAGGAAATATCCAACTGAGTCATTCATTACTCAGACCAATTCTCAAGGCAACAAATGCGGTCAAACGCTACCGGCCAAATCTGTACTTTTGATACACCTCACCTCGGTTGCTACGTAAGCCACAATTCTCGAGGATGCTATTAATCAGCAATGGATCGGGTCCTACCGTCGCAACTACTTCCAATAATCGTGCTCCACGTGTCCAAGCTCCGAAAAAGAGGAAAGCCATGGGGCAGCCCGCTTAGCCTACTTCTTCACCTATAAATACATCCAAGCTCAAAATGGAAAGGGAAATTTTTTTCTTGGAGCTTTCTTCAACCTTTTTTGGCTACTTCAACTTTTGGCTGAACTTCTCCTCTTAAATCTAGACTTCTCCATGGCTAAGTCTCACAATAGCCAATTCTTCTTCTTCTTTCTCAAGTCAGAAAAAGCATTGTACTTGTAATCAAAAGCAAATCAATACATATAAAGTGGACGTAGGCATCATCTTTGTCGAACCACTATAAAAAGTCTTGCGTGTTCCATGTTTTCTTTATTTTACCGCATTCTATAATCATTATTCGTGTGCTCTCCGCATGATTGGGGGTTGACTGTCACTAGTGACCAACTTTTGACGTCAACCGTAGGCAATATAATTTAGAGAAATCTCATTCACTGGAGTTTGGGTGTTTACCAATCAAGTGCACAAGTTAGTACGTATTGATTGAGAGCACTAGGATGATAGGTCCGAATGAATGGGATAAATTCTCAAAGAAGCTTTGGAGCGCACAGATGGATTTGACGTTGGAGCAGTATTGGTCCTTAGCGACTAATTGCAGCATATTCGACGATGGAGCGATACTATAGCTTGATGACCCATCTAAAGACGAAGGGCATACTTAATAGCGAGTTTAGGTTTTGAGACGAATGATGTACGGTTTCACTTGATGTGTATTTATTCAATTTTGGTTAAATACATGATTAGAGTGGTCATTATCAACTATAGTGGAGTAGTCAATATTGACTACTATTGTTGATGGCCATTCTGGCCAATTTAGCATGGATAATGATGTGGTTTCGAGGAGCAGAATGTGATGGCGCATTCGATAGTGGGTTCGACGTGATGGCTCTTCGACTAGTGGTCTTGGCATAAGGCAAGGATGCGGTGCTTCAATACAATGTTTTGTTATTCGATGAGGGTGATTCCATGATAGGGATCGACTCATCTACGATGGATTGTCTTAGTGAGGTACTTTGAGTCAAGATGATGGGATTATTAGAGAAGAGTTTTGGGGACGTTGACATTATACTACCGACGATGGCTCCAGAATGATGCTTGAACTATGGTAGTTTCGAGGAAGGCTGCAAGGGAAATCTAGGACGAAATTTATTACGGTGTAACGACCCGCATTTTTACTCATTTCAAACTGACAAAAACTCGAACCCACGATGATTCAACGCAAGAAAAAATACGTTTCATTAGGGTTCATCAGAGCCAAACACAGCGGAATACAAAACTCTCAACGGAATAGATAAAATATAATATGAAAATATCATTGCAGTGGAAATTTTTTTTGAAACAAAAACATTTTAAAATAAAAGACTGATTTTGCATACCTTTGTCGGCTTAACCTAATATACCGATAATAGAGTACGTCCGGCCTTAATATGAAGCCTCGATTCTCTACGGAACTCCAAGTCTTCAAGCTTTCTTCTTGGAAACACTCGCTCGGATCTGACCCGAGCAACAAACATTCGGGTCAGGCTTGGGTTATATCAATTATAAAATAATGTAATCAAACCTAACTATAGCGACCATAACCAAACACAACAACCATTCATCCATAGAAACTGTAACAACTCGTATTTCGATAACATGTTAAAACGAGAATCAAGGAAGAATTTAATTTTAAATTCTGAATCAAGTAAAACGGGCTATGCCATTGCGTTCGTCTCGGAAAAATACGCGAAATAGAGTCTGAAATTTTGTAAATCGGAGTCCGTATGACCCGGTTAAGGCCCAAAGAAGATTTCTGGAAATTTGAATTTCGGAAACAGTTTTTGAAATCAGATCTGGGGCTAGGCGGGAAGTTTCCCCGCCTAGGCCATGTCGACAGGGCTGTCGACAGGCCTGTCGACATGGGCCCAGACCAAGTCGACAGCCCTGTCGACTTGCCTGTCGACAGGGGGTGGCCGGGCAGTTTTGCCTGGCGCACCACTTTGGGTCTTGGTCTGGTCTTGTGGCCTGGTTCTAGAGAATTCCGGGATCTGATGGTTCTGATCTATCCTAGGGTTAATCTAAGGGCCTAAAACTATCCTAATCTCTATAAAAAGACCCTAAACCTAACCTAAATCCCTAAAAATCAAACCTAGCAACTAAGTGCTGCCAAAATCAATCTTGATCATGGCCTCCATCTCAAATCCCTAGAGCCTATGCACTCAAATCAAGTTCAAATCAAAAGGTGCAAGCTTGCTACACCAAATCAAGGCCAAATCAACATTTCTATGCGAGTTCCATGACGATTCTTCTACAAAGGAGGCACCTTTCTTAGCCAAGATGATTCATGCTCCTTTCCCTAGGCCTAACTATGTAAGTTCTAGCTACTTTTAGATGGAAACGGTAGTTTTGATAATGACATGGGATAAAATGAGGCTAAACATGATTATGCGAACCTATATGAACCTTACCTTGCCTCTTATGTTCATGTTTATGATTTTAGGCCATGTGAATGACTTAATCATGCCTCTCATGCTATGCATAACCTAGTTTAACTTGCAAGTTTGGATCTTTATGCATGAAATGCTAGCATGAACCTTTAGGAACCATTTTACTTGTGAAACATTGGCTAAGACTAGATTTTGGGGCTTATGCATGTTTATGAACCCAAACCCCTTATGCTAACATGCAAGTTTGTGGCCAAATCCTTTATGAGATTATGCATGCTCGTGGCCAATCCCCTCTTTTAAGTTGTGCATGTTTATGGCCAAACCCTTTTTGATAATATGCATATTTGTGGCCGAATCCCCTTGTGACATTTTGTGTGTTTGTGGCCAAAACCCTTTTTATGACACTATGCATGTTTGAGGCCAATTTGTAGCCATAGTATTCCTACTATGTTGACTCGTCTATACTTACGTTGGAAACACGTTTTGGGGTTAGGTTAGACGAGCGTGAATATACATGAGAAACTTAACTTGAAGTTCCATGAAATATGATGTGAAACATGATTTGGGTTAAATGGGTATAACATGACAACATGCAACATTGAATATAGCATGTAAGTTAACATGTAAATATGCATAAAAACGTAAGCTTGGGAATTTACCTATTAAGTTAGGTCTACCCATTGGGAATTTACCTATTAAGTTAGGTCTACCCAATTGCTTGAAAACTTGACTATGAACATGACACTAGACTAAACATGAAAGTGGCCAACTCGAGGTTGGGTTGAGTTTGCAACGTAAAACTACCCGGAACCGACCGGCCTAACTAGTAGTTGCAAACAATAGGACTCAATGTGAGAAGTTGGTCATGTTGTGCTTGAACCCGAGGTTAGACCAAGTTGTGGTGTAAATCTACCCGGACCCGCCCGGCTTAACTAGTAACCACAACAAAGTCTAATGTGAGAGGTTGGGGTGCATTAAATAATTAATGCCACATAATAGGGTTAAGTTAATTTGATTAATGAGGCTTAACCAAATATGATATGGACAATTGGGTTAAGTAATTTGGTTAGGCTAATGATACTTAACAAAACATGATAAGCTTGGGTAGGTTAAGTAACTTGATTTGCCTAATGACACTTGACCATTTTTATACGACAAGTGGACGGGATTAAGTTAACCAACACTTAATCAATCCAACCCGATAACGTAATAAGGTTAAGTAAATTTTCTTAATGACACTTAACCGTATAATACAGTTAATGGATGGGGTTAAGATTAGACTTAACTAATCTAAACATGGTAATCGGATGGGGTTAAGTTAGCCTAGACTTAATTAATCCAACTTGGTAATTTAATGGGGTTAAGTTAAACACTTAACTAATTTAACACGATGATTTGATGAGGTTAAGTGACCTATACTTAACCAATCTAACTCGTTAATTTGATAAGGTTAAGTTAACCTATACTTAACCAATCTAACGTGAAAACATGATAAGGCTAAGTCACGAATCGTTTGAATGCGCTTGACCAATATGACTCAGTAATTAGATAAGGTCAAGTTAATATATATGCTGAACCAATCTAAAATGATAATTAGACGAGGTTAAGTTATGGATTGCCTAATATACTTAGCCAACTTGACACATGGTTTGTAGGGTTAAGTCTTGGACTTGGATACTTAGCCAATTTTGGACATGGTTTGTAGACGAGCTAAGTTATGAGCTTAAGCGACACTTAACCCATTAGATAAACCCTAATTCGGAGGATTAGGTAAATAACCATAGTTAACAAGGATTATGGAAATAAGGCTAAGTGGTAAACCTTAGTTAAGGGAAACTAAGTAATAATTCTTAGTCAAGGAAATTTGGACCATTTCTTAGATAGATTAGTAACCCGATACGTCAGGTCAACGGTTAAGTATGCGTGTAGGAGCAGGCTATCTGATTTAGATAAAGGCTCCAACGAACTGGGTAACGAAGCAGCGGCTTCGGGGAACGTGAGGATATTCTTGGGATCCCTCTATGAGCTGCCAGGTCATTATACTAGGCTCACGAGAGGTTGAGGTCTGCGGTAGAAGAACCAAGAATATGCCTTGGTTGCTATGCGAGCGACCTAAAGACTGGGGTGGATAGCAGTGAGTCGATGAATACATAAGGTGCCCGAGATAGCAAGTTCGTCGATCATCTACCATCTTGAGTCAAGCGTGTACGTACGGAAAGGCAGGGAACACCCAACAGACCATAATTGCTATCTAATTATGGGTGAGGTAGGCCGTAGGATTTGGGCTGGCCGGAGTGTAGTTCTCATGCAGGATTTTCTCTTGTGTTGCCTTTCACTAGTTGAGGGAGGGGTCTCGTGGGACCATAGCCACGTGTAGAAAAGCAGACCTTAGTATCTGCATCGGCAGATAAATCTAAAGCTCCCGACCGAGTCCTGTATTTCTTGTTTTGCCCTGGGACAGGACTCGGATGGCACGATGTGATACATGTGCAGACAGTTATAGAAAAACGAATCACGATGAATGCGTGGGAAAAAGGGCGCGGTTGACGGTCAACGTAATCCCTAGTGGCCTAGGTGGTTGAACCCAAACCGAAATACGAAAGCGTGCAATAGATAAGCGTAATCCCTAGTAGTGCTAGGTGGCGTAAGTCCTAGTAGTTCAAACGATGATTCATATGGAAGAGCCTAGCTAGAACAAGGGTATCAGTCCAAACGGTTTCAAGGATAATACGACATGAGGAAGCCCGTACGAGGTACGGCAAAGGACTGAACTTATATACATGGAAAGAAACATATGATTTGAGTAACCTATATACGCGATATATTAGGTTGACATGGACCAATTCATGGCATGGGGCAAGGAACATTCATGGTTAACACATGATGCGGGTAGGGATACTAGTACGAGAGGTGCAGAGCAAATATACATGTGAGAACTCGGAAGAATATACATAATAGATACCGTGGGATGTTAGACGGGGTAGATACCTTGGGATAATGTACTCGATAAAAATCTGACGATGTGATACCTTGACTTATCATAACACCGTAGCTTATCATGATACCTTAGTTTACCTTGCCACAGTAGTTCAACCGGCTACCCTGGTTTATCTATCTTGTAGTTATCCTTATGTTTACTTTCAGTTTATGCATGTCATGTTACCTTTACCTGTTTTTATACTGGAAGTAGATAGGACTTACTCAGTCTTTTTGACTGACCCGTTTTGTTTCGCCTCTTTTCTTCCGTTTCCCCCCCCAGGTTTCAGGGAGGAAACAATGCTGTTTAGTTCGGACTTCTTCTGCTTGGAGGTCATCATGGATGGCTTGGACTTCTCTTGGCTATGGCTACTTTACTGTTTTTACTTGGGGAATAATTTATTAAAAAGTCTTTATGCTTCTTTACCATTGCAAGACAGGTTTTGATGTACTCTGATGTAAAAGGATTTAGACCTTATTTATTCATGTTATGAAAGTTTGATTTTACTTCCGCTATTTATATATGTTCTGTCTTGTGATATTTCTGTGCATGTTTACCAATAATGCCCCTCTAAAGCTAGTGCATTCCTTTGCGAGTGACCCTAGCGAAGGCAGGGTGTTACATTTGGTATCAGAGCAGAAGGTTACTAGACTGGGCAAAAGTTTTTAAAGACCTTCTGAAAATTATTTGAAAAACCTTTTACAAAGAAGCATTTTTCAAGAAAATTTTCTTTTAAAAAGAAAAAGGCTGTTCGCCAAAGGCCATTAGCATTATCCTTGTTTCCTTGATTGAATCTCTTTTCCTTTCTTTCCTCCATCTGTAGTCACAGTGGTTTCGACTGCGACTAGTCTTTCTAGCTGCGTAAGTATTTTCCGTACGATGGAGGTGGTTCTCGAGAGACCGTTGCAGGGTTATGCATGAAAGGATAGTAAGAACAAGGATAAAGGATACGAGCTCAGGGATAAGCAACATGTTGGTATGGCTGAGTCCTAAAAGAAGGGAGGAAGATGAACAATGAAACCCATGACGAGAGAGTACCTTTGGCATGGTGAAACGGGACAGATAGTTAAGTATCATGGAACAGGTACAAGATCATTCGGAGGGCAATAGTATGCTCTCATTTCTAGGGGACCTCAGAAGGAGGGTAACGATCTTGTTAAAGGTTTAGCTTTTCTTCTCTATCATCCTGTAGGGACTTTGTTTTGATCACCGCATCTTTTAAGTCCGCTTCGATAGTTGAGTCTCTGCACCTTAGTACTAGTATAATAGAGGATCCCGTTTTTGTCTCAAGTCCTATTGGAAGGTCGGTCCATTTATTCATGACTGGATGGATTTGAGAGTGCCTATGTTTTTGGAACTATGGATGGATTCTAGGGATGAAGTGGTTATCCAGTAAGGGGTGCCACTCTCGGTTTTAGAAGGAGGGTAGTTAGACTCTTGGCTCGCTTGGTAATACCCTTGAAGTAACGCGTAACCTTTCGGGTTCTGTCATGATTAGTTACTTAGAAACCCTAGATGCCTTTGTTGGAAATTAGAAACCCGATCGAGTGGTGTCCGCTAATAAAACGGATGGTGTACTTCGCGTATGTATGGGTTATGGGAATTACCCTAGTAAGTGCGCATGGTAACCTGTTTGCTTTCAAGGGAAAGTTTTTCTACGTGGAATACCTTGCGGTGCGAGGTTCAGGATTCACAAGTAAATTTTGGAAAGCTCGCATGGAATCATGAGTACGCAGTCCTGTTTGCACCAAGTATTCTAGAAGGAGAATAAGTATAAGTAGAACGAGAGGCGACGAGGAAATGAGTTCCAACTCATGTTATGGAAACAGGAAATAAGAAGCTGCGAAATCGTGAAGTAAAAAGGGGCGGTCAAGGCACGATGGAACTAAGCTCAAGGTAATGCGACTCAGAAGACTGAAGACTAAATACGTGCATGATATCTCTTTTGGGAATATATCCTCGATCCCTGTTTTTCTGTTGAGCTTGCTTGTAGGCTATCTTTTATGGATATCCTCTCGGTCCTGTCTCTGTTACAAACCCCGTACGGAGTTTGTTTTGTTTATCTTCTCGACCCTGTTTCAGGGAATCTTAGGTAGAACCCTATGGATGTAAACATGTATTTGAAACATGTTATGGTTGATATGGGTGCAAATGGTTGCAAGTGGTTGCTCGTGGATGCGCGAATTTACATTAGATATTAGCTCGACTCGGTCACATTTCATATTGCATATGCACGAGTATTTATACTTGTTTATGGATGAAATTGAATGTGTTATCATGCGGATGTTGCATATGGATGAATGTTTGTGCACGCATATAGTGTATATGACTAGGACTATTTGCATACATGATGGATTCATGGCACTAAACATGTTTTTGCATTCAAAAGATTTTTTCAGGCCTGATCATTAGCATTAGCTAAGGAACATGTACACACACGTTTTGCATACATTCATAAAGCATTAGAAGTCGTCTAAGGACAATGGTTGCTTGTGGATGATGGTTTGAGTAGATGGATGATGGATGGTAGGATATGTTCTTCCCAACTTGGAGATTTCGGGGACGAAATCCTAAAAGGTGGGGAGAATGTAACAACTCGTATTTCGATAACATGTTAAAACGAGAATCAAGGCAGAATTTAATTTTAAATTCTGAATCAAGTAAAACGGGCTATGCCATTGCGTTCGTCTCGGAAAAATACGCGAAATAGAGTCTGAAATTTTGTAAATCGGAGTCCGTATGACCCGGTTAAGGCCCAAAGAAGATTTCTGGAAATTTGAATTTCGGAAACAGTTTTTGAAATCAGATCTGGGGCTAGGCGGGAAGTTTCCCCGCCTAGGCCATGTCGACAGGGCTGTCGACAGGCCTGTCGACAGGCCTGTCGACATGGGCCCAGACCAAGTCGACAGCCCTGTCGACTTGCCTGTCGACAGGGGGTGGCCGGGCAGTTTTGCCTGGCGCACCACTTTGGGTCTTGGTCTGGTCTTGTGGCCTGGTTCTAGAGAATTCCGGGATCTGATGGTTCTGATCTATCCTAGGGTTAATCTAAGGGCCTAAAACTATCCTAATCTCTATAAAAAGACCCTAAACCTAACCTAAATCCCTAAAAATCAAACCTAGCAACTAAGTGCTGCCAAAATCAATCTTGATCATGGCCTCCATCTCAAATCCCTAGAGCCTATGCACTCAAATCAAGTTCAAATCAAAAGGTGCAAGCTTGCTACACCAAATCAAGGCCAAATCAACATTTCTATGCGAGTTCCATGACGATTCTTCTACAAAGGAGGCACCTTTCTTAGCCAAGATGATTCATGCTCCTTTCCCTAGGCCTAACTATGTAAGTTCTAGCTACTTTTAGATGGAAACGGTAGTTTTGATAATGACATGGGATAAAATGAGGCTAAACATGATTATGCGAACCTATATGAACCTTACCTTGCCTCTTATGTTCATGTTTATGATTTTAGGCCATGTGAATGACTTAATCATGCCTCTCATGCTATGCATAACCTAGTTTAACTTGCAAGTTTGGATCTTTATGCATGAAATGCTAGCATGAACCTTTAGGAACCATTTTACTTGTGAAACATTGGCTAAGACTAGATTTTGGGGCTTATGCATGTTTATGAACCCAAACCCCTTATGCTAACATGCAAGTTTGTGGCCAAATCCTTTATGAGATTATGCATGCTCGTGGCCAATCCCCTCTTTTAAGTTGTGCATGTTTATGGCCAAACCCTTTTTGATAATATGCATATTTGTGGCCGAATCCCCTTGTGACATTTTGTGTGTTTGTGGCCAAAACCCTTTTTATGACACTATGCATGTTTGAGGCCAATTTGTAGCCATAGTATTCCTACTATGTTGACTCGTCTATACTTACGTTGGAAACACGTTTTGGGGTTAGGTTAGACGAGCGTGAATATACATGAGAAACTTAACTTGAAGTTCCATGAAATATGATGTGAAACATGATTTGGGTTAAATGGGTATAACATGACAACATGCAACATTGAATATAGCATGTAAGTTAACATGTAAATATGCATAAAAACGTAAGCTTGGGAATTTACCTATTAAGTTAGGTCTACCCATTGGGAAATTACCTATTAAGTTAGGTCTACCCAATTGCTTGAAAACTTGACTATGAACATGACACTAGACTAAACATGAAAGTGGCCAACTCGAGGTTGGGTTGAGTTTGCAACGTAAAACTACCCGGAACCGACCGGCCTAACTAGTAGTTGCAAACAATAGGACTCAATGTGAGAAGTTGGTCATGTTGTGCTTGAACCCGAGGTTAGACCAAGTTGTGGTGTAAATCTACCCGGACCCGCCCGGCTTAACTAGTAACCACAACAAAGTCTAATGTGAGAGGTTGGGGTGCATTAAATAATTAATGCCACATAATAGGGTTAAGTTAATTTGATTAATGAGGCTTAACCAAATATGATATGGACAATTGGGTTAAGTAATTTGGTTAGGCTAATGATACTTAACAAAACATGATAAGCTTGGGTAGGTTAAGTAACTTGATTTGCCTAATGACACTTGACCATTTTTATACGACAAGTGGACGGGATTAAGTTAACCAACACTTAATCAATCCAACCCGATAACGTAATAAGGTTAAGTAAATTTTCTTAATGACACTTAACCGTATAATACAGTTAATGGATGGGGTTAAGATTAGACTTAACTAATCTAAACATGGTAATCGGATGGGGTTAAGTTAGCCTAGACTTAATTAATCCAACTTGGTAATTTAATGGGGTTAAGTTAAACACTTAACTAATTTAACACGATGATTTGATGAGGTTAAGTGACCTATACTTAACCAATCTAACTCGTTAATTTGATAAGGTTAAGTTAACCTATACTTAACCAATCTAACGTGAAAACATGATAAGGCTAAGTCACGAATCGTTTGAATGCGCTTGACCAATATGACTCAGTAATTAGATAAGGTCAAGTTAATATATATGCTGAACCAATCTAAAATGATAATTAGACGAGGTTAAGTTATGGATTGCCTAATATACTTAGCCAACTTGACACATGGTTTGTAGGGTTAAGTCTTGGACTTGGATACTTAGCCAATTTTGGACATGGTTTGTAGACGAGCTAAGTTATGAGCTTAAGCGACACTTAACCCATTAGATAAACCCTAATTCGGAGGATTAGGTAAATAACCATAGTTAACAAGGATTATGGAAATAAGGCTAAGTGGTAAACCTTAGTTAAGGGAAACTAAGTAATAATTCTTAGTCAAGGAAATTTGGACCATTTCTTAGATAGATTAGTAACCCGATACGTCAGGTCAACGGTTAAGTATGCGTGTAGGAGCAGGCTATCTGATTTAGATAAAGGCTCCAGCGAACTGGGTAACGAAGCAGCGGCTTCGGGGAACGTGAGGATATTCTTGGGATCCCTCTATGAGCTGCCAGGTCATTATACTAGGCTCACGAGAGGTTGAGGTCTGCGGTAGAAGAACCAAGAATATGCCTTGGTTGCTATGCGAGCGACCTAAAGACTGGGGTGGATAGCAGTGAGTCGATGAATACATAAGGTGCCCGAGATAGCAAGTTCGTCGATCATCTACCATCTTGAGTCAAGCGTGTACGTACGGAAAGGCAGGGAACACCCAACAGACCATAATTGCTATCTAATTATGGGTGAGGTAGGCCGTAGGATTTGGGCTGGCCGGAGTGTAGTTCTCATGCAGGATTTTCTCTTGTGTTGCCTTTCACTAGTTGAGGGAGGGGTCTCGTGGGACCATAGCCACGTGTAGAAAAGCAGACCTTAGTATCTGCATCGGCAGATAAATCTAAAGCTCCCGACCGAGTCCTGTATTTCTTGTTTTGCCCTGGGACAGGACTCGGATGGCACGATGTGATACATGTGCAGACAGTTATAGAAAAACGAATCACGATGAATGCGTGGGAAAAAGGGCGCGGTTGACGGTCAACGTAATCCCTAGTGGCCTAGGTGGTTGAACCCAAACCGAAATACGAAAGCGTGCAATAGATAAGCGTAATCCCTAGTAGTGCTAGGTGGCGTAAGTCCTAGTAGTTCAAACGATGATTCATATGGAAGAGCCTAGCTAGAACAAGGGTATCAGTCCAAACGGTTTCAAGGATAATACGACATGAGGAAGCCCGTACGAGGTACGGCAAAGGACTGAACTTATATACATGGAAAGAAACATATGATTTGAGTAACCTATATACGCGATATATTAGGTTGACATGGACCAATTCATGGCATGGGGCAAGGAACATTCATGGTTAACACATGATGCGGGTAGGGATACTAGTACGAGAGGTGCAGAGCAAATATACATGTGAGAACTCGGAAGAATATACATAATAGATACCGTGGGATGTTAGACGGGGTAGATACCTTGGGATAATGTACTCGATAAAAATCTGACGATGTGATACCTTGACTTATCATAACACCGTAGCTTATCATGATACCTTAGTTTACCTTGCCACAGTAGTTCAACCGGCTACCCTGGTTTATCTATCTTGTAGTTATCCTTATGTTTACTTTCAGTTTATGCATGTCATGTTACCTTTACCTGTTTTTATACTGGAAGTAGATAGGACTTACTCAGTCTTTTTGACTGACCCGTTTTGTTTCGCCTCTTTTCTTCCGTTTCCCCCCCCCCAGGTTTCAGGGAGGAAACAATGCTGTTTAGTTCGGACTTCTTCTGCTTGGAGGTCATCATGGATGGCTTGGACTTCTCTTGGCTATGGCTACTTTACTGTTTTTACTTGGGGAATAATTTATTAAAAAGTCTTTATGCTTCTTTACCATTGCAAGACAGGTTTTGATGTACTCTGATGTAAAAGGATTTATACCTTATTTATTCATGTTATGAAAGTTTGATTTTACTTCCGCTATTTATATATGTTCTGTCTTGTGATATTTCTGTGCATGTTTACCAATAATGCCCCTCTAAAGCTAGTGCATTCCTTTGCGAGTGACCCTAGCGAAGGCGGGGTGTTACAGAAACCATAAACCAAGTCTGAAAACCTGACTTCTAGAAAAATGAACGATTATAATCCCCAAGTCCCATCGCACAATGCAAGCACAAGCCAGAGGATGGGGGTTTGCCTTATAATCACAAAACATGCTTGATATAGTTTAAACAAAACATTTCATATTCTAATAATGTCTAGGATGTGGGAAAATCCTTCCAAAAAAATAACTTATAAATCTTATTTCGCATAGTGTCCCATACCACTATGTTGGCTACATAGGTATATAACTGAAAATCGCAAAATGGTTCGTATTGAAGTTTGGATTCCATCATGATGGTTACTGATTCAAAAGATCTCTCGAGCATTCAATGGATACCATGTTTGTACACAACACCGCACTTGTTTTCTCAGGTTGGCGGAATCTAATCCCTACAACCTATCAGTAGGTAGACCACCTCACCTACTGGGTCGACCGAATCCGTGCAAAATATAATGTCATGTTGATCTAACCATCAGCATACCATCATACCGGGGTGTGAGACTATCACGAGGTCCCGTCATACACCAAGCTACGCATTTAAGTCGTGTTTTGATCATCACCACAAAGCCATGCTTTTCAATAAAAGCCCTGATCATTGCTCATCACTTAGTATGCCCCTTGGTCATTCCATGTCAGACATGCAATCCATCCACAAGTTCGTTCCGGGAATAGGAACGAAACGGAAGGCACTTGATTCCACGTCCCCGTCTGGGAATGCAAGTCCCTGCAATCCGATACGCTTCAAGTACAGTCAGATAACGCTTGAGGAGCGACCCCGAGGCATCAACAAGCTATCCATCTGATGTGAAGAATACCGGTTTTCAACTATTATCGTTGAGAACTTAATCCTTTCACGTCGTATAATTATTCGGAATGAGTAAAAACCCGGCCTTTCCAAATAATTAGCGCATCTTTTAAAACCAATCAGTTTAAGGATCTCGTGAACCTCATTCCATTCTTTTATTCAATCCATTCATTAAAATTATATTAAGTTTTGAGACATCAAAACTCTTCATTTCTATCTCATGGAGCAAAACTAGTAATACTCCATTTTTAATCATCTTATGTTTTGGTAATTTTAATTACCTTTCAAATCCTATTCCTTCAAATCTTGTTGAAAGATTTCAATCAAATATTTTGATTACTTAACTTCAAATTCCAAGTTAATTCTTTCCAATAATCCTTATCGATTATTCGCCATTTTCCTCATGTATAAACATGTTCATTCCTTTCCCCAAAATTTTTATAAATAAAGATTTCATTTGCTTAACTTGGAAAATTATCATACCTTTTCATGGGCCAAAGAACAATGTTATTGAAGACATCATTCACAATAAATCCAAAATCATATTTCCTTTTATATTGGAATCTCTACAGAAATCATATTGGTTTATAATCGATATAAACCTCCATATCCAACAAACACAATAAGCGGAATAACGACACAGCCTTTTAAATCCCTCGAATAGTCTAAGTCACCATCCATGGAGACTTATCTCAGTCAATGACCAATCTGGTTTCTATTCAATTTAAATTTAATTTAATAGATTGGAAACTTGGATTCTAATTTACCTTTATTAATAAACTCATTTATTAATAAATAAACTCCTTTATGTTTAAATGAAGATCTTATTAAATGTTTAAACCAGATTATTTTGATGTCGGCAGGTGAACTATTCATGAATTGCAAATACACAATGGTTTCGTCTGGGTTCCCCAAAAGACATCCATATCAGTGGGAAGACGCTTTCCTACGAATTGGATAGATTGACTGAAGACACCATTATGTTTAAATAAAGGTCTTATTAAAGTCAAAACCGGATTCCCTGAAGGGTTCACTTTAGTTGCTAAATAGCTCACTTTAACACGATTCATTTTTATCTTACCAAATATTAATACATAAAAACACATTTAAATCATTTAATATGATTTATCATGATTTTTCCATATTTTTATATAATTTATAAACACCTTTTTATATAAAAAAACTGAATTTGGCACTTAAACGGCAGGAACTGGATTTTTAGGTCAAACAGATTTAGACTTATAGGAAAATCCGACCATTGAAGAATGTTTCTTTTTCTTTTTTTGGAAAGCTATTCAAATTTCAAACAAAACATAACACATTTCAAGAAAATCCGATGGTTAGATCTCCCGGAATTTCAATTTCAAATTTTGGGTCAAAATTCGTGGACTGTCGCCACGCGACGAGTCCTATTTGAACCCAAAAGTGACTTACTATTAAAACCGAGTCGAAACTTCAAAATAAATTCAATAATTATTCAAACCATATTAAGTAACTTTTGGAATTCAATTTCCACATTTTTGACTTAGATCAGTTATTCCAAATTTAAATCATTAAAATAATATTATTCTTCAAAATGATTATTAAAGTCTCGAAGTTGGCTGACACACATTATAAAAATAAGTAAGAACATTAAAACCATAATTTCGCAAATCCGAGGTCGTTTGTTAGTCAAAAGCAACTTCAATTTACTATTCATCTTAAAATCGATTTACTATTCGTTTCAATATTCAATAAGCCATAACTTTTTCTTAACTTCTTCAAAACCAGTTCGTTCTTTTGGAAAAGTTCATTGTTCTGAACTCAATTTCATTTCCGAAAAGTACTGTAACTTAAATTAAAACTTTAATTTTCCCTGATTAGTTTATTATTAAAATAATCATTTAAAATCCAATTTCTAGAATGAGACTCATCCAACTCCTGTATAACCCGAGAATTTGGGTATATACAAACATCCAATAAACATATACAAGATGTCATGTGTTTATCGAGTTGCAACCAAACTTGCTAGTTATTTAACCATATATGTCAGTGTCAATTTGGTTTCTATATTTCCAGAAAATTTTGCCATAACATCCCCTATACGGGAGCATCGATACAACCACACTATTGCCTTGAAAGGCCATCCAAATCACATATCAAACCAAATGGTATTCATAACCATTGGTCAACCCAATCCAAGTATCAAACACTATGACATCAAAGCAACCACATACACAATTTAGTGAACACTTGGGACTGGTATGGGCCATCATCCCAATAACCTGTGTAGGGGTTTACTAATATATATCAATCCGTGTAGTAAACACATGGGACTAGTGTAATTTCATCCCATGATCTGTGTAGGGTTTGCAAACAATATCAAACATTTCAAGCCACAAAACAACATGCATGAAATCATCTCACATAAACAAATACCACAAGTAAATGTGAGGGGATAAACCACTCACCATCACAGTAGGTTCCTTCAATTCCTTCACTGTAGGACCATCAAAACTTTGCATTCTCTCTCGAATGTTTAACAACCTAGCCATTAAGGGTTATAATTAACATTAACCCTTGCAATATTAATACCTTTTCTAATTAACATGAATATACTTTTAAATATACATTGATTTCCAAATCTAACTATATTCATACATGAGAATACCTTCTCTATGGACTTCATACATGAGAATATCTTCTCTATGGACTTAGCTAACTTAAATTCATGATCACAATTTTCAAAGGTCAATATAGCTTTCACAATATTACAACTAATTTTGCTAATCACTTAAATAGGTAATTAACTTATTACCTTTAGGATTTTCATTCCTAACTCAACTCCAATGACATCAATATTTCACATAGGTGTTAATTATCCTAAAATCATTTATTCTTTCATTTAGGAATATTCACTTTTTCTATTACCATTTTCTACTTCCATACACAAATTTGCTAATAGAATTTGCTTTCTACATTTAGGATCTAACTTCTAATCTCAACAGGTTCACATATAAACTTCATGGAAGTGATAAGCTATTAACTACAAATTTAATCCATGAATATTCACTACAAATTTACTTAGGTTTTCTCTTTTAGGAATTATACAAACACCTTGTATGCATATTATTAAAACTAGTTCTAAACGCTTTAAATCAAACTGTTTCTTACCATACAAGCTTGCAGATTTTAGCCTAAGGTATCTAGGTCTTTCCTTTAGCTTTTCCTTCCATTATCTTATTCTTTTCCCTTGAAAATCACTTTTTATTATTTGATAAGGGGGAAATCATGAGCAACAAGTGGGAGGTGGGAGGAGATTTTATGGAGGAGGAGGTGATTAAATGGAAGAGCTTGGTTCTCCTTTACTTCTTCTCTCTTTTCCCTTTAATTTCTCCTTTCCTTTCCTTTGATTTTTTTTTATTTTATACATAAACTTTCGGCCATGAAAGTTTCATAGAGGAGGAGTTTTCAAGAAGAAAAGAGATGTTAAAATAAAGATAAGGATAAGGATAAGGATAAGCTTAAGGCTTATTTATAATAAAGGCAAATGCATGGCTGAATGATACATGGCATGTGGATAAGCATGGAAGAATGAGTGGCACATATTCATCCTTATCCTTAGAAGTAGTAACTTGTGTTTTCTCAAGCACCTTTTGTCCTCGTATCGGAGTATCAAACGATAACGATTTTCAGAAATTCTTCGACCATAAGGTCCGGTTTCTAACGTACTTCAACCCTATGTGTTCAAATATAAAATCTGAGTTCATTTTCATTTTCAAATAATTTATTTTAGTTTTGTTTTGTTAATAACAAGTGGGAGGTGGGAGGAGATTTTATGGAGGTTGTTTCACATGTAACATGTCCCAGTGTAATGCGTATGTGCATACAACCAATTTTCTATATTAAAATATGATTTGATTCTAGGCCTTTAGTGTTTGATGTTGAATAATTAAGTAAGAAGTTGGGGAAAACTAGTGACTAAAACATGTGTGTTTAGGTCGGTTTAAAGGGGTCAAGACTGGGTGAGGAAATGTATAAATAGGGTATTATTTTCCATTGTAAACGTGGAGATGAAAACAAACAAAAGCAAAATCTATTTTCTCTTTAATTTCCCGTTTCTATATTTGTTCTATTTTTATCCCACTTGGTGTTAACTTCCAGTTCTAGTTAGTTTAGTTTGAGACTATCTGTTCCTACTAATTTCCTACAAATTCGAACTTTATTTGCATCAAATTCTTGCATCTTTTTTTCAATTCTTGCAATTTAGTTTTCAATTCTTGTCACCTTGCATATACATTAACAATGAATTTAACGTGCAGGCTAAATTTCTACAAAGCTATCTACATAAAAGGTCAACTATTAATTCTACAAAACTAATCAATGATCTCATAACTTTTATACCCTTTATTAGTGATATCAGTCTACAGTTTTTCTTACTTAAACATCATTACGATTATAGTTACCTGGAAAAAGATTTCACTTTTGCTTTCAATTTGTCCATCTAATACATGTACTTTCATTGGCATTCAAGCTCTGGTTCAAAGAAGATGACAATTTAGTTGTTAATTCCTGTCACCTCGCATTTTCAATTCTTGCTTAAGTGATATCTGATTTTGAATTTTTGATGTGCAGGCTAATGATGTGAAGGCTAAAATGAATTTCTGATCAAATCACAAAGGATTGTTATGTTGTTTTTGAAGGAACTAATGATTTTTTGATTGGAGATGTTATGTATTTTGAAGGATATTTAGATTTTTGTTGTATTATGTACTTTGTTGTTCTTTAAAGGTAGTTGATTAATGTTGGTTAAATGCTGCAATCATGTAGTTTGAGTGATATTTTAATTTTATGTGATATTGTTCATGTATCCATGTATTCTTTTTTTTATGTTTTTTTGCAATAATTTCAGTCAAATAGGATGGACGTGTTGGGTGGTTTAAACCATTAAGTTGTTGGGTTGGGTTGAGTTTGCCCACTAAATGAGTATAGTAGGCCAGGAATTTTTCTTTGTTAAATGGGTTGGGTTAATTTTCAATTAACCCATTTATATCTAATCCAACCCATTTGACACCCATTTCAAAATATGGCAATGCACCAAGTACAATTACCCCTACTTAGAAGGTTGTCACACATATTTGTTTTTGCATTTGTTGCATGCGTCCTTGCCTCGACTTGTCAACTTGTACTTAGTCTTGTTGCTTTGAAGAATGGTATTCCTTGTTGTTGCACTAGTTGCTCATGTCCCTGTACTTTGATAATTGGACAAGCATTGGGCCACATTTCAGTTGAACAAATTTTTTTAGATCTAAATGTGAAGTTTCACTTTGTGAATTATAACACCTTTTCTGTGAGAACCCACATTTTTATAGCTCTAAAATAATAATTTTGGGGATGTATAAAATGAGTAGATATATTGTGTGTGTTTAGTTTGGGAGTAAACATACATATTTGATATTGTACACAAATATATGTTAGATTTTATATTGTGTTTAACATAACAATTGGATTAAGTATTGTAAAAATTGGCTTAAGGGTTATAAAGCCCAACGAAAACCTAGAGGCAAAGCTGTCAATTGGTAGGAAAATAACCCTAGCGAGTTAATGTAAGTTAAAGAGAAAGCAGCCGATTATTTTCATTTATCTCGTTCAAAATAAAAGAAAACATAAAAATGGCCAAAGCCTTAGAAATCGAATTAGGGAAAAAAATCCACACATCCATGGTCTCGCACCACAATTAAGCATGGATTCGTGACTCCAGGGAGATGGCAGTGGTAGACCATGGAGAACCGAAAGCTTGATGGAGATCTGGAAGCACGAAATTGAGATCTGAGAGATAGAAATCGAGGCTAAAACTAGGTGAGTGTATTTACATTTATTTGGAAATAAGACCCATATAGGCAGCCGTTTACATAGATGCTTCACTGTAGGACTGTTATGAGTAAATATATTTGTTTGTTGTATGATTATATGTGATTGTTGGCTGACTTTGCAAGTTTGGATATATGGTTTGTTTGTGAATGGGGTGTGGTTGAATGATTATATGGCTTGGTTGCTTATGTATGATCTACTTTGCATGCATGATGTACTGCAGGTGTGTATAAACTACTTTGTACCCTTGATAGGAAATAAAATTTAAACTGTAAACCCTTTATGCAACACTTGACAAGTTATCCCAAAAATGGGACTGTTCAGTATAAATGAAAATGTGATAACACAGATTAAATTGGAATTCCATGTTGGTTTGAATCCCTTTTTCATGACTAAGTGAATATGTATTTTTCTATACACGTATGGGAATATGAATATACAGATATATTAGGATACATATTTCAGATTAATAAATCAATGGACCGATTAAAGTGAATTGATATAAGTGCTTGAATACATTTATGATATGGATGTCAAGAACGGTAACTTATTGATCAAGTATACATGAAAACGTGGGTAGAGCACACATGAACTGTCACCTGGTCTTGGATTCAGGTGGATATTGGGTATAAATGCATGTAAATGTGTGTATATTTGTGTCATAGGGTAAATAGGATTAATATATAAATGACCTGATTGTGTTTACCTGTCATGATCTTGATGGAAGAATGGTTGTAGTTCAGTGTAATGACCCGCATTGGCAGAGGTATTATAATTAATTTATTTAATTATATAAATAGTGATATAGTGGATTTAATGGTCGTGGAATTTAATAATGATGAATATTTAATTAAAATAATAAATTAAATAATATATTTAATTGTGAAATAATCAGAATTGGCTGAATGGCGATATGGTGTGAACTGGATCATCTGTGATATTTAATTCAGTTCAGAATTGAATTAGATAATGAATATATTATATATACGACAGTTTGAACATATAGTTTATAATATAATTATAAACGAGCTCGAAATGGCGCTGCAATTCGTAAATTGGCGATTCGAACTTCAACTGAATATACAGGATTCGTTTTAAGCCGGATTTCTGTGAAACAAGAAACGTGTGGAGCTGGCGGAGTATATCTTTCTAGTGGAAGAGAAAAATCTGGATTTCGTCGTGTAGATTTTGATTCACGTCCAAATCAAATTTTAGAAAAGTTGCTGTGGAATTCCTTTATAATTTATAAAGGAATTATTTATATTTTAAAAAGGAATTTCAATATAAATCGAATATCGGGTTGACCCAAATTTGAAATATCAAGTTAGAAATTCCTATAGGAATAGTCTAGAGCTATATGGTATATCACTGTGAATATATACGATAATATTTATTTATAAATATTTAATTTAATTATATTTAAATATATTTATATATTTAAAAGGGTTATTTAGGACTTTAAAAATAGCCAGTTTTGTAAACGACCTCAGAATTCGACGAAACTAATTTTGTTGGATTCGTATTGTCAGATTATTGTTAGATTTCAATTTCCGTGATTTTTGAAGTCAGTATGTGGCCGTACGGGATTTTAATGTGAAATATAGTCGATAATTTGACATTTGAAAATACGCTGTGGGAGCAAACGGAGTCGGAATTCGACGAAACCAGTTTCGTTGGGACCGTAATGTCGAACTCTAGCTACATGTCCAGTTTGGTGATTTTTAGGTATCGTATGTAATCACTGGGATTTTTAGAAGGTGAAAACGTATATAAAAAGATAAATAAAAATAACTAAATAAATATCTAGATATTTATACCTTCTATAAATACCCCCTTCAAACATTTCTAAACCTAATTACTAAGTCCACAGTCAACCAAATTCCGCCGTCAATATTTTCTAAGTTCTTCAGCAAAAATCAAACTTCAAAAATCCATAAGAATTCAGATAAATCTCTATAAATTAGAAACTATACACATATGGAATCCTGCGAAGAATCTCGTCACCCTCGTATGATTTTTATTTGGCTCGAGCTCGTGTTGTCGTCACTGGAAAACTAACGCGAGAACTAGGGTTAGCGAAATCTCGAGATATAGGCACTATATGATGAGATGGAGGATGTAATCGGTTTTAGTATGGATTTTAACACCTTTTTTCAAATTTTGGTGGAGTTTACTGACAAAAAGAATCGCACCTTTTTGCCTATACTTGCGGCAAAAACCCAGCACGACGGAAATAGATGGAGGGGTACGAGTTCGGATTTGAGGGTATGGATGGATAGGCATCTCGAAGGGGGAGGTTTTGGTAGTGGTTTAGGAATTTTCGGTGGTTCATGGAAGGAGGACAAGGTGTTCAAAGGTGCGGAAATGGCAACGTAAGGAGGAGCAGGTTACGGCTGTGCGATGGGAGAAGATGGATTAAGAAAAGGGCGGGTTGGGCTGGAGAAAGGTGGGCCGGTGAGTTCCTATTGGGCCATAGAAAAATAAAAGGGTAAAAGCCCAATTTTAGATAGAAGTTTAGTTAATTTAAATTAAGATTTGTGTGTAAACTCATTTATCTTATAACTTGTGCATACGGTATTAGAATCTCAAACCGTCTGTCGCGTTGAGATCATATGGACGAGGGCAACACCATGGAACTGACTGCAAGTCCATCGGAGCTCGTTACAATTTATGGTGAAATAAATTGTCTGATCAGAATCAACTAACGCAAATCGTTATATAACGGTTAACGCGTAATGTGAGTAAATCTCACTAACTCTAAACAGTTTATAATTTCATGTTGTATTTTTAGAACTGTTAAATATTGGCCGATTGACTGTGTGTTGATTGTTTGATTGAACTGCTTGTCAGTTAGTTGAATTTCTATATTGATTTTGTTTAACAGAATATATCATATGGAGCTGAAAGTGATGTTATCTATATCGTTTAACATCTGTGATGCAGGGAAACAGGTTGGAGGAATCCAACTGGATTCCTCAACATTTATTTTACTGTGATTCATATATTGTGACATATGATGTGATATATAATCTGTTGTTGATTATGTGTGTTTGGACGATATTTATCGTTGTTATATGGTATGATAAATACCATAAGAAATACTGGATGTGGGAAAGGGGATTTTCAAAAGGGTATTTTGAAAATGAATTATTTAGATAAAATCGATGGATTTTATACAGAAAAGGAAAAAGGGTTTTATAAAGGAAATAGAATAAAGGAGATAATTATTTAGAAATAAATAAATAGGATTATAAAGGTTATTTATTTAGGAAATAAATAGGAGTGAAACGAGATATTTATTTAGTAAATAAATATGATAGGATAGAAAGGAAATATTTATTTGTTAAATAAATAGGAAAGATAAAAGGAAAATACATTTGAAAACCAAATGTAAAGGGAAATATATTTGTACAACAAATATAAAGGAAAATATTTGTCAAACAAATAGAAAGAGAAATATTTGTAAACCATTTACAAATAAAATAGAGATAAAAAGAAAATATTTGTAAAACATTTACAAATAGGATTTAATAGGAGATATTTGTAAAACAGTTACAAATAGATTAAATGGGATTAAATATTTATGGGTTAATAAATAGATAAAGTTAAAAGGAAATGTTTATTTGTTAAATAAATAGGAAAGATAAAAGGAAATATTTATTTGTTAAGTAAATAGAATCGAGAAGGGAATAGTTATTTGTTAAGTAAACAAATAGAAAGGGATAAATAAAAGGAGTTAATTCAAATGAGTTAATCGAATATTAGTTGTTCGATTTGAGTTAATCGAAGAGAGTAAATGAGTTAGAGTTAACCATTAGGGTAAATCAATTAGGGCCAACCAGTTAGAGTTAACCAGTTAGAGTTAAATCGATAAGGTTAATTGCATAGAGTTAAATAGAGTTAATCGAATATAGTTATTCGAATAGAATTAAAGGAGTTATCGATTTTTAGTTAATCGAAAGGAGTTATCGAATATAGTTTATTCGAAAGGAGTTAATCGAATATAGTTATTCGAATATAATTAAAGGAGTTATCGATTATTAGTTAATCGAAAGGAGTTAATCGAATCTAGTTTATTCGAATAGAATTAAAGGAGTTGGACTCGTAAATTATATCCGGAAGTTACGTAAGGAAGTGTTAAAGGGTTAAAAGATGAACTTACCCTATTTCGAGATTTGAAATGTTGTTCAGTTAAGGCCTGAGAGGTAGTTATACCCCAACTTGATTGACTTCGTTTTTAATTTAGAAATGGTTAAGGTTCGAGAGTAAAAGTGGTTAAGTGAATTTAGTAAATAAGTAAAAGTGGTTTGAGTTGTCGTCGCAAATGTTGATTTAAACATCTGTTTAAATCCAAGTAAAGAAGATTTGGAAATGTTTACCAGTATTAACGTATATTTTCTAAACATAGAAAATAAGGAAATATATATATATATATGATTGATGATTGATTGATAGAATTTCCATCTGGAGATAATATCGTTGTTTGCACACTTGTTTTTCTTTGATAGTTAACTCACCGACTATCGATGTTTTTGACCATTTTAACGTTGTTAATATGGAGAGACCGGTTGGATTATTATCCAAAGAACCACTCTGTATTGGCATAAGCGTTGCGAATCATATATGCCAAAGATAATTGAAGACGGAGTAAAGTGCAAGGGCTATTGTATAAGTCTTAGATAACAGTGCCTAAGATGGATATACTGAATAGTACCTTCGGTTCATCCTATTCCTGGATGACTTGTATGGAGGGATGTCTGACAGAGTATTTCGAGACGATCACATATATTGATTTCTCCGACCATACCAAGAGTGGAAGCGGAGAAGGAAACTTCTTTTAGCTAACACATAATGTATTGTTGTAGACATCAATCGGTGATTTGATGGATTTGATGATGTTGCATTCAAAGTGAATCTGGTGTGATGATAAAGCGTAGCTTCTAGCCTCACATCCGGTAAATGACAGAAATCGGGCAGGCAGCATGGCAAAGTCGGTCGCTCCAAAGTAGGGTGTATAATCACCTGATCTAGAGTTTCATTTATTTCTAAAAATCTATTGTCGATACTGTCCCATTCGGGAAACGGTTGCTGATCCCAACCGTTGGTGGTATACATTCGATACACTCAAGAGAAATGAGTGGTCGGTCATGTGTGGCCGGGTTGCAAGATGTTCTTGTTGAACCCAGTGTATTCCTTTCTAGAGGTACACTAGCGAAAGGTGGTTCCATACCTTGTCATAGTTGGAAACCCATTACCCAATACGTGCTTGCGGTTTTGATTGTATACTATATATGTAGAACGTGAGATGAAAGTGTTTCTGCTAGATGATTATTATACTGTGGTTGATAGACATTATTATAAAATCAAAAGGTTCTGATATAAAGATATGTTGGATTCTCATAAGGGAAAAACCCGTTCTGTTAAACAGCGTGGTCTTATGAGATATCGTTTAATGGCTCAAACTGTTTTAAACTGTTTTACTCATACCAGTCCCATGACTGACCCGGAGTTTACTTATTTATTTCCCCTAAACTCTTGGGTGCCCAATTTTGTACGGGCAGTCAAGTAGTCAGGATTTACAGATATACTGGAAGAGCTTGGAGCAGGAGGCTTCATGATTACATAGCTATAGTTATTTCCGCTGTGTTGTAAGTGTTGTACTTTGATAATGATGTATATTCAAGTACAGATGTATATTTCAAGTCATGTTATATATATTATATGTTATTCGTTCCGCTGTGAGATTCGTGTTACTCTGATGTTGTGTTCTTCTTCTTCTTCTATTCTAAGTTTCTATCTTATCTTTCCTTACCCTCTAATTTATTTCATTTATTACCGGGATTTTTTCGATGTTTGGTTATCGACATCGAGTTTATGTCGATAACCAAAGTCGCTAAAAATCCGGGTCATTACATTCAGTATAATTAGTTGTATACACGTAAACTGATAGATAACCTACATCTTGCTATATTCATACATATATATATATATATGTATGTATGTATACATGTATGTATATGAATGCGTGCCTAAGTATAAGCTAAGATAGTTATGGAAAAATGTATACCCAGTTAGCATGCCTTTGGAGTATATATATTTGAATGAACTAACTCAGATTCCTAAAATGGTAAATTATATATGATATATGTATGTATGTATGTATATGTACCAGGGGATGAATTGTTCAACATAAAATGGAGATAATTAAATAATATAATAATATATGAATGCCTGGAATTTGTGCGCATGCCATGTCTTATGTACACAAATATGTAAGTTGCTACATAAATGTATGATTACATGCATGTATAGCAGATTTAGATAGACAACTTGTTATTATCTGAAATTTGTAAAAAGGAGATGCATAAAATTTGATAACACTTATCCAGATTGTGTTTAATTGTTTATACATTCTGTTTGCTTAAAACTGTATGTCATATTAGAAAGCATACAACGAGCTCTATTTATTATAAGTTTAACCTGTGTTCACTGCTATATGAATTATAAAGTACACGGGAGTAAATCCTCTGTACCCAAAATCTCTGTTCCCCCGTACCCAACCAATCAACACCTATGATTTTCACTTTTTTGCAATTAAGTCAGAAAGAAAAGGAGGGCATAATTGCAAAACGGTGGAATTCAGGGGATCCTAATTGGTTGGATATAGGGGGATAGGGGATTTTGGGTACAGGGGATTTTCTTCCAAAGTACACTCATACCAGACGTGTTATGCATGTCCCTGTTGATTGCCCATGCAATCTCTTGGGGTGTCTCATTCAAACGAGGCAGTCCAGGGTATTGTATTTGTGTTTCAGGTTTGGATATTTTGTTTCAACTGCTAACTTGATTAGAAGTTGGATTGTATATGCTTATAGATGCTAAACATGTTGAAGTGTTATATTTATTTGGGGTTTGTACTGTTTTTATAAGGTAGTGTTAAGTGTATATGGAAACTGTATCCTGTATACTGCAAAGATGAGTGCATTTAAGTTATTGTAAACTTGTTATAAAAATGTATAGGTTGGTATGATCATTCTTAAACAGTAAGCATCATAGTGAATTATGTTGTTATTGATATTGGAATTGAGATTTGAGTTTTATGCTAAAATGAGAAGGGACAGTCCATCTCAATAATGTATGGATATGCCCTCTCAAAAATAGCCAAAACTATGTTAATGTTAAACAAAAGTTTCGGATTTGAACTATTTTATTATATTGAGCAATTGTATCGGGTACATCATTTAAATCAATGAATGTTGATATCCAATTCTCTGCTCAAGGGTTGCAGTCTGAACCATGCCTATTGTATTTGCATAGTTTGTATTGTTTGTAAGTTAAATATGTGTATGAGAAGTTACTGAATGGATCGTATGAAACATAACATGGTCATGCCCTGAATAAAGTTAGTTCCTTTGACGTGTATAAATATTGATGACCTGACACTCTTAACTTGTACATTTAAGATACATGAAGTCCATCTATAAAAAATGGGATATAAACACAATTTTGGGAACTTTAAACTACTGTGTGACAATGAATGACTTATGATGGCATGTACTAGTTTGTTAACGGTTCCTGGTGTACTCATGGAATTAATTCGAATGACTGGAATATTAATGGTACCTTTGATATTAAAAGAGTCACGTTGCTATTTATATTCTCCTTAATTAATTGAGGTAAGACTAAGTTGGGATATTAATGCAAAAAAGGGATAGACGATGGTTTGTTGTGCTTGAGTAACATAAGAAATTATATATGACATGTGAATTCATAACTATGCTTTGCAATGATCTTTAACCGTTTTGAAATGATTTATGTCAAGATAAAAGGGTCATTAAAATAAATATAACTTATTGAGTATTTTTAGTAATAAGTTGTTTATTTTAAGAAAATGTTTACATAAAGTATATAAGTTGATTTTAATATTGTTTAAAGCAGTGTGGTGATTAAATATTCCTGATTAATCTAAAAACCTTTACTTATGAATTTAGCTCTGATATAAGTAAAGGATACTTGTATATCTCCTTATATACAAGTTATGATTTGAAATTATATTGATATTTATATATTGGTGTTAAGTGATCCTGATGTGAACAATGATAGTAGAGAAGTTGACCCTGTTGTTTATATAAATAATATTTAAAAATGATTTTAAATTTGGTGAAATTTTTTGGGTCGCTTCATTTTCTTGCTTTAATTATGTATTAGTCCAATGCATTGAAATGAATCACTTCCATTTTTAGTGTGCCTTACTGTTGCACGTTCTTGCTTCACTGTGATATTCTTTTTTTTTTTTTACATTTTACCTGATGCCTTAGTAAGGATGAATGTATTCCCTTTTGTTCCTAATTTTTACGTCCTTGCCTAAACTAAATTTCCTCTTTTATTTGTCCATAGCTTACCAAGAACTTGCACCATATTCCCATGTTTCCTCCTTTATATTTTTTTCATTTGCTTTGAAATTATATTGTTTACTCATTGAACCCTGCACCATCACTTTGATTCATTTAGGAATGGCATGTAACTTGAATCATGGATAAGTATATTGTCCTCTTGCCTATAAAATATCATGAACCATATTTTTTTTTATTTGTTTGCAACATTAATACACTTGCACTTTTATTTTACTATTTTGTGTGTATTGTACCTTATTGTTGTCATACATGTTTGCTTCCATACATATAATAGCATGTGTCTTTGCCTATTTCTTAATATGCATTATTTGCGTTTTTTATATATTTGCTTTTGTATTTATAGATCTTAAATTGATTCAAATGTTCTACATGCTTTATTCTTTATAGGTATGCATGTTCTTATTTTTATAGGCTAACAACTTTTCAAAGGATAAGTGATACATATAAATATAATATAATTAACCTACCTATTTTCTTTGCCTTGGAATAAAAGAGGACACGACATGATGTGCACTAATTCATTTCTTCCTATCTGCATATGAAACGTTGTTTGTTCATTACATTATATTATTTAATCTAGTATATGTTGTAAAAATAAAATATGTTTCCAAACCTAGTAAGGCATATGTAATATGTGTGTACAATTATATTATAGTAAATCTTTGATGTAATGAAGCTTTTGGAAAAACTATACGCGTATATATATATATATATATATATATATATATATATATATATATATTGAGGATGACGGTTGTGTAGTGGGTGACTGCACAACCAATTATATAGTATTAATATAACTAGAAATTCCGGTCAACGGACCTAACTGATAGCCTATAATATCGTTAGAAGTTGAGTTACATGCAGTAATAGATAATGGTATAGATAGCAAAAGTCACAAGGGCAGCAAAGTGACACAAAAAACAGTTGCCCAACGACAAACAAACAGGAGCATCATAACTAGTCAACGCGGTCAAAACTGAACCAATAACCATACGGGCCATTAACCAGCACCGGAGCAGAAGCAGGAGAACTATCATGGTCAAGGGAAAGCGCCGCGGAAACTATAACATCCCGGATATTTAGTCGATTTATTTTGAACATTTAAATTTATTTTAAATATAGAATTGGAATGATAAATGAATTTTTATATTGAATTTATCGATTTAATAATCGATATATGATTTAATATCGAATATATCAAATTATCGTAATATGAAAACTGACAATAATTGGATTCCAAGTTAAAACAGAATCGAAACAATTCAGTCGATTAATATAAATTCTATATCGAATTAGAACGATAATAATAATTTATTATCGATAAATTTAATTGTTTGAAATCAATTTATATTTTAAATCAAATTTAATTTAAATCGTTAATTTAAATTGTTATTTCCTCTATGTAGTTGAAATAAATTTCAGAATCGGTTCCGTTGAGTTCAGACTAGCATTATAATAATGAAACGTCGGTCCTTACATTGAAATAGGGGTTTGTGGTTACAAATTAGGGGCCATGAGATATTTTGAGAACATTATATTTTATAACATCCTAACTAATCTAATCAATTTATTTAAGCCGACCTATATTCAGATCACCACCCTAAAATGAAAATGCGCTGGCATATGATTTCCTCAAGCTGAAATTTCTGTCTTCCTCCTTCGATATCTAGGAAAACAGTGTTTTAATGGAATTTGTACGATGGTCCCCTTTCGCACTTATATAAATGGCACCCATTGCCTTCGTTTTCCCAATTTCGGAAGCTCATTCGAGTTTTTTCCTTTCCCTTATTCTTTCATTCCATTTTCTGTTTCCAGGCAAACCAAACCGCGAACCCATCTCTTATCTTCCACATCAGAAATTCAAGACATTTCCTCTTCAGCCAAATGAAAATCGAATCCTTTGATTATATTAAAAAAGAAGAAGAAAGAAATCGATATCGAAAATCACAATAGGAGTTCGCTCGATTTTCTAATGCTCAACGTGGGACGGGCACTCGCGAATTAGGGATGAAATCGAATTAAGTGAAGTCGATTTCGAACATGGTGGATTGGGGATTCACGATTTTTGGTGATGATATAGAGCTTGATTTCATTTTCTGGAATGCGATTGTTCCTATTAAACTCGACTTCGATTTTTAGTTTTGGGGAGAGGAATAGCCGTTAGCATTGGTTTCCGGTGGTGATCTAGGGCTCACGACATTTGAGGTTGCTGGGTAGAGTGTCGTTTTAGTTAGTGGAGCGATGCCTTACTATGGGTCGCAACATTCACTATCGATGGGTGCAGTAAGTCACAGTGATGGGGGAAGGGATATCTGGATTGTGGCGTTTTGAGGTGGTAACTGAGAAATGCAGAAGGAGGGATCGCTCTCTAGTTCGATTATAATTTATTATAATCAAATGTTTATTTAATACAAATATTTATATGTTGTTTGTTGGTTGACTAGTTGAATTGCTGTTTATTGAAAAACTGTGGTTATTATATATTAGTTATATAGGATTGGTGGTTGTGGTTATTATATATATATATAAATACATATAAATATATATATTGGATATTCCCACAGTACCATAAGCGGATTCCCGCAGTATCATTAGCAAATGGCCTTATCGCCCCCACGATATATTGAGTGGATGACCTTCTATACCGCGATATCCTGTCTTGAAGCAGGATGGGTATTATTTATGTTGGCTAACATCTGTGGATGCAGGGAAAACAGGTTAGAGGGATCCAACTGAATTTCTCAAATTTATTTATTGTTGTTTACCTATTTATATACTGAATTGGATGGATGCCTAGTGTATTTGGATGATTAAATATCACTAGCTCTAGATACTGATATTTAAAAATAACATAAAAAGGGATTTTTAGACTTAAAAAGGGAAAATTCATTTTCTGGAGTAGAATTTGAATTTCGAGTTGGCTAAGAACAATATTAACTTGTTTTTAATAATAAAAACAAGTAGTTGAATTAATAAAAAAAATGTTTATAAATAGTAGAGAAAATCATCAATTGGATAATTTATAAATTTAAATTCAAGTATGATTTTAAAAAGGGGACTGGAAATCATTTTGAATGTAAACGATGAATTTATTGCGACAATCGAAATGTAAATGAAATAAATCCACCAGGTTTATTTTTAGAATTCGATTAAGTCGAATTTATATATGCAAATTATTCCTAGAAAGGAAAATATCCTATATTTTGTAGACATTATATTTTAGAACTAAAATCCTTAGAAGCTAATACAAATATTTAAATATGACAATAGATTCGGTGTTTATATATATAAGTTGTAATAATAAAATAAAATGGATATCAAGTTTCAAATGGAGTTTAAATTGTAAGTTTGCTTTAAGATATGAAATAAGGAAGTTAATTTATAAACAACATTTATAAATGTGATAAAGAAATTTTCATCAGATAATTTGAAAATAGATTTTTCCAAAGTAAATATGGCTTGTAAAAAACCATATTTTTAATAGGCTAGAAAGTGAGATTTTAATCGAGCTTTTGTATTGTAAGCTTTTATCCATCCCAAGATAAGAATGTTGTCGATCAAGGTCCGAGAGGTGATTAAAATACCCCAACTTGAATGACTTAACTATTATCCAGGGATGATACTAGTTTGCAATGGTAAAGAATGTTTTATTTCCAAATGAATTGGAATTCAACATAGAAATTGAGTTGTGAATAATTTTACAACTAAGTTATGAAGAAATCAACGATTTTAGAGAATCGAAATGTTTCTTTTAGATTTGGAAAATTGAATTAATTTATATCAAATATTAGAGAATGGAGTTAGAATTTATTTATAAACTAAGTTTTAAATGTTTATAATTTAATTTAATTAAAACGAACTCATCGCAGCGCGGTAGTCGTAATTTGGCATTCTGAACTTCGATTGAGTATATAGAACTCGATAAGTCAAAATTTGATTAAACCCAAAATGTTTGGACCTATTGAAAAATAATTTTCTAATGGAAGAGAAAAATATGGATTTCGTCTTATAGATTTTGAGTCATGTCAAAATCAAATTTCAGAAAAGTCGCTATAAAATTGTTTAGAGACCATAATGATTTAATAAATAAAATAAAGGATTTTTTAGTGAATAAAAATCCGAATTTCAATTAGAAAAATCCATATTTTAGTTATAAAATAAATATGAACTCAAGTGAAATAAATGAATTGATTTTTGGAATAAAAATCCAATTTTTAATAATCGAATGAAGTTAACTAATTTGAAAAGAAATTAGTTAACGGGATTTTTGACCGAACTTAACTATGATTGGACTTCTAAATTAAAACGCGAAATTGAATACAAAATCCGAGTTGAAATAGAATTCAACTTGTTTATAAGTCAATAATAATGTGTTTAAACAAGATCGATTCCAATTAAAAGAGAAATGAGCGAATGAGCTAATCTGAGTATAATTAGCGAATTGGATAGTGCAAATGTAAATGGTGGATTTATTTGAATGAATGAAAAATTGGGGATTGTTGAATATGCTTAACAAGCATGGAATAAAGAGAATGAAGATTATATTTTGAGTGCCCGACAAAGAGGTACTAATTTAAATTCCATATGAGGTTTTATGAATCTATCGGACAAGCTGCTTGGCTTTTTGAATGGAAAGGGCCTAGAGAGGTGAATTGTAGTTGTACCGATTGAGCCGTACAAAGGAGATGCTGGTGGAATTTTGCGGAAATTTAAGGAGTTAGAATATTTTTAAGAAAATTTGATAACTAGAAACAAACATATCGATATATATAGAATCCGATAAGGAAAAGAACTTTTAAATGCAATATTAGAAAGGGTCAGTGATTGTTTGATATTTCCAGTTAAAAATGTTGGATGGATGTTTGTTTTTCTTCGATAGTTAAAAACCGATTATCGAAGTTTTTGACCATTATTGTCAATACGGATAGACCGGTTGGATTTAATATCTGAAAACCACTCCCTATAGGCATAGGCGTTTCAAATTAGATTATGCTGAAGAAATTGAAGACGGATTAAAACGCAAGGGTTGTTCTGTTACAGGATAGTGCCTTCGGTTTTTCCAGACCCAGGACAACTTGTATGGACGAATGTCTGACAGAGTACGCCTAACAGATCACATAAGACGATCTTTTCAAAGTATTACGTTTGGTGGCGGAGGAATTCATTTCTCTTAGTTGAACCCCAGTGTATCCCCTCTAGAGTACATTGTTCGGAAGGTGGTCCCATACCTTGTCATCGATGGAATCCAGTATCCAATAAGCGCCCTGCCGTTTTTGATTTTATACTATGTATATGGAGCATGAGATGCAAGCATTCTGTTATTTGGTTATTTATTTGATATAAACACTATTATAATTCACTGGATTTTGGTATCAAAAATGTTTTGGGTTACAGTAAGGTTAAAATCGTCTATGTCTATGTGTAGGCTGGTCTTACTGTTATCCTTTTCTTTTAAAAAATGGTTTTTCAAAGTTAAACAAATGGTTGGAGTTTACTCGCACCAGTCCCATGACTGACCAAGAGTTTATTTATTTTTGTTTTACCCTAAACTCTTGGGTGCCCAAATTTGTATGGGCAGTTAAGTCTTTTAGGCTTTTATATATACACTTGGAGGAGCTTGAAGTAGGAGGCTTCACCGGTAGTTATTTTAAAGTTATTTCCGCTGTATCAAATGTTGTGTTGTACTCTGATATGGTATGTATATACAATATAGATTTGTATTTCAAAGTTATGATATATGATATTTTATTTTATCTGTTCCGCTGTGAGATTTTGTGTTGTTATTTCAGTTCTTCTTCTATTTCTTTAACCCCAATGACTCGTATTTCTATGCAACTTGGGTTGGGCATGTGATGTTTTAGTCAACTCAGATAGTACGGATTTGCGGGCCATCAAATTTGGTATCAGAGCTTAGGTTGAGCGAACACCTAGGCTTTGGTAGGGGTTTACTCATTAGAGATAGGGTCAGTAGTACCCTAGAATGAGTTAAGTGTATATATATGGCAGAGCGTATTTGTAAGTTGATATAAAAATTGATTTATATTGTATTGGCTTGTCTATTGAGTAGTTTATGAATTCCGGTCGAGTTGTGGGTAGCCACGACGTCGATAGGAGTTTCTAAACACTTGAACATAGTAGTTTGACAAAATATTGTTTTAAAGTGGGTAAATGAAATAATTTTACCCAAAACTATATTTTGATATAAAATGAATAATTTTCTATAATTATTTATGTATGAATGAGTTGGTTGCTATTATGAGATTATAAAATTGGATTGGTTATATATATATATGTAATCAAATAGAATTTGTAATATATACAAACGAGATGAAATTGAATTGGATTCAAACCAGAATTTTAATTTAAATCCTGGAATGTTGGAAAATATTTTTCCAAGGTATATTAAAAAAATATTGCTTTGTTTTGGAAAGATTTTTGAATAAAAATCACTTTGAATGGATTTTGAAAATGATAAAGCATTGAACTCACTTCAGTCACTGGAAAATAATTTCGATGATGAAGCGCGCCATCATCGGTATTCATTTTCGAGTTTTTAAGTGACGGATTGCTACCATAATAAAATTTCCAACTGATATTTATTTGAGAAAACAAGTTGTTTCGGAAAGTTCAAATGTTTGAATTTGTAATGGGAATAAATATATGTATATATATTTATATGATTTCAAAGGGGATTTGAAATAAAAAAAACCCGGGAATTTGAACTTTGGAATCTAAGTTTAACTTAAGCAAGTTAAACAAATCGAAATGATGGAAACCAGTTAAATGAACTGGAATGAGTAAATTAACTTGGAATCAATTTAATATTAGCCAGAATAATAAGTGGTTATTGTATTAACCGAATAACATCAAATATACAAAGAAAAATTCGTTTGTCATAATCGAAATAAATTAACGGACTTGAATGCATATGAATAGAATATGAAATACTAAGTTATAACAAAGTAGGCTTTTGAAAAGTTAACGGGTTTGTAGCATTTCTTCTGCCTTAGTAATTACGGGGACGAAATTCTTTTAAGGGGAAAGGAATGTAACATCCTGGATTTTTAGTCGATTTATTATGAATATTTAAATTTATTTTACATGTTGAATTGGAATGATAAATGGATTTTTATATTGGATTTATCGGTTTAATAATTGATATATGATTTAATATCAAATATATCGAATTATCGTAATATGAAAACTGACAATAATTGGATTCCAAGTTAAAACAGAATCGAAACAATTTAGTCGATTAATATAAATTCTAAATTAAATTAGAACGATAATAATAATTTATTATCGATAAATTTAATTGTTTGAAATCGATTTATATTTTTAATTGAATTTAATTTAAATCGTTAATTTAAATCGTTATTTCCTCTATGCAGTCGAAATAAATTTCAGAATCGGCTCCATTGAGTTCAGACTAGCGTTATAACAGTGAAACGTTGATCGTTACGTTGAAATAGGGGTTTGTGGTTGCAAATTAGGGGCCATGATATATTTCGAAAACATTATATTTTATAACATCTTAACTAATCTAATTAATTTATTTCAGCTGGCCTATATTCAGATCACCACCCTAAAAATGAAAAAGCGTAGGCCTATGATTTCCTCGAGCTAAAATTTCTATATTCCTCCTTCGATATCTGGGAAAACAGTGTTTTAATGGAATTTTTACGATGGTTCCCTTTCACACTTATATGAATAGTACCCATTTCCTTCGTTTTCCCAATTTCTGAAGCTTATTTGAGTCTCTGCCTTTCCCTTTTTCTTTCGTTCCATTTTCTATTTCCAGGCAAACCAAACCGTGAATCCATCTCTTATCTTCTACATAAAAAATTCGATCCATTTCTTCTTCAACTAAATGAAAATCGAATCCTTCATTATATCAAAAAAGAAAAGAAATTGGAATCGGAAATCATAATAGGAGTCCGCTCGATTTTCTGAAGCTCAACGTTGATCGAGCACTCATGAATTAGGGATGAAATCAAATTTGGTGAAGTCGATTTCGAACATGGTGGATTGGGGATTCATGATTTTTGGTGATGATATGGAGCTTGATTTCTTTTTCTTGATTGTGATCGTTCCTGTTAAACTCGACTTCGGTTTTTGGTTTTGGGGAGAGGAATAGCAGCCGGCGTTGGTTTTCGGTGGTGATCTGGGGCTCACAACATTTGAGGTTGTTGGGTGGAGTGTCATTTTAGTTACTGGAGTGATGCCTTACTATGGGTCACGACATTCGCTGTAGATGGGTGCAGTAAGTCACAGTGATGGGAGAAGGGATATCTGGACAGTGGCCTTTGAGGTGGTAACTGAGAAGTGCAGAAGGTGGGAGAGGCGGGAGATGTTCAGGGCTATGACTCAGTTTTTTCTACCGAGCAGGTTCGGGATGTTAACAGGCAGCGAGATAGATGGTCTGTGTAAATGGGATGAACTGATGATGGTTTGAGTAGTACTGGCAAATCTGCAGTAGATGTTGGCAACAGCTTTCAGATTTTGAACATTCTTTGTGAAGACAATGAAGCCCAGACAGGTACACAGGAGTATGAGGATAGTGAGATTCATGATACACTAAGGGTTTATAATCTTGTGAATGGACATGTTGTAGCCAACAAAGATAAAATTACAGCTAGTCCAAACAAGACTTTATTAGAAGTGACAAATTTTGGAGTTAAAGAGAAAGCCAAACAAATTGAGAGTAATGAAGAAAGCTACACCTGAATTCCTATATTGGATGATAATATTTCTGACAATGCTAACCGCACAGGAGATGAGGAAGGAATTCTCAAGGAATATGCAATTATTCGTGGGTTTACAAGTTCCAGTATCGTGAAAGGTGATGGTAGTTGTCGGGTGCTGGCAATAAGGGGGGGCATCGTGATTAAAATGGTGATTAAGTTAAAAAGTTACTTAATTAAATTAATTAGTTGAAATGATTAATTTATAGTGTGTAAAACTTGGAAAAAAATAACCATTATCATACAAATTTCAAATTCAAGGATAACAAAGTGTGTTAGCATTGTATCATCACTATTTAAGCTTACAAATTGAATTGGAGTAATTTGGGCGGATTGAGTCAGTGCTTGTTGAGTTAGCTTTATAGTTGGTCGAAGACAACGAGGTATACACTTTTATAAAATTTAAATTCATAGAATAATTTATTTATGTGTTAGGTTAGCTAAAATTAATAATCGGTTAATGTTAAATAAAGTTTTGATAATCGTAGGTGTTAGATAGATTCGTAGCCACGAAGATATGACATTTAACGGGATATTAGACAAATAAAATCAAGGTAAGTAAACTCACTCCCTGGTTCGATTCTAATATATTATAACCGAATGTTTATTTAATATGAATATTTATATGTTGTTTGTTGATTGATTGGTTGCATTGTTGTTTATTGAAAAGTTAAGGTCATTATATATTAGTTATATACTTGGTGGTTGTGTGATATCCTACCTTGAAGCATGATGGGCATTATTTATGTTGGCTAACATCTGTGGATGCAAGAAAACAGGTTGAAGGGATCCAACTGGATTCCTTAAATTTATTTATTGTTGTTAACCTATTTATATGTGTGTGATGTGTTGAATTAGATGGATGCCTAGTGCATTTGGATGACTAAATATCACGGACCCTAGATATTGATATTTAAAAATATCATAAAAAAGAATTTTTAGACTTAAAAAGGGGAAATTCATTTTCTAGAATAGAATTTGAATTTCGAGTTGGCTAGGAAAAATATTAACTTGTTTTTAATAATAAAAACAAGTAGGTGAATTTATAAACAACGTTTATAAATAGAAGAGGAAATCATCAATTGGATAATTTATAAATTTAAATTCAAATATGAATTTAGAAAGGGGATTGGAAATCATTTTGAAGAGAAACGATGAATTTATTTCGACATTCGAAATGTAATTGAAATAAATCCACTAGGTTTATTTTTAGAATTCGACTAAGTCGAATTTTTACATGCAAATTATTTCCAAAAAGGAAAATATATTATATTTAGTAGAAATTTTATTTTAGAACTAAAATCCTTAGAAGTTAATACCAATATTTAAATATGACAACAGATTCAGTGTTTATATATATAAGTTGTAATAATAAAATAAAAGTGAAATCAAGTTTCAAATGGAGTTTAATTTGGAAGTTTGCTTTAAGATATGAAATAAGGAAGCTAATTTATAAATAGGCTAAAGAAATTTTCATCAGATAATTTGAAAATAGCTTATTCCAAAGTAAATATGGCTTATAAACCAATATTTTTAATGGACTAGAAAGTGAGATTTTAATTGAGTTTTTGAATTACAAGCTTTTATCTATCTCAAGATAAAAACGTTGTCGATCAAGGTCTGAGAGGTAACTAAAATACCGCAACTTGAATGACTTCACTATTATCCAGGGATGATATTAGTTTGCAATGGTAAAGAATGTTTTATTTCCAAACGAATTGGAATTTAACATAGAAATTGAGTTGTGAATAAATTTACAACTGAATTATAAAGAAATCAACGATTTTGGAGAATCAGAATGTTTAAGTTAAATTTGGAAAACTGAATTAATTTATATTAAATATTAGAGAATGGAGTTGGAATTTATATATAAACGAAGTTTTAAACGTTTATAATTTAATTAAAATGAACTCATCGCAGCGCAGTAGTTCGTAATTAGGCATTCCGAACTTCGATTGAGCATATAGAACTCGATATAAGTCGAAATTTGATGAAACCAGAAACGTTTGGACCTATTGAATAATAATTTTCTAATGGAAAGAAAATTCTGGATTTCGTCTTATAGATTTTGAGTTATGTAAAAATCAAATTTCAGAAAAGTCATTGTAAAATTGTTTAGAAATCATAACGATTTAATTAATTAATTAAAGGAATTTTTAGTGGATAAAAATCCGAGTTTCAATTAGAAAAATCCAGATTTGAGTTATAAAATAAATATGAACTAAAGTGAAGTAAATGGATTGATTTTTGGAATAAAAATCCAATTTTTAACAATCGAATGAAGTTAACTAATTTGAAAAAAAATTACTTAACGAGATTTTTGACCGAACTTAATTATGATTGGATTTCTAAATTAAAATTCGAAATTGAATACGAAACACGAGTAGAAATAGAATTCAATGTGTTTATAAGTCAATAATAATGTGTTTAAACAAGATCGATTCCAATTAAAAGAGAAATGAGCGAATGAGCTAATTTGAGTATAATTAGCGAATTGGATAGAGTAAATGTAAATGTTGGATTTATTTGAATGAATGAAAAAATAGGGATTGTTGAATATGCTAAACAGGTACGGAATGAAGAGAATGAAGATTATAATTTGAGTGCCCGACAAAAAGGTACATGTTTAAATCCCATATGATATTTTATGAGCCTATTAGGTAAGCCGCTTGGCTTTTTTATTTTATTTTTGAATGGAAAAGGCCTAGAGAGGCGAATTGTAGTTGTACCAATTGAGTCGTACAAAGGAGGTGCTGGAGAAATTTTCTGGAAATTTACGGAGTTAGAATATTTTTAAGAAAATTTGATAACTAGAAATCAATCTATCGATATATATATATATATAATCCAATTAGGAAACGAACTCTTAAATGCAATATTAGAAAGGGTCAGTGATTATTTGATATTTCTAGTTAAAAATGTTGGATGGATGTTTGTTTTTCTTCGATAGTTAAAAAACCGACTATCAAAGTTTTTGACCATTGTTGTCAATACGTAGAGACTGGTTGGATTTAATATCTGAAAAGCACTTGTATAGGCATATGCGTTGCGGATTAGGTTATGCTGAAGAAATTGAAGACGGAGTAAAATGCAAGGGTTGTTCTGTTACAGGATAGTGTCTTCGGTTTGTCCTGACCTAGGACAACTTGTATGGACGAATGTGATAGAGTATGCCTAACGGATCACATAAGACGATATTTTCAAGATATTACGTTTGGTGTCAGAGGAATTCGTTTTTATTAGCTTTTTAAACCCATAACATTTTTGAGAAGATCAACTAGTGATTTGACAGGATTGACAATGTGGCATTCAAAGTGAATGATGACCGGATGTTTTAAAAAAGTAAACGTAGCGTCAAGCCTCATCAACTGGAAAATGAAAAAAATCGGACAGACAACATGGCTAGTTGGGTCATACCCAAGCAGGGTATATTTGTCACTGATCTAGAGAAAATTAACTATTTATTCTTCTATCGATTTTGTATCTTACAGATTACGGTTGGACGGCCGACAACCGTGGGTGACAATGTATTCAATACACTTGAGCCAAACGAGTGGTTAGTCATGTGTGGCCGAGTTGCAAGATGTTCTTATTCAACACCAGTGTATCTCCGCTAGATTATACTGATCGGAAGGTGGTCTCATACCTTGTCATAGTTGGAATTCAATCTTCAATAAGTGCCCTGCAGTTTTTGATTTTATACTATGTATGTGGAGTGTGAGATGCAAGTGTTCTACTATTTGGTTATTTATTTGATATAGACACTATTATAATATCACTGGATTATGATATCCAGAATGTTTTGGGTTATAGTAAGGTAAAAACCCATCCATGTTTATGTGTGGTTTGGTCTTACTATTATCCTTTTCTTTTAAAAAAAGATTTTTCCAAAGTTAAATAATATGGTTGGAGTTTACTCACACGAGTCCCATGACTGACCCAGAGTTTATTTTGTTTTGTTTTACCATAAACTCTTAGGTGCCCAAATTTGTATGGGCAGTCAAATGTTTCAGGCTTTTACAGATAAACTTGGAGGAGCTTGAACCAGGAGGTTTAACCCTTAGTTATTTTAAAGTTATTTCCGTTGTATCAAATGTTGTGTTGTACTCTGATATGGTATGTATATACAATACAAATTTGTATTTCAAAGTTATGACATATGAATTATATTTTATCCGTTGCGCTGTGAGATTATGTGTTGTTATTTCTGTTCTTCTTCTATTTCTTTAACCCCAATGACTCGTATTTCTGTGCAATTTGGATTGGACATGTGTTGTTTTAGTCAACTCACATAGTACGAATTTATGGGCCATCACAAAAACTAGGGACCTAGGGAATCAGAGCTAGCCGCTTATTCACTGGAGTCAACATGGGATTCAATAATGTGAAATCTAGAGGGAGATGGGTGTTGAGAACCTGTCTAAAAAGATTATAAAAAATAATATGATGGAAAAGTGAAATGACTGGGCGTAATGTGCGATGAAAACAACACGCATTTCTTTCTGGCTATCACTACACCAGAAATGCAAATCAGGCAGTGCTTTGGGTCATATCTAATGTGATTAGGCAGTGCTCTGGGCCATATCAAATTTTGGTGTCTTTAATCATTAGATATGGCCTTAAGTCATATCTAATGATGAATTAGCTAGAGCCATAAGCCGTATCTAATGATGAATTAGCTACAGCCATGAGCCGTATCTAATTCATCATTAGATATGGCCCTAAGCTGTAGCTAATTTAAAAAAAATTACACTTATCTTTATAAAAAGGGACAGAGATAACGTTGCCTGAGACCAAGGAAAAAATACCATAAGTCATATAACATTGTGATGATAATTAAAATGTTTATATATACAATCATGAATCAACGAACAATACAATTACAATATCACATGTAGAAATGCATTAACCTGGCCTATGTCTGTACAAGAATATTTAGCTTCGATGCTTTCATCATCGCAGTCTTCTAATCGGGCTAATGAAAAAGACCCAACCGCATGGATATCATGAAGATGCAATGCTTAAACTTCTAGAGACCCATGGCAACGAAAAATATGTCACGAACCAACATGCATAGATTCCTTCTAAATCACAAACTCACATATGTCGAGTCAAACTTTTCACTATAATCAGCAGCTGAATGCTTCAGCACCTGTAAAAGAGAGTTTATACGAAGAAGATAAGAGTTGAATAAACAATTCAACACCTAAAAAAAACAAAAGACCTTTAATTAAAGGGAGGGGGCAAATCCAATATAAAAAGGGTTAGTGATCATTTACCTGAAGTTCTTCTATCCTTCTAACATGTGCCTCTTCTCCTCTTGACAGTGGCAATGCAGCAACAAGCATATCAAACTGCAAATTATTGGCTAGCTTTTTCACCAAACCACTAGGAATACTAGCACTTGGACAGATAAAAATACTCATATGTATAAAGTCAAAAGGAAAAGCACCGGTTTGTGACTGGATTGGGAAGGCCCCGCTCGTGAACATGCCCTCCAGTTGCAACCCGTTCGTGATCCCCAACCATGACCCACTCATGGATAATCATCATGATCCATTCACGAACCGTCCCCAAACTCAGGATATGGTAACCACGACTTCGCCACCCACGAACCGATATTGAAGGATCTGATGACACCTATCCATAACTGCCATATTGACCATTTCTCCATCTGCTCAAAAGCGGCTCCGAGATCCTCAGGATTCATGCCACGCGTCCTCACAAACCGCCTACAGATATCACCTATAAATAGCCCAGCACTTGGCTTTTTTGGGGATCTTTTGGCAGTTCTAAGTATTATTTCCACCATTACTGTTTCTCCATCATTTCTAATCAGAAGTATCTCGAAATTATTGAGTGAATCACCATTGTAAAAGTGAGATTGAGAGGAAATTATTGATTGTACTTGCATTCAAGCGTATAATCAAAGGCATATAAAGTGGACGTAGGCTCTTTAACGCCGAACCACTATAAATTTGGTATGTTTATTGCATTTTTCTTCATTTCTAGCTATTATTCTTTGCAATTCAAGACAATTTGGGTGTTAGAGTCATAATTTGATCTAATATTTTGGTGCTTTCACTGAGAATTGAATTCTCATCCTATCGGATTATTGCTCTACTATTTAGATTTTCAAGTCCGAAGAAAATAGTTCGTACTTCCATTGTTTTGGTTTTTGAAGATTTCAGCAGAGTTAAGACGTTATGGCTGGAAAGAAATCCAAGGATTCAAGAGCTTCACGAGTAAATGAAGCTGCAAACGAGGCTAACAAAGAAAGCACTCAGGAGCAGGTTGAAGTGAGTTCTCCCACTCGTGGTTTGCAGGGGGCGAACCGACCCCAGGAGGGGGTCATGACTCGCTCGCAGATGATCACCACGAGCCGCCCCACAGAATGTTCCATGAGCCGTCCAGCCGAAGGAACCACGAGCCACCCTACCGAGGTCATCATGAGCCGCATCAAAGAAGGTGCCACGAGGCACCATCCAGAGGGGGTCATGAACCACCCTCACCAAGGGACAACAACTCGACCTGGAAAGGAGATTATGGCTCGTCCTGCTCGCGCGGGTGCCTCAGCTCGACCTGGCTTAAGTGCTTTGCGTCCAACTGCGAATACTGATGACTAGATACATGCTTCTGCTCCAGCAACAGAGAGAGATTTCTTTCGCATACTCGATATGCTGGAAAGGAAAAATGATGAGTTGGCAACCCAAAGGCAAGAGAGTTCTTTGCTGTGACAGAACGTGGGCGAAATGGGCAGAAAAATCGATGAACTTCGAAGGCAGAGAACACCTTCACCAACTCATCGCTTCACACTCGACTCTACCTCCTCGTCCAAAGAACCTCCGAGACGCCAACGACGACCACCGCTAGAAAGGGATGAGAATATGGATCGACACCGGTTCAGATCACTCCCTTCTAGAGCAGAGACGGCACTAAACTTGGGATAGGACAATCGTAACAGGAATAATCCTGCCTCGCTACCTGCATAGGGACCCACAGCACTACCTAGGGCTCAGGTTGTCAATAACCCTTTCGACAACCAACCATTGCAACCCTCTGGCCACATGATTGACCGTGGCCACAGGAGGCAAGGAAGTTTTGCTCAAGCCCCAGACTTTGGAGGACCTCGTATGGCAAGGAACGTTGATCCTGAATCCACCTTAACTAATGCCGACTTTGAAGCAATGGTGAGGCAGATCATGGAAGATAGCCGTGGACAAAGAAACGAGGATTGGGGTATAGACCGCAATCATACGCCATTCACTGATTATATACTAGATGTTTGGTTCCCAAGACAATTTACTATGCCAATGATGAACCGTTATTCGTGCAGGATGGATCCGGTCCAGCACTAAATGAGATATTCATGGTATATGAATGTCGTAGCTGCTCCCGATGCAGTAAAGTGTAAAGCATTCCCGATCTTTTTAGAGGATGTGGCATTCATGTGGTTTACCCGTTTTCCTGCTCGATCAATTTCCAGCTTCAAGGAATTGAGTGAAAGTTTCATAAATCAATTTCGACTTCACGACCAAAGGTCCAAAAACGTCGTTGAGCTATCACTTATCAAGCAGCGTCCTGATGAAACTCTGAGATCGTACTTGGATCACTTTAATTTAGCAGTTACGGAGGTTAGAGATCCTCACGAGCAGACGGTTCTGATGGCCTTAATTGACGGAGTAGATTAAGATACAGAGTTCGGCAGATACTTGGCTGGGAAACCGCCGCTCACCAGAGAAATACTCTATGAAAAGGCCAATATCCGTCTGCGCCAAGAGGAGTTGTATGCAAATTGAAAGAGGAAAGCCGCTGATAAGGAAGATATACAGAGCAATGTGGTCGTCAAACAGTCCGGAGATAGTTCTGGAAAGGTAGAGGTGAATGTTGGAAATAAGAATCAAGGTAGCGGCCGCTAGAATGGGAACGACAGTCGGAAGAAGAATCGGGGAAATGGTTCACAAAAGAGACCTCGGTTCAAAGCATTTGAGAATTTTACAACAATGAATGATACGCTAGAAAATATTGTCCTAGACACTTATAATGTTCTCCAATATAAGAGTCCCCCACCAAGAGACTCAACAGAGAAGGAGCGTGAGATAGGAAAATTCTGCCTTTTCCATCAGACTAATGGTCACTCCACTAACGAGTGCCGTTACTTGAGAGATACCGTTGAAAGACTCCTTAGAGAAGGTAAGTTGGACGAATATAAGGTCGCTCCAAGAGACAGAGGGAAAGTCGGACAGGCCCCAAATCAAAACCAACCAGCTTCTAGACCCACTGCTCAGCAGAAGGGAAAGAACATTGTTATCAACACTATAGTTGGAGGACCTCACCGGGCTAGACATAGATTCAGAGCAATGGATCAATATGTGAATGCAGCTAAACACGTTGGAGTAGGAGAGTCCAGTAATCCCGAAGATACCGTCTGGATCAAGCAATAGAAAACTATGTTTGACGATGTCATATTTCAGATAGAGACAGTAGTGGAATTCACTCCCCTACCGAAGACCCCTTAGTCATCACCGCTACTATTGGACCTGTTTTAGTCCATAAAGTCTTAGTGGACAATGGAAGCTCAGTCAATATTCTGTTTAAGAAAGCGTTTGATCAAATGAAACTCGAAGCTGGGGATTTGAAACCCTGTGATGGATGGATACGCGACTTCAATGGGGCCTCGACGGCTCCGATGGGATATGCAGAATTGTCAGTGACCTTAGGAGGAGGAGATCGTCGGAGAGTGAGAATCCTCTCGTTTGTAGTTCTGGACATTGATTCGCCCTATAATACCTTTTTGGGTCGACCATCCCTGGCAGAATTCAGGGATTATATTGCGCCCTAGTGCTTATTACTAAAATTACCAACAGATGCAGGAGTGGGAGTGATTAGAGGTGATCAGGCTACTGGACGAGCCTGTTACATGGAGGAATTGAAGATGTTGATGAAGGGACTAAATATAGAAACCAAAGGTGCTTCCCCTCCCGTGAAGGAAGGGTCAGTAGAGCAACTAAGGGGGATGACCCCGAGGGAGTCCCCCAGAGAATTCCCCGAGGACATAGATCCCAGAGAGGACGAAGAGCCTGGAGGCAGAATGGCGACGTCCAATGAAACAACAGTGGATATCCCAATTGACAACAATGACTCAGCGAAGATTTTGTGAATTGGATCCTAGTTAGACCCTTTTCGGGTAAAGGAATTGACTGATTTCTTAAAGGCCAACTTGGATATTTTTGCCTGGACCTATGCTGACATGTATGGGATATCACCCTCAATTACGAGTCACTCATTGAGTATCAACCCAAAACATCCACCCGTCAAGAAGAAGAGGTAAATGCTCGGCCCAGAAAAGTCGGCCTCCTTGAAAGAAGAAGTTGAGAAGAAATGGGTTCATTAGAGATTCGGCTTACCCAGAATGGATCTCAAATCCCGTGTTAGTAAAAAAGGCCAATGGAAAGTGGCGTACATGCATTGATTTTTCAGACTTGAATAAAGCTTGCCCGAAAGACAGTTTCCCTCTTCCCAGGATCGATCAACTTGTGGATTCAATAGAAGGCCATGAGCTTCTCTCCTTCATGGATGCATACTCAGGATATAACCAAATTCCCGCGCATGTTCCGGACCAGAAGCATACCAGCTTCATCACAGACTTAGGACTGTACTGCTATGTAGTAATACCTTTCGGTCTAAAGAATGCTGGAGCTACATATCAACGGCTAGTGAATAAAATGTTCTACAATCAGACCGGGAAGACGATGGAAGTGTATGTCAACGATATGTTAGTAAAATCCAGACAATCGTCCGACCATACCGGCGACGTAGCAGAAATGTTTGACATTCTTCGGCGATATGAGATGAAGCTTAACCCTCTGAAGTGTTCGTTCGGAGTTAGTTGCAGAAAATTACTGGGCTTTATTGTTATCTCACATGGAATTGAAATCAATCCAGATCAAATCATGACAATTAGGAATATTCAGACACCAAGGCAGATTAAAGATGTGCAAAGCCTCGTTGGAAAAGTAGCCGCGTGAGGTAGATTCATTTCTAAAGCTACTTATAAGTGCGTTCCATTCTTCGACCTGATAAAGCGAGGAAAACTCAATTTCAAGTGGACTCCAGATTGCGTGGAAGCTTTTCAGAACTTGCTGAGTCATTTAGAAAAAAACCGATACTGTCCAAGCCAGTAGACCACGAGGATTTGTTCGTGTACTTGGAAGTGTCATCCCACACAATAAGTTCAGCCTTGGTAAGAGAAGAAGATAAAGTCCAGAGGCCTGTGTACTATGTAAGTAAGAAGCTAGCGGAAGCAAAACGAAACTACCCAAAGATAGAGAAGCTTGCATACAGTCTGTTGATCGCATCTAGAAAGCTTCGTCACTATTTCCAAGCTCATCCCATCACTGCGTACACTAACCATCCACTCCGACAAGTTCTACAGAGACCAGAGGCATCAGGAAGGCTACTTAAATGGAATATAGAGTTGAGTCAATTCGATTTGAATTTTCAGCCCCGAAGATCGATAAGCGGGCAAGTATTGATAGATTTTATAGCAGAATTTACTATCCTAGAGGATGGTGTAGCTAGTGAAGAAGTTGATACTCCAAAACAATTGGTTGACCCCAACACCTGGAGATTATACACTGACGGAGCCAAGAATGACAAACGATCTGGCACTGGAGTGGTACTCGTAACTCCCGAAGAACGATCGATATACTATGCTTTGAGATTAGAGTTCCACACCATGAACAATGAGTCGGAGTACGAAGCCCTAATTGTCGGGCTCAGGCTTGCAAAGGAGTTGGGTTAACAAAGACGGACATTTTTTGCGATTCAAAGATAGTTGTGAACCGGGTCAATGAAGAGTTTCAGGCTAAGGTTTGCATCATATTTGAAGAAAGTGAGAAAACTGCTGGGTGAATTTTAACACTACAGCATAACTCACATCCCCCGATCAGAGAATCAGAAGGCAGATAAGTTGGCAAAACTGGCTAGTTCTGATAAAACTGAGGACACAGAGACGGTCCCCATTGAGATATTGCACTCTCCAAGTATCGATCAGATGGAAATTGATCCCATGCTGGAGACTGAGCCGGAAAGGGAGTCGTGGACGACACCCTTAAAGAACTTCCTAATAAATGGGACGCTTCCCATCAAAAAGAGTGAAAGACGTGCCGTCATTCGTAAAGCCTCCCGATATGTCATGCAAGGCAAAGTCCTATATCGACAAGGGTTCTTGATGCCACTCCTTCGGTGTATAGCTCACGACGACACTAAACGAGTATTGAGAGAAGTACATGAAGGTGAATGTGGCGACCACATTGGAGGCCAAACACTGATAAAGAAGATACTACAGTATGGCTTTTCTGGCCAACCATAAATATAGATGCAGCCAAATATGCGCGACGCTGCGACAGGTGCCAGAAATTTTCTAAGATTCCTAGGGCACCTCCCAGCCAGTTGAAGATGATGATGAGCCCGTGGCCCTTCACTTTCTAGGGAATTGAAATTATCGGAAGCCTCCCCATTGCAAAGGGCGGAGCAAAGTTCACTATTGTAGCTGTGGATTACTTCACAAAGTGGGTCGAAGCGGAGCCTTTGACCATGATCACAACCGAGCGAGTGATAAATTTCATCGTCAAAAACATTATATGTCGGTTTGGAATCCCGAAGGTCACCATAACAGATAACAGAACTCAATTCGATAACATAGAGTTTCGGGACTTTTGCCAGAGATATCATATCGAGAAAAGATACACGGCTGTGGCGCATCCACAATCGAATGGACAGGTAGAAGCAGAAAATAAGGTAATCAAATCTATTCTGAAGAAATGGTTGAAGCAAGCCAGAGCCATGTGGTTCGACGAGCTACCTATGGCATTGAAGGCTTACAGAATGACTTATAAATCGGCAACTGGGCACATGCAATTCTCCCTCGCTTTTGGATCCGAGGTGGTCATCCTGGTCGAATTAGAAGTACCATCTCACAGAACCACTTATTACGACCCGATGACTAGAAATAAGTTGCTCCTCGAGTCCCTAGATATGGTTGAAGAAAAAAGGGATGAAGCGGATCTACGTGCCTTGAGGCACAAGCAGCAGATAGCTCGATATTATAATAAAAAGGTCCAAGCTCGAACCTTTGAACCCGGAGATTTGGTTCTAAAGTGTGTCTTTCCACCCCCAGTTCATTTGGGTCTGAAATGGGAAGGAATCCTACGGAGGCGTGATAATGGATCCTTCAAGCTAGCGACCGTGGATGGAGACGAGATCCCCAAAGTGTGGAACGCCCAGCATTTGAGGCGTTACTTGACATGAAATTGTCATCTTTACTCTTTTGTTTTTAGGACCATGTAAAAAGGCACAACTTGCCTTGAATAGTCTGGTTATATAAGCAAAAAATTATAAAGTGGACGTAGGTCATGATTCGACCGAACCACTATAAAATACCATGTGTCATTTACTTTTATCGCGCCATTTTTTATCTACTCTTTCATCCTTTACTTGTATGAGCCGTTATAATTATGAGATTTGCTATGAATCTCGTGGCAATCTCAAAGCACGTAATTCAAAGTGCCTTCTATCAGATTAGGAGGTCAACAGCATACAAAGCGTCAAGGGTGCAATGAAGTAAACAACACAACTATCGACACTCTAGGTCTCCTGACCTGAGAAAGAGTATACATGATAAGGAAATGAATTGTCCACAAGGCGTAAAGGTGCATCACGATTAAAAATACCGTCTCGATTAAACTCTACCCTTGACATCCAACGGGAGAGTATAAAGGCGCCAGGAACTAAGCGCTGCAAATGAACCCTACCCCACTGCAGGATTGGGGGAAAACTGAAAGCTGAGTTTGAACTCTATTCTTGGCATACGACAGGAGAGTATAAAGGCATTTTGATTGAATGCCACGAAAAGGGCTCCTATCCCGCTGCAGAACTGGGAGCAAGAATGAAAGCTGAGCCCGAACCCCTCATTTCCAGACATGGGGGGAAACATATGCTCGACTCTAATCAATCCTCAACAAGCCCTGGCCAGGCACCACATTGATGATTGATTGGGGGCATACTCATATGCATATAAATGTAGCGCAGAAATTTAAAAATTTTCAATATGATTCCAACGTAGTTATGATTCGAATATTTATGCTTATGCTAAGTATGATAAACTTGCGGGTACACAACAATGCAAAAGAAACAGAAATTCATTTACTAATGCAGCTTTACAAAACAAAGCTAGACAAAAAGTGATAAGTGAGGGCCATTCTCACGACAACATCACAACGCCAGTGGAAGATCTAAAAACAAAATATAAACGAAAGAATGCTATTTGGGTTTTGGGGATGACCTTGGCTTCTTCTCCTTCTTCTGCTTCTCCGGCTCTTCCTTGTCGGCCTCAGATTTGTCATGTTTCTTACTCTTCTTCTTATCCGAAGAAGGATCCTGTGGAATGTCAGAAGACTGAGATGCAAGTTGTGTAGTTATCGACTTGATGGAGAGCTTTATAATTAATACAGATTTGGGATCGACCATAGAGATAGGTGGCACATTTAGAGGCTCTTGCTCCTCTATTTTTAATTTCATTTGTTCATCCTTTTTGGCCTTCATGTCGGCTAAGGTCATGCAATCGTCATCCTTTGTCTCTCCCGTGATGGAAACCTCCTCTTCTTCATCCCCGTGACCACCATCGATATCCTGCAAGGCTCCAATGATTTTAGTATCTTTAGGAACATCTGTGCTTGATACCACAATGGCCTTCTCAGTTGCCTCAACCTCAATTTTTTTTGGAACTTCAAGGACTTCGGTACTTGACGGGACGTTGACCTTTTCGACCTATGCTTGCTTTTCTGCGATACCCTCGGCCGGCTTGGCACCTATATCATGAGAAGCAACTGTTATTAGTTTGGGAGAAAATGTGGTCTTCTCGGTTGTTTGCTCCACAATGCGACGACAATTTACAATAGCTTTGACAAATTGTGGGGAGAATATGGAGATACCTTCCGCCAACTCCTCTCCCGAAGCTGTAGAGGAAACCCCAGGAGCTGGAGGAACTGGGACCTCGGAAATCAATGGATCGTTTGGGTTATATCCCTCGACCTCAGAAGTCCTGGGATTCGCCGCTGAGCCTGAGCCTTCATCAGCCTTGTAGTTTCCCTTGAGCTTAACCATCTCTTTTTCCACCTCCTCTTGAATTTGACGTCTACCCTCCATTAAGACCTCAGGCTCTCCACCCCTGAGGAAGGTCTGCATAAGCTGGCTCTCGTCGACTTCCTCAACCTTTAAGCATTGCTTTTCGCCTTCGACGATCATATCCCATATGTTAACCAGGGTGGTGGGATAGTTCTTAATCCAAGAAATGTCTCGGGTTCGAATGACATGAGCAAAAAAGTCCATCAACAATTCGTCAAACCCTTCTATCTCCCGTTCAGCTGCAGCAAGTTCGGCACTAGCAGTAGAGGCCGACTCGAGGGCATCATTGACCTCTTGAGATCTTCTATCTCCTTTTTCAAAGCTACCCGCTCTTGGTTGTTCGAATCAAGCTCAAGATGGAAGCGTTTCTTAGCGTTTTCCAACTCTGTTTTATAATTTTCAACATCCCGCTGAGCTAAAGAGAGCTGAGCCTTTGTGTCTTCGAGTTCCTTCTCAGCCTTGCTCCTGGCCTTAACATCATGATCAATCTTCACCCTAGCTCTCACTGCATCTATTTCCAGGCGGTGGATAACATCTGAAAGATTCTTGGCATGTTTCTTCATCGCCCTATATTGTTTAGCCACATGACCGACTTGGCCCATAACCTCTGTATCCCAATCCTCAGGAACCGGTTCAAGATCTGGAACAAAAAGCATCCTTTCAAAGTAGATATCGGGGAACTACTTTCGCAAAAGCTCCAGCTTTGCCTTATTATCAGGTGTACTGGACACATCCTGTACGGTGGTAGTGTCCAAGTGTCGCTGACCAGAAGGGATAAGAGCTGCTTTCTCTTTTTCCGAATCTTTGCTCGAATCCTTATGCTAGTCTTTGGGTTCATGAAGCTTCTTGGAAGATTTTCCCTGGGGAGGTATGCCTTTCGGGGGAGTCGGAGCTTTGGGAAGTTGTTTACCTCCCACATCTGGCACTTGACGACTGTGATGCTTCCTAGGGTCTTGCCTCGAAGGAGAACGAGAGCGCGTAGAATGAGGCTGATAAGAATCATGATGCCTTTGACTATCTCTTCCCCGACTATCACTGCGATCATGTTCAGTTACGTGAATGAGCCTGGGAGTGTTCTCGCGAAGGTCACGATGAGAGTAGGAGTAGCGACGAGGCGTTTTTCTTGCAAAGAATAACCAGCAAATGTAAGAGCTACGAATACTAATAGTATAAGGATGTTGTGATAGGTGGTGCATGTGATTTGTGTATCCCGTGTAATCCCCTAACGAACCAAGGCCTGGAGCTAGGCTCGTCTGTGCAGTATCCTTATTTTTGGCAGGAGTGGTTTCTTCCTCGGAAACAGGGAAGAACAGTTCCTCTCCGAAATCCTCAAATGTGTAGATATTATCCGGCAAAGGGATCTTTCCTAAATCTCTGAATATATGCTCCTCTATTAATGTATTATGAGTGGTAGACACTACTGGCGGTGGAGTCCTTGGAGGAAACTGCCCACTAGAAACTGAGGCATCTTTCGATTCGTCAATTCGAATTTCACCCCCTTTATATATGTTCATCTCTTTGTCATCTTGGATAACCATCGATGAAGTACTCTAGCGAAACTCGGTTGTTTTTGTGACTTCTGTGGTCACTTCTCCCTCGGCCGGGGGCATACTACTAGGTTCCCCAACTGTTTGAGTATGGGGCACGTACTTGTGGGGATTCCCACCCAGACCGAGCCCACATCTTACATCCAAAAGATGGTGTTTGTGAAGGTTCTCGTCGGTTATGCACTTCTTGATTCTACAGAAGTCTAAATAGCTCTTTAAAAGGCGGGACAATCGGTCTTCGTACACCGGACCCTCTGTTTTTGGAAAGTTATGAGCTATACAGAAAAAGAAAAACGTTAGCACTTTAATTGTGCAATTGGAGCATACATCGCATAGCCCTTAAAAAGTGAAATTTTGCTGGGAAGCTCAGAATCCGACGAGATAAATTTTTTTGGATTCATAATGACAAATCATTGTTGAGTTCCAAAATGCGCGTCGAACGGAGTCAGTATGTGGTCGTGCAAAGCAAAACCATTTGTTCAAAAACAGACAGTCATTTTACAAAGGAACATTATTGATACGATCTCGGAATTCGATTCCACTATTTTTTCTGGATTCGTATCGTCAAATAATGGTTAAGTCCAAAAGGGCATAATTTTTGAAGCTAGCGTTTGAGCGTACAAGAAGAAAAGGTACGGTAAAATCGCATTTTTGAAGCTAATTTGAGCAATTTTACAAAGAAAAATTATTGAGATGACCTCAGAATTCGACAATTTTTTATTATTGAATCCGTAGTGTCGAATAATGGTAAGATTCTAAATATCATGATTTTTAGAATCAGTATGTGACCGGGAGTGATTTTTAAAGTGAAAAACAGACAATATTTTGACTTTAAAAGTTCGCTGTTTGTGCATACGGACTTGAAATTTGACGAAACCAGTTTTGTTGGGTCCATAATGTCAGAGAGTAGATGCATGTCAATTTTCATTGAAAACGGAATCCGTAGGCGGCCACACGGATTGTTAAACGATGGAAATAGGATATAATTGAGTATAGTAAAATATAAAATCAATATAAAAATAAATTGCACCCACTATATAACATCTCAAGCATTCCTAAACCTAAACCATTCGTCAAAAATATGACAACCCCTTTTCCCTCTTCTAACCCTAAACATGAGAGCTTCTAAATTCAAAATCAAATCAAATTCTATAAATTACAAAGCTTGGATTTTTAAGCTTGTATGAGTGTAAGCTTCAACATAGGCGAGTTTGATTGACTTTAGTGAACATTTAGGGGGCTACATAACTTTTCACAGTGGGTTTTCATGAGAGTTTGGATGCTAGGGTTGAATGGCTCTTCACATAGAAGCAACAATGCATGAATTCGAGTTTATTTTGGTGTTTAGGAGATAGAATAGCACATTGTAGCCAAATTTGAGGCGATTCGGCGACAAAAAGTGTCCGAGCCTGAAGCGTGCATGCGTGGGATGACAGTAAACACGTTTTTTTTGGGGAGCTTGAGTTTGAGATTCATGGTGTTGAGATTGAAGAGGAGAAGAAGAGAAGGAGAATGATGTTTACGGTTTGTGATTTCATTGAGAAATGAGTGAGAATGAATGTCATGAAGGTTGCACGAAGTGGACATGGGAGGAGCTCTGTTGTACGCGAGTTTTGCTGAGGGAGAAGAGATTAGAGGATGTGATTAGTAAGGATTAAGGTAATTAATTAATTAATTATGTTAATGACATATATGTACATGAAACTTGAAAAATGCATAATTTTCTCGTACGAACTCGGAATTCAGCGAAACATGATGCGTTGGAACCGTATCGACGAGAGCTTCGCAATGAAACTGATTTGAAGTCATTTGGATGTCGTATGCGGACTGTGGAGCCGAAAAGATCACATTTTCTCTGCATAAAGACTGGCGGACTGGAAACCAAAGGTGAGAAATCCTCACTCAAAATTATAATTTATCATGTTATTATATTCATGGATAAAAAATATAGAATTGCCTGTGTATATTTTTATCGGTTTTAATCATTTTAAATTGTATATGGTGCCTGTTAGATCACCTCCCTCGTCCATAGACCATGAACGATTTAAATTAACTGTATTGTGTGTTGTTTGTGATGTTGAAATATTTAACGTATTAAAAATTATGTTAACATTAATGTGGTAGTTGAAATTAAATTATAAATATTTATTTATAATTTAAAACAGTGAAAATTGGTTACGTTTAAAAATAATTCAATCTGACTTAGAATTGGTTAGATTTGTTAATCAATAATTTATTTAAATTCACTGTTGTTGTTTGAAAACCCCACACGGGTATTGAGATGATATTTGACATACACTAGTCCCAATATTTAGTTGTATGTCAATCGATGGATTGACAGTCTGTGATGAGCGTTATTTAGTTATTTTAATGCTCACACAGTTGTGAATTTCACTCTGGATGTGAATGGACTGTTTAATGATTATTTATCATTATTGTTGCATACATGCGATGTGTGAAATCCATATAACTGAAATTATATGGTAATTGATTGAGTCGCATTCCGATTTAGAAAGAAGAAAAAAACATTTTAATGAAAAGAACATTTTAGTGAAAACATTTTAATGAAAAGAACATTTTAGTTAAAAGAACATTTTAATAAAAAGAACATTTTAATGTAAAAGAACATTTTAATGAAAAGAACATTTTAATGAAAAAACATTTTATTGTAAAAGAACATTTTAATGAAAAGAACATTTTAAATGAAAAGAATATTTTAATGTGAAATGAACATTTTAATGAAAAGAACATTTTAAATGAAAATAACATTTTAATGTAAAAGAACATTTTAGTGAAAAGAACATTTTAATGTAAAAGAACATTTAAAATGAAAAGAACATTTTAATGAAAATAACATTTTGATGAAAAGAACATTTTAGTGAAAAGAACATTTTAATGTAAAAGAACATTTTAATGAAAAGAACATTTTAATGAAAAGAACATTTTAATGTAAAAGAACATTTTAATGAAAAGACCATTTTAGTGAAAAGAACATTTTAATGTAAAAGAACATTTTAATGAAAAATAACATTTTAGTGAAAAGAACATTTTACTGTAAAAGAACATTTTAGTGAAAAGAACATTTTAATGTAAAAGAATATTTTAATGAAAAGAACATTTGAATGAAAAGAACATTTTAATGAAGAGAACATTTTAATGTAAAGAACATTTTAATATAAAGAGTATTTTAAAATAAAGAATAATTTAAAATAAAGAATGTTTTAAAATAAAGAATAATATAAAATAACGAATATTTTAAAATAATATTCAGTGAAGAATAAATTTTTGATTTTTATGTCCGATTTTGGATAGGCACAAAAATATTGAAATGTGAAGCCGAGTTAAGTAGAAAACGCCATTTTAACCCGAACGGGTTTATCAATCGATTTTATTCATTTTACAATGAATGTCGAAAAGAAGTGATTTTCAAAATCTAATATTTTGAAAATATTATCATTTTAATATGATAAAGATATAGAATATTCAATTTTGGATTTAATATTAAAATTGAAGTTAAAATCGTTTTAAAATGAATTTATAAACGATTTATAAAATACGTTTTAAATGGAATTTATTGTAGAACCAAAACTTAATGATTCATTGTAAAATATTGATACGACTATCAGAGATTTTAAAAATTACATAGCAGCGACTTCGCGAATTTCGACCATTAACTTCAAATTGATGTAACGGGAGATCCAACCGTCGGATTCTCATAAAACCGGGACCGTTGGGTTCTATCGAAAAGAGCTTTCCAAGGGATATAAGAGATTTGAAATCCAACGATTAGATTTGGAAATATGTCCAAATCAATTTTGGAAAAGGTCGCTATGGATGCAGTTTGGTGGCCATTATTGGAAATCGAATGAATTGGCGATAATAAAATTATTAAAAATATGAGAAAATTATGTCAAATCATAATTAATAATTTGAAAATAATTTGGATGAAAAATTCCAATTGTGTAAAGAGAAAAATGTATTTTTATCAAAAATGAACTAGTTATTAACTAGAATAATAATCCAATGTTTTTAAATAAATAAATTGGATTTGTAAATGGTTTTAACATAACCAGAATTTTCCAAAGTATGAATTGGAATGGAAATTAAATTCGGAACATTTCGATATTGGATTATGTGATTATGCGGATATTGTGAGGAATTTGGAAGATTTATAAATATCGTTATTCCCAATATGATATTTGTTGATTTCAGAAATTGATATTGAATATAAGCCGATATAATTTCTATTTAGAGCCTTTTATCTAATGTCAAATTGGATTTTGGGTTTGTCGCGAATGGTGTCTTCAATAACACCGTTTTTAAACCCCGTATGAAAAGAATAAATCTTTTAATTAAGATTATTAGAGTTTCCAATTGTATTTAGTAATTGGAATAAAATGAAATGTGAATCGGGTTTGTTGTGAACTATGTTTTTAACGACATTTGTTCTTTAACCCAATTAACAGTGAAAATATAATTTGGAATTATAAATCTTTTATTAAGATTTAAATGAAAAATTTTCCAAAGTAAAATTTACTAATTTAATATATTAAATTGGAATTGAATGGAATTCGATTTGGTAATAATTGAGATGAGCTTCTGTAGATGAAGACCGCTGCTATATATGGAATTTAAAAGGCCTTGCCGCTATTCCATTTATATTATTGGTCTGATACGGGAATTTATATCGATTATATATTGATCTGATTTCTGTGTAGATTCCATTTTGATGGAAGTTGATTTTGGGTTTATTGCGTACTGTGTTTTAAATGACATTAGTTTTTAACCCAGTTAAAGATAAAGATTAATTTCCTAAATTTGAATAATCATTAAATAATGATTTTTGAGATTAAAATTGAACTAGAGTTTTAATGAATCTTTAATTAGATTGAAATGAGAAGGGGATAACTAAATTTATTGAATTCATGAAATGATCGGGAATGGAGTACTACCAGTTTTACTCCAGGCGATAGTTAAATCTTTAATTAGATTTGCACGGAAAATGGTAATTAAATTTATTGATAACACAGTGGGGTTAGATATGGAGTATTACCAGTTTTGCTCCATGGGATGAATAAGTTGGGATTGGGAAAATAATAAATGGTTATTGCGGTAAGGTTCGATAATACCGACTAGTTAATAAAATCTTTTGAAATTAATATCCAAAGGAAGATTAAAGAATAAATTTAAAAGAATTTATCTTCGATAAAATTAATGGGAACCTTTCCCTAATAATGTGAATATTTTATTAAAATAATATTTTGAATTGGAATGAGGCGTATGGTGTGTTTTTATAGCACTTGATTATAAAATACGCATGTTATTTGGAAAGACCAGGTTTAACCCATTCTGAATAATTACTACGATGATTAAAAGTCGACTATGAAGACGGTGGTTGAAGACCGGAGTTCTTCACATCGTTTGGATGATTACTGATGTCTTGATTGGGTTGTATACCCAAGACAAGGTAATAAGTGGTGATCGTTCAGACGTACTTAGAGATCGAAGAATATGCGAGGACCTTTCTCCTGTATTGGACATATGGGACGAGCAATAAGGTGCCTCCGGTTTAGACCCAGAACGGACTTGTAAACGGATGTGTGTCTGACATTGGATTTCATTCTGTATAAATTTATTTCTATTAAATATATATCTGTTTGGTGGCGGAGAATTTATTCTCTTGCTTAACACCCTTCTCTGAGACGTACGAGCTTAGTGGTTATATATTCATAGACATCAATTGTATGGCGTGAATTGTCAGTGTGGCATGCTAAGATGCAAATGATCAAGACTTTTGTTGAAAAGCAGAGTCTTGTGGTTGATGATCAAAGCACAGCTTTAATTAGCATAGCTTTAATTAGCATAGCTTTGTGTATAGCGTCACTTCGCGAGCCTCACACCCTGGTATGAGTCAAACACGGGAGAGGACTACAGGGGGAACATGCGTTTCTTTCTAGCTAGGAGTGGTGTCATGGTATGGAGCCCAGACATTTTGACTTATGTGGATGATGGAATAAGGCGCCTTGTATATTGAGTCCCTAGCGGATCAGATTTTATGCCCCATAGGGCAGGGAAACGTATTGTTCAGGCATTACCAATCCGCTAAAGTATTTGTGGACCGGCCCTGAAGATCCAAGGTGCAGTTGCAACTGATCTTGAGACATGGGCTAAATTGTTTCGAATTCGATGAGGACGATCCCTAGCCTCGACTCATAGATGGAAATCCAACTTCCAATACGACATCATGCGGTTTTGATTGTATAACTAGTATGGCGACATGATATATGGTACCCATGTCGTCTATGATTGATACGTTTATATTTGAAGTTGTTTTTAGACACTATACACTATAGTAATATCCAAATGATTTGTTTTATACGTATCAAGCATATTTGGCTATTATAAGGTAAAACTCTATTCTCCGGCTTGCGTTGCATTGTGTGATGGGACCTGAGTCTTATAATAGTTTCATTTTTTCAAAAAGCATTGCGTTGTTTTATTTTAAACTAAGATTCATGTGGAGTAAACCCGTTCCGTGTTATACGGCGTGGTCCCATGATTTCCCCAACTTTTAAAGTAAAAAGTTAATAACTATTTTAGTTCTGACACCAGTCCCATGACTGACCTGGAGTTTATTGTTTTAACCAAAACTCTGGGTGCCCCTGTTTTCCACACGGGCAGCTAGTAATTTTGGTTTTGCTGATTTATTTTCACAGGATTTTGGTTTTCAGCTGAAGCGATATTCGGAAAGCTCTGTATCCGTGTATTTCTTACAGTTGTGTTATGTACTAATTTTCTACTGCTTCGTAATTTAATCTTTGATATTTTTCAATGTTTAATATTTATATATACTCTGTTATATTCTTGTAATAGCAATAAAATGTTCTTTTGTTGTGTTTCGATTAGTCTTGTTCTCAACTCAATCCGGGCTTTCCCGAAAGGGGAAGTTTGGGTCGTTTCACACTCCGTAAGGGCATTAGCGTTGCGAATCAAATATATTGAAGACAATTGACGATGGAGTTTATGCAAGGGCTGTTCTGGCAATCATAGGTAGAAATTGCCTAAGATGGATTTACAGAATAGTGTCTTCGTTTGTCCAGTCCCAGGACAACTTGTACAGCCGAATGTCTGACAGAGTATATCTAATAGCTAGATCGCATAAGTTGATCTCTTCAGACGTATTCACGTTTGGTGGTTGAAGAATTCATTTCTCTTAGCTTTATACCCACGGTATTTTTGGAGAAATCAATTTGTGATTTGGTAGGTATGACGATGTAACATTCAAAGTAATTGAAGATGTGATCTATCTAATGGTACGTTATGACCTCAAGCCTCATTAACCGGGAAATGACAAAAATCGGGAAAGCAACGTGGCTAAGTGGGTCGCTTCCATTAGGGTGTATTATCACCATCTAGAGAATATTCATTTTTGTTCTTCTTTCGCTTCTGTATCTTTTGGGAACGTTTATGTTGGTATACAAACCGTAAGGTGACAATATATTCGGAACATTCAAGCGAAATGAATGGTTGGTCATGTGTGGCCGAGTTGCAAGATGTTCTTGTTGAACTCCCATGTGTCCTCTCTAGAGTACGCTGATCGGAAGGTGATTCCATACCTTGTCATGGTTGGAAATTTATTCTCCAATAAGAGCCCACGGTTTTTGATTGTATACTATGTATGTAGAGCGTGAGATGCAAGCGTTCTGCTAGATTGTTATTTACTTAATGTAAACAATATTATATAAGAAAAGTATTGGTTTTAAAAGAATGTTTTGGGTTATCGTAAGGTAAAAACCATCCATGTTTATGTGTAGAATGGTCTTACGATTATCCTTTTTTTGTAAAGGATTTTTTGAAAGTTAAACCAAGTGGTTGGAGTTTACTCACACCAGTCCCATGACTGACCCAAAGTTTATTTTGTTTTGTTTTACCATAACCTCTTGGGTGCCCAAATTTGTAAGGGCAATCAAGTAGTCAAGATTTTACGGATATACTTAGAAGAGCTTGGAGCAGGAGGCTTCAACATTTGTTATATATAGAGTTTATTTTCGTTGTGATGTTATATGTTGTACTCTGACAATGGCATGTATATACAGTTACAGTTTTGTATTTCAAAAGTTGTATTATCAATATGTTTTGTTCGTTCCGTCGTGAGATTCATGTTTACTCTGATTCTGTTATGTTATATACTTCTTCTTTTTCTATTCTAACTTTCTTTCTATTTCTCACCCTCTAACTTCTTTCTATAATTGATCCGGTATTTTTTATAGTTGAATAGTTGACATGGTGTTTTGTATCGATATTCGGGTTCGAAAATCCTAGTTTGTTACAGCTAGCCATAAAGTTTAGGTAACTTGTATTGATGGAAACATATATGTCAGTGTTAGTACCTCACATGCATAATTTATATGTTGATTCTGCGAATATATCTCATGTGTAATATGTCGATCTGAGTCTGTAGCATTCCATTTCTAAATAAAAGGAATTAACTGTTTTGTGATACTATATTTCATTCATCATGCTCTAACTGATATGTTTAAGCTAGATCGACTTGTAACGAACCCATTTTTTACCCTTAGAGCCAACGCTAATACATCCACCATATTAGCATTCCCAACATCCAAGCATTGGAAAACTAAATCATTGGGTTAAACAAAAATAAGAGAACAAAATATCATAATCGCAGCGGATAACACATAATATATAATAAGGCTTTACAAATTGATAGAATTTTTATTTAATATACATATCGATTATCAGATTAAACAACTAGTACTACCTTAGACAACTATAACAATATGTGCAGACTAACTCAGATAACATCAAGAATACTAACACGACGGAAAATAAGAATATACGGAAGTACTTATTGGCTCCAGCTCCTCTCCTAAGCTCCAAGCACCTAATCTAACTTGCCAATTATGCTCGATCTGACCCCAAGAATTATCGTGAAATAACACCTAGGTCAGGCTGGAAAACAGCGTGAGAGAACTCAAGTAACAGAAAACTTTATTTCTTACGAGCTTATAAACTTTTCAAAAATAAAAAATATCTCATAATACAATGTTGCACATAAACACAGACATAGATGGGTTTTTACCCTGCGATAACCAAAATACTTTATAGAAAATCTCATGGTATTATAATAGTGTCTAAATACAAATACTTATCGATCTAATCAAAATTGTTACATTAATTAAATTCCTTCATAATAGGTATACAACTAAAACTGTAAAAGGCTCGTATTGGAGTTTGGATACCATACAATGGCTGGGTACCGGGGTATCACTTACCATCGTACGCGTCTAGAAAGCACTACCGAGGACCTCACCTAGATCTTTTACTAATACAGGACCGACACATCACTTAACTTGATGGTACCAAATATGGAGGACAAATGAAGGAAGCTCAATTAAGGAAAAAAGGTTATGTTGATAAAAGACGTAAGGATGTCGAGTTCTCGGTTGGAGTCCGAATTTTCATCAAAGTATCACCGATGAGAGGTGAAGCTCTTTTCAGGAAGTCAGGGAAGTTGACACCGAGGTTTTTTGGACCCTTTACTGTCTTGGAGAGAATTGGGAAATTCGTGTATCAAGTGGAGCTACCAGATAGTTTGGCAGGCATTCACAATGTGTTTCTCGTTTGACATCTACGAAAGTATATGCGCGATTTAGAAACTACCATTGATCTAAGAGGATTGAAAAACTTAGGGTGGAACTAGACTTGACCTTTTTGCAACAACGTATTCAGATAATGGCAAAAGACGAAAAGAAGACGAGGAACAAGACAGTCAAATTGGTAAAATTCCTATGGAGTGATAATCCAAAATACTGTACTTAGGAAACGAAATATGAGACCAGAGCTACTTTTCCTGATTTGTTTAGTAGTAAGTTCTATATTGACTTGTAGACTTGCACCTAATGGTTTATACTAGTATAGTTGGCATAGTTTGTGGCTTTCTTTGTTGTTTATGTTCTTGACATAATTTCATGGATGAAATTCTTTTAAGGAGCAGAGAATATAACATCCCTCATTTTGATGGGCATCATTCAATATATTTAATTGGATAAATTAGATAAGAATAATGTAATCAAATTGTTGAGTTAAGATTTGTACATATAAATAAGTATTAGCCATAGGAACTAAGAAAAATGAATAAACATTGATATAATTATACAAGGGATAAAGTAGGAAACAATTGGCCTTTTATATAATATCTTTTCCCGCATTATCTTCATTCACTAAAACCTGAATAGAATCCTAATGAAGGTCGGTCGTTATTCTTCTCAAAGGGAAGAAGAAATTCAAGAAAAGTTTAGGAAGGTTCAAGCTTTAGGATCTACAATCACAATTCTCAACAACATAAAACTAATCAAGGTGAACAATGACTCTATGTCGTTTTACTAATTCAGTTATGGGTAACAACCACATCATTTTATAATTTTCACGATTGTTTTCATGTTTATATGTATGTTAATGTGTCCTTTGGACAAAGCAATACTTGAGTGGCTTATAACATACATGATTTACGTGGAAATTAAGTAGGTTTTAAGATAAAACCTATGTGTAAACCTCTCCAATTGACTTGAAACTTTTATATGATGCCCTTAAGATGTTTTGGGAGATGGGTTTTCAATTTCCTAAATTTCTATGCTTGTATGAATTTTCTAAAGTTAATTATAAGCTAATTACAGGAAAAACTGATTAAGGTGTTTAATCAATTATTTTGAACTTCAAATTTTTATGAAGAATAAAGGAGAGTATATCCATGAATCTGTGAAATGTTGGTTTTTTTTTCCACAGATAGATTTGTTGATATGAATTTTCTAAGTAGGATAGACTTATGGTATAGCTAGTGTTAATTAAGACAATAATATTATTGATTAATAAATTTTATTTTCGGAAATCTTAGGATACCAAAAGTACTATTGGGGATCAGACCCATTTTTATGGTTACTGTCATCGTGACTTAAATAAAATGCACCTTTCGCACCTTCTGGTATGGCCAGGAGCACCCTCCACTTCCTTCAAATAAGATTTAGGTAATTTTATTGTCACCTAATGACATATGGCTTTATGTTTTTAATTTGTCAACTCCAACAGGGACTATCGTCTTCGCACGTTAGCTTCGGTCATCGTGCTCAGCCGTTGGGGCTGTTTTCAAAAGTATAAAGTAGGGGTCGACGCCTCTATTGCTCTAAAAAGCTTTGAGGCTTCCACCTCAATCCCTTTGGCAGAGCCGAAAGGGAGTATTTTTCTTTAACTTGGTTTATAAAAGAAGCATGGAGGTTATTGCCTCGGAGTCTGGATCATCAAACATAGTCAGTAATTGAAGGAGCCTATTTTGAAATCTTATTTTGACTGTGGGGATTTCACGTTCTTGCCTCTCGACTATATCAAATGGGTTATTTTTGAAATATAAAGAAAAAGGGGGTCCACCTTATGTCTAAAACAGAGCTTAGAGGTTGTCGCCATGACACCTCTCGGAGGATCCAAAGGAGCCTTTTCAGTTTAACTTTATTTTACAAAGTAAAGAGAGGTTGCCCCCTCACTTCCCTTTGTTGGACCAAAAGGGTTATTTTCTAAGCAATGAATTTATGTAGTAATAAGCTACCGCCTCAATACCCTTCGGCGGAATCGACGGGATGGGTTATAACGAAGTCTTATCCCAATAAATAACTTATGCATGGATATTTACTTAGATTTGTTTGTTTGCATTGCTTTGCTTGCACTTTGTTTCATGGGGTTTTACCATGATCACTTTCGACACCCAACGAAAGGAGTCGAAAGGGGGATTTAGGGTCGAATGGGTTTTAACCTATTATAAATACATGATGCTTTCGGTGGGTAACCAATACATCACTTTAAATGCGACACATTTCCTAGCGAAGGCTAGGGTTTTTACGTAAATTCGTAGGGAACCCTATTATACTTTTGTGCATATATGAACACATTTGGGTTACTAACGGGATAAACGAAAGGGGTATTAGGGGTACAAACTATAATTCAAAACAAATTAGGATGGTTAATCAAATTAATTGAGGAGATCTTGGTCAATCTAAGGTTAAACCATGCGGCCGGGAAAGGCTTACATGCTTCATCGGGTGTATGTGAGGGTTACTCGCTTCACTTTGAATTGAGAGGTTCATAGTCATCCGAGAGTAAAACTATAAAGGTGTGTGATGGTTAATCAACATCTCAAAATTCGATTCTGACGCCTAGGGTGGGTTACTCCGCGAAGCATAGTCCGGGAATAGAAATAAAGAAAATGATAAGGTATTATCAATGTTTAACAAGTACGAAACTAGAATGATACAACATACAACTATATGTGTGAGGAACCATTAAGACACCCAGTCAGAGTAATGTGGATGGAGAATCCACTGTATGTTGCATGATGCATTTTATAACTGTTATTATGCTGTTATGTTCTAATCATTGAAAGTGCATGAGCACAAGCTTGGTTAAGTTGCAAAGGATACTAACGATGGGAAACCCGTTCCGTTAAGCGGCATGATCTCATTAAATATTTATTTGATTCGAGTAGATAGAATATTATTCACATAGGTCTGTTGACTGATCTGAAGCTTATGTTTTCTCCTTTAACTCTCGGGTGCTTATTTGAGTAGGCCGTTCAGGTTTTGCTTCTACGAATAAGCTTCGAAGACGTGCAAGTGGTAGTAATTATTCAACGAATTTTTTTCTGCTGTTTTTAATTTTGGATGTAATTAAAAGACATTAAAGTTATACCTATGTATATTTGAGTCATCAACCAAGAGGCATCTTCATGTCACTCTCGAAGATTATGTTTTGTAATATTTATATTTGAGTTGAAATGGGCTATACAAAGGGAATGTAATGAATATTATCAAAAAATGTGTTTTAAATTCTGATTTGACTTATTCACTTGTTTCCTGTTGTCGGAAGTTAATAGATTGCTGCATTAACGTTTAACTTTAGTTCTTAGAAAATAGGATGTTACAAACATGACTAACCCTAGGGTAAGGCAGTCAAGGCAGCCGGCTAGGGCAACTCCCCGACGGAGGAAAACTAAATTTAAATTTTATTTTAAATATTCTGATTAATAAATGCAAGAGGCCATGTTTAGTTAGTAGTTGGTTTGGTGGAGTGGTTTGACGTTGGATTCCTTGTGAGATGCAAGGTTGGAGTGCTGTCACCTGCTCTGTTTTTTGCTTTTTACTGCCATGTACCTTTTTCTCATTTTTCCGCAACCCAACTACCTGGGCCGGTACTGGTACAAAAGGGAAAGTGGAAAAATATTAACAATTATCTAGGCATCCAACCTTATTCTTGGTTTGTTTAACACAGAGACCTGAGCAGCTGAGCTAACATTAGTTGACCTTTGAAGCACACTTTCGCCACGTCTTTGTTGAGTCTAGGGATGAGACTGGCAGCACTTGTGACCATGTTACCATTAGTTCCATGGTCCCAGAATTGATGAGCTCGTTCCCACGATTATAATCAGTTGTGAAACATGAAAAAAAAAAAAAAAAAAAAAAAACCATTTAGTGAAGTCCTTTGAGGACAAAATGCCGACCGGTTAATTGGACTAGTATGTTTACGAAAGCAAAGTTTGCTTTTTAACGCTAACTTAAAAATGTAAAATGCAGAGAAAAAAAAGTAATTAATTAAATGCTACAACGATAAAGAGTGGTTCGACTAATTTTGCATACGCCTAAGTCTGCTATCAAGGTTTCTTATTATATCTTTTTTATAATTATAGGGAATTATATGAGAATGATTAGAAATAAACAATTATGACTAAATATCTGTTAATCCTAAGAACCTTAAGGCTTTAGTATGCTCTTGGAGTAATTCTACGCCATGAAAGCATAACTCAAAGAATAACCCAAAATCAACCTTCTGAAGTTGTATGACAACCATAAAACTTATAATGCTAAAAATAGTATACAGCAGCACAACCATAAAAATGATCATTCAGCAATGAATTATGAGTCAACCATTTGAGAGGAACCAACAATAACTAAAGGTCTAAAACAATACTGCAGCTCGAAAAACAACTTGACAGAGAAGTTTGATTAATAACAACAAACATAAACAATGTTTTCCAGTATACTTCTATACACAAGTCTCAACCGAAAAATAACAGTTTATATTATTTTACCAACATTTCATATAAGATATTTAACATCATCGGCACCTCGGAAATCAAGCAGGCACGGCATAGCTCCTCTCCATCCATTGCGATTGATCAACCACGAGACATGGGTCAGATTTCTCAAATTCAGCTACCTGTATGCCAACCAATATACATATACAAAATTAAGTTTAAGAAGAAAATTACAGTGTGTTATATTTAGGTTTGGTATGGTATATTAGAAGACCTTTTGCTGGCAATCAGGACAGTAGTGATATTTATGCCAGAGACAGTCCATAGAAGGGCAAAGAAAGCAGACACCAAGCATAAATGGCATCATGCATCCAACAATCGCTGCTAAACTTAGCTTTGATCTGTACACAAAAAATGAGTTGCTTAACATTTAGAGCTCACACACACACACACACACACACACACACACACACACACACACACACACAAGGGTGTTACAGTTGCAATAACTGTCGTTATTACCATCAACCGTAAGCGTAACCGTTGTTGACACTTATAAATTTTTATAACCGTTACTGCAATCGTCTGGTTAACCGTCATATTTTCAATTTTGAATTGCATTTTGGACGTGCTTACGTTTTAGTTAAGCCAATAGGAGAGGAGTTAGCTTGTAGGGTCGTGCAATCAGAATGATGCTTGAATCTTCTTCGATCTCTTTAACCGGCGGGGAGCTTCTCTCTTAAAGAGGGTGTGTGTTGTGTTTTCTTCTAACAACCTTATGAGGGCAAGCGTCCTAGCAAGATTCAAGTTCTCCTCCCAGGTAAATGCATTCTTTTTTAGTGAATACCCGGACAAAGGAAGAAAGCGATATTGTATGCATTATCAATGATAAATTTATATAGCTCTAAATGTTTTTTTGCAAATTTATTTATTTGTGTATAAGACGACCAAGCATGCACATGTAATCAGCTCATGTTGGCACATTTTATTAGCATGCAAGCTATTTCTAACTTAAATCGCTAATTTTTATATTTTTAATGTTAAATATTATACAAACCAATCATATGCGAAACAAACTCAAGTTCGAGCCCTGCCTTGCACATGCTCTCACAAAAAAAAGGGCCCGGGGGGGAGGGGGGGGGGGGGGGGGGAGGATCGTGAGTTGAAGCGGACAAACATAACTTAATTCCCCTCAAAATTTACCGATCCGCTGGTTTCTCCTAGAGTATATTTCCAAAAAAACAAGGAATGATTAACCGTTATCTGATTTTTCAACAGTTATTGTAACATCTACCGTTTTAGATGGTAACCTCATTCTTGATACGCCTCTATTCCTTACGATGTCAACCACATTCTGATTTAAATAATATGATGAGGTGACACGAGAGAAAATATATTGTTTAAATCGGCATGCATGCGTTCTCCCCCGTGGGTGTGGACACAAATGGCTGAAAAATCCACAGTTATAAGCTGTTTCATAACGATGGACAGATGAAAGCTCGGAATTTTCTTTTGCAACATGGATGTGAATCCTGAATAGGAAACTAAAGCCTAGGAACGCTGAAGAATTGTTAATACAACCATATATTTATGACATTTGAATTCAAATGGTGGTCCACTGATAATTGTGTTGCTAAATATGAGTGCATTAATCAATTCCCAACAATTTCAAGATGCTTACCTGATACCTCAAGGATGCCAAAGGGCAAACCTCAATTTTATTTTTCTCAAAACAAATAAAAGAAAACTTTTTTGAATTAGAGTCGAAGTCCAGATTGGTGGTTTGAATGGTTTTGAACGTTTAAAAAGCAGCAGTTTGATTAGCATTCACTTGATAATGGAAGTTGAGAAAACATTCATTCACTGTTATCAGTCAACCAATACAGTCCATGCAAAATAGAATGCTACTAAAAGATCTGACTAATACAATCAAGTAAACAACGCTATGTTCTATTGTAATGTTCTAAGAATGTTCTAATTAAGTAAACCTGACAGATTATCTGTAAAGGTTCACACATTTATCCCTGCCTGAAATAAATCAAATACTTGGGAGGATTAACAACCATGGTTTGTTAAAACTTTCGCCAATAGTTCGTAAACGGTAGACAATGATTTATGGGTAGAATGCTGGTTCATGCATAAATTCACTATCATCTATATTTTTCAAATAACAATTTTATATCATTCCAATTGGTGCATGTTGCAGGAGAGATGAAAGGAAAAAGGAATCAAGATTTGTATAATCACTAGAATGTATATAAAATTCTAATTTAAGCACAAGGGTAAAGTACTAATGTTATAGTGCGAAGGAAGTGTATGGAACATTCACCCAAGGGTGATTGTAAGAACTAATTTATGTATGTATGCTTACTTCGTAAGATTGTTTCATCATAACATCATATGTGCTAGTTGTTGCAGACATGTCAAACTCCAGGATTATTAGTTTTAGAGCGACGGTATTAAGCATTATAACTATCTATCAGCATTTAGCTGTTTAGGGGAGTGGGAGCGATGGTTATGATGTGCCCAAATTGTAATCTTGTGGTGAATGTTTGAAGTTGAAGGATGCTGCAGAAAAGACTAAGGGTCCGTTTGGTTTCATTTCGCGTTTTATGTTTGCGTTTCCAGAATTCATCACAAAATACTATTACACATTATAGACGTTACAATAGTCCCCCAAATCTTCTAAAGTACATTGATTGTTCTTGTATATAAGGCAGTAGACTGATCAAATAGCATTCTCTTGAGCTATGATGATATCCTAAAACTTGTGAAGTCTTCCATGTAGATGTCGTGCAAACTAAATTACGTCAGTAAATTTTGCTTTCCGCCCAAAGATCCAAATTCCACTCTTTATACAAATCCATGAAGGGTATTTTGGGCAATTCAGAAAGACACGCTTGAAATAGTTCATGAAAGTATCAATATTACCAGTAAAAGTGAGTAGAACGAAAAAAGAAAAGAAAAAACTTATGTCAAGATGTATGGACGATGAAAGTAATGGAGGGACGCTGGAGGACGACGAAGAGATGGATCATTTCCCATCCTTTTGTTATTTCCCAAAACATGGAAAACAAATGGATATGTTCTTCATTTTGTATGTCAAACTTCATTATTCAAACTGCTTTTCAAAAACTAAATGCATCGTGTAAAAAAAGAGAAAACAAGAAAGGACAAACCAAAGATGGCCTTAATTTTGGATTTTTACATCATAATTCCAAGGTATTTGTCATATTATTACTTGTGAATTTAACAGCTGCAACAAAATGACAATGCAACCTTAAAATTCAATTCCATTTGTTGTAAATTCAATCAATTTAAAGATCATTGCCAAAAATATAAGCAATTTAAACTTATGAGTTGCCCTAAATTTATGGTTTGTATCAAACAAAACCTCAACTGATTTTGAATTTGTAACGCTGAAGTCCAAATTCAACCAAGTTCAGAATAAATTAGGTTTGATTCGTCTTCTAGTTGTGCGCTGAAGTCTACATTCTCAGACTTCTTTTAAGAAACTAAAGGTTAATGGTGATAACCATTGTTGTCAAAAATATTAAAATCCTACGATTTGAATCCTGCTTCAAATCAAGTATTTCCCCTGCCGATTCAAACCCAGCTAACACCGCGGTTTAGAAAAATCATTTAATCCACAAATTAATATATTCACTATAATTATTTTTGACATCATAAGCGACGTTGGACTAGTTTCTCTTCAATTGTGCAACTCCAAATTTGTCCCGAATATCGTTGTTTCTAATTTGATCTCATTTGGTATGCTCATATCTCCATTGCAGCAGATGCATCTATGTTATACTTATCTTCTGAATGTGTTGCTTTTCAGTAGGCCAACATCTTGCATCATAGTACATCATATAACATCGCAGGCCTGATTGTTATTCTGAAGAACTTTCCTTTAAGCTTTTGTAAGATATTCTTGTTATAAAGACATATGCTAGTCATGTCATCCATCTCGTTCGAATTCTAAAACCAACATCTTCATCAATTTCACCACCAAACTGCAACGTAAGTACTATCACAGGGGTTCCTTTGTGGGGCACTATTTGTCTGATCAGAGTGACATCCCCACCCTCTGACCTGACACCGCCAAACTCGCACTTCATATACTCTGTTTTAATTCTACTAAGCATGAAACTACTTGATTCTAAAGTCTTCTTCCACAACTTCAATTGTCTATAAACCTCTATCATACTTTCATCAATCAGCACAACATCAACAACAAAGCATACACCAAGGAATTTTGCTTTGTATGACCATCGTGACTTCATCCATCACTAAAACAAAAATACAGGGGCTCGAAACCGGCCCTTGATATAATCCTACGTTAATAAGAAAGTCCCCGGTTTCACCATCGCATGCTCTGACACTAGTCACAACATCATCGTAGACATACTTGATAAGGGTAATATACTTTGTTGATGCACTCTTTTTTTTAGCTCCCACCGCATATCAATTGTATCAATATATAATTAAATTCTTAGGTTTCAAATCATTTCTTTAAACACGTGATAATGTGAAAACATGACTATTTTATGTACATATATTTTATTAAAAATTGAGTATATTGGGGACTTGTCCTTTATCAATATCATCATTGCATAATCCGACAAAATAGGTATGTTTTATCATCACCATCAATTAAAGGGCTGCCAGATACTTTGCTTGACCTTTCTATTGATATATAAATGTCATTCTAACAGTACTTCAAGCAGAACATGATTTTTTTTATTTTTATTTTGAATTCATGTGATAAAATTGTTACTAGTGCTTATATATTAGCTTCCAATCATGTTCCAATTTAAAGTGTCATAATAACAAACATGTTATCATGTTTTTGTTGGAGTTGTCTAAGCATGATAATTAAATTTTTGTTGTAAATTGAAATACTCATACAATTTGTTTTCATGTGTTAGCTCAAAGAAGGAACTAAGGAATTATATCATCTGCTTGCTTAGAAGCAAAGCAGGGTTTTTATTCTTCTTATTTTGGAATCACAGCTATTGTTTCTTTGATATTTTCCACCTATTGAACAGAAGTTGTAAGCATTATGATTGTTGAAAGTCCTACTACATTGTTAGGTTCTTTTAGAGCTACCAGCCTTGTATTCTACTAGAAATTACAATAATGGATTGCAACATGCAAGTTGATTCGACGGCAAAGACGGCTAAAAAGCATGTGAAGATCTCATTATTTTTAAATTATCCTAAGAAACACTTCATGACCATACGGTACTTCTCAAATTCTCAGTATTTGTTTTGGCAACGTATTTTTAAAACTAATTTGTCATCTTTCTTTTGCAAAACCAAGTGAGGGTGTTAGACATTTCTTCTGCAACTAAATCACATATCTATTATTTAGTTACTTATATCCTATTCGCTTCATGTTCATAGAACTGCCTCAAACTTCTAATATCCTAGTGACAAAACCAATTGACTTCATGTTTCCTTTGCAAAACTAAGTGAGAGTATTAAATGATACAAATATCCTATTGACTTCATGTTTATAGAACTGTCTGAAACTTCTAAACACCTGAATCCGTTTAATATTTATTGAATGGTTTAAAAAAAATGTCTTAGACATTGGTCTGTTGATTAATTACTGCTAAATGTATTAATAAAATTATAGAATGATGTACTACTGTTAAATTAATTGTTGTTGAAGTATTAATGAAATTATTTAATTTAACTACTGTCAACTGTAAAAGTTTAATCCTCTTCTTGTTACTTTATTGATATCGTATATAATACTTGCATGGTTTCCATAGGAGACCACTATTCTAGAACTTCCAACGCAAATTACAAAAATATAGACTAAAAAAAGGTATTTAAATCCATTTTGATGTAACATGATTAACTAAAACTTTCATGCATTTTTATGTTGTATTTGCACCATAGTTATCAATGGCGCGCCATGGCGCACGGCGCGGCGCGGCGCAGCATCTGCGCCATTTTGGCTTATGGCGCGGCGAATATGAGAAGGCGCACGAAATGGCGCAAAAGGCGCGCGGCGCAAAAAAGGCGCACGGCGCAAAATGGCGCGCCTTTTGTTTATTTTTTTGTTTTTTGCTTGTTTTTGTTTATTTTTTCATTTTTTGCAGTTCACACAAGATTAATGTTGATCATATTATTGTGTTTGCTAACGTTTTGTATTTTGTTTTATTTATTTTGTAGGTTCTGATGGATTTTGAAAATATGATTGTTGAATCGGATTCAAATTTCTAGTTTATTAGTAATATGTATTATTATATTGGATTTTGAAACCTATGACGCTTGAAATTTTATGCTAATGATCTCAAATATGATGATGTTTCTTTTTGCAAAATAGTAGAAACTTTGATTGCACATGTTTTATCAAAAAATACCGGATTTTTAATTTTTTTTATTATATGTTAAATTAAAAAACAAAAGTGCGCCGTAAATCAGAAAGGCGCGCGCCATTTGCCGCGCCGCGCGCCAAGGCTCCGGACTGATGTTTCGCCTTTTTGCGTCGTGCGCCATTAATAACTATGATTTGCACTATGTAATATTCTCAAAACTTGCTTATGTTGAAATATTAGTATTTTGGGTATTGTATTAGTGTTTTCTTATTTGAAAATTAGTTAGATTCTAATATTTTGTGTAATGTTCTCAAAATTACAAAGTCTGTTGTGTATTGTTATTTATTTTATATATGTCATGCACGTTTTAACAGCAACATGTCCTTTTTAAATGTGCACATTTTCCTGGCTATTTGTATAGCTAATATGCCAAACTTCTGTTAAAATCTGCATTTTTTATATTGTCGGCTGATTTCTTGAAGAAAAGGAATTTCCATGTTCCATGCCATCTATTCCAATAACCATGAATTCCATTCAATGGGATTCCAGAGTTGATGGAACGGAACTCTAACCACATATCATATTTTCATCATCAACCGAACGAAACAGAAAAAAAGCTCTGATTGGAACAAAAAAATTCCCTACCCACCCCCACCAAGAACCAACAATATGGGCAGTTGAATGGATTTAAGACTTATTTTACAATATAACCCCTAGGTGTGTTTTAGTCATTGAGACGGCTTTTTCTGCGATGAGAACTATACAAAAACAATCTTAGAAACTCTGCAAGATAACGGTTATGTGATAATGTGGTTGCTTGTTTAGATTATTACCTAAATCAGTTGATGATGAAGCTAAAATACAATGCTTTCAAATGATGACGAATTATGTAAATAAAATGACTTTATGATGCATCTTGATGATAAATGTATGCTTTAAGTCTTAATTGTGTATTTTTTTTTTTTTTTTTTTTTTTTTTTTTTTTTTTTTTTTTGCGTACTTTTGGCAATAGTTGTTTACCAGCCATAAACCACATTGTTTATCAGTTATAAACTAACGTAGAAGTTTACTGTAAAATTCTTGTCCATAATTAGTGAAGTGTAACATAAAATTAGTACTTTCACTTTATCCTCTTAGGTGTATCATTTAAGTTGGAACGTTAAAGCTTGTGGTTGAATATTTACTAAATGCATGGATTATCATTATGTAGAATCTACTGTCAAGAATACAAAGGAATCAGCAATATAAGCATAATTAGTGAAGTGTAACATAAAACTAGCACTTTCACTTTATCCTCTTAGGTGTATCATTTAAGTTGGGACGTTAAAGTTTGTGATTGAATATTTACTAAATGCATGGATTATCATTATGTAGAATCTGCTGTGAAGAATACAAAGGAATCAGCAATATGAGCAGCGAGTTAAATGAACTTAAAACTCTTATATTATATAGAATAATCCCAATTGTCAACAACAACAACAACAAACACTTAGAAAATCCGTGGGAGACCAATGGTTAAGCGACGATAGAGTTTTTACATTGAAAACGATATATCTAAACCAGTTCATGATGATGCTACAGTAAAATGCTTTCAAACAAAGAAAAAAACATCATCTGTAAATAAAATTATATTTATGATACATATTAATGATAATTTTATGTCGGTGTTAATCGTGTATTTTGTTTTTAATGATAAATTTTGTACTTCTGGTAGTAGCTCTTTATCAGTTATAAGCCAACATAGAAGTTTATTTTAAGAATCTTGGCCCTTCGCATAATATAAAACTACCATTTTTCCTTTATCCTTGTATCCTATGCTTCAATGGTTGGATATTTATGTTTCGACATATTAGCCTAGGAAGATATTCCAACTGAAGCATATGCTGTTGTTGCAACTAAGAAAGAAATGGATCGCAGGTATTTTGGAAACATTATTTATGCAGTATATTATTAATAAAAATGAGGTCCCTGGTTGAACTTCCGAGCAAGCTCTACATCAAGGGGGTACCCTATAATGACCATAACCATGAATTATTGCACAACACGGTATTTTCTTTTAATATAGCAAACAGGATTATTTAAAAGTACCTCCAATAAAAAAGATTCAATTGTGGAAACTATCATGGTGTCATTGTGTAAAATGCATGTTTATATAAGATTATAAACCTTCAATCTTTTGAAGAATGACCATAACCACGAAATATAAGGATAGATGTCAAAATAACCGATGGTCGTAATTGAACATCAAGTTCATTAGGGTTGCAAATCAACAAATACCTAGGGCACGAATGCAATTGCAACTAGCGTAGTATTATTGTATGTTCGATATATTATCATATAAATAAGTTTAATTTTATGTGTGTTTATATATTATCTAATATAGGGGATTCTACAACCTGTTGTTTTGATTCAACTCTCCTTCAAACCCCACTTTGTATTTGACAAGCCTAAAAGATTCAGATCAAGTCAAAATTTTGTAAGATATTCTCATTATTGTCACATAAGAGACCACTAACACAAATTTTGGAGTCCTTCGAAATGTTTAACCAAAATCAATATTTTACCGATCAATTTGAAATATATTTTTGAATGTCTTGTTTTAAAATATATATATATGTAGATAATCCTCATAGTAGTAAGATCATATCCATTCAAATTTACTTCACTTCGACACTTTTAGCTACACAAGTCATCCGAGGGTTTAATGTAATTTTACAAGGTAGAGATGTGAATATCTCTCAACAGATACTCATCAACCTCTTGTTACATCAAATTCATTTAGTAATCTTTTATTACTTGCATATCTTGGATAAAAATATATTTTGTTACATATAAATTTATTTTATGTAGAAAAAATTTAAGAAAAAAGTTGAAACTTACAAACCTTTAAAAATTATATTTTTCAACCTAACATTCAATATAGTTTCATATAAACTTAACATTATACTAACTTACAATTTTTAAGGATTTGAAGTTTTATAATGGTCCAAATTTTCTAAAGATATGTATGACAAATTGTATTCATGGGAGAATTAATCTAATCCAAGACGTGTACATATGAAAAATAGAAGCAATAATTCCAAGGAAATGAGCAATACTAAAATACTCCATTATATAACATCTTCGTGCTACATCTCTTAGTGTATTTAAATCACATGCTTAAATTAATAGAGTACTTTTGAATTGCCTAAAGCATACTTACTTGCCAGCAAATTGTGTATTCTATTTTAACTTCATAATATTTTTTCTTAACTTATTCATTTTAATCAAAGTATGTTTCATATTCATTCATTAAAAATGTCAAAATATATTTCATTTTTGAGAGTCATCTGAAGAAACGACAATCCACATTTAAGATTTCTATAATCACATGCGTATAAACATAAACAATGATAATCTCAAAGTTGAGATCAAAATTGTCTACAATGATAAAGTCAATGTTGAGATCGTAGTTAAAATAGAATCTACACACTATGTTGGCAAGTATGAATTTTATTTTCAAGTATAGTTTAAGCAATTCAAAAGAGCTCTATCAATTTAAGCATATGCTTTGCATACACATTAAGAGATGTAACACATACACACAGATGGAATATAATGAAGTATTTTGGTTTGACTCATTTCTTTGGAGTTCTTGTTCGGATTAGATTAATTCCCTAATGGATAGGATGAAAATTTTGGAAAATCAAAGAATTTTTGCATCATTCAAAACTGCAAATTGGTGTAACTTTTAAGGTTATATGAAAGTATATTGATTGTTAGATTTGAAAATGCAAATTTTAAAGGGTTGAAAGTATCAATTTTTTTGAAAGATGTTCTATGTAATTGAAATAACATCGTATATATAAAAATATATTTTTGTCTAAGCTATGCAAGCAATAAAAACTTGGAGTTGCACCTATTGAAAAGAAGTTAGTCCAACACCGTTGGGATGGTTTGGACATATCCAACGTATACCATATGATGCACCTGTGCGCATTGGAATTATAGGCCCCGCCGAAGGCCCAAAGAGAGGTAGAGGTCGACCTAAAATGACATGAGAGGAGATAATAAAGAGGGATTTAAGTAATTGGAGTATATCTGAAAAACTGGTAGTGGATAGGAGTGCATGGAAGTTGGCAATCCATGTACCAGAACCTTAGGTTTTTTTTTAAAAAACCTTTATCAAACGACTTTTTATCTGTTTGGTTATTTTAAACCCTTATATATATATTATCATTATTATTTCTTTTATTTTTATTTTTATTTTGGGTTCCATATCTAGTCAACCCCAACTTGTTTGGGATATATGGCTTTGTTGTTGTTGTTATGCAAGCAATACAAATTCAAAAAATAAATTTTATGTAATTCAATGACGATAAATATATATTGGGAGATTACCACATCTTCACCCTGTAAAATTACATTAGTCCCTCAAATGATTTGATGTAGATAAAAGCTTTGAAGTGAAGTATTTTTTTTTGATACAATCTTACTATTATGAAGATTATCTAGCAATATAATATATATATATATATATATATATATTATTCAGAAAAAAAATAACATTTAAAAATATACTTCAAACTGATGGGTAAAATGAATATTTACGACGACTTATCAAGAATTCAAATTTCGAATCTCGGGTTGTGAACAAGATGTCAAATTGACATCGTGATCCATACATCGAGTATAAATCTTAATTTCTTGGGCGATATGAGCATCAAACAAGATAAAGTTACATCTGACGTTTTGTCTTATCCAAATGTGAAAAGGAGATATCATGAGAGATTACAAGCGAGATCAATCAAATTTATAAATTTATGTAAACATAATAAAATCCAATCTAACTACCAAAAGAATTAGGATTTCAAAAGTCCGTTACTATGGTCCAGCCGGAACCACAAGCACTATTTTACATATTTTTTTTCAACAATTCTAACTGATAATAGACTGGAAAAATTATGATAGTTTTTATTTTATATCCTTTGAGCCTAAACCAGATCAGCCAAACCTCGAGCATACTAACCGAAACCTTACAATATAGATAATAAACACGGAGAAACATCAGCGACCCCGCCTAATACAGTTGGTTTTTTCTATTTCACTGTTCATTTATCAAGGTCATTTAATCAAAATCATTCCAACATTGATAACAAATGGAGAGCCCTAGCCAGAGTTCAATATTTAAAAATCAAATTGTGAAGAGACTAGAGAGAATCAATAAGGAATGACTATTGGTACTAAACAATCACCATAGATGGTATACAGGCAAGGTTTCTATATGAACAATACAACATAACACCATCCATTGAACACTGTATTGGCAAGCATACAGATGAAACTTGACCAGAAAAGGGGGGGAAGAAAAAAAAACCTACTTCAGTCGTCATCCAATATGTTCTACTGTTCGTCAAAACTACAAATGACACAATGGTGCTATATACATCTATAATGCTTCATCATGACGTTTCAGAATCAAATATTCCACTCGTTTAACTAGTAATAAGTAAACCAGCAACATATACTGTAATGATTTAAAAAGCGAAAGAATGAAGAAACCTATGACCTGACAGTGGTGAGACCAGAAGATCCACAGTACACGCAGTTGAAAGGCGCCGGAGTATCTTTGAACATGGTCTGCTGAATCGGAATCCCCTTTGGGTCGACGTCGAACAAGGCATTCGGCGGAATCATCCCAGCCTGATGAGGATTAGGGGCCGCATAGTAGGCCTGCTGCGGGTAGGGAACTCCTAAGGCTGGTTCGTTCTTGCTGAAATCGCCGGTCTTCATCTCCATTGTTTAGCTGACTATTGAATTATTTTGTCTTGGTTTAGGGGCAATGTCGCTTTTAAATACCAGTGAAGATAGCCAAGAAACTTCGTATACCGCGTTCTTTCATTGAATTGTACCGATTGGTACGCGACCCAGGCCCGTTCTTGGTCGAGCAGGGTGGGCGAATGACGCTTTTCATGTTGACGTGAGCTTATACGAAAGAAGTTGATGCATCTTTGGTCAATCAGATCTGCCACTCGTCTCAAAAACAGGTCTCACGGCGAATTTCTGAAGTGTACATTGTTAACTGCAAATATTTACGGTTTATATGCAAATATGTAAGATTTGAAAAAACTAATTAAAAAGAAGGATAAACTTAAAAAAAAAAAAAAAAAAGTTTGAAGGACAAGTTTCATTTTTGGATTGAAGGATAAATTAAAAAAAAAAAAAAAATCATTTAAAGAAAAATGTTAAATACAATTAGCATTATATTCGGTTTTTACTACTAGCATTATATTCGGTTTTATACTTTACAAAATGCTAGTTACATTTAGCATTGTCTTTCAGACAAATATTTTTCAAAAAATGTACTTCAGCCTAAAATTGAAATTTAGTGTCCTGATTCGAATATTTACAGTTCTAACTTCGAATATGTATGGCTTAAAATGCATATATTTATGGAAGATATAATAAGAGCATTACTAAAATTTATTTTTGAAAGCATGTGAAAGAAGATTTTGAAACCTTTAAAAGATGTTTGGAAGAAAAACATCCTCCGTTACTTTGCGCCATTTCTAAATAGGAAGAATTAGATAATCTGACAGCTATGAATTTGTAATGACTATTTTCACTTAGCATTGAGTTTCCATCTAATATGAAAACACTTAAATCACAAATTCAACGCAACTTTCTTTCTACCCATCAATCTTCAAAAAAATCACTTTGACATGTAGCGTGACATCTGTGCAGTTAAAGCTTTTAGCATTTCTATAGCGGTGGAGGTGTAGGAAGGTGTAGTTGGGAAACATCAGGGATATAGTGGATGTACAAAAATGTTCATTAGATGTAAAATCAAGTATTTTAAAATTAATTGATTATCATTCTCACATCATTTGTGCATAAGAAACTAATATTAATTAATTTATATGAAGAAAATCAAAGAATATCATAGTTACGCACCTTAAAATTGATGAGTATGTTAAATTTCTACCATATTTAGGCACTTATATCGTTAAAATTAACTTTTTACACTAAATTTATTGAATTTTTTTAAAGTAAACTAGTCAAATCAAGCTTTCTACGTTAATATTGTTAAAGCGGATGCTAAAAAGCCTTGATTTAGCGGGTGTAGTAGAAAATATCGGGGATTAAAGCGAATCTACTATTCATCAGCACTGGATTAAAATAGCGTAGCGGCTGAAGAGTGCTGCGGGATTTTGCGGGGATTTAGCGGGGATTTAACTGCCCAGCGTGACATATAAAGTGAATGAAAATAGCGAACATACGCATATATATATATATATATATAGTGTGTATATAACACTACGAGGAAGACGACAATCAAATTTAACACACATCATGAAGCCCATCTCGACACACCGATGCTTTGTTATAATATATTAGAAAACGTTGGTGGTGGTGGAGAAAACGCTACGAAAAATGGATAATAAGGAAAAAAGAAGGTAAAAGGGAATTCTCAACTAATTAGTCATCAATATAGACTTTTGTTTTTACATAAGAAAATGATTGTTATACAAATATTATGAAATGGTATCTGTTGACGTTAAAAGTTGGTCTAGTGACAGTCAACCCCCAAAGTGTGTAATCCACACACAATTAAGATCGCAAAATGCAAAAGAAAGCAAGTAAACACAGGGGACACATAACAATTTTACAGTGGTTCGGCTTCAACCAAGCCTACGTCCACTTTATAATCTATGTTTATACTGTCGATTACAGGCTACAGTTGCTTTGATTGGAAGAAAGTAGAGAAAGAAGTGACTTATATACAAAATCCTAGTGTTACAATGATTTTTTATCAAAGTGTACGATAGGCTATTTTTAGAATGTCAACCGTGAACCTTTTCAAAAGAGAAGATCCTCCTTTTCCATTTCTGGAAAGGTGTATTTATAGGAAAAAACCCGGATCGATCGGTGTACCATGTGGCATCCATCCGATCTTGGGTCAGCCACGTGTCGCTCGGTCCAGATTATCAAACTACATGCGGTTGGACCCGGTCTCCTGCTCGAGTATAGTTCTCCTTGGTAATTGCAGCGTACGTAGAGCTCGAGATTTGGTGCATGAAAAGTAGACCAGGTCTTTGTTGACTGATTCTGTAGCCTTTGGAATAAGACTTTGTCTTGTAGCGCAAAGTTCGGTCTAACAGATAAGGATCGATCCATCCGACCGATTAAATTTTGGAAGTTTAGACTGGGCTCGAAGAAGGACATCTATATCTTTGGCTAGGATGGTTCGAATCGAACCATTATTAATCGAACCAAATAAGGGTCGACTCTGGAAAGAAAGAGCCAGTTCTGCAATCTTCGAGAGTAAGTCTTGATCCATTTGAGTTGTGACGGCTTCTGCCAAAAACTGATCAACACTTTACCCCCTAGAACACATCTTTCTTGATAAAGAAAGGTGTGTTCTGGTTCTTCCGGAGATTGATGCATAGAAATCCAAAAAGCCATGGTTACACCGAACCATATTACAGGATGGCCAAAAAACCGACGACGTTAACGATCATATTAAGGCCGTGAAAGAAATGAGAATACTAGAAAACCAACAACCGTACTGGATTGTATTTAGAGAAGACCAGAAGGACTGGGATCTCGCCGAGCAAGCCCAATTGTGAGGGCAACCTACACCTTTAAAGTTCTTTGAATGACGTTCGGGCCTTCTTGTCACATCCTAACGAGTTGGCCTAATTCTTTAGGTATAAAGCCAAGCCTGGAAATCCAAAGAGAGGTATAAACCATACCGAGAGACAAAGTATGTAACACCCATAAAATATACCTAAAAATATAAATATTAATAATTAATGGAAATAAGCAATTAAATAATAAAATATAAACAGGCTGAAAAGTGAAATTTTGTAGCATTAAGAATTTGGGCACGAAAATCTTTTATTTCGATTCATAGCGAACTTCTGATTCGTTTTCATATATAAAATGTTGAAAACGGTTATCATATGAAGAAATTACAGTTCAAAGAAATCAAACAGTAAACTCATATATATATACACATATATATATATATATGTGTGTGTGTGTGTGTATGTGTGTGCGTGTGTGTGTGGTTTAATAAATAATATATATATATATATATATATATATCTAAGAGATAAAATAATCTGATGAATTTGAATTTCAAATGAAGAAGATAAGGATAAGGGGACAAGAATAATATGTATAAGATAAGAAATAATCTAATTGAATAACGTTATATATATATATAATAAATATTTTCAACTTTTTGTAGCATTTATTGGGTGATTCAGAGACCAAGAGGTCGACCGCTGTGAAAACCCGCAACTTCCCCGTAAAGGAAAGTGTCGGATAGTTCGAGAACAAGCCACAACAGAACGCATACAAAAGAACGTTTCACTGTATATTACAACAATGCATCAGATTACAAGAATATACAGAGTATAAATGAATATTACACAGAAATATCAGAGATTTAAATTACATTTAAATACATAGCAGCGGAAAATAATACAATACACAACTAGAAGAGATATACGGATACAAAGCTTTCCGGATATCGTTCCAGCTGTAATCCAGGATCCTGTGAATATAAATCTGTAAAACCAAAACTACTAGCTGCCCATGTCAAAATAAGAGCACCCAGAGTTTAGGTTAAAACAATAAACTCCAGGTCAGTCATGGGACTGGTGTGAGAACTAAAACAGTTATTAATCTTTATTTTTAAAGTTAGGTAAATCAAGGGACCACGCCGTATAACACGGAACGGGTTTCCTCCCAAGAACACCAGTGCATATAAGTAAACAGCTCAATGCTTTTCTAAAAATGAAGCTATTATAAGACCCAGGTCCCATCACACAATGCAACGCAGCCGAGGATAGGGTTTTCCCTTATAATAGCCAAACATGCTTAGTACGTTTAAAACAAATCATTTGATACTACTATAAGTGCATAGTGTATAAAACAACTTCAAATCATAAGTATCAATCATAGGCGGCATGAATGCCCCATAACACTATGTCGCCATATATAAGTTTACAATCAAAACCGCAAGACGTCGTATTGGAAGTTGGGTTATCATTTATGGTATGAACCGAGGCTAGGGGCAAGATCCTCATGATTCGAGACTGCCTAGCCCGAGTCTCAGGCAAGCGCGCAGGCAAGCCTTGGAGCGACAGGGCCGGTCCACCGATGTGGATTATTATACCTGAGCACTACGTTTCGCCGCCCTTTGGGGCGTAAGCGAGCCAACTAAATGACTCCATCGGTTCGAGAACGACCGATCAATCCGAGGCGCCTCGCAACAGCAACAACCACATAAGTCAAACTCGTCAGGGCGTGTAAAACCACTGACGCCACTTTTAGCTAGGAGGAAACGTAGGCCCTCCCTGAGGTCCGTCTCCCGTTTTTGGTTCATACCGGGTGTGAAACTCGCGAAGTAAACGTTACACAAAGCTACGCCACAAAGGCCGTGCTTCGATCATCAACCACAAGACTTTGCTTTTCAACAGAAGCCTTGATCATTTGCCACTTAGGCATGCCACACAGGCAATTCACTCCATGCGATTGATATCCATCAATATATAACCCCTGAGCTCGTACGTCTCAGAGAAGGGCGTTAAGCAAGAGAATAAATTCTCCGCCGCCAAACAGATATATATTTAATAGAGATCAATCACACGGACTAAAATCCAATGTCAGACACACAGTCCATTTACAAGTCCGTTCTGGGTCTGAACGAAACCGGAGGCACTTTCCTCGCATATCCATCCATCTCCAAGTACGTCTGGACGATCACCAACTGTTTCCATCTTCTTGGGTGTACAGCCCAATCAAGATCATCAGTAATCACCCAAACAACGTGAAGACTTCCGGTCTTCGACCACCGTCTTCATCTTCGACTTATCGTCGTATCAGTTATTCAGAATGGGATAAACCCGGTCTTTCCGAATAACTCACGTATATTTTAAATAAGTGTTACACAAACACAACATACACCTCATTCCAATTCATCAGTCACTAACCGTAAATTAATCAAGAGAATAATTCTCCAAATATTAACCCCGAAGGCCGAAACCAACATCAGATCAATATCCAGAAAACCATTCTGCTTGGCTAACCGACAGTTAGTTTCTAAATTTCACATTCATAGGGAAAGGTTCCCATTAATTTTATCCAAGATAAATTTCTTGAATTTATTCTTTAATCTATTTTTGAATATCAATTCAAACTAGTCGGGATTAGCGAACCTTACCGAAGTAATCATTTGTTTTAATCTCCCAATCCCAACCTATTCATCCCATGAAGTAAAACTGGTAATACTTCATATCTAACACCACGGTGTTATCGGTAAATTCAATTACCATTTCACGTTCAAATCTAATTAAAGATTTAACTATCGCCTGGAGTAAAACTGGGGATACTCCATTCTCGATCTTTTCAATCTAATTAAAGATTCATTAAAACTCCACTTAGTTTTAATCGTTAACTGGGTTAAAGAATCAGTGTCATTTAAAACACAGTTCTTGATAAACCCAAAATCCCATTTCATTAATTATCGGGTTAAAGAACGAGTGTTATTTAAAACACTGTCCACGATAAACCCAAAAATCAATATCAATTCAATTCCAATTAAATATTATTTAATTGGTACACTTCATTAAATCTAAATAAAAAGATTTAATCTTTTCTCAACTGGGTTCCAGAACAGTGTTAGTGAAGACACCATTCACGACAAACCCAAATCACATTTGATATTCAATACAAGGCTCTGAATAGAAAATATATCGGCTTATATTCAATATCAAATTCTACGATTAACAAATGTCGTATTGGAAATAACGATATAAATATATATCTTTCAAACTTCCATAACAACATCCGTATAATCACGAATTCCAACATCGAAATATTCCAATGACAATTTCGATTCAAATCCACTCCAATGCAATCATTGGAAATTCTGGTTATTTTTAAAACCCTTTTCAAATTCAATTTATTTATTTAAAAATAAATAGAATTATAATTATAGTTCAAAAACTAGTTTATTTCGATAAAAATCTATTTTTATCTTTTCAAATATGGAGTTTTTCATCCCAATTCTTTCTAAATCATTTCTTATGATTTTACACAAATTATTACTATTTTTAATAATTTTATCAAGGCCCGTATAGTCGATTTCCATCAACGGTCATCGAACTGCACTTACAGCGACCTTTTTCAAATTTGATTTGGACATAATTCCAAATCCAACCGTTAGATTTCAAATTTCTAATATTCGTTAGAAAGCTCTTTTCGATACGAACCCAACAGTTCCGGTTTTAGGAGAATCCGACGGTCGGATCTCCCGTAATATCCGTTCGAAGTTAATGGTCGAAATTCGCGAACTGCCGCGGCGCGGCGCGTTCTATTCAGGCCATTATATTATATATATAATATATATAATATATATTTCGTCGATTTCTATTTAAAACGAATTATATAAATAGTTTTAAAATTCGTTTCAAAAGCAATTTCAACTTCCATTTCAATTCAAATCAAAATTGAATTCTTCTTTATAAATTCGTTTTAAAATTCATTTCTATTCAATTCAAATTTCAATTCAATTCATTTCGAAATCGTTTTCAATTCAATTCATTTCGAAATCGTTTTCAATTCAATTCATTTCGAAATCGTTTTCAATTCAATTCATTTCGAAATCGTTTTCAATTCAATTCAAATTGGTTTTCTATTCGATTCAATTCGTTGTATATTCCATTGAAATCAAATTCGTTATATATTCGAACCAAATTCGATTCGAATTCGTTTTCTATTCAATTTGATTCAAATTTCATTTCAAAATATTCGATTTCGAAATCACTTTTCAATATTCATTTTAAAATGAATAAAATCGATATAAATATCGTTCACGTTAAAATGGCGTCAATCTAATCAACACGGCTTCATAAATTCCTATTTTCAAATATTCTATTTCAAATATTTCTTTTTCAAAATAGTTGTTATTATCAAAATATTTCGTTCAACACATGACTAATCTCAATGGATGAGTACTGTCAACACATGAACCTTTATTTTATATTGATAAAGATGTAAATTTTATTACTAAAATATTTCGTTCAACACATGACTAATCTCAACGGATGAGTACTGTCAACACATGAACCTTTATTTTATAATATTCTTTATTTTTCAAATTGGAATGAGGCCCAATCAATTACCATATAGCGTTAACTATATGGATTTCCATACAACACATGTATATAATAGCATTGAAAAATAATCAACCATCAACCAAAGTGCACTACACTGTATAAGCATCAAATATAGATATCTAACGCTTATAACAGCCTGTCAATCAATCGATTGACATATTTAATCAATCAGGATGAGTGAACTTCAAATTTCATCCCAACACCCGTGTGGGGTTTCAAACAATCAAACTCAGATTTCATTGGTGCAGTTGGGCGATGTGTAAAATTTTATCGTCCCAATCAATGTCAGTCAAATCATTGTATATAAACAAATCGGCCGATTTGTTTATAAATATTCATTTATTCATATTCACGTTAAAAATTATATTTTTAACGATAAAACATTTTATCCTAACACATGAATTTCTATTATTCATTTACACAATAAAATGATATTTTTATTTTTTTAACTCATTTTAGAAAATTTCGGCGGCATAACGGCACGATACTAGAAACGGGACAAGGCCTAGCCTTATCCCCGGTCCAGTGAAGGCCCACGCCATTCACACATCAATCAAATCAATTTATTTCACCAAACAATTCAATTTCAAATCAAATCATCTAACTAATCTATGCAACCAAACAAACAAGTCCATGGTCTGTGGACGATTGTGTCGGGTGCTACTAAGCACCGTCTGCATCCTAGTATATATATATAACTAGAAAATGAAATTGAAGAGTGAGAAATTCTCACCGATAGCTATCCAATCATTTTGACTCTTCTTTGATAGAAATCTTCTTCGTTATCGCCTCTTTTGTTACTTCCGTTGCTTGTATTCACTACATATATAAAAATCCCATTTTTACTTCGCTATTCAATAAATAAAAATCGAATTTTGACTTCGTTATTCAATATATAAAAATCGAATTTTTACTTTGCTATTCAATATATAAAAATCATATTTTGACTTCGTTATTCAATATATAAAAATCGAATTTTTACTTTGCTATTCAATATATAAAAATCATATTTTGATTTCGAAGTTCAACATATAAAAATCATATTTTTATTTCGAAGTTCAACATATAAAAATCATATTTTTATTTCGAAGTTCAACATATAAAAATCATATTTTTTTAAAACAATATTTATTTATTTTCTAAACAGTACTAATTTTATATTATACTATGTTTTTATATTTTCAAAACTATGCCTATTTTTATTTGAAAAACAATAATATTTTATTTAAAAAAACAATTCTATTTCTACTTTGAAAACCATTTCATTTTTACCTTTTACAAATTTAATTTAACACACTTCTAATTTTTTTTTATTTTCAAAAACACATTTAAAAACAATGTTCATTTTCTTTTATTTAAAAGCCCTGTATATTTATTTTTAAAATTCACGTTTATATTTTAATTAACTAAATTTACAAAAATAATAATAATAATGATAATAATTTTAAAAGAAACTGTTACCTTCTCTGGTTATTATCTCCTTCGTTCAAAGCCGAACTGTTGGAAATTGAGGTCGATTTCTAGGGCTCAACTTTGCTCCTCCCTCAGCCGCTTTCCGGTTGATCGGCTGCCACCATGAGCGGCGCCTCCTTGTGACGCCCCCGCGACACCCCGCCTTGGCCAACTCGATGGTCCCCACCCCTCTAAAAACTGCTACGAAGCGGTGAACTTTGAGGCCCCAAATCCCCCCGTACATTGAACGAACGACGGTCTTGACCGTATGATCCTGAAGCCCACGATTTACTCTTGAATTTTGTTTTGAAATTACTTGAATTAATCAAGTAGATCGCACGAAATCGAAGCTCAAAAATCTGAGCATTTCCGTCGTGTATCAGGAGGAGGCGCGATATGGAGTTTGACCAGGTTGACTAGGGTTTAGAAAATCTAGGGTATTTATAATAATTATTTAATAATATTTTATTCCATTATTACTTGTATATTGATACGAACTTCAAATCAAACCCAACGAATGTCGCCCCTAGCTAAATACCCCCATTCCGAACACAATGGGATATGATACGTTAGCCAGTTCGACCGTTTCGATCAGTTTTCATTAAATTTACTTTTAAATCACTAAATTGAATTTTAAACGTACATTTCAAATTACCGGGGTCACATACTAACTAGAAAAATTCCAGAAAAATATTTTCTAGCTTTGTATTGACGATACGGTCCTAACAAAACTAGTTTCGTCGAATTCTGAGACCGTTGGAAAAATGGTCATTTTCCAGTCGATTAAAATCAACTGAAACTGGTCAAATGCGTTTTCCTTTGCCACGCTCACATATTGATTCGAAAAATTATGAAATTTGGAATCTAGCAATAATTTAACATCACGGACCCAACAAAAGTGGTTTCGTCGAAATCCGAGGTCATTTGCAAAATTTCCATTTTTAAGGGCCTGAATTCCATAGCGACTATTTAGAATTTTCAACTGGGCATATCTTTTGATTCCCGCTATGAAATCTTGATTTTTCGGATTCGTTGGAAAGATATTATCAATTAGATCCTATTGTTTTCGGTTTCACTAAAATCCGGATTGTTTTGCACCCGATACATTCAATTGAAGTTTGAAATCGAATTATCGAACTACCGCGCCATTTCAATTCCTATTTATAATTATATATAAATATTTATATTCTAACGACGACGCATATAATATATACGTTCGAATTATATTCAAAATAAATTTCTCGTCGATTTTATTTAAAATAATCTATTTTAAATATTCAAAATTCGCTATAATTGCCAAAATAAAAATTTTAAACTGGCCCAGATTTTCCGGGTTATTACAACCGCTCCCCTAGAAGGGATGCCGACCGCCCTCCTAGAGGGGAGGTCGACCGCTTGGTGCTTGGAATGCTCAATAAGGCTAGGATTGGTTAGGTTTTTGGGTTAATTTATAAAGATGAACATCCAGGATTAAATCTTAATAATCCAACGGTTCTAGTTTACACAAACAACTATAAATAATCCTCTAGACTCCATACCTAAACCCTGGCCACCTCTCTATTTGTGCCTCCACTTTGCCGCCATTGATTCTAGAGAAACTTAAAAATAGGTTTCCTTCTACAAACCTATTCTTCTTTCTCAAATCTTTTCTTATTGAATACAGATCTGGAATCACATGATATATATATAATTTTTAATCAGTTGATTCTTATGTATATATATATATATCTAGAGATTGGAGTTCACATCAAATAGGCATAACAAAGTCAGATTTACGACCTTTCCAATTACTGTGAGTGGAATTAGTATTTTCTTAGGAATATTCTACATTTATAGATTATTATATGGATTATTCCTAAGGTGATTTGGTATGACGACAATATAAAACTACAAAACCCCCAAATCTCGTGTTTTTATGTATTTTGCAAGAATTGTCAATTTATATTGGGTTTGTGGATTTTGTTTTAGTAGCGGATGAAGAACAAGTGGGTGATGTATTTTTATTTTATTTTATTTATCCATTTTTTCTAAATGTTTGATTGTAATGTAAAAAGGTTTAGATTTGATTAGATTTATTATTTGAATAGGTATGAGTTTCTATTCTAATTAGATAATCAGAACATATTCAGATTTGAAGCCAATCAAATATGAGCGTTTTTATGTATAATATAAGGAGAGGTAAATTAGATAAATGAAGGTTTATGCATATGTATGTGTATATTTACGTACATGTATGTATATATATGGATATATATGATATAAGAAATTTACACCCTATTCTTGACTCATTACTATAATTGTCCTTACAAGCCTAGGATGCAAGTTTTGATTGTATGTTGTATTTGTCCATTACTGCTATTTGTAATTATGCAATTATGCCATGAATGTAGCGGCTGAATGTGGAAATTAACTTGTATGCCTTAAATTAGACCAAGTTGATAATTTTACCTCGTTAAAACGTTCTCTAGTTCACATGAAAAATTAGCATTAGTTATACGTACTAAATATTCTACTTATATAGCGTAATTAACGAAATTAGTGTAATAATGATGTAGTAAATGCGATTAGGATAAGATTTGAATTTGAAATGTCACCATATATTGATTGCTTGTGTATGCGTATAGAATGACTTATATAAATATTAAATAATGACACATAGACACGAGGTTAGTCGTCATTTTTGGAAGAAGTCTACCCGGAAACGACCGACAAATCCAACAACTACAAGTGGGTCCGGCTAATGTGAGAGGTCTGGGTGTCATAGGCCATTCAAGTTTAGTATACTATGACACGAGGTTAAACCCACTTATAGTAGAAGTCTACCTGAAATCGCCCGACATATCCAGCATCTACAAGTAGATGGTTTAATGTGAGAGGTCATATATATATATATATATATATATAAAGAAAACCTATTGTGTGTGAAAACAGGTAGGTTTACTACGCCTTGGGAAGGTCTTAAGTGATTGACTCTCTTCTTATCTAGTTTGGGTTTTAAGTGGTTAGGACTAGAATTTTCTCTGAAGGTTTATTGCTTGGATAGGTACCAAAGTCATGGGCCCAGCTTTATTAGATTCGAATTAATTCTATGGGTCCTCCTTCTGTGAAAGTGGTCATGCATAGCGGTAACGGAGTAGGGTAGTTCATGGCGGATGCCAATTTCCTCTATAAGCTTGTAAGGGATAAACTAGGGACATGATTGGTTTATATATGATATGTGACTGTAACATTCTCACCAACTGTCTGAGGGAAGTCTTAAGTGGCATAGGTGTTCTACCGTAATATCAGTTAAGTAGTAACATTCGAACTACTACTTATCATATTACTTGTGAGAGTATAGACTTAAGTGCGTTAACGTATTAAGACGAGGTCTTAAGGGGCTAGGATCCGCATCAAGGTTATAAGAGATCATAACAATCCACTTTTAATAAGGGCCTTAAGTGACCGAGGATGCCCACCTCGTTGGGTCTTGGGTGTTCATCCTAAATGCCCACCTCATTGGTTAGATACTTTGTGTTCGTGTGGATGCTTGTGTGTTTCGTAAACATACCTTGATATATATAACCTGCTAAATCTTGGAATGGTCTTTAAGTAAATACTATTTTCAGTCACACATGACTTTATGTTCTGACCTCTCTCCTTAACATATCCAACATGTCAGTAGTGGGGTACATACAATGGACGAAGCAATGATGGAGACTAATGATGGAGGATTCATAGCTATTAGGCATTATAGTAGTATTATTATGTTGGGATAAATAAATTCTGATGTACCACTTATTGGATGAGACTCGTTGTTTATGATGGTTTTAAATTAAAGGTACATCAATTTCGGGTTATTATATTTTATCCCTTACGCTGTGTGAGATTCTGATTTCATTATAGCATGCTCTAATTATCTGTTATACCATTTCCTTACAGGAACCGACGATCTGTTTAAAAATTTAGACCCATTTCAGGCGGGTTATTACATTTGATATCAGAGCATAGGTTATCTGATTACGAGAAAATATATGCGTATGAGAGTCGTACTTGTTTTTTGAAAAAGATTTTTTTCAAAAAGTTTTACTATATATATAAGTATTTTTTTAAAAGTACGCATATCTTTAGAAAAGTGCATCTGTAGGTCTTTTCAGGAAAGATTTAACATTAAATTCTAGAAATATTCTAGAGGCCGTATATAATATAGCAACCTCCTTATCAATTTAGAGACCTCTGAGCATTGGATGGTTATAGAATTTGGAACATGAAAAGGATTGAAACCTCCTTATTCAGTAAGTGACAAATGGAAGTTAATCGGATGAATTATCTATGATGGTAAACAAAAACTTTTAAATAAGTGGCCATTAGGTGAACAATTAATACGGACCAAATTGAGAAATATGTCCGGTTTTGCTAAGTAACATCTTTGATTATCGACATAAATTTCGAGAATATAGCTACAAATATCTAAGCTTTCAAAGGAAGGTTAAATGGTCAGAATGGGAAGTATTAATGGATTTATTAAGACCATTTATAAGTATGAATGTTTGGAAGAGATGTTAAAAATATCCATAAAAATAAGTAATATTTAAAATGTCTTAAATGGACATAATGGACATATATTATGAATGTGTAAGGATGGGGAAAAATTAAAAGATACGGAAGAAAAAGGGTTGAGAAAAATACTGGCTTCCATAAATGAAGATATAAACCTTTGCTGAAAAGATTTCTGGTGCGGTAGGAAAATTTAAAAGGATAAGCATGCTTTCCTAATCGACAAATAAATGTAAAACCCACAAATATAATTTTCGACCTACCATCAATTTATTTCGAAAAATGGAAATTTTAGAAAAATATATTTCTGTAGAATAGTGCATTAGAAAATTTAAATAAAAGGCCAAGAATATTTAGAAACTCATCAAGATGAATTTTTGACATACTACAAAAATTATTTGAAAGAGGAAATTTTGAAGAACTGTTAATCCCTTGTATATGAACTAGAATTACATAATAATTCCAATTGAAAAAAAAGGGGCTGTAAATGTTCATTAGTTCTTCAATTAGACAAATAATAGATATGAGTTTTAGCAAAGACAAAAGATGAAGAGGTTAATTGTAAATGTTTGCAAATAAGAGCTTTAATGGAAATGAAATTAAAGCAATAAACAATTCAAATGGTTAATTTGAAATTTTCATGGTCTTGATGTAACGAGCTTTTAAGTTAGATTTGTAATATTCTTTTCTAGATGGTGATAGTAAATTGGCGTTCAAAAAGAAAAAGAAGACAAAAAAGGACAAGACGGAAAAGCTTGGAAAAATAAATGTCATTGCCATACTCAACCAGAAGAGAGAAGATAGTAAACTTATTTACTAAAAATTTGGAAGAGTTGAAATGATAAAAATCATTGTAAAATGAGAAGCATGCAGAAGATAAGAGTGCTAAGGTGTAATATAAAGGATGAAAGATTACTTCAAGGAAGTTATTTAGTAATTTGGAATTTATTTATGACCATTAAGTCTAATTTTTAAAAGACCTTTCATTATGCAAATAAAAAGTAATGAATAGTTATGTTCATTGAGAACTTTCAAAATTCACATACATACATACATACATACATATATATGAGTGTTTTAAGATTTGTACTAAAATAAATCTAATGTTTCAAAATATATTTGAAAGAAAAAGAATAAACTAAAAAATATAGACATGAATGGAAGAATTAATTGCTAATTAATTAATGCTAAAAGATTTAGGTCTCATTGCAAATAGAAATGAATATTCAAAACAATTGACATTTTGAAAGTCATTAAAGACTAACGTTTCGTATAAAAGATGAGTGTTGAGCTAGGGAAAGACACTTCATTCTTAGATGAAGAAATTTTGGGCATGTAGTAAATGATTGTGAAATATTCATTTGGAACATTTTACTAAAAAGTGAAAAGGTCATTTAGCTTTATTGGGTAATGTTTCAAAGGTGTTTTGAAAATATGATAATGAATGTCAATTAGACATTTTTAGGAAACTTAATGTCACCTAACTAAATTTTGACATTCAATCAAGGTTTTATTTTCAATAGAATTTGCTTTTGTTTTCATGTAAGACTTCAAATGTTTATCATTTCTGTAGGGTATTTATGACAGACATGTAACATAGCAATAAATATAAGAATTGAAAAGGACATCAAGTTTCTTATTGCAAAATTTTTGGAATCTTTGAAAAATAATAATAATAATGCCTTATTAAAATTAGGCATGCATCAATATTTTATTTGGTATGCAAGAGACATTTATTAGACAGTGATTCATAGGAAATAATAGGATTATAATTTTAAAGTTGAAATTCAAACTTTTAATTCTTCAACATTTAACAAAGGCATTGAATGCAAATTTTTGGAAACCTTAATAAATTGTTGTCACAATGAGGTATATATACATACACACATATAAATGACAGTAACGTTACAAATGAATTTACTTAATGTCATTGTTGAGACTTATGCTGTTTCAAAGGAAATAGATTTAGTAGTAGTAAATTAGGCAAATTAGGATTGGGATGGAATAACTTGTATAACTAAATTTGAGAATTTTAATGTCAGTCGCAAAATGGACTATATTTGAAGAGTTGGTAAATAGATTTCCAGAAATAAGATTTGGTTGTAAACTAAATTTGCTGTGATAGTTTAGTCAGGAGTTAATACATTAATAACCGTGTCTAATGGTTAGCAATATATACGAATATAAAAATATAGGTATAATGTAAACAATGTAATTCATAATTTCGGAAAATAGAATTCATGATTATAAATTTGCAAATTTAATGGGCAATGAATTTGTAGTCAGTATGATTTAAAAGGAAGTTTTGGGGACTGATTTAAAAGACAAATTGGTTTAGGGAGAAGGATATATTTCAAGCTTGAAGGATCTTGAGGAATAAAATAAGTATTTAGGAACGGTCTAGTGGCACACACACACACATATATATATATATACACACACACACACACTTGAATGAACCACATTTATATTGAGGAAAAAGATGGAAGATTTAAAGGTATGGATTTGACATCTTAAGGATTGAGACCTCAACGCTATATAGACCATTTAATTGTAAGAGACAAACTTCCAAGATAATTTTTAGGTTGTGATCATTAATGGTTCCCCGTATTGGATGGATAAGGGTATAAATGCGGTATAAGTAACGAATCCCTATTATGTGTGAGATGTTGGGATTTAAACCCCTTATTAAATTCTTAAGATAAGGGTGTAAGTAGAGGAAGAACCTCATGGGGACATTCAACCTAGTGACTTACTATATATGGAATCTGGAAGTTAATAATGGAATTGGATTTCTAGCCTATACAGAGCAAGTGTATTGGTCTTATGGTTTTTGAAAATTTTGCCTCGTGGAATGCCACCCTCAAGAATAAGAACATAAAATATGAGATATTGGAATTGCATTAACCTTTTTTGGTTGAATATAACCATGTTTTGGTATTTGTTAAATTTTTATAAATCAGCCCTTTATTCGTTATTCAAAAAAAATTTACTGAATTTAAAATTATGAGGAATATGCTCAAAATGAAAAGGATGTGATGTGTGATTCCCCGTAAATTACACTATCCATCTAAAATAAAACATTACCCATTCCTTGTAATTTTAAATATGTCAATGTTATTATTTGGGAAAATTTATGGAAATTAAAACAAAAGACCTTACTCGGATTTAAAATACAGTAAATCGGAGACTAGAAAAATATTGTAGTCATTAGTATAGATTAGACATTGAATAGTTAGATTTAGAAATTTCTTTTGAGTCAAACTTCACTTGAAGATTAGAGAACAAAATGAAGACAGCCAAAGCTTCGGGGATAAGGAGAAGGATCTGTAGAATTAGCCTCTTAGGTAATAGGAATAATAGTAATATTTATAGTAGTAGCATAATTATCTCTTGGGTAATTAGTGGGCACTCTTGAAGAACTTTAAGTAAGCCACCTAAATTACCAAAGTGTTGATGGAATTACCATTGAGAAATTTCTATTCGAACCAAAAATTTGTGGTTATACTTTAGAAAAAGTCTAATTTGATAAGGCAGACTGTGGAGGATATTGTTGATAATATATTTTTGGTTTTTCTAAGTTATGGAGATATATGATATTGTGAATAAAAAGACATAAAAGTTTTATGTTTGATAAGATACCTCCACGGTACCTCGGAAATTTTGTGCCGCCATAGATATTTTGGAGCATGGGATTTCGAGACTCCGCATTTTTCAGATAGATTGGTTCGGGTACAATAAGGAGAAAATTCGAGAAAAGCCCTGAAAATTTTAAAAAATTTGTAGCCTCCCTTGAAAATTTAGGATTTTTGGTTGCACTATGGTTGCTAGATTGGATGGTAGGAGATGGATGCAACAGATTGCACAACGCACTCATATAGAGATATATGCATGTTAAGGTGTTTTGCATACATACTACATCACTTATTACACGTACACGTTAGGAATAAGCTCACCTTAGTAAGTCTGCAGCTTATAATCACTGCGAATCATGGATGCTTATGGATGAATTTAAAAATAACACGGGTGTACAACATGGACGTGTAGAGTGAGTTGTGTTTTTCTCCCCTTCAAACGTATTTCTGGACGAAATCTATTTTAAGGGGGGAGAATGTAACACCCTGTGAAATATACCTAAAAATATAAATATTATTAATTAATTGAAATGAGCAATTAAATAATAAAATATTAACAGACTGTAAAGTAAAATTTTGCAGCATTAAGAATTTGGCTATGAAAGGATTCATTTTCATATATAAAATGTTGAAAACGGTGATCATATGAAGAAATTACAGTTCAAAGAAATCAGACGTAAACACACACACACACACACACACACATATATATATATATATATATATGTGTGTGTGTGTGTGTGTGGGTGTGTATGTGTGGGTGTGTGGTTTAATAAATAATATATATATCCGAGAGATAAAATAATCCAACGAATTTGAATTTCAAATAAAGAAAATAAGGATAAGGGGACCAGAACAATATGTATAAGGTAAGAAAAAAAATCAAATTGAATAATGTTATATATAATAAATATTTTCATCCTTTTGTAGCGTTTACTGGGCGATTCAGAGACCAAGAGGTCGACCACCGGTTGACCGCCCTTCTAGAGGGGAGATCAACCGCTTGGTTCCTGAAATGCCCAATAAGGCTAGATTTGTTTAGTTATTTGGGTTAATTTATAAAGATGAACAGCCATGATTAAATCTTAATAATCCGACAGTTCTTGTTTACACAAACAACTATAAATAACCCTCTAGACTCCATACCTAAACCCTAGTCACTCTCTCTATTTATGTCTCCACTCTACCGCCATTGATTCCAAAGAAACTTAAAAATAGGTTCTCTTCTTGTTCTACAAACCTATTCTTCTTTCTATAATCTTTCTGAATATAGATTTGGAGTCACATGACATATATATATAAGAATTTTGATTATTTGATTCTTATGCATATAGATCTCTAAGGATTGGAGTTCACATCAATTAGGCATGACAACGTCAGATTTACTACTTATCCAATCACTGTGAGTGGAATTAGTATTTTCTTAGGCATATTCTACATTTGTAGATTATTATATGGATTAGTATGCCCAGGGAGATTTGGTATGACGACAGTATCAAATAGCCAAACCCCCAGATCTCCTATTTTTATGTATTTCGCAAGAATTGTCAATTTATATTGGGATTGTGGATTTTGTTTTAGTAGCGGATGAAGAACAAGTGGGTGATGTACTTTTATTTTATTTTATTTTATTTATCCATTTTTTCTAAATCTTTGATTGTAATGTAAAAAGTTTAGATTTTATTAGATTTATTATTTGAATATGTTTGGATTTCTATTTTAATTAGGTAATTCGAACGTATTCGGATTTTGAAGCCAACCAAATATGAACGTTTTTATGTATAACATAAGAAGGGGTAAATTAGAAAAATGAAGGTTTATGCATGTGTGTATATATATTTACATACATGTATGTATATATATGGATATATATGATATAAGAAATTTACACCCTATTCTTGATTCATTACTAGAATTATCCTTACAATCCTAGGATGCAAGTTTTGATTGCATGTTGTATTTTTCCATTATTGCTATTTGTAATTATGCCATTATGCCATGAATGTAGCGGTTGAAAGTGGAAATTAACTTGCATGCCTTAAATTAGACCAAGTTGACAATTTTACCTCGTTAAAACGTTCTCTCCTTCACACTAAAAATTAGTGTTATTTATACGTACTAAATATTCCACTTATATAGCATAGTTAACAAAATTAGCGTAATAATGACGTAGTAAATGCGACTAGGATAAGATTTGAATTTGAAATGTCCCCATATATTGATTGCTTGTGTGTGCGTATAGAATGGCTTATATAAATATTAAATAATGACATATAGGCATGAGATTAGTCGTCATTTGTGGTAGAAATCTGTCCGGAATCAACCGGCAAATCCAGCAACCATAAGTGGGTCCGACTAATGTGAGAGGTCTGGGCACCATTGGCCATTCAAGTTTAGTATACTATGACATGAGGTTAAACCTACTTGTAGTAGAAGTCTGCCCGGAGCCGTCGGGCATATCCAACATCTACAGGTAGACGGTTTAATGTGAGAGGTCTAATATATGTACATATATATGTATGTATGTAAACCTATTGTGTGTGAAAATAGGCAGGTTTACTGCATCTTGGGAAGGTCTTAGGTAACCGACTCTCTTCTTATCTAGTTTGGGTCTTAAGTGGTTAGGAGTAGGACCCTCTCCAAAGGTTTATTCCTTGGATATGTACCAAAGTCATGGAACCTACCTTTATTAGATTCGATGTAAGTCTATGGGTTCTCCTTCTCTGAAAATGGTTAGGCATAGCGGTAACGGAGTAGGGTAGTTCATGGGGAAAGCCCATTTCCTTTAGAAGCTTGTAAGGGCTAAACTAGGGACATGATTGGTTTATATATGATATGTGGTGGTAGCATGCTCACCAACTGTCTAAGGGAAGTCTTAAGCGGCATATGTGTTCTACCCTAATATTATTTAAGTAGTAACGTTTGAAATAATACTTCTTATATTACCTGTGAGAGTATAGACTTAAGAACGTTAACGTATTAGGTTGGGGACTTAATGGGCTAGGGTCTGCCTCAGGGTTATAAGAGATCATAAGAATTCACCTTTAATAAGGGCCTTAAGTGACCGAGGATGCCCAGCTCGTTGGGTGTTTACTCTAAATGCACTAATGGAGGTCTTAAGCGGTTGACTCGGATATCCACCTCATTGGTTAGATACTTTATGTTCATGTGAATACTTGGGTGTTTCGTAGACATAGCTTGATATGTGTATATATATATAACCTTCTAAATCTAAGGTATGGTCTTTAAGTAAATACTATTTTTAGTCACACAGAACTTTATGTTCTGACCTCTCTCCTTAACATATCCAACAGGTCAGTAGGAGGGGTAGATCCAATTGACGAAGCAATGATGGAGGTTCCATAACTATTAGGTATTATGGCTATATTATTATGTTAGAATAAATATATTCTTATATACCAATTATTGCATGAGACTTGTTGTTTATGATGGTTTTAAATTAAAGGTACATCTGTTTCAAGTTGTTATATTTTATCCCTTCCGCTATGTGAGATTTTTATTTTGTTATAGCATGCTCTGATTATCTGTTATACTATTTTCTTACAGGAACCGACGTTCCATTTAGAATGGCTCTAAATTTCAATTTGCCTTTTTTAGGTCGAAATTTAGGCCCATTTCGGGCGGGTTGTTACAGAGTATAAATCATACTCGTATGGAAAAAGAATAAAGTCTGTTACATCCTGACAGATGGGAGGTATCAACCATACCCAAAAGATGGGGATGAGTATAGGCCATACTCTGGAAGGGATCGAGTTATTTTGCCAAATCCTAGTAGAGTAACATGATTGGTTAGGTATAAGCCATACCTGGAGGTCGAGTATAATCCATACTTGGAATTAGGTGGTGTTTGCTTTTACAGGTATTGTCCATACTTAATGGGCAGGTTCTAGTATAATCCACACTCGTATTGAAAAAGAGTTTGTCATATCCTGATAATTAGAGCTATATCTTAGGTATTACCATACCTTAGGTAGAGGAATGAGTATAAGCCATACTCTGGTTTTGTTTGAGGACCTTGACAAATCCTGACAAGATACTTATATGATCAAGCATAATCCATGCTTGAGAAAATAAATTTTATTTATTTCAAAAATTATTGCATAACCAAAACAAATCCTAATTGGTTTATGGTGGAATCCAGAGCACGCCTTGGGATTACATCCCAATCTCGTACGTGAGTACTTCAGCCTAACCAATTTATTCATAGAGTGGCTGTACTTTTGAGAATGTAGTATACCCAAGGGTTAAAGCCTAACCCCTTGCGTACATGAGTCAACATAGCTGTTTGAAAATTTTAAAACTTGAAAGGCACTACATTTCTTAATTCTTAAGAAATGTAACTATTCCAGACTGATCTAATCCTGATCAGTTGATGATGATGCTGCGACTGCTAGACTCAGGATCCTTCCTTCTTCGAGAAGTGTGGGAACCATCCCGAGGAGCATGTGAGGGTAGCAATGGCGGGAGCAATATTGTAGATTTCTTAACATACTCGGGTAGCTCTCCACGTCTGACCCGTTGATGAGATCACGCATGTGCCTGCGGTCGTTGGTGCCATGACCTGCCATGTCATGAAACACGTAGTGCTTTCCTGATTTACGCTCTCTTTGGGTTGGCTCCCTCCTGGGAGACTTGGGAAAAGGGAGAGTTCCATTCACATCAAGATATATCCCCAATAGTGAGAAGTTGGGCTTGGTTTATCTATCGTACTTGGGTTCTCTCCAGAACCGCACATTCCTGTCATTCTTTTCTGAGGCTTTCCCCTTTCCTTTGTTTTGGACAGTAGTGGATGGTCCTTTATCCTTTGTAGCAAGTACGTCGAGACTTTCCATCTCAATATTAGCATCCTCTTGTCGAAGGAACCTGTCTACCACTGAGTAGAAATTTACAGTGTCTCTAGGAGGGTCCCTTTGAAGGGAGATTTTGAAGTCTGTCCTGTCCAGAACACCGGCCATGAGCACCATCGATGGTTCAGGTTGATCGACCAATGTTACAGCCACGTTGAATCTTTCTAAGAAGGAGCGCAAGGTCTCATCGGACCGCTGCTTGATAAATGTGAGGAACATAACGCTCTTAGTCCGAGATATGTGGACTTTGAATTGTTCAATGAAGCGGGTGACCAACATATTCCAACTGTTGATTGATTCAGTTGTTAATTGTTGAAACCACATAGCAACGATGTCGGTTAAGTAAAGAGGGAAGAACTTTGCCATAACATTGATCGATGCCGAAAGTACTTCCATATAGCACATATAACGCATGAGATGAATGGTACGATCTATCCTGCATTTGTATGGTTCCAAGGCTGGAAGCTTGAAGTCTGGTGGATTGCTGGAGTTACTGATTTCCAGCGTGAAAGGACTGTGATGGACGTTATCCACGTCTTGTTGAGAAGTAGTGCCTCGGGTGAAGTGCTTAATGATACTGGCGATTTGATTCCCATCCCGAGAAGTCGTTGCCACGAATCCAATTCTGCACCGGTGGCTTCAGCGAGTGTCTCGGTACGGGGTGGATGCATGCCTGGAGTTATTTGGGCCAGTTCGGTATGACCCACGAGTGATGGGTAAAGGTGATCCCCAACCTCGATTGTTGGTTCCAGATTTTCCAGGACCCCTTGATCGGCATGCGTATTGAGCGGAGCCATATTCATGCCGGTAGGATTGGACCGACTTGGGTAAGCGTTATCAGCTCGGGGTTCGGCATTGCCCCCACGTAGGGCAATATCAAAGTGGTTTACAGTAGTGTTCCCCTCCGTCGCATTAGGAACTGGTATGGTAGAGTAATCTTGGAGAGACAGAGGGTTGTTGCCCCCAGTTATGCACGAATCGCCGTGATGACAAGGTCAAGTGTGAGGCGACATAAGTCCAGTTTGCGATAAGATATTGGGTCGAACTACAGGTTGCATCGAACTAAGCTCTGGTCGCTCCAGAGGTTACATTGATCGGTAGGAATGTTGAGTTGAACTAGGACCCTGTCGTCCAGAAAGACAGGTTGATCCAGGTGGGGGCAGAGCATTAGACTAATCTGGGGCTTGGCTTTCATTGGTTGGAAATGTAGCTGCTACCTAAGCTTCGCATATTGCAAGGAGTGATGGTTGGTTGCTTGGTATTCCATCCATCCGAGCGATGAAATTGTTCATCATTTCCTGCTACTGTTTGAGGAGTTCATCATGGTGTGCCATCTGTGCTCTGAGTTAGGCCAGAACTCTATCCATCCCGTTCCTAGTCAAGTATTGTGACGGTTCTTCATGAGAGGAAGCTTCCAGGCATGCTCCTCAACTGCATCTATTGGATCAGTGGTCCAAGCATGGGAAGATGTTGCATCCTTATTCCGTTTTACCATTGTTTCTTTAGAAATTGCCGAAGATGGTTGTGCGTGCTTCCTCCCCTACCTGGCGCGCCAAAGTGTATACATCAAAAGTCATTCTAGTGATAGTCAACCCCCAAAGTGTGTAATCCACACACAATTAAGATCACAAAATGCAAAAGAAAGCAAGTAAACACATGGGACACACAACAATTTTATAGTGGTTCAGCTTCAACAAAGCCTATTTCCACTTTATAATCTATGTTTATACTGTCGATTACTGGTTTTAGTTGCTTTGGTTGGAAGAAACTAGAGAAAGAAGTGACTTATACACAAAATCATTATGTTACAATGATTTTTTATCAAAGTGTACTGTAGGCTATTTTTAGAATGTCGACCATGAACTTTTTCAGAAGAGAAGATTCTCCTTTTCCATTCCTGGAAAGGTGTAATTATAGGCAAAAACCCGGATCGACCGGTGTACCACGTGGCATCCATCCGATATTGGGTCAGCCACGCGTCGCTCGGTCCAGATTATCAGTTGCATGTGGCGGGACCTGGTCTCCTACTCGAGAGTAGTTCTCCTCAGTAATTATGGCGTATGTGGGGCTTGAGATTTGGTGCATGAAAAGTAGAGCAGGTCTCTATTGACCGATTATGTAGCCTTGGGAATAGGACTTTGTCTTGTAGCGCAAAGTTCGTTCCAACATATAAGGATCGATCTGTTCGATCGACTAACTAGATTTTGGAAGTTTAGACTGGGCTTGAAGAAGGATATATATATATCTTTGGCTAGGATGGTTCGGATCGAACCGTTATTATTCAAACCAAATAATGATCGATTTTGGAGAGAAAGAGATAGTTCTGCAATCTTTGAGAATAAGTCTTGATCCGTTTGAGTTGTGAAGGCTTTTTCCTAAACAGTATCACCTTGGATTTACATAATAATTTTTCTAGAATCAATGAGTATATTGCAATAGAAAGATCAAAATAGTTTTATGAAATAGTTCCACCATTCATAGGGAGCTGTAACACCTTAAAATTTTGTATCAACGAAGATTGGTAAGGAGAAATGATTTAAATAAGAAATAAACTTACATAGATTCTCGAGTTTGACTACGGAAGCTTCACCATTGAGTTTGTGATAATTTTTGGATAATTTTCATATATAACTTATTATAATCCGAGCAAGAATAGAAAAGATATGTATAAAAGAAGATTTCAAAAATTTATAAATTCAATAAATTCAGCTAAAAATGAGAGATTAAATTGAAATATGTTTTCACTCAAATAACAAAAATAAATGACTCGATTTGACCGCCCTAGGGACGGTTGGCCTCCCCTAGGAGCGGTCGACCAAAGCATAATTTACCTAGTTGAAAGTGCTTATGTGGATCATGTGAATCTAATTAAGCAAGTGTAATTACTGTAAAAGCTATTAATATAAAAACAAGTAAAGTAATAAGCAATCACACCAGAGTTTTATCCTGGTCCGGACCTTTAGTCCTACATCCAGTTCCGAGCCCCTTCGGGTTTCTAACTAACAAATCAGCCCTATTTTTGCCCGGAGGAATAGTCTTACAAACGATTAGTTTGCTTTGACAAGATTGTGTTCCTTTCAACATTAATTTTGACTAAATGATACATAATTCTCCTATAATCTCCTTGAGCAGATATATGAGTTGAAGTGCCTGTATATATAGAAGAATTAGTGTGCTTCTGAGCAATAAAATTTTGTAAGAGTATAGTATAAGATAGATTCAGACAGATTCAATACTTGGAATTCTTTTGTTTCTAATATATATAGATCGAAGAGGTTTTATTGAAAAGACATTGCTTTTGGAATAAAAACTTTTCAATCGAATAGCTGTAATCTTTGATAGGAAGAAAATAAGGTTTAGGAAAATAGGCGTATCTTTTCAATTTGGCAGAAACCCTTTCAAATACGAGGTCTTCACTCAGAATAGACGTATGACCCAAGAGACAGGTATATGTTCATAACTTTCTGTAAATTTCCCGAGAGCAATGACAGACGTTTGTCCTAATAAGTCAGACATCTGTACTGAGTATGGATAATTTCCAAAGAGCATAGACAGACGTCTGGCCTTTAGAGATAGATGTATGTCATGTGCACAGACCTATATTCTGAGTATTTCTTCTAAAATACATATGTCCATGGATATTGTGCATTTATTTCTACTATTACTCATAATATTATCTTACTATGAAGCTCTTGTACATGTTCCTTGTGCATGTCTTCAAATCTTCAATGATATATCTGTATTTATAGATATCCTACATAGATAGATAGTGCGTGTGCATGTATATATATTGTATATAGTGCTTGTATAGTTGTTGTCATTAAAATCATGAATCAGATGATCTAACAACCATTTGGATAGTTAGGTACTTAATGAATTTGAGAGAGAATAGTGGCCTAGTTCGAACCTACCTAACTGTCCTTCATCAGATGATCGAATCTAAGTTAGAGTTGTATAATGAGGTTTAAACTTAAAATTGGCCTGAGCATATATTTGAATCTAAAAGTTAATATACATACTAGGATTGAAACTGTGACACAACAACACCAAATTAGATCAAGCTAAATCCAGTGGCCCTAGATCCTCGAGTAAACCTGTAAATAGGAGGCTAGATTTAATCCTCACTTTGGTCCAAACATTCTCTTCTTCCTTCATGTCCAGTTTCCCTACGAATTTTAGGGGTTAAAACTAAATTAAATATTTTTAAGAGGATGAAGATAAAATCAAAATTTTATAAGACCCTAGGACAAGGAGAATCTGTGAAGGCCAAAGGATAGCGGCTTTAAATCTCAGGTGAATGGAAAATTACTATACATTTTAGAATCAGGAGGATTAAAGATATAAGCTTAAAAGTATCTCTATATTAAATTTAATTCATAATCAATTTAAAATTAATTTACATTTCTTTTACATGTATTAAGAAGTTTAGGTAGTCTGTAGTTTATAGATTTAAAGATAATTTTAAATCCTTATAGATTTAAGTGAAAATAATAATAATAAATAAGAGATTTCACGTAAATATAGATTTTTAATAAAAGATGCAGATTTATTATAGAAAAATTGATTAATTCTTATGCAAATTAAATTTACATGTAATTAATATAAATTCATGAAACATAATAGTGACTGTTATATAAATTTATAGTAAAAAAGTAAAGAGACAAATTTTAGACTTGAAATTGAATTATAGCACTCGCTATAATAACAGAAGAAAAGAGCAGCATTATTATAACATGTAGTTCATGGTAGATAGATAACTACCATAATTGCGATAGATAGAGATTTAAGAAATAACGACTTTCTTGAAAAGTAAAGAATCTAAAAAGCTTAAAAATATCATAATAATAGCAAAACAAAAAGATTCAGCATGGCCAGGGGTTCGTCATTACTACGAACGGAAACATATGTCGAAGCAGGAAATAAGTGGCCAATAATAATAAAAATTCAGCATAGTTGTGGGCCCATCCAAATGGCATTGGTCATGCATGTCGGAAATAGAAATAAGACGCCAAAGAATCTAAAAACTCGGTAAGGACCCATCTAAACGACACACGTCAAAAATAGAAATAAATGGTCAAAGAATTTAAAGACTCGGTGGGGGCCAGTCTAAATGACGCACGTTAAGATAAAAATAGGAGGTCATAGAAGAACGAGAGCTGGAGAAGTGCGTCGTAATGTTGTTTGGACATGCAGACATTGAAGCAGGAAGTAAGATGCTTTGGGTTCTCATGTTCTTAGTAGGTATGACGTCCATCCAAACGAGATCCACCGACAACTCCAAATATGGAAATAAGAGACCGTTGAAGGCACGATCCATGTAAACGATGTTGTTCGAAGTGAACCACGAAGATAGCAATAAGAGGAAATTAGATACTACAATAACGAGACAACATATTTCAAATGTAGTAGAGTAGAAAATGGACAGAGGTCTGATGGGCGGATCATAGGGTAGACTAGGGGAAATCCTTAAACATAACTTTAAAGTAAAGAACTTTAGTGCAAATAATCGCCTTTAGATAGTATGAACACTGAACCTTTTGTAACACCTAAAAATAGTTTTGAGACTATCATCACTTAGTCTTTCTCTTCCAGTAGTTATTTTTATTCACCAAACTTTTATGTTTGTCTATTCCCCTTTTCCCCATTAGGCTGATAAGGCAGTGCGATTTCTGGATAACTTATATCACAACTTTAGAATTTTATCTTCTTCATGTATATTGTCTTATCTTTTTCTTTTGATTTGCTTCGGTTATATCTTGGATATGTTGGGGATATATTATATATACTTTGATATGTGTTTTTTGAGACTAAGATGATGACATTGAGAGATTGTTGTATTTTGAAATGTTGTTTTAATGGAAAAATATTTTATTATGTTAAACGTTTTTGTTGTAAAATCCTTTTATATTTATATTTTGTGATCTTAGTCCTTGCATGTTTTGGTTATACATAAAGGATCCATGCTCTTTGACATGACTCGATAGAGGTATATCAAGAGGTTTGGGTTGTCACAAGTGTGTTAAAAGACATAATGAAACAAAAGTAGCAAAGCTGTTAGTTTTGACTTATATATTAGCTAATCTTGGAATTAGACTAATACATTTGTAAAAGCAAAAGTTGTTTCTAATACCAAGCTAAAAATTGTAAACTAAGAAGAAAATTAAGCAAATTAAAGTAAATGACACAATGATATAGTGTGGTTCAGATATGCTTGGCTACGTCTACCATGAACGTCACAAACTATTGTTTTTTCTTATATTTACGAGAAATTACAAGATAACAATAAGAAATTAAACACTTTAGACTACAAAATTACTAATCTTAAAAGCCTAGAGTTTTAGTTTGCTATGAAGAGCATACTACGAGCCTAATATCAACTCCTTTGATGTTTTGTGACATGAGGTATTCATAGGAGCTGAAATGAGTTATGAGCGATCGAGATCGCATACGGAAAACAGGTAGGAAGTTCTCGTGTCCATTGGTATGGTCATGTAGGCTGGTGAAAAACAGTTATAAAGGCGAAATTAAGCGTGTGACTGAGCAGTATGTTTGTTGTCACTCCATCTGGCATGTTTTGCATTTAATATGGGGGAATGCTAGAGAAGAAGACCTGCTTGTAGTAGACTTGCTATAGTACCTGGTACAAGTGGCTATACTACTTGTTGTTTATTTATGCATGTTTAGGTAGCAAGGCCAATGAGAAGCTTCTAACGAGTCGTGATGCTCATATGCTTATTATTGATGATCACTGAGGAAATTGAATAATGCTAAGGACTAAGGCATAAAGGTTTCATCGTGTCTATCATAAGAGGACGAAATGGTTGCTTGGGATCAAAGTTTTAATTTCTGAATATTGATCATATTTCATCTTGAAGATTTAAGAGACTCGGTCTCCTATTAGTGGAAATCTAGGATAAGATGTTTTTTTGTTAAAAAAATTGGTCGAACTAAATAAAATGAATAATTAAATAAAAGGGGATTAGAATTTTGTATATGACTTTCTTGAATTTTGTGTGTTAATTACGCTTATGTCATTACTTATGTATAAATAGAGTATTAGGGCTTTTTCCCTTTGGTTGATCATTCTCTGGTTCGATTGTATATTTAATAGTTAAATAATCGACTATCGAAACTGTGACGGCCCGCCCCGCACCAGCCTGCATTTCCTCCGAAAGTGCGCTGTACACATGTCCGACTAGCACGGGACGGTCGTCATAAGAAAGGAAAGAAGGGAATGAACTAATCAAGGAACCTGTAGAATGTCTCACAGCGCATGGAATAAAATATAATAACAACATACTTGACATAAAACAGGTGAGACAGTGCATAAGCTGATAGCTAAAATCAACATCAATCATCAGAGCAGCGGAAATCCAAATACAGCTTATTACAACTTTTCAAAATCTACTGTCTCTAAACAAAAGAAAGTCAAAGTAGAAGATACACCACCAATGCCCAAGCAGTGATCTTCAACAACACAGGGAGAATACTATATATATATTACGTGGAAGCCTCCTGCTCGTCTCCGGATCATCTACCCGTGCATCACCAGCTAACCTGTCTCTAGTCTGCTCGTGTGAGCACCCAGAGTAATAAGAGGAGACATAAAACTCTGGGTCAGACACAAAGCCTGGTATGAGCGATAAGCATCTAAACAAAACAATAACAGGTATACTAAACCATACCTGAACCTGGACCTGCAACCAAAGATTTAGTACCACATACCGTACAATACTCTAAGGTGCCATAATAAATAGTGTAAAGGATACGGGGGTGGGGTATGCATGTCATAATGATAGCGAACAAATCATCCATAGCAACCATCCTCACATTTCTCACTCAGTGCGTAAAGCATACGATATCTACCACTTTGGAACACTAGACAAATCGAAGTAACGACGGATCCCGACTTGTAGAAACCCTGCTGTGACCAAGCCAAACACTTAGCGTCATGACCAAACATTTCAATGACCCACTTCATTGGTCGTAGCCCTTGGTTCTACCGATGCCATAATGGCCCTGAATCTGCCTTCGTACCTCCTACCATAGTGGTCCAAAGCTATAGACGTCGATAACCCCTTGGCACGCGTCCCGCAGCAAAGCCCAACTCATGAAGTGAACTGATTGGTTCCCATCTGGATCCTGAGCTCTAACTTCAAACTTGGACTACCTTTGCATCTCGGGTTTTAGTCTTCTCATGTCCAAGCTCCTTGTCTTCCTCACGGTCGCGGTGTGCGGATCGTGGTCTTCCTCACGGTCGCAGTGTGCGGATCGTGGTCTTCCTCACGGTCGCGGTGTGCGGATCGTGCTCCATCTCCACGCTCCAAGTGTTCGGATCGCTATACTTCGTCACGCTCCAGGTGTGCGGATTGCTATACTTCGTCACGCTCCAGGTGTGCGGATCGCTATACTTCGTCACACTCCAGGTGTGCGGATCGCTATACTTCGTCACACTCCAGGTGTGCGGATCGCTATACTTCGTCACGCTCCAGGTGTGCGGATCGCTATACTTCGTCACGCTCCAGGTGTGCGGTTCGTGGTCATACCCCACGGTCCGAGTGTGGGATCGTGGTCATACCCCACGGTCCGAGTGTGGGATCGGGGTCATACCCCACGGTCCGAGTGTGGGATCGTGGTCATACCCCACGGTCCGAGTGTGGGGGCGATCCGATCTGGTCCAAATTCCTGCAACTCTTCCAGCAAGCTATTTACGCCATACGACGACGTTTTTAACCAATCTAACTTTTCTAATCAATCATAAATCATTCCAAACAGTCATAGCAACATATAAAATCGACCATAAACACCAAAACCCATGTTTTCCCCTTAAGCATGTTTAAGCAAATCTAAGGGTACGATTAGCAAAACCTAACCAAATCATCACAAACTTCTAACAGAGGTCTAAAATAACATTTCAGAATTTTAGAATATTTTTCCAGAATTTTTATAGTGTAAGAATTTACTAATTATCACTAATCACCCTGATTAACTGTAATTAGTGTCAAAACAATGCTAATCACTCACCTTGGCCACAATAAAACTTTCAGATATGAAGTGAACCTCTGATTTGCACGAATTCCAATATATAACAGCAGCTCTACCTCGATCCTTGTGCTAATCCTCCTTGATTTGATGCCTCTAAGCCTTAATCCTTGATTAGGAAGTGATTTTGGGTGTTTTGAGAGAGATTTAGAGAGTGGAGGCCATGGCTAGGTTAAGAGGAATGAAAGTGGCGGCTGGAAAATGTCTAAAGAAATGTTTTCTAACCCTAATCAGCCCCTATATACCCCTAAACCCGAAATCCCCCTCTGGGCCTAGCTGCTAATCACCCGGTTAGGCCCAATTAAGCTGTTTTTCACCATCTGAAACTTGTTTTAGCCATATCTCCCAAACGGTGAGTCCGTTTGGCTAATGTGACCACTCTACGGAAAGAGAAACCATCATCCGGAGCCAATGGAAGTGGTTTCAGGTCAAAATTCCTTTTCAGTCAAAAGTTATGGCCAAAACCGTGCCAACTAGGGGTAAAATGGTCATTTAAAAATCGGGAAAAATCATGAACATGGGAAATGACCCCAATAGTCGTCTCCCAAAGTTACATGACCATACGACTTCGTATGTGACAGAAATAAATATTCTACGATCCTATGATGCGTAGAATGCGGGTCGTTACACTCTCCCCCCCTTAAGAAATTTCGTCCCCGAAATTCCTTAACCCAAAACATACAAAGGACCCCGCATGCCTAACAACCACATACAACAATCAAACATGCAAAACAAGCAAACAAGCCTATCCTAGCATGCGGAAAACTAAATCGAAGTCAAAATCTTACCAGGCAAAGAGTTCTGGATAAGTCTTCCTAATGTTCTCCTCTGTCTCCCAAGTACAATCATTCTCGTCCTCGCCCCACTGAACCTTGACTAGCTTCACCGCCTTCCTTCGAAGTTGTTTCATGTCGTGCTCGACAATACGGGCCGGCTTGCGGTTTCCAACCGCCTCGGGTTCTACTTCGAAGTCCTCTAACTGATCAGGTGAAATAGTTATATCTGAGTCGTGAACGAACTTCCTTAGTTGGGAAACATGAAATACGTTGTGAACTCCCGCCATCTTCTCTGGTAAGTCAATTCTATATGCCAAATTCCCAACTAGTTCAAGAACAGGGAATGGGCCAACGAATCTTGGTGCCAACTTGCCTCTCCTGCCAAATCGTATTATGCTCTTCAACGGAGAAATCTTGACAAACACCAAATCACCAACGGAGAATTTTAGGTCTCTTCTCCTCTTATCAGCATAACTCTTCTGCCTATCTTGGGCAGCCTTCATTCGTTGTTGAATGATCTTGATTTTATCTGAAGTTTCCCTCACCACATCTGGTCCAAGCATAAACTTCTCACCAGACTCTATCCAACATGATGGTGAGTTGCACGGCCTTCCGTACAAAGCTTCAAACGGAGCCATACCGATACTGGATTGGTAGCTATTATTATATGCAAACTCTACTAGATGCAAATGGTCATCCCATGATCCACCAAAATCCAATATACATGCTCTCAAGAGATCTTCCAAAATACGATTCACCCTCTCCGTCTGACCGTCGGTCTGAGGATGATATGCGGTACTGAGATGTAATTCTGACCCTAGAGCCTCTTGTAAGCTCTTCCAAAACCCACTAGTGAACAACGGGTCTCGGTCGCTCACAATGCTTTTGGGTACTCCATGAAATCTCACTACCCACTTCATATACAATTCTGCCAACTTGGCTGCCGTTCTGGTCGATTTGACGGGTATAAATCTTGCACTTTTAGTCAATCGATCCACAATTACCCAAATGCTATCATATCCCGATCTAGTCCTTGGTAGGCCATCGATGAAATCCATCGAGACTTGCTCCCATTTCCATTCGGGAATTTCTAATGGTTGCAGTAATCCACTAGGCTTCTTTTGCTCGGCTTTAACTAGCTGGCAATTCATGCATTTGGATATAAACTCCCCAACGTCTCTTTTCATCCCTTCCCAGTAGTAAGTCTGCCTCATGTCTCGATACATCTTATTACCACCGGGATGTATAGTCAGTTTTGAGTGATGACATTCTCTAAGCACTTCATCTCTCAATCCATTGACATTGGGTACGACTAGTCTTCCATTCTTTCTAAGCCATCCATCTCGATCAAGCCCATACTTGTTCATCTCCTCATCGATACCCATCTCTAACTTGGAGATGATTTCCAATAGGTTAGGATCGTCCCTCTGACTAGAGCCGATCCGCTCAATTAAAGTGGGTCTGATCGTCAAACTTGCTAACATTTCTGGATCCAATTCGCACTTTGGTCTGAAATCAAACCCCGCGATATACTCCAGTTGCTTCCATTCAAGGAACATAGCCCCTAAGCTGGCATGTCTTCTACTCAATGCATCAGCCACCGCATTGCCCTTTCCCGGTGTGTATGCGATGTCAAAATCATAGGAAGCCAAGAACTCTAACCATCTCTGCTGACGGAGATTCAGATCTTTCTGAGAGAAGAGATACTTTAATGACTTATGATCTGTAAACAGCTCAAATCTTTCTCCCAAGAGATAGTGTCTCCACATCTTTAACGCGAATACGATCGCTGCCAATTCTAAATCATGGGTAGGGTATCTTCTCTCGTGCGGTTTCAATTGCCGACTTGCGTAAGCTACAACCCTACCGCCTTGCATCAATACAGCACCCAGTCCGGTACCACAGGCATCCGTGTATACCGTCATCTCTTCATCCCCCTTAGGAATGACTAACACTGGTGCGCTTGTCAACTTGTCCTTTAGACTTTTGAATGCATTCTCGCACCTTTCATCCCAGACAAAAGCTTGATTCTTCTTGGTCAACTGGGTCAATGGTGCTGCTATCTTGGAGAAACCTTGGATAAACTTACGATAATATCCGGCTAATCCCAAGAAACTTCTTACATCTGTTGCGTTCTTGGGTGTAGGCCAATCTTGTACCGTAGCCACCTTCGCCGGGTCCACGGCAATACCATTCTCTGATACAACATGGCCCAAGAACCTCACTTCCCTCTTCCAGAAGTGACACTTAGAAAACTTTGCTTTCAATTGGTGTTTTCTCAACACCTCCATCGCTACTCTTAAATGTTCCTTGTGTTCTTCCTCTGTCCTCGAATAGACCAAAATATCATCAACGAACACAAGGACAGACTTATTCAACTGATCTCTGAATACCCTATTCATAAGATCCACAAAATATGCTGGGGCATTGGTCAGCCCGAATGGCATGACCAACCACTCATAAAATCCGGACGGCGTTCGAAATGCCGTTTTAGCTATACTCTCAGCTTCCACTCTAAGCTGATGAAAACCTGTCGCGAGATCCAACTGAGAAAATACTCTCGCGTCACTCAACTGATCGAACAAATCATCTATCCGCGGTAGAGGATACTTGTTCTTCCTCGTCACTTTATTCAACTCGCGGTAATCTACACACAACCGAAGGGAACCATCCGCCTTGGTAGCAAACACAACTGGTGCTCCCCATTCAGAAACACTCCTTCTGATAAATCCCTTCCTCAAAAGATCGCTGACTTGCACCTCGAGCTCTCGCTGCTCCCTTGGTGCCATACGACGAAGTGGCATCACTATAGGCCTGGCATCCTTTACCAAATCAATACGAAACTCAATCTCTCGGTGTGGTGGAAGTCCGGTCACTTCTTTGAAAACATCCGGATACTGGCCAACCACGGGCAAACCTGACAACTCACTATGCGGAATGTCAAGGGAGTTTAGAAAACTAGCCAATACCCCCTTACTGGGTAGACCACCGAACACTATCCTCCGCCCATCATCCGCTCTAGCTGTCACCAAAAAGCCCTCATAGTCTACCACCACCCCGTACCTTCGGAGCCAATCTACTCCCAAAATAATGCCAAACCCAGTAAAGCCCAAAACAAAGCAATCACAAACAAACATGCATCCATGACTCGATAAGACCACATTACGACAAATCATGCTAAGGCTAGTTGAACCTCCGATCGGGTTCGTCACTACTAAAGGTCTATCGACAATTTCGGGCTCCAATCCCAACCTATCTACCAGGTCACTAGATATAAAAGAACTGGAAGCTCCGGTATCAAACAAAACTCTAACAGGAACATCATAAACAGAAAGCATACCTTGAATGACGACATTCTTTCCCTTCTCCGCCGCTGTTGGGGCATTCGACGAAGAAGGAATAGCATTAAGGGCGTAGGCTTTCACAATTTGCTTTTCTTTAGGGGGCTGCGGACACTTGTCCTTGTGATGTCCCATTTGGCCACAGTTGAAGCACTTCCTATCCGCTGGCTTGGCCCGACAATTACTAGCATAATGGCCCTTCTTACCACAGCTGAAGCACTCAACATCTTGCTTATTCTTTTTCTTCTGGCCATCCTTAGCTTGGTTCTGCTTTCTCTTATTCTGGGAACCACCCTTGCCTCCACCACTTGCTTGTGGCTTTGGCTCATCTGCGGATGCAACCTCAGTCTTCGACTTAGGGTAGAGACTTTCTGATCTTAACGCTTTCCCCACAATCGATTCAAACGTCTCATCGATGTGGTTAATAAGTTTTTCCCCCAAGTACTGATCCAAACCAGTTATGAATTTCTCATTCTTTTTCTCGGCAGTATCAATAAGAGATAACCCATACTTTGACAAAGTGTCAAATTCGGCAATATACTCCGAGACAGCTCTGCCATTCTGCTTGAGCTCCAAGAATTTCTTAAACAGCGCTGACTTCTGAGCAGCTGGGATGAACTTCTCGCTAAAGCGAGCTTTGAACTGCTCCCAAGTAATCTGATCTTCGGGAGTAGCTGCCTTTATAGCATTCCACCAATTCATTGCCCGCCCTTGCAACTGACGGGACGCTAGCTTTCTCTTCATTGCATCCTCGATACCCAAATCCTCGAAGATACGTTCGCAACTATCCAACCAATCCTGAACATCCGTGGCCGACTCCGTTCCGTGGAACGGCTTCCCGCCAAGGCTAGTATAATCTTTATTCAGCTTGGCGAAGTCGACTCTTGGCGCCTGCACTATTGGACCACCACCATTTCCACCATTGGGAGCTGCCCTCTGCACATCTCTAAGCATCTCTCTCATGAGGTCAGTAAACATCGTCCTCATGTCAGCAGCATTCCCATTATTGGCTCCTCTACCAGCACCTCTAGTATATCGGCTCATCGTCAATCTGAAAAAGGAAACGATTAACGACTCCATAGTGGTGCTAGTGCAGTACGACTTCATCCTTATACTAGTAATAGTATATATATATAGCTTTTAAAAACCAAAGTAATCACAAATACGCTCTCTCGTATACGTATATTATCTCTCCTTGATAACTTCCCTAGGTTAACTACGCAACCTAGAGCTCTGATACCAAGTGTGACGGCCCGCCCCGCACCAGCCTGCATTTCCTCCGAAAGTGCGTTGTACACATGCCCGACTAGCACGGGACGGTCGTCATAAGAAAGGAAAGAAGGGAATGAACTAATCAAGGAACCTGTAGAATGTCTCACAGCGCATGGAATAAAATATAATAACAACATACTTGACATAAAACAGGTGAGACAGTGCATAAGCTGATAACTAAAATCAACATCAATCATCAGAGCAGCGGAAATCCAAATACAGCTTATTACAACTTTTCAAAATCTACTGTCTCTAAACAAAAGAAAGTCAAAGTAGAAGATACACCACCAATGCCCAAGCAGTGATCTTCAACAACACAGGGAGAATACTATATATATATTACGTGGAAGCCTCCTGCTCGTCTCCGGATCATCTACCCGTGCATCACCAGCTAACCTGTCTCTAGTCTGCTCGTGTGAGCACCCAGAGTAATAAGAGGAGACATAAAACTCTGGGTCAGACATAAAGCCTGGTATGAGCGATAAGCATCTAAACAAAACAATAACAGGTATACTAAACCATACCTGAACCTGGACCTGCAACCAAAGATTTAGTACCACATACCGTACAATACTCTAAGGTGCCATAATAAATAGTGTAAAGGATACGGGGGTGGGGTATGCATGTCATAATGATAGCAAACAAATCATCCATAGCAACCATCCTCACATTTCTCACTCAGTGCGTAAAGCATACGATATCTACCACTTTGGAACACTAGACAAATCGAAGTAACGACGGATCCCGACTTGTAGAAACCCTGCTGTGACCAAGCCAAACACTTAGCGTCATGACCAAACATTTCAATGACCCACTTCATTGGTCGTAGCCCTTGGTTCTACCGATGCCATAATGGCCCTGAATCCGCCTTCGTACCTCCTACCATAGTGGTCCAAAGCTATAGACGTCGATAACCCCTTGGCACGCGTCCCGCAGCAAAGCCCAACTCATGAAGTGAACTCATTGGTTCCCATCTGGATCCTGAGCTCTAACTTCAAACTTGGACTACCTTTGCATCTCGGGTTTTAGTCTTCTCATGTCCAAGCTCCTTGTCTTCCTCACGGTCGCGGTGTGCGGATCGTGGTCTTCCTCACGGTCGTAGTGTGCAGATCGTGGTCTTCCTCACTGTCGCGGTGTGCGGATCGTGCTCCATCTCCACGCTCCAAGTGTGCGGATCGCTATACTTCGTCACGCTCCAGGTGTGCGGATCGCTATACTTCGTCACGCTCCAGGTGTGCGGATCGCTATACTTCGTCATGCTCCAAGTGTGCGGATCGCTATACTTCGTCACGCTCCAGGTGTGCGGATCGCTATACTTCGTCACGCTCCAGGTGTGCGGTTCGTGGTCATACCCCACGGTCCGAGTGTGGGATCGTGGTCATACCCCACGGTCCGAGTGTGGGATCGGGGTCATACCCCACGGTCCGAGTGTGGGATCGTGGTCATACCCCACGGTCCGAGTGTGGGGGCGATCCGATCTGGTCCAAATTCCTGCAACTCTTCCAGCAAGCTATTTACGCCATACGACGACGTTTTTAACCAATCTAACTTTTCTAATCAATCATAAATCATTCCAAACAGTCATAGCAACATATAAAATCGACCATAAACACCAAAACCCATGTTTTCCCCTTAAGCATGTTTAAGCAAATCTAAGGGTACGATTAGCAAAACCTAACCAAATCATCACAAACTTCTAACAGAGGTCTAAAATAACATTTCAGAATTTTAGAATATTTTTCCAGAATTTTTATAGTGTAAGAATTTACTAATTATCACTAATCACCCTGATTAACTGTAATTAGTGTCAAAACAATGCTAATCACTCACCTTGGCCACAATAAAACTTTCAGATCTGAAGTGAACCTCTGATTTGCACGAATTCCAATATATAACAGCAGCTCTACCTCGATCCTTGTGCTAATCCTCCTTGATTTGATGCCTCTAAGCCTTAATCCTTGATTAGGAAGTGATTTTGGGTGTTTTGAGAGAGATTTAGAGAGTGGAGGCCATGGCTAGGTTAAGAGGAATGAAAGTGGCGGCTGGAAAATGTCTAAAGAAATGTTTCTAACCCTAATCAGCCCCTATATACCCCTAAACCCGAAATCCCCCTCTGGGCCTAGCTGCTAATCACCCGGTTAGGCCCAATTAAGCTGTTTTTCACCATCTGAAACTTGTTTTAGCCATATCTCCCAAACGGTGAGTCCGTTTGGCTAATGTGACCACTCTACGGAAAGAGAAACCATCATCCGGAGCCAATGGAAGTGGTTTCAGGTCAAAATTCCTTTCCAGTCAAAAGTTATGGCCAAAACCGTGCCAACTAGGGGTAAAATGGTCATTTAAAAATCGGGAAAAATCATGAACATGGGAAATGACCCCAATAGTCGTCTCCCAAAGTTACATGACCATACGACTTCGTATGTGACAGAAATAAATATTCTACGATCCTATGATGCGTAGAATGCGGGTCGTTACAGAAACCTAAATGAGAAATCCTTTTAAACTGGTGGTATGATACATTTTTCATACTTACAATGAAGGTTCTAACTTAAGAAATATTTAGGAGAATATACGAGAACTATATGGTACAGTTATATTCGGTGATGTTGTACTGTACATATAAACTTGTTTTACTTTTCTAGGGAAATTACTAAGGAGATCCATCCACTTAAATGGTTAGGAGATAATCCCTGCTCTTATGTAATGTCTTATTATTTCCTAAAGTAATGGAGTTGAGTTCGCCAGAAATATCGATCAGGTTGTTATTTGGGACGATCCGTAAGGGGGGAGAGTGTACTTATATGCGATGACTCGAAACCATAACCACTTCGAAAACAATATACATGTTCTATGGAAGATCTACAACATCTATTTTAGTTGATGGAACCTATGTATGGTGCCGTGACCCGTTGGGTTATGGGAATCCATGTGGGATTTATTATGTGATCGAGTTTTGTTGAAAACTTGTGGGAAGATGTGGAAATTAACCTCATCAATGGTTTGGACTAAACCAAAGAAAGGAGATACAATTCAGGGTGATAGTTACCATGAAGGGGGTATTAGCAACTCCTTTCTCTAGAGTATGCTTTCGGTTGTCATGCCTGATTTTTTATATATTTGGTAACAGCGTAGTCACGAGAGTTATCTGATGTTGGGACTAGTTGTGTTAATCTATTGATACATTAGTAGAGATGTATGTTGCTCGGAGAGATTATCGTTGATCCTTGTGCAGAAGGTCCACCTCATAGCTATGTGGGCTTCTTCATGGAATCCTACCCAAATATACAAATGTGCCTTAGCGTTTTTGATTATATACATGTTATTGTTGTGATATATAATCGCTTGCATCATAACTAATTGATTATATATATATATATATATATATTAACCCTTAGATTGTATTACAATATATCCGGATTTTATAATAGAAGGGATTCGGTTATCATAAGGTAAAAGGCGATCTGTCGTTACATGCGGTATGGTCTTACAATATACCTTTTTTCAAAGGTTTATAAATCCATAAAAATCAATATTATTTAGACTTTTCATGCTGATTTACTAGTCTGATCCGGTTGTTATTCTCTTATAATTCTTGGGTCAACCTCGAGTATGTTTCTAGGTCATGTAGATGTACATTGGATCTCAAGGCAAGGAGCTGGAAGATTACCTTTCGTAGTTTCTATTTTTGATGCATTAGTTTATTTTTATTTTGTCGGCAATTGTAAGGATAGGTAGTTATAACTATATAGGCTAACGATAAGTTAGTTTACTCTTATTATTGTATTTATATGATAGATATCTTCTCGTAAAGATATTTTGAGATATTGTATATTATCGTTCCGTTGTGAGATTCTGATGTTATTGTTCTCCTCTTTCTTGTTCTAATTCTTTTTCCTTTTTTACTTACCCTAACGTTCTATCTTTTTGTCACTAAGGTTATCAGCACATGAGTACCATGGATGGATTAATATCGATATTAGACGGTCACAAAGACTGATCGTTACATGCATGGTGTCAGATGCACCATCGGGTTTGATCTTCCGTCATAAGCAATCGACACAAGAAGCTTGAAATTCGATTGGGTCCTTCCTTTCCTTTTGTTAGGAGTGAACAAGATATTATTGATGTCCTTGTATCCTTGGTTGGGTAATCCGCATCTCGTCACTTGTCATATCATCTCGGCCAACCTTTCGCTTTCATCCGCTGGTTGCATTTCTTGCCTCCCGATTATAGGTTGATATTTGGTGCATGTCGCTCATGTTGTTGTCTAACATTCTTTTCCATTATAATCTGACCCGCTCTAGTTGTAAGTATTTCAGCATCTCCCAAGCTAGCATGGCCACTGCCAATTCCAGCATCATGTCATCGAGGACCCAGGGTCATGCCTCTAGTTTGAACAGGCTTGATATCTATCCGGTGATCCAGATCGGTGTTGACCTGGATCAGCTGATCCAAGGCTTCCCCCAGTTCCTGCACCTACATCTTTGGTCCAGCTTCATCTTCTCCTATATCTCGCGTCTGACCTCCGGGCCCTACAAGTTATGTTAGTATCTCCTGCATCACTATCTCTGGTCATTCTAGTCTATCCTGTAGATCAAGCATCACTTCATACCTCTTTTCCCTTGTCAGGTAGACAGAGAGATCTCCATCAAAAGAAGCCTCTTAGCCTTTTCATGTCCAGTGGTTTTAGCGTCAGCACAAGTATCCCCCTTCTTTCTTTCATCCATATTCGAATTCCTCAAGCAATCCAAATTCGAAATCAAAGGTAGATTCCCCTTCTTGGTATGCCTAAATATTAACACCAAAATGTCACTAGCACCCAAGTCTATTTAAGTCACAAATAATTCAAATCACAATAGCCACAGATCATAGAAATATGCATGAAAGCAAAAGGCACAACAAAATTTATGATGGTTTGAAGATCTAAGCTATGTCGTCTTGTAGTAATCGATTGTTTATATCATAGGACTACAACTGTAGTTTAATTTTATTACAAGAAAGTGGAGTTGAAAAAGTTGAGGTTGAAAAATAGCAGAATCCCTGCATAGACAATCCCAAAAAATCCCTTAAATGAGCCACTAAGTGCTGTATTTATAGCTGGAAGATTGCTCAAATCTTCCTTAAAACTAGGAGAGAAATCATCATCTAGAAGGGGACTAAGTCAGCATGCAGCAGGTCTGATTATCCATCAAACCACCACGGATCGGTACCAATACCGGGTTTGGATTGGTACTGATCTAGTTCCTTGGTGGCGAACCAACCCGAATCACCAACCCATCTTTTCTCTTCTTCTTTTTGTTGAGTCTGAGTTGCTTTGGTCCTTAAGTGAGCACAACCAAGCTTAAATCCAAGTTGCATGTACCAAAATTCAAATGAGTATGTTCCTAAGTTCAAGCCAATCGAAGGCTTAAACAATAAACCGACCGTAACTCACATGGATAGACTGATCTGTGGCCACGAACCTTGTACAGAACCAAAAACTGGTGCGCATACGGTGCTAATCCAATGTGCTGGAGACTTGTGTTGATCCAAGTTCTAACACAATGGCCAATCCGAGGCCACAGGTTTGGCAGATCTGAAGTATACCACTTTAAAGCTCCAAGTTTTCTTTATCTTGACACTCTTTCCGGGAATTTCCGAGTTGGTGAAAACTCAAATATTTATAATAACACTTTTTTCGAGCTATTTGATCATTTCTCTTAGTCATCTACCTCGATGATAGGGCAATTCATGAATCCAAGTTCGAAGTGCAACGGCGTTTGTAAAAAGGCAGGTTAGTAATCTACAATATGTATCCAGATAATAAATAGCAACACCAGGATTTATAAGTTATATTATTCCTTGAGTTTTTTCATCAAAACCATTATTTGTGTTACTAATTAACATACTCAATATGGCCAATTTATATTAATTAATAATACCCCAATAATTATTCCATGTATCTTATCTAGCTTGACTTGTATGGGAAATTGTTATATTCTTTACGATGACATCCATCTTACCATCTAGCCTTTTGAACCATTCCACGGCAAGATTATGTAACAACCCGATTTTTAGGCGTTAATTTCAAACAATGAGTTTTGTTTTGAATGTTGAATTAGAAATGTAAATGGGTTTTTATATGGAATTTATTAATTAAACGAAGTTGAACGTATAATTTATATTTAATTTAAAATGAGCTTGCAGCGGTGGGTAGTTCATAGTTTTACGTTTTGAACTTCAATTGAATATACAAAATCCAATATAAGTCAGTATTCTTTGAAACAAAAATCGTCCGAATCTATTTGATTATAATTCTCTAATGAAAGAGAAAAATCAAGATTTCAAATTACACATTTTTAGTTATGTCAAAATAAAATTTTCAAAAAGCCGTTATGGAATCGTTTATAAACCACAACGATTAACTAAATAAATTTGATTTGAAAGGAATTTGTATGTAATTTGAGCTAATGATCGAATCAAAAATGCGAAACCAATTCCATTGAATTCGTATTGACGTTTAGAGTCATGATATGTATATAGTTCGTTATTTTTGGAGATAAGGTAATTTCGTATCCAAAATAGCATCGTTTTGCGTACAAAATGTCATTTTGGAAGTACGGTCTCAGAATGCGATGAAACTTGCGTCATTGGATCCGTATAAGTTAGTTATTGTAGTATTTCGATTTTTGTATCAATTGGACTTACCATTTGATCGTGCGAGTAGTAAGCATTTAGATTTTTATTTAATCGTTTTATTGATTTAGTATGGAACTTAAGAATAACCAATTTTCAAAAGAACTCGGATTTCAACGAAACTAATTTTATTAAATCGATAATGATTAATTATTGTACAATTTCAAACTTCAAGTTAATTGGATTTATTTTGTGATTGTGCGCAATTTAAACGCGTACCGGTTCACGTTGTGAATTATAAAGGAAGTGTTACAAACAAACTTGGAATTCGATGAAAGCAGTTCCATCGTGTCTGAAATATTGAGTTATGCTAAGATTTAAATTTTTATCTCAATCGGAGGTCGTATGTGGTTGTTTTAACATATTACTTCATGCCAAAGTTTCATAATATAATATTATAATAATATGTTGTCTATAAATAGAACACCATACCCTAAATTTCTAGGTCAAACCCTCACGCGTGGTCAAATTCTTTCTAACCACCACAATTATCGTTCGAATGGAAATAGCCATCGATCCTTCCTCCTCAATTTTCATGAAATCCATCAATCTATAGTTGTATCCTTCAACTATAAATAAGTTCGGCTCATTGAGATCTTGAATCTGACCGGTGGAGATCACCTCTAGCGAACAACGACGGTCAGTATCGACCGTAGAAGGCGCTGTATTTGAGAGGCCATAACGGGGCCTTGGTGTGATCGAGCTGGACAAAACTTTGGGAAGAGGTCGGCGATGTTGGGGCACAGGTGCTGGCGGTCTCCGATCAACGTTCGATGATCGGTATGGGGCGCGACAATGAACTGTTGAAGGGCAGCGCGCGTGGGTTGTTTGGGAACGAAGAGTGAAGGGGGAAGAAAGAAATAATTCGGTCGTTAGTTATAATAAAATGTAATTAGTTTTATTTAAACTCTAATTAGGGATTAATTATAACTACAAAACGACGTTAACTTTAAATATTAATAACTTTTGACTGCTAGGTCTGATTCGAATGAATCAACATACGTTGGACTTGTCCTAATGAGCACTACACCATGGAACAGATTCAAACGTGTTTGTGTGCATCTAAAATTTCCAATTAAATTAAACGTGTGTTTAATTTAATCAAAATCAGTCGTTATCTAGACGAATGAAAATCAAAGTGAGTTTATTCACTCAGTTTATCGCACTTATATTTTATATAAGCCAGTTTATAATGCATATTCTATGGTTGCCGATTATTGAATATATTTGAATTATATATTCATATGTTGAATGGATTGATGAAATTAAATGGTTGTTTAATTCAAGTGAAAACCAAATCGTTATTTTAACAATTGCAAACAATTGAGGTAACTTACCTTGTGAGTCACGTTTATATCCATATAAACATGTTAAATAAAATGATTGATGTTAAATTGTTGTTATTCACTGTTTGTAGAAATCATCAGTTTAATTGGATATTCTCAAGGATAATTATATTGAGGTAGTCGTGTTTGTAATGTAGGAAAGATAGGTTAGAGGGATTCAACTAGATTCCTCACCGATAGTTGTTAAATTTTATATATCATAATATATGTTGAAAAATATGAATTTATGATACAGGAAATGACAGGTCGGAGGAATCCAACAGGATTCCACATTGATATTGATTAATGGGTTAATATTTCACTATTTGGTACTTTAGCAGTCGTTTGTCTCTTTAGTACCGTCGAAAAAAATAAAAGATTTTTGAAATTGATGTTCAGTCGATTCTGAACATTTTCAAAGTTATATATATATATATATTTGAAATACGATCTTTCTTTTAAAAGTAATCGCCAAAGTTTTATTTACGTTTTATAATCATTTAGATTATAACTAATGGAAATTTCAATATATTATTAATTTAATAGTTAGAACGTTATATAACGGGCCGTACCAATGAATTTAAGTGTAATGATCGTGTTAAGGACATTTAATTATTGTAAAGGAAGTTTGTAAGTTTTTAAAGTGTTGGAATGGTTTAATGGGATCGTGAGTATACGAGGATTGGTTAAAGAATTTAAAAAAGAATTTTTGTAACTAATGAGCATTTTTGCAAACGTTGTTTATAAATATATGAAATGCGATTAAATAGTATTTCGTGAATGAGATTAGCAAATAAATGAAATTGAAAGTGGAATATGGATTTGGGTGTGTAATTGGGATTGGGACAAGTACTTGTAAATGAGATTTCAAGTCAAGAGTTTTCAAAAGTAATTATAAATGGGAAAGCATATATAAACTGGGTTATACAAGAAAAGAGTTGTGAAAGATATTTCCTATATTAAAGATATTTATCAAATAAGAGTTAAATGTTGGCAAATTGATTTAAGAATGCGTGAAGTAAAAGATTCCAGTTATTTGCAAAATATTTGCAAATAAAAAGAATTAGATATATAAAAGGTTAATGGTTTTGGAAATGAAATCTATAACATTTTGGAAATGAAATCTATAACATTTTTTTTTACAGATGTTAAGATGAACTATTTTGGTTAATAAACATAAGATTTTGTAATAAATTTTTTATATATGATTTTAAATAATGAATAATAGTTGTTGCGATTTGAGAAACAATATGTATAAAGTGATATTTGAAGAAGTTGAAATCTGATGTATGCTTAGTTAAATCGAATAACTTTCTAAGTGTCGATCTTCAGGGTTGCATACTTAGAAAATTATCCACTTACCAACTCACGTTCAAGAATTGATATAGGTTGAAGAAAGTGATTATTAAATATTCTTATACTGAAAGTAAGAAATGGAAACGTGTTCCAAAGATTGAAAGTTTAAGAAGAGAAGTTTTAATTAACAAGATGGTTAATTTAAGAGGTTAAATGATGCTGGGTATTGAATTAGTGAATCCATTTTCTTTTTATGAACAAATGGTTGTTTATTTGATAGTTAAATAATCAACTATCAAATCTAGACTATACAATTGTTGGTACAGAAAGACGGGGATCAAATTTATATTTAAAAACCATTCCAAACCAGCGAATATAGAAACATGGAAGATGCCAGTTAAAGATGGAGCAATTGAAGGTCATGGATCTTCATAAGCGGGAGGATTACTTATTGAGCTTCTCTGACTTGGTCCCAAAGATATTTTGACAGTGATTCTGTCATGAATGAAATCTGCGGATTGCTAGGACTTCTCACAACAGATCTTAGGGTGCTTCCTTTATATAATGTGGTAGGAGAGTGTCTTCGATTCATCCTGTTCCTGGATGAGTTGTATGGATAAATGTCTGACAGAGTATTTCCAAAGGTTCATGTACATTAATTTCCTCGAACGTACTTCTATTTGGTGGTGGAGAAGACACCTTCTCTAGCTTAACACCCAGAGTATTTTTGTGGAAGTCAATTAGTGATCTGGTGGATATGACTGTGTGGCATTCAAAGTGAATGCTGATGTGCTATCTTAAAAAGATAATAGTAACCTCAAGCCTCATCAACCGGGAAATGGAAGAAATCCGGTAGGCTCCATGGCTATGTGGATCGCTCCCATTAGGGTGTATTATCACTATCTAAAGAAAATTCATTTGTTTTTCTATCGCTTCTATATCTTCGGAAAACAGTTTTGTAGGCCCAACCGTTGGTGATAATATACTCGGTATTCTCAAGCGAAATGAGTGGTCGGTCATGTTAAGCCGGGTTGCAAGATGTTCTTGTTGAACCCAGTGTATTCCTTTCTAGAGATACACTATCAGAAGGTGGTCCCATACCTTGCCATAGTTGAAATCCATTCTCCAATAAGCGCCCGTGGTTTTTGATTATATACTAAGTATGTATAGCGTGAGATGCAAGCGTTCTACTAGATGGTAATTTATTTGATTTAGAAACTACTATAATATTAGAATAAAATTCAATATCAAAAATGTTTTGGGTTACCGTAAGGTAAAAATCATCCTATTTATGCGTGGATCGGTCTTACGATTATCCTTTTCTTTCAAAAAAAGATTTTTAACTTTAAATCAGTTGGATGATACCTATAAACTTAGTGAGTTTTCTCACGTTGGTTCACCAGACTGATCCGTGGCGTTTGCAATGCTCGGGTCAGACCGAGTTTTACAGGTTTAGGATAGGATGTTACGAACTTCCTGAGACGAGCTGAAGAAGTCCAGAGGTATGATTTGTATAGTATTATTCCGTTGTGTGTTGTATATGAGGACAAGTTGTTATAACTATCCAGATTGCATTGCCTACTATACTTTGATAATTGTAAGTATTATTTCAATCTCTCAATAAATATTTAATTCTGTATTATATTTTATTCCGCTGTGATGTGAGATTTTGTGCATTTTTGGTTAGTTTAGTTCTTCTTCTTTTCTTCTATTATAATATTTCTTTCTTATCTTTCTCTCACCCTCTAATTTCTTTCTATATGCATCTGGATTTCCAGTGCACTTTGGGTTAGACTTGTGTTGTTTTGGTCGACCCAAAGGGTATCGGAAGTTCAGGTTGTCACAGGTGGTATCAGAGCATAAGGTTTAGTAACAACCTTGGATATGTGGCGTAACTCAATAGAGGTGGGGTTAGCAATACCCTAGATTGAGTTTGAGTGTGTGTATATAAGAGAGTGTATTTGTAGATTTTATATATAAATGTTTTGTATTGTGTTGTCTGATCGGTTCAAGTGTCTAAAGACTATGTTGAACTGACAACTGACACACCATTATTTTGTAAAGAGGGTAAATGAAATAAGTTTTGTCCAAATTATAGTTTTGTATAGAAAAAGAAACAATTCTATCAAATTATTGAGATATTAGCATGTTTGACTTATTTGAATGGAATTCAAATAGGATTATGAATTTGAGTGGTTTACCAAAAGAAAATTCACATACAAAATTTGTGATGAAAATTTTGATATGGAATCGAATGAATCAGAATTTAACCTAAAGATAAGTTAAATGAAATTAGAAGGGAAAATGGATGATTTTTCGAATGAAAATTAGAAGAAGAAAGTGAAATAATTGAAAGATCAATTAGTTATTTGAATATGAAATGAGACTTAACTTGGTTATGTAAGTAAGTGGGTGAATTAAAATTGTAATTGGATATAGATTTCGGGATAAATGGAGTGTGATAACCCTAAATCCTTTTAATGCTTAAGGCTGAAAATTATAATTGCTATGGGAATATAGGTGTGTGATAATGTTATATGTGTGTAATATATGTGGGGCATATACATATATGTGCACGGATAATGCGCAGTGTGCACAAGAATATCCAATGTGAATAGGAAATAGGTATTTCCTTCAGTAAGATTTTTTTATGATATCTGGGAATTTAATAAATGTATGTAAGTGTTGGATATTATTATAATCCATAGTGCATGTGAATAAACACTCTGGTTACAATCAAAAACCCATAGGGTAAACATGATATATATGGTTAACATAAATGAGCTATAGAAAATGTGTCCATAACATTCACAAATTCGTGGATAATATGATCATCTAAGAAGCATGACAACTAGGGTAGAAATGGGAAAATATAAACTTTATGCAGCCAAAAAGAAACTAGCATGGCATGGTAGGGGTTATTTCTTTAAAAGATAAAAAGGATACATGGTTATTACATTGAGTATTTTAGCATGCTAGATAAAGTATTTTCTTAACAAGGTAAATTTGACATTGTATAACCTTAAAACCCAAATTCAACCAATATAAAAGCTAGGCCCGTGAGCTAGTTTATTTGCTGCACCATCTAGGGAGTCATGCTAGCATCAAGTAATCAAGATTTAAAAGGAGAAAATATTATTGTGAGTATGCACTATTTTTATACAGGCACTAAGTCCTATGAGGCAACCATTTTGATTGAATACATGTTGCATTTTTCCTTAGATTCTCTGGATATGATTTGTTGTACGGAAAAAAATGTGAACAACATGATGGGTAATATGTATTATGTGATAATGAATACACACACACACACATATATATATATATAGAATATAAATCTGCTATATGAATAACTTTGAATAAATTATTGAGAGGTAGGATTTTGGTATAAAAATATGGTAGTATGGACAAGTGGTCTCATGCTTATGTCTATTTTTATATATAGGGTAAAGAAGTGCAATATGATTATATATGTGTTGATCTTCTTTTACCATATGTTTTACTAACGAATGACCTTTTATGGGAGATGAAAGGGGAAAACACCGTGATTAAGAGGCTCCCTATGCCTCTTATCATATTCTCTTAATAATTCCACGCATGGGCAAATTTATAAGAGTAATAGAATAAACCTTTATATGATAAAACTGGTTTAAACTCCGACTTAATCATTTACTGGATGCACACTGAAATATGGCTTGCATGTGTGAAGCCCTAACTTGTTAGGATAGGCTGATTGATTGATTGATTGATAAGTATAAAAAAACTGATGTATGATAAGTTATTGGAATGTTGTATGCTTATCATGATTAAGCTTTAATCTGTAGAATAACCTAGGGGAGGTGAGGGTAGAATGAAAGAAGTAATACACATAATAAAGAGATAAAACCTTGAATTAATGCATGAATGGGGTCAGTGTGGTTAGAATGACCAAAATCTACATTGATCTGTTTGGTTTTAAGTGGCAAACCAGGCATGCACATAACATGTTAATGTCCTGAGGCCTTTGTGTGATGGGTTAACAGATAAGGGGTCTGACACAGTGTGCACATTGGTGTTCAATGTAAGGGTATAGACTCGAGAAAGTTAAACATGGTAACCTAGAAAGTTACGAAGGCTAGAAAGATATAAAGAACCATGTTTAGTAAGGGTAAACGAATTGGCATGGTGTGACAACCTGAATTTCGATAGACCGATTTTTTCTCTCAAAATTCCAATCTATCGAAACTCAAGTTGTTGTGCTCTGGTATCTTGTAGAAAAGACAGAGACATAAAACATGTCAGAGCTCAGAAAATATCTTACAGCGGAATTGATAAAATATAATATAATCAAAATATAGCCTTACCGTATTAATAATACTGCCTAACCGATACCCAAGGCTATCATGTCTCTGCCACAAATCTAACCTGCGAGTATGTTATGAGGAGCGGGTCAGAACACAAGTTCTGGTGACTAGATTTAAATTATACACTTTGGATAACACTACATATACCGTTCAATCATATTTTCTTATTTATTAGCTTACTTGGGTTAACAACATTCAAGGCTTACACATACGTCATACCCATTTACTTCCCAGTGGTTAACCTAATACGATATATATGTAGCTACCCCACAATACTAAGGTACACCCCATGGTACCCACTCGCACGGTCTCCACCTTAATGCCACAGAAGTGAACGTAGTCCCTCATCCTACGCCGAAGTGACGTATGAATCTCTACATAACAATGTTACGTTCCATATATGTCTGTCATTACTACACTACATAAGCGTACGGACTGCCACCGTCCATCGAATCAGATTCCATAGCGGAGTAATGCCCTCAAGTCTACGATACACCACCCATAGTCGACATGCATGTATCTAGACTGTCCCACGTACGTATCGTTAATTGTAGCTCAATGTCTCAACCGCACGTCTTCTAATGTGCACCGAGTTCCGTGGCAAGGCGATCAAGAAACACGGAACTCGGTCGGGATCTTTTCCATATCAGTAGAGGTCCGTCTTTAAGAGCCTCTATATACATATATTCCTAGGGTCTGTTTTCACGGTGGCTATAGCTCCACCTCGGCCCCTTCCTCAACTAGTAAAGACTACAAGAGCTAAACGACTAGCCCCTAACAAACAATCTAAACATCCAGTTGGCATCTTCCCTTAACCACCGTACCCCGATAGTGAAGGGTGAATGGTCTATTGGTTTTAGCTCTAGTCTTTTCGCATCCTACTGGCATCCGATGACGGGTATCCGACGATCTACTATCCTGTTGGTTGTGACCCTTCGCCTCCCCGTTGAGGCGACCGCCGAATCATCTTAGTGTCACCGCGTCACAACATTCTGACTGCATAGCTACTTTTGCAGTCAAGGCCTACCCACCTAGTAGTTACGCGAAAACCAAACCTTTGCGAGCACAACCTAAACATCTGCCGCCGCACAGAGGACTACTAGGAGCACCTTACGTATCTCAGGAAGCCGCGTGCTTCCCCTTCTAGTCCTTTGGAGCCGATAAAATAATCAGATGAATGTGCGCTTCCCTCGTGCCTTATAACACCATGATGATCTACCCCGTTGGGTTATTCACCCTCAAACATGCGACCTGGTCCAAGCGCCTTGCTTTAATATGTTGTTAGACCCTATGTCTAAACATTCTTTTACACGCTTGTCTTACCTCATCAGGTTTCCATTTAACTTGGTTATTCTCATTCATATTGAATTCTTAATCAAGTTACCAAGTTCCTCTTGCTTATTAATTTTGGTTATATAACTTAACCCATTTAAGTTTATTAATAAGCCCACAACATGTTATTCTCTAGATTGTGGCCCAAGGTCTGTAATCCACAATCCCTTTATATTTGTGTTTGATTTTATCCTTAAAATAACATATTCTACTTAATATGAAATTAAGTATATCCTAATTCACATGTTTTCTGTTTAACATGTCAGCCATTATTTATGATTAAATATAACTTATTTCATAACTTTTCCTCATTCTTTCTCATTTAATCATAATTCCATTTTATACCGTTACTACAACTTATCATTGTTACTTATTAACATTGATCCCTTAACTAAGGTCCATCAATAAGTTTCTCTACCCATTTATTATAACCTATGTTATAATTTCTTCTTGTCCCTAGGACAAGTCCAAACATGTTATTCTTATCAGCGGGGTTCAGACTTCCAAGTTTACAGATTACTTAATTTATAATTAAGTACAACTTCTTATATTTCCTATATTTTCCCCCTTTTCTCAACTGGTTTCCGGCTTTCCCCATTTACTGATTACTTAATTTACAATTAAGTGTCCTTTATCTCATTTCACCAGCTATCCATTTCCTTACTAGTTGATTATAACTTAAGTTATAATCTTCACTCGTCCCTAGGACAAGTCTACCTATTATACAACATTTTCATTTATGTTATTTATTTATAATAGGTTATTATCATTCCCCGTTTAAACCATTTACTATTGTAATCCATTATTCTTCATTCACTGCAATATATGTTCCTTATTTTAATTAAAGAAAACACTTCATGCATCTTATCAGTTTGATTTATAGAAGGAACCAGTGATTTATTTTCATAACGTATTCCCATCTAAATCCATGGTGGCAAGTAATTTCTTTCCTTTTTCTACTTTATTCACTGTGGCTTACTTGCAACCACGTTCTCATAAATAGGCCATTTAGGGAAATATGTCGCTTTTCCTTTGCATCGTACTAACTCAATCCATTACGTCCCTTCCTTTTTTATTTTCTGAGTTAGACATTTAATTACCATCATTGCCATTTATTTATATCTTGTTATATATATATATATGCGCACTAGACGTCTCACATTAAGCCTACACTTATGGACGCTGGATTTGCCGGGAGGGTCCGCGCAGACTTCTACCACAAGTTGACTTAACCTCATGTCTTAGTACCATTACATGTTTTAATTATGCACTTAGACCCCTCATATTAGATTTACCACTTGTGAATGCTGGATATACTGGGCGGTTCCGGGCAGACTTCTATCACGAGTGCAATCTAACCTCGTGTCTAAGAGCGTTACAGTGTCAAATTACTGTGAATCTAGGCATGTTCGTTCTTTAACAATTATTCCTATTTCATGTAAATTTTAGGCATATTATCCTTTTTATTGTAATCTAGTTTACAGTAATCTAATTCACATGTCGTCCATTATGCCTATATTTTGTCGCATGTCCTTTTTAACTGTTTAATTCTATTTTGACATGTAAACATTTAATCGAGTAATTATTCAAATCCAACAAGTTAAACATGTCATTTACTCAATAATATGCCACAAGTGAATCATATAATTGTAACAACAGTAGTCATTGCCCATATTCTAACAAGTTTGTTCAACATGTAATCATTCCAACACTTTAACTGATTCAACGAATGAATTATTCATATTAACATCTCAACTTGTTATAAAAATAATTTATAGTTAATATGGCGATTTCACTATTAATAAAAAGGGGAATGCTAAATGATAACATATTATTATCTAAAGGCTATAGCCTAAACCCACTCACCTCGTACGCTTTCCCAATTCTGAATCTGATCCAGTTTTAGCATCCATGGTTTTTCCCCTAATCGGATTCAAACCTAACAACCATGGATTGATTATTTTTATTAAAAGAGAAAGGAAAGGAAGAGGAAGGAATTTGAATAGATCAGATCTAGAAAGTTACCTTACTTCATTTAGAGATCTGAACACCTATTTACAAGCATATGTTCCTTTCCTCCAGATTTCAATTCAGAATTTTTCCTAACTAATAATTTATATTTTCTGAAGAGATCTTTAAGGGAGGAGAAACAGCAGAGCTTTAGCGTAGCCTGAGAAATATGAGGTTTAGGGTTAGCTCTAGGCTCTTATTTATAGGTGTATCATAGAAACCAGGACCCTTAGATCTAAATCAAAAATATCAAAACTGAACACGTCAAAAGAAAATTCCAGATCCGCGGTGGGGTCGACCCTCCTTGGGGTGGGTCGACCTATGGGTCGACCCCCCTGTTGGTCGGTCGACCCCCTTAGGTCGACCCCCAACGGGTCATTTTCCCTTCAGATTTCCCACTCTCGAAATTTTGATTTTTGAATTTATTTTCGAATTTTCTAGATAAAATTTATTTAATATATATACATATAAGCTCCTTACATGTATACAAACTTCTAATGCTCATAACTTCTTCATACGATGTCCGTTTTACGCAAATCGAGTGTATATCTTAACCGAAATTTCGAGACAGACGCAATGGCGTAGTCCGTTTTACTTAATTCTGAATATTAAATTAAGTTATTCTTATTTTATTATTTTAAGTTAAAAATGCGGGGTGTTACATTCTCCCACCCTTAGGAAATTTCGTCCCCGAAATTTGATAAGGGTAAAATCAATTAACCCCTCGCATAATATACATCCACCATATGTGCATCCAAATTTTGCAAACATCGTGCACTTGTGCAAAGTGAAATACGACATAATAATGCATGTACGCCTATGCGGTACCTCCTATGTGTACGCAATTTTTCAAAAAAAAACCTTTTAAAATATGATGCTCACATCCTAAATATACTGGCAGTTCTACGTAAATGCAATATTTTGAAAATCAAAATACATTTTCATCCAAATTTTCCCACTCTTACTGAGTAAGAGCGTAGTTCATTCAATTGTTGCATCCATAATCCTACCAACCAACTTTATTTTTTGAATTTCAGAAAAATCTAATTTTCTAAATTCGATTCCTTATGTTACAAAAAGGTGGAAGGCAGAAAACTTTGCATTTTCCATTTTTCTTTTTCAACTTTTTTCTAACCATACTTGGATTTTATGTAACTATTTATAAAGATTCCCTATTTTACTATCCCAGCCAGCCCACATAAGAAAACTTTCTTTTGTTACTGAATTTCTTTTTCATCTTATCTTGGAAATTTTTATCTTTATCCATCTTTTCTTATAACTTATCATGTTTGTTGCTTTACTGAGTTTGCTGTTTCCTTTTTTTAGTTGTACCCTTCCTCTTTTCTTAGCTTATTTAATCAACTGATCTAAGTTTTAAATTTAGATAAGCCTTGTAGTCCTTTAACTAAAACAGGAGAACAAATACCCTACACAGCTACTACTCAGGGCCAAGAATCCCGGGACTATGTCCCCCTCAGACAGAAAAGTCCAAACCATGGGAACCACGATAGGTTTAGGTGTTACCCTAGCTACCCAACAAGAACAAAATAATGGAACGATCCCAATAGAAATGTAGTAACGGGTTTTACCCCTAACATGGAAATTAGCAAAAGGATCTAAACACTTACTTGCCTTTTACTATCTATTAGTCACTACTAATCCTAGTTGCGTACCAACAATTGTTTTAAGCCACACCCTAGGCCTTTCAATGCTTACGCATTCTACAAGAACTTAATATTATTCCAAGATAATTCTCGCTATTTACTTCATAGCCTCACAACTTTTCCCGTCCTTCCTAGACACTAATCCTTACCTACTCCATACTTTTAAAACACGGTTTGGCCCTTTCCATTAAAATTTTTCTTCCAAAAATTCATAAGTGTCAAAACGTTATTTTCCTCTTTAAAACTTATTTTTGCCAAACCATAAAACATGTCATATATAAAAAAATGTAAATCATTTTTTTTTCAAATCACAAAAACTGAAGTAGATAAGGACAACTATTTCTGAACGAGTTTATCGCTTGTTCTTATCTATATAAGGTCGGTTCAGTCTCTTACTATAAGTTGCAATCTCTTACTATAAGGTGCAACCATCTACTCTACGCTTAATTTCTACAACTTATTTTGTCTACCCAAAATAATTTATCAAAAAGGATTATCATAAGAATAGAGACTTCAAAACTTCCTTTATTAAAGATTCTTGTATAAAATATAACAAGAGAACAAGCGAGCTATACATGCTTTATAATATACACCTTTTATTGAGAGAATTTTACTTTAGACAAAGTTTTTGCAAGAAATCACTATTTACAAAATATACCCCATTTTACTTCAAAACTCTATATGTACTTCCTTACATATTTTAAAACTATAACTTTTAAGATTAGAACTTGAAAATACCATAAACCATTTTCCCAAAACTTTTATAATTTCAAGTTCTTAAAAGTAAACAATGGGGTTAGACTCAAAGTGGGTTCCCAATTTTTCTAGCCTTTCCTAGACACTCCCATAGAGTCAATTCTCTCAACTATATATATATTCCTAATTCATTTTTCTCTTTTCAACCTTTTCCAATTTATAAGGTTTTACTACCAAGCCCACTAATACGAGGTACTAATATATGGGATCCTCCTTTCTTTATTTCAAAATATATTGTACACTTTCCCACCCAAATTTCCTAAGGGTCTCAAATTTCCACATTCATTCCTTTAGTGTACAAAACAAACATCCCATTTCTTACCATATTATACTCTTTCTATTTAGTGGGTTCCTATAACAACCCGAACTTCCCCATAAAGGAAAGCCCCGATTGAGTTGAGAACATGACAAATCGGAACACAAATAAAAGGACATTTCGTCGCTTATTACAACAATTTACATCAGAGTACAAGAATATACAGAGTATGAACAAATAAAATACATTTGATAAATATCAGAGATTTTCAGTTTACAATGTAGCGGAAAATAATACAAAACACAACTGAAAGAGATAAATGGATACAGAGCTTTCTGGATATCGTTCCAGCTGTAAACCAGGATCCTATGAATATAAATATGCAAAACCAAAACTACAAGCTGCCCGTGTTGAAAATAGGGGCACCCAGAGTTTAGGTTAAAACAATAAACTCCAGGCCAGTCATGTGACTGGTGTGAGAACTAAAAAAATTATTTAAAACTTTATTTCAAAATTAGATATATCAAGGGACCACGCCGTATAACACGGAATGGGTTTCCTCCCAAGAATACCAGTGCATATAACAAAATAGCGCAATGTTTTTTTGGAAAAATTGAAGCGATTATAAGACTCAGGTCCCATCACACAATGCAACGCAAGCCGGAGGATAGAGTTTTACCTTATAATAGCCAAACATGCTTGGTACATTTAAAACAAATCATTTTTGATCCTATTATAGAGTAAAGTGTATGAAAACAACTTCAAGTATAAATGTATCAATCATAGACGGCATTAGCGTCCCATGCCACTATGTCGCCAATAGTATACAACTAAAACCGTAAAACGTCGTATTGGAATTTGGATTTCCATCCGTGAACCAAGGCAAGGGATCGTCCTTACCGCTTCGAGACAATCTAGCCCATGTCTCAGGATCAGAGCTCAAGTGACCCTTAGGAGCCACAGGGCCGGTCCACACTTACGTTAATGGATTATAATTCCTGAACATGCATTTCCCCGCCCTATGGGGCGTAAACTGGTCATATACCGACCAAACCATCCATCGGCACCGTAGTGACCGATATAACCGAGGCGCCTCGCTATCCATCATTCACATAAGTAAAACGTCTGGGCGTGCAAAACCCAGACACCACTCCTAGCTAGAAGGAAACGCATCGTCCTCCCTGGATCCTTCACCCGTTTTTGGTTCACACCGGGGTGTGAGGCTCGCGAATTAACGCTATACACAAAGCGGTGCCATATTAAAGCTATGATTTGATCATCAACCACAAGACTTTGCTTTTCAATAAAAGCCTTGATCCATGCAACTCAACATGCCACACAGGCAATTCATGCCATGCAACTGATATCCATCAATATATAACCTCTGAGCTCGTACGTCTCAGAGAAGGGCGTTAAGAAAGAGAATAAATTCTCCGTCGCCGAATAGATAAACATTTAAAAGAAATCAATCAACACAGAATAAAATCCAATGTCAGACACACAATCCATTTACAAGTTCGTTCTGAGTCTGAACGAAACCGGAGGCACCTTATTCCTCGTCCCATATGTCCAATACAAGAGAGAGGCCCTCACATATCCGTCGATCTCCAAGTACATCTGGACGATCTCCACTTATTACCTCGTCTTGGGTGTACAACCCAATCAAGACATCAGTAATCATCGAAATGATGTGAAGACCTCCAGTCTTCAACCACCGCCTTCATCGTCGACTCATCGCCGATTCAGTTATTCAGAATGGGATAAACCCAGTCTTTCCGAATAACTCGAGTATATTAGAAACAAGTGCTATAAAAACACAACACACGCCTCATTCTAATTCTGAATATACTTTTATTTAAATATTCATATCTTTTTGGAAAGGTTCCCATTAATTTTATCAAAGATAAATTCTTTAAATTTATTCTTTGATCTTCCTTTGGATATCAATTCAAACCAAATTATGGTTTATCCAAAATAGTTGGGATTAGCGAACCTTACCGAAGTAATCATTTGTTTAATTTCCCAATCCTAACCTATTCATCCCATGAAGTAAAATTGGTAATACTTCATATCTAACACCATGATGTTATTTGTAAAATTAATTACCATTTCACGTTCAAATCTAATTAAAGATCTAACTATCGCTTGGAGAAAAACTGGTGATACTACATTCTCGATCATTTCTTGAATTTGATAATTTTAGTTATCAAATTCACCTTTCAATCTATTTAAAGATTCATTAAAACTCTAATTCAGTTTTAATTTCCAAAAATCATTACTTAATGATTATTCAAAGTCAAGAAATTAATCTTATCTTTAACTGGGTTAAAGAACTAATGTCATTTAAAACACAGCTCACGATAAACCCAAAATCACATTCCATTAACAATGGAATCTTCACGGAATACAGATCAATATACATAATTGATATGTACTTCCATATACAACCGATAATATAAATGGAATAACGGCATAGCCTTTTAAATTCCATATATATTAACAGTCTTCCTCCACAGAAACTCACTTCGATTATTATCAAATCGAATTCCATTCAATTCCAATTTAATATGTTAAATTGGAAAACTTTAGTTTGTAAAATCTCCTTTAAATCTTAACAAAAGATTTATAAATTCCAAATCACATTTCACTATAAATCGTGTTAAAGAATGAATGTCGTTAAAAACACAGTTCACAATAAACCCAATTCACATTCCATTTCAGATCCAATTAAATGTTAATCAATTGGTAATTCTTCTCTACATCTTAATTAAAAGATTTATTCTTTTCACATGGGGTTTAAGAACAGTGTTACTGAAGACCCCATTCCATCAGTCTTTAACCGTAAATTAGTAAGAGAACAATTCCCCAAGTATTAATCCCGAAGGCCGAAACCAACATCTGATCAATATCCAGGAAACCATTCAACTTAGCTAATCTCCAGTTAGTTTCTAATTTTCTAGCTCCATTGTGTGATAACCCTCAAACTTCCGTGGAACGAAAGCAAGGATAATCATTTGGAATATAACATATTTACAACAAAAACAGATCTCAGATAATATCATAACATAAATCATTGCATCGGTAATAAAATGTCATCAGCATCATAATATCCAATACATCAGAGTACGCAGTACAGGATACACTTAGCAAATAGAAAAGTCTCAACAGAAAGGAAATAAGTTTCAAACTCCATCAAATTACATCATACATAAAAGATGTCTAATGTCTCAAAAGTAGAAATAGAGATAAAAGAAAAGGTCTTCGTCTTCCTCCCCAAAGCAGTCTCCAATCCAGAGTGTATCCAAACCTAACCTGTTACTTGGTTGCCCGTGTGGAAAAGAGGGCACCCGAGTTTGCAAAGTGAAACAAACTACGAGTCAGTCATGGGACTGGTATGAGAAATCTTTCTTAACTAACAATATGGAAAATCACAGGACCACGCCGCTAACGCGGAATAGGTTTATTCCATTGGATTGCCAGTGCATAATTTAAATAAATTTATATACAAAACAACGTAATGCTTTTTGGAAAAAATGAAATCATTATAAGACTCAAGTCCCATCACACAATGCAACACAAACTGGAGGATAGAGTTTTACCTTATAATGATCAAATATGACTTGATACGTATAAAATAATATTTTAATATTATTATTAGTGTCTAATCAGTTTTTAGAAAATATCTCAAAGTAAATGTATCAATCCTAGACCGCATAGTACCCCATCCTATTATGTCGTCGTATATAGGTTTACAATCAAAACTGTAATGTTGTATTGGAGATTTGGTTTCCATCATGAATCGAGGCTAGGGATCGTCCTCTCCAATTCGAGACACTCTAGCAAATGTCTCAGGATTCCCCGCAGTGAAGCCTTGGATGCGGTAGGGCCGGTCCACACATACGTTAGTGGATTAGTTATGCCTGAACACATGCTTCTAGGTTCTTTTGAACCTCTAATATGACCACTAACAACCTATAAAATCCAAAGTACCTCATAATCCATCATCCACATAAGTAAAAATGTCAGGGCTGGTAAGTCACTGACACCACTTCTAGCTAGAAAGAAACGTGTGCACTCCCTACTGTCCTGATCCCGTTTTTGACTCATACCGGGGTGTGAGGCTCGCGAATTCACGCTATACACAAAGCTACGCCTAAACAGGCTATGCTTTGATCATCAACCACCAGGCCTACTTTTCAACAAAAGCCTTGATCATTTGCATCTTGGCGTGCCACATTGACAGTTCACGCCATGCGATCAACAACTATCCATATATAACCTCTGAGGGTGTTAAGCAAGAGAATAAATTCTCCGCCACCAAACATGTATACATTAGATAGAAATCGATTTAATTTACGTGGAATGAACTCCAACGTCATGCATGCATCCATTTACAAGTCCGTTCTGGGTCTGAACGAAACTGAAGTCACCTTATTCCTCGTCCGTATGTCCAATACGGAAGAGAGATGCTCGGTAATCCGGACAATCAACAAGTACGTCCGGACAACTACCACTATAACCCTTTCAAGGCAGCAACTCCTATCAAAGGCATCAGTAGCCGTCCATTCGATGTGAAGATTGCCTATCTTCAATCACCGTCTTCTATATCTTTGATTTAAATCGTCGTATAATTATTTGAAATGAGTTGAACTCGGTCTTTTCAAATAATTTCTCAAATAATTATCATTTAAATCATTTTATATCGTTAATATTTATTTATAATGATTTATCGCTATTTTTATTTATTTAAAATAGCTCAATTTAATTAAATGACGCTTCGGGTCGATGTGCGGCTCTGACACTGTTTTTACCAAATTTTGATTTACACATGAAGCGACCCGAACTTCCCCATGAAGGAAAGCACGGATTGAGTTGAGAACAAGCCACATCAAAACACAAACAAAAGAACATTTCCTTGTTTATTACAACAATTCCATCAGAATACAAGAATATACAGAGTATGAATAAATAAAATACATTATATAAATAACAGAGATTACAATAAATTACATATCAGCGGAAAAACAATACATAACACAACTGAAAGTAATACACGGATACAGAGCTTTCCGAGCATCGTTCCAGTTGTAAATCAGGATCCTGTGAATATAAATCTGCAAAACCAAAACTACTAGCTGCCCGTGTGGAAAATAGGGGCACCCAGAGTTTAGGTTAAAACAATAAACTCCAGGTCAGTCATGTGACTGGTGTGAGAACTAAAACAGTTATTTAAAGTTTACTTTAAAAGAGAGTAATTCAAGGGACCACGCCGTATAACACGGAATGGGTTTCCTCCCAAGAACACTAGTGCATATAACAAAACAACACAATGCTTTTTGAAAAAATGAAGCTATTATAAGACACAAGACCCATCACACAATGCAACGCAAGCCGGAGGATAGGGTTTTCCCTTATAATAACCAAACATGCTTGGTACGTTTAAAACAAATCATTTGATACTATTATAAGTGTATAGTGTCAAAACAATTTCAATCATAAATATCAATCATAGACGGCATGGGTACCATATATCATGTCGCCATACTAGGCTCTACAAATAAAACTGAAATATCTCGTATTGAAAATTGGATTTCCTTCATGATTCGAGGCAAGGGGCAAGCTCCTCTCTGCTTCGAGACACTCTAGCAAATGCCTCGGGACTACACACTCTGGGTAACCCCTGGAATCGGCTGGGCCGGTCCTCTCTTACGTTTGAGGATTGACAATTCCTGAACACACGTTTCCCGGTCCTTACAGACCTATAATCGAGGCGCCTCGCAATCCAACATCCACATAGGTATAATAATCAACGATGTCAGTGCTAGTAAAACACTGACACCACCCATAACTAGAAAGAAACGTCGTGTTCTCCAAGCGGTCCGCATCCCGTTTTTAACTCATACCGAGGTGTGAGGCTCGCGAATTAACGCTATACACAAAGCTATGCTGTATTAAAGTCATGCTTTGATCATCAACCACAAGACTCTGCTTTTCAACAAAAGCCTTGATCATTGCATCTCAGCATGCCACACAGGCAATTCATGCCATGCGACTGATATCTATCGATATATAACCTCTGAGCTCGTACGTCTCAGAGAAGGGTGTTAAGCAAGAGAATAAATTCTCCGCCGCCAAATAGATATATATATTTAATAGAAATCAATCAACACAGAATAAAATCCAATGTCAGACACACAATCCATTTATAAGTTCGTTCTGGGTCTGAACGAAACCGGAGGCACCATATACCTCGCATATCCATTGATCTCCAAATACGTCTGCACGACCACCAACTATTTCCCTCCTCTTGGGTGTACAACCCAATCAGGATCATTAGTAATTATCCAAATGATGTGAAGACCTCCGGTCTTTGACCACCGTCTTCATCTTCGACTTATCATCGAAACAGTTATTCAGAATGGGTATAAACCCGGCCTTTTCGAATAACTCGTGTATATAATAAACAAGTGCTATAAAACACAACATACGCCTCATTCCAGTTCTGAATATTCTTTTATTCAAATATTCACATCTTTTGGGAAAGGTTCCCATTAATTTTATCAAAGATAAATTCTTTAAAATTTATTCTTTAATCTTTCTTTGGACGTCATTTCAAACCAAATTATGGTTTTCTAAACTAGTCGGGATTAGCGAACCACACCGAAGTAATCATTTATTTTATTTCCCAATCCCAACCTATTCATCCCATGGAGCAAAACTGTTATTACCCCATAACTAACACCATGGTTCTATTGGTAAATTTAATTACCATTTCCCGATCAAATCTAATTAAAGATTTAACTATCGCTCGGAGCAAAACTGGTAATACTCCGTTCTCGATCATTTTCCCATATTTGATAATTTATATTATCAATTCATATTTCAATCTAATTAAAGATTCATTAAAACTCCACTTAGGTTTAATCTTCCCAAAAACCAACATTAATGATTATTTAACTTTGGAAACACAAACATGCCGCATCGACAATCTACACCGTACTATTGATTTCTGCCGATATATAACCTTTCTGCCGATATATAACCTCTGAGCTCGTATGTCTCAGAGAAGGGCGTTAAGGAAGAGAATAAATTCTCCACCGCCAAACAGATATATATTAAGCAGAGATCAACCACACAGTTCGAAATACAACGACTGACATGTAATCTCGTCTATTACTGGGTTAAAGAACTAATGTCATTTAAAACACAGTTCACGATAAACCCAAATCCCATTTGATATTAAATACAAGGCTGTGAATAGAAAATATATCGGCTTATATTTAATATCAAATTGGATTTGGGGTGTCTTGAACTGTGTTTAAATGACATTAGTTCTTCAACCCAAGTAAAAGCAGGATTAATTTCCAAAAAGTAGAACAATCAATATGAAATGATTTTAGAGATGAAACCAATTGGACTTTGAATAAATCTTTAATTAGATTTGAATGAATGAATGGTGATTAAATTTACCAAAACATGAGATGTGGTGTAAACCAAATATACGTGGTTGTTGATATTGATTGTGACTGATTGATTGTTTGGATGGTGCTCGACCAGTTCATGAGCAGAATATGCTTTTATATTTAGCATTGGGTTGGGTAGAAATACTGGTATGCTAACGCCTTGTGAAACACTTCACGATTTGACTATGAGGTGTTAGCAAAGTTGTTGAGTTCATTTCAAATTTAATGAATGATTGTGAAATGATATTTTTCTTAAGTGAAAAGAATGTGTTCCCGATTTTGGATAGGGAATGTTTTATAAAAATGTTTTATAAAACAGAAAGGATTTCGAGGGCTAAAACCCGATGATTTCGAAATGATTTGGAAATGTATTATGGTTTTACATTGTAGTTCATCACATATTCGATTAGTTGCTATTGATGATGTATCTCTTTGGTGGCGGAGAATTTATTCTCTTGCTTAACACCCTTCTTTGAGACGTACGAGCTCAAAGGTTATGTGATTAATAGTGACTAATCATATGTGTGAATTGCTGATGTGAAGTACTATATTTTGAAAGTACTTGTGATTATTATGTTGTGAAATGATTTTCCCTACTTCGGGATATGAAATGATTTGGTAGGTGGCTAGAGATTTGGGTAACCCGAACGACTAAAAGTATGGGTGAGATGGGCGGTGTATGCTTCCATGCGTGGGAGGTGCATCGTCGGTGTAGCCTGCTCCATAGTGGAAGGTGCACATATATATATCGAGTTGCTTAGGTGCGTGCCCTTTGCCTTGTCTAGGGGGAGCCCGATATTTAGTTGCATACTTGTTTGTATGCATTGTTATGATTTGGAACTCATATTTTCAAATGATTTGATTTGAGATCCCGAAGTGAAATCTACGTTGTTATAGAAAGTTAGATATGTATTTCAAATGATTTGAAATGGAAATCGAGAAATAAAGTCCAAAGAAATAATTTCTGTAAATTGAATTGGATTTGGAAAATCTAAGTGTGGTGATTAATCTAAACGGTAGATTGGGATATTGCATGTTGATTGATGCATAGTAGATCCATATATCTATATTGATTGTTGTTTATACACTGGCATTCATGGGGGTAAACCCATTCCGCGTTAGCGGCGTGGTCCCGTGATTTGCCTTATCATTTTGATAAGTTAATTTAAACTGTAGAGTTTCTCACACCAGTCCCATGACTGACCTGTAGTTTGCTTTTCCCTTACAAACTCGGGTGCCCTTATTTTCCACACGGGCAGTCGAGTAGTTTATGTTGCAGATATATGAGCAGGATTCTGGATTGAAACTTAAAGCTGTGTCTAGAGCATTGTTAGTCTTCCGCTGTGTTACTTTATTTATTTTCCGCTGTGAATTGTATTACATTTGATGTAAATTAATCTTCCACTGTATTATATTTCAATATACTCTGATATATTCTGTACTCTAATGTAGCATTATTATGATGTTTATAAAAGTCTCCTGTTATTTGTTTTGATGTGTTGTATGCCCAGAGTTAGCGTATGCGGGATTCGAACGGTCTTGGTCGATTTAGCGATCGATTAGGCTCGGGCGAAATCCGTGTCGTTACAACACATATCTTGAAATCTAACCGTTGGATTTTGACGAAATTTATATCATTGGAAAGATCTTCCCAAAGCGGTCCTAACGGTTCTAGTTTTGGGAAAATTCGACGGTTGGATTTTTTGGTATACTCATTTAAAGTTACGATTGCCGAAACGCGAACTACCGCGCGCGATTCGTTTAATTTATAATTTATATATATATAAATTATATATCGTTGGCGATTTCAACTACTTTCAATCAATACATCTAAAATTTAACTTTAGAATATATTCTTTTTATCGCATCTAAATGACAATAAAAATGTAATTTTTAATTCTATCATTTTTATTACATCTAAAATGACATTAAAATGTAACATTTAATTCTATCCTTTTTATTGCCTTTAATTTGACAATAAAAATATGACATTAATTTCTATTCTTTTTTATCGCATCAAAAATGACGATAAAAATGTAACATTAATTTCTATTCTTTTTATCGCATCTAAAATGATGGTAAAAATGTAACATTAATTTCTATTCTTTTTATCGCATCTAAAATGACGATAAAAATGTAACATTAATTTCTATTCTTTTTATTTGAACAACTTTGACGCTAAAAATATGTTCTTGTTATCTAAAAATAAAATGTCCACAAACTAATTCCTTTTTATCTAAAAGGAAAATATCAACCAAGTATGTCCCTTTTATCTAAAAGAAAAATGATAACAATATGTGTTCTTCTAATCTAAAAAGAAAATGGCAACTAAATGTATTCTTTTTAACTAAAAAGAAGTTGACAACTAATTGTGTTCTTTTAATTAAAAAAAAGAAAATGATAACTAAATGTATTCTTTTTAACTAAAAAGAAGATGACAACTAAATGTGTTCTTTTTAACTAAAAAGAAAATGATAACTAAATGTGTCCTTTTAATCTAAAAAGGAAATGACAACTAAATGTATTCTTTTTAACTAAAAAGAAAATGATAACTAAATGTCCATAAAAATGTCCCTTTTTATCTAATCTTTTATTTACATCTAAATTGTAAATAAAAAATGTAACCTTACTAATTCATGTTTATATTTACAAGTGAAATGCAAATAAAAATGTACTTTCTAAATCTATGTTTTTATTTACAAGTACAATGCAAATAAAAATGTACTTTTCTAATTCAATGTTTTTATTTACAAGTAAAATGCAAATAAAAATGTACTCTTCTATTTCATGTTTTTATTTACATGTGAAATGCAAATAAAAATGTACTTTCCCTAATTCATGTTTTTATTTACATGTGAAATGCAAATAAAAATGTATTTTTCTAATTCATGTTTTTATTTACATGTGAAATGCAAATAAAAATGTACTTCTCTAATTCGTGTTTTTATCTACAAGTAAAGTGCAAATAAAAATGTACTTTTCTAATTCATGTTTTTATCTACATGTAAAATGCAAATTAAAATGTACTTTTCTAATTCATGTTTTTATCTACATGTAAAATGCAAATAAAAAATGTACTTTTCTAAATTTATTCTTTTATTTACATGTAAAATGTAAATATAAATGTTACTTTTATTTCTATGTTTTTATTTACATCTAAAATGTAAATAAAAATGTAACTTTTATTTCTAAGATATTTTCTTTCAATAATGATCATCTTTGCAAATTTATTTTGCATAAAAATGTAACTTCTATTTGTAACATGTTACCATTTTCTACTACGACAATTTTGCAAATTCTATTCATACAAAATAAAAGTGTAATTTTCATTTGTAACATGATATCATTTTCTACTATGACAATTTTGCAAATTCTATTCATACAAAATAAAAGTGTAATTTTCATTTGTAACATTTTTGCAAATTCTATTCATACAAAATAAAAGTGTAATTTTCATTTGTAACATGATATCATCTTCTACTATGACAATTTTGCAAATTCTATTCATACAAAATAAAAGTGTAATTTTTATTCTATGTTCATAATCCATAATAAAGATGAATTCTTTATTCTAAATTTCAATTCCAAGTTTATGTTATTTAATAATAATTATATTTTCATGAATAAATCCCATCAGTATTAATGTACGGATCTAAATAGAAGGATTTTAACCTACATCTATAGATCTGAAATATAATATGATTTCAGATCTAAATTTAATCGCAAAACAGAAATTGAACAATACGAAATTACATCGTAGATCCTAAGCAAATCATGACAAATAAATATGCCATCACAACAAATCACTAAATTCTAGATACAAGCATCGCAAATCTGAATTAAAATCGTACAGACAAGAATTTAAATAACAATAAAAATAATTAAATTTTGATTATTAAATAAATCAGAATTCTTACCTTAGTTTGAAAAGGATCTAAAATTCTAACAAGTTCAGAATCTGTTCTAGTCAGTTCTGAAGTGTAGATCTCCGTCTCACGATCTTGTCGGATCTGAAATCGTTCAGTTTCGAGATAGTATGGATTAGATATGATTTGTTTTATGTAACTAAAAATTTAAAATAAATTATTAAAAGAATAAAAAGGGAATATACCCTTATCTTCCTCCACAATGAATCGGCCGTGAGCAAACCCAATTAGTTCAATTCTAGGTTTTGGTTTTACTTCTGATACGTTGCTCGAGACAAGGATCGGATGGCACCACGTTCTGGCACCTGGGGAGGCGCACCAACGCTGGTGAAGGGGGGAAACTCGGCGGTGGCTCGGGGCTGGATTCCTGGCTGATGCGGGTCCACTTCTCGGCCTCGGTCCTCTCTAGATACTCCACAAAATGGTGCAAACTTGGTATGGATGGAAAGCTTGTTTAATTCTCTACAAATAACTCCAAAGAAGGGTGGAGTTTTGTTAAAAGGATTTCAAGAGATTAGTGGAAGAAGGTAGGAACATTCTCGGCCATTGGTTAAAGGGACGGCGGCTGCGTATGATAGTATTAGGGTTTTGAAATGTATTTTACTATTATTTATAATATTTTAATGTTAATTTTACAAATAAACCCATACGTTCTAAACAACTCCGATTTCAGTCCAACCAGAGTTGATCCCACCCAATAGCCCCTGTTCCGGATCCAATGGGATAGGTCCCGTCAGCCCAAACGACTGTCTGTAGGCTATTTTCTTTAATTTAATATTTAAATCATTTATTTAATTAATACGATCGTATATTTAAATTCACCAGGGCCACATACGGACTCTAAAAATTATAGAAAAAATATATTTGGCTTTGTTATGACGATACGGTCCTAACAAAATTAATTTCATAAAATTTCGAGACCGTTTGAAAAATGGCTATTTTCAAGTCGATCAAATTTGACTGAAATGAACAAAACACGATTTGCTTTGCCACACTCACATATTAATTCGAAAAATTCTGGAAAATTAAAATTAACAATAATTTGACATTCCAGTTCCAACAAAAGTGATTTCATCGAAAACGGAGGTCGTTTGTAAAATGACTATTTTTAATTGTTTTAATATTATTTATAAATGAAAATTTTAAATTCTGACACATTTTCTTACCAAATTATTTAAAATAAAATTTTTAAATTGGTTCTGATTTTCCAGGTTGTTACAATCTCCCCCCACTTAAAAGCTTTTCGTCCCCGAAAAGGAAACAAAGTATAGTAGGAAACAAAATGGAAAATATAAATTACTGTAAATGTACTTCAACACAAGAGTTAATTGGAGATGTCCACTCTGCACTTGGGATAAACCTGTTTGATGCTATCCTCAGTCTCCCATGTACAGTTTCTAGGATCCCCGCTCCACTGCACTTTAACTAGATGGATCTTCTTGTTCCTCAGAATTCGGGTCTCCTTACCAACAATTTTCACTGGCTCCCTCCTTACTGCTAAGCTCGGGGTAATCTCCAAATCTTGTTGTGCTGCTTCCTCCATAACTAAGTCTGGATCATGAACATGCTTCCGGAGTTGAGACACATGAAATACATCGTGAACTCCTGGCAACCAGTCGGGCAACTGCACTCTATAAGCGAGGGTTCCAATCCTTTCAAGAATAGGAAATGGGCCAATGAATCTCGGTGCCAACTTCATAGTCTTCCAAAAACGAACGACACCTTTCAATGGGGAAACCTTCAAGTATACATAATCGCCAACAGAGAATTCTAAATCTCTTCTCCTTGAGTCTACATCGCTCTTCTGTCGGCTCTGAGCAGTCAGTAGGGCTTCTTAATAAAATCAACTTTCTCTACTGCCTCGCAAATCATGTCGGGACCCAAGACTAATCGATTTCCTGGTTCCACCCAACATGCGGGAGATCTGCATGGCCTGCCATATAATGCTTCGAAGGGCGACATCTGCAGGCTTGCTTGGTAACTGTTATTATAAGAGAACTCAACCAAGTGCAGTGATCCTCCCATGAACTGCCAAAATCTAGAATGCATGCTCGCAACAAATCTTCTAATATGCGGTTCGCCCTCTCAGTCTGGCCATCTGTCTGAGGGTGATAAGCAGTGCTCAGATTCAACTTGGTCCCAAGCTCTTCTTGGAAAGCTTCCCAGAATTTGCTAGCAAATATCGGATCACGGTCACTGACAATGCTACTGGTAACTCCATGTAGTTTGGCAATCTCTATGAAATAAAGCTGCTCCAGACTTCGAGCTGTTCGATTAGATTTGACAGGGATGAAATGGGCAGTCTTTGTGAAGCAGTCAATAATCACCCATATACTGTCATTCCCTTTTCTGGTTCAGGGCAAGCCATCAATGAAGTCCATAGAAATTTCATCCCACTTCCAACATGGAACCCCTAGCAGTTGCAACAATCCTGCTAGATTTTGCTGATCGCTTTTGACTTGCTGACAAGTGGGACATCTAGCAACATATATAGAAATATCTCTTTTCATCGCCTTCCACCAAAAGGTGTGCTTGAGATCATGATACATCTTGCTCACCCCTGGATGAATACTGAGCTTAGATTTATGACATTCGTCCATAATGTGATGACCCGTAACTTCCCCGTGAAGGAAAGAGCGGATACTTCGAGAACAACACACAAAAGAACGCAGACAGAAGAACCTTTCATTGCTTATTACAACAATTCATCAAAATAAAAGAATATACAGAGTATTAACAAATAATATACATTATAAAATTATCAGAGATTACAATACATTACATAGCAGCGGAAAGTAATACGATACACAATTAGAAGTAATACACGGATACAGAGCTTTCCGAGTATCGTTCCAGCTGTAAACCAGGATCCTGTGAATATAAATCTGCAAAACCAAAACTACTAGCTGCCCATGTCAAAATAAGGGCACCCAGAGTTTAGGTTAAAACAATAAACTCCAGGTCAGTCATGGGACTGGTGTGAGAACTAAAACAGTTATTAATCTTTATTTTAAAGCTCGGTAAATCAAGGGGCCACGCCGTATAACACGGAACGGGTTTCCTCCCAAGAATACCAGTGCATAAACAAACAGCGCAATGCTAAATAAAGAAAAATGAAGCTATTATAAGACCCAGGTCCCATCACACAATGCAACGCAAGCCGGAGGATAGGGTTTTACCTTATAATAGCCAAAGAATGCTTGATACGCTAAATTTCAGGTTTTATTATTACTATAAGTGTATAGTGTTAAAACAATTTCAATCATAAGTATTAATCATAGATGACATGGGTACCATATATCATGTCGCCAATACTAGGCTCTACAATCAAAACCGCACATGTCACATATTGGAAGTTGGATTTCCATCTGTGAACCAAGGCAAGGGATCGTCCTTACCGAATTCGAGACTCTCTAGCCCGTGCCTTAGGCAAGTGTGCAGGCAAGCCTTGGATCGTCAGGGCCGGTCCACCGATGTGGATTATTATGCCTGAACACTACGTTTCCCCGCCCTTTGGGGCATAAATGAGCCAACGAATGACTCCATTGGCTTCACATAGTCACCGATATATCCGAGGCGCCTCGCAACAGCAACAACCACATAAGTCAAACTCGTCAGGGCGTGTAAAACCACTAACGCCACTTCTAACTAGAAAGAAACGCATGTCCTCCCTGATGTCCTCTCCCGTTTCTGGTCCACTACCGGGGTGTGAGGCTCGCGAATCAACGCTACACAAAGCTATGCCACACAGGCTGTGCTTTGATCACCAATCATAAGACTCTGCTTTTCAACAGAAGCCTTGATCATTTGCATCTTAGCATGCCACACAGGCAGACCACTCCATGCAACCAATATCCATCAATCACACAGAATGATATCCAATGTCAGACACACAGTCCATCTACAAGTCTATTCTGGGTCTGAACGAAACCGGAGGCACCTTGTACCTCGCATATCCATCGATCTCCAAGTACGTCTGGACGATCACTAACTGATTCCCTCCTCTTGGGTGTACGGCCCAATCAAGATCATCAGTAATCACCCAAACGACGTGAAGACCTCCGGTCTTCGACCACCGTCTTCATCCTCGACACCACGTCGAATCAGTTATTCAGAATGGGATAAACCCGGTCTTTCTGAATAACTTGCGTATATAATAAACAAGTGTCACACAAACACAACATACGCCTCATTCCAATTCATCAGTCACTAACCGCAAATTAGCAAGAGAATAATTCCCCAAACATTAACCCCGAAGGCCGAAACCAACATCAGATCAATACCCGAGAAACCATTCTTCTTAGCTAACCTACAGTTAGTTTCTAAATTTCACATTCTTAGGGAAAAGTTCCCATTAATTTTATCAAAGATAAATTCTTCTAAATTTATTCTTTAATCTTCTTTTGAATATCAATTCAAACTAGTCGGGATTAGCGAACCACACCGAAGTAATCATTTATTCTATTTCCCAATCCTAACCTATTCATCCCATGAAGTAAAACTGGTAATACTTCATATCTAACACCACGGTGTTATCGGTAAATTCAATTACCATTTCACGTTCAAATCTAATTAAAGATTTAACTATCGCCTGGAGCAAAACTGGTGATACTCCATTCTCGATCTTTTCAATCTAATTAAAGATTCATTAAAACTCCACTTAGTTTTAATCTTTAACCGGGTTAAAGAACCAATGTCATTTAAAACACGGTTCACGATAAACCCAAAATCACATCACATTTCAATCAGTCCCTAACCGTAAATTAGCAAGTGAGCAATTCCCTAAGTATTAACCCCGAAGGCCGAAACCAACATCAGATCAATACCCAAGAAACCATTCAACTTAACTAATCTCCAGTTAGTTTCTGATTTTCTTAACTCCGTTGGGTCTAAGAACAGTATTATTGAAGATACCGTTCACGACAACCCAAAATCACATTCTATTAATTATCGGGTTAAAGAACAAGTGTTATTTAAAACACCGTTCACGATAAACCCAAAAATAAATTCAAATTCAATTCCAATTAAATACCATTTAATTGGTACGCTTCATTAAATCTAAATAAAAAGATTTAATCTTTTTCTCAACTGGGTTTAAGAACAGTGTTAATGAAGACACCATTCACGACAAACCCAAATCCCATTTGATATTAAATACAAGGCTCTGAATAGAAAATATATCGGCTTATATTCAATATCAAATTCTACGACCAACAAATATCGTATTGGAAATAACGATATTACTATATCTTTCAAATTCCCATAACAATATCTGTTTCATCACGAAATCCAACATCGAAATATTCCAAAGACAATTTCGATTCAAATCCATTTCCACTTCAATTATTGGAAATTCTGTTTATTTTCAAAACCATTTCAAATTTACTTTATTTATTTTAAAAATAAATAGAATTATAATTCTAGTTCAAAACTAGTTCATTTCGATAAAAATCTATTTTTTATCTTTTCAAATATGGAGTTTTTCATCCCAATTCTTCACAAATCATTTCTTATGATTTTACACAAATTATTACTATTTTTAATAATTTTATAAAGTCCCGTACAGTCGATTTCCATCAACGGCCATCGAACTGCACTTACAACGACCTTTTCCAAATTTGATTTGGACATAATTCCAAATCCAACCATTAGATTTCTAATTTCTAATATTCGTTAGAAAGTTCTTTTCGATACGAACCCAACGGTTCCGGTTTTAGGAGAATCCGACGGTCGGATCTCCCGTAATATCCGTTCGAAGTCAATGGTCGAAATTCGCAAACTGCCGCGGCGCGGCGCGTTCTATTCAGGCCATTATATTATATATATAATATATATAATATATACTTCGTCGATTTCCTTTTAAAACGTATTTTATAAATCGTTTTAAATTCGTTTTCAAAATGATTTCAACTTCCTTTTCAATTTCAAATCAAAATTGATTTTTCCCTTACAAATTCGTTTTAAATTCATTTCAAATTGATTTCAATTCAAATCGATTTTTAATTCAATTTCAGTTCGTTTTCAATTCAATATGAATTTCAAATTAATTCAATTTCAATTCGAATTCATTTCTATTCAATTTCAATTCGAATTCAATTCTATTCAATTTCAATTCGAATTCAATTCTATTCAATTTCAATTCGAATTCAATTCTATTCAATTTCAATTCGAATTCATCTCTATTCAATTTCAATTCGAATTCAATTCTATTCAATTTCAATTCGAATTCAATTCTATTCAATTTCAATTCGAATTCATTTCTAAATATTCGATTTTGAAATCACTTTCAATATTCATTATAAAATCGACAAAATTCCCGTTCGTGTTAAAATGGCGTGTAACTACTTAACACGGCTTCGCATTTCTATTTTCAAATATTCTATTTCAAATATTTCTTTTTCAAATATTTCTATTCAAATATTCCTTTTTCAAATATTCTATTCAAATATTTCTGAAACACCCCACCTCCATCAAGGTCACTCACAAAGGGAATGCCTTAACTTTGGTGGAGGTTTATAAGTAAAAGCCACAGATGAACTCAAGACAGATATAAATACACATATTTTAAACAGCGGAAACCAAACAAACTTTTATTTCATCAATACGTGTATCAAACAAAGATTTCCATAATTGTCTCAAAATACTTTCAACATTACAACCTCATAACTGCCTTGATTATTAAAGAAGCATGAAAACATAAATAAAGTGACAAAAATCCCCATAGTGATATCCAAAGCCATTATCCGAGCAAGAAAGATCCAAATCATACATCTACGTTCTTGGTGCTTGTAAAGAGCCTGACTGAGTTGAGTTGTTTCCTCTCTGTGGACCTGGGGGGGGGGAAACGAAAGAAAAGAAGACGAAAAGAAAATAGGGTCAGACATAAAGCCTGAGTAAATATAGTAACTCTTCAATATGTGAATAAGAAAAGGGTACGATGGATGTAAACTAAAAATAGGAAAGTGTCACAAGCTAAGGAAGTGTCGAATGCACTATCACACCCATACTATATCTCTGCACCTACTTGAATTTATTCTAACTGGCACCCCATGGTGAGGGTGGAGTGATCCCCATTCTTATTAAAGATCGGCTCCTACTCGCGTTAACATGTGTCATACGCCCCCAAGAATTGTAGATACCTATGCTGGTCCCACCATGGGGTGTATCAAGACCCATGGTGGCGGCCCCGACACAAAACTAGAAGACATAGGTTATACTACTGGTGTCCCCAGTGCCCTGGTTGTCTGCTCCGGAGTGTGTGCATGCCCGCACCCCGTTAGACCTGCACTGTGCACCCACCGCCGTCGTTTAACCGCTTACAATCAGCCCAGTAATCGTGCCCCACCCTGCCTAGTTTCAGGGTACCGTTGATACCTAACTTTGGGTTACTGCTGAAACGGGTCCCTCGTTACCAGGATTTTCTAGTCAAACATGTTAAGTGGTTAAGTATCTGTATTTACCTAACCCCACCCATCAATTCTTGTTAACATGTTGAATTTGGTTAAGTGTTATAGTTGACTTAACCCTACCATCTGTCCTTAGCCTCTTAGGAGCACCAGACCACTCACATTAGACAGGTATTGCTACGGTTACTGGATGTGCCGGTCGGTTTCGGGAAGGTTTACACCGTAGCTCAGTCTAACCTCGGGTCCTTATTGGGCTCAATGCTTAACCACCCACATTGGATAGGTATTGTTGTGACTACTGGACAGCCGGGCGGGTCCGGGCAGGTTTACTTCACAACTCAATCCAACCTCGGGTTAAGCATATCGTGTTTTCTAAATTTACATATTTTATTACTTCTCAAGTATATGTAAATGTCATATCTTTTATTTTTGGGTATTTCAATTCATACCGCTTATGTGTCATAATCATTGGCATGTGCCAAACATGCCAACGTATATTTTCATATTTTACACCCAACGTTATTACCCCCGTTTGTTCGCAACGTTATAACATGTGTTGGGCTTGTCACAATTCAGCCCAACTTTATAAACGTGAGGAAAAAGGGAAATCAAGAACATGTAATACATAAAGGTGTGTGGCGCATGAACTTGCAATTTGGCGATTCAACTAACATATAACATGGGTCATGTGAACTTGCATTCGAATCAAAGTATGACTAAGTAGGTGACATATGAAATGGCATAGTTTAGGCAAATACAAACTTGTGTTTAAACATGTTAACTTGGCATAATATCGACCACAAAACTAGCATGTTATATATTCATCAAAATGCACAATTTTTACATCTAATCATATAGCCTATTTCAACATGAACTTGCATAGTTTATGAAACCCAAACGATGTTCGACATAGAACCAATTATATTTTGCAAATAAACATGAACTTACATAAATTCTAATTTAGACTAAGGGAATATACATAGTCCATGCCATCGACATATACAAAAAGGGATCAATTTCTAGTTTTTGCCACAAGCTTGCAAGTGCCATTGTTTTTCATATACAATTGTTCAATAGGCTTGCATCAATTAATTTATGCCACAAACATCAATACACAAGTCATGATAGAGCCATCACAATACACAAAGATTATAACAACACGATTCTATTTTCATTTACATCGAATCACATCACAGTTTTTATTCATATTTTGAAAGGTCACTATACTTACAACGTGTGATGAATTCTTGTTTCCTGATTTCTGTTATTCTGATTTGGAGATGCTCTCCTTTGGGTAGCAAAATTGCGTTGAATGATTCGATTAAGCTTTGATCTTATTTTAATTTGATTCGTCTCTTAGGCTTGTTGGCTTGTCTCTAGGCTTTCTAATTGACGGCCATTCCTAGTTCCTCTCCAGCAGCATGACGGCTTTTGTATTCTATTATTTGTGTGAATTTAGGGTTAGACTTGAGTTGTATTTATAGAATTTTAAATTGTTTTGAGCCTTCGATGAAGCTAGGGTGAATCCAGACCATCCATCTCAAGAGAGGCCAATAAGAAAGAGACTTGTAAGCCCTAGTGACTCAGCCAAGCATTAGAATTCAACCAGACCCTGACTAGGTCAGCCAGGGCTTGACCAGCAGGTCTTTCTGACCTGGGCGCACTTGGCAGGTGCGCCAGGCCAAAATTGTACTGGCGCACTTCCCAAGTGCGCCGGTTCAACTTTGTTCTGGCGCACTTCACAAGTGCGCCAGTGCATTCTGACCCGTTTTCCGGTTTTTCTGCCCAACTTCGTTCGTCCATATCTTCTTCATACGATATCCGTTTTATGCAAACTTGAACTCTATCTCAAGCAGAATTTCGAGACGAACGCAATGGCGTAACCCATTTCCCTTGATTTCATCATTTATAATTAATTATATTTTAATTCGTGAAGCTTAACGTTATAGAATTCACGAGGTGTTACAATTTCTTTTTCAAATATTTCTATTTCAAATATTTCTATTCAAATATTTCTATTCAAATATTTATGTTCAAATATTTCTTTTTCAAAACTGGAATGAGGCCCAATCAATTACCATATAATGTTAATTATATGGATTTTCTACAACACATGTATAAAATAACAACGATAAGTAATCAACCATCATCCAGAGTGCACCACACAACTGCATAAGCATTAAATATAAATAATTAACGCTTACACAGTCTGTCGACCAATCGATCGACATACAACTAAACAATCGGGATTAGTGTACGTCAAATATCATCCCAATACCCGTGTGGGGTTTCAAATCAACAAACACAGATTTTATTTGTGCAGTCGGGCGATGTGTAAAATTTATCGTCCCAATCAATATCAGTCAGATGTGTGTACATAAACAAATCGTCCTATTTGTTTATATTTATTTATTCACATTCACGTTAAAAATTATATTTTCAACTATAAAATATTTTAAACTACATAAATATTTTATTTCATTTCACATCACATCACACAATCAACTACACATCAAAATCAAACAAATAAGCATACAAGCCGTCCATGGTCTGTGGACAACGGGTGTCGGGTGCTACTAAACACCGTCTGCATCCTATATATATTTCAAACTAGAAATAAAAATAAAAGTGAGGAGTTCTCACAGAGGGTTCCACTCCGTCGTGCTTTGCTTTTGAACTGCTGAACCGTCTGGATCTGTTTGAAATTCCAATGTAGTCCTTTTTACGTTGTTCACAATAAAAATTATATTTTTTTTTCAACGCTATAGAGATAAAAATCACATTTTATGTTATCACTTTTGTATAAAGATCTCACCTTTATATATTAATAAAAATCTTATCTTTTTGTTGTTATTCGTACGATAAAAATTATATTTTTAACAAAAACTATATTTTTATATTGCTTTCAAACAAATAGAAACCACATTTCTAATTCGCTTCACATATAAAAATCCTATTTTTATCGAAGTAAAAATCATAATTTTACTTCTCTAGTATATATATAAAAATCCAAACTTCCTCAAATAAAAATTCTATTTTTACTTCGCCTTTCTTATTAATAAAAATCACATTTTTATTACTTTACTATACAGATAAAAATCGCATTTCTATACCACTTCTCATATAATAAAAATCATATCTTCATGGCGAAGCCTATATTATAAAAATTAAATCTTTTTAATGAACAAAATCAAATCCTTTCGATTTCAAAAATCACTTCTTTTTCTATGGCTAAAAATCACCACTTATATAATTTAAAACCCTAACCTATATAATTAAAAATCACCACTTATGTATTAAAAATTCGATTTTTTTATTAAATGAAAATAAGGAAAAACTTACAACGTTTTTTTCTAAGAGGGAGGGGCGGATGCTGCAGCGTTGATCGGAGGTGGAGGGCTGAAGGGGCGAGGTGGGTTAAAGGACGTAAGCTCGACATGGGGGGGGGGGATTCCGTTCGATTTGAGGATGGGTTCGCGGTTCTTCGATGGAGGGGCGCGTCGGTTCAGTTTAGAAGAGGGGGGGGGGGGAGGAGGGGAGAGAAGGTGGATGGCCGGAGGGCTCGCGGCGGCAGCGTGGAGGAGGGAGCAGCTCGACGACGTGGTGGCTAGGGCATGAGCGACTTCGATTTTTTTTTTCTAAACTGAAAACTGACGGGGCAGAAAGGAGAAAAGGAGGAGGTTAAGTGTTTTATAATTTAATTAATATTATATTTAATTCTCCAATAGTTGACTTTTTATTTCGACCTCAAAATCGAACCCACTGACTGTCGTCCATAGCTAATTACCCCCATTCCGAACACAATGGGATATGTATCGTAAGCTGATTTGATCGTTTCGATCAGTTTTCGTCAAAATCAACATATAACTCTATATATTGAATTTGAACGCGCATTTCAATTTGCTGGGGTCACATACTAACTCGTAAAATTCCAGAAAAATATTTTCTAGCTTCGTATTGACGATACGGTCCTAACAAAACTAATTTCGTCAAATTCTGAGGCCGTTTGAAAAATGGCCATTTTTTAGTCGATTAAAATCAACTGAAACTGGTCAAATGCATTTTCTTTTGCCACGCTCACATATTGATTCGAAAAATTATGAATTTTGAAACCTAGCAATAATTTGACATCCCGGATCCAACCAAAAGTGGTTTCGTCGAAAACCGAGGTCGTTTGCAAAATTTCCATTTTTTAAGGGCCCGAATTCCATAGCGACTATTCTGAATTTTCATCTGGGCATAACTTTTGATTACCGCTATGAAATTTCGATTCCCCGGATTCGTCGGAAAGATATTCTCAATTAGATTCAAATATTTTTGGTTTCACTAAAATCCGGTTTATTTTGAACCTGGTACATTCATTTGAAATTTGAAATCAAATTATCGAACTACCGCGCCATTTTCAATTCATTTTATATATATAAATAAATATTTATATTCTAACGACGACGTATATAAATATATCCGTTCTAATTCTATTCAAAATAAATTTCTCGTCGTTTTTATTTAAAATAATTCATTTTAAATATTCAAAATTCGCTAAAATCGCCAAAATAAATTTTTTAAATTGGCTCGGATTTCCGGGTTATTACACATAACTTCTCTTTTTTTAGCTCGGGACTATCTAGCACACATATTCGCCCTTGCAGTCTAAGGGTCCCCTTGCTGTCTAATTGGAAGCTTGAGGCCTCGCCTTTTCGAACTCGCTCGCAAAGCATCTGAATAAACTTATCATTCTTCTGATGAGTAGAAATTTTATCGATCAGTGTATGGGTAATGATGAGATTGGCGATGATAAGATTGATGCAGTCCGCATTCTTCCTGCTGAGTGCATCGACTACAACATTAGCTTTCCCTGGAGTATAGGATATCCAGGTCATAGGCTGCAAGAAATTCAACACAACGTTGCTGCCTCAAATTCAAATATCTTTGGGTAAATAGATGCTTCAAGGATTTGTGATGCGTATACAGTTCGAACTTCTCACCTAAGAGATAATGCCTTCATATCTTTAGAGCAAATACGATGGCCATTAGCTCAAAATCCTGAGTGGCATAATTCTTCTCATGCGGTTTCAACTGACGGCTAGCATATGCAACTACTTTGTCCCTTTGCATTAGCACCGCACCAATACCTTAAACAGATAGAAGGATAACATGTTAAAATGAGATTTATCATTTTAAAAATGTCATCTCTAACATGTTGGTTTATATAAAAAGAATAACCTTCTCTAGAAGCATCTGTCCAGACTTTCAAATCCTGATTGCCATCAATAATGGTCAACACAGGAGCAGTGGTCAACCTCCTTTTTAGCTCTTAGAAAGCTGCCTTACATTCAGGTGTCCAGATAAACTTTGTATGCTTCTTAGTTAGCTTCGTCAATGGACAAGATAGCCTCGAAAAATCTTTGATGAATTTACGATAATACCCAGCCAGTCCTAAGAAACTTCTGACTTCCAATCTTGGATGGCTGAGATCTTCCTGGATCTATTGAAATGCCTTCCTTTGATACAACATGGCCGAGGAATTTCACCTCTTCTTGCCAGAATATGCATTTGGAGAATTTGGCTTTCAACACATTTCTTCGCAAAATTTCCAAGACATCTTTCAGATGCTTTTCGTGCTCAGCAGTGGTTTTAGAAAAGATTAGGATGTCATCGATGAACACCAGCACGAATTTATTTAAAACATCTCAGAATACTCTATTCATTAGATCTACAAAGTATGCTGGAGCATTACATAGACCGAAGGGCATTACTAGCCATTCATAAAATATGTCTGGACCTCTGAAAGCAGACAAAGGAACACACTCGTCTGCGATGCGCAGTTGATGGAAACCTGTAGCTAGATCCATCCTAGAGAATACCTGTGCTCCATGCAAGCAGTCCAGCAGGTCATCAATATGTGGCAGCGGATATTTATTTTTCAGTGTTTGTTTATTGAGGTCGCGGTAGTCCACACACAATAAGAGGGTACCGTCTGACTTTGGGACAAATACCACTGCTGCACCCCATTCTGAGAAGCTAGGTCTAATCAGACCCTTCTACAAAAGCTGCTTAGTTTGATTGCTCAACTCCTCTTTTTCCTTTGGCAACATTCTTCGAATAGGATGCACGACTGGCCTTGCATTCGGAGCTAAGTCAATTATAAAGTTGATTTCTCTAAGTGGAGGTAAGCTATCAACTTCGTTAAACACATCAGCATAATGTTTGACAACAGGAATATCCTCAATAGAAGTGGGAGTGACTTCTAGAGAAGACCAGAATTATTTTCTGTCAGTAGCTGAGCCGTGGCATGGTATAGTAATATTTCCAAGCTTAGTTTTAACTTTGATGATTCTTTTACCACATACTAACTCAGCCTCATACTTTGTTAGCCAATCCATTCCCAGTATGATATCATAACCGGAGAAATTCATGACGATCAGATTAAAAGGAAACTGGTAGCGAGAATAGGAAATAGGCACTTTACAGTATTGATCGAGAATAAGAGAACCTCCTATCGGACTATGGGCTCTAATCAATTCTTTAAGTTTTCTTGGTTTCAATTTTAACTTTTTAATTGTGTCACTAGAGATAAAACTTTGTGATGCACCAGTGTCAAATAATGCTATAATAAGGATGTCTTTAATATTAGGAATACCTCCTAAAACATCGGGTTTACCTGCTCCTTCGGACGAAGCTGGTGCAGCCGCTCCCTCATAGACATGTGCCACTTGAGAACTCTTCAGCAATGGGCAGTTGGGCTTGACATGCCCTTTCTGGTGACAATTGTAGCACTCCTTCTTACCCTGAGAACTCTGGCCATGATTATGAATAGGTCTAGACTCATTCTTCTTAGCCCTTTTCGGAGCTCTACACTCGTATTCAAAGTGTCCAACCGTGTTGCAATTATAGCATTTCACCTTGGTCCTGTCTCTCTTCTTTCCTTGAGGCTTGGCGGCCGAAGAGTTGTTCGCCTCAGGTTTCCTGTCAGTTTGCTCCTTCTTGTTGTTATTCTGATTTTTCGCCCGATCTTGTTGTGCAGCCTGGTCATTCTACTCATTGCGAAAAGCCATCTCAATTACTTCATTAAATGGGAGTTTGATGTGGGCCGTGACTCTGTCCAGGTACTTCTTAGAAATGCCCTTAATGAATCTTTTATTTTTCTGGACTGGATCTTGAATCAACTCTGGAGCGTAGCGTGAAAGTTCCTCGAACTTCCGCACATATTCTGAGATAGTTATTCCTCCCTGCTGGAAATTTGCAAATTGATCATCAAGCCTCTCTACTTCCTGTCGAGGGATATACTTGTCGTTGAAGAGCTTTTTGAATCTAGCCCAAGACATGTTGGCCACATCATTGCCAATTTTGACTGTATCCCACCAATGTTCAGCTTAGTCCTTCAATAGCCATGTTGCCATAAAGCGCTTGCGTTGATCCTCCAATTCCAAGCCTTCAAAGATTTTCTCGCTGTCCTTTAACCATTTCCGTGCCTCAACAACCGCCTCTCGCCCAGTAAAGGATACTCCCCCTAAGTTTCTGAACTTCTTGGACATTCTCCCCAAGTCAAATGCTGTGGGGGAGGAGGGGGTGGTGCTACGACCTCGAGAGTGGGCTGCTCCCAAATAATAGGTGTCTCCTCTCTGACTGGCCCTCTGGATCCACCTCGGGCTCCACCTCTGCCTCAGTTTCTTGCTCTAGTGCTCATTTTAAATTAGTCTGTAACATTAAGGAAAGAGTCAGACCAACAGAAATGATAATTTTTAAGGAAAGGTAAAGGTAGGAACAAATGGAAAGATGATGATGTAATGACTGATTAATATGTGCTATTCTGCTATGCTCATTCTAGGATATTACTAATCCTATCTCTACTGAGCTACTCGCCTTAGAATTATACTGATTCTATCTAGACGAATTGTTCTAAATATGCCATACTCCGAAGCTAAGGTTAACCTTTAGCTCTGATACCAACTGTGATAACCTCCAAACTTCCATGGAACGAAAGCAAGGATAATCATTTGGAATATAACATATTTACAACAAAAACAGATCTCAGATAATATCATAACACATAAATCATTGCAGCGGAAATAAAATGTCATCAACATCATAATATCTAATACATCAGAGTACGCAGTACAGGATACACTTAGCAAATAGAAAAGTCTCAACAGAAAGGAAATAAGTTTCAAACTCCATCAAATTACATCATACATAAAAGATGTCTAATGTCTCAAAAGCAGAAATAGAGATAAAAGAAAAGGTCTTCGTCTTCCTACCCAAAGCAGTCTCCAATTCAGAGTGTATCCAAACATAACCTGTTACTTGGCTGCCTGTGTGGAAAAGAGGGCACCCGAATTTGCAAAGTGAAACAAACTACGAGTCAGTCATGGGGCTGGTATGAGAAATCTTTCTTAACTAACAATATGGAAAATCACAGGACCACGCCGCTAACGCGGAACGGGTTTATTCCATGGGACTTCCAGTGCATAATTTAAATAAATTTCTATACAAAACAACGTAATGCTTTTTGAAAAAAAAAGAAATCATTATTAGACTCAAGTCCCATCACATAATGCAATGCAAACCGGAGGATGGAGTTTTACATTATAATGATCAAATATGACTTGATATGTATAAAATAATATTTTAATATTATTATTAGTGTCTAATCAGTTTTTAGAAAATATCTCAAAGTAAATGTATCAATCATAGACGACATAGTACCCCATCCTACTATGTCGCCGTATATAGGTTTACAATCAAAACCGTAATGTCGTATTAGAGATTTGGTTTCCATCATGAATTGAGGCTAGGAATCGTCCTCTCCGATTCGAGACACTCTAGCAAATGTCTCAGGATTCTCGGCAGTGAACCTTGGATGCGGTAGGGTCGGCCCACACATACGTTAGTGGATTAGTTATGCCTGAACACACGCTTCTCGGTTCTTTTGAACCTCTAATATGACCACTAACAACCTATAAAACCCGAGGTACCTTATAATCCATCATCCACATAAGTAAAAATGTCAGGGCTGGTAAGTCACTGCCACCACTTCTAGCTAGAAAGAAACGTTTGCATTCTCTACGGTCCTGATCCCCTTTTTGACTCATACCGGGGTGTGAGGCTCGCGAAGTCATGCTATACACAAAGCTACGCCTAAACAGGCTATGCTTTGATCATCAACCATAAGGCCTGCTTTTCAACAAAAGCCTTAATCATTTGCATCTTGGCGTGCCACATTGACAGTTCACGCCATGCGATCAACAACTATCCATATATACCCTCTGAGGGTGTTAAGCAAGAGAACAAATTCTCCGCCACCAAACGGGTACACATTAGATAGAAATCGATTTAATTTACATGGAATGAACTCCAACGTCAGACACGCATCCATTTACAAGTCCGTTTTGGGTCTGAACGAAACCAGAGTCACCTTATTACTCGTCCGTATGTCCAATACGGAAGAGAGATACTCGCTAATCCGGAAAATCAACAAGTACGTTCGGACAACTACCACTGTAACCCTTTCAATGCAGCAACTCCTATCAAAGGCATCAGTATTCGTCCATTCGATGTGAAGGTTACCGGTCTTCAATCACCGTCTTCTATATGTTCGATTTAAATCGTCGTATAATTATTTGAAATGAGTTGAACTCAGTCTTTTCAAATAATTTTTCAAATAATTATCATTTTATATCATTAATATCTATTTATAATGATTTATCGCTATTTTTATTTATTTAAAATAGCTTAATTATAATTAAATGACGCTTCGAGTCGATGTGCGTCCCTGACGCTATTTTACCACATTTTGATTTACACATATCTTGAAATCTAACCGTTGGATTTTGACGAAATTTATATTGTTGGAAAGATCTTCCCAAATCGGTCCTAACGGTTCCAGTTTTAGGAAAATCCGACGGTCGGATCTTTCGGTATACTCATTTAAAGTTACGATTGCCGAAACGCGAACTACCGCACGCGATTCGTTTAATTTATAATTTATATTTATATATATAAAAATTATATATCGTTGGCGATTTCAACTACTTTCAATCAATACATCTAAAATGTAACTTTAAAATCTAGTATTTTTATCGCATCTAAATGACGATAAAAATGTAATTTTTAATTCTATCATTTTTATTACATCTAAAATGACATTAAAATGTAACATTTAATTCTATCCTTTTTATTGCCTTTAAAATGACAATAAAAATATGACGTGAATTTCTATTCTTTTTTATCGCATCTAAAATGACGATAAAAATGTAACATTAATTTCTTTTCTTTTTATCGCATCTAAAATGACGATAAAAATGTAACATTAATTTCTATTTTTTTTATCGCATCTAAAATGACGATAAAAATGTAACATTAATTTCTATTCTTTTTATTTGAACAACTTTGACGCTAAAAATATGTTCTTGTTATCTAAAAAGAAAATGTCCACAAACTATGTCCTTTTTATCTAAAAGGAAAATGTCAACCAAGTATGTCCCTTTTATCTAAAAGAAAAATGATAACAATATGTGTTCTTCTAATCTAAAAAGAAAATGGCAACTAAATGTATTCTTTTTAACTTAAAAGAAGATGACAACTAAATGTGTTCTTTTAATTAAAAAAAAGAAAATGATATCTAAAATGTATTCTTTTTAACAAAAAAGAAGATGACAACTAAATGTGTTCTTTTTAACTAAAAAGAAAATGATAACTAAATGTGTTCTTTTAATCTAAAAAGGAAATGGCAACTAAATGTACTCTTTTTAACTAAAAAGAAAATGATAACTAAATGTCCATTAAAATGTCCCTTTTTATCTAATCTTTTATTTACATCTAAATTGTAAATAAAAAATGTAACCTTACTAATTCATGTTTTTATTTACAAGTGAAATGCAAATAAAAATGTACTTTCTAAATCTATGTTTTTATTTACAAGTAAAATGCAAATAAAAATGTACTTTTCTAATTCAATGTTTTTATTTACAAGTAAAATGCAAATAAAAATATACTCTTCTAATTCATGTTTTTATTTACATGTGAAAAGCAAATAAGAATGTACTTTCCCTAATTCATGTTTTTATTTACATGTGAAATGCAAATAAAAATGCACTTTCCCTAATTCATGTTTTTATTTACATGTGAAATGCAAATAAAAATGTATTTCTCTAATTCATGTTTTTATTTACATGTGAAATGCAAATAAAAATGTACTTCTCTAATTCATGTTTTTATCTACATGTAAAGTGCAAATAAAAATGTACTTTTCTAATTCATGTTTTTATCTACATGTAAAATGCAAATAAAAATGTACTTTTTTAAATTTATTCTTTTATTTACATTTAGAATGTAAATATAAATGTAACTTTTATTTCTATGTTTTTATTTACATCTAAAATGTAAATAAAAATATAACTTTTATTTCTATGATATTTTCTTTCAATAATGATCATCTTTGCAAATTCTTTTTGCATAAAAATGTAACTTTTATTTGCAACATATTACCATTTTCTACTATGACAATTTTGCAAATTCTATTCGTACAAAATAAAAGTGTAATTTTCATTTGTAATATGATATCATTTTCTACTATGACAATTTTGCAAATTCTATTCATACAAAATAAAAGTGTAATTTTCATTTGTAACATGATATCATTTTCTACTATGACAATTTTGCAAATTCTATTCATACAAAATAAAAGTGTAATTTTCATTTGTAACATGATATCATTTTCTACTAGAACAATTTTGCAAATTCTATTCATACAAAATAAAAGTGTAATTTTTATTCTATATTCATAATCCAAAATAAAGATGAATTCTTTATTCTAAATTTCAATTCCAAGTCTATGTTATTCAATAAAAATTATATTTTCATGAATAAATCAAATCAATATTAATGTACAGATCTAAATAGAAGGATTTTAACCCATATCTATAGATCTGAAATATAATATGATTTCAGATCTAAATTTAATCACAAAACAGAAATTGAACAAAACGAAATTACATAGTAGATCCTAAGCAAATCATGACAAATAAATATGCCATCACAACAAATCACTAAATTCTAGATACAAGCATCGCGGATCTGAATTATAATCGTACAGATAAGAATTTAAATAACAATAAAAATAATTAAATTTTGATTATTAAATAAATCAGAATTCTCACCTTAGTTTGAAACGGATCTAAAATTCTAACAAGTTCAGAATATGTTCTAGTCAGTTCTGAAGCGTAGATCTCTGTCTCATGATCTTGTCGGATTTGAAATCGTTCAGTTTCGAGATCGTGTGGATTAGATATGATTTGTATGTAACTAAAATTTTAAAATAAATTATTAAAAGAATAAAAAGGGAATATACCCTTATCTTCCTCCACAATGAATCGGCCGTGAGCAAACCCAATTAGTTCAATTTTAGGTTTTGATTTTGCTTCTGATACGTTGCTCGAGGCAAGGATCGGATGGCACCACGTTTAGCACCTGGGGAGGCGCACTAACGCTGGTGAAGGGGGCAACCTCGGCGGCGGCTCGGGGCTGGATTCATGGCCGACGCGGGTCCACTTATCGGCCTTGGTCCTCTCTGGATACTCCACGAAATGGTCCAAACTTGGTATGGATGGAAAGCTTGTTTAATTCTCTACAAATAACTCCAAAGAAGGGTGGAGTTTTGTTGAAAGGATTTCAAAGATTAGTGGAAGAAGGTAGGAACATTCTCGGCCGTTGGTTAAAGGGGCGACGACTGCGTATGATAGTATTATGGTTTTGAAATGTATTTTACTATTATTTATAATATTTTAATGTTAATTTTACAAATAAACCCATACGTTCTAAACAACTCCGATTTCAGTCCAATCAGAGTTGATCCTACCCAATAGCCACCGTTCCGGATTCAATGGGCTAGGTCCCGTCAGCCCAAACGACTGTCTGTAGGCTGTTTTCTTTAGTTTAATATTTAAATCATTTATTTAATTAATACGATCGTATATTTAAATTCACCGGGGCCACATACGGACTCTAAAAATTACAGAAATACATTTGGCTTTGTTATGATGATACGGTCCTAACAAAATTAATTTCATCAAATTTCGAGACCGTTTGAAAAATGTCTATTTTCAAGTCGATCAAATTTGACTGAAATGAACAAAACACAGTTTCCTTTGCCACGCTCACATACTAATTCGAAAAATTCTGGAAAATTAAACTTAACAATAATTTGACATTCCGGTTCCAACAAAAGTGGTTTCATTGGAAACGGAGGTCGTTTGTAAAATGACTATTTTTAATTGTTTTAATATTATTTAGAAATGAAAATTTTAAATTCTGGCACATTTTCTAACCAAATTATTTAAAATAAATTTTTTAAATTGGTTTTGATTTTCCGGGTTGTTACACATTGGGTTTAAGAACAGTATTATTAAAGATACCATTCACGACAAACCCAAAATTTCATTTCATTATTAATCGGGTTAAAGAACAAGTGTTACTTAAAACACCATTCACGGTAAACCCAAAAACCAATTTCAATTTAATTCCAATTAAATTTTAATTAATAGGTAAACTTTATTAAATCTAAATAAAAAGATTTATATCTTTTCTCAACTGGGTTTAAGAACAGTGTTAATGAAGACATCGTTCATAACAAACCCAAAATCCAATTTGATATTAAATACAAGGCTCTGAATAGAAAATATATCGGCTTATATTCAATATCAAATTCTGAAACCGACAAATATCGTATTGGGAATAACGATATATACATCTTCCAAATTTTAAAACCATTTCAAATCCAATTTATTTATTTAAAAATATTGGATTTATAAATTCTAGTTCATAACTAGTTCATTTCGATAAAAATATAATTTTATCTTTTCAAATATGGAATTTTTCATCCCAATTCTTTCCAGATCATTTTTTTATGATTTTACACAAATTATTGATATTTTTAATAATTTTATCAAGGCCGTGCAGTTGATTTCCATAAACGGTCATTGAACTGCACTTACAACGACCTTTTCCAAATTTTATTTGGGCATAATTCCAAATCCAACCGTTAGATTTCTAATTTCTTGTATTCGTCAGAAAGCTCTTTTCGATACGAACCCAACGGTTCCGGTTTTAGGAGAATCCGATGGTCGGATCTCCCGTAATGTCCATTCAAAGTCAATGGTCGAAATTCGCGAACTGCCGCGGTGCGGCGCGTTCTATTCAGGCCATTATATATATATAATATATATATATATTATATATTTCGTCGATTTCCATTTAAAATGTGTTTTATAAATCGTTTTAAATTCGTTTTCAAAACGATTTCAACTTCATATTCAATTTCAAATCAAATTTGAATATTCCATGTCATTAATATATAAATGATAATATTTTCAAAACATTAGATTTTGAAATCACTTCCTTTTTTATATTCATTATAAAAATGAATAAAATTGATATAAATATCGTTCACGTCAAAAATGGCGTTAATCTAATCAACACGACTTTATATATTTAAATATTTTCGTGTCCATCCCAAATCGGACATCAAAATCATATTTTGATCCATTACTGAATATTATTTCAAAATATTTGTTATTTTAAAATATTCCTCAGCTCTGAATTGAAATCAGACACAGTCAATTACCATATAATATTATTTATATGGATTTCATGCAACCCATGTATATAACGACAATGATAAACAATCAACCATCATCCAGAGTGCATTCTACACCGCATAAGCATTAAATATAAATATTCAACGCTTACAACAGCCTGTCAATCAATCGATCGACATACTACTAAACAATTGGGATTAGTGTACGTCAAATATCATCCCAATACCCGTGTGGGGTTTCAATCAACAAACACTGAATATTATTTGTGCAGTTGGGCGATATGTAAAATATATCGTCCCAATCCATATCAGATAAATAAGTGTACATAAACAAACCATCCGGTTTGTAAATGAATATTTATTTTATTTCCTGATAATATATATATATATATATATTGTATCAATAATTTCATATATACATCAATACAACCAATTACAATCCCGATCACAATCCACACAAACAATACAATCAAACAAGTCGTCCATAGTCTGTGGACGACGGGTGTCAGGTGCTGCTAAACACCGTCTGCATCCTAGTATATATTTAACTAGAAGATAAATTTAAAGTGAGAAGTTCTCACCTTTGGGATGCACTCCTCCAGTTATTTTCTGAATTTCTAAACCATTCGGACTTCCCCGAAATTCCAACGCAACCCTTTTCACGCTGTTCATAGTAAAAATCACATTTTTAATATGATGTTTATACATTTAAAAATCACATTTTTAATACCGCTAAATATAATTAAAAATCAGTTTTTTAATGCGTTAAAAATCATATTTTTATTTTGCTAATATATATGTATATAAATCTAGATTTTTTTATAATGCTCCTTATAAAATAAAATCATATTTTTACATCGCTTCCATGTACATGAAGATCATATTTTTCTTGCACTACGTCGTATATAAAAATCCAATTTTTATAACACCACGATATGTATAAAGATCTCATCTTTGTATTCATAAAAATCTCATCTTTGCATTCTAAAAATCAAATCTTTTCTATACTACATTCCTTCATTTAAAAATTATATTTTTAAACCAATGTGAATTTATATTTAAATCTGAAAGTAAATTCAATGTTATTTATATTTTCTAAAATCAATTTTATTTACTTAAAAATTCAGTTTTTAAAACATGCCATTTATTTCAAAACTATATATGTAAAAATCATATTTTATTTACGTTATGTATATATAAAAATCCTATCTTTATATTGCTATTTTAAAAACAATGGTAATGATAATTTAAAAACAATGCTAATTATAATAATTTAAAACTGATTTTAAAACAATGTATTTATAATAATTTAAAACTTATTTTAAAACAATGTATTTATTTATTTTTTATATAAAAATTTCAGATTTAAACTATGTTAATTACTTTAACTAAATTAACCAAGAATAATTAATAAATAATTAGTTAAATTTTAATTACCTTTCTTCTACGTTTAACCGCCTGGAAGGAGACCGCACCCATCTTCAAAAGCTAGGGTTTATAATCGCACAAAAATCGAGGCGCTGAACCTCGATCAGGACCGATCACGATGTTGCCCTCCGCGTGCTCCACCTTCGCTTGAAAGAGGGGCCCACTCGCCGCCGTCTCTGCGCCGTGGTTGGCCAGCGAACGAAGCAGTTTTGGGGAGCCAGAACAGCCTCCATGGTGAACAAAAAATGATCCCCCTTGTATGAATGGAAAGAGCACGAGATGCTCTCTAATCTTTACTTTGGAAGGAGCTCGAAATAATGAGAAACGGTGGAGATCGGTTGCACCGATTTTGGAAGGACGAGGAGCATTCTTTTTGGCTGGAGGCGGAAAGAGGAAGGTTGACCAATGAATGAATTTGACTTAGGGTTCTAAATGTATATATATATTATAATTTTATTATTATTTAATTCGAAAATTAGTGTTTTTGCATACAAACTCAAAATCAAACCTAACGACTGTCGCCCTAGCCAAATACCCCTATTTCGGACACAATGGAATATGTTTCGTAGGCCAATTCAACTGTTACGATCAATTTTTATTTAAATTAAAATATAAATCAATGTATATTCAATTTAAACATACATTTTAATTTACCGGGGCCACATACTGACTCCTAAAATTCCAGAAAAATAAATCTAGCTATGTTTTGACAATACGGTCCTAACAAAACTAATTTCGTCAAATTTAGAGATCGTTTGAAAAATGGCCAATTTCTGGTCGATCCAATTCAATAGAAATTGACAAAACACGTTTTCTTTTGCTACGGTCACATATTAATTTCAAAAATTATGAAAACTGGAATCTAGCAATAACTTGACATCTCGGATCCAACAAAAGTAGTTTCGTCGAAAATGGAGTTTGTTTGCAAACTTTCCATTTTTAAGGGCTATATTTCCATGGCGACTATTTTGAATTTTCAACTGGGCATAAATTTTTATTCCCGCTATGAAATTTCAATTTTTCGGATTTGTTGGAAAGATATTTTCAAACAGATTCAAATATTTCTGGTTTCACTAAAATCCGGTTTATTTTGAATCCTGTACATTCAATTGAAATTTGAATTTGAAATTTCAAACTACCGCGCCATTTTCAATTCCTTTTATAATTAAAATAAATATTTATATTCTAAATTCGATTTAAATAAATATATACGTTCTGATTCTATTCAAAATAAATTTATAGTCGTTATTATTTAAAATAAATCATTTTAAATATTCAAAATTCACTAAAATGCCAAAATAAAATTTTTAAATTGGTTCTGATTTTCCGGGTTGTTACAATCTCCCCCACTTAAAATCTTTTCGTCCTCGAAAAGGAACGAAGCTGAAAGTTGTTTAACTAACCAACTCAACTTTCATTCTGGCTTTCATTCTTCAACTTTTCAGTTTCTAAGAATTTTCTAATTTTCCAAATTTTTTGCTAACACCCTAAATTTTTGAAAAATTTCGCCTTAACCTTCTTTGTACGGGGAACATCGGGAAAATCCCCAAACCACGACACAGACCCTCTCATCTCAAAAAGAAAAAGAAAGAGCCAAGCGACTAGCCAATCGGCTCATAAAATCATCCAAACCCAATAAATTAGTAAACATGTACCTATTTTTCGGGCATACAATTTTATTCCTCTGCTTAGCTTCCCTGCTATGACCTGTTCAATGTGTATATATGTATATGCATGCAATCTCAAACAATTGTCAAGTCAGTTCAATATTTGATTCAATTTGGCTAAATTGGCCTTACCCTTTTTCCTATTGGTTTTATTAGTCCAATATTTTAATTAGTCAACCAAATAATCAAACCACACAACCAGCAATCAATTTGTTGATTAAAGTTTCAAACACATAGCTTTAATACATAGTCAAAAATCATATATTTGATGCCAAATCACAATAATAAACCCTATCTAGTTTTGGTTCTCAAACCATTCAATTGGAAATATATAGACATCCCACTTTCGAAACTCGAACACAACACTGATGATGGGTACTGTTAGATCCAAAATTGGCTCTAACACCCAAACTAATAATAATTCTATTGAAATGAAATCAAAAACGACGAAAACTCACAATTTATAGTGGTTCGGCGTTAAATAGCCTACGTCCACTTTCTTCTCTTTGGATTGATGTCTTGAATGCGAGTACAACAACGATTTTCACTCAATTCTCACTTATCTAATACATTGATTCACTCAATTTCCTTCACAATATGATTCAAAAGATGATTGTAATCTAAATAAGTTGATGAAATTCGGATAGTAAAGGAGTTTGAGTTCTGAAAATGCCAAAAGATCCTTCCAAATGTCTCTTGATGGTGTATTTATAGGTGAAAAACGCTCCTGGGATGGCTCCGGTTCGCCTCCACGTGGCCTCCAATCCATCACTTGCGGGTTCGGATACCACAAGATGGTGCCAACACATTGAGTTAGTGGATGAACGTGGGAACGTGGCCTTATAACCGCTCCGAACTTTAAGGGAACGTGGATGTGATAGTTGCAGTTCTGAGTGCATGGGTTCAGATCGGCTGTATAAGAGAGAATGGGATCGGATCAACTCATTCCGAACCGATCCGATCTTGGCGAGGCTTCTCTTCTTTCCGTTCCACTCTGTTCTGACTTGGCAATGAAAATACGATCCGGTCCGGCTTGTTCTAGGAATAAGTATTCTTCAATATTTGATATCTTAACTTTGTGTAGCCTAACTCGCAAAGTAGGCTAACATTTTGCCCCCTCAAAGGACGCTTCTATTGAAGATGGAGCATACTTTGACGTTATCTGTCCATCAGTTTCTGAACTTGAACTGTTGAATAGTCGCTTCCATTCGTTTGTAAGGAAGTGTTGCTTCATAAAGTCATGTCTCTTGTTGCTTATATATACACCATAAAACGTATGAAATACTGTAACACCCCACCTCCGTTAAGGTCACTCACAAAGGGAATGCCTTAACTTTGGTGGAGCATTTTAGTAAACATAACAGAAACTTACAAGACAGATAAAACAGTACTTGAAAGATTTATAACTTTATTACAACAGAAACCGAAATAAGCTTGGTTACATCCTTTCAAATCACAATATCAGAATTCAAGTACAAAATATCAGTCTTGTACAAAAGCCTTCAGAATGCATAGTTTAAAATCATAATCCCCACAGAAGAAGACAAGCCATACTTTAAGCACTTCAAGCGGAAGAAATCTGGATCAAGCTAGAGTACTCCCTTCTACAAAACCTGGGGGGGGGGGGGGGAGGGGGGAAACGGAAGAAAGGAGGTGAAACAACAAGGGTCAGACAAAAAGTCTGGCAAGTCCAGTGATTTTCAGTTATGAACAGATAATAATAACATGACATGAAAATAAAACTGGATGAGAGATAACAGTAACAGGTGTAGCGGATATTACAGAAGAACGGAATGACATAAGCTATTTCTTTACACTTCTCTGCACTAATACTAGTATAACAGAATTAGGTGTCACCCTAATGTCTAAACTGAAACAGAAACGGGTACAGAATAATTTCCACAGAAGAGAGCGCTAGTAATGGGCCTTTACCACCCGAACAGAAACAGACAGAAGCATAAACAGATTAATCCCTACGGAAACAGAATGTAGAATTAGGTGTACACTAGTAATGGGCCTTTACCACCCCAACAGATGGTACCACGCAGAAACAGACAGGTGTTACCACCCAACAGAAACATACGGTACCAACAGAAACAGACAGAACTAAGTGTACCCTAAAACCCTACCCCAAGCGATCGACTCCCTAATACATAAATACCCTGTGTCGGCCCCACAGTAGGGTGTATTACTCCCTAAAGTGACAACCAATTGGCACAGACCTATTTACAGATGTCACGGCGTCTTACATCCTCAGAGGCAGACCGGGATCCATGCACGCACATGACCCGGTTGGAACGCACCATCAACACCCTCGCCATTATCAGAATGAACCGCTTATAATTAGTTCAGTAAGCGTGCCCGGGCCCTACCTACTATTGGGTCAAAGTTTTGATACCAGAAAGGGTTACTGACTAATATGGGTCCCAAACAACAGATGACACAAGTAAATTCCCTCCTAACCTTGTGTCCCCAGACTAATAGATTTCAGATTAACTTGTTTACATGTTCAGACATACAGAGATCAGATTTACTAGTTCACAGATCAGAAAATCAAATCAACAAGTTTTCAGACTAACGGATCAGATGTACAAATTTAACAGAATTTCAGATTTGTCTAACTTTGTATTGGGCCTACAGATTCATGAACGGGTTTAATATATATATTAGTCCAGTTGGTTTAACCCTATCCACCCAACACGTTTTGGACATCATTTTTATCTCAGATTTGCATTAATTAATTATTAATGCACAAACCTCTCACATTAGGTCGCTAGCTTGTGGCCGCTGGATGGGCCGGGCGGTTCCGGGCAGACTTCTGCCATAAGCCAGACCTAACCTCGTGTCTAAGCATATTATGACTAACTTCTCACATTAGAACCTATTGTTTGCGGCCACTGGATGTGCCGGGCGGTTCCGGGCAGGATTACGCCGCAAACTCATTCTAACCTCGAGTTATCCATGTTTATCTTTGCGGCCAATTAATTAATAATTTACCATTTATGCCCACGCCTAATATACATGTCAATTATTCATAGCTAATTCAGATTATGTCAATAACAGACTAAATATATCAACTCAACAGATATAGCAGACAACAGATTTCGCAGATTAGGCGACTTGACGGATTCGGCAGATTAAGCAATTTAGCAGATTTAGCATATAACAGATTAGGCATTTTTAACAGACTTAGCAGATGACAGATTTGGCAGATGAACAGATCTAGTAGATTAGGCAATATAGCAGAACTAGCAGATTAAGCAATATAACAGAACTAGCAGATTAGGCAATATAACAGAACTAGCAGATTAGGCAATATAACAGAACTAGCAGATTAGGCAATATAACCGAACTAGCAGATTAGGCAATATAACAGATTGAATCATTCCTTAAAGTTTCATAAACATATGCTGCCTAAATAGTTGTCATGATTCACAATATGGTCATATACCCCACGTATGCATTGAATTTACATGGCACGGATTATGGTCATTATTTACCATATAACACATGTCCCAAAATCTAGTTAAACTTGCCTAGTACAAAAGATTCACATACAAATTATACCAAATATAGCCATTGATTTCAATGCATGTCATATATTCAAAAATTTCCCACTTAGGTGTTATTCACATTTAATAGTTATCAAATCTTAATATAGACCTTCACACCTAAGTCATATTTTCTTTTTATCCCAAATCATGAATTGTTATATAAACAATATGCCAAACAATCTAGAACTTTAAATTATAATAGATCTTTAATTTAGAAATATGCGTTATGTCCAAAGTCTCAAGTCACATGTTAACATACAATGGTTCCTCTTCTTCCAATTCACAGAATATGCATAGATCTAAGTCCAGTTTACAACATGTGTCCTTTTAGTTACCGATTAGCCATGTCCAATTATGCCATATTCATTATTTGTCCCAAACATTTTAGCATTCGTGCGTTAATCTCTTATGAGATTTGCGTAGGCTCGTAGTAGCCTGGCTATAGAACAGAAAGAAGAAGAGATACAGAATAAAATAGATCAGAACAGAACATACACAATCTCAAATTCAGATTTACAATCATGTCACAATTATGATTAAAGTTTATATCGGAAAATAACTGCACTTGCCTTGATTGGATTCTAAAAGAAAGATAGTTGTAGCGACGTTAGTTGATCTTCTTTAACCGTTGTTGAAGTTTCAAGCTTGAATTGAGTTGCTTAGGTTGATGTTGATTAGCTTCTAGTTTTGATTCCAGCAGAGTAGCGACGCCATTTTTATTTTTATTTAGAACAGAGGTAGAGTAGAAGCAGAATAGAATTATGTGTAGAGAAGGCTAGGTTTGGGGCTGTTTAAATAGGTTTAGGCAGACGAATCTAGGCAGAAAACGAGACCAGATACATAAGAATGCACCCAGGCAAAAAACCAGGTTCGGGGACCAGGTCGACCCCCAAGTCGACTGCCCAGTCGACCTGGTCGGGGGGGGGGGGGGGGGTCGACTGCCCAGTCGACTCCCCAGTCGACCTGGGTACTGGGCGGGAAATTTCCCTCCCAGTCTGTTCTGGGTTTTGAATTCGAAATTTGAATTCGAATTCGAGCTGTTTTGAACTCTGAAAATTCCTGAAACTTTGGAGGGCCATAACTTGGTCATACGGACTCCGATTCTCGCAAACTCGGACTCGTTTTCAAGCAGAATTTCGAGACGAACGCAATGGCGCAACCCACTTTCCCTGATTCTTATTTTATATTTTAATTACACTTAGATTTGTAATTCTTAAGTTCACAGAAAATACGGGGTGTTACATTCTCTCCTCCTTAAAGGATTTCGTCCCCGAAATCTTCAAGTTAAGAAGAATGTGTCCTACCATCCAACATCCATCTACTCAATCATCAATCACTGGCGTCCATTGTCCTTAGAAACTTCTAATGTTGTATGAACATATGCAAAAGTGTGTGTATATGTTCCTTATCTAATGCAAAGATCAGGCGGTCCACTGATTCAGTTGACCTCCTTAGTGCGAATTATGCCAGTGCCATGAGTCCAACATGTATGCAATTTTTCTACTCGATACATATCATTTCTATATGAGTGCACAACCATTCAGTCATATGCAACATCCATGTGCTGAGTCAATCATTTTGCATCCACAAAAATTGAAAATGCTCACACATCCATATGCAGTATGAGAGTGTTTTCGAGCCGATCTAGTGCCTAGTGTGTGTATATGCATCCACGAGCAACCACTAGCAACCACTTGCATCCACTTGCAACCATCAAACATAACATGTCTCAAACACATGTTTACATCCATTAGTTTCTACCTAAAGTTCGAAGATTCGATCGATAGGATACAATCGAATGATGGAAGCGAGTACAGATAAAACAAAAACTTGGTTCCCATTAGACATGGGTCCTAAGTATCGGCCCCGAAGACCGAAACCAACATCAAATTGACACCCAGAGGATTACCCTCTTTAGATAATGTCAAAACTGGAAATCTTAACCTTATCGGGAATATTCAGATATTTACAGATTACTGGTACAGATCAGGTTACCGAACTAAGCATGATAAAACCCAGAATGTATGCGTCCTACTTGACGCCTAACACAGATATCTCTCAAACCCCAATCTATCACAAACAGATTAGTCATAACCCTTATGGGTTTGAGTCTACAGCAGAATCAGAAACAATACTAGTATTAAAGTGCAGAGTATCGATTATAGAATCAAAATGCCAGAATCAGAAAGAGTTTTAACTCAACAATCAGATAAGAAACTTAAACCTTCTACTCAAATTTTCTTATTTCTATCCTTTCCATTCGCCTGTCCTCCATAAGTGGGTTCTGCCCTCTGTCCTTGCCCTCGTTTCTTCGGGCAGTCCCTAGTGAAGTGTCCCATCTCACCATAGTTGAAGCAAGTTCCCTTCCTTTTTCTGCAATCCTTGTTCAGATGAGTCAAGCTTCCACAAGTAAAGCACTTTTTCCCCTTCTTATCTTCAGACTTCTCATCCTTCTTTTGTGTTTCCTTTTTGGGCCCTGCTTTCTTATTCTGTGGTTCTTCCTTCTTTGTCTCTTTCTGGCCCTTGTCTTCCTCGTGCAGTAGTACCATGTCCACCAATTTCTCGTAAGTCGCTCCCATGGGTACATGGGTCATGGCTAGGTTGTGCAGTGGCTCGTTCTATCCTTTAACAAAGCGGAGAGCCTTTTTATGTCGAGTGTTGACTAAATCCAGTCCGAACCTAGCCAGTTGGTTAAACAGGTTGACGTATTCCTTGACCGTCATACTTCCTTGCTTAAGAGATAAGAACTTTTCCAGTTGTAGACTTCGTTCAGCTTGCGAGAGGAATTTTGTCTCAAACCTTGTTCTGAAATCCATCCATGTCTCAACCGGCCTCTCGGCGTTAGTGACTTCCCACCAATAGGAAGCTTCGTCTTTGAGCAACCATACCGCCAACTGTACCTTCTGCCTATCGTCCACCTCGAAGATAACGAACAGATCCTCAGTTTCTTTGAGACAGTTCCTCGCTTCTACGAATGATTCAGTTCCCTTGAAATCCTTTCCACCCATGGCCCTAAAATCTCTACAGATCTTTGAGAAAGAAATTGCACGAGGAGGGGGTGGAGGAGGGGGATCATTTGCTGGACCTGCGGCGGCGGTCCTAGCCTCAAGATATTGACGAAACCAACCGGGTACATGAACACCCTCTGGTATCTCAGATGCTTCAGACATGCTGAAACGAAAAAGGAAAGATTCAATTACAAAAAGGACTGAAGGAAAGGTATATGGCTCTTGGGGATTATGTTTTTCAAAATAAGCTTTATTTTTGAAAATACTTCCTTTCAAAACCTTTTTTTTAAAATAGTTTTCAAAAACTTTACCCAATCTGGTAACCTTCAGCTCTGATACCAAGTGTAACACCCCACCTCCGTTAAGGTCACTCACAAAGGGAATGCCTTAACTTTGGTGGAGCATTTTAGTAAACAGAACAGAAACTTACAAGACAAATAAAACAATACTTGAAAGATTTATAACTTTATTACAACAGAAACCGAAATAAGCTTGGTTACATCCTTTCAAATCACAATATCAGAATTCAAGTACAAAATATCGGTCTTGTACAAAAGCCTTCAGAATGCATAGTTTAAAATCATAATCCCCACAGAAGAAGACAAGCCATACTTTAAGCACTTCAAGCGGAAGAAATCTGGATCAAGCTAGAGTACTCCCTTCTACAAAACCTGGGGGGGGGGAACGGAAGAAAGGAGGCGAAACAACAAGGGTCAGACAAAAAGTCTGGCAAGTCCAGTGATTTTCAGTTATGAACAGATAATAATAACATGACATGAAAATAAAACTGGATGAGAGATAACAGTAACAGGTGTAGCGGATATTACAGAAGAACAGAATGACATAAGCTATTTCTTTACACTTCTCTGCACTAATACTAGTATAACAGAATTAGGTGTCACCCTAATGTCTAAACAGAAACGGGTACAGAATAATTTCCATAGAAGAGAGTGCTAGTAATGGGCCTTTACCACCCGAACAGAAACAGACAGAAGCAGAAACAGATTAATCCCTACGGAAACAGAATGTAGAATTAGGTGTACACTAGTAATGGGCCTTTACCACCCCAACAGATGGTACCACGCAGAAACAGACAGGTGTTACCACCCAACAGAAACAGACGGTACCAACAGAAACAGACATAACTAAGTGTACCCTAAAACCCTACCCCAAGCAATCGGCTCCCTAATACATAAATACCCTGTGTCGGCCCCACAGTAGGGTGTATCACTCCCTAAAGTGACAACCAATTGGCACAGACCTATTTACAGATGTCACGGCGTCTTACATCCTCAGAGGCAGACCGGGATCCATGCACGCACATGACCCGGTTGGAACGCACCATCAACACCCCTCGCCATTATCAGAATGAACCGCTTATAATTAGTTCAGTAAGCGTGCCCGGACCCTACCTACTGTTGGTTCAAAGTTTTGATACCAGAAAGGGTTACTGACTAATATGGGTCCCAAACAACAGATGACACAAGTAAATTCCCTCCTAACCTTGTGTCCCCAGACTAACAGATTTCAGATTAACTTGTTTACAAGTTCAGACATACAGAGATTAGATTTTCTAGTTCACAGATCAGAAAATCAAATCAACAAGTTTTCAGACTAACGGATCAGATGTACAGATTTAACAGAATTTCAGATTTGTCTAACTTTTTATTGGGCCTACAGATTCATGAACGAGTTTATTATATATATTAGTCCGGTTGGTTTAACCCTATCCACCCAACACGTTTTGGACATCATTTTTATCTCAGATTTGCATTAATTAATTATTAATGCACAGACCTCTCACATTAGGTCGCTAGCTTGTGGCCGCTGGATAGGCCGGGCGGTTCCGGGCAGACTTCTGCCACAAGCCAGACCTAACCTCGTGTCTAAGCATATTATGACTAACTTCTCACATTAGAACCTATTGTTTGCGGCCACTGGATGTGCCGGGCGGTTCCGGGAAGGGTTACGCCGCAAACTTATTCTAACCTCGAGTTAGCCATGTTTATCTTTGCGGCCAATTAATTAATAATTTACCATTTATGCCCACGCCTAATATACATGTCAATTATTCATAGCTAATTCAGATTATGTCAATAACAGACTAAATATATCAACTCAACAGATATAACAGATAACAGATTTCGCAGATTAGGCGACTTGATGGATTCAGTAGATTAAGCAATTTAGCAGATTTAGCATATAACAGATTAGGTATTTTTAGCAGACTTAGCAGATGACAGATTTGGCAGATGAACAGATCTAGCAGATTAGGCAATATAGCAGAACTAGCAGATTAAGCAATATAACAGAACTAGCAGATTAGGCAATATAACAGAACTAGCAGATTAGGCAATATAACAGAACTAGCAGATTAGGCAATATAACCGAACTAGCAGATTAGGCAATATAACAGATTGAATCATTCCTTAAAGTTTCATAAACATATGCTGCCTAAATAGTTGTCATGATTCACAATATGGTCATATACCCCACGTTTGCATTGAATTTACATGGCACGAATTATGGTCATTATTTACCATATAACACATGTCCCAAAATCTAGTTAAACTTGCCTAGTACAAAAGATTCACATACAAATTATACCAAATATAGCCATCGATTTCAATGCATGTCATATATTCAAAAATTTCCCACTTAGGTGTTATTCACATTTAATAGTTATCAAATCTTAACTTCACACCTAAGCCATATTCTCTTTTTATCCCAAATCATGAATTGTTATATAAACAATATGCCCAACAATCTAGAACTTTAAATTATAACAGATCTTTAATTTAGAAATATGCGTTATGTCCAAAGTCTCAAGTCACATGTTAACATACAATGGTTCCTCTTCTTCCAATTCATAGAATATGCATAGATCTAAGTCCAGTTTACAACATGTGTCCTTTTAGTTACCGATTAGCCATGTCCAATTATGCCACATTCATTATTTGTCCCAAACATTTTAGCGTTTGTGTGTTAATCTCTTATGAGATTTGCGCAGGCTCGTAGTAGCCTGGCTATAGAACAGAAAGAAGAAGATATACAGAATAAAATAGATCAGAACAGAACATACACAATCTCAAATTCAGATTTACAATCATGTCACAATTATGATTAAAGTTTATATCGGAAAATAACTGCACTTGCCTTGATTGAATTCTAAAAGAAAGATAGTTGTAGCGACGTTAGTTGATCTTCTTTAACCGTTGTTGAAGTTTCAAGCTTGAATTGAGTTGCTTAGGTTGATGTTGATTAGCTTCTAGTTTTGATTCCAGCAGAGTAGCGACGCCATTTTTATTTTTATTTAGAACAGAGGCAGAGTAGAAGCAGAATAGAATTGTGTGTAGAGAAGGCTAGGTTTGGGGCTGTTTAAATAGGTTTAGGCAGACGAATCTAGGCAGAAAACGAGACCAGATACATAAGAATGCACCCAGGCCCAAAACCAGGTTCGGGGACCAGGTCGACTGCCCAGTCGACCTGGTCGGGGGGGGGGGGGGGGGTCGACTGCCCAGTCGACCTGGGTAGTGGGCGGGAAATTTCCCGCCCAGTCTGTTCTGGGTTTTGAATTCGAAATTTGAATTCGAATTCAAGCTGTTTTGAACTCTGAAAATTCCTGAAACTTTGGAGGGCCATAAATTGGTCATACAGACTCCGATTCTCGCAAACTCGGACACGTTTTCAAGCAAAATTTCGAGATGAGCGCAATGGCGCAACCCACTTTCCCTGATTCTTATTTTATATTTTAATTACACTTAGATTTGTAATTTTTAAGTTCACAGAAAATACGGGGTGTTACAAATACCTTCTTTATTTTTATACAATTATGGGAACTCTTTTTGATGTCCAGCAATTCCTCCAGGTAAGCTTTTTCTTTGTTTTTCTTTGAATTCAATTCGTATGCTATGTCAATGTGTATGATTTCCTCCGGGTTTGGTCTCCGATCTGAATGGCTTCTTTTTCGTCCCCCTACCACTGGTTCAATGGGCCTAATGTATAGATGGGCTTGCACACCGGTCCGAGCGGAATTAAAGGTTGCGAATACAAAAAGCCATCTCGAACCTATATAAATCTGTTGCTCTTCTTCTTCTACCTCCCTTTTATCGTTCTCGTCTTCTAAGTTTTATACCGAAACCCTAATTCTCAAAAACTTAGAGTATTTTCATGCTAATCTTCGAATCAAACAAATAAATAGGTTTATAACCTCAATTAACTTCGTACTAGTTGTTTTCAGTTAGGATTTGTGGTTAATTTGGATGATTTGGGTATGGTTTTTGTTTGACCTTGACGTCATGACTTCCTCCCATCGCCATCGTCGTTGATGGTCTTGTCACCATCTCGAGGCAGTTACAGAGGAGACCAGAGCCTAATACTTGCCAAGCCAATGTATGAACATTCGGTTTTGACTTGGTTCTTGGCACAAAGTTGGGTTCGGTGTTGGCTGAGGAAGAGGAAGGATGGAGAAGAAGAAGAAAAGAGGAGGATTTGGGATTGGCTCGGGTGGAGATATATAAGAGTGAAGAGGATAGGGATTTCATCTAACTGAATCGGATCGGATTGAAAAGTGAAGGGTAAAAGGAAAACAAGGCTTACTCAACCGGGCTGGGTCGGAATGAAAAGCAAAGAGAGAAAAGTATGGGCACCCAAGCCGATCCGGACCACTCAGAATATTCATTCCCGAACCGATCCGATTTGCATATAGGGCGTTAACTTTTGCTTCAAACCGAAACGTGATTTTGCCCCCGATCTGATCCCAAAATACACATCCGAACCGAACTTATCTAACTTAATTGAAATGACCCGAACTTCCCTATGAAGGAAAGCACGGATTGAGTTGAGAACAATCCACATCAAAACACAAACAGAAGAACATTTCATTTTTTGTTACAACAATCCCATCAGATACAAGAATATACAGAGTATGAACCCATATTATACATCAGAGAAATATCAGAGATATAAATTACATTACATAGCAGCGGAAAATAATACAAAACACAACTGAAAAGAGTATACGGATAGAGAGCTTTCCGGATATCATTCCAACTGCAAACCAGTTCCTGTGAATATAAATCTGCAAAACCAAAACTACTTGCTGCCCGTGCGGAAAATAAGGGCACCCAGAGTTTAGGTTAAAACAATAAACTCCAGGTCAGTCATGTGACTGGTGTGAGAACTAAAAACAGTTATTTAAAACTTTACTTTAAAAATAAGGTAAATCAAGGGACCACGCCGTATAACACGGAACGGGTTTCCTCCCGAGAATACCAGTGCTTAGAATAAACAACGCATTGCTTTTTCGAAAAATGAAGCTATTATAAAACTCAGGTCCCATCACCCAATGCAACACAATCCGGAGGATAGGGTTTTCCCTTATAATAACCAAACATGCTTGGTACGTTTAAAACAAATCATTTGATAGTATTATAAGTGTATAATGTCAAAACAATTTCAATCATAGACGGCATGGGTACCATATATCATGTCACCATACTAGGCTCTAAAAATAAAACCGAAATATCTCGTATTGGAAATTGGATTTCCGTCATGAGTCGAGGCAAGGGGAAAGCTCCTCTCTGCTTCGAGACACTCTAGCAAATGCCTTGGGACTACACACTCTGGGTAACCCCTGGAATCGGCTAGGCCGGTCCTCTCTTACGTTTGAGGATTTGCAATTCCTGAACACACATTTTCCAGTCCTCACAGACCTATAATCGAGGCACCTCGCAATCCAACATCCACATAGGTATAATAATCAACGATGTCAGCGCTAATAAAACACTGACACCACCCATAACTAGAAAGAAACGTCGTGTTCTCCCAGCGGTCCGTATCCCGTTTTTAACTCATACCGAGGTGTGAGGCTCATGAATTAACGCTATACACAAAGCTACACTATATTAAAGCCGTGCTTTGATCATCAACCACAAGACTTTGCTTTGCAACAAAATCCTTGATCATCTGCCACTTAGGCATGCCACACATGCAATTCATGCCATGCGACTGATATCTATTGATATATAACCTCTGAGCTCGTACATCTCAGAGAAGGGCGTTAAGCAAGAGAATAAATTCTCCGCCACCAAACAGATATATATTTAATAGAAATCAATCAACACAGAATAAAATCCAATGTCAGACACACAATCCATTTACAAGTTCGTTCTGGGTCTGAACGAAACCGGAGGCACCATATACCTCGCATATCCATTGATCTCCAAATACGTCTGGACGACCACCAACTATTTCCCTCCTCTTGGGTGTACAGCCCAATCAGGATCATCAGTAATTATCCAAACGATGTGAAGACCTCTGGTCTTCGACCACTGTCTTCATCTTCGACTTATCGTCGAATCAGTTATTCAGAATGGGTATAAACCCGGCCTTTCCGAATAACTCGCGTATATAATAAACAAGTGCTAGAAAACACAACATACGCCTCATTCCAATTCTGAATATTCTTTTATTCAAATATTCACATCTTTTGGGAAAGGTTCCCATTAATTTTATCAAAGATAAATTCTTTAAAATTTATTCTTTAATCTTTCTTTGGATGTCATTTCAAACCAAATTATGGTTTTCCAAACTAGTCGGGATTAGCGAACCACACCGAAGTAATCATTTATTTTATTTCCCAATCCCAACCTATTCATCCCACGGTGCAAAACCGTTATTACCCCATAACTAACACCACAGTATTATCGGTAAATTTAATTACCATTTTTCCGTTCAAATCTAATTTAAGATTTAACTATCGCTAGGAGCAAAACTGGCGATACTCCATTCTCGATCATTTTCCAAATTTGATAATTTAAATTATCAATCCACCTTTCAATCTAATTAAAGATTCATTAAAACTCCACTTAGTTTTAATCTTCCCAAAAATCATTATTAATGATTGTTTAACTTTGGAAACACCAACATGTCGCATCGACAGTCTACATCGTACTATTTATTTCTGCCGATATATAACCTCCGAGCTCCTACGTCTCACAGAAGGGTGTTAAGCAAGAGAATAAATTCTCCACCGCCAAAAAGATATATATTAAGCAGGGATCAACCATACAGTTCGAAATACAACGACAGACATGTAATCCTGTATTTTACTGGGTTAAAGAACTAATGTCATTTAAAACACAGTTCACTATAAACCCAAATCACATTCCATTATTTATGGAATCCTCATGGAAAAACAAATCAATATATATAATCGACATCAATTTCTGTATCCGACTAATAATATAAATGGAATAACGGCAAAGCCTTTTAAATTCCCTATGTATTAACAGTCCTCTTGCACATAATTTCATTTCGACTATTATCAAATCGAATTCCATTCAATTCCAATTCAATATATTATATTGGAAAACGTTACTTTGGAAAATCTCATTAAATCTTTATAGAAAGATTTACAAATTCCAAATCATATTTCACTGTAAATTGGGTTAAAGATCGAATGTCATTAAAAACACAGTTCGCAATAAACCCAATTTACATTCCATTTATAATCGGGTTAAAGAACAAGTGTCATTTAAAACACCGTTCACGATAAACCCAAAAATCAATTCTAATTCAATTCCAATTAAATATATTAATTAATTGGTGTACTTCATTAAATCTAAATAAAAAGATTTAACCTTTTCTCAACTGGTTTTAAGAACAGTGTTAATGAAGACACCATTCACGACAAACCCAAAGCCCATTTGATATTAAATACAAGGCCCTGAATAGAAAATACATCGGCTTATATTCAATATCAAATTCTGAAATCAACAAATATCATATTGGAAATAACGATATAAAATATATCTTCCAAATTTCCATAACAATATTCGTATAATCCCGAATCCAATCATCGAAATATTCCGAAGATAATTTCGATTCAAATCCATTCCAATTCATATATTGGAAATTCTGGTTATTTTTAAAACCATTTCAAATCCAATTTATTTATTAAAAAAATAATGAATTTATAATTCTAGTTCAAAACTAGTTCATTTTGATAAAAATACAATTTTATCTTTTCAAATATGGGATATTTCACCTCGGTTCTTTCCAAATCATTTATTATGATTTTACACAAATTATTGATATTTTTAATAATTTTATCAAGGCCCGTACAGTCGATTTCCACAAATGGCCATCGAACTGTACTTACATCGACCTTTTCCAAATTTGATTTGGACATAATTCCAAATCCAACCATTAGATTTCAAATTTCTCATATTCGTTAGAAAGATATTTTCGATACGAACCCAACGGTTTCGGTTTTAGGAGAATCCGACGGTTGGATCTCCCGTAATGTCCGTTCGAAGTCAATAGTCGAAATTCGCGAACTGCCGCAGCGCGGCGCGTTCTATTCAGGCCATATATTATGTATATAATATATATTTCGTCGTTATTATTTAAAATAATTCATTTTAAATATTCAAAATTCATTAAAATTGCCAAAATAAAAAATTTAAATTGGCTCGGATTTTCCGGGTTATTACATTAATGCACAAAAATCTGTTCAACTGGCTCGGTCATTGCTTGCCGTGATCTACAACTTAATGAACAGTTAGGATAGTGCCTTATAAACATGAGCGAACATTTAAGACTATTGTGACCATATTATTACTTCGTCAGACTTTTGCATTATGCTCTCATGTGTTTACTTTGCATCCTTTGCACACATAGCACACACTTTAGTTCACACACGTACACGGGGGGATACGGGCTATCTTACTCAAACTTATGTTATTGCTTCTTCAGTAGTTTAACGATCATGGCAGAGAGACGTTCATCTAGGTTAGCAGAAAAGAGAGAAGTTGCAGAAACTTCCGAGAAACTCACTCTTGATGACATATCCTCTCCTTCAGACCTTGAATGGGATGATGAGGGCCCAGATTATGAAGTGGAAGCACACTATAGTGAAATACCTTCTGATAGTGAAGTTTCTCTTGGTGATGAAGAGGAAGGAGGGGTAGGAGATGATCGTGCTCCCGATGAGTTTGAAACTGCCACCATATTGGAGTTACCCAAAGATTCTGTTGAGTCGACGAACGATGATGATATACTTGTCCGAATATGTCTAAAACATGGAATATTAAAAAGAGATACCCTAGTGCCGTCGAAAATAGATCGCCCCCACAATGCACCGGAAGGATTTATGGCAGTTACCCGATTGATGTGTTTGGTTGGAGCTATTCTACCGTTTCCGCCTTTTGTTGTCGATTTTCTGAGACAGATGCGGATTGCCCCCATGCAAATCGGATCGGTTCGGAATGAGTTGATCTGATCCAGTCCGGCTTGTTCTAGGAATAAGTGTTCTTCAATATCTGATATCTTAACTTTGTGTAGCCTAACTCGCAAAGTAGGCTAACATTTTGCCCTCTCAAAGGATGCTTCTATTGAAGATGGAGCATGCTTTGACGTTATCTGTCCATTAGTTTCTGAACTTGAACTGTTGAATAGTCGCTTCCATTCGTTTGCAGGGAAATGTTGCTTCATAAAGTCATGTCTCTTGTTGCTTATATATACACCATAAAACGTATGAAATACCTTCTTTATTTTTAAACAATTCTGGGAACTCTTTTTGAAGTCCAGCAATTCCTCCAGGTAAGCTTTTTCTTTGTTTTTCTTTGAATTCAATTCGTATGCTATGTCAATGTGTATGATTCCCTCCGGGTTTGGTCTCCGATCCGTATGGCTTCTTTTTCGTCCCCCTACCACTGGTTCAATGGGCCTAATGTATAGATGGGCTTGCACACCGGTCCGAGCGGAATTAAAGGCTGGGAATACAAAGAGCCATCTTGAACTTATATAAATCTGTCACTCTTCTTCTTCTACCTCCCTTCCTTTTATCATTCTCGTCTTCTAAGTTTTACACCGAAACCCTAATTCTCAAAAACTTAGAAATTTTCCCGCTAATCTTCGAATCAAACAAATAGGTAGGTGTATAACCTCAATTAACTTCGTACTAGCTGTTTTCAGTTAGGATTTGTGGTTAATTTGGATGATTTGGGTATGGTTTTTGTTTGACCTTGACGTCATGACTTCCTCCCATCGCCATCATCGTCGATGGTCTTGTCACCATCTCGAGGCAGTTACAGAGGAGACCAGAGCCTAATACTTGCCAAGCCAATGTATGAACATTCGGTTTTGACTTGGTTCTTGGCACAAAGTTGGGTTCGGTGGTGGCTGAGGAAGAGGAAGGATGGAGAAGAAGAAGAAAAGAGGAGGATTTGGGATTGGCTCGGGTGGAGAGAGATATAAGAGTGAAGAGGATAGGGGTTTCATCTAACCGGATCAGATCGGATTGAAAAGTGAAGGGTAAAAGGAAAACAAGGCTTACTCAGCCGGGTCGGGTCGAAATGAAAAGCAAAGAGAGAAAAGCATGGGCACCCAAGCCGATCTGGACCACTCAGAATATTCATTCCCGAGCCGATCCGATTTGCATATAGGGCGTTAGCTTTTGATTCAAACTGAAACGTGATTTTGCCCCCGACCTGATCCCAAAATACACATCCGAACCGAACCAAACTCATCTAAGTTAATGCACAAAATCTGTTCAACTGGCTCAGTCATTTCTTGCCGTGATCTACAACTTAATGAACAGTTAGGATAGTGCCTTATAAACATGAGCGAACATTTAAGACTATTGTGACCATATTATTACTTCGTCAGACTTTTGCATTATGCTCTCATGTGTTTACTTTGCATCCTTTGCACACACTTTAGTTCACACACATACACGGGGGGATACGGGCTATCTTACTCTAACTTATGTTATTGCTTCTTCAGTAGTTTAGCAATCATGGCAGAGAGATGTTCATCTAGGTTAGCAGAAAAGAGAGAAGTTGCAGAAACTTCCGAGAAACTCACTCTTGATGACATATCCTCTCCTTCAGACCCTGAATGGGATGATGAGGGCCCAGATTATGAAGTGGAAGCACACAATAGTGAAATACCTTCTGATAGTGAAGTTTCTCTTAGTGATGAAGAGGAAGGAGGGGTAGGAGATGATCGTGCTCCCGATGAGTTTGAAACTGCCACCATATTGGAGTTACCCAAAGATTCTATTGAGTCGACGATAGATGATGATATACTTGTCCGAATATGTCTAAAACATGGAATATTAAAAAGAGATACCCTGGTGCCATCGAAAACAGATCACCCCCACAATCCACCGGAAGGATTTATGGCAGTTACCCGATTGATGTGTCTGGTTGGGGCTATTCCACCGTTTCCGCCTTTTGTTGTCAATTTTCTGAGACAGATGCGGATTGCCCCCATGCAGTTACATCCCAACTCTTGTGCTTATTTATACACCTTGTATATAACATTCAAAGAGGTTTTAGGTATAGAGCCTACCTTCGATGACATCCACTTTTTTTATAATTTCAAGCATCGGACTCAAGAGACTCCCTCCTTCTCATATTTTGAATCAGTCCCGAAAAGGAAAATTATTACTGTTCCATTTAGCAGCAAGGCTGGCGATTCTAAGCTTGAATGATTTTATATCAGACAGTAGCCGGGGTGTGCCAGGAGATGGACCAAATCAAGTAAAGCACTGACTTTCTAGATCTCAATTTTAAATGCTCATGTCAACACATTAACTTGCTTTCTTTTTCATTCGCAGTTGATAACCTAAAGCAAATATCGGATCAATTATACTTTGATCGTTTGCATCGGCTTCTCAATGGCGATCAAAAGTTCCTAACTATCGACGAAGTTCTTAAGGATGAGTATCTCCATCATCACCGATTACTATCTATTACCCATAGTATAAGTCATGGGACGGGTCCATATGTGTACATACCCCCGGTAGACATTATTCCTGAGACGGGCGAGGGCTCGAAAGGCCCAACAGTACCTCTTCGGGCTTCACCTTCTCCATCTTCAATTCAGGACGATGAGTTAGCCAACATAGTTGAAGAGCACAGAGAAGGGTAAACCATCCCTGACGACGCTATTTCTCCTGAGAAGTCAACATCCCCTAAAGAGCTGCCAACATATGCTTCTCAAGGGGATGCTCCTACTACCGACGATTCCACATTTAAGGGTTTAGGAAATATTCCCTTGCCTGAAACCATCTATACTTCAGAGGACTTTGGCACGAATACTTTAACCTTCACTTCTTCAGAGGAGACTATTCCCGTGAAGGCCAAAGAGCCCGCTCATGCTAGTCTGTTTTCAGACTCGGGTTTGTTGGGGGGAACACCACTTAGGATGCACATAACACATTAGCACCGCACGTCACAACACTCATGTCTTATGTGAGCATTGATTCTGAATTCCACTTATATTGTTGTGCAGGTACAATGTCTCGCCCTTACTATGATGTCAGAAAAATGCGTCGTAGCATGTCTAGACCTCCTTCCGACATCGAGCATGATCATCGTGAGAGCCGGGGCAGAGATGACAGAAGGCCTCATGATTCTCATCGACCAAACACCTCATGCTCTCATTCCCCTGTTCGGTCGGATCTAGACAGGTATAAGAGCCACCAGAGTCGTCGTGGAGAAGACACGTCGCAATCCAAAGATCGAACTTCTCCTCAACACAAATAAAATCGGGAAAAAAGTCCATTGAAACATACCGATTCACGAGACAAACACAAAGTTTCTGAGAAGCGATCTAGAAAAGGTGATGCAGCCATCGTCCCTGCTAAGCAGAGACATATTGAACTATCATACTGCAAGCCCCCACCACTGGATGCTGATTCCAAAATTAAGCTGGCATATCTGGAGAAGCAGTTCCCAGATCACTACTTTGAGAATCTAACTTTCTTACCCGCACTTGAGCCTATTTCTTCAAAGTGGGCAGATGAGGCTAAAGCAAAGATTGACGCAATTGAGAAACAATACTCGGAGATGTACAAATATTCACGCAATCTCTCCAGAATCATTCGGGCCTTAATTACAGACGTTGATTCAATGAAGAAGGCTGTGGATTTTGATGAGAATGCTTTGAAAAATTTGGAGAAGGACTTAGAAGACACACAGGCTCAACTCGTCATGGCTCAACGAGATGCCAACAACTTCAAACATCAATTTGAGGAATTACAAAAGCGTTATCATGACTTGCTGGAATCTCATAGTCAAGAACGTTTGGAGTTGAAGAATAAAGTGGAAGACGCTAAGTCAGACAGTGTCAAAATGCAACTGGCTTACAATACTCTTGAGCAAGAAAAGGTCGAGTTAGCGAGGAAAAATACTGAGCTGGAGAAAATGTTGACTTGGAGTCCAAGTTAATGGAAGCCGAGACTAGGGTTGCCCTAGCTAAGGGGAGTGTGGATAACGCCATTAAATCTGCTGAAGAAACCCATAAACAGCTATCAGAGGCTCAGGAAGAATTTCACGGTTTTGGCGAACTAATGATTGAATTCTTTGCACACATAATTCATCATCGAAACATCTCTTGGATCAAAGACTATCCGACTACCTTAGTTCACGTATGGAGTCAAATCATCGAATGGGAGAAAGAGGAACTTAAGGTAGACTTCGTTGATGAAGACAAACTTATGGAGAAGTATCTGAGAGATGATGAACCGACACGCCTGGCCGAGGGGCGTCGCCTCATTGCTGCTGCCATGGAGGAGGAGAAACGCCTGGCCAAACAAAAGAATATCCTTGAAGTTAGTTCTTCTTCTGCTACCGCAGAAACTACTGGAGTTGAGGGATATGATCCCGAGAATCCGGGAATTCCTAAAGCGTCTCTTTTATCTTCTATACCCGAATCAACGTCAGAGACGGTAGCCGCCCCAATTGAGAAATCATCAGAAGGTATTTCTACCTCTTCACCTCAATTTGTCAAGGTCGTCTCCATCTTTCATCACATCATTGGGCAATTGATCGAGGATCCTTTATTTTCTCCTGAGTTGATAACTGTTGCTTCTCATTCTGTAGGTGCTGAACCAGCCGAGAAGACTAATGAGCCTCGGGGAGCCTCCATTGGGGAAGAATCCATGGAAAAGGCTCAGGGAGGACAGGATAAGGCTACCATCGTCGAATCCGGAGGGGGAGCTGAACCATCTAAGGCCGACACTTCTCATGATGACGAAATGATAGATGCTTTGAAAGACGACGATGGTAATGAGGGGCATGAAGAAGATCCTGATGTTGCTATAATTGGGGATTCGAAAAGTGCTGATGACGTGACTTTGGCTGAAATGAAAGCCGAACAAGATAAGCGCATGCAGCTGAAAGTCGAGGACTTAAACCCCGAAAGCCTTAAGCCCCTTGCAGTGGTAGATCCTGGATCGAGGTTAGTTGTTAAGCTTTCAACTAGGTCAATTAAAGAAGAGCTTGCAAAAAAATCTTCTCTTGATTCCAGTGTTCCGACTCCTAGGAAGAAATCTACCGATTCTGGTGCTTCAACTACAAAGAAGAAAAGGCCAAAGCGTCTCATGTCTGATGCTGAAAAAGAAGCTAGAAATGCTCTTAAGGATGCCAAAAAATCCAAGTCTGCTCCAAAGCCCAAGTGATAATGTGATTTATTTTATTTTGATATTCCACTGGTTCGCTAATATTATAGTGAGTGCGGCCCTCGCGTCTTTTGCTTAGTCTTCCTGTATAAACTCACATATTTGTGAATAAAGTGGTTTGTTGCCTGCAATTTCTGATATCCGTAAATTTTAACATTTAGATAAAAATGCAAACGAACAGCATGTCAAATCGCAGTTATATAGTAAAGTCGTTATTAAGGGGAACATGTGTACATATATATGCCCCCAATCAATCTTGGATAACTAATTAAGACTTATTCAAAATCGATTAAATTCAAAATTCAGCTGTCCCCGATTCTCTGACGGGGCCATATTCCTTTCGTCATTGATGCCTGTTCTTTTTAGCATCTTTATACTCTCCTGTCTCATAACCAGGTTAGAGTATTACTGAGGCGGTCTCTTATCGGGGTGCACCTTCACGCCTCAAGGGACGTTGCCTTCCCATCCTTTATACTCTCTCTCGTTTCATGAGAGTTAGAGTTAGGAATGTTGTCTTCCCATTCTTTGCATCTTATCATGCAAACGGTCATTTTGTTTGCTCCTGCACATGGGTTATCTCCAATTTTTGAAATTTAATTTTGTGTTTTGTGTTTCATTGTCATGACAGAATAATGGTTAAAGACATAAATAATGCAGGAAAATAAATGACACACGATATTTGTATAGTAGTTCAGCTAAGTCGTAGCCTACATCCACTTCATAATCCTTTGTTCATATAAACAAACTTTTTAAGGCAAGTCGTGCCTTTTACATAGTTTATAAAAACAGAAAGGAAGACATTTCATATTTAGCTCAGATATTGCCGTAAGTGCTGAGCGTTCCAAGTTCTGGGAATCTCTTCACCGTCCACAGTCGTTAGCTTGAATGCTCTTGTATCAAGCTTCCGTTGGATGGTGTATGGCTCTTCCCATTTTGGACCCAATTGGGTTGAAGGCGGGAAGACTCGCTTCAGTACTAAGTCTCCTGGTTCAAAGGTTTTGAAGCGAGCTTTCCGATCATAATAACGTGCTACTTGATGTCGATGTCTTGAGGCACGCAAGTCTGCTTCATCTCTTTTTTCTTCAACCATATCAAGAGACTCTAAGAGGAGTGTTCTATTTGTCATCGGGTCATAGTACGCGACTCGATGAGAAGGGAATTCCAATTCTACCGGGATTACTGCTTCTGACCCAAAGGAAAGTGAATAGGGAGTATGGACGATGGCCGTCTTAAAGGTTGTCCTGTAGGCCCACATAGCTAGTGGCAACTCATCTACCAATTTGGCTTTGGCCCGCTCCAACTGCTTCTTGAGAATAGATTTAATGACCTTGTTTATTGCTTCGACCTGGCCATTTGACTGCGGGTGAGCTACAACAGTGTACCATTTATCAATCTTGTACTTCTGGCAGAAGTTTCTGAATTCGACGCTATCAAACTGTGTCCCGTTATCAGTTATGATGGTCTTCGGTATCCCAAATCGACAGATAATGTTTCTGACCACAAAACTGATCACATTTCTTGCCGTGATCGTTGTTATAGGTTCAGTTTCCACCCATTTCGTGAAATAGTCCACGGCGACGATTGTGTACTTAGCTCCTCCTCTGGTAATAGGTAACACTCCAATAATATCAATCCCCCACATGGCAAACGGCCGTGGGCTTACCATCGACTTGAGCTGAGTCGGTGGCGCTCTGGGAATCTTGGTAAATCTTTGACATCTGTCGTAGCGTCGTGAATAATCAGCCGCGTCTTTATTCACGGTAGGCCAAAAATATCCATACCGTAATACTTTCTTTGCTAGGTTTTGGCCCCTGGTGTGGTCGCCACAATCACCTTCATGTACTTCTTGCAGTACACGTTTGATGTCGTCGTGTGCGATACACCGTAGTAGGGGCATTGAAAACCCTTGGCAATAAAGGACGTCGTCCTGTAAAACCTATTTTGCAGCCTTGCGTCTTACAGCTCGTCTTTCACTCTTCTTCAATGGGAGGGTTCCATTCTTGAGAAAATTCTTAATCGGTGTCATCCATGAGTCTCTCTCTGGGTCGACTTCCAAGGCTAGTTCCACTTCCATCAGGTCGAAACTCGGTGATTCCAAAATCTCTATTGGAACCATTTCAGTTTCTTTGGGATTGTCAGAACTTGCTAGCTTTGTTAGCCGATCTGCTTTCTGATTTTCCGTTCTTGGAATATGCGTTATGCTGTAATGCTCCAAACTACCCAACAACTCCTTTACCTTTTTGAGATAAGTAACGAGTCGAGGTCCTTTAGCAATAAATTCCTCCCGGACCTGGCATACAACTATCTTGGAATCGCAACATATATCCAGTGTCTTCACTCCCAGTTCTTTGGCGAGTTTCAGCCCAGCAATCAGGGCTTCATACTCGGAATCGTTATTGGTAGAAGCAAACTCTAATCGCAATGCATAGTAAATAGATCGTCCTTCAAGAGTTATTAAAAAAACTCCGGCGCCGGACCTTCGATCATTTTTGGCTCCGTCCGTATATAGCTTCCACGGACAAAGCTTTAACTCTTGGTCCAAAGTAACTACCTTGTCACCCACCGTTTCCTCTTCGGGAATTGTGAATTCAGCTATAAAGTCGGCCAATGCCTGACCTCTTATTGATTTCCGTGGTTGAAAATTTAAATCAAATTGACTCAGCTCGATGTTCCATTTAAGTAACCACCCCGATGCTTCGGGTTTTTGCAACACTTGTCTTAAAGGTTGATCGGTGCATACAACTATCGGGTGAGCCTGAAAGTAATGACGAAGTTTGCGGGAAGAAATCAGGAGGCTATAAGCAAGTTTTTCTATCTTCGGATAATTACGTTCTGCAGCGGCTAGCTTTTTGCTCACGTAGTATACATGCCTTTGGACTTTATCCTCTTCACGTACCAATGCTGTATTGACGGCGTGAGATGATACCGCTAGGTAGACAAACAAATCCTCATGTTCCACGGGTTTCGATAAAATTGGAGGCTTTTCTAATAAATCTAATAAATTCTGGAACGCCTCCACACAGTCAGGGGTCCACTCAAAATTTCGCTTTCCTCGTTTTATTAGATCAAAGAAAGGTACACACCTATCTGTAGCTTTGGAGATAAACCTGCTCAATGCAGCAACTTTTCCGGCTAAGCTTTGAACATCTTTGATCTTTCGTGGTTCTTCAATACCCCTTATTGCTACTATTTGACTAGGATTTATCTCAATTCCTCGAGAACTCACGATAAACCCAAGGAATTTTCCAGATGCGACCCCAAACGAGCATTTTAAGGGTTTAACTTCATTCCATACCTTCGAAGAATACCAAACATTTCAGCTAAGTCCCTTGTATGGTCAGAAGATTGTTTAGACTTCACAAGCATGTCATCCACGTAAACCTCCATGGTTTTCCCGATTTGATTATAGAACATGCGGTTGACCAAGCGCTGGTACGTGGCTCCTTCATTCTTTAACCCAAATGGCATTACCACATAACAATATAACCCCAAGTCTGTGATGAAACTTGTATGCTCCTGATCTGGTATGTGCATGGGAATTTGATTGTACCCAGAATAGGCATCCATAAAGGATAAAAGCTCGTGCCCAGCCGTCGAATCTACTAGCTGATCAATTCTGGGGAGAGGAAAGCTATCCTTCGGGAAGGCCATGTTCAAATCAGAAAAGTCGATACATGTACGCCACTTCCCGTTAGACTTTTTGACCTGGACAGGATTTGATATGCAGTCGGGATATTTCGAATCCTTAATGAATCCATTATCTTTTAATTTCTCTACCTCTTCTTTCAAAGCTGCTGACCGCTCTGGGCCTAACATCCATCTTTTCTGTTTGATTGGTGGGTGCTTTGGATTAATACATAAAGAGTGACTCATAATGGCAGGCGAAATCCCACACATGTCAGTGTGAGTCCAGGCAATCACATCTAGATTTGCCCTTAAAAAATCAGCCAACTCTTTCGCTCGAACTGGATCTAGTTGCGAGCCGATCTTTTGTACTTTTGTCGAATCTGTCTCATCAATATGTATATCTATTGTTATCTCGTTAGGAGTCGCCTTCCTATCCTCGGGTTCTTTATCCTCTCTGGGATATATATCCTCGAGCACATCTAAGAGCGACTCTCTTGGGGCTGGACCCCTTAATTGTTATGCCGAGTTTTCCTTCAAAGGGGGAGAAACGTCCTTAGTTTCTATATTCAACCCCTTCATTAGCATCTTCAACTCCGTCATGTAACAAGCTCTTCCCGTAGCTTGGTCGCCTCTCATCACCCCAATTCCTGCGTCAGTCGGGAATTTAAGCAGCAAGCACCAAGGTGCAATACATGCCCTAAACTCAGCAAGGGTCGGCCGGCCTATGAAGGTGTTGTAGGGTGATTCTACATCCAAAACTACAAATGGCAGGATCCTTACACTCTAGCGATCTCCCTGCCCTAATGTCACTGGTAATTCTACGTAGCCCATCGGAGCCGTCGACGCCCCGTTGAAGCCACATATCCATCCTTCGCAGGGCTTTAGATCTTATTCTTCAAGTCTCATTTGTTCAAAAGCTTTCTTGAAGAGGATATTGACCGAGCTCCTGTTGTCCACCACAACTTTATGGACTAAAGCAGGGCCGATGGTCATGGTAATTACCAGTGGATCTTCAGTTAGGGATTGAACTCCGGAATCATCTCTATTACGGAATATGACGTCGTCTGACATCGTCTTTTGTTATTTTACTGGAGTGATGTCTTCGAGGTTACTGCATTCTCCTACCTCAAAATGCTTGGCGACGTTGACATACTGATCCATCGCTTTGAAACTACGACTAGCTAGGTGGGGTCCGCCTACAATGGTATTGATAACGATCCCCTTACCTTTCTGCTGGGCTGTGGGTTTTGAAGTAGGCTGGTTTTGGTCTGGGGCTTGTTCCCCTTGCCCCCTGTCTCTTGGGGCAACCTTGTACTCGTCTAACTCCCCTTCCTGCAGCAATCTTTCAACTGTATCTCTCAAATGACGGCATTCGTTGGTGGAATGACCGTGGGTTCCATGGAACAAACAAAACTTTCCCGTTGTGATCTCTTTTTCAGTGGAGTCTCTGGGTGGTGGTTTTTTGTACTGCAATATGCTATATGTATCCAAGTAAATATTCTCCAACGTATCATTTAACGGCGTATAGTTTTCAAAAGTCTAGAATCTGGGTCTTTTACTAGAGTTATTCCCTTGGTTCCTGTTCCTTCTATTGCCGTTCCCATTCCTGTTGCTATTACCTCCGCTCTAGTTGCCAACGTTTTCTTCAGCCTTCCCTGAACTGTCACCAAATTGTTTCACAACAACATTACTTTGGACACCTTCCCTCGAGGCCCCTTCGGACTTTCTCTTCCTATTTGCATGAGCTTCTTCTCGCCTTAAGCGAATATTAGCTTTTTTATAGAACAATTACCTAGTTGGGGGCGGTTTCCCAGATAGATAATCCCCAAATTCTATGTCCGGGTCAACTCCTTCTATCAAAGCCATCAAAATAGTGGGTTCATGAGGGTCACTAACTTCGGTGACGGCTAGGTTGAAGCGGTCCAAATATGATTTTAGAGATTCGCCTGGAGCCTGTTTGATCCTTGATAACTCTATGACGCTTTTGAATTTGCGAGCGTGAAGTCGAAACTGGTTCATAAAGCGCTCACTCAGTTCTGTGAAATTTGATATTGACCGGGGAGGGAGTCGGGTGAACCACATTAACGCCACGTCTTCAAGATAAATGGGAAAGGCTTTGCATTTTACAACATCTAGAGCTGCTGTGGTATTCATGAACCATGCATACCTCATCAGATGCTGCCCCGGGTCCGTTCTTCCTGAACACCGATCCATCTGAGGCAAGTTGAACCGCCAAGGGAACTGGAAATCCAATATATCATCTGTGAAGGGGGTATGACTTCGCTCAATACCCCAGTCCTCATTAGTGTACCGCTGGCTTTCGGACATAATCTGACGCACCATCGCCCATACATCGACATTTGTTAATGTTTTCACCGTGTCTCTAGGTCTGATATTCGGATTACCCCTGGGCTCCTGATTAGAGGATAACCTCCTGTTTCTAGCGGCGACTGCTATACATTGCTCCCTACGCTCCCGGTCGATCTCAGGAGGGAGGGGCTGAAGAAGTTGCTATTGCGTAGGATTAGTAATGTTAGGATCCCTGGGTAGAACATGGGATCCACGCATGGGCAATAGCATAGGCTCTTTCAAGCTTGGGTCATCGGACCCTAACACACGAGCACAGTCTTCGCGGGATCCTAAAGATCCAAAAGTTATTTGATCAAGATTCTGAGGTTGCTCTAGCAGTCTTTTTTCACGAGGACGTCCCTCATCTGAAGAAGATGAATCGTCTACAGCAAGACGGCGTGTTGAGGAAGGTGTCTTTTGCCTCCGGAGCTCCTGGAGTTCCTTACTCATAGTGATCATGTTCTCTTGCATGCGAAGACTGTCACGCTTATGGGCTTCCAATGCCTCCTTAATACTCTGGAGCATGTCAAGAAAGCGTGAAAAATCTCCTTGGGTGACAGGTGCAGACGGGTCAAGCTGATCATTGGTCATATTGGCTGGAATCAGAGCATTGGAGGGAGCTCGAGTAGAAGTTCCAGCTTCATTATGGTTCAGATCGGATCAGAGTCAGGTAGTTGGACCAGACCGGTTCAGATGGGGGGAGCGAGTGACCTCAACGTCTTCTGATCAGCTCGGATCGGAGTCACCTGCTCGGATCGGACCTTCCTGACCGGAGCGGCCTGCTCCAGAGTCTTGTCCACGCGACCTTGTCAATACCATGGCTTGTTGATCCTCTCTAGCATCGTTCCCCCTAGCACATTGCACTTCTTTTCCTTTTGTTTTGGCCATAGTGTTCAATTCTTCAATGGTTCACCAAAAGGTACTTAAAGATGTCAAAAACGGAGGATTAACTTCTTTGAACTTTGAAGGTCCAAATAGTAGAATGATAATCCCAAAAAGCGAAGAATTCAAAGATCTCTTAGTGAAAGCACCAAAATGTTAGATCCAAAATTGGCTCTAACACCCAAACTAATAATAATTCTATTGAAATGAAATCAAAAACGAAGAAAACACACAATTTATAGTGGTTCGGCGTTAAATAGCCTACGTCCACTTTCTTCTCTTTGGATTGATGTCTTGGATGCGAGTACAACAACGATTTTCACTCAATTCTCACTTATCTAATACATTGATTCACTCAATTTCCTTCACAATATGATTCAAAAGATGATTGTAATCTGAATAAGTTGATGAAATTCAGATAGTAAAGGAGTTTGAGTTCTGAAAATGCCAAAAGATCCTTCCAAATGTCTTTTGATGGTGTATTTATAGGTGAAAAACGCTCCTGGGATGGCTCCGGTTCGGATCCACGTGGCCTCCATTCCATCACTTGCGGGTTCAGATATCACAAGGTGGTGCCAGCACATTGAGTTAGTGGATGAACGTGGGAACATGGCCTTATAACCGCTCCGAACTTTAAGGGAACGTGGGTGTGATGGTTGCAGTTCTGAGTGCATGGGTTCAGATCGGCTGTATAAGAGAGAATGGGATCGGATCAACTCATTCCGAACCGATCCAATCTTGGCGAGGCTTCTCTTCTTTCCGTTCCACTCTGTTCTGACTTGGCAATGAAAATCCGATCCGGTCCGGCTTGTTCTAGGAATAAGTGTTCTTCAATATTTGATATCTTAACTTTGTGTAGCCTAACTCGCAAAGTAGGCTAACAGGTACCCATTATCAGAATCATTTCCGGGCGACTAGAGTGTGATTCTATATCTATCTAGTATATTTGAGGCTTCAAATACACGTTGATCAGACATATATTAAAATCTCTATATACTTTATTGTCCAAATTCAATATAAGATAAACATTCAAACACGAATAATTTATTTAAATTTTCAAAACAAAATTTGGTTTCATTTTTTTTATTTTTAAGAATAATACTTTTCACACTCGTTTTAGGATACTACCGATCCTATCTCTAACGAGTCATTCTCATTGGATATTACTAATCCAATCTCTAAAGAATTCTTTCGTTCGGTTCTAATGTGTCTTGTTCTCGAGCTCTGTAAGCCAATGCTCTGATACCAAATATAACAGCTAGACGAAATCTCATTGGATATTACTAATCCAATCTCTGAAGAATTCTTTCACTCGGTTCTAATGTGTCTTGTTCTCGAGCTCTGTAAACCAAAGCTCTGATACCAAATATAACAGCCGGATGAAATCCGGTAGGCTTTGCGACCATCCCTTCATCCCCTATAGCAGCAGGTAAAACCCACCGTGGCGTACACCTGATCCCCCAGTCACCTTGTTTTACGGCCAACCTCTCGACTGATTTTACCAACAGTAAACATGGACATGTAGGGGTAAGAGCCCACTGTTCGCCACCAAACCCCGTGGCGAGAACCCCCTATCATGCTGCACCCTATTACCAGGCATGCCAAACAAGGACTAGTGTGAGAACTAAAACAACTATTTAAAACTTTACTTCAAAATCAGATATTTCAAGGGACCGCGCCGTATAACATGGAATGGGTTTCCTCCCAAGAATACCAATGCATATAACAAAACAGCGCAATGCTTTTTGGAAAAAATGAAGCTATTATAAGACTCAGGTCCCATCACACAATGCAACGCAAGCCAGAGGATAGCGTTTTACCTTATAATAGCCAAACAAGCTTGGTACATTTAAAACAAATCATTTTTGATAACATTATAGTGTAAAGTGTATGAAAACAACGTCAAATATAAATGTATCAATCATAGACGACATTAGCATCCCATGCCACTATGTCGCCAATAGTATACAACTAAAACCGTAAAATGTCGTATTGGAATTTGGATTTCCATCCGTGAACCAAGGCAAGAGATCATCCTTACCGCTTCGAGACAATCTAGCCCATGTCACATGATCAGAGCTCGAGTGACCCTTAGGAGCCACAGGGCCGGTCCACACTTACGTTAGTGGATTATAATTCCTGAACATGCGTTTCCCCACCCTATGGGGCGTAAACTGGTCATATATCGACCAAACCATCCATCGGCACCGTAGTGACCGATATAACTAAGGCGCCTCGCTATCCATCATCCACATAAGTAAAACGTCTGGGCGTGCAAAACCCGGACACCACTCCTAACTAGAAGGAAACGCATCGTCCTCCCTGGATCCTTCTCCCGTTTCTGGTTCACACCGAGGTGTGAGGCTTGCGAATTAACGCTATACACAAAGAGGCGCTATATTAAAGCTATGCTTTGATCATCAACCACAAGACTTTGCTTTTCAATAAAAGCCTTGATCCATGCAACTCAACATGCTACACAGGAAATTCATGCCATGCGACTGATATCCATCAATATATAACCTCTGAGCTCGTACATCTCAGAGAAGGGCGTTAAGAAAGAGAATAAATTCTCCGCCGCTAAACAGATAAACATTTAAAAGAAATCAATCAACACAGAATAAAATCCAATGTCAGACACACAGTCCATTTACAAGTTCGTTCTGGGTCTGAACGAAACCGGAGGCACTTTATTCCTCATCCCATATGTCCAATACAAGAGAGAGGCCCTCACATATCCGTCGATCTCCAAGTACGTCTGGACGATCACCACTTATTACCTCGTCTTGGGTGTATAGCCCAATTAAGACATTAGTAATCATCCAAATGATGTGAAGACCTCCGGTCTTCAACCATCGCCTTCATCGTCAACTCATTGCCGATTCAGTTATTTAGAATGGGATAAACTCGGTCTTTCCGAAAAACTCGCGTATATTACAAACAAGTGCTATAAAAACACAACATATGCCTCATTCCAATTCTGAATATTCTTTTACTTAAATATTCATATCTTTTGGGAAAGGTTCCCATTAATTTTATCAAAGATAAATTCTTTAAATTTATTCTTTAATCTTCCTTTGTATATTAATTCAAACCAAATTATGATTTATCCAAACTAGTCGGGATTAGCAAACCTTACCGAAGTAACCATTTGTTTAATATCCCAATCCCAACCTATTCATCCCATGAAGTAAAAATGGTAATACTTCATATCTAACACCACGGTGTTATCTGTAAAATTAATTACCATTTCACGTTCAAATCTAATTAAAGATTTAACTATCGCTTGGAGCAAAACTGGTGATACTCCATTCTCGATCATTTCTTGAATTTGATAATTTTAGTTATCAAATTCACCTTTCAGTTTATTTAAAGATTCATTAAAACTCTTATTCAGTTTTAATTTCCAAAAATCATTACTTAATGATTATTCAAAGTCAAGAAATTAATCATATCTTTAACTGGGTTAAAGAACTAATGTCATTTAAAATACAGCTAACGATAAACCCAAAATCACATTCCATTAACAATGGAATTATAACGATTCGAACTTCCCCGTGAAGGAAAGTCTGGATTGCTTTGAGAACACGACAATTCAGAACCCAAACAAAAGAACATTTCATTGCTTATTACAACAATTTACATCAGAGTACAAGAATATATAGAGTATGAATAAATATTATACATCAGAGAAATATCAGAGATTAAAATTACAATGCAGCGGAAAATAATACAAAAACACAACTGAAAGAGATACACGGATACAGAGCTTTCCGAATATCATTCCAGCTGTAAACCCGGATCCTGTGAATATAAATCTGCAAAACCAAAACTACTAGCTGCCCGTGTGGAAAATAGGGGCACCCAGAGTTTAGGTTAAAACAATAAACTCCTGGTCAATCATGTGACTGGTGTGAGAACTAAAACAGTTATTTAAAACTTTACTTTAAAATATAGTATATAACAAACAGCGCAATGCTAAATAAAGAAAATGAAGCTATTATAAGACCCAGGTCCCATCACACAATGCAACGCAAGCCGGAGGATAGGGTTTTACCTTATAATAGCCAAATAATGCTTGACACGCGAAATTTAATCTTTTATTATTACTATAAGTGAAGAAATCAACTTCAAATATAAATGTATCAATCATAAACGGCATAGTCCCCCATACCACCATGTCGCCATACCAGGCTCTACAATCAAAACCGAAATATTACGTATTAGAAATTGGATTTTCGTCATGAGTCGAGGCCAGAGATGGCTCCTCACCGCTTCGAGACACTCTAGCAAATGCCTCGGGGTAGGGCTGGCAATTAGAACCGAGAACCGAAGACCCGAACCGACCCAACAAGACCCGAACTCGAACTGAACCCGATGGGTCTTGGGTCGGGTCTAGGTGATGAAAAATACAATTTAGACCTGATCAAAGTCGACCCGAATTGACCCGACCCGAAATACCCGACCAAAAAGCATTGAAATATATGTATTTTTAGTATTATTATTCACCGGAACCCGAACCGACCCGACCCGACCCGAACCGAAGCTCATGTCGGGTCGGGTCCAGATTTTAGAAATTTACAGTTCAGACCCGACAAAACCCAACCCGCCTAGAACCGAGACCCGATGGGTCGGGTCCGGGTCCATCGGGTCGGGTCTAATTGCCACCCCCAGCCTCAGGATTCAGATGATGGCGAATCCATGGATCTTCAGGGCCGGTCAACACATAGCGGATTAGTTATACCTGAACACACGTTTCCCAGTCCTATAGGACCTATCCATCGGCTCCGTAGAGACCGATATATCCGAGGCGCCTCGCATTCCTACAACCACACAGGCAAAAATAACATAAATGTCAGGGCTTGTAAAACGCTGACACCACCCATAGCTAGAAAGAAATGTCGTGCACTCCCTGTAGTCACGATCCCGTTTTTGACTCATACCGAGGTATGAGGCTCGCGAATTAATGCTACACACAAAGCTATGCCACACAGGCCGTGCTTTGATCATCAACCACAAAACTATGCTTTTCAATAGGAGACTTGATCATTTGCATCTCAGCATGTCACACAGGCAATTCACGCCATGCGACTGATGTCTATCGATATATAACCTCTGAGCTCGTACGTCTCAGAGAAGGGCGTTAAGCAAAAGAATAAATTCTCCGCCGCCAAAAAGATATATATTTAATAGAGATCAATCAACACAGAATAAAATCCAATGTCAGACACATAGTCCATTTACAAGTTCGTTCTGGTCTAAACGAAACTGAAGGCACCTTATTCCTCGTTTCATATGTCCAATACAGGAGAGAGGCCCTCGCATATTCGTCGATCTCCAAGTACGTCTGGACGATCACCACTTATTACCTTGTCTTGGGTGTACTGCCCAATCAAGACATCAGTAATCATCCAAACGATGTGAAGACCTCTGATCTTCAACCACCTTCTTCATCGTCGACTTATCATCGAATCAGTTATTCAGAATGGGTATAAACCCGGCCTTTCTGAATAACTCACGTATATAATAAACAAGTGCTATAAAAACACAACATACGCCTCATTCCAATTTAGAATATTCTTTTATTCAAATATTCATATACTTTGGGAAAGGTTCCCATTAATTTTATCAAAGATAAATTCTTTAAATTTATTCTTTAATCTTCCTTTGAATATCATTCAAACCATATTAAGGTTTTCCAAACTAGTCGGGATTAACGCACCTTACCGAAGTAATCATTTATTTAATTTCTCAATCCCAACCTATTCATCCCATGGAGCAAAACTGGTATTACCCCATAATTAACACCACTGTGTTATCAGTAAATTTAATTACCATTTCCCGTTCAAATCTAATTAAAGATTTAACTATCGCTTGGAGCAAAACTGGTGACACTCCACTCTCGATCATTTCCCAAATTTGACAATTTAAATTATCTGTTCACATTTTAATCTAATTAAAGATTCATTAAAACTCCACTTAGTTTTAATCTTCCTAAAAAATCAATATTAATGATTATTCAAATCTAGGAAATAAATCCTGATTTTAACTGGGTTAAAGAACCAATGTCATTTAAACACAGTTCATGATAAACCCAAATTCACATTCATCAGCCTCTAACCGCAAATTAGTAAGAGAACAATTCCCTAAGTATTAATCCCGAAGGCCGAAACCAACATCAGATCAATACCCAGGAAACCATTCAACTTAGCTAATCTCCAGTTAGTTTCTAATTTTCTTGACTCCATTGGGTTCAAGAATAATATTATTAAAGATACCATTCACGACAAACGCAAAATCTCATTCCATTGTTAATCGGGTTAAAGAACAAGTGTTATTTAAAACACCGTCCACGATAAACCCAAAAACCAATTTGATATTAAATACAAGGCTTTGAATAGAAAATATATCGGCTTATATTCCATATCAAATTCTGAAATCAACAAATATCGTATTGGAATAACGATATACATATCTTCCAAATTCCTGCACAATATCTGTATAATCACGGAATCCAATATCGAAATATTCCGAAGATAATTTCGATTCAAATCCATTCCAATTCATATATTGGAAATTCCAGTTATTTTTAAAACCCTTTCAAATCCAATTTATTTATTTAAAAATATTGGATTATAATTCTAGTTCATAACTAGTTCATTTCGATAAAAATATATTTTTATCCTTTCAAATATGGAATTTTTCACCCTAATTCTTTCTAAATCATTTATTATGATTCTGCACAAATTATTAATATTTTTAATAATTTTATCAACGCCCGTACAGTCGATTTCCATAAACGGTCATCGAACTACACTTACAACGAGATTTTCCAAATTTGATTTGGACATAATTCCAAATCCAACCGTTAGAATTCAAATCTCTCATATTCGTTGGAAAGCTCTTTTCGATATGGACCTAATGGTTCCAGTTTTAGGAGAATCCGACGGTCGGATCTCCCGTAATGTCAATTCGAAGTCAATGGTCGAAATTCGTGAATTGCCGCGGCGCGACGCGTTCTATACAGGCCATTCATTATATAATATATATATATATATTACATATTTCGTCGATTTCCATTTAAAACGTATTTTATAATTCGTTTTAAAAACGATTTCAACTTCATATTCAATTTTAAATAAAAATTGAATATTCCATATCATTAAGATTTATATGATAATCTTTTCAAAATATTATATTTTGAAATCATTTCCTTTTCGATATTCATTATAAAAATGAATAAAATCGATATAGGTAACGTTCGCATCTAAATGACGCATAACTAATCAACACGGCTTCATATATTTAAATATTCCCATGTCCATCCAAAATCAGACATCAAAATCATATTTTGATCTTTTACTGAACATTATTTGAAAATATTCGTTATTTTATTTTATTCAACACATGAATATATTATTCAACAAATGCATATATTTTATAATATTCGTTATTTTATTTTATTCAACACATGAATATATCTTATTCAACACATGAATATATTTTATAATATTCATTATTTTATTTTATTCAACACATGAATATAATTTATTTTATTCAACACATGAATATTTTTAATCCTTTTCTGAATATTATTATAAAATATTCGTTATTTTCCAAACTAGAATGAGAGCCAATCAATTACCATATAATGTTATTTATATGGATTCTATACAACACATGTATATAATAGCAATGACAAACAATCATCCATCATCCAAAGTGCATCACACAACTGCATAAGCATTATATAAATAATTAACGCTTACACAATCTGTCAACCCATCGATTGACATACAACTAAACAATTGGGAATAGTGTACGTCAATTATCATCCTAATACTCGTGTGGGGTTTCAATCAACAAACACATATTTTATTTGTGCAGTTGGGCGATGTGTAAAATTTATCATCCCAATTCATATCAGTAAAACGAGTATATTAAAAAAATCGTCTGATTTGTAATTGAATATTTATTTTACTTCAACACATGAATATTTTATTTTATTCAACACATGAATATTTTATATTGTTCAACACATGAATATTTATTTTATTCAACACATGAATATTTTATTTTATTCAGCACATGAATATTTTATACAGTCCATTTCACATCACAACCAACTTTCACAACACGATCAAACAAACAAGTCGTCCATGGTCTGTGGACAACGGGGAACAGTTCATATATGCAGTTATGAAATAAATAACTGTATAAAAATAATTTTGGTGAGAAGTTCTCACATTTGGGTTCCACTCCGCCATTCTTTATTTCTGAACGGCTTGGATTCGATTCCCGCCGATTCCATCACAATCTGTTTCATATGATTTTCATATTAAAAATCGTATTTTTATTTCAACGCTGCATATATAAAAATTATATTTTTATAACACTACATGTGTAGAAAAGATTATATTTTTATAATTCAGTTTTCTACATAAAAATCATATTTTTACTTCGCTAATCTTCATAATAAAAATTCTATTTTTATAAATCTAACTTCATAATAAAAATTCCATTTCTATTTCGAAGCCATTCAAATAAAAATCACATCTCTATTAACGCAAATTTATTTTTAAAACTGAGAATAATCCATGTTTTATATATTTTTAAAGCTGAAAATAATCCATGTTATATATATTTTTAAAACTGAAAATAATCCATATTTTATATATTTTCATTAAAACAAAACTGATTTTTTTTATCTTTTTTCTAATACATTAAATCAGTAAAAATAAGTAAATAAAAAAACTTACAGGCTGAAACGAGGAGGTGGGGGATGGCGTCGGGGTCAGCATGTCAAGGAGGGGCGGAGCGGCTGGCCAGATGGAGTCAGGCAGTCGACGGTAGGCGTCAGGGGCTTGGACGACTAGGGTTTCCTCAATTAATGGGGTGGGGTTTCGAACTTCGAGGTGGAGAGAGGGAGGAGGCGATTGGGGGGCACGTTGAGGTCGGGGAGGCGGCGAATCGGAGGGAGGCGTCCAGGTTGAGGTGCGGTGGCATGCTGAGGGGGGAGGGGGGAAGAAGAAAGTGACGGGTTTTATTACAGAAAGGGAGGCACGATAGTTTTGACCAGGGAGGGAGGTTTGACCAAGGGTTTAAAGAGGGATAAGGTTATGTAATTTATTATTTTATTCTCTTAAGTGTTGACCTTCCTTTCGAACTCCAAACGAGACCCAACGACTGTCGCCCCAAACCAAATACCCCCATTCTGAGCGCAATGGGATATGTTTTGTAACCCAATTCGGCTGTTACGATCAGTTTCCGTTTAAATTAAAATTTAAATCTATATATTCAATTTTAAACGTACATTTCAATTTACCGGGGCCACGTCCTTACTCGAAAAATTCTAGAAAAATTATTTCTAGCTTCGTATTGACGATACGGTCCTAACAAAATTATTTTCGTCAAATTTGGAGACCATTTGAAAAACGGTCATTTTCCAGTCGACTAAATTCAAACTGAAATTACCAAACACGTTTAAATTTGTTACGCTCACATATTAATTCCAAAAAATTATGAAAATAGGAATCTAGCAATAATTTGACATTCAGGATCCAACAAAAGTGGTTTCATTGAAAATGGAGGTCGTTTGCAAAATGGGTATTTTTAAGGGCTATATTTCCATAGCGACCATTCTAAATTTTCAACTGGACATAACTTTTTATTCCCGCTATGAAATTTTGATTTTTCGGATTCTTTGAAAAGATATTTTCAAATAGATTCAAATATTTTTGGTTTCACTAAAATCTGGTTTATTTTGAATCCTGTACATTCATTTGAAATTTGAAATCGAATTTTCAAACTACCGCGCCATTTTCAATTCCTTTTATAATTAAATTAAATATTTATATTCTAATTTCGATTTATATAAATATATACATTCTAATTCTATTCAAAATAAATTTCTCGTCGTTATTATTTAAAATAAATCATTTTAAATATTCAAAACTCGTTAAAATTGCCAAAATAAAAATTTTAAATTGGTTCTGATTTTCCGGGTTGTTACATTCTCCCCTACTTAAAATCTTTTCGTCCTCGGAAAGGAACGGAGCTGAAAATTGTTTAACTAATCAACTCAACTTTCATTCTTCAACTTTTCAATTTCTAAGAATTTTCAAATTTTTCAAAAATTTGGCTAACACCCTAAATTTTCGAAAAATTTCGCCATAACCTTCTTTGTACGGGGAGCACCAGGAAAATCCCCAAACCGCCACACAGGCCCTCTCATCTCAAAAAGAAAAAGCCAATCGGCTCATAAAATCATCATCATCCAAGAAATTAGTAAACATGTACCTATTTGTCGGGCATACAATTTTATTCCTCTTCTCTAGCCTCCTTGCTATGACCTGTTCAATATATATGCATGTACATGTATGCAATTTCAAACAATTTTCTATTCAATTCCACTTTTGATACAATTTGGCTAAATTTACCTTACATTCACATAATGGTTTAAATGAATAATCACATAACACAACCATCTATCAATTAGTGAATTAACGTTTCAAATTCATAATGTTGATATATAATCAAAGATCATATTTTTGATGCCAAATCACAACAAATAATCCTATCTATATTTTGGTTCTCACACCAGTCAATGGAAATGTATAAATATCCCACTTTTGAAACTCAAACATAAATACTGATGATGCACGTTCTATCATCGGTACCATCTCCGGGCGACTAGAGTGTGATTTTATATCTATCCAGTATCCGAGGCTTCGAATATACACCCCGTCAGGCAGATACTCAAAATCTCCCTATACTAGATTGTCCAAATTAAATTATAAAATAAATATTAGAATACATATAAAATGGTTTAAATTTTCAAAACCAATTTTGTTTTCAATTTTATTTTAAAAACAACACTCTTCGGACTCGTTCTAGGATACTACCGATCCTATCTCTAACGAGTTATTCTCATTGGATATTACTAATCCAATCTTTGATGAATTCTTTCGTTCGGTTCTAATGTGCCCTTTTCTCGAGCTCTGTAAACCAAAGCTCTGATACCAAACTATAACGACCCGAACTTCCCCATGAAGGAAAGCCCGGATTGCTTTGAAAACACGAAAAATCAGAATCCAAACAAAAGAACATTTCATTGCTTATTACAACAATTTACATCAGAGTACAAGAATATACAGAGTATGAATAAATATTATACATCAGAGAAATATAAGAGATTAAAATTACAATGCAGCAGAAAATAATACAAAAACACAACTGAAAGAGATACACGGATATAGAGCTTTCCGAATATCATTCCAGCTGTAAACTAGGATCCTGTGAATATAAATCTGCAAACCCAAAACTACTAGCAACCCATGTGGAAAATAGGGGCGCCCAGTGTTTAGGTTAAAACAATAAACTCCTGGTTAGTCATGTGACTGGTGTGAGAACTAAAACAGTTATTTAAAACTTTACTTTAAAATATAGTATATAACAAACAGCGCAATGTTAAATAAAGAAAATGAAGCTATTATAAGACCCAGGTCCCATCACACAATGCAACGCAAGCCGGAGGATAGGGTTTTACCTTATAATAGCCTAATAATGCTTGATACGCGAAATTTAATCTTTTATTATTACTATAAGTGAAGAAATCAACTTCAAATATAAATGTATCAATCATAGATGGCATAGTGCCCCATACCACTATGTTGCCATACTAGGCTCTACAATCAAAACCGAAATATCATGTATTGGAAATTGGATTTTCGTCATGAGTCGAGGCCAGGGATGGCTCCTCACCACTTCGAGTCACACTAGAAAATGCCTCAGGATTCAGACGCTGGCGAATCCTTGGATCTTCAGGGCCGGTCCACACATAGCGGATTAGTTATACTTGAACACATGTTTCCTGGTCCTATAGGACCTATCCATCGGCCCCGTAGAGACTGATATATCCGAGGCGCCTCGCATTCCAACAACCACACAGGTAAAAATAATATAAATGTCAGGGCTTGTAAAACATTGACATAACCCATAGCTAGAAAGAAACGTCGTGCACTCCCTGTGGTCACGATCCCTTTTTTGACTCATACCGAGGTGTGAGGCTCGCGAATTAACGCTATACACAAAGCTATGCCACACAGGCTGTGCTTTGATCATCAACTACAAGACTCTTCTTTTCAATAGGAGCCTTGATCATTTGCATCTCAGCATGCCACACAGGCAATTCACGCCATGCGACTGATGTGTATCGATATATAACCTCTGAGCTCGTACGTCTCAGATAAGGGCATTAAACAAGAGAATGAATTCTCCACCGCCAAACATATATATATTTAACAGAGATCAATCATCATAGAATAAAATCCAATGTCAAACACACAGTCCATTTACAATTTCGTTCTGGGTCTGAACGAAACCAGAGGCACCTTATTCCTCGTCCCATATGTCCATTACAGGAGAGAGGCCCTCGCATATCCGTCGATCCCCAAGTACATCTGGACGATCACCACTTATTACCTTGTCTTGGGTGTACTGCCCAATCAAGACATCGGTAATCATACAAACGATGTGAAGACCTCTGGTCTTCAACCACCATCTTCATCGTCGAATTATCATCGAATCAGTTACTCCGAATGGGTATAAACCCAGCCTTTCTGAATAACTCGCGTATATAATAAACAAGTGCTATAAAAACACAACATACGCCTCATTCCAATTCTGAATATTCTTTTATTCAAATATTCATATACTTTGGGAAAGGTTCCCATTAATTTTATCAAAGATAAATTCTTTAAATTTATTCTTTAACCTTCCTTTGAATATCATTCAAACCATATTAAGGTTTTCCAAACTAGTCGGGATTAACGCACCTTACCAAAGTAATCATTTATTTAATTTCTCAATCCCAATCTATTCATCCCATGGAGCAAAACTGGTATTACCCTATAACTAACACCACAGTGTTATCGGTAAATTTAATCACCATTTCCCATTCAAATCTAATTAAAGATTTAACTATCGCTTGGAGCAAAACTAGTGATACTCCACTCTCGATCATTTCCCAAATTTGATAATTTGAATTATCTATTCACATTTCAATCTAATTAAAGATTCATTAAAACTCCACTTAGTTTAAATCTTCCTAAAAATCAATATTAATGATTATTCAAATCTAGGAAATAAATCCTGACTTTAACTGGGTTAAAGAACCAATGTCATTTAAACACAGTTCACGATAAACCCAAATTCACATTCATCAGTCTCTAACCGTAAATTAGTAAGAGAACAATTCCCTAAGTATTAATCCCGAAGGCCGAAACCAACATCAGATCAATACCCAGGAAACCATTCAACTTAGCTAATCTCCAGTTAGTTTCTAATTTTCTTAACTCCATTGGGTTTAAGAACAGTATTATTAAAGATACCATTCACAACAGACCCAAAATCTCATTCCATTGTTAATCGGGTTAAAGAACAAGTGTTATTTAAAACACCATTCACGATAAACCCAAAAACCAATTTGATATTAAATACAAGGCTCTAAATAGAAAATATGTCGGCTTATATTCCATATCATATTCTGAAATCAACAAATATCGCATTGGAATAACGATATACATATCTTCCAAATTCGTCCACAATATTCGTATAATCACGGAATCCAATATCGAAATATTCCGAAGATAATTTCGATTCAAATCCATTCCAATTCATATATTGGAAATTTCGATTATTTTTAAAAACCTTTCAAATTCAATTTATTTATTTAAAAATATTGGATTATAATTCTAGTTCATAACTAGTTCATTTCGATAAAAATATATTTTCATCCTTTCAAATATGGAATTTTTCACCTTAATTCTTTCTAAATCATTTATTATGATTCTACACAAATTATTAATATTTTTAATAATTTTATCAAGGCCCGTACAGTCGATTTCCATAATCGGTCATCAAACTGCACTTACAGTGAGCTTTTCCAAATTTGATTTGGACATGATTCCAAATCCAACCATTAGATTTAAAATCTCTCATATTCGTTGGAAAGCTCTTTTCGATATGAACCTAATGGTTCAAGTTTTAGGAGAATCCGACGGTCGGATCTCCCGTAATGTGAATTCGAAGTCAATGGTCGAAATTTGCGAACTGTTGCGGTGCGGCGCGTTCTATTCAGGCCATTCATTATATAATATATATATATATATATATATATATTATATTTCGTCGATTTCCATATAAAACGTATTTTATAAATCGTTTAAAATTGGTTTTAAAAATGATTTCAACTTCATATACAATTTTAAATCAAAATCGAATATTCCATATCATTAATATTTAAATGATAATCTTCTCAAAATATTATATTTTGAAATCATTTCCTTTTTGATATTCATTACAAAAATGAATAAAATCGATATAAATATCGTTCGCGTCTAAATGGCGCATATCTAATCAACACGGCTTCATATATTTAAATATTCCCGTATCCATCCAAAATCAGACATCAAAATCATATTTTGATCTTTTACTGAATATTATTTGAAAATATTCGTTATTTTATTTTATTCAACAAATGAATATATTATTCAACAAATGAGTATATTTTATAATATTTGTTATTTTGTTTTATTCAACACATGAATATATCTTATTCAACACATGAATATATTTAATAATATTCGTTATCTTATTTTATTCAACACATGAATAAATTTTATTTTATTCAACACATGAATATTTTTAATCCTTTTCTGAATATTATTTTAAAATATTCGTTATTTTACAAGCTGGAATGAGACCCAATCAATTAGCATATAATGTTATTTATATGGATTCTATACAATACATGTATATAATAGCAATGACAAACAATCATCTATCATCCAAAGTGCATCACACAACTGCATAAGCATTAAATATAAATAATTAACGCTTTCACAATCTGTCAACCCATCGATTGACATACAACTAAACAATTGGGATTAGTGTACGTCAATTATAATCCCAATAGCCGTGTGGGGTTTCAATCAACAAACACATATTTTATTTGTGAAGTTGGGCGATGTGTAAAATTTATCGTCCCAATTCATATCAGTAAAATGAGTGTACATAAACAAATCGTCCGATTTGTAAATGAATATTTATTTTACTTCAACACATGAATATTTTATTTTATTCAACACATGAATATTTTATACAGTCCATTTCACATCACAACCAACTTTCATAATACAATCAAACAAACAAGTCGTCCATGGTCTGTGGACGACGGGGAATAGTTCATATATGCAGTTATGAAATAAATAACTGTATACAAATAATTTTGGTGAGAAGTTCTCACATTTGGGTTCCACTCCGCCATTCTTTATTTCTGAACGGTTTGGATTCGATTCCCGCCGATTCCATCGCAATCTGTTTCATACGATTTTCATATGAAAAATCATATTTTTATTTCAACGCTGCATATATAAAAATTATATTTTTATAACGCTACATGTGTAGAAAAGATTATATTTTTATAATTTAGTTTTCTACATAAAAATCATATTTTTACTTCGCTAATCTTCATAATAAAAATTCTATTTTTATAAATCTAACTTCAGAATAAAAATTGCATTTCTATTTCAAAGCCATTCAAATACAAATCACATCTTTATTAACGCAAATTTATTTTTAAAAACTGAGAATAATCCATGTTTTATATATTTTTAAAACTGAAAATAATCCATGTTATATATATTTTTAAAACTAAAAATAATCCATGTTTTATATATTTTCTTTAAAACAAAACTGATTTTTTATCTCTTTTTTCTAATACATTAAATCAGTAAAAATAAGTAAATAAAAGAAAACTTACAAGCTGAAACGAGGGGGTGGGGGATGGCGTCGGGGTCAGCAAGTTAGGGAGGGGCGGCGCGGCTGGCCAGGTGGAGTCAGGCAGTCGACGGTAGGTGTCAAGGGCTTGGACGGCTCGGGTTTCCTCGATTTAGGGGGTGGGGTTTCGAACTTAGAGGTGGAGAGAGAGAGGAGGCGATTGGGGGGAGGGGGAGAACATTGAGGTCGGGGAGGCGGCGAATCGGACGGAGGCGTCCAGGTTGAGGTGCGGTGGCGTGCTGAAGGGGGGGGGGAGAAGAAAGCGACGGGTTTTATTACAGAAAGGGGCGCACGATAGTTTTGACCAGGGAGGGAGGTTTGACCAAGGGTTTAAAGAGGGATAGGGTTATGTAATTTATTATTTTATTTTATTTAATTCTCTTTAGTGTTGACCTTCCTTTCGAACTCCATACAAGACCCAACGACTGTCGCCCCTAACCAAATACCCCCATTCCGAACGCAATGGGATATGTTTTGTAACCCAATTCGGCCCTTACGATCAGTTTCCGTTTAAATTAAAATTTAAATCTATATATTCAATTTTAAACGTACATTTCAATTTACCGGGGCCACGTACTTACTCAAAAAATTCTAGAAAAATTATTTCTAGCTTCGTATTATAGATACAGTCCTAACAAAACTAATTTCGTCAAATTTGGAGACCATTTGAAAAACTGTCATTTTTCAGTTGATTAAATTCAAACTGAAATTACCAAGCACGTTTAAATCCGCCACGCTCACATATTAATTCCAAAAATTATGAAAATTGGAATCTAGCAATAATTTGACATTCTGGATCCAACAAAAGTGGTTTCGTCGAAAATGGAGGTCGTTTGCAAAATAGCTATTTTTTAGGGCTATATTTCTATAGCGACTATTCTGAATTTTCAACTGGACATAACTTTTTATTCCAGCTATGAAATTTTGATTTTTCGGATTCGTTGAAAAGATATTTTCAAATAGATTCAAATATTTTTTGTTTCACTAAAATCCAGTTTATTTTGAATCGTGCACATTCATTTGAAATTTGAAATCGAATTTTCAACTACCGCGCCATTTTCAATTCCTTTTATAATTAAAATAAATATTTATATTCTAATTTTGATTTATATAAATATATATGTTTTCAAAATAAATTTCTCGTCGTTATTACTTAAAATAAATCATTTTAAATTTTCAAAATTTGTTAAAATCAATAAAATAAAAATTTTATATTGGTTCTGATTTTCCGGGTTGTTACAGGAATCTTCACGGAATACAGATCAATATATATAATTGATATGAACTTCCATATCCAACCGATAATATAAATGGAATAACGACAATGCCTTTAAATTCCATATATATTAGTAGTCTTCTCCACAGAAGCTCACTTCGATTATTATCAAATCGAATTCCATTCAATTCCAATTTAATATGTTAAATTGGAAAATCTCCTTTAAATTTTAACAAAAGATTTATAAATTCTAAATCACATTTCACTGTAAATCGGGTTAAAGAACGAATGTCGCTAAAAACACAGTTCACAATAAACCTAATTCACATTCCATTTCAAATCCAATTAAATGTTAATCAATTGGTAATTCTTCTCTGCATCTTAATTAAAAGATTTATTCTTTTCACGTGGGGGTTAAGAACAGTGTTACTGAAGACCCCATCCCATCAGTCTCTAACCGTAAATTAGTAAGAGAATAATTCCCTAAGTATTAATCCCGAAGGCCGAAACCAACATCAGATCAATACTGTAACAATCCGGAAAATCCGAACCAATTTAAAATTTTATTTTAAATAAATTGGTTAGAAAATGAGCCTGAATTTAAAATTTTTAATTTTAAATAATATTAAAGGCAGCGAAAATAGTCAATTTTCAAACGACCTCCGTTTTTGATGAAACCACTTTTGTTGGAACCGTAATGTCAAATTATTACTAGGTTTCAATTCTTAGAATTTTCAATTTAATATGTGAGCGTGGCGGAAGAAACTGTGTTTGGTCGAAAACAGTTGAAATTGATCATCTTGAAAATAGCCATTTTTCAAACAGTCTCAGAATTCGACGAAAATAATTTTGTTGGATTCGTATCGTCAAAACATAGCCAAATATATATATTTTTATATTTTTCGGAGTCCGTATGTGGCTCCGGCGGATTTTTGATTACGTCAGAATTAAATAATAAAAGAATTAATTTTAAATTCGAAAAAGAAGGACTGAGATGACCTTTTGGGCCTGCGGGACATGGCTAGATGGATCCGGAATAGGGGTTATTGGTTAGGGTAGTTTTTGTTGGACTGGATTCTGAATAATTTGAGAGAAATGGATTTTTTTGTAAAATCAACAATTAAATAATATAAAAAGGATGGAAAAACCTAAATTACAAGTCACTATTCATCTTCCCCAACAGGCCGCCGCCCCCTACATCCCCAATGGCCGAAACTTCTCCAGTCAACTTCTCCCTCTATACTTCAAATTAAATCCTAATTCCTATCCCAAATCAAAGAGCGTCTTCTCCTCTTCATTTCCATAAGGCTAGATCTTCTCTGGAGCCACCATCTCCCCGAAACCCGAACCCAAACCCGCCGTATAAACCCACGTCGCCCCCCTAGCCCAGACCGAGCTCCACCATTCGGGTACCCCGACGAGCACCTCTCCGTCCTCTTCGCAGTGGTATATCCCGATCGTTCTCTAGTGGTCTGTAGTGGAAGCAAAAATCAAACCTAGTTTTGAACAAAGGAAATAAGTCACGGCCGAATATTGAATTGGGGAAGAAGAGGTTAATTATTTAGTTAATTAACTAATTACTTAATCTAATTATTTTAAATCTTGTTTTGACCATATCTAATTCATTTCAAACCGGAATTCGATGATTTCAACGACGTTGTGATCGTATTGAGCAGATCTACACTGCTGGACTGAAAAGGAGCAGTTTTGAACACTTTGAATTTTGGGCAAAAATCGCAACGACTGTGAAATTTCTTTAATTTAAATTAATTAGATAATTGATTTATTTATTTTTATAATATTCGTTCAGATCTTACTTGTATGATATGTTATGTTGATTTTCTGTTGGATGAATGTATTATCATATGGGTTGTTGTGCATACTCGAATACGTTTATTATAGATTTGGTTTTTATTGAATTGAGTTATATAACCAATTCAATATTCATTTTGTGATGGAAAATTTATAGATCTACATACATAGTAGAAAGAAAAGAAGAAGAAAAAAAGGGAAAATAAAATCTTTTTTTTTTAGATCTGATTCAATAGGGAAAATAAATTTCCTCTTATTTGAATGGAATGGATTTAACAAAGAAAATAAAATTTTCTTTTATTTCAATAAATTGGATGCAAAGTAGAAAATTAAAATTTCCTTTTTATTTAAATTGATTTGATTTTTATTTTTGTGTTACAACGCAAATATTAACATGAAGGAAAAAGTGTTTACTTTCATTTTTGTGTTTCAACACAAATATCTACATGTATGAGAGAAAAAAAATAGTTGCATATATGTATGCAACTATTGCCTATAGTTGCATACATATATGCAACAATTTGAATACACATGCACATATTTACGCATTCCTGTTTAATTATTGCATATATATATGTATTTTTTTTTGTATAATTGCATATATGTGTGCATATAAGCCAAAATATGTGCAAAACTAAACAAACTGTACGTATGTATTTTTTTTTAAATAAATGCATCAGAAGATGCATGTTTTCAAAGTATGTGCATACATTTATGCATTTGCACTGCAGCTTAGAAGCGAAACTGAAATAAATGCATACATGTATGCATATAATTGAATTATATGCATCTTTTGATGCATTTTACTGCATTTCGTTGTTTTTATGCATACATGTAAAAACGCACCCTTTATTTTATTTATTTTTATTTGTGTCTTTAAACACAAATACATGCACCGTACATCGAATATGATTATTTTGTATCTTTAAAAACCAATGCATACATTATGTACTGAAATATATTTCATTTGTGTCCCTAACACAAATATTTACATCGTACATTGATTAACATTTTGATTTGGCTTTCAAACACAAATCTTATATGGAGAAAAAAAATATCTTTTTGTTTGCAATTTTAGATGCAAACAAAAGTAGAGCAAAAAAATATCTTTTTGTTTGCAATTTTAGATGCAAACAAAAGTAGAGAAAAAAATATCTTTTTGTTTGCAATTTTAGATGCAAACAAAAGTAGAGAAAAAAGAAAAATATCTTTTTGTTTGCAATTTTAGATGCAAACAAAAAAATAAAAATATATTTTGTTTGCAATTTTAGATGCAAACAGAATAGTAGTTGAAGTTACATTTTGTAGCAGATTTAAAGGGGAACAAATTAGAAAATGAAAGGCTATATTTTTATTTACGTTCTTTAATGTTAATAAATGGAAAAATAAAAACGCTCTTTTATTTATGTCTCCAAATGTAGATAAAATTAGGAATTAAAATCTACATTTTAATTGCGTTCTTTAGACACAAACAAAGCATGAAAATAAAGATATACATTTTATTTGCATTCCATAGTGCAAACAAAATGTGAGAATAAAATTTTACATTTTTATGTAATTTTAAAAGATTTGGAAAAGGATCATATTTGGTCTAAAAATATGTTTCACTTTAAAAATTACATTTTTATGTGATATTAAAAGGTAGGAAGAAGTTTCCATTTTAGATCATAAAAATGAATTGAACAAAAATATTCATTTTTGTTCATCGGAAAAAGAAATCAACAAATTTACTCCTTGAAATAAAATGGATGAAAATATTCATTTTGTTCGTTTAAAGGAATTTACAATTTGTATAAAATAAAAAGGGTTGAAACCGAGTTTAAACATTAAAATTCATGTACAAATTAAATATAATTTATAGTCAATATACTATAAGATTGGTGCATGAACGTAAACACATTTTAATAAGACGTGATTGGTAATTTGCACTGTTCAATTCTTTTATGGGTGTGACATTTTCATAAATGAAATCGCTTGAAATCTTATTTATATTTACAAATATAAATAGAAATATAACGAATCGAGCGCGGCAGTTCGCGTTTTGACAATCGTGACTTTAAACGATTTTAACAAAAGATCCAACCGTCGGATTTTCCCAAAACTGGAGCCGCTTGAACCGCTTTGGGGAGATCTTTCCAATAAGACAAATTTTGTCAAAATCCAACGGTTAGATTTCAAGTTATGTGCAAATCAAATTTCTAGAAAAACAGCGCCAGGGGCACTCTTTGACCCGAAGCATCGTTTGAAATAATTTGAGCTATCTTTAATTAAATAAAAATAGCGATTAATCATTAAAAATTAAAATTAATGATATGAAATGTTTTAAATAATAATTATTCGACAATTATTTGAAAAGTCTGAGTTCTACTCATTTTAAATAATTACACGACGATGAAGAGACGAAGACGGTGTTGAAGACCGGCGGCCTTCACATCGAACGGATATATTGCTACTAAGGTCCTCGATAGGAGTAGCTACCCTGAAGGGACTTCGGTGGTAGTCGTCTGGACGTATGTGCTGATTGTCCGGATATACAAGAGCCTCTCAGGTATCTCCGGTTCCGTTCAGACCCAGAACGGACTTGTAACTGGATGCATGTCTGACGTTGAAATTTATACCATGTAAATTGATTGCTGTTGATATATAATCATTGGTGGCAGAGAATTTATTCTCTTGCTTAAACACCCTTAGAGGTTGTGTATTGATAGTTGTTGATTGCGTAGCGTGAATTGTCGACGTGGCATGCCAAGATGCAATGATCAAGGCTTTGTTGCAAAGCAGGACTTGTGGTTGATGATCAAAGCATAGCCTCTTTAGGCACAGCTTTATGTAACGTTACCTCGCGAGCCTCACAGCCCGGTAGAGTCTTAAACGGGAGAAGGGAACGCAGGGAGTGCACACGTTTCTTTCTAGCTAGAAGGGGTGTCATGGTATGGAGCCCGAACATTTACTTATGTGGTTGTTGGATTTTTAGAGGCCTCGGATTTATGCGATCGCCCTCGGCCGTATTATAGGTTCAATAGGACCGGGGAGCGTGTGTTCAGGAATAACTAATCCACTAAAGCAGTTGTGGACCGGCCCTGCAGGATCCAAGGGTTCGCCAGCGTCCGAATCCTGGGACATTGCTAGAGTGTCTCGAATCGGTAAGGACTTCCTCCCTAGCCTTGACTCATGATGAAAACCCAATTTCCAATACGCCCCTTTACGGTTTTGATTGTATTACTAGTACGGCGACATAGTAGATGGTAGCTATGCCGTCTAGGATTGATATTATGTTTTGAAATGTTTTAATTAAAATATAATACACACTAATAATAATATCGTATTTTGCGTATTTATCATTTCTTGACCATTATAAGGTAAAACCCTATCCTCCGGTTTGCGTTGCATTGTGTGATGGGACTTGGGTCTTATAATGGTTTCATTTTTCAAAAAGACATTGCGTTATTGAACGATTTATTTATTTTATGCACTAGCTATCAATTGGAGTAAACCCGTTCCGCATTAGCGGCGTGGTCCAATGATTTGCTATATATATATATATATATTATTAGTTAATTTAGATTTCTCACACCAGTCCCCTGACTGACTCGAAGTTTGTTTCACTTTTTGCAAACTCGGGTGCCCTCTCTCCACATGGGCAACCATATGACATGTTAGATGTTGACATTTGCTGGAGGGAGCTTGCTGAAGAAATTTGCTTTTATCATTTCTTTCTGCTTTAAGTCAATAATTGGAGTTTGATGTAATTTGGAATTTGAGACTTTATTTCTTTTCTTCCGTAAAACATCTATTTGGAATAATGTAATGCTATGCTGCACACTCTGAGATTCTGGGATGATATTTTGTGATGACATTTTCTCCACTGCAATGATATTTATGTTATGCTATGTTCTGAGATCTGTTATTGTTTTAATGATGTTATATTCCTACGATTTTCCTTACTTTCTATTTAAGGAAGTTTGTGGTCGTCACACTTGGTATCAGAGCCTAAGGTTTACCTTGGCTTTGGAGTATAACATTTTTTTAAAACAATTCGTCTATTTGGAATCAGTAGTGTTCCAAGATGAGTAGCTCATTAGAGATAGGATTTATAATGTCCTAGAATGAGTACAACAGAATAGCACATATTTATCAGTCATTACTTCATTATCACCTTATCAAATGTCTCTACTTTTAACCTTCTCTTTTGAACTTATCATTTCTGTTGGTCTGACTCTTTCCTTGATGGTACAGACTAATTGAATATGAGTACGAGAGCGAGGACAAGAGCTAGAGGTCGTGGAGGAGCTGCCAGAGGCAGGACTAGAGATACACCCTCAGACAGATGGTCAGACTGAGAGGGTAAACCGCATATTGGAAGATTTGTTGAGAGCATGCATCCTTGATTTTGGCGGTTCATGGGAAGATCATTTGCACTTGGTTGAATTCTCTTATAATAATAGCTACCAAGCAAGCCTGCAGATGTCGCCGTTTGAAGCTTTATATGGCAGGCCATGCAGATCTCCCGCATGTTGGGTAGAGTCCGGCAATAGATTAGTACTAGGCCCTGACATGATTCAAGAAGCATCGAATAAAGTTGACTTTATTAAGAAGCGTTTGTTGGCTGCTCAAAGCCGACAGAAGAGTTATGCTGACACTCGAAGAAGAGATTTAGAGTTCTCTGTTGGTGATCTTGTATATTTGAAAGTGTCCCCACTAAGAGGTGTCATTCGATTTGGGAAGACCGGAAAATTAGCACCTCGATTCATTGGCCCATTTCCTATTCTCAAAAGAATTGGGACTCTCGCTTATAGAGTGCAGTTACCTGACTGGCTGCCGGGGGTTCACGATGTGTTTCATGTATCCCAACTTCGAAGGCATGTCCATGATCCAGATTTAGTTGTGAAGGAAGCAGCACAACGAGATTTGGAAATCACTCCGACCCTAGCAGTTAAGAGGGAGCCGGTGAAGATAGTGGGCAAGGAAACCCGAGTTTTAAGGAACAAGAGAATTCACCTAGTCAAAGTTCAGTGGAGCGGGGTTCCTAGAGACTGCACATGGGAAACTGAGGATAGCATCAAGCAGGCCTATCCCAAGTGCAGATGGGACATCTCCGAATAGCTTTATATGGAGGTACATTTATAATACCTTACATTTTCCGTTTTGTTCCCTACTTTACTTTTATTTCCTTTTCGAGGACGAAAAGCTTTTAAGTGGGGGAGACTGTAACAACCCGGAAAATCCGAACCAATTTAAATTTTTATTTTAAATAAATTGGTTAGAAAATGAGCCTGAATTTAAAATTTAAAATTTAAAATAATATTAAAGGTAGTGAAAATAGTCAATTTTCAAACGACCTCCGTTTTCGACGAAACCACTTTTGTTGGAACCGTAATGTCAAATTATTGTTAGGTTTCAATTCTTAGAATTTTTCAATTTAATATGTGAGCGTGGCGGAAGAAACTGTGTTTGGTCAAAAACAGTTGAAATTGATCATCTAGAAAATAGCCATTTTTCAAACAGTCTCAGAATTCGATGAAAATAATTTTGTTGGATTCGTATCGTCAAAACATAGCCAAAAATATTTTTTTATAGATTTTTCGAAGTCCGTATGTGGCTCCGACGGATTTTTGATTACATCAGAATTAAATAATAAAAGAATTAATTTTAAATTCAAAAAAGAAGGACTGAGATGACCTTTTGGGCCTGCGGGACATGGCTAGATGGATCCGGAATAGGGGTTATTGGTTAGGGTAGTTTTTGTTGGACTGGATTCTGAATAATTTGAGAGAAATGGATTTTTTTGTAAAATCAACAATTAAATAATATAAAAAGGATGGAAAAACCTAAATTAAAAATCACTATTCATCTTCCCCAACAGGCTGCCGCCCCCTACATCCCCAATGGCCGAAACTTCTCCAGTCAACTTCTCCCTCTATACTTCAAATTAAATCCTAATTCCTATCCCAAATCAAAGAGCATCTTCTCCTCTTCATTTCCATAAGGCTAGATCTTCTCTGGAGCCACCATCTCCCCGAAACCCGAACCCAAACGCGCCGTATAAACCCACGTCGGCCCCCCTAGCCCAGACCGAGCTCCACCATTCGGGTACCCCGACGAGCACCTCTCCGTCCTCTTCGCAGTGGTATATCCCGATCGTTCTCTAGTGGTCTGTAGTGGAAGCAAAAATCAAACCTAGTTTTGAACAAAGGAAATAAGTCACGGCCGAATATTGAATTGGGGAAGAAGAGGTTAATTATTTAGTTAATTAACTAATTACTTAATCTAATTATTTTAAATCTTGTTTTGACCATATCTAATTCATTTCAAACCGGAATTCGATGATTTCAGCGACGTTGTTATCGTATTGAGCAGATCTACACTGTTGGACTGAAAAGGAGCAGTTTTGAACACTTTGAATTTTGGGCAAAAATCGCAACGACTGTGAGATTTCTTTAATTTAAATTAATTAGATAATTGATTTATTTATTTTAATAATATTCGTTCAGATCTTACTTGTATGATATGTTATGTTGATTTTCTGTTGGATGAATGTATTATCATATGGGTTGTTGTGCATACTCGAATACGTTTATTATAGATTTGGTTTTTATTGAATTGAGTTATATAACCAATTCAATATTCATTTTTATGATGGAAAATTTATAGATCTACATACATAGTAGAAAGAAAAGAAGAAGAAAAAAAGGGAAAATAAAATCTTTTTTTTTTAGATCTGATTCAATAGGGAAAATAAATTTCCTCTTATTTGAATGGAATGGATTTAACAAAGAAAATAAAATTTTCTTTTATTTCAATAAATTGGATGCAAAGTAGAAAATTAAAATTTCCTTTTTATTTAAATTGATTTGATTTTTATTTTTGTGTTACAACGCAAATATTAACATGAAGGAAAAAGTGTTTACTTTCATTTTTGTGTTTCGACACAAATATCTACATGTATGAGAGAAAAAAAATAGTTGCATATATGTATGCAACTATTGCCTATAGTTGCATACATATATGCAACTATTTGAATACACATGCACATATTTACGCATGCCTGTTTAATTATTGCATATATATATGTATTTTTTTTGTATAATTGCATATATGTGTGCATATAAGCCAAAATATGTGCAAAACTAAACAAACTGTACGTATGTATTTTTTTTTTTTAAATAAATGCATCAGAAGATGCATGTTTTCAAAGTATGTGCATACATTTATGCATTTGCACTGCAGCTTAGAAGCGAAACTGAAATAAATGCATACATGTATGCATATAATTGAATTATATGCATCTTTTGATGCATTTTACTGCATTTCATTGTTTTTATGCATACATGTAAAAACGCACCCTTTATTTTATTTATTTTTATTTGTGTCTTTAAACACAAATACATGCACCGTACATCGAATATGATTATTTTGTATCTTTAAAAACCAATGCATACATTATGTACTGAAATATATTTCATTTGTGTCCCTAACACAAATATTTACATCGTACATTGATTAACATTTTGATTTGGGTTTCAAACACAAATCTTATATGGAGAAAAAAAAATATCTTTTTGTTTGCAATTTTAGATGCAAACAAAAGTAGAGAAAAAAAATATCTTTTTGTTTGCAATTTTAGATGCAAACAAAAGTAGAGAAAAAAGAAAAATATCTTTTTGTTTGCAATTTTAGATGCAAACAAAAAAATAAAAATATATTTTGTTTGCAATTTTAGATGCAAACAGAATAGTAGTTGAAGTTACATTTTGTAGCAGATTTAAGGGGGAACAAATTAGAAAATGAAAGGCTATATTTTTATTTACGTTCTTTAATGTTAATAAATGGAAAAATAAAAACGCTCTTTTATTTATGTCTCCAAATGTAGATAAAATTAGGAATTAAAAGCTACATTTTAATTGCGTTCTTTAGACACAAATAAAGCATGAAAATAAAGATATACATTTTATTTGCATTCCATAGTGCAAACAAAACGTGAGAATAAAATTTTACATTTTTATGTAATTTTAAAAGATTAGGAAGAGGATCATATTTGTTCTAAAAATATGTTTCACTTTAAAAATTACATTTTTTTATGTGATATTAAAAGGTAGGAAGAAGTTTCCATTTTAGATCATAAAAATGAATTGAACAAAAATATTCATTTTTGTTCATCGGAAAAGAAATCAACAAATTTACTCCTTGAAATAAAATGGATGAAAATATTCATTTTGTTCGTTGTAAAGGAATTTACAATTTGTATAAAATAAAAAGGGTTGAAACCGAGTTTAAACATTAAAATTCATGTACAAATTAAATATAATTTATAGTCAATATACTATAAGATTGGTGCATGAACGTAAACACATTTTAATAAGACGTGATTGGTAAATTGCACTGTTCAATTATTTTATGGGTGTGACATTTTCATAAATGAAATCGCTTGAAATCTTATTTATATTTATAATTATAAATAGAAATATAACGAATCGAGCGCGGCAGTTCGCGTTTTGACAATCGTGACTTTAAACGATTATAACAAAAGATCCAACCGTCGGATTTTCCCAAAACTGGGGCCGTTAGAACCACTTTGGGGAGATCTTTCCAATAAGACAAATTTTGTCAAAATCCAACGGTTAGATTTCAAGTTATGTGCAAATCAAATTTCTAGAAAAACAGTGCCAGGGGCACTCTTTGACCCGAAGCATCGTTTGAAATAATTTGAGCTATCTTTAATTAAATAAAAATAGCGATTAATCGTTAAAAATTAAAATTAACGATATGAAATGTTTTAAATAATAATTATTCGACAATTATTTGAAAAGTCCGAGTTCTACTCATTTCAAATAATTACACGACGATGAAGAGACGAAGACGGTGTTGAAGACCGGCGGTCTTCACATTGAACGGATGTATTGCTACTAAGGTCCTCGATAGGAGTAGCTACCCTGAAGGGACTTCGGTGGTAGTCGTCTGGACGTATGTGCTGATTGTCCGAATATACGAGAGCCTCTCAGGTATCTCCGGTTCCGTTCAGACCCAAAACGGACTTGTAAATGGATGCATGTCTGACGTTGAAAGTTATACCATGTAAATTGATTGCTGTTGATATATAATCATTGGTGGCAGAGAATTTATTCTCCTGCATAAACACCCTTAGAGGTTGTGTATTGATAGTTGTTGATTGCGTAGCGTGAATTGTCGACGTGGCATGCCAAGATGCAATGATCAAGGCTTTGTTGCAAAGCAGGCCTTGTGGTTGATGATCAAAGCATAGCCTCTTTAGGCACAACTTTGTGTAACGTTACCTCGCGAGCCTCACAGCCCGGTAGAGTCTTAAATGGGAGAAGGGAACGCAGGGAGTGCACTCGTTTCTTTCTAGCTAGAAGGGGTGTCATGGTATGGAGCCCGTACATTTACTTATGTGGTTGTTGGATTTTTAGAGGCCTCGGATTTATGCGGTCGCCCTCGGCCGTATTATAGGTTCAATAGGACCGGGGAGCGTGTGTTCAGGAATAACTAATCCACTAAAGCAGTTGTGGACCGGCCCTGTAGGATCCAAGGGTTCGCCAGCGTCCGAATCCTGGGACATTGCTAGAGTGTCTCGAATCGGTAAGGACTTCCTCCCTAGCCTTGACTCATGATGAAAACCCAATTTCTAATACGCCCCTTTACGGTTTTGATTGTATTACTAGTACGGCGACATAGTAGATGGTAGCTATGCCGTCTAGGATTGATATTATGTTTTGAAATGTTTTAATTAAAATATAATACACACTAATAATAATATCGTATTTTGCGTATTTATCATTTCTTGACCATTATAAGGTAAAATCCTATCCTCCGGTTTGCGTTGCATTTTGTGATGGGCCTTGGGTCTTATAATGGTTTCATTTTTCAAAAAGACATTGCATTATTGAACGATTTATTTATTTTATGCACTAGCTATCAATTGGAGTAAACCCGTTCCGCATTAGCGGCGTGGTCCAGTGATTTGCTATATATATATTATTAGTTAATTTAGATTTCTCACGCCATTCCCCTGACTGACTCGAAGTTTGTTTCACTTTTTGCAAACTCGGGTGCCCTCTCTCCACACGGGCAGCCAAATGACAGGTTAGATGTTGACGTTTGCTGGAGGGAGCTTGCTTTTGGAGACTGCTGAAGAAATTTGTTTTTATCATTTATTTCTGCTTTAAGTCAATAATTGGAGTTTGATGCAATTTGGAATTTGAGACTTTATTTCTTTTCTTCCGTAAAACATCTATTTGGAATAATGTAATGCTATGCTGCACACTCTGAGATTCTGGGATGATATTTTGTGATGACATTTTCTCCGCTGCAATGATATTTATGTTATGCTATGTTCTGAGATCTGTTATTGTTTTAATGATGTTATATTCCTGCGATTTTCCTTACTTTCTATTTAAGGAAGTTTGGGGTCGTCACAAATACCCAGGAAACCATTCAACTTAGCTAATCTACAGTTAGTTTCTAATTTCCTAGCTCCATTGGGTTTAAGAACAGTATTATTGAAGATACCATTCACGACAAACCCAAAATTTCATTCCATTGTTAATCGGGTTAAAGAACAAGTGTTACTTAAAACACCGTTCACGATAAAACCCAAAAACCAATTTCAATTTAATTCCAATTAAATTTAATTAATTGGTAAACTTTATTTAATCTTAATAACAGAATTTATATCTTTTCTCAATTGGGTTTAAGAACAGTGTTAATGAAGGCATCGTTCACAACAAACCCAAAATCCAATTTGATATTAAATACAAGGCTCTGAATAGAAAATATATCGACTTATATTCAATATCAAATTCTGAAACCGACAAATATCGTATCTGGAAAAACGATATATATATCTTCCAAATTCCTCGACAACATCCGTATAATCACAGAATCCAATATTGAAATATTCCGAAGATAATTTCGATTCAAATCAATTCCAATTCATATATTGGAAATTCTGGTTATTTTTAAATTAAAACCATTTCAAATCCAATTTATTTATTTAAAAATATTAGATTTATAAATTCTAGTTCATAACTAGTTCATTTCGATAAAGACATATTTTTATCTTTTCAAATATAGAATTTTTCATCCCAATTCTTTCCAAATCATTTATTATGATTTTACACAAATTATTGATATTTTTAATAATTTTATCAAGACCCGTACAGTCGATTTCCACAAACGATCATCGAACTGCACTTACAGCGACCTTTTCCAAATTTGATTTGGACATAATTCCAAATCCAACCATTAGATCTCTAATTTCTTGCATTCGTTAGAAAGCTCTTTTCGATACGAACCCAACGGTTCCAGTTTTAGGAGAATCAAACGGTCGGATCTCCCGTAATGTCCATTCGAAGTCAATGATCGAAATTCGCGAACTGCTGCGGCGCGGCGCGTTCTATTCAGACCATTATACATATAATATATATATTATATATATTTCGTCGATTTCCATTTAAAACGTATTTTATAAATCGTTTTAAATTCGTTTTCAAAACGATTTCAACTTCATATTCAATTTCAAATCAAAATTGAATATTCCATATCATTAATATATAAATGATAATATTTCCAAAACATTAGATTTTGAAATCACTTCCTTTTCGATATTCATTATAAAAATGAATAAAATCGATATAAATATCGTTCACGCCAAAATGGCGTTAATCTAATCAACACGGCTTTATATATTTAAATATATTCGTGTCCATCCCAAATCGGACATCAAAATCATATTTTGATCCATTACTGAATATTATTTCAAAATATTCGTTATTTTAAAATATTCCTCAGTTCTGAATTGGAATTAGACACAGTCAATTACCATATAATATTATTTATATGGATTTCATGCAACACATGTATATAACGACAATGATAAACAATCAACCATCATCCAAAGTGCATTCTACACCGCATAAGCATTAAATATAAATATTCAACGCTTACAACAGCCTGTCAATCAATCGATCGACATACAACTAAACAATTGGGATTAGTGTACGTCAAATATCATCCCAATACCCGTGTGGGGTTCCAATCAACAAACACAGAATTTGTAATAACCCGGAAAATCTGGGCCAGTTTAAAATTTTTATTTTGGCAATTTTAGCGAATTTTGAACATTTAAAATAGATTATTTTAAATAATAACGACGAAAAATTTATTTTGAATAGAATTCGAACGTATATATTATATACGTCGACGTTAGAATATAAATAATTTTATATAATTATAAAAGGAATTGAAAATGGCGTGGTAGTTCGATAATTCGATTTCAAACTTCAATTGAATGTACCGGGTGCAAAATAAACCGGATTTTAGTGAAACCAAAAATAATAGGATCTAATTGAGAATATCTTTCCAACGAATCCGAAAAATTGAGATTTCATAGCGGGAATCAGAAGATATGTCCAGTTGAAAATTCTGAATAGTCGCTATGGAATTCAGGCCCTTAAAAATGGGAATTTTGCAAACGACCTCGGATTTCGACGAAACCACTTTTGTTGGATCCGTGATGTCAAATTATTGTTAGATTCCAAATTTCATAATTTTTCGAATCAATAAGTGAGTGTGGCAAAGGAAAACGCGTTTGACCAGTTTCAGTTGATTTTAATCGACTGGAAAATGGCCATTTTTCAAACGGTCTCAGAATTCGACGAAATTAGTTTTGTTAGGACCGTATCGTCAATACGAAGCTAGAAAATATTTTTTGGGAATTTTTAGAGGCTGTATGTGGCCCCGGTAAATTGAAATGCGCGTTCAAATTCAATATATAGAGTTATATGTTGATTTTGACGAAAACTGATCGAAACGATGGAATCGGCTTACGATACATATCCCATTGTGTTTGAAATGGGGGTATTTAGCTAGGGGCGACAGTCGTTGGGTCTCGATTGGGGTTCAAACGAAAAGTCAACTTTTAGTGAAAAATAAATTAAATAAATTAATTATATAAACTCCATCCCCTTTTACTTTCTCCCCACAACCACGTCAGATTTCAAAATAAAAAGAAAAGGAAATTCGCTTTCCCTCTTCAGGAACCCGACGCCCTAGATCTACCCGCCGCCATCGACTTCCGCCGCCTCCTCTGGCGCGCCGCCACCACCGGCGTGAGGCGCCCTCCCCCATCCAAGACTGCGACACCCCCTAACACCTCCCTCCTCCGCAACAGCCAAGCCCAAATAGAACCCCATGCCCCTTTTCCGCCTGAAGACCGCGACCACCACCCCATTCCAGAGCCGGCGCCGCCACTTCCCCTACCCCCTCCGACGATCTCGAGCGCCCCAGCCCTCCTCCGACACATCCCCCTTTGCGCCGCTTCCAACCCTCCTCAATTCTAAAAGCTGTGAGTTTTCTTGCCTTATTCTATTTTATTCTCTGATCTGATTCTATTTAGGTTAATATTATAGTTTAAAGGATTAGTTTTCATATGTAAAAACATATTTTGAAGCTCGATTTTTATATGTATATTAGCATTATGAAGATCGGATTTTTGAAACTATAAAGATCGGATTTTTTAAAATATAGATATGCTTCGCTTTGAAAATATAAACAAGATTTGAGATTTGAAAATATGATTTTTATATATCGAATAGCGAAGTAAAAATATGATTTTTTATATATTGAATAGCGAAGTAAAAATAAGATTTTTTTTTATATTGAATAGCGAAGTAAAAATATGATTTTTATATATTGAATAGCGGAGTAAAAATATGATTTTTATATATTGAATAGCGAAGTAAAAATATGATTTTTATATATTGAATAGCGAAGTGAAAATTCGATTTTTATATATTATAGGGCAAAGTAAAAAATTGGATTTTTATATAGAGAGGAGCGTTATAAAAATGAAGCGACCCGAACTTCCCCGGTCTCCGAAGAGATGAGAAAGAACGAATTACTGTGAGGACAAGACAAATCAGAACACAAACAGAAGAACATTTCATTGTATATTACAACAATTCCATCAGATACAAGAATATACAGAGTATAAATGAATAAATTACATTCGATAAATATCAGAGATTACAATAAATTACATAACAGCGGAAAATAATACAAAGCACAACTGAAGGTGATATACGGATACAGAGCTTTCCGAATATCATTCCAGCTGTAAACCAGGATCCTGTGAATATAAATCTGCAAAACCGAAACTACTAGCTGCCCGTGCGGAAAATAGGGGCACCCAGAGTTTAGGTTAAAACAATAAACTCCAGGTCAGTCATGTGACTGGTGTGAGAACTAAAACAGTTATTTAAAACTTTACTTTAAAAGAGAGTAATACAAGGGACCACGCCGCATAACACGGAACGGGTTTCCTCCCAAGAATACCAGTGCATAGAATAAACAGCGCAATGCTTTTTCAAAAAATGAAGCTATTATAAGACCCATGTCCCATCACACAATGCAACGCAAGCCGGAGGATAGGGTTTTCCCTTATAATAGCCAAACATGCTTGGTACGTTTAAAACAAATCATTTGATACTATAATAAGTGTATAGTGTCAAAACAGTTTCAATCATAAATATAAATCATAGATGGCATGGGTACCATATATCATGTCGCCAAACTAGTTCTACAATTAAAACCGCAATACACGTATTGGAAATTGGATTTCCGTCATGAGTCGAGGCAAGGGGCAAGCTCCTCTCCGCTTCGAGACACTCTAGCAAATGCCTCGGGACTACACACTCTGGGCAACCCCGGATGCGGCTGGGCCGGTCCTCACTTACGTTAGAGGATTAGTTATTCCTGAACACACGTTTCCCGGTCCTTACAGACCTATAATCGAGGCGCCTCATTCCAACAACCACAAAGGTGAAAAGTATATAAATGTCAGGGCTGGTAAGTCACTGACACCACCATAGCTAGAAAGAAACGTCGTGTTCTCCCAACGGTCCGTATCCCGTTTTTAACTCATACCGAGGTGTGAGGCTCGCGAATTCACGTTATACACAAAGCTGCCACGTAGGCCGTGCTTTGATCCTCAACCACAAAGCTTTGCTTTTCAACAGAAGCCTTGATCATTGCATCTCAGCGTGCCACACAGGCAATTCATGCCATGCGACTGATGTCCATCGATATACAACCTCTGAGCTCGTACGTCTCAGAGAAGGGCGTTAAGCAAAAGAATAAATTCTCCGCTGCCAAACAGATGTATATTTAATAGAAATCAATCAACACAGAATAAAATCCAATGTCAGACACACAATCCATTTAAAAGTCCGTTCTGGGTCTGAACGAAACCGGAGGCACTTTCCTCGCATATCCATCGATCTCCAAGTACGTCTGGACGACCACCAACTGATTCCCTCATCTTGGGTGTACAGCCCAATCAGGATTATCAGTAATCACCCAAACGATGTGAAGACTTCCGGTCTTCGACCACCGTCTTCATCTTCGACATATCGTCGAATCGGTTATTCAGAATGGGTATAAACCCGGCCTTTCCGAACAACCCGCGTATATTAAAAACAAATGTTACACAAACACATCATACGCCTCATTCCAATTCATTAGTCACTAACCGTAAATCAACAAGAGAACAATTTCCTAAATATTAACCCCGAAGGCCGAAACCAACATCAGATCAATACCCAGGAAACCATTCTTCTTAGCTAACCCACAGCTAGTTTCTAAATTTCATATTCTTAGGGAAAGGTTCCCATTAATTTTATCCAAGATAAATTCTTTAAAATTTATCCTTTAATCTTCCTTTGGATATCATTTCCAACCAGATTATGGTTTTCCAAACTAGTCGAGATCAGTGAACCACTCCGAAGTAATTATTTATTTTATTTCCCAATCCCAACCTATTCATCCCATGAAGCAAAACTGGTAATACTCCATATCTAATACCACGGTGTTATCGGTAAAATTAATTACCATCCCACGTTCAAATCTAATTAAAGATTTAACTATCGCTTTGGAGAAAAACTGGTAATACTCCATTCTCGCTCATTTGCCAAATTTGATAATTTAAATTATCAATTCACAATTCAATCTAATTGCAGATTCATTAAAACTCCTGTTTCTGGGTTAAAGAACTAATGTCATTTGAAACACAGTTCACGATAAACCCAAATCACATTCTAATTATTATCGGATTAAAGAACAAGTGTTATTTAAAACACCGTTCCCGATAAACCCACAAATCAATTCTATTTAAAACCCATTTCAAATCCAATTTATTTATTTAAAAATAAATGGGTTTTAATTTCAGTTCAAAACTAGTTCATTTCGATAAAAATCTATTTTTATCTTTTCAAATATGGAGTTTTTCATCCCAATTTTTCCCAAATCATTTCTTATGATTTTACACAAATTATTACTATTTTTAATAATTTTATCAAGGCCCGTACAGTCGATTTCCAACAACGGCCATCGAACTGCACTTACAGCGACCTTTTCCAAATTTGATTTGGACGTATCTCCAAATCCTACCATTAGATTTCAAATTTCTAATATTCGTTAGAAAGATCTTTTCGATACGAACCCAACGGTTCCGGTTTTAGGAGAATCCGACGGTCGGATCTCCCGTAATGTCCGTTTGAAATAAATGGTCGAAATTCACGAACTGCCGCGGCGTGGCGCGTTCTATTCAGGCCATTATATAATATATATATAATATATATTTCGTCGATTTCTATTTAAAACAAATTTTATAAATAGTTTTGAATTCGTTTCAAAAACATTTTCAACTTCCATTTCAATTCAAATCAAAATTGAATTTTTCCTTATAAATTCATTTCAAAATTCATTTAAATTCAATTCGTTTCCTATTCAATTCAATTCGAAATCGTTTTATCTTCAATTCATTTCGAAATCGTTTCATATTCAATTCATTTCGAAATCGTTTTATATTCAATTCATTTCGAAATCGTTTCATATTCAATTCATTTCGAAATCGTTTTATATTCAATTCATTTCGAAATCGTTTCATATTCAATTCATTTCGAAATCGTTTTATATTCAATTCATTTCGAAATCCTTTTATATTCAATTCATTTCGAAATCGTTTTATATTCAATTCAATTCGAAATCGTTTTATATTCAATTCATTTCGAAATCGTTTTATATTCAATTCATTTCGAAATCGTTTTATATTCAATTCATTTCGAAATCGTTTTATATTCAATTCATTTCGAAATCGTTTTATACTCAATTCATTTCGAAATATTCGATTACGAAATCACTTTTCAATATTCATTTTTAAAATGAGTAAAATCGATATAAATATCGTTCACGTCAAAATGGCGTCAATCTAATCAACACGGCTACATATATTTCTATTTTCTAATATTCTATTTCAAATATTTCTTTTTCAAATATTTCCTTTTCAAATATTTCTATTTCAAATATTTCTATTTTTAAAATATTTCGTTCAACACATGACTAATCTCAACGGATGAGTACTGTCAACACATGAACCATTATTTTATAATTTAAAGATGTAAATTTTATTGTTAAAATATTTCGTTCAACACATGACTAATCTCAACGGATGAGTACAGTCAACACATGAACCTTTATTTTATATTGTTCTTTATTTTCTAAATTGGAACGAGGCCCAATCAATCACCATATAATATTAATTATATGGATTTTCATTCATCACACATATATAATAGCATTGAAAAATAATCAACCATCAACCAAAGTGCACTACACTGTATAAGCATCAAATATAGATATCTAATGCTTATAACAGCCTGTCAATCAATCGATCGACATATTTAATCAATCAGGATGAGTGAACTTCAAATTTCATCCCAACACCCGTGTGGGGTTTCAAACAATCAAACACAGATTTTATTTGTGCAGTTGGGCGATGTGTAAAATTTATCGTCCCAATCAATGTCCTTCAAATAGGTGTACATAAACAAACCGTCCGGTTTGTAAATGAATATTTATTTATTCACATTCACGTTAAAAATTATATTTTTAACGATAAAATATTTTGTTTTTAACACATGAATTTTTATTCAGTTCATTTACAAAATAAAAATGATATCTTTATTTTTCTAACATATTTTAGAAAATTTCGGCGGCTTAACGGCACGATACTAGGAACGGGACAAGGCCTAGCCTTATCCCCGATCTAACATATTTTAGAAAATTTCGGCGGCATAACGGCACGATACTAGGAACGGGACAAGGCCTAGCCTTATCCCCGATCTAGTGAAGTCCATGGTATGTGGACGATTGTGTCGGGTGCTACTAAGCACCGTCTGCATCCTAGTATATATATATAACTAGAAAGGAAATTGAAGAGTGAGAAATTCTCACCGAAAGCTATCCAACCATCTTGACTCTTCTTTTGTTGAAGTCTTCTTCGTTCTCGCCTTTAGTCCCTTTCGTTGCCCGTAGCCACTACATATGTAAAAATCGAATTTTTACTTTGCTATTCAATATATAAAAATCGAATTTTTACTATGCTATTCAATATATAAAAATCGAATTTTCACTTTGCTATTCAATATATAAAAATCGAATTTTTACTATCACGCTATATGGATAAAAATTCTATTTTTACACCGCTATTCTCTATATAAAGATTTCGCCTTTCTACCTATAAAAATATCGTCTTTTTATATCCTACCATATAAAGATCACATCTTTATTATCTATATATTATGAAAATTATATTTTCAACCTTTACATGCGATAAAAATTATATTTTTATAAATAAAAATTATATTTTTACTTTAACCTTCAACGAATAAAAATCAAATTTTAACATTCAAAGAGTAAAAATCTAATTTCTCTTCACCTTCTGATATGGAAAAATCTAATTTTTATTTCAATAAAAATTCTATCTTTCTTTTCTGAAAATCCGCCCTTTTCGATTCTAAAGATTTCGCCTTTTTAATTTTAAAGATTTCTTTTCTATTTTAAAAATTCAAACTTATACTATATAGAAATTCAAACTTTAACTATATAGAAATGAATTTAAAAAAGGAAAATTTAAAATCACCTTTCGCTGGGGTTTGCTGAGAGGAGGGGTTTGCGCGAGCAGAGGGTGGAGAAGATGAACGGAGGCCGATGGGGCTTGGCTAGGCGCGGCGGCAAGGTCGTGGTAGTCCCCCTCCCAGGCGGCACGCGGCTTCTAAACGAGGGCTGGAGAGGGAAACGTGGTGGAGGGGGAAGAGCTGGGGAGAGATGGCTGGAGGGAGGGGGGGTTACGGCGGTCGATGTCAGGGGGCGGAAGGGTTGGGCGACGGGGGTTCTAGGGTTGGTTTTTTTTTTTCCTTTTTTTATAGAACTGAAGTCGGGGAAAGAGAAGAAGGGGGGAGGGGTGTTTATGAAAATTTAATTATTTTATTATTTTTAATCCCAAAAAGTTGACTTTTACATACGACCTCTAAACGAGGCCCACCGCCTGTCGTCCATAGCGTTCTACCCCCATTCTGAATAGAATGCGATATGTATCGTAGGCTGATTCGATCGTTTCGATCAGTTTTCGTCAAAATCAACATATAACTCTATATATTGAATTTGAACGCGCATTTCAATTTACCAGGGTCACATACTAACTAGAAAAATTCCAGAAAAATATTTTCTAGCTTCGTATTGATGATACGGTCCTAACAAAACTAGTTTCGTCGAATTCTGAGACCGTTAGAAAAATGGCCATTTTCCAGTCGATTAAAATCAACTAAAACTGGTCAAACGCGTTTTCCTTTGCCACGCTCACATATTGATTCGAAAAATTATGAAATTTGGAATCTAGCAATAATTTGACATCACGGATCCAACAAAAGTGGTTTCGTCGAAATCCGAGGTCGTTTGCAAAATGTCCATTTTTAAGGGCCTGAATTCCATAGCGATTATTCAGAATTTTCAACTGGACATATCTTTTGATTCCCGCTATGAAATTTTGATTTTTCGGATTCGTTGGAAAGATATTATCAATTAGATCCTAATGTTTTTGGTTTCACTAAAATCCGGATTGTTTTGCACCCGGTACGTTCAATTGAAGTTTGAAATCGAATTATCGAACTACCGCGCCGTTTTTAATTCTATTTATAATTATATATATTCTAACGACGACGTATATAAATATATATGTTCTAAATATATTCAAAATAAATTTCTCGTCGATATTATTTAAAATAATCTATTTTAAATATTCAAAATTCACTAATATCGCCAAAAATAAAAATTTTAAACTGGTTCAGAATTTCCGGGTTATTACAAAAAATATAGTCTTTATTATATGAACATCGATGTAAAAATAGAATTTTTATCTATATAGTAGTAGAATAAAAATGTGATTTATATATATATAGCAACAATATAAAAATGTGATTTTTATATATGTAGTGACTACGGGCAGTGAAATTGGCAAAAAAGCGAGCACGACGAAGATTTCTACATAAGAAGAGTCGTGGCGTTTGGTTTAGCTAGTTGGTGAGAACTTCTCACTATAAATTTCCTTTTCTAGTTATAAATATATACTAGGATGTAGACGGTGTTTAGTAGCACCCGACACAATCGTCCACAGACCATGGACTTGTTTGTTTGGTTGCATAGATTAGTTAGATTATTTGATTTGAATTTGGTTGTTTGGTGAATTGAAATGAATTTGATTGATATGTGTATGGCGTGGGCCATCACTAGACCGGGGATAAGGCTAGGCCTTGTCCCGTTTCTAGTATCGTGCCGTTATGCCACCGAAATTTTCTAAAATAAGTTAGAAAAATAAAGATATCATTTTATTTGATAAATGAACCGAATAGAATATTCATAGGTTTAATAAAATAGTTTGGTCGTTAAAAATATAATTTTTAACGTGAATGTGAATAAATAAATATCCATTTACAAACCGGACGGTTTGTTTATGTACACCTATTTGAAGGACATTGATTGGGACGATAAATTTTACACATCGCCCAACTGCACAAATAAAATCTGTGTTTGATTGCTTGAAAACCCCACACGGGTATTGGGATAAAATACGACATACACTAATCCCAATAATTAGTTGTATGTCGATCGATTGATTGACAGGCTGTTATAAGCGTTAGATATCTATATTTGATGCTTATACAGTGTAGTGCACTTTGGATGATGGTTGATTATTTATCGTTGCTATTATATACATGTGTTGTATGGAATCCGTATAATTAACTTTATATGGTAATTGATTGGGCCTCATTCCAATTTAGAAAAGAAAGAATATTTATAAAATAAAGGTTCATGTGTTGACAGTACTCATCCGTTGAGATTAGTCATGTGTTGAACGAAATATTTTAACAATAAAATTTACATCTTTATATTTATAAAATAAAGGTTCATGTGTTGACAGTACTCATCCGTTGAGATTAGTCATGTGTTGAACAAAATATTTTAACAATAAAATTTACATCTTTATATTTATAAAATAAAGGTTCATGTGTTGACAGTACTCATCCGTTGAGATTAGTCATGTGTTGAACGAAATATTTTAACAATAAAATTTACATCCTTATATTTATAAAATAAAGGTTCATGTGTTGACAGTACTCATCCGTTGAGATTAGTCATGTGTTGAATGAAATATTTTAACAATAAAATTCACATCTTTATATTTATAAAATAAAGGTTCATGTGTTGACAGTACTCATCCGTTGAGATCAGTCCTGTGTTGAACGAAATATTTTAACAATAAAATTTACATCTTTATCATATATGAAATTAGAAATTAACCGGAAAATAGATGAGATGAGTGGTCTCCTGGATATTGATCTGATGTTGGTTTCGGCCTTCGGGGTTAATATTCAGGGAATCGTTCTCTTACTAATTTACGGTTGGAGTCTGATTTGAAATCAAACGATAGATACCATAATTTTTATAAAATATATTAAATAACGAAAATAGTCACACGTGGACAGTACTCATTCGTTGAGATTAGTCATGTGTTGACAAAAATATAGATTCATGTATTGAATAGAATAAATATTCATTTGTTGAATAGAATAACGGAATTTTTGAAATATATAAAGCCGTGTTGATTAGAGGTGCGCTATTTTGACGAGAACGATATTTATATCGATTATATTCGTTTTTATAATTGAATTGAATATATAACGGATTTGATTTGAATTGAATAGAAAACGAATTTGATTTGAATTGAATAGAAAACGAATTTATTTTGAAATGAATATATAACGAATTTGATTTTGAATTGAATATATAACGAATTTGATTTGAATTGAATAGAAAACGAATTTGATTTGAATTGAATAGAAAACGAATTTGATTTTGAAATGAAGATATAACGAATTTGATTTGAATTGAATATATAACGAATTTGATTTGAATTGAATATATAACGAATTTGATTTTGAATTGAATATATAACGAATTTGATTTGAATTGAATAGAAAACGAATTTGATTTGAATTGGATAGAAAACGAATTTGATTTTGAAATGAAGACATAACGAATTTGATTTGAATTGAATATATAACGAATTTGATTTGAATTGAATATATAACGAATTTGATTTTGAATTGAATATATAACGAATTTGATTTGAATTGAATAGAAAACGAATTTGATTTGAATCGAATAGAAAACGAATTCGAATCGAATTGAAAAGAAAACGAATTCGAATTGAATTGAAAAGAAAATGAATTCGAATCGAATTAAAATCAATTTAAATTGAAATCAAATAGAAATGAAAGTAAAAGGGATTTATAATAGAAAATTCAATTTTGATTTGAATTTGAAATAAAGGTTGAAATTGTTTTCGAAACGAATTTAAAACTCTTTATAAAATTCGTTTTAAATAGAAATCGACGAAATATATATTATATATATAATATAATGGCCTGAATAGAACGCGCCGCGCCGCGGCAGTTCGTAAATTTCGACCATTAACTTCGAATGGACATTACGGGAGATCCGACCGTCGGATTCTCCTAAACCGGAACCTTGATAAAATTATTAAAAGTGGTAATAATTTGTGTAAAATCATAAGAAATGATTTGGGAAAAATTGGGATGAAAAACTCCATATTTGAAAAGATAAAAATAGATTTTTATCGAAATGAACTAGTTTTGAACTAAAATTAAACCCGTTTATTTTCAAATAAATAAATTGGATTTGAAATGGGTTTTAAATAGAATTGATTTGTGGGTTTATCGTGAACGGTGTTTTAAATAACACTAGTTCTTTAACTCGATAATAAATAGAATGTGATTTGGGTTTATCGTGAAAATGTGTTTTAAATGACATTAGTTCTTTAACCCAGAAAACGGAGTTTTAAGGAATCTGCAATTAGATTGAAATGTGAATTGATAATTTAAATTATCAAATTTGGAAAATGAGCGAGAATGGAGTATCACCAGTTTTGCTCCAAAGCGATAGTTAAATCTTTAATTAGATTTGAACGTGGAATGGTAATTAATTTTACCGACAACACTGTGGTGTTAGATATGGAGTATTACCAGTTTTGCTTCATGGGATGAATAGGTTGGGATTGAGAAATAAAATAAATAATTACTTCGGTGTGGTTCGCTAATCTCGACTAGTTTGGAAAAACCATAATTTGGTTTGATACGACATCCAATGGAAAATTAAAGAATAAATTTTAAAGAATTTATCTTGGATAAAATTAATGGGAACCTTTCCCTAAGAAATGAGGCGTATGTTGTGTTTGTGTAACATTTGTTTTTGATATACGCGGGTTGTTCGGAAAGGGCGGGTTTATACCCATTCTGAATAACCGATTCGACGATATGTCGAAGATGATGACGGTGGTCGAAGACCCGAAGTCTTCACATCGTTTGGATAATTACTGATGATCCTGATTGGGCTGTACACCCAAGAGGATGGAAATAGTCGGTGGTCGTCCAGACGTACTTGGAGATCGATGGATATGCGAGGAAAGTGCCACCGGTTTCGTTCAGACCCAGAACGAACTTGTAAATGGATTGTGTGTCTGACATTGGATTTTATTCTATGTTGATTGATTTCTGTTAAATATATATCTGTTTGGCGGCGGAGAATTTATTCTCTTGCTTAACGCCCTTCTCTGAGACGTACGAGCTTAGAGGTTTTATATCGATAGATATCAATCGCATGGCATGAATTGCCTGTGTGGCACGCTGAGTTGCATGGATCAAGGCTTCTGTTGAAAAGCAAAGTCTTGTGGTTGATGATCAAAGCACGGCCTACGTGGCAGCTTTGTGTATAACGTGAATTCGCGAGCCTCACACCTCGGTATGAGTCAAAAACGGGATAAGGACTGCAGGGAGAGCACGACGTTTCTTTCTAGCTTTGGTGGTGTCAGTGACTTACCAGCCATGACATTTATATACTTTTCACCTATGTGGTTGTTGGATGAGGCGACTCAATTTTAGGTCTGTAAGGACCGGGAAACGTGTGTTCAGGAATTGCCAATCCTCAAACGTAAGAGAGGACCGACCCTGAAGCATCCAGTGGTTACCCAGAGTGTGTAGTCCCGAGGCATTTGCTAGAGTGTCTCGAAGCGGAGAGGAGCTTGCCCCTTGCCTCGACTCATGACGGGAAATCCAATTTCCAATACGTGTATTTCGGTTTTATTTGTAGAGCCTAGTATGGCGACATGATAGATGTACCCATGCCGCCTAGGATTGATATTTATGATTGAAATTGTTTTGACACTATACACTTATTATAGTATCAAATGATTTGTTTTTAAAACGTACCAAGCATGTTTGGCTATTATAAGGGAAAACCCTATCCTCCGGCTTGCGTTGCATTGTGTGATGGGACCTGGGTCTTATAATAGCTTCATTTTTCGAAAAAGCATTGCGCTGTTTATTCTATGCACTGGTATTCTTGGGAGGAAACCCGTTCCGTGTTATACGGCGTGGTCCCTTGAATTACTCTCTTTTAAAGTAAAGCTTTAAATAACTGTTTTAGTTCTCACACCAGTCACATGACTGACCTGGAGTTTATTGTTTTAACCTAAACTCTGGGTGCCCCTATTTTCGACACGGGCAGCTAGTAGTTTTGGTTTTGCAGATTTATATTTACAGGATCCTGATTTGCAGCTGGAACGATGCTCGGAAAGCTCTGTATCCGTGCATTACCTTCAGTTGTGCTTTGTATTATTTTTCCGCTGCTATGTAATTTATTGTAATCTCTGATATTTATCGAATATAATTTATTCAATTATACTCTGTATATTCTTGTATCTGATGGAATTGTTGTAATAAACAATGAAATGTTCTCCCGTTTGCTATCTAATTTGTCCTGTTCTCAAAACGATCAGGGGTTTCGAACGGTCTAGATTGGTTTAACGACTGATTCGGATCGAGCGAAATTCACGGCCGTTACAGAATTTTATTTGTGCAGTTGGTCGATGTGTAAAATATATCGTACCAATCCATATCAGATAAATAAGTGTACGTAAACAAACCGTCCAGTTTGTAAATGAATATTTATTTTATTTCCTGATAATTTATATATATATATTTTGTATCAATAATTTCATATATACATCAATACAATCAATTACAATCCCAATCACAATCCACACAAACAATACAATCAAACAAGTCGTCCATGGTCTGTGGATGACGGGTGTCAGGTGCTGCTAAACACCGTCTGCATCCTAGTATATACTTAACTAGAAGATAAATTTAAAGTGAGAAGTTCTCACCTTTGGGATCCACTCCTCTAGTTATTTTCTGAATTTCTAAACCATTCGGACTTCCCCGAAATTCCAACGCAACCCTTTTCACGCTGTCCATAGTAAAAATCACATTTTTAATATGATGTTTATACATTTAAAAATTACATTTTTAATACTGCTAAATATAATTAAAAAATCAGATTTTTAATGCGTTAAAAATCATATTTTTATTTTTCTAATATATATATATATATATAATTTTTTATAATGCTCCTTATAAAATAAAATCATATTTTTACATCGCTTCCATGTACATGAAGATCATATTTTTCTTGCATTACATCGCATATAAAAATCCAATTTTTATAACACCACGATATGTATAAAGATCTCATCTTTGTATTCATAAAAAAATCTCATCTTTGCATTCTAAAAATCAAATCTTTTCTATACTACGTTCCTTCATTTAAAAATTATATTTTTAAATCAATGTGAATTTATATTTAAATCTGAAAATAAATTCAATGTTATTTATATTTTCTAAAATCAATTCTATTTACTTAAAATTTCAGTTTTTAAAACATGCCATTTATTTCAAAACTATATATGTAAAAATCATATTTTATTTACATTATGTATATATATAAAAATCCTATCTTTATATTGCTATTTTAAAAACAATGCTAATGATAATTTAAAAACAATGCTAATTATAATAATTTAAAACTGATTTTAAAACAAGGTATTTATAATAATTTAAAACTGATTTTAAAATAATGTATCTATTTATTTATTTATTTTTTATATAAAAATTTCAGATTTAAACTATGTTAATTACTTTAACTAAATTAACCTAGAATAATAAATAAATAATTAGTTAAATTTTGATTATCTTTCTTCTTCGTTTAACCGCCTGGAAGGAGACCGCACCCATCTTCAAAAGCTAGGGTTTGTAATCGCACAAAAATCAAGGCGTTGAACCTCGATCAGGACCCATCATGATGTTGCCCTTCGCGTGCTCCACCTTCGCTTGAAAGGGGGGCCCACTCGCCGCCGTCTCTGCGCTGTGGTTGGCCAGCGAACGAAGCAGTTTTGGGGAGCCAGAACAGCCTCCACGGTAAACAAAAAATGATCCCCCTTGTATGAATGGAAAGAGCACGAGATGCTCTCCAATCTTTACTTTGGAATGAGCTCGAAATAATGAGAAACAGTGAAATTTCAAACTACTGCGCCATTTTCAATTGCTTTTATAATTAAAATAAATATTTATATTCTAATTTCGATTTAAATAAATATATACGTTCTGATTCTGTTCAAAATAAATTTCTAGTCGTTATTATTTAAAATAAATCATTTTAAATATTCAAAATTCATTAAAGTGCAAAAATAAAAAATTTAAATTGGTTCTGATTTTCCCGGTTGTTACAGTTCCTCTATGGATCTTGGTATATATATATATAATATATTTATATTTTTAAAAATACAAAAATGTTCACTCGCTATTTATATAGGAATCCTAAACCTAATGTAACAATTAGGAATTTCCCTCGATCTGAATCGATCGCTAAACCGACCAAGACCGTTCGAAACCCCTAATTGTTTTGAGAACACGACAAACCAGAACGCAAACAGAAGAACATTTCATTGTTTATTACAACAATTCCATCAGAATACAAGAATATACAGAGTATGAATAAATAATATACATCACAAAATACCAGAGATTTAAATTAAATTTAAATACATCGCAGTGGAAAATAATACAAAACACAACTAGAAGTAATACACGGATACAGAGCTTTCCGAGTATTGTTCCAGCTGTAAATCAGGATCCTATGAATATAAATCTACAAAACCAAAACTACTAGCTGCCCATGTCAAAATAAGGGCACCCAGAGTTTAGGTTAAAACAATAAACTCCAGGTTAGTCATGTGACTGGCGTGAGAACTAAAACAATTATTTAAAACTTTAAATCAGATATATCAAGGGACCACGCCGTATAACACGGAACGGGTTTCCTCCCAAGAATACCAGTGCATATAACAAAACAACGCAATGCTTTTTGGAAAAATGAAGCTATTATAAGACTCAGGTCCCATCACACAATGCAACACAAGCCGGAGGATAGGGTTTTCCCTTATAGTAGCCAAACATGCTTGGTACGTTAAAAACAAATCATTTGATACTATTATAAGTGCATAGTGTATAAAACAACTTCAAATATAAATGTATCAATCCTAGACGGCATGGGTACCATATATCATGTCGCCATACTAGGCTCTACAATCAAAACCGCAAAGTCACGTATTTGGAAATTGGATTTCCATCTATGAACCGAGGCAAAAGATAGTCCTCTTCCGATTCGAGACGCTCTAGCCCGTGTCTCAGGACCCAGACTCAGGTGGGCCCTTGGAGCAACAGGGCCGGTCCACCGATGTGGATTAAACTTAAACCCTGGACACTGCGTTCCCCTACCCTATGTGGTGTCAATGAGCCAAATGACTCCATCGCTCCACATAGTCACCGATATATCCGAGGCGCCTCGCAACAGCAACAACCACACAGGTGAAAATAATATAAATGTCAGGGCTGGTAGGTCACTGACACCACCCTAGCTAGAAGGAAACGCATTCCCTCCCTGCCGTCCTCTCCCGTTTCTGGTTCACAACCGGGGTGTGAGGCTCGCGAATCAACGTTACACAAAGCTATACCACACAGGCGGTGCTTTGATCATCAACCACAAGACTTTGCTTTTCAACAGAAGCCTTGATCAATTGCCACTTAGGCATGCCACACAGGCAATTCACTCCATGCGATTGATATCCATCAATATATGGATAAAAATCACATTTTTATACTGCTACTATATAGATAAAAATTCTATTTTTATATCGCTACTATATAGATAAAAATTCTATTTTTATTTCATTATATTAATAAAAATCATATTTTTATAATCTCTACCATATAAAAATCATATTTTTATAATCTCTACTATATAAAAATCATATTTCTATAATCTCTACTATATAAAAATCATATTTTTATAATCTCTACTATATAAAAATCATATTTTTATCTAAACAAAGATTATATTTTCTTGTTATTCATCTAAACAAAGATTATATTTTTGCTGAAGGGGGGGAGGGGCGAGAGTGGCTCAGGTGGTCAGGAAGGGGGTATGGGGGGGGAGGGGGCGTCGGACCCATGACAGCGGCGGCGGGTTTTCTTGTGGGGTTTGGGGCTTCTCAGCAGAGGAGAGGGAAGAGGCATCGAAGCGAGAGGGAGGGGGCTAGGCCGGAGGTCGGTGGTGAGGTGGTGGAGTCGCCGTCAGGGCTGAGGTGGTGGGCGCGCTCTCGATCGATTAGGGATTTCATTTTTTTTCAAAAGATAACTGACGGTGAGAGAAAAGAGAAAGTGATTGGGGGGGGGGGGGTTAGTTAAATATATATATTTAATATATTAATAATTTAATTTTATTCTTTCCATAAGGGTTGACTTTTCGTTCGAACCCCAATGGAGACCCAACGACTGTCGCCCCTAGATAATTACCCCTATTCCGATCACAATGGGATATGTGTCGTAACCCAATTCGCTTGTTACGATCAATTTTCGTCAAAATCTATATATTGAATTTGAACGCGCATTTCAATTTACCGAGGCCACATACGGACTCTAAAAATTCCCGAAAAATATTTTCTAGCTTCGTATTGACGATACAGTCCTAACAAAACTAATTTCGTCAAATTCCGAGACCGTTTAATAAATGGCCATTTTCAGGTCGATCGAAATTGAGTAAAACCGTCAAAACACGTTTTCCTTCGCCACACTCACATATTAATTCAGAAAATTATGAATTTTGGAATCTAGCAATAATTCTACATCCCGGATCCAACAAAAGTGGTTTCGTTGAAAACCGAGGTCATTTGCAAAATTTCCATTTTTAAGGGCCAAAATTCCATAGCGACTATTCTGAATTTTCAACTGGGCATAACTTTTTATCCCCGCTATGAAATTTCAATTTTTCGGATTCGTTGGAAAGATATTCTCAAATAGATTCAAATATTTTTGGTTTCACTAAAATCCGGTTTATTTTGAATCATGTACATTCATTTGAACTTTGAAATCGAATTTTCGAACTACCGCGCCATTTTCAATTCCTTTTATAATTTAAAATAAATATTTATATTCTAACGACAATCTATATAAATATATACGTTCTATTTCTTTTCAAAATAAATTTCTTGTTGTTATTATTTAAAATAAATCATTTTAAATATTCAAAATTCATTAAAATTGCCAAAATGAAAATTTTAAATTGGCTCGGATTTCAGGGTTGTTACATTCTCCCCCACTTAAAACTTTACGTCCCCGAAAAGGAACGAAGCCGAAAGTTGTTTAACTAATCAACTCAACTTTCATTATTTTCGTTATGGCTTAAGTTCTTCAACTTTCCAGTTTTTAAGAACTTTTTAAATTTTTCAAAAATTTGGCTAACACAAAGCTATGCCACACAGGCGGTGCTTTGATCATCAACCACAAGACTTTGCTTTTCAACAGAAGTCTTGATCTATTGCCACTTAGGCATGCCACACAGGCAATTCACTCCATGCGATTGATATCCATCAATATATAACCCCTGAGCTCGTACGTCTCAGAGAAGGGTGTTAAGCAAGAGAATAAATTCTCCGCCGCCAAACAAATATATATTTAATAGAAATCAATCACACAGAATAAAATCCAATGTCAGACACACAGTCCATTTACAAGTTCGTTCTGGGTCTGAACGAAACCGGAGGCACCTTGTACCTCGCATATCCATCGATCTCCAAGTACGTCTGGACGATCACCAACTTATTCCCTCCTCTTGGGTGTACACCCCAATCAAGATCATTGGTAATCACCCAAACGATGTGAAGACCTCCAGTCTTCGACCACCGTCTTCATCCTCGACACATCGTCGAATCAGTTATTCAGAATGGGATAAACCCGGTCTTTCTGAATAACCCGCGTATATAATAAACAAGTGTTACACAAACACAACATACGCCTCATTCCAATTCAGAATATTATTTTATTCAAATATTCTTATACTTTGGGAAAGGTTCCCATTAATTTTATCAAAGATAAATTCTTTAAATTTATTCTTTAATCTCCTTTTGAATATCAATTCAAATTAGTCGGGATTAGCGAACCACACCGAAGTAATCATTTATTTTATTTCCCAATCCCAACCTATCCATCCCATGAAGTAAAACTGGTAATACTTCATATCTAACACCACGGTGTTATCGGTAAATTCAATTACCATTTCACGTTCAAATCTAATTAAAGATTTAACTATCGCCTAGAGCAAAACTGGTGATACTCCATTCTCGATCATTTCAATCTAATTAAAGATTCATTAAAACTCCACTTGGTTTTAATCTTCCCAATAATCACTATCAATGATTATTTAACTTGGGAAATCATATCCCGTCTTTTACTGGGTTAAAGAACCAATGTCATTTAAAACACGATTCACTATAAACCCAAAATCACATTCCATTAATTATCGGGTTAAAGAACAAGTGTTATTTAAAACACCGTTCACGATAAACCCAAAAATCAATTCAATTTCAATTCCAATTAAATACCATTTAATTGGTACACTTCATTAAATCTAAATAAAAAAGATTTAATCTTTTTCTCAACTGGGCTTAAGAACAGTGTTAATGAAGACACCATTCACGACAAACCCAAATCCCATTTGATATTAAATACAAGGCTCTGAATAGAAAATATATCGGCTTATATTCAATATCAAATTCTACGACCCACAAATATCGTATTGGAAATAACGATATAAATATATCTTTCAAATTTCCATAACAATATCCGTATAATCGCGAAATCCAACATCGAAATTTCCCAAAGACAGTTTCGATTCAAATCCATTCCAATTCAATTATTGGAAATTCTGGTTATTTTCAAAACCATTTCAAATCCACTTTATTTATTGTAAAAATAAATGGGATTATAATTCTAGTTCAAAACTAGTTCATTTCGATAAAAATCTGTTTTTATCTTTTCAAATATGGAATTTTTCGTCCCAATCCTTCACAAATCATTTCTTATGATTTTACACAAATTATTACTATTTTTAATAATTTTATCAAGGCCCGTACGGTCGATTTCCATCAACGGCCATCGAACTGCACTTACAACAACCTTTTCCAAATTTGATTTGGACATAATTCCAAATCCAACCGTTAGATTTCAAATCTCTAATATTCGTTAGAAAGCTCTTTTCAATACGAACCCAACGGTTCTGATTTTAGGAGAATCCGACGGTCGGATCTCCCGTAATATCCATTCGAAGTCAATGGTTGAAATTCGCGAACTGCCGCAGCGCGGCGCGTTCTATTCAGGCCATTATATATATAATATATATATTATATAGATTTCGTCGATTTCCTTTCAAAACATATTTTAGAAATCGTTTAAATTCGTTTTCAAAACGATTTCAACTTCATATCAATTTCTAATCAAAATTGAATATTCCATATCGTTAATCTATAAATGATAATATTTTCAAAACTTTATATTTTGAAATCACTTCCTTGTCTATATTCATTATAAAAATGAATAAAATCGATATAAATATCATTCATGTCAAAATGGTGTAAATCTAATCAACACGGCTTTTATTCAACACATGAATGTTTATTCTATTCAACACATGAATATTTATTTTATTCAACACATGAATATTTATTTTATTCAACACATGAGTATTTTCTTTTATTCAACACGTGAATGTATATTCTATTCAACACATGAATTTTATTCTATTCAACACATGAATTTTCATTCTATTCAACACATGAATTTATATTCTATTCAACACATGAATATTTATTTTATTCAACACATGAATATTTATTCTATTCAACACATGAATTTATACTTTATAATATCCTTTATTTTCCAAATTAGAATGAGGCCCAATCAATTACCATATAATGTTAATTATATGGATTCCATACAACGCATGTATATAATAGCAACGATAAATAATCAACCATCATCCAGAGTGTACCACACAACTGTATAAGCATTAAATATAAATAATTAACGCTTACACAGTCTGTCAACCCATCGATTGACATACAACTAAACAATCGGGATTAGTGTACATCAAATATCATCCCAATACTCGTGTGGGGTTTCAAATCAACAAACACAGATTTTTATTTGTGCAGTTGGGAGATGTGTAAAATTTATCGTCCTAATCAATATCAGTCAAATCAGTGTATATAAACAAATCGTCCGATTTGTTTATTACTATTTATTTTATATACACGTTAAAAATTATGTTTTTAATTATAAAATATTTTCCACTATAAAGTATTTTATTCCATTCCACATCACACAATAAAATTTCACAACACAGCAATCAAACAAACAAGTCATCCATGGTCTGTAGACAACGGGTGTCGGGTGCTACTAAGCACCGTCTGCATCTTAGTATATATTTCAAACTAGAAATAAAAATAAAAGTGAGGAGTTCTCACCGAGAGCTAAACCAAACGCCACGACTCTTCATATGTAGAACATCTTCGCCGTACTCGCCTTTGGTCACTTTCATTGTCCGTATCCACTACATATATAAAAATCGCATCTTTATATTGTTGCTATGTATATAAAAATCACATTTTTATAACTACTCTATATGGATAAAAATCACATTTTTATACTGCTACTATATAGATAAAAATTCTATTTTTATACCGCTACTATATAGATAAAAATTCTATTTTTATCTCATTATATTAATAAAAATCATATTTTTATTATCTACATTATATAAAAATCATATTTTTATAATCTCTACCATATAAAAATCATATTTTTATAATCTCTACCATATAAAAATCATATTTTTATAATCTCTACTATATAAAAATCATATTTTTATCTAAACAAAGATTATATTTTCTTGTTATTCATCTAAATAAAAAATCACATTTTTATTTCTAATCCTATGTGAAAAAAACAAAATTTTATTCTCCTATATTATAAATAAAGTTCAAGTTTTTATTCTTCTACTTTATAAATAAAAATCAGGTTTTTCAAACACTCTCATATATTTAAAACTGAAAAATAAAATAAATGTAAGTAAATAAATAAACACTTACCCTTCATTCGATTTTTGCTGAAGGGGGGGAGGGGCGAGAGTGGCTCAGGTGGTCAGGAAGGGGGTGTGGAGGCTCGCAGGGGGGGTCAGACCCATGACAGCGGCGACGGGTTTTCTTGTGGGGTTTGGGGCTTCTCAGCAGAGGAGAGGGAGGAGGCATCGAAGCGAGAGGGAGGGGGCTAGGCCGGAGGTCGGTGGTGAGGTGGTGGAGTCGCCGTCGGGGCTGAGGTGGTGGGCGCGCTCTCGATCGATTAGGGATTTCATTTTTTTTTCAAAGAGAACTGACGGTGAGAGAAGAGAGAAAGTGATTGGGGGGGTTAGTTAAATATATATATTTAATATATTAATAATTTAATTTTATTCTTTCCATAAGGGTTGACTTTTCGTTCGAACCCCAATCGAGACCCAACGACTGTCGCCCTAGCTAATTACCCATATTCTGATCACAATGGGATATGTGTCGTAACCCAATTCGATTGTTACGATCTGTTTTCGTCAAAATCAAAATATAAATCTATATATTGAATTTGAACGCGCATTTCAATTTACCGGGGCCACATACGGACACTAAAAATTCCCAAAAAATATTTTCTAGGTTCGTATTGACGATACAATCCTAACAAAACTAATTTCGTCAAATTCCGAGACCGTTTGATAAATGGCCATTTTCAGGTCAATCGAAATTGACTAAAACCGTCAAAACACGATTTCCTTCGCCACGCTCACATATTGATTCAGAAAATTATGAATTTTGGAATCTAGCAATAATTCTACATCCCGGATCCAACAAAAGTGGTTTCGTCGAAAACCGAGGTCGTTTGCAAAATTTCCATTTTTAAGGGCCAGAATTCCATAACGACTATTCTGAATTTTCAACTGGGCATAACTTTTTATCCCCGCTATGAAATTTCAATTTTTCGGATTCGTTGGAAAGATATTCTCAAATAGATTCAAATATTTTTGATTTCACTAAAATCCGGTTTATTTTGAATCATGTACATTCATTTGAACTTTGAAATCGAATTTTCAAACTACCACGCCATTTTCAATTCCTTTTATAATTTAAAATAAATATTTATATTCTAACGACGATCTATATAAATATATACGTTCTATATCTATTCAAAATAAATATCTCGTCGTTATTATTTAAAATAAATCATTTTAAATATTCAAAATTCATTAAAATTGCCAAAATAAAAAATTTAAATTGGCTCGGATTTCCGGGTTGTTACATTCTCCCCCACTTAAAACTTTTCGTCCCCGAAAAGGAACGAAGCCGAAAGTTGTTTAACTAATCAACTCAACTTTCATTATTTTCGTTATGGCTTAAGTTCTTCAACTTTCCAGTTTTTAAGAACTTTTTAAATTTTTCAAAAATTTGGCTAACACCCTAAATTTTCGAAAATTTTCGCCATAACCTCCCCTGCACCGGGAGCTTTGGGATATTTCAAATAGCCTCCCATGGCCCTCACCAATCCAAAAAGAAAAAGAAACAGCCAAGCGGCTAGCCAATCGGCTCATAAAATCATCAGAAACCCGTTAAATTTGTAAACATGTACCTATTTGTCGGGCAAACAATTTTATTCCTCTTCTCTAGCCTGCTTGTTATGACCTGTTCAATGTAAGTACATGTATATGCATGCAAATGCGACTAATTTTCAATACAATTCACTTTTTGGTTCAATTTGGCTAAAGGTTCAACATTTTAATTAATCACAACAATAGTCAAACAACACAATCAACAATCAATTAGTTGATTAACTTTTCATATTCATAACTTTGATATATAGTCAAAAATCATGTTTTTGATGCCAAGTCACAACAAATAATCCCTATCTAGTTTTGGTTCTCACACCAGTATAATGGAAATATATAGAAAGCTCACTTTCGAAACTCGAAAATAAATACTGGCGATGGTGCCCCATCACCAGAATTATCCTCGGGAAACTAGAGTGTGATTCTATAACTATCCAGTATATTAAAACTTCAAATACACGCAGATCAGACGTATACACAAAATCTTTATATACTGGATTGTCCAAATCAATACAAATAAATATTCAAATACGAATAATTGAATTAAATTCTCAAAACAAAACTTGTTTTCATTTTAAAAATATACTCTTCACACTCTTTTTGGGATATTACTGATACTATCTCTAACGAGTCATTCCCACTGGATATTACTAATCCAATTTCTGATGAATCCTTTCGTTTGGTTCTAATGTGTCTTGTTCTCCGAGCTCTGTAAACCAAAGCTCTGATACCATATGTAACAATTAGGAATTTCGCTCGATCCGAATCGATCGCTAAACCGACCAAGACCATTCGAAACCCCTGATTGTTTTGAGAACACGACAAACCAGAATGCAAACAGAAGAACATTTCATTGTTTATTACAACAATTCCATCATAATACAAGAATATACAGAGTATGAATAAATAATATACATCACAAAATATCATAGATTTAAATTACATTTAAATACATCGCAGCGGAAAATAATACAAAACACAACTAGAAGTAATACACGGATACAGAGCTTTCCGAGTATCGTTCCAGCTGTAAATCAGGATCATGTGAATATAAATCTGCAAAACCAAAACTACTAGCTGCCCGTGTCAAAATAAGGGCACCCAGAGTTTAGGTTAAAACAATAAACTCCAGGTTAGTCATGTGACTGGTGTGAGAACTAAAATAGTTATTTAAAACTTTACTTTAAATCAGATATATCAAGGAACCACACCGTATAACACGGAACGGGTTTCCTCCCAAGAATACAAGTGCATATAACAAAACAACGCAATGCTTTTTTGTAAAAATGAAGCTATTATAAGACCCAGGTCCCATCACACAGTGCAACACAAGCCGGAGGATAGGGTTTTCCCTTATAATAGCCAAACATGCTTGGTACGTTAAAAACAAATCATTTGATACTATTATAAGTGCATAGTGTATAAAACAACTTCAAATATAAATGTATCAATCCTAGACGACATGGGTACCATATATCATGTCTCCATACTAGGCTCTACAATCAAAACCGCAAAGTCACGTATTTGGAAATTGGATTTTCATCTATGAACCGAGGCAAAAGATAGTCCTCTTCCGATTCGAGATGCTCTAGCCCGTGTCTCAGGACCCAGATGCTCTAGCTCTGATACCAGATGTGACAACCCGAATTCCGATAGACCGGATTTTTTTTCAAAATTCCAATCTATTGAAACTCAAGTTGTTGTGCTCTGGTATCCTGTAGAAAAGGCAGAGACATAAAACATGTCAGAGCTCGGAAAATATCCAACAGAATGGATAAAATATAATATAATTATAATATAGCCTTACCATATTAATAACGCTGCCTCACCAGTACCCAAGGCTATCATGTCTCTGCCAAAAATCTAACCTGCAAATATGTTATAAGGAGGGGGTTAGAACACAAGTTCTAATGAGTGGATTTAAATTATACACTTTGGATAACACTACATATACCGTTCAATCACATTTTCTTATTTATTAAGTTACTTGGGTTAACAACACTCAAAGCTTACGCACACGTCATACCCATTTACTTCCCAGTGGATTAACCTAATATAGTATGTATGTAGCTACCGCTCAATACTGAGGTACACCGCATGGTACCCCACTCGCACGGTCTCCACCGTAATGCAACAGAAGTGAACGCAGTCCCTCATCCTACGCCGAAGTGACGTATGAATGTCTACATAACAATGTTACGTTCCGTATATGTCTGTCATTACTATGCTACGTAAGCGTATGGACTGCCACCGTCGATCGAATTAGATTCCATACCAGAGTAATGCCCTCAAGTCTACGATACACCACCCAGAGCCGACATGCATGTATCTAGACTGTCCCACGTATGTATTGTTAATTGTAGCTCGATGCCTTAATCACACGACTTCTAATGTGCACCGAGTTCCATGGCAGGGCGATACAAGAAACACAGAACTCGGTCGGGAGCTTTTCCATATCTGTACAGGCCCGTCTTCAAGAGCCTCTATATACAGATATTCCTAGGGTCTGTTTTCACGGTGGCTATAGCCCCACTTAGGCCTTTCCCTCAACTAGTAAAGACTACAAGAGCTGAACGACTAGCCGTTAATAAACAATATAAACATCCAGTTGGCGTCTTCCCTCAACCATCGTACCCCAATAGTGAAGGGTGAATGGTCTATTGGTTTTAGCTCTAGTCTTTTTGCATCCCACTGGCTGCCGATGACGGGTATCTGATGATCTACTATCCTTGTTGGTCGTGACCCTTCGCCACCCCATCGAGGCGACCGCCGAATCACCCTAGTGTCACCGCATCATGACATCCTGACTGTATAGCTACTTTTGCATTCAAAGCCCACCCACCTAGTAGTTACGCACAGACCCAACCTCTGCGAGCACAGCCTAAACATCTGCCACCACAGAGAGGACTACTAGGAGCACCTTACGTATCTCAGGAAGCCGCGTGCTTCCCTTCTAGTCCTTCAGAGCTAACAAAATAATAATATGAATGTGCGCTCCTCTCATGCCTTATAACACCACGTTGATCTACCCCGTTAGGATATTCACCCTCAAACGTGCGGACTGGTCCAACCGCCTTACTCTAATATGTTGTTAGACCCTATGTCTAAACATTCTTTTACGAGCTTGCCTTACCTCATCAGGTTTCCATTTAACTTGGTTATTCTCATTCATATTGAATTCTTAATCAAGTTACCAAGTTCCTCTTGCTTATTAATTTTGGTTATATAACTTAACCCATTTAAGTTTATTAATAAGCCCACAACATGTTATTCTCTAGATTGTGGCCTAAGGTCTGTAATCCACAATCCCTTTATATTCTTGTTTGATTTTATCATTACAATAACATGTTCTACTTAATACGAAATTAAGTATATCCTAATTCACATGTTTTCTGTTTAACATGTTAGTCATTATTTATGATTAAATATAACTTATTTCATAAGTTTTCCTCATTCTTTCTCATTTAATCATAATTTCATTTTACACCATTACTACAACTTATCATTGTTTACTTATTAACTTAGTTCTCTTAACTAAGGTCCATTAATAAATTTCTCTACCCATTTATTATAACCTATGTTATAATTTCTTCTCGTCCCTAGCACAAGTCCAAACATGTTATTCTTATCAGCGGGGTTCAGACTTCCAAGTTTACAGATTAATTAATTTATAATTAAGTAAAACATCTTATATTTCCTATATTTCCCCCTTTTCTCAAATAGTTTCCGGCTTTCCCCATTTAATGATTACTTAATTTACAATTATGTGTCCCTTATCTCATTTCACCAGTTATCCATTTCCTTACTAGTTTATTATAACTTAAGTTTTAATCTTCACTTGTCCCTAGGACAAGTCTACCTATTATACAACATTTTCATTAATGTTATTTATTTATAATACGTTATTATCATTCCCTGTTTAAACCATTTATGTAACACCCCACATCCGTTAGTGTCACTCACAAAGGGAATGCACTAAGTTCTGTGGAGCATTTAGGGTAAAAGATGCAGATAAATTACAAGACAGACAGAAATTAAACAGCGGAAAATAAAACTTTGCTTTATTGATAAAATAGTTTGTACAACGATTTCTTTATAATATCAGAGTATCATCTGTCTTACAAAATAAAGAAGCATAAAACAACATTTATATTCCCCAATGTAGCAAGAGCCAGCCATAGCATCTGAAAAGAGAATCCAAGCAAAACTTCGACAAATCTTCAAGCTGGGAAAGAGTGACAATCCAACTTAACCTGAGCTATACTATTCCCTTCTTTACTACCTGGGGGGGGGGGGAACGGAAGAAAAGAAGACGAAAGAAAAACAAAGTCAGACATAAAGCCTGAGTAAGTTCAGTAACTTTTAGCATGTGAACATGGAAAAACAAAACGACATGAATTAACTGAATACAAGATAACACCATGATGATAGGATCAGCAAGATTAGACAAGATTAACACAAGATATGCTAAGATAAGATTAACTGGATATGCTCTAATACTTCCGCCGCTTCTCTATTTCCTTGTTACACTGGTTTCTATATCTCTGCATCACCTAACTAGTGTCCCAACTAGTAACGATAACGTGATCCCGATCCTTGTAGTTTCCATTGCCTTTAGGCATACATTTATTATTTATTACCTAGATCTAATCTAGGGTTTCCTATCAAGTGCTTTCTAGATTCAACTAGAGTTTACGCTATCTGCTGAATGCTTCTCGGATTCAGGGTTTATGCCACCTAGTCCAACTAGGGATTATGCTACCTGTCGAACGATGCCCCCAAGTCTAGGACACACTACCTAGAGTGGTATATGTTCCTATACTTCCCCACGAATGTATCGCGAATCGTTATCGCTTGTCTAGATGCACATGTCCTGTAATGTGTGGCCCGAGTCCTGTGGCAGGGCAAATCAAGAAACATAGAACTCGGTCGGGAGCTTTCAAATATCTGCCGATGCAGATGCTAAGGTCTGTTTTTATTCCAGTGGCTATGGTCCCACTCGACCCCTCCCTCAACTAATGAAAGGCACACCTTGAGAAGTGAGAACTATACGCAGGCCCCCTAGGCCCCCACTAACCTATGGCCATCCTCACCCATAACTAGATAGCAAGTATATGGTCTTTTGGAGTTCTCCGCCTTCCCGCTTCATGTATCTCGACTGACTCAAGATGGATGGTAGACGACGAGTTGCTATCACAGGGCTACCGTTTTCTCGCCGAATCACGCTGGTCCATCCTAGTCTTTAGGTTGCCATATATTGCAACCAAGGCATACCCCTGGTTCTTCTAACGCAGACCTTAACCTCTGTGAGCCCAGGAGGATCATCTGCAGCCTCACAGAGGGATACCAAGAGTACCCTCACGTACCCTCGAAGCCTCGGGCTTCGTAACCCAATTCGTTGGAGCCTTCTTTTTACACAGACAGACATTCTCTCCTTCCCGTGTTATACTAAGGATTACTACTTAGTTTTACTAACTAAGGTTTAGCACTTAGTTTCCAGAATCGTTGTTTTCTTAACTAAGGTTTACTACTTAGCTCCTTTTAACTAAGGTTTACTACTTAGTTCTCTTTCCCGTCAATTTGGATTGGTTAAGTGTCATTAGTCAATTCAAGCTAACTTAACCCTCTTCATTTATCCTGTTAAACTGGTTAAGTGTTATCAGTAATTCATGTTGACTTAATCCTACCACAAACCAAGTTATATTGGTTAAGTATTTCTTATTACTTAACCCTACCCATTCATCCTGTATTGGTTAAGTGTTCCTTTTTAACTTAACCTTGCCCGTCTGTTTTAACTAACATGTTATTAATGGTTAAGTATTATCCCTTCATGTTTTAAACTTAACCCTATTCCTTTACCACAATCTGATGGTTAAGTGCTCAAGTTTACTTAACCCTACAATCTAGTCCAGCTAACATATCAAATTGGCTAAGTGTATTAAATTTTACTTAACCCCAACCTCTAGTCTAGTTAACATGTTAATTTGGCTAAGTGTATTAACTTTACTTAACCCCACCTTCTAGTCTAGTTAACATGTTAATTTGGCTAAGTGTTTTCTTAGTTACTTAACCCCTACAAATCTTGTCTTGTTACCAAGTTAAGTTGGTTAAGTGCCCCTATGGACTTAGCCCTCCCATTCTAGCTTAACTGTGTTAAGTTGGTTAAGTGTTCCTATGGACTTAACCCTCCCATTCTAGCTTAACTTTGTTAAGTTGTCTGTATGAACCTAACCCCCACCCATCGGTTTTGTTATCATGTTGAATTGGTTAAGTGCCTTAGTTAACTTAACCCTACCATTCTTGTTCTAGATTTAACTAAATAAATTAAAGTCGCGACCACTCACATTAGACAGATATTGTTGCGATTACTGGATGTGCCGGTTGGTTCCGGGCAGGTTTACATTGCAACTCAGTCTAACCTCGGGTTAGGCCTATTCGTGTTTTCTAAGTTCAAAGGGTTTTGATAAATTTTCAAATCAGGGTTTGAAAGTAACCATCCCGTCCGTCGTATCAGTTAGGGATAGCCAGGGAGAGCAGGAAACTTGTATTTTCCAAACCCAAGCCTAGACACTATCCTCTCTGTCACCCTAGAACTTTCTGGTGTATTATTAAAAGAGATGTCATTAATAAACCTTTAATTTGTCTAAATTTACATTTTCTCATTTAGGACAAATTCTATAAGTAAATCATTCCTAATTTACTTATTTCCTAATTACTCTTTTAATGTAAATTGACAACATTTATTCTTATGGCCCATTTTCCCCTCTATATCATATTTATGCTTTTTGGTATGTAAACTATACCAAATTAAGTGTCACTAACCATGATTTTTGCCAAACATGACAATTTCTCCCAATTATGGCCAATTTCAAATTTATGCCAATATACTTATTATGCCAAATTAGCTAATCCAATTCTGATTTAACATTCTAATTACAGTTCATGTCAAACTACACTTATTATTCTAGTTCACAATTCATGTAAGTGCTAGATTTACAAGTCAATACTAGATTCAAATTACACATCCTATAATTCATGTCAAATTTATCCAATTTGCATTTCTATGAACATGCCATAATACATGTTCCCAATTTATGCCAATTTCCAAGTTAAAAACTACGTTTTTAGTAAATTTCATATTTTGCCCAAATCGTATTCCCACCGTTCGTATAATCGTGATTCAATCTAGATTCGTAGAAAATAGGGAATGAACCAAAGATGCTATGAAAAAGATAGACATAATAACTGGCATAAAATGATAATTTACTAATTACAGACCTAACTAATTACACTGAAATTGATCTAAAACATCGAAAGCCTATAGGTCTGAAAATCTTATGACATAAAAAGGGTTGAATAACGACGTAGGTTCAAGAACATGGGTAGACCTAACTTAATAGGTAAATTCTCAAGGTCTAAAACCAAAGAAAACCAAGAATAGACAGAATAGATAATCAGGTTTAGACCCAATTTCACAGTCACAAAACTTAAGCAACACTTTCCTAGTCATGAATCATAGGTGTTTAATCACAGTTGTCCTTGTTATGTCATAGGCAATAGTTTATGTTTTCTAATCAAAGGCATAGGCTTGTGTTCATAGTCAAGGAAATAATTCAAATAGTCATGAGTCACAGTCATAGGAAATGTTCATAGTCAAAGAGGCAATGTTCATAGTCAAAGAGGCATATGGTTTTAAGGTCCATAGTTTCATAGTCACAGTCTCATTGGTCATCGAATCATAACAGTTCTTAATTAAGTCCAAAGATATAAGCACTGATTCGAATAGAAAGATTTGGCATATTCTTTTATTCCTTTAATTTCATGTCACGAATAGAGAAAACGTTCAAATCTAAAAAGTAACTGACTTACATTGATCGGTTTTTAGAATAGAAAGATCGCGTTGCTATGATTCGTGCGACGTTGCTCGAAACCGTTTGAGTTAGCCTTTGATTCTTATCTTGAAGCTTTAATCTTGATTCGAATCTCTTCTTGACAAACTTGAGCAGCATAACCTTGTCTTGGATTTTCGTATTATTTTATTTTAATTAGAATTAGAGCAGGGTATAGGTATAGAGAAGTTGTGAGGAGAAAATATGAGGCCTAGGGGTGTTTTTATAGTGTAGAAGTCAATGAATCTGGTCAGAATGGCGTCCGGATACAGAAAAACGAACCAGGCTGCAGATCTGGAAAAAGCGGGGAGGTCGACCCCCAGGTCGACCCCCAGGTCGACACCCTGGTCGACCTGGGTACCTAGGTAGACCCCCAGGTCGACCCCCTGGTCGACCTGGGTCCTGGGCGGGAAATTTCCCGCCCAGCCCGCTTCTGAGTCTGTTTTGAAATTTGAACTTCGCTGAAACTTCCGGAGGCCGTATCTTCCTCATACGGTCTCCGATTTACGCAAACTCGGACTCGTTTTCATGCAGAATTCCGAGTCGAACGCAATGGCGCAGCCCGTTTCCCTTGATTTTGATTTTAAAATTTAATTCTGCCTTGATTTGTGAATCTTAGTGTTACAGAATTACGGGGTGTTACATTCTCCCCCACTTAAAAGGATTTCGTCCCCGAAATCTTCAAGTTAGGAAGAATGTGTCCTACCATCCAATCACCCATCTACTCAACCATTCAATCACAGGCATTCATTGTCCTTAAAAGATTTCTAATGCTTTCATGTTCATATGCATAGTGTGTGTATATGTCTTTATCTAATGCAAAATCAGGCGGTCTACTGATTCAGTTGACCTCCTTAATGCGAATCATGTCAGTGCCATGCGTCCAATCATGTATGCAAGCATCCCTAGTTATGTAAATACTACATGTATGCATATCCATTCATCCATATGCAACATCCATATGATAACATATCAAGTTCAACTTACAAACAAATACATATCTGTAAATGCAATATGAAAGCGTCCGAACTGATCTAGTGCCTAATACGTATGTATATGCATTCACGAACAACCATTAGCAACCACTTGCAACCATCAACCATAACATGTTTCAAATACATGTTTACATCCATTGGCTTCTACCTAAGGATCGAAGATACGACCTAGAGGATATACGTTGGAAAGAGAGAAACAATTATGCGTAAAGCTCCTACAAATAAAAGAAATCAAGGATGCACCCTTAAGGAAAAGGGTATGTTGCTAGTATCTAGCCTTCTTGAGCTTTACTCCACTGTATCTTAACTAATTTAACTTCACGATTGTGAAGTTTTTGACCTCCATTTCCAAAATAAACAGATGCCAATTACGGTACCAAGTGTATGTACTAAGATGATTAGAGGTCTCCCTCTTATCCACCATGCCATAACTATAAGGGTCGAAAGGTCACTACGTGCTTTTTAGAGTGCCTGCCACAACTATTCATATCTCACGCGAACCATCCTAGTCGAACTCGACATTCCTCAAGTACAAGCCCCAAAGGCCTAAACCAATATCAGACAAGCACCCAAGGAATATCTCCCCCGAATTTAGACAATCTACGTGAGATGATATAAGTAAACTCGATAGCTATTCTCAAATCCCTACTAACCAAAAATAAACTGGTCGGACCACCAATTGGATTTGAGACTCTAGTGGGATCTTTCTACTATACAAGTACTATGGTGCAGAGACTTAACTATGGAAGTGGATATGAACAATTGCGAAGCGCTAAAACAAAAGGAAAGAGTACTAACAGCAAAACTAGACTCTTCCAACAGAACTTTACTACCTTTATCCTAGGTACGCTTGGTGGCGAAAGTAGGTACTTGCCCTTCTGAAAATCTTGTCCTTTGCCCTTAATTACATGCCCTATTACACCATAGTAAAGATACTTCCTCTTGCCTTAGGTTTTATAATTCCTTCCTCCTTTGCGAGCTAAATCTATATCCATGAATTCCTCATCCTCTTCCGTGTGTAGTCATGTTGAAAAATCTCTCGAAAGCTGCTTCCATCATACAGAAAACCCTACAAAGCTTGAAAGAAAACTGGTCGTAGGTGAAACAACTACGGCTATGGATGGAAGCCAGGCACGACTTCGCCCATCGATGAGGTTACCTCCCAGAAAGCCAGGAGCCCTAGAGACTCAAGAAAGAAGGAGACAAGAATTCAAATAGAGGAAGAGAAGATAGTGCGTATGGCTTTGGGGAATATGCCTTCAAAACAAATCTTTTCTCTTGAAAATGCTTCTTTTAAAACCGTTTTGAAAATAATTTTTCAAATCCTTTATTTGATCTGGTAACCTTCAGCTCTGATACCACGTGTAACACCCCACATCCGTTAGTGTCACTCACAAAGGGAATGCGCTAAGTTCTGTGGAGCATTTAGGGTAAAAGATGCAGATAAATTACAAGACAGACAGAAATTAAACAGCGGAAAATAAAACTTTGCTTTATTGATAAAATAGTTTGTACAACGATTTCTTTATAATATCAGAGTATCATCTGTCTTACAAAATAAAGAAGCATAAAACAACATTTATATTTATCAATGCAGCAAGAGCCAGCCATAGCATCTGAAAAGAGAATCCAAGCAAAACTTCGACAAATCTTCAAGCTGGGAAAGAGTGACAATCCAACTTAACCTGAGCTATACTATTCCCTTTTTTACTACCTGGGGGGGGGGACGGAAGAAAAGAAGACGAAAGAAAAACAGAGTCAGACATAAAGCCTGAGTAAGTTCAGTAACTTCTAGCATGTGAATGTGGAAAAACAAAACGACATGAATTAACTGAATACAAGATAACACCATGATGATAGGATCAACAAGATTAAACAAGATTAACACAAGATATGCTAAGATAAGATTAACTGGATATGCTCTAATACTTCCGCCGCTTCGCTATTTCCTTGTTATACTGGTTTCTGTATCTCTGCATCACCTAACTAGTGTCCCAACTAGTAACGATAACGTGATCCCGATCCCTGTAGTTTCCATTGCCTTCAGGCATACATTTATTATTTATTACCTAGATCTAATCTAGGGTTTCCTATCAAGTGCTTTCTAGATTCAACTAGAGTTTATGCTATCTGCTGAACGCTTCTCGGATTCAGGGTTTATGCCACCTAGTCCAACTAGGGATTATGCTACCTATCGAACGATGCCCCCAAGTCTAGGACACACTACCTAGAGTGGTATATGTTCCTATACTTCCCCACGCATGTATCGCGAATCGTTATCGCTTGTCTAGATGCACATGTCCTGTAATGTGCGGCCCGAGTCCTGTGGCAGGGCAAATCAAGAAACACAAAACTCGGTCGGGAGCTTTCAAATATCTGCCGATGCAGATGCTAAGGTCTGTTTTTATTCCAGTGGCTATGGTCCCACTCGACCCCTCCCTCAACTAATGAAAGGCACACCTTGAAAAATGAGAACTATACGCAGACCCCCTATGCCCCACTAACCTATGGCCATCCTCACCCATAACTAGATAGCAAGTATATGGTCTTTTGGAGTTCTCTGCCTTTCCGCTTCACGTATCTCGACTGACTCAAGATGGATGTTAGATGACGAGTTGCTATCACAGGGCTACCGTTTTCTCGCCGAATCACGCTGGTCCATCCTAGTCTTTAGGTTGCCATATATTGCAACCAAGGCATACCCCTGGTTCTTCTAACGCAGACCTTAACCTCTGCGAGCCCAGGAGGATCATCTGCAGCCTCACAGAGGGATACCAAGAGTACCCTCACGTCCCCTCGAAGCCTCGGGCTTCGTAACCCAATTCGTTGGAGCCTTCTTTTTACTCAGACGGACATTCGCTCCTTCCCGTGTTATACAAAGGATTACTACTTAGTTTTACTAACTAAGGTTTACCACTTAGTTTCCAGAATCGTTGTTTTCTTAACTAAGGTTTACTACTTAGCTCCTTTTAACTAAGGTTTACTACTTAGTTCTCTTTCCTGTCAATTTGGATTGGTTAAGTGTCATTAGTCAATTCAAGCTAACTTAACCCTCTTTATTTATCCTGTTAAACTGGTTAAGTGTTATCAGTAATTCATGTTGACTTAACCCTACCACAAACCAAGTTATATTGGTTAAGTATTTCTTATTACTTAACCCTACCCATTCATTCTGTATTGGTTAAGTGTTCCTTTTTAACTTAACCTTGCCCGTCTGTTTTAACTAACATGTTATTAATGGTTAAGTATTATCCCTTCATGTTTTAAACTTAACCCTATTCCTTTACCACAATCTGATGGTTAAGTGCTCAAGTTTACTTAACCCTACGGTCTAGTCCAGCTAACATATCAAATTGGCTAAGTGTATTAAATTTTACTTAACCCCAACCTCTAGTCTAGTTAACATGTTAATTTGGCTAAGTGTATTAACTTTACTTAACCCCACCTTCTAGTCTAGTTAACATGTTAATTTGGCTAAGTGTTTTCTTAGTTACTTAACCCCTACAAATCTTGTCTTGTTACCATGTTAAGTTGGTTAAGTGTCCCTATGGACTTAGCCCTCCCATTCTAGCTTAACTGTGTTAAGTTGGTTAAGTGTTCCTATGGACTTAACCCTCCCATTCTAGCTTAACTGTGTTAAGTTGTCTGTACGAACCTAACCCCCACCCATCAGTTTTGTTATCATGTTGAATTGGTTAAGTGTCTTAGTTAACTTAACCCTACCATTCTTGTTCTAGCTTTAACTAAATAAATTAAAGCCGCGACCACTCACATTAGACAGATATTGTTGCGATTACTGGATGTGCCGGTTGGTTCCGGGCAGGTTTACATCGCAACTCAGTCTAACCTCGGGTTAGGCCTATTCGTGTTTTCTAAGTTCAAAGGGCTTTGATAAATTTTCAAATCAGGTTTTGAAAGCAACCATCCCGTCCGTCGGATCAGTTAGGGATAGCCAGGGAGAGCAGGAAACTTGTATTTTCCAAACCCAAGCCTAGACACTATCCTCTCTGTCACCCTAGAACTTTCTGGTGTATTATTAAAAGAGACGTCGTTAATAAACCTTTAATTTGTCTAAATTTACATTTTCTCATTTAGGACAAATTCTATAAGTAAACCATTCCTAATTTACTTATTTCCTTATTACTCTTTTAATGTAAATTGTCAACATTTATTCTTATGGCCCATTTTCCCCTCTATATCATATTTATGCTTTTTGGTATGTAAACTATACCAAATTAAGTGTCACTAACCATGATTTTTGCCAAACATGACAATTTCTCCCAATTATGGCCAATTTCAAATTTATGCCAATATACTTATTATGCCAAATTAGCTAATCCAATTCTGATTTAACATTCTAATTACAGTTCATGTCAAACTACACTTATTATTCTAGTTCACAATTCATGTAAATGCTAGATTTACAAGTCAATACTAGATTCAAATTACACATCCTATAATTCATGTCAAATTTATCCAATTTGCATTTCTATGAACATGCCATAATACATGTTCCCAATTTATGCCAATTTCCAAGTTAAAAACTACGTTTTTAGTAAATTTCATATTTTGCCCAAATCGTATTCCCACCGTTCGTATAATCGTGATTCAATCTAGATTCGTAGAAAATAGGGAATGAACCAAAGATGCTATGAAAAAGATAGACATAATAACTGGCATAAAATGATAATTTACTAATTACAGACCTAACTAATTACACTGAAATTGATCTAAAACATCGAAAGCCTATAGGTCTGAAAATCTTATGACATAAAAAGGGTTGAATAACGACGTAGGTTCAAGAACATGGGTAGACCTAACTTAATAGGTAAATTCCCAAGGTCTAAAACCAAAGAAAACCAAGAATAGACAGAATAGATAATCAGGTTTAGACCCAATTTCACAGTCACAAAACTTAAGCAACACTTTCCTAGTCATGAATCATAGGTGTTTAATCACAGTTGTCCTTGTTATGTCATAGGCAATAGTTTATGTTTTCTAATCAAAGGCATAGGCTTGTGTTCATAGTCAAGGAAATAATTCTCATAGTCATGAGTCACAGTCGTAGGCAATGTTCATAGTCAAAGAGGCAATGTTCATAGTCAAAGAGGCATATGGTTTTAAGGTCCATAGTTTCATAGTCACAGTCTCATTGGTCATCGAATCATAACAGTTCTTAATTAAGTCCAAAGATATAAGCACTGATTCGAATAGAAAGATTTGGCATATTCTTTTATTCCTTTAATTTCATGTCACTAATAGAGAAAACGTTCAAATCTAAAAAGTAACCGACTTACATTGATCGGTTTTTAGAATAGAAAGATGGCGTTGTTATGATTCGTGCGACGTTGCTCGAAACCATTTGAGTTAGCCTTTGATTCTTATCTTGAAGCTTTAATCTTGATTCGAATCTCTTCTTGACAAACTTTAGTAGCATAACCTTGTCTTGGATTTTCGTATTATTTCATTTTAATTAGAATTAGAGCAGAGTATAGGCATAGAGAAGTTGTGAGGAGAAAATATGAGGCCTAGGGGTGTTTTTATAGTGTAGAAGTCAACGAATCTGGTCAGAATGGCGTTCGGATACAGAAAAACGAACCAGGCTGCAGATCTGGAAAAAGCGGGGAGGTCGACCCCTAGGTCGACCTATAGGGGGGGGGGGGAGGTCGACACCCTGGCCCTGGTCGACCTGGGTCCTGGGCGGGAAATTTCCCGCCCAGCCCGCTTCTAAGTCTGTTTTGAAATTTGAACTTCGCTGAAACTTCCGGAGGCCGTATCTTCCTCATACGGACTCCGATTTACGCTAACTCGGACTCGTTTTCATGCAGAATTCCGAGACGAACGCAATGGCGCAGCCCGTTTCCCTTGCTTTTGATTTTAAAATTTAATTCTTCCTTGATTTGTGAATCTTAGTGTTACAGAATTACGGGGTGTTACAATTTACTGTTGTAATCCATTATTCTTCATTCACTGCAATATATGTTCCTTATTTTAATTAAGGAAAACACTTCATGCACCTTATCAGTTTGATGTATAGAAGGAATCAGTGATTTATTTTCATAACGTTTTCCCATCTAAATCCGTGTTGGCAAGTAATTTCTTTCCTTTTTCTAATGTGGCTTACTTGCAACCACGTTCTCAGAAATAGGTCATTTAGGGAATTACATCACTTTTCCTTCGCATCGTACTAACTCAGTCCATTACATCCCTTCCTTTCTTATTTTCCGAGTTAGACATTTAATTACCATCATTGCCATTTATTCATATCTTGTTATATACATATATATATATTTGTGTGTGTTTGTGTGTGTGTATATATATATGTGCACTAGACCTTTCACATTAAGCCTATACTTGTGGACGCTGGATTTGCCGGGCGGGTGCGCGCAGAATTCTACCACAAGTTGACTTAACCTCGTGTCTTAGTGCCATTGTAACACCCCGCCTCCGCTAGGGTCACTCGCAAGGGAATGCACTAGCTTTAGAGGGGCATTATTGGTAAACATGCACAGAAATATCACAAGACAGAACATATAAAACAGCGGAAGTAAAATCGAACTTTCATAAACATTAATAATGAAGGTCTAAAGCCTTTTACATCAGAGTACATCAAAACCTGTCTTGCAATAGTAAAGAAGCATAAAGACTTTTTCCAAAATTATTCCCCAAGTAAAACAGTAAAGTAGCCATAGCCAAGAAAAGTCCAAGCCATCCATGATGACCTTCAAGCAGAAGAAGTCCGAACTAAACAACAGTATTTCCTCCCTGTAACCTGGGGGGGGGAACGGAAGAAAAGAGGCGAAACAAAACGGGTCAGTCAAAAAGACTGAGTAAGCCCTATCTACTATCAGCATAAAAACTAGTAAAGTTAACTGACATGAGAAACTGAGATGAACATAAGCATGATGACAAGATAGATAAGCTAAATCAAAATAACAGGATGAACTGCTGAACTCAGATAAACTAAGGTGTCATGATAAATTACGGTGTCAAGATAAAACAAGGTATCCCATCGTCAAGTTCCTGTCAAATATAATATCCCCAAGATATCTATCATGTATAACCTCCCATGGTATCTATCCTGTCTTTTAGCTCTGCACCTACCGTACTAGTATCCCCACCGTATCATGTGTTAATCATGAATGACCCTTACTCAAAAGTCGTGTAATGGTCCATGTCAACCTAATATATCGCATATATAGGTTACTCAACTCGTATGTTTTATTCCATGTAAGTGTTCAGTCCCTTGCCGTAGACCATACGGGCTTTCCCCTGAGATTCTATACTACTTTAACATAGTTCCATGATCCTTAAGATCGTTTTGGATTGTCACCCTATATCTAACTAGGGTCTTTTAACATGAATCATTGTTTGTACAACTAGGACTTATGCTACCTAGGACTACTAGGGATTATGCTTACCTATTGCACGTTTTCGTATCTCGGTTTTGGTTCAACCACCCAGGGCCACTAGGATTTACGCTAACCGTCAACCGCGCCCTTTTTCCCACGCATTCATCGTGAATCGTTTTTCCATGACTGTATGCACATGTATCACATCGTGCCATCCGAGTCCTGTCACAGGGCAGACCAGGAAATACAGGACTCGGTCGGGAGCTTTCGATTTATCTGCCGATGCAGATGCTAAGGTCTGTTTTTTTCTATACGTGGCTATGGTCCCACGAGACCACTCCCTCAACTAGTGAAAGACAAGACAGGATAAATCCTGTATGAGAACACACTACTGGCCAACCCACAATCCTAGCCTTACCGCAACCATAATTAGATAGCAATTATGGTCTTTTGGGTGTTCTCTGCCTTTCCGTACGTACACGCTTGACCAAAGATGGTAGGTAGCCTGACGAAATGCTATCTAGGGTACGACCGTGTATCGTCGACTATCCCCTATCCATCCCCGTCTTTAGGTCGCTCGTATAGCAACCAAGGCATACTCTTGGTTCTTCTAACGCAGACCTTAACCTCTCATGAGCCTAGTATGATCACCTGGCAGCTCACAGAGGGATACCAAGAATATCCTCACGTTCCCCGAAGCCGCTGCTTCGTTACCCAGTTCGCTGGAGCCTTTATCTAAATCAGATAACTTGCTCCTACTCGTGTGCTTAAACGATGACCTACCGTATCAGGTTACTCATCTATCTATGAACTGGTCCAAATCTCCTTGACTAAGAATTATTACTTAGCTATTCTTCAACTAAGGTTTACCACTTAGCCTTATTCCCGTTATTCTTGTTAATTACGGTTATCCACCTAATTCTCCGAATTAGGGTTTATATAATGGATTAAGTGTCACTTAAGTTCATGACTTAATCCCGTCTACAAATCATGTCAAAATTGGCTAAGTATCCAAGTCCAAGACTTAACCCTACAAACCATGTTCAAGTTGGTTAAGTATGTATTAACTTGACCCTATCAAATTACTGAGTCAAATTGGTCAAGTGTATTCAAGCGATTCGTGACTTAGCCTTATCATGTTTTCACGTTATATTGGTTAAGTATTGGTTAACTTAACCACATCAAATTAACGAGTTAGATTGGTTAAGTATAGGTCACTTAACCACATCAAATCATCGTGTTAGATTAGTTAAGTGTTTAACTTAACCCCATTAAACTACCAAGTGGGATTAATTAAGTCTAGGCTAACTTAACCCCATCCGATTTTCATGTTTAGACTAGTTGAGTCTAATCTTAACCCCATCCATTAACTGTATTTTTCGGTTAAGTGTCATTAAGAAAACTTACTTAACCTTTCCAAATTATCGTGTTGGATTGATTAAGTGTTGATTAACTTAACCCCGTCCACTAGTCGTATAAAAATGGTTAAGTGTCATTAGGCAAATCAAGTTACTTAACCTACCCAACCTTGTCATGTTTTGTTAAGTATCATTAGCCTAATCAAATTACTTAACCCATTTGTCCATGTCATATTTGGTTAAGAGTCATTAATCAAATTAACTTAACCCTATCATGTGGCATTAATTACTTAATGCACCTCAACCTCTCACATTAGACTTTGTTGTGGTTACTAGTTAAGCCGGTCGGTTCCGGGTAGCTTTACACCACAACTTGGTCTAACCTCGGGTTCAAGCACAACATGACCAACTTCTCACATTGGGTCCTATTGTTTGCAACTACTAGTTAGGCCGGTCGGTTCCGGGTAGTTTTACGTTGCAAACTCAACCCAACCTCGAGTTGGCCACACTTATATTATCTAAGTGTCATGTCCATTATGTTTCCAACACATATTACAAGTTTTCAAGGATTTGGGTAGACCTAACTTAATAGGTAAATTCCCAATTTCATATTTTCAACCATACTCACATGTCAACTTCCATGTTATATTTCAAGTCATGTTTTCAATTTGTATTTTCATGTCATTAGAAATTACCCATAACATAACCCAACGCTTTTAAACTCACATATACGTTCGCAACAACGTAATGGATTAAAAGAAGAGACTTGACAAAGTCATGACAAAAATTGATATTAAGCCACAAGTTAATCATGGTGGCAAATGGGGCACAAATATGTTCATTAACTTGCATGTTACATTCTCAAGCCTCAAAAACATGCATAAACCCAAACTTGGCACATAAGCGAATCATGGTGACAAAAGACATGGAATGATGACTAGTAACTCGCATATATCATCATATAAGGGTTATGACTTCATATGCAAGTTGACATAAAGGTTATGAGGGTTCTCATGTTGCATAATGCAACATTTCAACATAAAGGTTGTAGCTTTTAGCCCACAAGATCAAGATAATGACTTCATAAACTTGCATGACATGATAGCATGTATCATACTCAATGATCAAACCCAAACTTGCAACATGAACATTTAACTTCATAGTTAATATCTAAGAGTAGGGAAAGGGCTTACATTGCTATGAAGGCACAAATCGATTAAGTTAAAGATTGAGACAACGCCTATGCATGCCATCATCCAAAAACCCAAAGATGAAAGCTCCAAATCAATAAAAAACCCATCTTGATGAACAAAGGTCAAAGCTTTAGCCTTGAAATCAACTTGAGAAGCTCTCATACTAACATAGGGACTCTCTAACACTCACATGATCATGAAACCTCTCATAGAAATGAAGTGGAGGCTAGGATTTTGAGTGGAGGCCATGAGAGGAGCAATTTTGCCATAGTTTAGTTGCATGAATGAATAATGAGGATTTAGGAGAGGGTTAGGGGCTTATTTATAGAGATTAGGATTAGTTAGGACCCTTAGATTAACCCTAGGACCAACCTGAACCATCAGATTTCAAACCAGGCCCAAAAACCTAGCCAAGACAGGAAATAGGTGCACCAGGCAAAACTGCCCGGCCACCATAAGTCGACCCCCAAGTCGACAGGGCTGTCGACTTGGGTCAAGCCATGTCGACTCCCAAGTCGACAGGGCTGTCGACTTGGGGTACCTGGCGGGAATTTTTCCCGCCTAGCCTTCCAGCCCTTGTTTTCGAAATTAAAACTCGTTTTTGAACTTGAATTTTCTGAAAACTTCGTCGGACCATAACTTGGTCATACGGACTCCAATTCTCGAAAACTCGGACTCTATTTCGCGTATTTTTCTGAGACGAACGCAATGGCATAGCCCGTTTTACTTGATTCAGAATTTAAAATTAAATTCTGCCTTGATTCTCGTCTTAACATGTTATCGAAATACAGGTTGTTACATTCTCCCCACCTTTTAGGATTTCGTCCCCGAAATCTCCAAGTTAGGAAGAACATATCCTACCATCCATCATTCATCTACTCAAAACATCATCCACAAGCAACCATTGTCCTTAGATGATTTCTAATGCTGTATGAATATATGCAAAACGTGTGTGTACATGTTCCTTAGCTAATGCTAATGATCAGGCCTGAATAATCTTTCTAATGCAAAATATGTATAGTGCCATGAATCCAACATGTATGCAAATAATCCTAGTCATCTAGATACTATATGCGTGCACAATCATTCATTCATATGCAACAATCGCATGATAATACATTCGATTTCATCCATAAACAAGTATAAATACTCGTGCATATGCAATATGAAATGTGACCGAGTCGAGCTAGTATCTAATGTGTATTCGCGCATCCACGAGCAACCACTTGCAACCACTTGCAACCATATCAATCATAACATGTTTCAAATACATGTTTACATCCATAGGGTTCTACCTAGGATTCCCTGAAACAGGGTCGAGAAGATAAACAAGACAAACTCCTTACAGGGTTTGTAACAGAAAATAGGACCGAGAGGATGTCCACAAAAGATAGCCTACAAGTAAGCTCTACAGAAAACAGGGATCAAGGATATACTCCCAGAAAGAGATATCATGCGCGTATCTAGTCTTTGACCATCAAAGTCGTATTTCCTCGAGCTTAATTCCATTGTGCCTTGACCGTCTTTTAACTTCGCGATTTCGTAGCTTCTTATTTCCTGTTTCCATAACATGAGCTGGAACTCATTTCTTCGTCGCCTCTCGTTCCACTTGCACTTATCCTTTTTCTAGAATACTTGGCGCAAACATGACTGCGTACTCATGATCTCATGCAAGCTTTCCAAAATTCACTAGTGAATCTTGGATCTCGTTTATATACTATAAGGTATTCCATGTAGAAGAACTTTCTCTTGAAAGTAAACAGATGTCAACCAGGTTACCAAGCGCACTTACTAGGGGGATCTCTATAACCCATGCATAAATGAAGTAAACTATCCGTCTTATCGGCGAACACCACTCGATCGGGCTTCAAATTTCCAATAAAGGCATCAAGGGATTCTAAGTAACTAGTCATGACAGAACCTCAAAAAGGTTACACGATACTTCGAGGATATTACCAAGGCTAGTCAAAAGGTCTAACTACCCTCCTATCAAAACCGAGAATGGCACCCCCTACTGGATAACCACTTCATCCCTAGAATCCATCCATAGCTTATAAACATAAGCATTATTTCCAAACTCAACACTTGGCATAGACATTCTCAAATCCAAACAAGTCATGTATAAATGGGCTGATTCTCCAATAGGACTTTGAGACAAAAAACGGGATTCTCTATTACGCTAGTACTTAAGGTGCAGAGACTCAACTATCGAAGCAAACTTAAATGATATGATGATCAAAACAAAGTCCTAACGGGATGATAGAGAAGAAAAGCTAAACCTTTAATAAGATCGTTACCCTCCTTCCGAGGTACTCTAGAAATGAGAGCATACTATTGCCCTCCCGATGATCTTGTCCTTGCCCCATAATACTTAACTATCATGCCAAAGGTACTCTCTCGTCATGGGTTTCATTGTTCATCTTTCTCCCTCCTTTGAGGACTAAGCCATACCAACAAGTTGCTCATCCTTAAGCTCGTATCCTTTATCCTCTTTCTCACTATCCTTTCTTATGACGCGGCCACTGGTCTCTCGAGAACCACCTCCATCACATGGAAAGCACTTTCGTAGATAGAAAAGACTAGTCGCAGTTAAAACCACTGTGACTACAGATGGAGGAAAGAAAGGAAAAGAGATTCAATTAAGGAAACAAGGATAGTGCTAATGGCCTTTGGGGAATAGCCTTTTTTTTTAAAAGAAAAATTTTCTTGAAAAATGCTTCTTTGTAAACGATTTTCAAATAGTTTTCAGAAGGTCTTTAAAAACTTTTGCCCAGTCTGGTAACCTTCTGCTCTGATACCAAGTGTAACACCCCGCCTCCGCTAGGGTCACTCGCAAGGGAATGCACTAGCTTTAGAGGGGCATTATTGGTAAACATGCACAGAAATATCACAAGACAGAACATATAAAACAGCGGAAGTAAAATCGAACTTTCATAAACATTAATAATGAAGGTCTAAAGCCTTTTACATCAGAGTACATCAAAACCTGTCTTGCAATAGTAAAGAAGCATAAAGACTTTTTCCAAAATTATTCCCCAAGTAAAACAGTAAAGTAGCCATAGCCAAGAAAAGTCCAAGCCATCCATGATGACCTTCAAGCAGAAGAAGTCCGAACTAAACAACAGTATTTCCTCCCTGTAACCTGGGGGGGGGGGGGAAACGGAAGAAAAGAGGCGAAACAAAACGGGTCAGTCAAAAAGACTGAGTAAGCCCTATCTACTATCAGCATAAAAACTAGTAAAGTTAACTGACATGAGAAACTGAGATGAACATAAGCATGATGACAAGATAGATAAGCTAAATCAAAATAACAGGATGAACTGCTGAACTCAGATAAACTAAGGTGTCATGATAAATTACGGTGTCAAGATAAAACAAGGTATCCCATCGTCAAGTTCCTGTCAAATATAATATCCCCAAGATATCTATCACGTATAACCTCCCATGGTATCTATCCTGTCTTTTAGCTCTGCACCTACCGTACTAGTATCCCCACCGTATCATGTGTTAATCATGAATGACCCTTACTCAAAAGTCGTGTAATGGTCCATGTCAACCTAATAGATCGCATATATAGGTTACTCAACTCGTATGTTTTATTCCATGTAAGTGTTCAGTCCATTGCCGTAGACCATACGGGCTTTCCCCTGAGATTCTATACTACTTTAACATAGTTCCATGATCCTTAAGATCGTTTTGGATTGTCACCCTATATCTAACTAGGGTCTTTTAACATGAATCATTGTTTGTACAACTAGGACTTATGCTACCTAGGACTACTAGGGATTATGCTTACCTATTGCACGTTTTCGTATCTCGGTTTTGGTTCAACCACCCAGGGCCACTAGGATTTACGCTAACCGTCAACCGCGCCCTTTTTCCCACGCATTCATCGTGAATCGTTTTTCCATGACTGTATGCACATGTATCACATCGTGCCATCCGAGTCCTGTCACAGGGCAGACCAGGAAATACAGGACTCGGTCGGGAGCTTTCGATTTATCTGCCGATGCAGATGCTAAGGTCTGTTTTTTTTCTATACGTGGCTATGGTCTCACGAGACCACTCCCTCAACTAGTGAAAGACAAGACAGGATAAATCCTGTATGAGAACACACTACTGGCCAACCCACAATCCTAGCCTTACCGCAACCATAATTAGATAGCAATTATGGTCTTTTGGGTGTTCTCTGCCTTTCCGTACGTACACGCTTGACCAAAGATGGTAGGTAGCCTGACGAAATGCTATCTAGGGTACGACCGTGTATCGTCGACTATCCCCTATCCATCCCCGTCTTTAGGTCGCTCGTATAGCAACCAAGGCATACTCTTGGTTCTTCTAACGCAGACCTTAACCTCTCATGAGCCTAGTATGATCACCTGGCAGCTCACAGAGGGATACCAAGAATATCCTCACGTTCCCCGAAGCCGCTGCTTCGTTACCCAGTTCGCTGGAGCCTTTATCTAAATCAGATAACTTGCTCCTACTCGTGTGCTTAAACGATGACCTACTGTATCAGGTTACTCATCTATCTATGAACCGGTCCAAATCTCCTTGACTAAGAATTATTACTTAGCTATTCTTCAACTAAGGTTTACCACTTAGCCTTATTCCCGTTATTCTTGTTAATTACGGTTATCCACCTAATTCTCCGAATTAGGGTTTATATAATGGATTAAGTGTCACTTAAGTTCATGACTTAATCCCGTCTACAAATCATGTCAAAATTGGCTAAGTATCCAAGTCCAAGACTTAACCCTACAAACTATGTTCAAGTTGGTTAAGTATGTATTAACTTGACCCTATCAAATTACTGAGTCAAATTGGTCAAGTGTATTCAAGCGATTCGTGACTTAGCCTTATCATGTTTTCACGTTATATTGGTTAAGTATTGGTTAACTTAACCACATCAAATTAACGAGTTAGATTGGTTAAGTATAGGTCACTTAACCACATCAAATCATCGTGTTAGATTAGTTAAGTGTTTAACTTAACCCCATTAAACTACCAAGTGGGATTAATTAAGTCTAGGCTAACTTAACCCCATCCGATTTTCATGTTTAGACTAGTTGAGTCTAATCTTAACCCCATCCATTAACTGTATTTTTCGGTTAAGTGTCATTAAGAAAACTTACTTAACCTTTCCAAATTATCGTGTTGGATTGATTAAGTGTTGATTAACTTAACCCCGTCCACTAGTCGTATAAAAATGGTTAAGTGTCATTAGGCAAATCAAGTTACTTAACCTACCCAACCTTGTCATGTTTTGTTAAGTATCATTAGCCTAATCAAATTACTTAACCCATTTGTCCATGTCATATTTGGTTAAGAGTCATTAATCAAATTAACTTAACCCTATCATGTGGCATTAATTACTTAATGCACCTCAACCTCTCACATTAGACTTTGTTGTGGTTACTAGTTAAGCCGGTCGGTTCCGGGTAGCTTTACACCACAACTTGGTCTAACCTCGGGTTCAAGCACAACATGACCAACTTCTCACATTGGGTCCTATTGTTTGCAACTACTAGTTAGGCCGGTCGGTTCCGGGTAGTTTTACGTTGCAAACTCAACCCAACCTCGAGTTGGCCACACTTATATTATCTAAGTGTCATGTCCATTATGTTTCCAACACATATTACAAGTTTTCAAGGATTTGGGTAGACCTAACTTAATAGGTAAATTCCCAATTTCATATTTTCAACCATACTCACATGTCAACTTCCATGTTATATTTCAAGTCATGTTTTCAATTTGTATTTTCATGTCATTAGAAATTACCCATAACATAACCCAACGCTTTTAAACTCACATATACGTTCGCAACAACGTAATGGATTAAAAGAAGAGACTTGACAAAGTCATGACAAAAATGGATATTAAGCCACAAGTTAATCATGGTGGCAAATGGGGCACAAATATGTTCATTAACTTGCATGTTACATTCTCAAGCCTCAAAAACATGCATAAACCCAAACTTGGCACATAAGCGAATCATGGTGACAAAAGACATGGAATGATGACTAGTAACTCGCATATATCATCATATAAGGGTTATGACTTCATATGCAAGTTGACATAAAGGTTATGAGGGTTCTCATGTTGCATAATGCAACATTTCAACATAAAGGTTGTAGCTTTTAGCCCACAAGATCAAGATAATGACTTCATAAACTTGCATGACATGATAGCATGTATCATACTCAATGATCAAACCCAAACTTGCAACATGAACATTTAACTTCATAGTTAATATCTAAGAGTAGGGAAAGGGCTTACATTGCTATGAAGGCACAAATCGATTAAGTTAAAGATTGAGACAACGCCTATGCATGCCATCATCCAAAAACCCAAAGATGAAAGCTCCAAATCAATAAAAACCCCATCTTGATGAACAAAGGTCAAAGCTTTAGCCTTGAAATCAACTTGAGAAGCTCTCATACTAACATAGGGACTCTCTAACACTCACATGATCATGAAACCTCTCATAGAAATGAAGTGGAGGCTAGGATTTTGAGTGGAGGCCATGAGAGGAGCAATTTTGCCATAGTTTAGTTGCATGAATGAATAATGAGGATTTAGGAGAGGGTTAGGGGCTTATTTATAGAGATTAGGATTAGTTAGGACCCTTAGATTAACCCTAGGACCAACCTGAACCATCAGATTTCAAACCAGGCCCAAAAACCTAGCCAAGACAGGAAATAGGTGCACCAGGCAAAACTGCCCGGCCACCATAAGTCGACCCCCAAGTCGACAGGGCTGTCGACTTGGGTCAAGCCATGTCGACTCCCAAGTCGACAGGGCTGTCGACTTGGGGTACCTGGCGGGAATTTTTCCCGCCTAGCCTTCCAGCCCTTGTTTTCGAAATTAAAACTCGTTTTTGAACTTGAATTTTCTGAAAACTTTGTCGGACCATAACTTGGTCATACGGACTCCGATTCTCGAAAACTCGGACTCTATTTCGCGTATTTTTCCGAGACGAACGCAATGGCATAGCCCGTTTTGCTTGATTCAGAATTTAAAATTAAATTCTGCCTTGATTCTCGTCTTAACATGTTATCGAAATACGGGTTGTTACAGCCATTACATGTGTTAATTATGCACTTAGACCCCTCACATTAGATTTACCACGTGTGAATGCTGGATATGTCGGGCGGTTCCGAGCAGACTTCTATCACAAGTGCAATCTAACTTCGTGTCTAAGAGCGTTACAGTGTCAAATTACTGTGAATCTAGGCATGTTTGTTCTTAAACAATTATTCCTATTTCATGTAAATTTTAGGCATATTATCCTTTTTAACGTAATCTAGTTTATAGTAATCTAATTTACATATCGTCCAATTATGCCTATATTTTGTCGCATGTCCTTTTTAACATATGTTTAATTCTATTTTGACATGTAAACATTTAATCGAGTAATTATTCAAATCCAACAAGTTAAACATGTCATTTACTCAATAATATGCCACAAGTGAATCATATAATTATAACAACAGTAGTCATTGCCCATATTCTAACAAGTTTGTTCAACATGTAATCATTCCAACACTTTAATTGATTCAACGTATGAATAATTCATATTAAAATCTCAACTTGTTATAACAATAATTTATAGTTAACCTAGAAATTTCACAATTAATAAAAAGGGGAATGCTAAACGATAACATATTATTATCTAAAGGCTATAGCTTAAACCCATTCACCTCGTACGCCCTCCTAATTCTGGATCTGGTCCAGTTTTAGCATCCATGGTTTTCCCCCTAATCGGATTCAAAACCTAACAACCATGGATTGATTATTTTTATTAAAAGAGAAAGGAAAGGAAGAGGATGGAATTTGAATAGATCGGATCTAGAAAGTTACCTTACTTCGTTTAGAGGTCTGAACACCTATTTACAAGCATATGTTCCTTTCCTCCAAATTTGGATTCAGATTTTTTCCTAACTAATAATTTATATTTTCTAAAGATATCTTTAAGGGAGGAGAAACAGCAGAGCATCAGCGTAGCCTCAGAAATATGAGGTTTAGGGTTAGCTCTAGGTTCTTATTTATAGGTGTATCAGAGAAACCAGGACCCTTCGATCTAAATCAAAAATATCAAAACTGAACATGTCAGAAGAAAATTCCAGATCCGCGGTGGGTCGACCCCCTTGTTGGTGGGTCGACCCCCCTCCCCCCGGTTCGACCCCCAATGGGTAATTTTCCCTCCAGATTTCCCACTCGCGAAATTTTGATTTTTGAACTTATTTTCGAATTTTCTGGATAAACTTTATTTAATATATATACATATAAGCTCCTTATATGTATACAAACTTCTAACGCTCATAATTTCTTCATATTGTGTCTGTTTTACGTAGACCAGATGTCTATCTTGACCAGAATTTCAAGATGGACGCAATGGCGTAGTCCGTTTTAGTTAATTATAAATATTATATTAAGTTATTATTATTTTATTATCTTAAGTTAAAAATGCGGGGTGTTACACATGGGATGTCATTCTAGTGTTGAATTGTTTATGCCATGAGTATATATGCACATTTGAATTTGTTATATATCCTTGATATACAATGGAAGTTATTTTCTGATCAACTTAATATGGATAACCTGGGTTTATAATGAAGTCTTACATGTAAAATATGAGTAGGTAAATATTTGCACATGTAAGTAATCATATTTATATGAATTTAGTTATGCTCACACCAAACATTATGTTTGACCCTATTTGCTTAATGGCATAATGGGATGTTTCAATTCAAATGAGGCATCCTCTAATGCTCTTGTACGTAATGTTGAAGCTAATTGGAAGATGTATTGAAATATTGCTTGGAAAATGAAGTTTAATGCTTGCATAGTTTATTATGAAGTTTATGATAAAAATCAGCTTGTTATTATTTAAGCGTTAAACTTGTATGATAAGTTGTTGTAATATTTGCATGTATTAGCATATTAAGTAGATCAAAAACCTAAAACTACTTTGACACTATGTTAGCTAATTCATGTTGTGTTTGATGATGTGAATGAATTATGGAAATATAAGCTCTAATGTATTGTCTTGATTTACTGAATATTGGTGAGAGGGACAATGTAACAGCCCACACCTCCGTTCACACAAGATTTTGTCCCCAACTTAGCCACCGTATAGGTGTGGGGTTTTGTTCCTCAAAAGGCCTCGGCGTTAGTAAGAGATGGGCTCTACTATATAAGTCCACACTTCACACAACACTACACCATAGATGGCCTACGACAACCCCAGAGAAATGACGCAGTAGGTGCCAAATAGTGTTGCTGCAGGCAAAAAATGATCTGTGGCAACACTTTTTTGGGGTTGCCTTTTGCCGCGTTGCCTTAGAGTCAAAGGCAACACATTTTCGATCCAAAGGCAACATCAGCACAGGTGTTGCCGCATGTACTAAATTTACAAAAATGTGGGACCCACTATAATCTGTAACCCGGGTTTAAGGAATGGTCACTAAAATCTATAGCCCGGGTTCACGGAATCCAGTTGTGGGACCCACATGCACAAATCTATGGCAACAATTTTACCACCCAACGGCAACACTATATCATAGCTATGGCAACATTTAACATCACATACTGCAACATTATATCATATATATGGCAACATTACCGAACATAACATCAAACTGATCAAATTAACAAAAAACTTTTTATTTCAAATTAACCAGCGAACATAAGTAGTACTTAGTCAACTACAATATAACAAAACGTAGCCACTAAATTCAATTTTACAAACATTTCAAAAACAAACACAGCAAGTCCTAAATTCATGTTTACATAAAACTAAAACAGTTTCAAAATATAGCGCACGCCTTCATTGTGTTCAGTGCCTCTACTGCATCACGTACCTCTTGTGCCTTCATTAACAAGTTCTTGAAAATCCTCATCACTGCCTCCTTCACCTGCATACATCAGTTGCATTTCAACACAAAATAAGAGGTATGCATGTCTCAATTGCATTTCAGCACAAACTATGGTCATAGTTAACAGAGTTTCCTTTCAGCACAAACTGAATTTCATAACTGAATTCCATTTGCATCAGTATAACATAGTATACTGATCTAAACAATGTGTATAAAAGTGTACTGATCTAAACAATGTGTGAGTAACATAACTGATCAAAACAATGTGTATACAAGTGTATACTGATCACATAACCGAGTTTCATTTGCATTTTCGTTTCATTTACATAACTGAGTTACATAACAGAGGCACAATGTGGATACAAGTGTACTGATCTAAACATAACTGAGTGACATAACTGATCTAAACAATGTGTATATACAAGTGTATACTGATCTAAGCAATGTGTATACAAGTGTATACTGATCTGCAATGTGGCAAAAATTATCATTAATCTACAATGTGACAAAACTTAAGATTATACCTGAAAAACTGCCCATGCATGCTATTTCATGTTACTTCACTGCTCTACATTGCCATAACAACACACAAAAGAACTCCAAACATGATCCAAGACATAGCTAAAGCTTTTGCAAAGAATTTTTCTCCTGTCTCGTGTTTTCCACATTTAATGCGCATTAGGGCCAACTCTTCCTTCAAATCTGCCACAAATTCATCGGCTTTTGCCCTCTTTTGCTTTTGCTTCAGCAGCTTTTCTTCAATTGTCTTCTTTTCCACGAGCAATTGCAATATAGTCTTTTCTTTTTCCATCAATTTAACACTAGTATCATCCAATTCAGAATTGTTGTTGATTTCATACACTTCGTCATGCCACATAAAATACCCGCAATCGCCAATCTGCACATACATTAAATTCTCGAGTAAAACACCAATGAAAGATATGATAATCGACATGGAGCAACAAAAAAAAACCTAATTTATACTTACCGGCCACATGGAGCAACCAAAAAACTTCTTCCCCGCATTCGACCCCACCTTCACAGTTCTCAACTTCGCTGGGATATTGTGGTGGCAGTACTTTCTCGCAGCCGCTGTTGACGAATTTGAAGTAGAAATTGATGTCTGCTGTAACAACCCGCATTCTACGCATCGGGGATCGTATAATATTTATTTCTTTCCCATATGAAGTCGTATGCTCATGTAACTTAGGGAAACATCTATTAGAGTCATTTCCCTTATTCATGATTTTTGTCAATTTTTAAATGACCATTTTGCCCCTAGCTGATCTTGTTTTGGCCATAACTTTTGATTGGAAAGGAATTTTGACCTGAAACCAATTCCATTAGATTCGTTTGATGGTTTACCTTTCCGTAGAGTGGTCACATGTGAAAAACGGACTTACCGTTTGGGAGATATGGCTGAAATAAGGTTTGGAAGGTGAAAAACTGCTTAACCGGGCCAAATAGGGTGATTAGTGAATGGGCCCATAACCCATTTCGGGATTAGGGCTATGGGGAGGCTGAAAAGGGGTAGAGAATCATTCCACTTCAGTTTTCTAGCCTCCACTTACCTCTTGGAAACCCTAAAAATGGCCTCCAACCTCTAAATCACCTCTAAATCATCTTCTAATCAAGGATTAAGCTTAGCAACATCAAATCAAGGGAGAACTACACCAAATCAACATTGGAGCTGCTGTTTAGCATTGGGATTCGCATCAAATCAGAGATTTATTTCAGATCTTAGTTTATTTGTGGCTAAGGTGAGTGATTTGCATAGTTCCTCACTAATTATGGCTAATTAAGGGTAATTAGTGTTAATTAGCGAATTTAAACATGACAAAATTCTAGAAAAATATTTATAAAATCCGAAATGATGTTCTAGACCTCTGATATGAGTTTGGGTTAATTCGGTTAAGTTTTGATAATCACATCATTAGTTTCACCTAAACATGCTTAAGGGGAAATATGGGGTTTTGGGTATGTTTGATCCATTTTAACCTATCATATTGATGTTTTGATGTTTGTGGTTGATTCTCTATGTTTCTATGACTGTATGGTATGCTTTGTGATTGATTAGGAGTGTTAGATTGGTCGAAAACGCCGTCGAGAGGCGAAAATAGCTTGCTGAAATGGTGCAGGTTTGGGGTCGAGATAACCGACCAGGGGGGTTTTTGACTGACCCGAGTTCCTGGACCGACCAGAAATGGTGAAGGAGGACCGACTGACCCTGACATCGAACGACCGACGAGAAATGGTGAAGGAGGACCGACCGACCCTGACATCGAACGACCGACGAGAAATGGTGAAGGAGGACCGACCGACCCTGACATCGAACGACCGAAGAGAAATTGTGAAGGAGGACCGACCGACCCTGACATCGAACGACCGACCAGAAATGGTGAAGGAGGACCGACCGACCCTGACATCGAACGACCGACCAGAAATGGTGAAGGAGGACCGACCGACCCTGACATCGAACGACCGACTAGGAATGGTGGAGGAGGACCGACCGACCCTGGCAACGACCGACCAGGATTGGTAAAGTGTTCGACCGACCAAGGGGGCAATACCGACCGACCAGGGATGATGAAAACCGACCAGGGATGATTAAAACCGACCAGGATGAAAGGTGCTTGACCGACCGACCCGAACAGGAGAGAAGACCAATAACCCGAAATGCAAAGGTAGTCCAAATTGGAAGTTATGACTCAGGATCCAGATGGGGACCAACGAGTTGACTTCATGAGTTGGACTTTGCTGTAGGACGTGTGCTAAGGAGTTGTCGATGTTCATAACTTCGATTCACCACTTAAAATGGATGATGGGCTACTTATCAGTGCAGTAGAGTCATTGCGACTCGAGGGGCAAGGTGATGGTAGCAAGACTACGTTATCAGTGCAGTAGAGTCATTATGACTTGAGGGGCAAAGTGATACGTAGTAAGACTATGAGCCAGTGCAGTGGGGTCATTGCGACTCCATGGGGCAAAGTGGACATAACAAAGGATTAGTGGCTACGTTATCAGTGCAGTGAAGCCATTTATGACTTCATGGGGCAAAGTGATCGTAGCAAGGTATGTTGGGTGATCGAAGTGGTGAATATCGTATGCTTTACGCACTGAGTGAGAGATGTGAGGATGGATGTTATGTTTGATTGTTTACCATCACTATGACATGCACACCCCCACCTCCGTATCTTTACACCGTTTGATATGGCACCTTAGAGTGTTGTACAGTATGTAGTGCTAACTCTTTGGTTGTAGGTCCAGGTTCAGGTATGTTTTAGTCTACCTGTTATTGTTCTGTTTAGATGCTTATCGCTCATACCAGGCTTTATGTCTGACCCAGAGTTTTTTGTCTCCTCTTACTACTCTGGGTGCTCACACGAGCAGACTAGAGACAGGTTAGCTGGTGGTGCGCGAGTAGCTGATTCGGAGGCGAGCAGGAGGCTTCCACGTATGATATATAGATATTCTCCCTGTGTCGTTGGTGGTCGCTACTTGGGCATTAGTAGTGTACCTCCTTTATCTTGCTTTTGCTTTTGAGACAGTTTAAAAAGTTGTAATAATGTTTAACTTTGGATCATAAGCTGTACTTGGATTTTCTGCTGCTATGTTAGTTGTTTCAGCTTATGCACTGTCTCACCTGTTTTATGTCAAGTATGTTATTATTATATTTTGTTCTATGCGCTGTGAGACATTCTACAAGTTCCTTGTTAGTTCATTTTCTTCTTTCCTTTCCTTCCGACGACCCGTTCCGTGCTAACTGGACATGTGTACAGCGCACCTTTGGAGTAAATGTCGGTTGGTGCGGGGCGGGCCGTCACATCTGCATCATGCAATATTCAGTGATGTCTGCAGTCCGAGACTTAAGTCATAGAAATTTGTGACAATGTGTACTCTTATAAGTACCAACAAAGATTCCATAATATTTATATCGAATAAACATAAAATATTGGATGAAACATCAATTACATTCCTGAAATTTGCATAAATGTGGATATGATAAATGCATTGTGTACTATATGACATCTAACAAGGTTAAATAAACACACACTTACTGCATCGAAGGAGATCTCACTGGTTGAGAACTAAAGGTAGAAACCCCAAAAAAAAATAAGGGCGTTAAGCTCGGCTTTAAAGAGCAATAATTAGGATTCTGATCCGATCAAAACAAGGCTTCCTGGATCACCAAAATTTTGCTTTGCATCCTGCCCAAGCGAAAAAATTCACTTGTATATGGGCCTTGGAAGCGAAAGTGCCTCTCTGAATTTGGTATTGTCACATACTGCCTAGTGGAACATTATCCAGAGAACTTTTGTACTCACAAGAATTGCCACATTCTACCTCCATTCTCAAGATAATGTCCCACCAGGCACTATGGTGGACAACAAAATCTACCACCCAAACAATTACGATTTCTACTTGTGCTCACAAGCTGGAATGATAGGCACAACCCAAAGAAGTACTTTTGTGAAACAACATATTTAACGATGCAGGTTTGAGGAAAAAAAGACTTAAATGGCTAGGGAATACCTTCATGTTAAGCCTAAAACAGATTAGCCTAAAAAATGAATGTACAGACTGACGAAGTACAACACTATGGATCTTCGGAAAAGGGTAAGTTGAGATCAAAAAATTCGTTTACAGTACCTTAGGGTAATGAAAGCAAATCAACAGCGAAGCAATTTCGTGCAAAATCGGATCTTTATTTGGTAGCGAACAACGTAATTAGTGGTTTTTTGTTGAGAGGAGAAGGAAGAAGAGGTTTTTTGTTGAGAGGAAGGAGAATTTAGGGAAGAAGAAGGGCCACAAGAATTGGGATTCCCTACGATAAGAATTGGGATTTTAGTTTAGGGTTCGAACGATTTAGGGTTTGAAAGTGGAAAAGTGAAAACAGATTGTTGCGGGAAAATGAAAATTTGGGTAAAAGAACACTGCGGTGTTGAAGGAAATCAGATTGATGCGGATCACTAATCTGGACCGTTGGATCATGTTGACGCGGATTGCTAATTTTATTCACGCGGCTACTGCAACACATGTTGATATTTATGCTAACACATTGAAGCGTGCGTTGCAATAGACAAAAAACATCAAAGCAATGGCAACACTGTAGCTAGTAACATCATGCATTTTCGTTGCGATATGTCATCTATGGCTTAGTGCAAGCTTCCACGATGTGGGACATAGGGGTGTTACATTCTCCCTCCCTACAGAGCCCAACGTCCCCGTTGGCTCACGAACACCTCACCCAGGCGCTGTGGTCCACACTAGAGCCACAATTTCGGCTGGGTATTGGCTCTGATACCACTGTAACAACCCGCACCTCCATTCGCGCAAGATTTTGTCCCCAACTTAGCCACTGTATAGGTGTGGGGTTTTGTTCCTCAAAAGGCCTCAGCGTTAGTAAGAGATGGGCTCTACTATATAAGTCAACACTTCACACAAGCTTCCACGATGTGGGACATAGGGGTGTTACAGACAAGGCAATAGAAGCATGTATATTTTCCATTGATCATTAGAGGTAAGCCTCGGTTTTATGAGCATATAGTTTATAACATGGGAACTGAAACATTCCAAGCATAGTTACATAATTTCTATGCTTAAAAATTACATGTAGTAGTGTAGTCATGTGTGTGAACTACATGCCATAAACAAGAGTTATAAGCTAAGTTTCTAATGCCCAAGAGGATTCAATAAAGAAGCCAAAAGTGTAACCTTGTCCTTGCCAACCATATTCAGTAAAGAGACGACTCATTTATATTAAGTTTGAAATGCATTAACATGTAAATTGCCACGTTTCTGTGAAACAATATATAGTGTAGATGTAGACCCCGAATTCATACCAGTTAACTATAAAAGAGGATTTAAGTATGTGGAGTTAAATCAAAGATGCTAATGAGATAAATATAGGTAAAATAGTTAAGTTTCAGTTTTGCTATAAACAATATCAGTTTTAAGGAATACTACCAGTGCATCATGACATACCACTTAAATCATGCCAAATTAATTAGCTTATATTCACACTATGAAGTGATAACATTACTTAGTTATTATACTCAGTTTGCTATGTAGAGAATTTATCAAAAGCCATTTAATCATTTTCATTCCTTGTGCTTAGAACTCTAATTAACTATGAAAGAAAAGTCTTATGAAAAATCTTATAACATAAGTCAAGTTCATAAATTCACGTACTAGTATATATATACTAGTGAAGCACGATCCTGGATATATTAGATTAATTTAGGAAATATGAGACCCTAGAGAGAATAAACCAGAAATAATAATAATAAGCTATTAGTCTAAGAAAAATAAATGAATTAAATAGTGGAATAAAGTGGAATAAAGAGGGGTTCTCTCAGTTGGTGTCAGAGTTGTGTTATTAATTACACATCTACAAATATTTACATAATAATATTGAGAGATGGAGTGCAATATCAAGATGGGCTTATATAATGACTATATAACTGAGTATGACAAATTGCTTATATATGAAGAAAAAATGTGCTAATTTAACAATAATTGTTCATAGAAAACCATGGTTGGACCAAGGCCTCAACCAGCTTCAGGATCATCCAATGCACCACAAATGGTGAACATGCAAGATTTTGTGAGGGTTTTGAGGGAAGGAGTGATCCCTGGAAAAAATAACCCTCATGAGGATCTTTCTAAGTTGTTGAAAACCTACACCCATTTAGGAGGCAAAAGTTTTGAAGGTACTGAAGGGGTTATGCGGGTCCAAACCTGGTTGAGAACAATGGAAAGGATTTTTAATGATATGCAAGTTGATGATCAAGTAAAAGGCAGATTGCCTCTAAGCAATTGAGAAGGGAAATACTAGATTGGTAGGAGGTTATTATAGTAGGAATACCATAAAATAAGATTACATGGGATCACTTCAAGGAAATTCTAGAGGCTAGATTTTTGCCTGCATCAGCCAAAGCATCTTTGTTGGAGGAGTTCATCAGATTGAGACAAGGAAGGATGAGTGTTACTGAATACACTCAGAAGTTTGTAAGTTTTTCTAAATATGGGCAAATGTTAGTTGCTGATGAAACTTCTAAAAATGGTAGATATATACAAGGACTAAATGCAGGCTTGAGTAGGGCAATGTTACCCTATACTGAGAAAACTTTTGATCATGTGTTGAACTTAACTTTGAGCATTAAAGAGCATAACAACACAAGAGAAAATTTTAGGAATTTGAAGAGTAACACCAATAAGAAAGGTGAGAACAAATTCCATCCATATAAAAAGAAGAAAACTGATGTTGTAGACAAGAAGAACTCTGAAGTTTATACTACTCCACATACTAAGAAAAAGATAATATGTTACAATTGTGGCAAGGAAGGACATATAAATTCCAAATGACAGGCTGGATAGGTTTCCACTTTCAAATTCTTTAATTGTGGAAAAGAGGGACACCTGAAGAGGAATTTCCCTGAATGGAAGCAACATGGAAATGTTGGAGCTATGGAAGGAAAGGGCAAATCAGTAGTTAGGTCCAATAATGAAGTGCAAGGACAAGTGGAAGGTACTTTTCTTATTAAACAAATGCCAATAAATGTGATACATGACACTGGAGCAACACATTCTCTTATTTCCTCTGATATAGCAATTAAAATTTAATGTGCGTCATAGTTAATAGACCCTTATATATATCCAGCCCAGTAGGTAGCTCATGTGAGCTAGGCATGATGTGTAAACAAGTAGAATTAAATATTGGTGGTAGCCTATTCGCTTCTAATTTGTTTATGTTAAATTACCGAAGTTTAGGGGTCATACATAGGGTTAATTGGTTGAAAAAGTATAAGGCTATTATTAATTTAGATATCTCTATCATTTCTTTGAAAATTGCCGAGGGTAAAGAGATATCAGTTTGGTGTGAAACAACTAAAGAAGGAATGTTTGGATATTTTAGTAGTTTAGAAATTAAAGAAATAGAATTAACACTGGAACAAGTGCCTATAGTAAATCAATATCCAGATGTGTTTGATGAGGTGAAAGGGGTACCTCAAAACAAACCAGTAGAGTTTCAAATAAGGCTATTTCCCGGTGCAAGTTTTATAGTTAAGAAGCCAACAAGAATGAGGCTAAAGAATTAATTGAATTGAAAAAGCAATTGCAAGAATTAGAGGAAAAGAGCTTCATAAGGCCAAGTTGTTCTTGTTAGGGGTCTCCGGTGGTCTTTGTTAAGAAACATGTTGGTACACTTAGAATGTGTATAGGCTACAGAGAGCTTAATAAAGTCACTATAAAGAACAAATACCCATTACCAGGGATAAATGATCTCTTTGATCAATTAAGTGGTGCCAAGGTATTTTCCAGACTGGATTTAGCATCTGGTTTTCACCAAATGAAGGTAGAAGAGGAGAGTGTCAAATATATAGCCTTCAACACTAGATATGTGTTATATGAATTCTTAGTCATGCCATTTGGCCTCACAAATGCTCCATCTTACTTTGTAGAGTTAATGAACAAAATGTTCAGAGATTATTTGCATAGATTTGTGTTAATGTTTATAGATGATATACTAGTGTATTCCAAAACAGAGGAAGAGCACAAACAATACTTATATTTGGTACCAAGTAGGTTGAGAAAATATAACCTCAAAGCAAAAATGTCTAAATGTACATTTTGGAAAGATGAGGTTAGCTTTTTAGGCCATATCATTTTTGGAAAGGGGATTTCGGTAGACCCAAGCAAAGTAATGACAGTACAAACATGGAAGAGCCCTAGAACAGTGAGTGATCTGAGATCATTCATTGGCATGGCAGGTTATTATAGGAGATTCATAAAAGATTTTGCTAAGATTGCAATTCCCCTCACAAGATTAACAAGGAAATATCACCCTTTTGTTGGGATAGAAATACGTGAGAAGGAATTTTTAAAATTGAAAGAAGCATTGGTAGAAGCACCAATATTAAAGGTTCCAAAAGGCAATGTAGGACTTATAGTATATGATGATGCCAATGGAAGTGGGTTAGGAGCCATTTTAATGCAAAATGAACAAGTGATAGCTTATGCCTCTAGACAGTTAAAAGCCAATGAAGTAAGGTATGCCACACATGATTTGGAGCTGGCTGTAGTGGTGTATGCACTAAAGCTATGGAGACACTATTTATTGGGGGCAAAATTTGAATTATACACAGACCATAAATCATTAAAATATTTATTCTTCCAAAAATACTAAAACATAAGGCAACATAGGTGGGTAGAGTTTTTAGCTGCCTATGATTTAGACATATTATACACCCCTGGCAAAGCTAATAAGGTAGCAGATTCCTTGAGAAAGCAACATGCTAAAGTGGCTACGTTGATGATAGAAGAATTCAGAATTTTATCATTGCTTTCTGATCTAGAAATAAAGAGTGCCAGTGGGGATATGCCAATGGAAGTAAGCAATGGACCAATGGATCAAGGAAGGTTGAGTGCCATCATAGTTAAATCTGTTTTTGTTAAAAAGGTGGGAGAATTACAAGATCCAGACCCATTTTTTGAAGGAAAAGAATGTAATGTCCTGTATTTTTGGTAATCAAATATTTAATTTAATTTATTATTTTAAATATTATATTTAGAATATTAATGGATTTTAATATTGAATTCGTTTATTTAAAATGATGTTTAAACGTTAATTTATATTGAATATAAATTGAGCTTGAAATGGCGCGGCAGTTCGCAATATTGATTTTTGAACTTCAATTGGATATACATGATCTGTTTTAAGTCGAAATTCTGTGAAACAAGAAACGCTGGAATCTTATTGATTATAATTTTCTTATGGAAGTGAAAAATCCAGATTTCGTGTTATAGATTGTTAATTATGTCCATTTTAATTTTTAAAATAGTCGCTATGGAAATCGTTATTAAAATATAACGTTTATTTAAATTAATAAATAAGGAGTTTTATTATAAATTGAATAATGTTAACCCAAAAATGCAGATATTGAATTGTATAATTTATAATTGGAGTAGTATATATTCTGTTTGGATATACATGATGATAATAATTTATTATTATTTAATTGATTTATTTGGGAATTTATATAATATTTTATTCGATATTATATAAGCGTTAAAAAGAGCCATTTTGCAAACAGTCTCCATTTTCGATGAAATTAGTTTCATTGGAACTGTAATGTTAAATTATTGCATGATACTAAATTTCATGACAAATCGATGTCGTATGTGACAACAACAGCCGTAAATGCCCAGTCATTTTCTATAGTGCGTAATTAAATTAAATTAATAAAGGGATAATTGTGTATAACTTGAGCAGATGATTGAATTAAGCCGTAAAATCAGTTCTGCTGAGTTCGTATCGATGTTTAGAGTCAGGATAGGTATATAATTTGTTATTTTTGGAGCCCGGTTAATTTGGTGTCCAAAATAGCATTGTGGTGCATATAAACATAGCGTACCGGGAAACAGTCTCGAAATGCAATGAATTGTGTACCGTTGGAATCGTATCAGTTAATTATTGTACGGTTTCAATTTTCGTGTCATTCGGACTTACCGTTTGATCATGGCAGCGTCAAACGCCCTTGTTTTTATTTAATCCGTTATATTATTTGATAGGGTAACTTTAAAGAAATAAACGACTAGCCAAACGAACTCTGATTTTAACGAAACAAATTTCATTGGATCCGTAAGGAAGAGGTCTAGTAAAATGTCTAGGTTTCAAAAATTTTGGATTTTTTTGTAATTATAGGAATTTTAAACGCTTGATTTTTCATCGATGATTATAAAGGACTTCTTACAAACGACCTCAGAATTTAAAGAAATTTGTCTTATCAGGTCCAGAATATTATTTTTTTGTTAAGGATTAGGAATTTCATGTCAATTGGAGATCATAAGTGGTTGTTTTGGAACATTACTTCATCGTGAAGTTTCACATAATAATATAATATTAATAGGCCCCCCATAAATAACAACTAACCCTAATTTTGGTCAGTTTTGCTTCTGCGTGGTCAAAGAATAACACACGACACCGTATTTGTTTTGAAGGGCAGTGATCGTTCCAAACTTTATCTTCTATAATCTCGAAATCGATTCAATTATCCTCAAAACTCTCTACTAAAATGTTCTTCATCTCAACAAGCACTTCGTGATGATCGGTGGAGATGGGGTCTCAACTGTACTGGGGATGGAATGGAGGCTGAAAGGCATTGTAGTCGATCTGGATCCAAGGGTTGAGGAAGCTGTCGAGTCAGGTGATCTTCAGACCGCCGAGAGAAGAGGTTCAGGCGCTTCCAATGGGCAGCTCCAATCATACTTCGACTAAGGCATGGCGGCGCAATAGCTCAATGACGACGTGGGTTCAGGAAGACCTAAGCAGCGGGAACAAATCGAAGTGGCCAACTTTTGTTTGCTGGAGTTTTTAAATGAATGGGATCAACTAAGGACGTGTGGCAGCATTCTGGAACGAGCAGCGATGAACTGTTTTGGTCGAAAGGAGGGTTTATCTGTGAAGTTACAAAGAAGAGCACGGTGGTACAGGGAAAGAGATCGGCTGAATGTTTTATTAATGTAAATACTTAAAGTTAAATTTTAATTATAAAATAATTAGGGTTAATTTAATCAGGGTTTTGAACAGGCCAGATGAAGAACATGGAGAAGTGGAAATAACAACTCGAAGAGCAACAGACAGCGTGCGAATAGGAGGAACGAAGATCTGGGTTAGAAGAAGTATCGACCAATTTAATTCAGATGCAGTAATCAATAACTAACTTTGATAATGGAAACGTCTAATTATTATTATTAAATGATGATGACGGTAAACTAATCTTAAGCTAAATCCTCACAGGCCTAAAACAGGAATGCAAAGCAGTAAACGAAGCTTGAAGGAAGCAATTCAACTGGCCTGTGTTTTTTATTTAAAATGTAATCAGACTAGTTAATAATTAATTAAGGAATTGATTAGTATTAATTTAAATCGTGAAATTAAAACTTTAATGACTCTCTCATATGATTATAGAATGGAACAGAACAAACTCCGTCACGATCATGACAATGGACACTACATTATGGAATAGGAATGGAACTGGACACGATTGGAATCAACTATGTTTTTCAGTTAAATTAAACGCTCGTTTAATTTAACTGAAATGATCTGTTTAACAACAAATTAGATTAAGGTGAGTTAAACTCACTCAGTTCTTCCCACTTATATTTTATATAAGTCGGGTTTTTATAATTGTGTGCTATAGTTGTTAATGATTGCTAACGATTGATTGTCTGTTAAATATATATTTATATATTGATTGGACCAATGAAATTAAACATTGTTTAATTTCAGTGAAACACCAAATCGTAATTTTAACGATTGGTTCCAATTAAGATAACATACCTTGTTCGCCACGTTTATAAAATAAATGTGTTTAATTTAATGAACTGTTTGAATTCGTTGTTAATGTTAGATAAATTGGTTGTTGTTAAATGGCTGTTATTTACTGTTATTGAAATTATTAGTTAAATTGGATTAGATGACATTATTTAAATAATCTATGTGAATACAAGGAAGAACAGGTTGGAGGGATCCAACGGGATTCCTCAAATATATTTAATGATATTTATTTTCATATTATCATTATATGAACTATTCTAATTGGGTGATTGATTTGATTGTTGACTGTTGACCTGAAATTCAACATTTGTTTTGTTTAAACCAATGGGTAATATTGGTTGAGTAATTGGCAGTATATGGCCTATAAATCAATCATTTTCCAAATATTGATTTATCATCAGATATATTGACAGAAGTGAAGTTATAAAATTTATTTTTATAATTGGAGATAGATTTATTTAAATCTATTATTTTGAATAAAATTTTAGAAAAAGGAAATAAATATTCATTATTTATTATTTAAATTTATAAGCTAGTATTAAATGATTTTATTGAGTAAATGCTTATGTTAATCAGAATTATAAGCAAATGAACTGAAATTAACCTAACGGTTAAGAATTGGATAATTATTTTTATTAAGAAACAATTAAATGGAATTATTTAAATTAATTATACAATTAATCAATTTAAAGGAAGGACCAATTGAAATTGGTTAACGAATTAATCATGTGTTGAGTTGACTAAATCAAATGTTTATAATTGAGAATAATTATTAATTAACTTGTTTGAATTAATTTAATAAAATAGTCTAATGAATAATTGTTTTAATTTTAATAAGGTTTTAAAAAAGAAACTTACTATTTATTTTAGTTAATTAAGAAATTAATTACTGCTACTGTAGTTAATGATTGAAGTAAATTATTATTTTAATTAATAATAATTATGGAGATTACTTTTTAATTCATTTAAAAAGTGATCAAAGTTGAAATGAAATCAAATTGAAATATGAAAGGAGTTAATGGGTTTTATATTAAAACTTATAACGAAGCTACAAAAAGGATTTGTAAGCGAAAATGATAGGTTAAACTAAATATTTATTTAATAATTGAAATTAGAAAAAGGAAATCGAGAAGTGGGGAAATGGTATGAAATGGTTAAGTAAGGGTTATTCCGAGGTTCGGAATGTGATATTCCGAAGTTCGGAATGGTTAACGAAGTGAGATTTATTCCAAAGATCGCATGTGATATTCCGAAGTTCGGAATGTTAATAAAAAGGCAAGAGTATAAGCTAAGTAAAAGGTTTTGGAAATGGTAAGGAATATAAATTATCGTAAATAATTTACAAACGATTTTGTAAACGGAAATTAAGAGTTTAGAAATGTAATCGAAATATCAGTTGTCGATAATAATTTACAAATGGGATTTGTAAATGAAGTAAGAGTTTTGAAGAAATGAATTTCTAACAATTGTTAAAATAATAAATTGAACTATTTGGTTTATAACTGCAGATCGTTAAAAAGATTGCTATGGGATTTTCGACAACGCATAAGTTGTAATGATTTGAAAGAGTAAATAAGGAAATAAAAAGTTTTGCAATGGAATCTGTAACGTTTATTACAGATGATAAGTTGAATTGTTTCGAAAAAATAAATATAAGGATTCATAAGAGATGTCATTATAAGAGTTTAATAAAGATATTTATATAAGATTTATAAAGATATTTATATTAGAATTGTTAAAGACGGTTATATATGATTTAAAAACAAATATAGTATTGCAAACAAGTTTTGAAGAATTTTATAAAGGATTCTATTTTTAATGGAATCAAAGCTCGAGTATAACGTTATAAAGGATCATTAAAGATTAATAGAGAATTATTATAATAATAATTACTTAATAATCTATTAAGTAAACGGTGTTGAGATTTAAATAAGGTTTTCAAAGGAAAACGTGTTGTTAATTAACTTCTATTTATTCTAAAAATATGAATGTTATTAGTCAAGGTCTGAGAGGTAAATAAAATACCCCAACTTGAACGACTTCACGATTATCTAGGAATGGTATTAGTTTATAAACGAGAGATAATTGAGGGAAACATAAGGCATGATTTCCGTAAATGATATTAAAAGCTGTATTTGAAAAGTTATAAGCGAATGGAATGATTTTTAAGAATATTCTTATTTATAATAGGAAATGAAAGATAAACTCCAAATATTGGAAGATTTTAAGAATATAATTAACAGACGTTTGATTAAATAGGCCAAGTAATGCCAAGTACTGAATAGGTAGACTCATTTCATTCACATGATTATTTATTTAATAGTTAAATAACCGACTATCAAATCTGGACAAATTCGATTGTTGGTACGGAAAGACCGGGATCGAATTATATTCGAAAACCATTCCAACCAGAAAATACGTGGAAGATACTAACAGAATATGGAGCATTGAGGACCATGGATCTTCATAAACGGAAAAACCGCTGGTTGAATTTCTCTGGCTTAGCGGCTTGAGATGTTTCGGTAGTGATTCTGTCGTGATTGGAATCTACGGATTACAAGGACTACTCGCTATTGATCCTTGGGGTGATACCTATATAGGATGCGGTAGGAGGGTGCCTTTGGTTCATTCTGTTCCTAGATGACTTATATGGACGAGTGTCTGATAGAGTATTTCCTGAAACCCACGTACGTTGATTTTTACAAACATAACGAGTTGGTAGCGAAGAACTGTGCACTTCTTTTACACCCAGAGTATGTTTGTGGACGTCAATTAGTGAGTTGATGGATTTGACGATGTGGCATTCAAAGTGAATGGTGGCAAGATGTTCTAAAAGTAAGTATCACCTCAAGCCTCATCAACTGGGAAATGGTATAAAATCGGGTAGGTCGCATGGCTATGTGGATTGCACCCATCAAAAGGGTATATCATTACCTGATCTGGAGAAATCAAATGCCTTCGGCTATCCCATTTTATTTTTGTATGTATGGTATCGGTTCGGTTGGCTGGCCCCCAACTGTGGTGATGGTATATTCGGTACTCTTAAGCGAAGTGAGGGGTCGGTCATGTTTAGCCTGGGTTGCAAGATGTTCTTATTGAACCCCAATGTATTCATCTCCGGAGGTACATTGTCGGAAAGGTGGTTGCCCGTATCTTTCCATGGAAATCCATTCTCTAATAAGCGCCTGCGGTTTTGATTTTATATTATGTATGTAGAGCGTGAGATGCAAGCGTTCTGCTAGATTGATATTTATTTGTATTTAGACACTATTATAATTTCAGAAAAGATATTGATTTCAAAAACGATTTGGGTTATCGTAAGGTAAAAACCGTCCGTATTTATGTGCAGATTTAGTCTTACGATTATCCTTTTCTTTCGGAAAGATTTTGACTTTAAAATCAAGTTGTGTGATAACTTTCAACTTAGTGTGTTTTTTTCTCACTCTGGTTCACCAGACTGATCCGACGTTTATAATGCTCGGGTTAGGCCGAGTTGTACAGGTCCAGGTTATCGAATGCTGCAAAGTCCAAAGACGAGCTAGAAAAGTCCAAACGTATGATATATGGTTCTTATTCCGTTGTGTGTAGTTTATGAGGACATGATATTATAACTATCCATATATATTGATGTGCTCTAGTGATTGTAAGTTTTTATTTCAAGCTCTCGGTAAAAATCTATTTTTATATTATATTTTCTTCCACTGCGATGTTAGACTCTGTGTTGTGTTAGTTCTTCTTCTTCTTCTATTCTAATATTTCTTTCTTTCTTATCTCACCCTCTGATTTCTTCCTAATAGCTATCTACTTTTCTGTATAATTTGAGTTGACATGGTTTGGTAAATGTCGGCTTAAACTGTACTAAAAAGTGCGTCGTTAAAAAGAAAGAACTTTTGACTAAGGGAGAGGAGGAGGAAAATTTCCAAATTGATAGTCAAGGCTATTTGAGAAATAAGAAATGATTGTGTATTCAATCTAATGAAGAACCAAAGAAAGACTATTGGATGTATATCATAGAAGTAAGTATACTATGCACCCTGGTGGACAAAGATGTATCATAATTTGAAAAGAAACTTTTGGTGGAGAAGATTAAAAAGAGATGTAGGAAAGCATGTGGATGGATGCAATATATGCCAGTAAGTGAAGGTAGAATATCAAAAACCCTCTAGATTATTACAATCCATACAGATTCCTGAATAGAAATGGAAGGAAATATCTATGGATTTTATAGATGTCTTGCCAAGATATTCGAGGGGAATAGTAGCATTTGGGTGGTTGTTGATAGGTTGACAAAAGCAACATATATACTTCATACCCATCAAACCAGAATGAAGTGCACCTAAACTGGCTCAATTATTTATGAAAGAGATAGTAAGGTTACATGGTGTTCATAAATCCATTGTTAGTGATAGAAATACACCATTCACCTCTAAATTTTGGGCCATTTTCCAAGAAGCTATGGGTAGAAAGTTGTGTAGGAGTACAACCTACCATCCTCAATCTGATGGGCAAACTGAAATAGTTAATAAGATACTTGAAGATATACTCAGAGCATGTATATTGGACTGGGGTGGTAACTTGGACGATTATCTCCATTTAGCTGAATTTTCATATAATAATAGCTATCAAGGTATAATAGGAATGGCTCCCTTTGAAGTCCTATATAGGAGGCCATGTTTATCCCCTGCTAGTTGGATGTAAGCTGGATATAGAGTAATATTACGGCCAGAGCATGTGAAAGAGACATCAGAGAAAATTTAATTGATCAGGAAGAGAATGAAAGCAACACAAAGTAAGCAGAAAGTGTATGCTGATAGGAAAACAGAGTTTATAGAATATGCAACAGGAGACTTTGTATTTCTCAAAGTATCTCCAATGAAGAGAATTCTCAGATTTTGGAAGCAAAGGAAGTTAACCCCTAGATATGTTGGACCTTACAAAATACTGGAAAGAATTGGGTCAGTGGCATATAAGTTGGAATTACTAATAGAAATGAGTGCTATACACAATGTATTTCATGTATCTCAGCTGAGGAGATGGGTACATAATGGGACAACCATACTGAAAGCACCCACTAAACTTAAAATCAACCCTAATTTGATGTACAAAAAAGAATTGGTGGGGATAATGGGTAAGGAAGAAAAGTGATTAAGGAATAAATAATTAGCTTGTGAAAGTGCAATGGAGTCTTGATTCCAATGACTGTACCTGGGAGGTGGAAGATGAAATTAGAAGCAACTACACCCAAAATGTTTTCCAAATAGGAAAAAGGTACTTAAAATTTAACTTAAATTATTATTCTATTAAAAATTATGCTTATGTATAGGTATAATGGAAATAGAAAGGGAGGGGTTTCAAATCAGAAAATAGTATTGATTTAAGAAATATGCTAAATTGTGGGACACAATTTATAAAAGTGGGGGAAAATGTGATAACCCTAAATTATTTTAATGCTAAAGGATGAAAACGATAATTACTATGGGAATATAGGTGTGTGATATTGTAATGACCCGCATTTTTAGATGTCGAATAATTAATTAATTTGATTATTTAATATCAATTTAACGATATCGATAACTGAAATTAAATAATAGTGAATATTTAATTAATATAAATAATAGAATAATATATTTAATTTCTGAAATAATCAGAAATAGTGAATTGACAATATAATGTGAACTGGACAATTCAAAGTATTTAATTCAGCTTAGAATTGAATTAGAATGACGAATATATTATTTGAATGACAGTTTGAATGTATAATTATATTATAATTAAAATCGAGCTCAAAATGGCGCGGCAGTTCGCTATTTGGCGATCTGAACTTCAACTGGATATACAGGGTCCGTTTTAAATCGGATTTCTGTGAAACAAGAAACATTAGGAGCTGGTGAAGTATATTTTTCTAGTGGAAGAGAAAAATCGAGATTTCGTCGTGTAGATTTCGATTTATGTCCAAATCAAATTTTAGAAAAGTCGCTGTGGAATTCCTCTATAATTTATAACGATATATATAAAGAAATTTCATTATAAATCGACGATTTAATCGGGATTTGAAATATCAAGCTAGAAATTCATATAGGAATATTCTAGAGCTGTATGATATTCTGTTTGAATATATGCGATAATATTTATTTTTAAATATTAAATTTAATTGTTTTTAAATATATTTATATATTTAAAAGGGTTATTTAGAGCTTTAAAAATAGCCAGTTTTGTAAACGACCTCAGAATTCGACGAAACTAATTTTGTTGGATCCGCAATGTCAAATTATTGTTAGATTTCAATTTCCGTGATTTTTGAAGTCAGTATGTGGCCGTACCGATTTTTAATGTGAAAAACAGTCAGTATTTCGACGGTTAAAAATACGCTGTGTGAGCATACAAAGTCGGAATTCGACGAAACCAGTTTCGTTAGGACCGTAATGTCAAATTCTAGTCGTATGTCTAGTTTCGTGATTTTTGGGTATCGTATGTGATCACAGGAATTTTAGAGGACAAATAAAAACAGTGTTTGCTTAAGAATAAAAAGAAAAATCAATAAAATATTTATTTTAAATATCCTAACTTTTAACTGATCAAAACACATGCCAAGTTTCCACCTCTCAACCACAAACGCAAGCTTAAAGGATAAGCCGCCACGAAATTTTTCCATCTCAAGAAAACAACCGATCTCTGAAAATCAACAGAAATCCTTATAAAAATCTATAAATCCTAATATACCTATATTTGGGTTGAGTAAGGAGAGCTCTTCAATTTTATGTATGTATTATTGCACTCGGTTGTTTTTGCTAAAACCTCTGTCCTCAACAACATGGCTAGGGTTCGGTCTCGCAGGGAATTAAAGCCAGTAATCATCGATTTGGGGTAGGATTCGAGTTTAACAACTCAAGTGGCATCTGGTATGAATTTTGGGGAGTTAATTGAAAACAAAACTGTCGAGGCTTTCCCTGTAGTTGCTGAAGCACGCCGAGATCAATCGAAAGGCATGGGAGATTGAGTTGGGTAATGATGGTACAGGGTGTTGCGGCTTTGGACAGGGAAGAGTTCGGAGGTGTTTGCGTTGAAGGTCGTGGAGTACGGTGGGTGAACGGATGCCATGAAATTCAGTAATGGCCGGTTGCTTTTGCTGGAGTCGGGCTCATTCTTTTGGGGAAGAGGGATTTAATGGGTTGGGTATTTAACAGAGGGTTTGGGCCTTAGGGATATGGTGAGCCCGAATAGAAATTTAATTTAAGTTTTTGTTCTAAATAAAAGTGTACTAACTTGTAATGACCATAACTTGCTCGTACGTTATCAGAATCCAGCGAAACAAGATCCGTTGGGATCGTATGGGCGGTGGCTACACACTGGAGCTGAGGGGAGTGAATCGAAGCTCGTTACAATTTATTTCAAAATAAATTGTCGGAATCAAATCAAGCGATGGTTATCGTTATTAACGATGATCGTCCAATGTGAGTAAAACTCACCAACTCTGAACATTTATATTTTTCTAACGTATATTTAGAACTGATAATTTTATGTTGATTGATGTGTGTTAACTGTTTGGTTGAATTGCGTATGTATTGGTTGAAATTATAGATAACGATATTTATATATATATCGTTAATCAAATATCAATTCTATTTAACAGAATATTTCATATTGAAATGAAATCAATGTTAATGATATTGTTTAGCATCTGTGGATGCAGGGAAACAGGTCGGAGGAATCCAACTGGATTCCTTAACATTTATTTTACTGTTTTCATATATTTTGATATATGATGTGATATATAATCTGTTATGGATTATGTGTGTTAGAATGATGTTGATCATTGTTATTTGATATTTTTAATATCATTAGAAACCCTGGGATGTAAAAAGAAATATTTCAATGTATATTGAAATAAAGGAATTTTATAAAATCAACCGATTTTATAAAAGGAAATATTTTTGAAAATAAAGTATTTATAAAATCATAGGATTTTATAAAGGGGAACATTTATTTAGAAAATAAATAGAATATCATAAAGGAATATTTATTGGGAAAATAAACAGGATATTATAAAAGGGAAATATTTATAAAACGAAAAAGGTTATAAAAAGGATATTTACTTAGAAAGTAAATAGAAGTGAAAAGAAATATTTATTTAGAAAATAAATAGAATTAAAGGAAATTTTCAATGTTATATTGAAAAGGAAATATTTATAAAATCAAAGGATTTTATAAAAAGAAATATTTATTTGTTAAATAAATAGAAATTAGAAAAGGGATATTTATTTATTAAATAAATAGAAAAGATAAAGGAAATATTTATTTGTTAAATAAATAGGAATGATAAAAGAAATATTTATTTGTTAAATAAATAGAATTTGAAAAGGGAATAGTTATTTGTTAAGTAAACAAACAGAAAAGGAATAATTCAAAGGAGTTAATTCAAAAGAGTTAATTAAAATGAGTTAATCGAATATTAGTTATTTGGTTAGAGATAGCCGAACAGAGTAAATTAGACAGAGTTAACCAGTTAGAATTAATCAGTTAGAATTAATCAGTTAGAGTTAACCAGTCAGAGTTAACCAGTTAGAATTAATCAGTTAGAACAGTTGGAATTAATCAGTTAGAGTTAACCAGTCAGAGTTAATCAGTTAGAATTAATCAGTTAGAGTTAGCCAGTTAGAGTTAACCAGTTAGTGTTATTCAAATGGAGTAAATCGAATAGAGTTAAAGGAAAGGGCATCGATGTTAGTAATCGAAAGGAGTTATCGAATCTAGTTATTCGAAAGGAGTTAATCGAATATAGTTTATTCGAATAGAATTAAAGGAGTTAATCGAATATAGTTTATTCGAATAGAATTAAAGGAGTTATCGAATATAGTTTATTCGAAAGGAGTTAATTGAAAAGAGTTAATAAAAAAGAGTTAATCAAATTTGAGTTAATCGAATATTAGTGATTCGAATAAAGATAAAAGGAGTTATCGAATATTAGTTATTCGAATAGATTTAAATGGAGTTAAATAGAGTTAATCGAATATTAGTTATTCGAATAGAGTTAAAGGAAAGGGTATCGACTATAGTTTAATCGAAAGGAGTTAATCGATGTTAGTAATCGAAAGGAGTTATCGATGTTAGTAATCGAAAGGAGTTATCGATGTTAGTTTAATCAAAAGGAGTTAATCGAATTTAGTTATTCAAAAGTGAGATTATCGAATATAAGTTATTCGAAAGGAGGTTATCGAATATAGTGTATTCGAAAGAAAGGAGATTATCGAATATAGCGCATTCGAAAGAAAGAGATCGAATATAGTTTATTCGAAAGAGTGAATTATTCGAATATAAGTTATTCGAAGAGAGACAATCGAATATAAGTTATTCGAAGAGAGAAAATCGAATATAGGTTATTCGAAGGAGAGTTAATCAAATAGAGATTACTCAAAGTGGGTTAATCGACGAATTCGATTATATCGAATTCGGGAAAGTACTTATACTTTCCGGTGTTTAAATCAAGATTTGTTGATTTATAAATTAGGTGTTTATTTATCTATTCACATTAAAGAATAAAAGTTATAATTGAAGTTAGATATTTCGAAAGTAGGGATTATAACGTTATCGTTATAATCAATGTTTTCAATAAAGAAGTGGATTCGTAAATAGAATTCGAGAGTTACGTAAGGAAGTTTGTTAAAGAGTTAAAAGATAAACTTTGACTATTTCGAAGTTAAAACGTTGTTCAGTTAAGGTCTGAGAGGTAATTATACCCTAACTTGATTGACTTCCTTCTTAACTAAGGAATGGTAAGGTTTGATCGTGAAGGAGTTTGGAAATGTTTTCCAAATAAGAATCAGAAATGTTTTCTGATAATAGAAGATAAGAATTTAGAATATATGGAAACAGGAAATGACAAATGAAATAAATTAATGATAAATTAATTTAAAGGATAAAAGTTGATTGGTGATTGATCGATGTAATTCCCATCTGGAAATAAGATTGTTTTTTGCACACGTGTTTTTCTTTGATAGTTAACTCACCGACTATCGAAGTTTTTTACCATTTTAATGTTGTTAATATGGAGAGACCGGTTGGATTATTATCCGAAGAACCACTCCGTATTGGCATAAGTGTTGCGAATCAAATATGCTGAATATATTGAAGACGGAGTAAAGTGCAAGGGCTGTCGTATAAATCTTAGATAACAATTGCCTAAGATGGATGTACTGAATAGTGCCTTCGGTTTGTCCAATCCTAGGACAACTTGTATGGAAGAAGGTCTGACAGAGTATATCTAATAGATCGCGTAAGTTGATCTCTTCAAACGTATTCACGTTTGGTGGTGGAGGAATTCGTTTCTCTTAGCTGTATACCCGTGTTATTTTTGGATAAATCAATTTGTGATTTGGCGGGTATGACGATGTGACATTCTAAGTGAATGAAGATGTGGCATGTAAAGGATAAGCGTAGCTTCTAGCCTCACAACCGGGAAATGACAGAAATCGATCAGGCAACATGGCTATGTAGGTCGCACCTATTAGGGTGTATAATCACCTGATCTAGAGTTTCATTTACTTCTAAAAATCTACTGTTGATGTTGTCCCATTCGGGAAACGGTTGCTGATCCCAACCGTTGGTGATATACATTCGATACACTCAGCGAAATGAGTGGTCGGTCATGTGTGGCCGGGTTGCAAGATGTTCTTGTTGAACCCAGTGTATTCCTCTCTAGAGGTACACTAGCGAAAGGTGGTTCCATACCTTGTCATAGTTGGAAATCCATTACCCAATACGTACTTGGAGTTTTGATGGTATACTATATATGTAGAACGTGAGATGAAAGCGTTTCTGCTAGATGATTATTATATTGTGGTTGATAGACATTATTATAATATCAAAAGGTTTTTGATATAAAGATATTGTGGATTCTCATAAGGGAAAAACCCGTTCCGTTATACGGCGTGGTCTTATGAGATATCGTTTACTTGTTCAAACTGTTTTACTCATACCAGTCCCATGACTGACCCGGAGTTTATTTTGTTTTGTTTTCCCTAAACTCTTTGGTGCCCAATTTTGTACGGGCAGTCAAATAGTCGGGATTTACAGATACTTGAAGAGCTGGAGCAGGAGGCTTCAGGATTTTATATAGCTATTGTTATTCCGCTGTGTTGTACTCTGATAATGTTACTGTATACATATACTGATTTATTTCAAAGTTATGTTATATATTATATGTTATTCGTTCCGCTGTGAGGTTTGTGTTACTCTGATGTTGTGTTCTTCTTCTATTCTAAGTTTCTATCTTATCTATTCTCACCCTCTAATTTCTTTCATTAACTACCGGTATTTTCGATCCTTGGATGTTCGATATGTGTTGTATATCGGAAAACCAAGACTGACTTTTTCTGGGTCGTTACAGATATATATTATATATGTGTAGTATATGTGGGGCATATACATATATGTGCATGGATAAGATGCATGGTGCACAAGAGTATCCAGTGTGAATAGGAAATAAGGCATTTCCTTTAGTAAGAATTTGTTTATGATATCTGAGAATTTAATAAATATATATAAGTGTTGGATATTTTTATAGCCGCAATGCATGTGAATAAACACTTTGGTTACAGTAAATAAATCATAGGTTAAACATGATTTGGTTAACATAAAGGGGCTGTAGAAAATGTGTGCACTACATTCACAAATTTATGGAAAATATGATCATGCAAGAAGCACGACAATTTGGGTAGCAATGGGAAAATATAAACTTTATGCAGCAAAAAAGAAACCAACATGGCATGGTAAGGTAGGGGTTAATTCTTTAAAAGATAAAAAGGAGACATGTTTATTACAGTGAGTGTTTTAGCATGCTAGATAGATTATTTTCTGAATAGGGTAAATTTGACATTGTATAACTTTAAATCCCTAATTCAACCAATATAAAAGCAAGGCATGTGAGCTAGTTTATTTCTTCTGGGCAAAAATATAAATTAAGGAGAAATATGTACCTGCAGCACTTAGGGGGTCGAGCTAGCATCAAGTACTCAAGATTTAAAAGGAGAAAATATTATTGTTAGTATGCACTATTTTTGTATAGGAATTAAGTCCTATGAAGCAGCCATTTTGATTGAATACTGTATTTTTCCTTAGATTCTTTGGTAATGATTTGTTGTATGAAAGAAAAATGTGAACAACATGACGCGCAATAAGTATTATATGGTAATGAATATATATATATATATATATATATATATTGAATATAAATCTACTAGATGAATAGCTTCGAATAAATTATTTGGAGGTAGGATTTCGGTATACAAATATGGCAGCATGGACAAGCGGTCTCATGCTTATGTCTATATATATATACGATAAAGAAGTGCAATATGATTATATATGTGTTGATCTTCTTTTACCATATGTTTTCCTAATGAATAAACTTTTGCTGGAGATGAAAGAGGAAAACGCTGGGATTAAGATGCTCCTTATGCCTCTAATCATATGATCTCAATAATTCCAAGCATGGGAAAATTTATAAGAGTAATAGAAGAAACCTTTATATGATAAAACTGTTTTAAACTCCCACCTGATTATTTGCTGGATGCACATTGAAATATGGCTTGAATGTGTGAATCTCTAACTTGTTAGGCTTGGCTGATTGATTGATTGACAAGTATAGAAAACGTCATGTATGATAAGTTATTGGAATGTTGTATGCTTATCATGATTAAGCATTAATCTGTAGACTAACCTAAGAGAGGTGGTGTAACGACCCAGAAAATTCAACGCTCAAATTTTTGTCAATAATACATAACTCCGTATTACTTTCCAAAACCCAAGTATCAAATCCCAGATAGTTAGGAGAAAGAAGTTAGAGAGTGAGAGAAGAAAGAAAGAATATTAGAACAAAAGAATAAGAAGATCAGATCACAAATAAATAACCATCTAGTAGAACGCTTGCATCTCACGCTCTACATATTCATTATAAAATCAAAAACGATTTGGCGCTTATAGGAGATTGGATTCCAATTATGACAAGGTATGGGACATCCTTTTGATCAGTATACTCTAGAGGGATACACAAGGGTTCAACAAGAGCATCTTGCAATCCGGGCACACATGACCGACCACTCACTTAACTTGAGTGTATCGAATATATTGTCACCCTACGCTTTATGGATCCACCGTACATCCGCGGAGATATAGAAACGAAAGAAGAACAAATAATGAAATTTCTCTAGATGGTGACAATATACCCTGCTTGGGAATGGCCCACCTAGCCATGCTGCCTGCCTGATTTCTATCATTCCCTAGTTGATGAGGCTTGAGGTCACATTTCCCTTTTTATAGAACATCTCATAATCATTTACTTTGAATGCCACATCATCAGATCCGTTAAATCACTAATTGACGTCCACAAATATACTCTGGGTGTTAAGCAAGAGAATTTCTCTGCCACTATACTTGGGGTATATTTGTAAAAATCAACGTAAGTAGGTTTTCAGGAAATAATCTAAAAGACATTCGTCCGTATAAGTCATCCAGGTACAGGATGAACCGAAGGTACCCTCCTACTGCATTCTAGGAATCACCCAAAGGATCAATAGCGAATAGTCCTTGCAATCCATAGATTTCAATCACGACAGAATCACTATCGAAATATCTCTAGGGATCAGCTAGAGAAATTCAACAAGTAGTTCTTTCGTTCATAAAGAATTACCGTCTTCAACGCCCCATCTTTATATATATCCCTGCAGATTTGTTTCGTATGCAAAATTGATTCAATGCGGTTTTGGGTCTAGTTCCCCTACAAGTCTCTTCGAAACGACACCTCAAAAAGGTCCAATAATATTTCATTGATAGTCGGTGTTTAACTATCAATTATAATAGTATAGTCAAGTTTATGGTAGCTTCGACCTTTTTACTTTAATCAATCATTTAAAATTATATCATCGATTTAAAATCACTTACATTCACCTATCTCGACAATCATATTTGTTTTCGTCATTTGAAAACAATAACACTTCTTTTCAAAATAAACGTATCTACCAACTTCCTTCTTCACTTTTGAAAACATATTGTATTTCCTTTACTCTGGAAATATTTTCATATATTATTAAAACAACAATATAAATTCATTTATAATTCTTATACAGGCCACAACATCAAGTTATACACTGTTTACTTTAAACCAAATAATCTTATTTATATTTCAACACTTCGCAACTAGTTTTGCATATTCCTTTATGGAAATATTAAACTAATCTCAACATCTTTACCATTACAAACTAATATCATCCCTCAATAATTGTGAAGCCGTTCTAGTTGGGGTATTTTATTTACCTGTCAGACCTTGATCGACAACATTCTTATCTTAGAATAGAAAGCATTTCGTAACTCAAAAACCTGTCTTACTTGTAATATCAGTTAAATCTTATTTCTCTATTTTATATAAATTATGGTTTTATAAATCATATATTTACTTTGAACAATCTCGGTCAATTATGACTGTTTTTATTTAACTTTCGCTTTTAAATTCGTTAAACAATTCCGTTTGTAATTGGAATTATAATTCATTTCCAAATATTTTGCCCAAATCATTTGCTATCATATTTATAGAACTAATTGGGAATTTTATAATCAAAAATCCATTTAACGATTTAAAAAACCCTTAACATCATCCTTTGTTGTCTTCCCGACCTTCTCTTTTAATTCTAATCATTTACCTAATTCAATTTAAGTAAACACTTTATCGAGTATTATGTTTTAATCCTAAATTCTTTCAATACACTCTTCCTATCATGTTTGAAAGAAAAACCCCTTTACAAATGTTTTCAAATATCAATTTAAACCTTATTATAAACTCGGTTGCTTTTTTAAATGAATATCATTTAAGAAATAATTACTTTGGTGAATATTAATTAAAATAATAATTAACTTCCTTATTTTCCAAACTAAAACTGTTCACCTCTTCATTAACTAGAAATAGATTAGTTAATCACATTTGAAAACATTGACTGATTACATTAACGTAAATAAAAGGTAAGTTATAATTTAAGATAGCTTATTAAAATTTAAACAATTAGTAAACTGTTTCCATTAGATAAATAAAAAATCTTAACAACTACTTTATATTAAACGGTTGACTTAATCAACTGACATCATCAGTTAAACGTTAACTAATTTCAATTACTTCCTCTTATTGGATTAATAAAATAAATCTAATAATATTGCTCAATCAATTACTTAAATATAATTATTTCAAAATATTAACTCGTAGGTTAATTATAGCTTTAATTACTTATAAAACTGATTTAAACCTCAAATCCTTATTATATAGTCATTTTATATTATTTTTAATAAAACTCAATTATAAACATCGACGTATTTTTAAAACTTCATTATTACGTAAATATAAAAAAAAAATCTCATTTTAGTTATAAAATAAATTTTATAACTTAACTTCGTTAGTTCACCTAACGAAAAATCAACATTTAACAAAAATGTGGATTCTAGGCCTATTTGCTGCTAGTCCCTCAATTAATACCATTTATTGATTCAAATCACAAAAACGTTGAATTACAGTTCAACGTTCAACAACAAAACAGGTTTTAATGTAAACGGGGTTCAATCAGTTCATATATAAATAACATGAAAACAGACATTACATACAATATTTGAGGAATCCGATTGGATCCCTCCAACTTGTTCTTCCTTACATCACAGATCATAATTATCATTTAATGATAACATAAGAAATGATTTTCATTAACCTACTGGTTTAAAACTATGAAATATAAACATTGTCAACCATTCAAACAATCAACAACCAATAGTCATCCATAGCACCCAATTTTATATTATCAATTATAAACGATAATTACATGAATTTATCACATCATAGAATTCCAGAAATGTGTGAGAGTTAACTCACAATTAATTTCGATGATCGATTCATAGGTTATTTTTATTTAATTTTAAAAGAGCGTTTAAAATTAAATGAAAATTCAATTACTGCTAATCCTGTCTGAACTTGCTCAGCAACGTAGTCTTCATCGTCATGATTCCATCGAATCCAGTTTTGGTTGATTCTGATAGCGAACGAATTGGTTATCGCGATTTCAAGTTATAACGTGTAAATCTATAAACTATATATCATTAACTAAATAATAAATCATCTTATCTTAATCTTGTTTTTAATTAGCCTAATCATTTTCCTCAACTCGTCTCAACACTTGCTCTGTCTTTCACCATACTGATTGCTTCTCCAACCCGTTCTTGATTTCACTTTTTTTTCTTTGTGTTATAATTTTTTTTCTTTTCTTACGAAAGCCTAAGGCCACAAACAGCCAACACACCCTTTTATTCTTCTTCCTCAGTTTAGAATATATGTTGCTACTACACCCAACATACACAGCTACAACTGAAGTCCATCAATCCCTACACCGTTCGCTACTTAGAAAATTCTCTCGGTACCTTTCTCAACGATATTCCCTTCTCCCGTATTCAATATTCCAGCTTTAAATAAAAATCATGATCACCCACAGTCCATACCGCCCTCGAACTCTTTCACCATGCCCCAACCCCGGGCGTTCACTAGAACCACGATGCCTGGCTTCCCCTCGTCATCGCCTGGGCCCACTACGGTGACCTGCAGCGTCCCCTTCAGCCCTGAAACATGAAGAAAAACATACACTGATAATCCCCCTTTACGCGCCACCTCTGGCCATTGGTCGGTCATCAATGACTGCTGCTACGAGCGCCGCCACCCTCCTGAACTTCGCCCTAAGTTCCAACACCTCCGGCGCTACCATTCGCTGGCGATAAAACGAAAACCGTGCAACCTTCTTCCTTTGATTCTAGCCATCACCATCCTCCATTTCAGATCATGGCCTTTCAAGTTCAATCTCTCTTCGAGCTCTATATTCCAGCAATTGGAAAGTTTTTGATCCACTGAAGGGATCGAGAGAAAACGAAGGGGAAAATTCATGAATTCTCGTCCGTTCTATTTTGAGAATCAATTTGTTTGGATATATGATTGCGGTGCATATTGTTCTTCCTTCAAATGGAATAAAGAAAGGAGGAGGCATATTTATAAATGCAAGACCCTTGGCTATCAAGGCATTGGAACATGCAAATGTCAGAGCAAAGGACGAATATTATTTTCTCATAACCGAAATGTTTGACCTTTATATGCAAAGTAACATTCCCAGATCATATTAGATTTGCTACAGATTTGATAAAGGATACCGTTGGTTGACAATGATGTGTAACAAAATTGAACTGGATGTTTTCATATAAGTTAAATCTGTAGAGAGAAGCACATGCCATATATTAAAACATTATTCAGATTTGCAACATTCGATTCGGGACTGAATTAAATTTACCAGATATTTTGTCAGATTATACAACGATTCTTTTAAAAGTTTTTGATAAAGTTTTACAGAGTCTTTCAAAGATATGGTACTGATAGGCTTAGATTTTTATTTGAGACGAAATGTTTGAGCATGACACACGTAAATCTTGAATAAGGATTTTGCAACATTATAATTGTTGTGTTTTCGTGAATAGTAGAAGGATGAAAGTGAAAACCTTTCATCCGAAATAGTTGTCTTAGCGAAGATATACAAATATTTGTAAACAAGTGGAGTTAACAGTTCGTACGAACGAACGGACGGAAAGTAACATATTAAGGACAGACCGCGATTTCTTTCTGCTTACTGAGATTTTAAGATTCGGTCAAAAATATTTATTTGTTTATTTATTTTTGTATTATTATTATTTTTGGTCTAAATTAAATTGAAACAAATCAATTTCCAAATACCTCAATATAATAATAATAAAATATTAGAATCAGACATACCTAAATAGTTCAAAATAAAATACTCCGGGTCGAAGTTCAAGCCAAACCAATATTCAATAAAATAAAAATCCTTCATTTTATATAATAAATCGTTATAATTTATAAGCGAATTCCATAGCGACTATTTATAAATTTGATTTGGACGTAAAACAAAATCAACAACATGAAAACTCGATTTTTCTCTTCCCTTAGAAAATATAATCTAACAGATTCGAACATTTCTTATTTCGAGAAATTCTGACTTATATTGGATCATGTACGTCCAATTAAAGTTCAAAACGTCATATTACGAACTACCATGCCATTGCAGTTCGTTTTATATATAATTATAAATTAAATGTTCAAACGTCGTTTAATTAATGAATTCGTTGTTATATTTCCAAATTATCATTTAAAATAATAATTAAATTAAATATCCAACTAAAATACAGGACGTTACATTCCTTCCCCCTTAAAAGAATTTTGTCCCCGAAATTACTAAGGTAGAAAAAATGCAACAAAACCAGTAATTTTTTCAAAAATCCAATTAACTAAATACTTCACTTCCACTTTTTAAACTGAACCAGTTAGTTTTAACCCAAAAACAAATTAATTTCTACATCAAAAAAAAATTGAAATTTTCTAACACTTTAAATTTTGGTATACGGAGAAACTTCTGCAATATTGCAGGGACAAAGAAAATATATTCATTGACCCACACGGTCTGAAAAATTCAAAAATCCAATCTCAAAATCCAAATCAAAAACGAAAATTTTTATATTTTGCTTTGGCAAAACTTTTTGCGAGTGTTATTATGCGATAAGTGATAAATTGTACTCGAGCTTGCTCAATTATTATGTAGCTCTAATTGTGACGAACGCCCATAACCCCTGCACAAGATAAGAGGAATAATGCGCTGAAAGATGTGCTAGGAAGCTATGGACGAACATCAAGGTATGATAACACAAACGGAACCTGTCATAACTCACAGCGCAAGGATAAAATATAATAGAACATATACAACAGGTATTAATAGTGAAGCAAAAAACACCAAACTTTCTTAACAACTAGAAAGTAATATACATACACTTGGATTACAACAATAGTGTTTGTACAAATTTGCCTTACTACAACACTCAGAGAAGAATAACAAATAGCGAAAATCCAAATAGTATATAGTAGGTAAGATAATATGCCAGACTCCTTCTCGCCTCCGAACTGCAACATCGTCCTCACTAAGCTATCACCTGTCACCTACCACCTAGTCTGCCCATCCAATAATCGGATGAACAACACAAGGTAATAAGAGGGAAACATAAAACCTTGAGTCATACAGCAGTCTTAGTGAGAGATAAAACAGCTAACTAACATCATCAATAAAGTCTATGAGAATGGATAAACAAACAAACAAATCTACCCACAACACCAGAGAAGATCTCAACTCTCGTCTTCCCCACATCGGATAGTGATAGCCTTTACATCAAACATTTCAACCATCCGTCCATGGAAACCAAAACAACCATCAATTTATGGCAATCAGAAACAACCATCAATAGCACTCATAGCATCCAGATTATAGAACTCACGTAAACCATCCTAATCTAATTCAACATCCCTTAAGCACAAGCCCCAAAGGCCTATACCAATATCAGACAAGCACCCAAGGAACATCTTCTTCGACGTGGATAATGTACGTGAGACGGTACAAACAAAACATCCAGCATGTATGACAGACTCTGGATATCACTGCCAATCCTGGTTCGAAACCGTCATTGATCGTATGACTGGCGGAACAATTTGCCATCAATTGCCAAGGGCCAATGGTAAACCCCGGTTCTATCTAAAACTCCATACGCCATACGAAGAAACATGTCTAGGCCATACACGATGCCTAGGGTACTCGACCATATGACGAAATCGTGTAACCCCTGCTTTGAGCCAGCTAGAACCTACGATAACGATAATCTCTCAGCCTTCAGTATCTATAGTCATCATCGATGGCGACCATCTAACCATTTCCGACAAGCTCAGAACACTTTTGAGTTGTTATCACACCCATTGCATTACGACTAGCAATGAACACTTCACATCACTTCGACATTCCCCATCGAATTCACTTCGAAGTCACAACATCACTCGTGAACCAAAGAAAAATATCAGCACAAGGTTCAACATAAAATCCACAGCGTTTAGGGCGCACTATGCTAGGCACAGGTTCAAATCTGGGTCGTACCCGAATTTTTTTCAGGCTTTTTATTCAAATCTGGGTCGTACCCAAAAAAAATTTTCTTCCTAAAATGACCCTGGGCGACCGACCCCCTGGTGCGACCGACCCCTTGGTGCGACCGACCAAGACAACCATGACCGACCCGAACCCAACATGTATGACCGACCAGAGACGATCGAGCCCATCTCTTCTCCGTGACTGACCCATCTTGTTTACATGCCAACCGACCGGGTTCCTTGGATTCACGATTGACCCAAACCCATGACTGACCCAAACCCACGACCGACCCGATCCTCTGTAACTCTGACTGACCGACCCAACATGGACCGACCGACCACTTCATGCATGACCAGAACCACCCTGAACGACCCCATTCAGCTTGACCCAACTAGTTCTCGACTGACTCGAATTCATGCTCGACCGAACCCATTCTGTACTACACTGTACTACATTCTGTACTACCAGCTCGACCTGCACAAATGACCAGAAACCTGTACAGGTCCAATCCAAGTCCAATTTCGACCAAAACTTCGCCAATCAACTATATTGACGAAATCTACTCAACCAATCCATCAATTACAACCATAAACATGTTATGAAATCACTAACAACATAAATATGACAATTTTCATCAAAATTATGCAAACTTCACCAAAATCATGATAAATGAACATATGAACATAATTATGGATCTAACTTGCATAAACAAATGAAATAACATAGAGTTTACGGTTTTAAGTTGCTAAATTAGATCTTCTGGCGATTCATATGAAAATTAACTTACCATGATGTAGATCTAAGGAAAACGACTTGAAAATGATGAAATAAAGATTATAGAACTCATATACTTGATTGAATCTGTGTGAGATATGCATATCACTCACTATTTCTCATAGATCTAGATCCAAACAGGGAAGAATTTGATCCAAACTCCTCAATTAGATGATCTCTCTCTTTAATTTGCGTAGATCTAGTTTCAAATGTTGTAGATCTTCGATTCTATAAGCTTTAATGGTGGAAAGATGTAGAAGATGGAGGAACGGACGAACTCTAGCTCTTCCAAATGAGAGAATGGAGAAAGTAAACTATTCTCCATGCCTCTTACCCCCTATTTATAGCCTCCACCAGCCCACTAATGGGCCTCCCTAAATCATCCCATTATGGCTATAAAACCTAAACAACTAACCATTAAATCTTAAAACAATGATTCCTCCTAAATTGCTGAGCCAAATTTTTGATGCGACCACTATACGGAAAGGGAATCATCATTTCCTTTCCAATGGCACAGGTCTCAACACCTGATTCGACCCAAGTCAAAAGTTATGCCCTGTACAAGACTGACATGGGAAAATGGTCACAAACAAAATTGGTAAAAATTTGGACATGTATTACATCCCCATAAACAACATATTAAAATATGAGAATGATCCAACCCTCTGGTAGTAAAATAAAAATATTTTACGATCCTTCGATATGTAAAATGCATGCTATTACATTCTCCCCCAAGGAATTTTCCCCCGAAATCCCAACAAACACAAGCAGCCACAACAATTCCGCATGCCTATCATTCATGAGCAGCCAATTCTATCACTCAAACTAGTAGCTATCAAGCCATGCATCCATAGTCTTATCCTAGCACGTGGAATTCTAACACAAACATAATAGTATAAGCTACAATAATGTAAGGTGACACGATACTAGTGGGTCGTACCGACGAAGAGTTTCATATGTATTTCCCTCATGCTTTCTTCCGTCTCCCACGTAAAATTGTCGCCATCCTCACTCCATTGTACCTTGACTAGCTTAACCGTTTTCCTCCTAAGTTGTTTCATGTCATTCCCTACAACACGAAGTGGCTTACGAGGTCTCGCAACTACGGTCTCGACTTCTAGGTCTTCGTATTGTTCTGGAGATACCACTACATTCGAATCGTGTATGAACTTCCGTAGAAACGACACATGGAATACATTATGGACACTCGACATCTTCTCGGGTAACTCCAATCTATATGCGAGCTTTCCAATTTGCTCGACTATCGGAAATGGTCCAATGAATCTTGGAGCAAACTTTCCTTTGTTTCTGAACCGGACCACATGCTTCGACGACTAAATCTTTATAAAGACCATATCAACCACGTCGAACTTCAAATCTTTTCGATGCTTATCAGCGTAACTCTTCTGATGATCTTGGGCTGCCTTCATTCGTTGCCGAACAATCTCGATACAATCTGAGGTCTCCCTAATCATCTCTGGCCCAAGTACTAAATTATCTCCAGTTTCTAACCAATAAGTTGGAGAATTACATGGTCTACCATACAACGCCTTGTATGGCGCCATCCCAATGGTCGACTGGTAGCTGTTGTTATAAGAAAAATCAACTAGATGTAGATGGTATTCCCATGATCCTCCAAAGTCTAACACACAAGCCCTCAGAAGATCTTCCAAAACTCGGTTAACCCTCTCAGTTTGACCATTAGTTTGGGGATGATAAGCTGTACTCAAACACAACTCAGTTCCAAAAGCTTCCTACAAGCTCTTCCAAAATCCACTCGTGAACAATGAATCTTGGTCACTCACTATTCACTTTGGGATACCATGGAATCGAATTATCCATTTCACATAAAGCTCAGCCAACTTCGATGCTGTCCTAGTCGATTTGACAGGAATGAATCTTGCACTTTTGGTCAAACGATCCACTATGACCCAAATTCCTTCGTTTCCTTCCCTCGTCCTTGATAATCCATCAATAAAGTCCATCGATATATATTCCCACTTCCACGTAGGAACTTCCAATGGCTGAAGCAATCCACTCGGCTTCTTTTGTTCAGCTTTCACTAACTGATAGTTCATGCACTTGGGAATGAACTTTCCAATATCTCTTTTCATCCCTTCCCATTGGTAGACTCACTTCGTGTCCTGATACATCTTATTACCACCAGGATGAGTCGTCAACTTTGAGTGATGACATTTCCTCAAAACCTCATCTCTTAATCCGTCGATATCAGGAACAACCAGTCGCCTTTGCTTTTGAAGCGAACCTTCTCGATCGACTTTGAACTCTTTATTCTCTGGTTCCTGCTCCTGGATAAACTCGACAAGCTTCACATCTCGCTTTTGGCACTTGTCAATCCTTTCGATGAGAGTAGGTCTTATGATAAGCTTGCCAACATCTCAGGTTCCAACTCATACCTTGGCCTGAAATCGAACCTTGCCAAATACTAGAGGTTTTTCCATTCTGAAAACATTGCTCCCAAACTTGCGTGTCTTCGACTTAACTCATCTGCAACTGCGTTACCCTTGCCAGGAGTATAGGCTATACCAAAATTATACGATGTCAGAAACTCTAACCATCGTTGCTGCCGAAGATTCAAATCCTATTGGGAGAAAAGATAGTTCAACGACTTGTGATTCATGAACAACTCGAATCGAAATCCCAACAGGTAATGTCTCCACATCTTCTGAGCAAATACAATCGCTGCCAACTCCAAATCTTGAGTTGGGTAATTCCTCTCATGCGGCTTTAGCTGTCGACTCGCGTAGGCCACAACCTTATCCTTCTGCATTAGCACTGCTCCAAGTCCATTGCTACTACATTAGTGTATACCACCATCTCATCATTCCACTCAGAATGGTCAACACAGGATCACTCGCCAATCTCTCCTTCAGGATTCCAAATGCTTGCTCACACTTTGCATCCTATGTTAACACTTGGTTCTTCCTCGTCAATCCTGTCAATGGTGCAACTATCTTGGAGAAATCCTTGATAAACTGGCAGTAATGTCCTGTTAACCCAAGGAAACTCTGAACTTCCATCGCATTCTTAGGTCGATCCCAGTCTTGGATTACTGCCACCTTAGCGAGGTCAACCGCTATACCATTTCCAAAAACAACATGGACTAAGAACCTCACTTCACTCTTCCAGAATTGGCACTTCGAAAACTTAGCTCTCAGCCGATACCATCGCAAGGTTCCCAAAACAACTCTCAAGTGCAATTTGTGCTCTTCCTCATTCCCAGAGTAAACCAGAATGTCATCCACGAACACAAGAACGAACTGTTCAACTGATCTCTGAAAACTCTATTTATAAGATCCACAAAATATGTTGGCGCATTAGTCAACTCGAATGGCATCACCAACCATTCGAAGAAACCAGACGGTGTCCTAAAAGCAGTCTTCGGCACACTATCCTTTTCCACCCTCAACTGGTGAAATCCCGTTGCCAAATCCATCTGAGAAAACACTTTGGCCTCGTGAAGCTGATCGAACAAGTCATCAATCCTTGGCAATTGATACTTATTCTTCTTGGTCACCTTGTTAAGCTCACGATAATCCACATACAATCTTAACGAGCCATCTGCATTGGTTGCAAACACCACTTGTGCACCCCATTTGGATACACTCCTCCGAATGAATCCTCTTTCCAAAAGGTCACAAACTTACACCTCTAACTCTCACTATTCTTTAGGCGCCATCCGCTTAAGAGGCATAACGATTGGTCAAGCACCCTCGACCAAATTGATCCTAAACTCGATTCACGATGCGGCGGCAACCCTTTGACCTCGTTCAAGACATCCTCAAACTCATTTGTGATTAGCACATATGACAAGTCTTCCTGTGGAATCTCAAGCAAATATAGATAGCTTACGAAGACACCATCTGCGGGCTTACAATGAATCAACACCTTTCACCCTTCCACATCCCCGACTCTCACCTCTAACTTCTCGCAATTCACCCTTGCCGCATACCTCTTGAGCCAATCTGTAACAGCCCACATTTTACGTATCGGAAGATCGTAAAATATTTTTATTTTATTCCCTGAGGGTTGGAACATTCTCATCTTTTAATATGTTGCTTATGGGGATGTGAGACATGTCCATAATTTTTACCGATTTATTTTGTGACCATTTTGCCGCTGTCAGTCTTGTACATAGCATAACTTTTGACTCAAGTCGAATCAGAGGGTGAGATCTGTGCCATTGGAAAGGAATTGATGATTGCCTTTCCGTAGAGGGGTTACATTAAAGATTTGGCTTAGCGGTTTGGGAGAAATCTCTGTTTTGAGGTTTTTCAGTGGGTTGTTCAGGTTTGGAGAGCCTAATGGGATGAATTGGGGAGGCCCATTAGTGGGCCGGTGGAATCCTATAAATAGGGGGTGATAGTGGAGGGAAAAGGTTTACTTTTCCATTCTCTCATTTTGAGGCGTTGGTCTCCTTCTTCCTTTAACACCGTTCCACCATTGAAAATCCAAATCTAAGGAGGGAAATCATAGACTTACACCATTGGAGGCTAGATCTACATCATCTCAAAGGCAAATTCATCGGATCGAGAAGTTTGGTTCGAATTGCTTGTTGTTCGGATTCATAATTCTATCATTTTAGCTTGTATTGGAGAATCGGTGAGTGGATTACATCTCTCACATGGATTCAATAAAGTGTATGAGTAGTAGATCATGTTTTTCATCAAATTCAAGTGTTTTTCCTTAAATATATGCATTGGTAAGTTCATTTTCATATAGATCACCCTATGATCCGATTTAGCAAGTATAGATAGGTAATTTCTATGATACTTCATACTAATGTACAAGTTAGATCCATGGTTTTTGTTCATATGCATATTTGTGGTGATTTTGGTGAATTTGACGTTATCATTGATAGAATCTTCATATTGATGATATTGTTGATTTCATAACATGCTTGTAATCCTTTTTGATGAATTGGATGAGTTAGTTTCGTCGGATTTATAGTTTGGCGAAGTTTTGGTCGAAATCCGAGTTGAATTGCAATATGCAGGTTTTGGATCGGCCATAAGTTGAATCAGCCATAAGTTGGATCGACCATAAGTTGGATCGACCATAGGTTGGATCAGACAGAAGTTGGATCGGACAGAAGTTGGATCGGACAGAAGTTGGATCGAACAGAAGTTGGATCGGACAGAAGTTGGATCGGACAGAAGTTGGATCAGACAGAAGTTGGATTGGACTGAAGTTGGATCAGACAGAAGTTGGATTGGACTGAAGTTGGATCAGACCAAAGTTGGATCGGATCAAAGTTGGATCGGGCATCACTGGATCGGGCTATTCTGGTCAGCCTTCTGGTCAGCCATTTTTTCCATTTCTGGTCGGCTATTTCTAGTCAGACACTTCCGGTGATGATGTGACTTCAAAGTAAATTCAATTGGGAAGTGTTGGAAAGTGTTTGTTGCTCATTGTATGCAACAAATGGGGAGACAATTCAAGGATGTATTGAGTTCGTGTGAACTGGTAGCTCTAAGGTGTTCTGAGTTAATTAATAGTCATAATTGATAATGACTAGAGAGACGAAGGTTGAGGAATTTTCGTTGTCGTAGGTTCTAGGGAACTCAAAGCAGAGGTACAATTGAAGACCAATTGTAGGTCGAGTGCCTTGGGAGTCGTGTATGGCCTAGACAGGTGTTGAGTATAGCGTGTATCATGTGTTGAGTACAGCATGTGAAGTTTTGCTAGAACTAGGGCGTCGTGTATGGTCCTTGACAATTTACGGCAAATTGTTAGCTAGTCATGCGATAATAAAGTTTCCAAAGCAAGGTTGGCAGTGATAGCCAGAGTCAGTCGTGGATGTTTGAATGCATGTTGTGATCATGATTGAGTTGCTTTGTCATTTATGAATGGATGCTTTAATTGCCATGACTGAATTGTTATTTCTTTGGGTGTATGGATTGTAAAGGCTGTCATTGTCATGTAATAGAGAAGGAAATTGTGAGTTCTTCTCTAAAGCTGGGTAGATTAGTTGATTATTTACCCATTCTCATATATTTTATTGATGAAGTTTGTTATTTTTTTTATCGCTCATTAAGACTGTTTTCTGACTCAAGGTTTTATGTTTCCTCTTATTACCTTGGGCTGTTCATCCGGTTGTGGATGGGCAGACTGAGTAACAGGTGGCAGGTATTTCTTTAATGAGGACGATGATGCTGATCGATGGCGAGCAGGAGGCTCATGTACCAGTTCTATTACTATCTAGTATTTGTTTCCGTTGTTTGCTATTTCTCTGAGTGTTGTAGTGGGGCAAATTGTACAAACACTATTTTTTTTATCCACGTGTATTGGAAATACTTTCTAGTTGTCATGAAAGTTTAGTGTTTTTTTCTTCACTATCACTACCTGTTGTATATGTTCTATTATATTTTATCCTTGCGCTGTGAGTTTACGACAGGTTCCGCTTGTGTTACCTACTATGATGATCGTCCATAGCTGCCGTGTCACCTTTCAGCGCATTACTCCTCTTGTTTAGAGCAGGGGTTATGGGCGGTCGTCACACAATCCATGCCCAAGATGATCCCAAACCCAGCGCAGTTAAGTACTATGCAATCACACACAAAAGAGCAACCATGTCTCGACAACACTACACCACGACACAACATGCCCAAACTGGATGAACCACCAACTGGATTGGTCACGATCAGTGGTCTATCACAAATCTTGGGTTCCAAACCCAAGCGGTACACAAGTTAATTGCAAGTGAAAGAGTTCAATGCTCCATTATCAAACAAAACTCGAACTGAAACACAATTAACTGAAAGAGTACCTTGCACGACGACACCCTTTCCTTTCTCCTCTACAGTAGGAGCTCTCGAAGAAGACGGTATGGCTTCCAAAGCATAAGACTTCACAACCTGCTTCCCCTTAGCTGATTCTGGGCAACCCTTCTTCTCATGCCCAGTCTTTCCACACTTGAAGCAATTCTTATCAACTTTGGGATTCTTACGATCCTTGGAAAAGTGTCTCTTCTGCCAGTAGTTAAAAGCAAGTCACTTATCCCTTCTGCTTCTTCTAGCCACCCTTCCCCTTTTGTTGTTGCTGCTTCCTCTTCTTATTGTTACCACCCTGCTGTGGCTTTGGAGCTTCCTTGGATGCAACAACAACAACTTCCTCTTTCGAAAACAAGCTCTCATGTGTCATGGCTTTTTCCAGAAGCTTCTCAAATGAATCATCAAGATTCTCCTCTAATGGTCTTCCTATGTAGGTATCCAGACCCATAACAAACTTCTCGTTCTTCTGATAGGTTGTATCAATGTATGAACGAGCATATCTGGACAAAGCCTTGAAATCAGAAACATAGTCAACCACATAACGACCATTCTGTTTCAGCTCTACGAACTTCTTGAACAAAGCAGACTTCTGAGCAGTGGAGATAAACTTCGCCTTAAATTTAGCTTGGAATTGTCCCATGAAATTTCTTCCTCTAGATTCTCAAGTGTAACTGAATTCCACCATTCCATGGCCCTGCCTTGCAGTTTCCTTGATGCAAGATTTCTCTTAGTGGAATCATCCAACCCAGAGTCTCCAAAGATACGGGAACAAGAATCCATCCACCTCTTAACCTCTTCAGCTGGCTCAGTTCCTTTGAATGGTTTCCCTCCTAGAGATGCATAATCCTTGCACAACTTCACAAAATCCACAACCCTAGGGACTCGCACACCTACATTTACCGTGGTTGCCACTGGAGCAGGTACCCTTCGCATGAATGCTTCTATCATGGCTTCAAACATGGCTAGGTAATCTGGTATACCGCTATTTCCCCTCCAGGCACAGCCCCCTCCCTGCAGTATGTCTTGAAGTTCGCCAACTCAGTTTAAATCTGCAAATTATAATGATTAGCCACTTGTAAGAAAAGTTGCTAAAGAAGTACAAGCACTACTATACCATATAATATCATATAGTATACATCCAACTGAAATCTACAAATACATCTCTCATACGCAATACGCCTTCGAACTTTGGCTGAAATCGTTAACCAGTGCTGTAACACCCCAAAGAACACTACAATGATAAACTAAAGAATACTTAATTAAATATAGGGAATTAAGTAAAACATACTGTACCATTGCATTCATCTCGGAATTCTGCTTAAGATAGACTCCGAGTTTGCGTAAAACGGACATTGTATGAAGAAGAATTAAGGTTTGAAGTTTGTATACGTATAAGAGGATTATATATGTAACAACCCGTATTTTAAACAACACGTTATAACTTAAAACATGGCAGAATTAAATGTTAAAATCTGAATCAGGGAAAACGGGTTGCGCCATTGCGTTCGTCTCGGCAAAATACGCGAAATAGAGTCCGAAATTTCGTAAATCGGAGTCCGTATGATCAAGATATGGCCTCACAAAGTTTCACGAGAAATTCAAATTCAAGAACAGATTCAAATTTTCAGAATTCAGGGTAGGCGGGAAAAATCCCGCCCCAGGCAGGGTCGACACCAGTGTCGACCCCCCCAATGGGTCGACACCCATGTCGACCCATGGGTCGACACCCATGTCGACCCAGGGGTCGACCCCCCCTGTCGGACCAGTTTTTCTGGTGCATCTGTTTTGGCTCCTGGGTCTTGTTTTGGGGGCTTGTGACGATCTTAGATGGCTCAGATCTATCCTAGGGCTTATCCTATGGCTAAAACAAATCCTAAACACTATAAAAAGACCCTAAGACCTAGCTTAAATCATACTATTTCATTTTAGCCTCATGCAGCCGCCATTAAACCTAGAACTCTAAATTAAAAATACAAAGAACAAAATTAAAGAAGACGAAGGATGATTCTTGAAGGCTACAACTAGAAGCTACAACAACTACGACGCTTTAGACAACGGATTTGGGGCTATTTGATTTGAAATTTTGATTACTTGCTTCATATTGTAAGTTCTATGTCACTTTTTAGGCAAAAACGCTGAAATAACATGGACATGCTATGAATTGAAACCGGATTTAGGAACTATTATTAATCCATGTTTATATTGTTTAACTTTGAATCAAAATTTGGGAATATTTCTATGTTAATGTTGCAAGTTAAACTTATCATGATGTTGATGTTGTTATGAATCACTTGGGCCTAATTTTATTGCAAGTTGTACAAATACATGTCCATGGAATCATTATGTTCATTGAAATCCTCATGTTGATTAAACCATGCCTATGATGCTAATTAAACCATGTTTATGATATTAATGAAACCATGCCTGTGATGTTAATATACCTATCATGTTAAATTGGGAATCGCTAGGTTATGATGAAAAGTTGGAATCATTATGTTTATAATGCTAGATGAGAATCATTATGTTAAAAATACTAAATTGGAATCCACTATGCCTATTAGAATTTCCATGCCTTTAATGTTTCATGGTTGTAATAAAATTATTATTATGCCGAAATGATTATTATGCCTAGGATGTAAAGTTGAATTCATCATGTTGAACTAAGTTGGAACCATTACTATGCCAAGTTATCATCATGCTAGTATTGAAACTATGTGATATGTTATAGCCTGTTTATTATGCAAGTAATGTTGGAATTGTCACGTATGCCTATCACATGTCTGGTGGTATTCCCCTCTATCTCTTGAATTGTTTATGCTTGTGAACGATGTACGTTTATATACGTTGGGGATACGATTGGGTAGAATAGGCAAAACTTGAATTGATTATAGTCATAAACCGTGAAATTTGGCATAAGTAGAACATGAAATATGGCACGAAAACTCGACTTGAACATGACATAACTTGACTTGAAAACATGCCTTAGTTGGGCACGAAATTGACATATGAACATGCTATGAAAATAGCACGAATCTGATAAGAACATGGGCATGACTTTAGAAAACAAGAAAGTGGCCGACTCGAGGTTGGGTTGAGTTTGTAGTGTAAACCTGCCCGGAACCGCCCGGCAAATCCAGTTGCTACAAACAATAGGATCCAATGTGGGTAGTTGGTCATATCGCGCTTGAAACCCGAGGTTGGGTTGAGTTCGTAGCGTAAACCTACCTGGAACCGCCCGACAAATCCAGTGGCTACGAACAATAGGATCCAATGTGAGTGGTTCGGTGCATTAACGAATCAATTAATGCCAATTAGGGTTAAGTCATGAACATGAAAAGACAACTTAACCAACTTGAACACGATTGGTAGGGCTAAGTCATGAACTTGAAATGATAACACTTAGCCAACTTGATATGACACGTAGGCGGGTTAAGTCACGAATTTAAATGACATACTTAACCATCTTGACACGACTAGACTGGAAAAGGATTAGGTCACGAATTACATGACTTAATCGGTTAGGCGGGTTAGGTCACGAATTACATGACCTAATCTGTTAGGCGAAACCCTAGACACGACCCCTTTCAGCAGTAACCCTCTAGATGTATCAAGGTACCCTGGGACTAGGCCGGGTAGGGCACGATTACTGGGCTGATTGTAAGAGGTGAACGACGGCAGTGGGGTATGCCGGTGCAGGTTCGGTGGGCTACGGTCGTGTACGTATTCCGGGGCAGGCACTGGGTATCCGTAGATTTATCTGTGCATCTTGAATCGTGTCAGGGGTTGACACCCTAGGGCTGATACACCCGAAGGTGGACCCAGCATAGGTGACTACATTCGTGATTAGCCGTATGACACGGACACTTGACGAGCTAGAACTTGTAGGGAGCCGATCGACTAGATAATCGCTCCGTAGGATCCCGTACTTGGGTCAGACCCCGTTTCAGGGTCATTTCATGATATTGGGCCGTGGGATTTATTTCGTGATTAACTTGTGATATAGGCTTAGTATAGTAGTACAGTCGATGCAACGAATCCCGAACATGTGATGCTTTACTTGACTTGTCTTGACTTATCCTGATCACCTTAGTCTATCTTGTTCACCTTGACACCATTATTAAGTTTAGTTCCAGTTCATACATGACAGGTTGTTTTAACCGTTTTTACACTGAAAGTCACTAGGACTCACTCAGTCTTTATGACTGACCCTTTTCCTTTCGCCTCTTTTTCTTTCGTTTCCCCCCAGGTTCTCAGGGAGGAAACACTAGCTCTTAGCTTGGATATCACTTGCTTTGGCTCAGCATGTACAGTTTGCTATGGCTGCTTCATTTTACTGCACTTGGGGAATAAGCTGTTTTTTTTCTTTTGTTTTTAAGTTATTGCTTCTTTGGCTATTATTACAAGACAGTTGTAATGAAGTTATTTGAAATGTTTGTAAAAGACATGGAATGAAATGAAGTTCTGTTTTGCTCATAAATTCTTCCGTTGTTTACTTAATTATTTATTTATGTTCTGTCTTGTGATAATTCTGTGATGTTATCTCGATAATACCTCTCCAAAACTAGTGCATTCCCTTTGTGAGTGACCCTAGCTGAGGGGGGTGTTACATTTGGTATCAGAGCCAAGTTACCAAGACTGGGCAAAAGTTTTGAAAACCTTTTAATTTTTTTTTTCAAAACCATTTACAAAGAAGCAAATTTTCAAGAAAGTTTTGTTTTGATTAAAAGGCATATTCCCCAAAGCCATTAGCACTATCTTTGTTTCCTCGTTTGAATCTTTTCCTTTTTCGTTTTCAGCTTATCATGGCCGACGACCTTAATCTTCCCGAGGGGGTCAATATACCCACTTGGTTCCGTCGTTTCCTCGAGTTTCGGGCTAATGTGGCAGGCCCAGCCAATCCTCCTCCTCATCCTCCTCAACCTCCGCGAGAAACCGCTTTTTCAAAGATATGCAAGGACTTTAAGGCCATGGGCGGAAAGATTTCCTAGGAACTGAGACTTTTGTTGAGGCACGGAATTGGTTGAAGGAAACCGAAGACTTGTTTGTTATCTTTGAGGTAGATGACAATAGGAAAGTACAGTTGGCGGCGTGGCTCATGAAAGAGGAAGCTTCTTATTGGTGGGAAGTCACCAACGCTACTAGGCCCATTGAGACTTGGGCGGACTTTAGAGGGAGATTTGGGCTTAAGTTCTTGTCATCGGCAGAGGAGAGTCTCCAAATGGAACGGTTTCTGGCCCTTAAACAAGGAAATATGACAGTTAAAGAATACGTGAACTGTTTTAATCAGCTTGCTCGCTTCGGATTAGAGTTGGTCAACACTCCTCAGAAAAAGGCGCTACGTTTTGCACGAGGCTTGAACGAGCCACTGCATGGTTTGGCCATGTCTCATGTGCCCATGAGGGCGACCTTTGAAAGCCTGGTGGATATGGCCCTACTGTATGAGGAAGAAAAGAAGGGCAAGAAAGAGGTCAAGCCCAACGATTCTCAGAATAAGAAGGTAGACCCCGAGAAAGGAGGCAAGAACGACAACTCACGTGATAAAAGGAAATGCAATTTTTGTGGTACCGAAGGGCACATAGCCAAGGATTGTAGAAAGAGGAAGAGAAAGCAAGGTGAATGTTTTCATTGTGGGGAGACTGGACACATCAGCAAGGACTACCCTAAAAAGCAGACCAGACCTTCTGGGGGTACATCGTTAACTTCTTTTTCTAGATGTTTTGTTTTATCTTGTTATCTCCTCGATCCTATCTTAGGAACCATAGGTAGAATCTTTTTGGATGTAAACATGTAATTGAAACATGTTATGATTGCGAAATGGTTGCAAGTGGTCGCAAGTGGTTGCTCGTGGATGCATGAATACACATTAGGCACTAGATCGGCTCAGTCACAGTTTCATACTTGCATATGCATGAGTGTTTATTTTGGAAACTTGGTTGTACTATCATTTGGTTGTTGCATATGATTGAATGTTTGTGCACTCATGTAGAAATTATGAATTATAATAGGAAAATTTTGCATACATATTGGATTCATTTCACTAAACATATTCTGCATTTAAAAAAATCAATCAGGCCTGATCATTAGCATTAGCTAAGGAAAATATACACACACTCCTTGCATGTGTTCATAAAACATTAGAAGTCTTTTAAGGACCATGGTTTCTTGTGGATGATGTTTTGAGTAGATGGATGATGGATGGTAGGATACGTTCTTCCTAACTTGAAGATTTCGGGGACGAAATCCTTTAAGGAGGGGAGAATGTAACACCCGTATTTTAAACAACACGTTATAACTTAAAACATGGCAGAATTAAATGTTAAAATCTGAATCAGGGAAAACGGGTTGCGCCATTGCGTTCGTCTCAGAAAAATACGCGAAATAGAGTCCGAAATTTCGTAAATCGGAGTCCGTATGATCAAGATATGGCCTCACAAAGTTTCACGAGAAATTCAAATTCAAGAACAGATTCAAATTTTCAGAGTTCAGGGTAGGAGGGAAAAATCCCGCTCCAGGCAGGGTCGACACAGGGGTCGACACCAGTGTCGACCCCCCCAATGGGTCGACACCCATGTCGACCCACGGGTCGACACCCATGTCGACCCAGGGGTCGACCCCCCCTGTCGGACCAGTTTTTCTGGTGCACCTGTTTTGGCTCCTGGGTCTTGTTTTGGGGGCTTGTGACGATTTTAGATGGCTCAGATCTATCCTAGGGTTTATCCAATGGCTAAAACAAATCCTAAACACTATAAAAAGACCCTAAGACCTAGCTTAAATCATACTATTTCATTTTAGCCTCATGCAGCCGCCATTAAACCTAGAACTCTAAATTAAAAATACAAAGAAAAAAATTAAAGAAGACGAATGATGATTCTTGAAGGCTACAACTAGAAGCTACGACAACTACGACGCTTTAGACAACGGATTTGGGGCTATTTGATTTGAAATTTTGATTACTTGCTTCATATTGTAAGTTCTATGTCACTTTTTAGGCAAAAACGCTGAAATAACATGGACATGCTATGAATTGAAACCGGATTTAGGAACTATTATTAATCCATGTTTATATTGTTTAACTTTGAATCAAAATTTGGGAATATTGCTATGTTAATGTTGCAAGTTAAACTTATCATGATGTTGATGTTGTTATGAATCACTTGGGCCTAATTTTATTGCAAGTTGTACAAATACATGTCCATGGAATCATTATGTTCATTGAAATCCTCATGTTGATTAAACCATGCCTATGATGCTAATTAAACCATGTCTATGATATTAATGAAACCATGCCTGTGATGTTAATATACCTATCATGTTAAATTGGGAATCGCTAGGTTATGATGAAAAGTTGGAATCATTATGTTTATAATGCTAGATGAGAATCATTATGTTAAAAATACTAAATTGGAATCCACTATGCCTATTAGAATTTCCATGCCTTTAATGTTTCATGGTTGTAATAAAATTATTATTATGCCGAAATGATTATTATGCCTAGGATGTAAAGTTGAATTCATCATGTTGAACTAAGTTGGAACCATTACTATGCCAAGTTATCATCATGCTAGTATTGAAACTATGTGATATGTTATAGCCTGTTTATTATGCAAGTAATGTTGGAATTGTCACGTATGCCTATCACATGTCTGGTGTTATTCCCCTCTATCTCTTGAATTGTTTATGCTTGTGAACGATGTACGTTTATATACGTTGGGGATACGATTGGGTAGAATAGGCAAAACTTGAATTGATTATAGTCATAAACCGTGAAATTTGGCATAAGTAGAACATGAAATATGGCACGAAAACTCGACTTGAACATGACATAACTTGACTTGAAAACATGCCTTAGTTGGGCACGAAATTGACATATGAACATGCTATGAAAATAGCACGAATCTGATAAGAACATGGGCATGACTTTAGAAAACAAGAAAGTGGCCGACTCGAGGTTGGGTTGAGTTTGTAGTGTAAACCTGCCCGGAACCGCCCGGCAAATCCAGTTGCTACAAACAATAGGATCCAATGTGGGTAGTTGGTCATATCGCGCTTGAAACTCGAGGTTGGGTTGAGTTTGTAGCGTAAACCTGCCCGGAACCACCCGGCAAATCCAGTGGCTACGAACAATAGGATCCAATGTGAGTGGTTCGGTGCATTAACGAATCAATTAATGCCAATTAGGGTTAAGTCATGAACATGAAAAGACAACTTAACCAACTTGAACACGATTGGTAGGGCTAAGTCATGAACTTGAAACGATAACACTTAGCCAACTTGATATGACACGTAGGCGGGTTAAGTCACGAATTTAAATGACATACTTAACCATCTTGACACGACTAGACTGGAAAAGGATTAGGTCACGAATTACATGACTTAATCGGTTAGGCGGGTTAGGTCACGAATTACATGACCTAATCTGTTAGGCGAAACCCTAGACACGACCCCTTTCAGCAGTAACCCTCTAGATGTATCAAGGTACCCTGGGACTAGGCCAGGTGGGGCACGATTACTGGGCTGATTGTAAGAGGTGAACGACGGCAGTGGGGTACGTCGGTGCAGGTTCGGTGGGCTACGGTCGTGCACGTATTCCGGGGCAGGCACTGGGTATCCGTAGATTTATCTGTGCATCTTGAATCGTGTCAGGGGTTGACACCCTAGGGCTGATACACCCGAAGATGGACCCAACACAGGTGACTACATTCGTGATTAGCCGTATGACACAGACACTTGACGAGCTAGAACTTGTAGGGAGCCGATCGACTAGATAATCACTCCGTAGGACCCCGTACTTGGGTCAGACCCCGTTTCAGGGTCATTTCATGATATTGGGCCGTGGGATTTATTTCGTGATTAACTTGTGATATAGGCTTAGTATACTAGTACAGTCGATGCAACGAATCCCGAACATGTGATGCTTTACTTGACTTGTCTTGACTTATCCTGATCACCTTAGTCTATCTTGTTCACCTTGACACCATTCTTAAGTTTAGTTCCAGTTCATACATGACAGGTTGTTTTAACCGTTTTTACACTGAAAGTCACTAGGACTCACTCAGTCTTTATGACTGACCCTTTTCCTTTCGCCTCTTTTTCTTTCGTTTCCCCCCCAGGTTCTCAGGGAGGAAACACTAGCTCTTAGCTTGGATATCACTTGCTTTGGCTTAGCATGTACTGTTTGCTATGGCTGCTTCATTTTACTGCACTTGGGGAATAAGCTGTTTTTTTTCTGTTTTTAAGTTATTGCTTCTTTGGCTATTATTACAAGACAGTTGTAATGAAGTTATTTGAAATGTTTGTAAAAGACATGGAATGAAATGAAGTTCTGTTTTGCTCATAAATTCTTCCGCTGTTTACTTAATTATTTATTTATGTTCTGTCTTGTGATAATTCTGTGATGTTATCTCGATAATACCTATCCAAAACTAGTGCATTCCCTTTGTGAGTGACCCTAGCGGAGGGGGGTGTTACAATATATATACAAACCAATCCAGAAAATCAAAATCAGAAGGCGGGAAGATGCAGGAAATCGACCCGTTGGGGTCGACCCCTACAAGAGGGTGTCAAACCTAGGGTTGACCCCACCCAGATCTAGGGTAGACCCATTCTTTGAACCGGGATTTGTTTCTTGACCAGATTCATAGACGGTAGGCTACAAATAGGACCTCATTTCTATTGATGTTGTAGCAGAGATTCTTGTATACGTATAAATCGTTGTTGCACAAGAATAGGCTAATTCAATCTGAGTTGGGGCAACACCTCGTTGTCTCCATTGTTTCTGATGAATAAAACAATAGAAACGAGGTCCTATTTATAACCTACCATCAACGAATCTGGTCAAGAAACAAATCCCAGTTAAAAGAATGGATCTGCCCCAAATTTGTGTGGGGTCGACCCTATGGTCGACACCCCCTTGTTGGGGTCGACCCATGGGTCGACACCCATGGGGCATGGGGTCGACCCCCAACGGGTCGATTTCCCGCGTCTTCCCGCCTTTTGATTTTCTAGACTGATTTGTGTGTGTATATATATATAATCCTCTTATAGTATACAAAATTCAAACCTTAATATCTTCGATGTCGTTTTACGCAAACCTGGAGTCTGTCTTAAGCAGAATTCAAGACAAACGCAATCATACAGTCTGTTTTACTTAATTCCCAATATTTAATTAAGTATTCTTTAGTTTATCATTATAGTGTTCTTTAAAATTATGGGGTGTTACAAGTACTTTGACATCAAATGTGACGATCGCCCATAACCACTGCACTAAACAAGAGGAATAATGCGCTCAAAGATGTGTCAGGCAGCTATGGACGATCATCAAGGTATGATAATACAAACGGAACCTGTTGTAACTCACAGCGCAAGGATAAAATATAACAGAACATATACAATAGGTATTAATAGTGAAGTAGAAAACACCAAACTTTCTTAACAACTAGAAAGTAATATCCATACACCTGGAGTACAACAATAGTGTTTGTACAAATTTGCCTCATTACAGCACTCAGAGAAGAATAACAAATAGCGGAAATCCAAATACTATAAATTAGGTAAGATAATACGCCAATCTCCTGCTCGCCTCCGAACTGCAACATCGTCATCACTAAGCTATCACCTATCACCTTCCACCTAGTCTGCCCATCCAACAATCAGATGAACAACCCATGTTAATAAGAGGGAAACATAAAACCTTGAGTCGGACAACAGTCTTAGTGAGCGATAAAACAACTAACTAACATCATCAATAAAGTATATGAGAATGGGTAAATAAACAAACTAATCTACCCACAACACCAAAGAAGAACTCAACTCTCGCGTTCCCCACATCGGACAGTGACAACCTTTACATCAAATATTTCAACCATCCATCCATGGAAACCAGAACAACCATCAATTTATGGCAATCAGAAACAACCATCAATAGCACTCATAGCATCCAGATTATAGAACTCACGTAAACCATCCTAATCGAATTCAACATCCTTCAAGCATAAGTCCCAGAGGCCTAAACCAATATTAGATAAGCACCCAAGGAACATCTCCTTCGACGTTGGATAATCTACGTGAGACGGTACAAACAAAACATCCAATATGCATGATAAACTCTGGCTATCACTGCCAATCCTGCTTGGAAACCATCGTTGATCGTATGACTGGCAGAACAATTTTCCATCAATTGTCAAAGGCCAATGGTAAACCCTGGTTCTTACTAAAACTCCACACGCCATATGACGAACATACACGACGACCAGGGTACTCGACCATACGACGAAATCGTGTAACCCCTGCTTTGAGCCTGCTAGAACCATGATAACGATAATCCTTCGGCCTTCGGTATCTCTGGTCGTCATCGACGGCGACCATCTAACCATTTCCAACAAGATCAGAACACTTTTGAGTTGTCATCACACCCGTTGCATTACGACTAGCAATGAACGCTTCACATCACTTCGACATTCCCTATTGAATTCACTTTGAAGTTACAACATCACTCTTGAACCAAAGAAAAATATCAGCACAAGGTTCAATATCAAATCCACAGCGTTTAGGGCGCACTGCGCTGCGGCGCGGGTTCAAATTTGGGTCGTACCCGAAAATATTTTTTCAAACCCTTTTATTCAAATCAGGGTCATACCCAATTTTTTTTCCAGAAACGACCCTGTGCGACCGACCCCCTGGTGTGACCGACCCCTTGGTGTGACCGATCAAGACCACCTTGACCGACTCGAACCCAACATTCACGACCGACCGGATACGACTAGTCCCATCTCTTTCCATGACCAACCCGTCTTTTTTACATGCCGACCAACCCGGTCCCTTGGATTCACGACCGACCCAATCCCCTGTAACTCTGGCTGACCGGCCCAACATGGACCGACCGACCACCTCATGTACGACTAGAACCACCTTGACCGACCCCCTTCAACTCGACCCAACCAGTGCTCGACCGACCCCATTCTGTACTACATTGTACTACATTCTGTACTACCCACTCGTCAAGTGACCTGCACGACCAACCAGAAACCTGTACAGGTCCAATCAAAGTCCAATTTCGACCAAAACTTCGCCAATCGAATATATCGACGAAATCTACTCGATTAATCCAACAATTACAACCATAAACATGTTATAAAATCATTAACAACATGAATATGGCGATTTTCATCAAAATTATGCAAATTTCACTAAAATCATGATAAATGAACATATGAACATAATTATGGATCTAACTTGCATAAACATATGAAATAGCTTAGAATTTGTTTTAAGTTTCAAAATTAGATCCTATGGCGATTCATATGAAAATTAACTTACCATGATGTAAATCTAAGGAAAAAGAATTGAAAACGATGAAATAAAGATCATAAAACTCATATACTTGTTTGAATCCGTGTGAGAGATGCATATCACTCACTAATTCTACAAAACAACCCAAAAACACTTAGATCTAGATCCAGACAGCGAAGAATTTGATCCAAACTCTTCAATTCGATGATCTCTCTCTTTAGTTTGCATAGATCTAGCTTCAAATGTTGTAGATCTTCGATTCTGTAAGCTTTAATGGTGGAAAGGTGTAGAAGATGGAGGAATTGAGGAACTCTAGCTCTTCCAAATGAGAGAATGGAGAAAGTAAACTATTCTCCATGCCTCCTACCCCCTATTTAGAGCCTCCACCAGCCCACTAATGGGCCACCCCAAATCCGTCCATTATGGCTTTAAAGCCTAAACAACCAACTGTTAAACCTTAAAACAACGATTCCTCCCAAATTGCTGAGCAAAATCTTTAATGTGACCACTCTACGGAAAGAGAATCATCATTTCCTTTCCAATGGCATAGGTCTCAACACCTGATTCGACCCAAGTCCAAAGTTATGCCCTATACAAGACTGACAGGGGAAAAATGGTCACAAACAAAATTATGAAAATTTATGGACATGTTTCACATCCCCATGAACAACATATTAAAATATGAGAATGATCCAACCCTTAGAGAATAAAATAAAAACATTTTACGATCCTCCGATACGTAAAATGCGGGATGTTACACTAATTAAACTGGATCTAATCAGCTTCATAACTCAACCAATATTAGCTCTTGTACCTATTCTTATCTCAGATGGAATTCATTAGCTTCATAATCATCAAGTTAGATAGTCAAGTCATCCATTCCAAACAAGTTCTTATACTATCCAATTTTATAATCTGAATCTATTAAATTCAATTCAAGATAGGTTTCAGTCAAGTTTATTCTATACAACCATGCAATCATTTCATTCATGCAATCAAATTAATTTCCAAACATTCAATTAGGACTTATTACTTGCACGTATTTTTGTGTTCAAATCAAACTTCTTATTGACTTATATTGAATTTTTAATGCTAACGCTCAATTTTAACTTATAGGTTTCTTAAGTTAAGAATTCTTATTTACCCTTCTCATATTTGAAATTCCAACTCCATAATTAAATTAAACTCTAATTCAAATCAACACTAATAATATTATAATATTATAAGAAGAATTAAATTTACCTTCTTTATAAAACATATTGGCAAAAATAACTTAAAATAATTTTATATCAAAGTACAAATACATGCTACTTAAACTCAATCTAGGGTATTAGTAGCCCCATCCCTATTGAGTTACACCGCATAGCCAAAGTTATCACTAAACCTTATGCTTTGATACCAACTGTAACGACCCAGAAAATTCAACGCTCGAATTTTTGATAATAATACATAACTCCATATTGCTTTCCAAAAACCCAAGTATCAAATCCCAGATAGTTAGGAGAAAGAAGTTAGAGGGTGAGAGAAGAAAGAAAGAAATATTAGAATAAAAGAATAAGAAGATCAGAGTCTCACAGCGGAATGGACAAAATATAATATATCAAAACTCTTTATACAAAATGAAACAATATATATATATATAATTACAACATCAGAGTATACATTCACATCAATCAATACACACAATAGAATAAACTAGTACAAGTAAATATGGAATTACATCTCGTCACCAACTTCTCTTCTGAAGCTCCAAGCGAAACCTAACCTGATAATATACTCGGTCTGACCCGAGCACATTTGAAGTAAAGCAAAATTCACCTGGATCAGTCTAGAATACTTTCAGTGATAAATTCATATGTCAAACAACTTGCTTAACTTTAGAAATCCTTTACGAAAGAAAAGGATAATAGTAAGACCAGCCCACACATAAAAACAGACGGTTTTTACCTTACTATAACCCAAAACATTTTTGATATATCAAAATTCAGTGATATTATAATAGTGTCTATCAAATCATAAATAAATAACCATCTAGTAGAATGCTTGCATTTCACGCTCTACATATTCATTATAAAATTAAAACCCACTTGGCGCTTATTTGAGACTGGATTCCAACTATAACAAGGTATAGGACCACCTTCCGATCAGTGTACTCTAGAGGGATACACTGGGGTTCAACAAGAACATCTTACAACCCGACCACACATAACCGACCAATCTTAACTGTATCGAATATATTGTCACTCCACGGCTTTATGGATCCACCGTACATCAATGGAGATATAGAAACGAAAGAAGAATAAATAATGAAATTTCTCTAGATGGTGACAATATACCTTGCTTAGGAATGACCCACCTAGCCATGTTGCCTGGCTGATACCTTTCATTTTCCGGTTGATGAGGCTTGAGGTCACGTTTCCTTTTTTAGAGAACATCTCATCATCATTTACTTTGAATGCCACATCGTCAGATCCGTCAAATCACTAATTGACGACCAAAAATATACTCTGGGTGTTTAGCAAGAGAATTTCTCTGCCAACAAACTTAGTATATTTGTAAAAATCAGTGTATGTGAGTTTTCAGGAACTACTCTGTCAAATATTCGTCTGTACAAGTCATCCAAGTACAGGATGAACCAAAGGCATCTTCATACCGCATCCTAGGAATCTCCTAAGGGATCAGTAGAGAGTAGTTTTTGCAATCTGTAGATTTCAATCACGACAGAATCACTGCCAAAATATCTCTAGAGATCAGCTAGAGAAATTCAACAAGTAGTTCTTCCGCTCATGAAGATTTATGGTTTTCAACGCTCCATCTTTATACTTGTCCCTGTAGATTAGTTTCGTACGCAGTGCTGATTCAAAGTGGTTTTGGGCCTAGTTCCCCTCACGATCTCTTCGAAACAACACGTCAAAAAGGTCCAATAATATTTCATTGATAGTCGGTGTTTAACTATCAATTATAATATTACAGTCAAGTTCATGGCAGCTTCAACCTTTTTACCTAAAATCATTCATTTAAAACAATTTCATCGATTTAAAATTGATTACATTAACCTATCTCGACAATCATGTTTTTTTTCGTCATTTGAAAACAATAACACTTCTTTTCAAAATAAGAGTATTTACCAACTTCCTTCTTCACTTTCGAAAACTTATTGTATTTCCTTTACTTCGGAAATATTTGCATATATTATTAAAACAACAATATAAATTCATTTATAATTCTTATACAGGCCACAACGTCAAGTTATACACTGTTTACTTTAAACCAAATAATCTTATTTATATTTCAATACTTCGCAACTAGTGTTGCATATTTCTTTATGGAAATTGTGACACCCCAAGTCCATTAATGTCACTCACTAAGGGAATGCATTAACTTTCATGGAGTGTTATAAGAGTATAGAACAGAATATCACAAGACAGATATATAAAATGGTTCTTAAAAATTCAAAATTTATTCATTGCAGTGGAAAAGCAAAACATGTCTGGTTACAAAATCAAAACCACATACTAAAGCCAAGAACACAAATATCCATCTTGAACAAAATTATTATTAGAGTACATAAAAGCAAAACCATAATCCCATTCCAAAATGCCATATGAAAGAGAAACAAAGATGAGCATTACTTTCAGCACTTCCAAGCACTTCCAGTAGAGAGAAAAATCCAAATCAAGCCTCGCTTGTCCCACCCTGAGAGCCTGGGGGGAAAAGGAAAGAAAAGAGGCAAAAAAAAAGGGTCAGACATAAGCTTTGGCGAGTCCAGTGACTTTAACAATATAATTAGTAAAGTAATAGGATAAGAACATAAACTGGATATAAGAAATGACTGTAACATAAGCAAGTATGACAAGGTAAACAAGATGAACAAGGTATAACATCGATTGCGCTTCTAACCACTATAAGATATTTCCTGCACTGCACCAATACTAGTTTCATGCTAAAAGGTGACCCCTCCCTACTAATCATAATAATGGTAGCTTCGTGTACTGCTAGCTGCTCTCGTAGGTGCCCACTTGCTCCTACCCCCACTAGTTGTACCCACTACCCTACCCATTCAATCAGCTCCCTAACTCGTAGATACCTTTGCTGGCCCAACAGTAGGGTGTATCACCCCCTAAAGTGGTAACCCGATACTACTAAAATGCACAGCTTATACCTACATGATGCAACAATGACTTACCTACTAGCCCGAACCCACGCACACACATGACTCCGTTGGACTTGCGTTACCATCGCTCTTTACTCTTTTGACCTCTTACAATCAACCCAGTAAGCGTGTCCCGTCCTCGACCTAGTTCAAGCTCATATAGTTACTAAAAATGGGTTACTTGTTGAAAAGGGTCCCCGTACTTGACACAAGCTTCCCTCCTACGCTTGGTCCCCACTAGGATTTCCTACTTAACCCCCTTATTATTATTCCCATGTTTTCCCACATGTATCAACTTGGTTAAGTGCTTTAATTATGTTTCACATGTCACTTATGTCACCCACTTAACCCTTTTATTATACCCATGTCTTACCACATGTCTTATCTTGGTTAAGTGTTCATTAATTCATTATACCTGTAATTGTGCAAGACCTCCCACACCAGATTACCATTTGCGCTTGCTGGATATTCCGGGCGGTTCCGGGCAGACTTCTACCGCAATTCGAATCTAACCTCATGTATTAGCACTATTATGCTTCTAATTTCTGCCTTCGACCTCTCATAATAGATTGCCGTTTTGTGGTTGCTGGATATGCCGAGCGATTCCGGGAAGACTTCTACCGCAAACCAATTTAACCTCGTGTCTTAGGCATTCATTATCTTTTCCTTTTATTCATGCCCAATTTCAAATCTTCAATTAATGTATTCCAATTGTGTAACACCCCGCATTTGAATAAAATAAAAAATGTGGAAATATGTATATATATATTATATACATAGATATATTTAAGAGAAAAATTAAATAATGACAATAAAATTGCATGTAATAAGTTCATGCAGTGAAATGAAGGAAAAAGATTAATAAAAGAAATTACATGCAATATATGAAATGAGAAGAAATGCAATGTAATGCAATTAAAATTGCATGCGAACATTTAAAAAGAAATAAAAAGGAAAATTTGAAAAGCTTCCAGAATTTGGTCATGAAATTAGCGTCAATGCATTCGTGGTGATTTTCTGGTCAATTTAGACCTATGGTTTGTAAAAAACCGATTTAAAATGAAAGAGATATCTTTAATTTAAATAATGTAACAAAACATGAAAAAGAGGAATGAGAAAAAGGATAATATCTAGCATTGTCATAAGTCTTGTTAACAAAAGATTTAGTAGCTCAGTTGGTTAGAACATGTGACTTGTATACAAGAGGTTGAGAGTTTGATTCCCACCAGCGCCATAGGTTTTTTTTAAGGGAATGACTAAAAAGTGGCTTAGTGTGAAAGCGGTTAAAAAGTGGCTTAGTATGAAAAGGGTTAAAAGGGGGTTTAATTGAGAGAATGTTTCAAAAGAGGAAAAATATATATTAATTGGTTTGAAATTGTTTGCATATAAAAGATTAGCATACGCGCAACAGTTGAATATATATGAACATAATTCAGAATAAGGGTTGGGCATGAACAAAAGAGGATATTTGAAATTTGATTATTGATAAATCAAATTTCAAATTAAAAAAAAATGATGTGTGGGGAGTCGAGACCCACAAGGGGGTGTCGACACCCCCCTGCTACTGCGCATCACGTTGCACACATGGCGTGTTTTTATTGGTTAATGTTTGTTTTTTCACAACATGGCAATTTCCTATTTGTCGGATGATGTGGTTAGCTTGGATGGAGTTTTAAATTAAATCTAAAGGACTAGATTAGTTTAGCATGCCTATAAATAAGCTGGTTAGGGTTACTTCATCCTCATGATTTCTTAGGCAACACCAAAACTCTGCCTCCAAACCTATTCTTCTTCCTCTTCTTCTTCAACTAGAGTAAGCTCTGCCCTTTTCTCTTCTCCTCCAAAACATATTCTAAAAATAAAGTGAAGATTAAATCTAGGCTTCTTCTTCTTCAAAGTTAGAGAAAAGAATTCAGATTTGCGATAAAAACGCCTAGATTTATGCTGCGTATGAGGTAGAAGAGTAGATATGGATTAGATTCAAGATTATTCAGAATTGGAAAAGCAAATCAAAGGTGAGTGAGTTTAAATTACAATTTTGAATAATAGTATAGATATCGTTTGGCATTCCCCAGTAATGAACATAATAAACATGTTATAATTGCAGTCTTATTTATATAATCTTTATGTTCTTCGCCCTCATTCCCTTTTTATTTTTATAGCCAGGCTATCTTCGAGCCTAGGCCAAATGCTGAAATATGCGAACGCGCGAAATTGGGAATTATTTGGGAAAGATAAATTTGGACATAATATATATGATGATTTATGACTTGGGAGAAGGGGAATAATATGCATAATAATATATGACTTATAAAAGGGGTATGAAAACCTATAATGAAATAGGGATAATTGCAATAAATATGAACAATTGGAAATGTTTAGGATATATGTAATAAAAAGTAATTGGCATAAGATTGTTGACAATTATGAAATTGTTTTAATTTGGTATAACTTATAGGCAAAACTTGGATTAGAATTATAGGCATAAATTGAATTGGGAGTATATGGGTAATTAGTATTCATTATAATAATCCAAGAGTTGAAATTGGGCATGAATTAAGAAAAAGATATTGAACGCATAAGACACAAGGTTAGATTTGGTTTGCGGTAGATGTCTGCCCGGAACCGCCCGACATATCCAGCAACCGCTAACGTTAATCTAATGTTAGAGGTCTTAGGTGGAAATTGGACCCGTAATGGTGTCAAGACACGAGGTTAGATTCGAATGCGGTAGAAGTCTGCCTGGAACCGCTCGACATATCCAGCAAACAGCAATCTAATATGAGAGGTCTTGCGCGTTTACAAACATAATAAATAATAATGTACACTTAACCAAAACGACACATGTAAGGTTGACATGGAAATAAAAAAGGGGTTAAGTGGGTAACATGGATAATTTGTTAAATTGGAATACTTAACCTAATTAAGTCTTTAGTGGTGTTACGAACCAGTCGAATTGAGTAGGGGTTAAGTAAATTTGCTAAAGAAATGGGAAAGGTTAAGTTAACCTTAATTAATGCCAAAATGGGGAATGACGATAATAAACTATTATGAATGAACTTGAATAAGAAAGATAATAGGTAGGCTTGTCCTAGAGACAAGTGGGAATTATAACTTATGGAATAAGATAAGTTATAAGGAAAGATAGGGGAAAATGAAATAACTTATGTAATAAGGTAAGATGTACTTAATTGTAAATTAAGTAATTTGTAAAGGCAAGAATAAATCTACAAATGAAGATAACATAAGTTATATGAATGACACAACAGGAGATTGGTTGAGTTGAGTAATTCTCTGAGTTTCAATCTGATGTAGATTTCCGTCTTCGGGGTTGATACTTAGGAAATTATTTTCTTACCAATGTATCTGTGAATTAAGATGTACTTAATTATAAATTAAGTAGAACATGTTATGGTAACCATGAGATGGAATAATGAATAGATTATGAGAATAACATGTTGTAGGCTTATTAATAAACTTAAATGGGTTAAGTTATAAATGGAATTAATAGGCAAGGGTAACTTGGTAAACTTAAAAAAGAAGTTAATGTGAACAAGTTAAATGAGAAGACTGAAGAGGTGGCGCAAGCGCGTAATTAATGATTAAACTTAGGGTCTAATGACATATTAAACTGAGGTGCTTGGAGCAGTGCGTACGTTATAGGATGAATAGCCCAACGAGGTAGATCATCACGGTGTCATAAGGCACGAGGGGAGCGCACGTTCATCTGATTATTCTGGAGGCTCCGACGGGCTGGAAGGGGAAGCACGCGGCTTCCTGAGACATTAAAGGTGCTCCCAGTAGTCCTCTGTGTGGTGGCAGATGTTTAAGGCTATGCCCGCAGAGGTTGGGTCTGCGCGTAACTTCTAGATGGGTGGGCCTTGACTGCAAAAATGACTTAGTAGTCAGAATGCTATACGCGGTGACGGAAAAGGTGATTCGACGGATGCCTCAACGGAGGCGGAGGGTTAGGACCAACAAGGATAGTAGGTCGTCGAGTGTCTGTCACCACAGCTAGTAGGATGCAGAAAAACTAGAGCTAGACCCAAGATACCATTAACCATTCACTATCGTGGGACGGTGGTTGAGGGGAGATGCCACATGGTTGTTTAGATTGTTTGCTTAGGGGCTTGTCGCTTAGCTCTTGTAGTCTTTACTAGTTGAGGTAGGGGCTGAGGTAGGGCCATAGCCACCATAGAAAACATACCCTAGGGATATTTGTGTGAGAGGCTATTAAAGGCGGGCCTGCACAGATATGAGGAAAGCTCCCGACCGAGTTCCGTGTTTCTTGTGTAGCCCTACCACAGAACTCAGGCACGCACACGATAGGTGCGCGGGTTAGGCATCAAATACGTTTGATGATATGTACGTGAGAAAGTCTAGATACATACATGTCTACTCTGGGTGGTGTATCGTAGGCTCTAAGGCATTACTCGATGGAAAAGATCGAGGATAACAGTCGGTACGCTTACGTAGTACAGCGATAATGGTTCTATGTGGATGTAGCGTTGTTATATATAGAGTGATATGTACGTTACCATGGCATAGGATGAGGGACTGCGCATATTAATGTGGTGTTACGGAGGAGACCGTGCGAGTGGGGTACCACGGGGTGTACCTCAATTTGGGGGTAGCTACATACACATTATATTAGGTTAATCTACTAGGGAGTAGATGGGTGCAACGTGTGTGTGTGTGTAAGCCTTGAGTGCTAATAACACAAATAACCTAATAAATAAGAAATGTAATTGAATGGTATATGTAGGATTATCCTAAAGTGTAATTTGAGTCCAGTCATGAGAACTTGTGTTCTGACCCCCCCTCCTCATAACATTAGCAGGTTAGGTTCATGACAGAGACTGTATAGCTTTGGATACTGGTTTAGCAGTATTGTTAGTAAGGTAAAGCTATGTTTTAATTACATTATGTTTTATTCCTTTCGCTGTGAGATGTTTTCCGAACTCTGACATGTTTTATGTCTCTGTCTTTTCTGCAAGATACCAGGGCAAACCAACTCGGGTTTCGATAGATTGGGTTTTTGAAAAAAAAATGGTCCGTCGGAATTCGGGTTCTTACACTTAGTATCAGAGCTTCGGTTTAGGATTCCTATATATAGATAATGAGTGAGCGTATTTGTATTTTTAAAAATATAAATATATATTATATATAAACCTAGATCCATAAGGGATCCCACTAGATAGAAAGAGAAAAAAGTGGAAAGAAATGTGATATTAGTTTTGTACACTAAAAGAATGAACATAGAAATTTAGAGACCCTTAGGTGGTTTGGGTGGAAAGTGTACAAAGTAATAGGTACTAGAGAAAGGTGTATCCCATATGTTAGTAACTGAAATGTTAGCGTTTCAAATTAGTGGGTTAGAAGTAAAACCATATAAATTAGAAAAAGGTTAAAATTTGGAAAATGGATTAGGAATATATATAGTTAGAGAATTGATCTTGTGGGAAGTGTCTAGGAAAGCCTAGTTGAGTTGGGGACCCAGTTTGAGTCTAACCCAATGATTAAATTTTAAGAACTTGAAAATGTAAAAGTTTTGGCAAAAGGAGTTTATGGTGTTTTCAAGTTTTAATCTTAAAAGTATTTTTGATGTTTGAAAGAGATATGTTCGAAACATATTTGTAAAAGTGCATATTGGGTTTTAAAGTGAAGTGGGGTATACTTTGTAAATTAATAATTTCTTGTTTTAAAAGAATTCTCCCATGAAAAAGTTTACATTATAGAGCATGTATAGCTCACTAGTTTTAATATTTTAATATATGAAAGGATTAAAAAGTAAAGCATACAAAATCTTGCACTTTGTAAAAGGAAGTTTTGAAATCTCTATTCGGTTGACAATAAATTTTGATTATTGTTTTAAAAAGAAATTTTGTTGGGTGGACAAAATAAGTTGTTGAAAGTAAGAATAGAGTAGATGTTTGCACCTTGTAGAAAGCAGCCAAAATTAGCATTGTAGGTATAAACAATGTAAGACGATAGTTGTCCTTGTCTACTCCAGTTTTGTGATTTGAAAAAAAATGTTTTGCATTTTTGTTGTGACATGTTTTTATGGTTTGGCAAAGGTAAGTTTTGGAAAAGAAAATAAAGTTTTACCACTTTTAATTTTTGGAAGAAAAATTAAATAAAATAAATAAATCCAAACTATGTTTTAAAAAGAATGGAGTAGGTAAGGATTAGTGCATAGAAAGAGCGAAAAAAGTTTGAGGCTTTGAAGTAAATTGCAAGGACTATCTAGGAATAGTAGAAAATTCCCGTAGAATGCATAAGCATTGTGAAGCTTAGGATTGTTGCTTGAAAGAAAAGTTTAGGCTAATAATACACAGCAAGGACTAGTAGTGACTACTAGATAGAGAAGGGAAAGTGAGAGTTGAGAGTTTGTGGTTGGACTTTTCTTAAGTGAAACAGTCTTAGGATTCTTGGCCCTTAGCAGTAGCTGTATAGGATGTTGTTTGCGCTGAAGACGGAAAAGCTTATTTGAAAAATAAATTTAAGTAATTGGATTAAGTCAAATAAGCAAAGAAAGAAAATAGCCTAACTAAAAAAAAGAAAACAACAAATTCAGTGAAGCAACAAACATGACGAGAAAAGATGAATAAAAATGGAAAATTTTCCAAGACAAGTTGAAAAAGAAAAAGAAAATTTTCTTATGTCGGTTGTGCTAGGATAGGAAAATAGGAAATCTTTATAGAGTAGTTACATAAAATCCAAGTACAATTAGGAAAGGTCCTTAAAAGAAAAAAAGGAAGATATGAATTTTTCCGTTTTATACCTTTTTGTAACATAAGAAATCGAATTTAGAAAATTAGATTTTTGTAAATTTTGAAATTTAATGATGATTGGTAGGGTTTTGGATGCAACAATTGGATGAACTATGCTCTTACTCTGTAAGAGTGTGGGAAAATTTGAGTGAAAAATATTTTGATTTTTCAAAAATATTGCATTCATATAGAACTGCAAGTAAATTTTATGTAATGACCCGTATTTTTGGCAGTCAAATGATTTATTTATTATTTTAAATATTATATTTGGAATCTTAATGGATTTTAATATTTAATTCGTTATTTAAACAAAGTTTGAACGTTATAATTTATATATAATATAAATCGAGCTCGAAATGGCGCTGCAGTTCGTAAAATGGAGTTTTGAACTTCAACAGAATATACAGAGTTCGATATAAGTCGGATTTCTGTGAAATAAGAAATGTTGGAACCGTATTGATGATAATTTTCATATGAAAGAGAAAAATGCAGATTTCGTGTTATAGATTGTTAGTTATGGCCAAATCAAATTTTGAAATAGTCGCTATGGAAATCGTTATTTAAAATATAAGCCTTTAAAATAGCGATTTTGCAAACGGACTCCATTTTCGATGAAATTGGTTCCATTGGAACCGTATTGTTAAAATATTGTACAAAAATCAAATTGTGTGGCAAACCAATGTCGTATGTGACCACGGCAGTCGTAAACACCTAATCAATTTCTATAACACGTAATTAAATTAATTTAATTCAATAGAGAGATATTTGAGTGTAACTAGAGCAGACGATCGAATTAGGCCACGAAACTAGTTCCGTTGAGTTCGTATCGACGTTTAGAGCCAGGATAGGTATATAGTTTGTTATTTTTGGAGACCGGGTAATTTGGTGTCCAAAATGGCATTTCGGTGCGTGTAAAAATAGCGTATCGGGAAACAGTCTCGGAATTCAACGAAACTAGTGCCGTTGGGTTCGTATTAATTAATTATTGTAGAATTTTTATTTTTTGTGTCAATTGGACTTACCGTGTGATCGTGGCAACGATAAACCCCTTAATCAATTTTATTATTTTGGTTAATTCAGACAGAGGTAACTTTAAACGAATAAACGACTGACCAAACGAACTCCGATTTGAACGAAATAAATTTCATTTGATCCATAAGGAAGAGTTCTAGCATAGTGTCAAGGTTTCAAGTCGATTGGATTTATTGATTAATTATAGGAAATTTAAACGCTTGATTTTCCATCGATAATTATAAAGGACTTTTCACAAACTGCGTTGGAATTCGACGAAACCTATCCCATTGGGTCCGGAATATTTTTTTATGCTAGGATTACGTTTGTTTGTCAAAAATAAAGATCACATATGATGGTTTTAAACAGATACTTCACGCTCAAGTTTCAATAATAATATTTTATTATTTGGGTTCTCTATAAATATGGGTCCAAAACCCTAGTATCACGGTCAAAGCAAATTTTAGTGGTCAACAAGACAAGTTATTTGCGCCTCCACCTAAGGAAAAATGAACCACCGAAATCATCCGATCTCCTTCTCCTGATCTCTCTTGCTTGGATCAATTACACCTAAAATTCCTAACTGGAAATCTATAGTGCTCATCGAGATCTTCGGATTGACCCATCATGATTGGTTATTGAGTAACGTAGCTAGCGGAAATCGATCAGAAAGGCGCTGAAGTTGATCCAACTTTTTGAAGCCAGTTTGATGTTGAGTTGCGAGCTGATCGAGGTGAGGGACGGCGATGGTAGGTCGCTCAGGATGACGTGTTCCGATTGGACTCCGGTGTAGCAGAGGGGCGGTGGTGACCTGATGAAGGTGGTACGGTTGTTGGTGTAGCTGTGGTTTCTTCAATGAAGCATGTGTTCTGGAGTTTACCAAACGAAGGCCATTTTTCGGTGAAGCAGGAATTAACATACTATGCAAACGTAAAACAAGGGAGGATGAAAGTCGTGGTTTTTAAGGGTGCTGAGATATGCGATGAAAGGAAAGAGGGGTCGGCCGCTTTAATTCTAAACGTAATTAGTTGGGTATTTAAAATTTGTTTCATGAGTTAATCATTACATTGGATGGTAAACTAATTTAAGTACTATATCAACGCAGGGTTCGAAGACCAACAGTAAAGGGAAGTATGGCCTGTGTAAATATGAATGTAATCAACACATATGTTATATTAGTCAGTAAATTAAGATATTGGTCATAATTAAATTATAACAACTTAGTTACCTCGCTGCAGGAAGTGACAGAATTAAACGATGAAGACCTGGATAGTTAAAAGAGGGATCGGCTTAATTCCTAGTAATAACCGTAATTAAAGATGAATCTATTTACTAACCTAGGTTAACATTCATTTAAGAAATTAATTATTATGATTAATTGTGTGATGTGAATTTTCCTGCAGGAGAACTGTTTCTTTGTGAACGCGGAACAGGAAATAGTCGGCCAGAATTATTTAAATCATGTAATTAGTTTATAATTATAGTAATTAAGTAATAGTTTATTATTAATTAAATTTAAAATATGAATAACTAAAACAATTATAACTAACCATATGATATCATAATCGGACAAACAAGGCGCCGTTGGAACCACAGTGACAAACACTTCGCTATGGAACAGAAATGGACGGACTTGGAATCAACTGGATTTTTATCATCAAATTAAACACTAGTTCAATTTAACTGAAAACGAACCATTTCAACAACGAAATCAGATCAAGGTGAGTTAAACTCACTCAGTTCTTCCCACTTATATTTCATATAATTTGGGTTTATTTGTTTGTGTGCTATGGATGATTTTTATTGGCTGATTATTGGATTATATATTTATATTGACTAAACAGTTAAGTTAAACGTTCATTTAACTTAATTAAAATAAATTTTTTAATTATAACGATTGAATCCAATTGAGGTAACTTACCTCAGTGGTTATGTTTATTATAATATAAACGTTATAAATAAATAATTGGATGTTTAAATTGCTGTTATTTGATGATGATTGACTGTTACTGTCCATTTTTACTGTTATTATTAAACTGTTTATTTCAGCGGTTTAAAGGAAAATTGAATATTAATTAACCACATTGAACTGAATTATTCGTATTGAGGTAACCCATTGTTTTGCAGGGATTGACAGGTTGGGGGAATCCAACATGATCCCTCACTAATATTGATAAAATTTATCAATATGATTGGTTGTGTTCATTTGGATGTGAAATTTATTTATATTTCACGGTTTGGTACTTAAATGGATATTTACCTCTTTAGTACCGTCAGATAAAGAAAGATTTTTGAAATTGATATTAAATCAATTTCGAATGATTTTGAAGATTTAAATATATTTATATATGGATTTTAAATATGGTTTTGATCATAAATATAAATATCAAAGTTTAATTTACTGGTTTTATAATTACTCAGATTTATAACTAATCGAGATATAAGATATTATTAAATGAATAGTTAAACGATATAAACTTATCGTATTTGTTAATAAATGGGTAAATGTATGTAAAGGCCTTACCGGCCGTAAGGGAAGTTTAAATTGATTTCAAAATATCGAACGGAATAATTGAATCGTAACGAGAAGGTACAAAAGAGTTTAAGGAATGGTATGTCCGTAATAAATGATCGTTTAAACAAATGTTGTTTTAAATTATACGAAATGTGATAGAATAACATTTCGTGAATAAGATTAACTAAGCAACGGGATTGGAAATGAGTATTGATTTGGGAATGGGATTTCAGGATTTTAAATGAAATCGTATTTGAAAATATGAATATGACTTTATAAATGGGATTGAGGTTTATAAATGGGATTTGGTTTGAAATGACAAACGGGGATTTATAATTGGATTTTGAACCCGATAACTGGAATAGATTGTTAAATTAAGATTTCCAAATATATTATAATGAGTTGATTTTTACGTGGAAAAGTGATAAAATAAACTCCAAGTAAAACGGAATGGATAAGTATAAATTAAGGAGTTGGGGAATGATGTGAATGGCAAAGATAAGTTCCATTCCGAGGTTCGGAATGTCGTATTCCGAAGTTTAGAATGTTTATTGGGTTGAGGTTTATTCTGAAGCTCAGAATGTGATATTCCAAAGTTCGGAATGTATCAAAGGTAAGAACCGAGAAATGAATCGAATTTAAGACGTCACCAATGAATCGCAAAGTGGAATATGTAAATGAAGTTAAGTTTTGGGAAAATGATTTGTAACCTTTTGTTACAAATGATACATTGAGATATTTCGATTAATAAACTGAAAATCTTTATAAAGTATCATTTTATAGTTTTTAGACAACAAACAAATTGTTGGAAATCAATTGAAGGATTTGATAAATGGAAGTAAATTTGGAAGTATAATTCTGCAACATTTGATACATAAGTTAAGTTATATTATTTGATACAAGATCCGTAAAAGATCGAAAATTAAGATTTGAAAGGGGTGTTTACATAAGATTGTAAAGGTATTTATATAAGGTTTATAAAGGATATTTTTATACTATTGTAATCTGATTATGATGAATGTTGGTTAAATATATGTTGATGAAAATTTATAAAGGATTTGATTTATAATCAAATCAAGGCTCGTGGGTTATATTGTAAAGTGTTTTTAAGAAATGAAGAAAATTATAAATAAAAGTTTACTTAACCAATTAAGTAAATGTGTTTGAGATTTTAAATAGAGTTTTTAAAAGAGAAACATATGTGTTAATAAACTTATATCTGTTCTGAAGATATGAATGTTGTTGATCAAGGTCTAAGAGGTAAATAGAATACCCCAACTTGAGCGACTTCATGATTACACAAGAATGGTATTAGTTTATGAACGAGAGGAGCTGAGGGAAATATAAGTTATTATTTCCGTAAATAACTTTATTAGAAAAGTTTATAAGTCGAATGAAGGGTTTTGAGAATATTCTTATTCGATAATAAGAGGTAAGAGTAATATTCCGAATATTGGAAGATTTATAAGAATTTAATTAACAAACCGTTAATTAAAGAGGCTAAATGATGCTAGATACTGAATCTGTGAACCCGTTTTTGTTTCTATGCATGAATGGTTGTTTATTTAAGTTTATTTGATAGTTAAATAACCGACTATCAAATCTGGCATGTATGCTTATTGGTACGGAAAGACCGGGATCGAATTTATATTCGAAAACCATTCCAACCAACAAATACGTAAAGATATTAGAAGATAACCGAGATGAAGCATTGAAGACCATAGATCTTCATAAATGGAAGAAATAATAATAATCTCTGGTTTAGCAGCCAAAGATAAACTGTGGTTCTATCGTGGTTGAAATCTACTGATTGCAAGAACTTCTCGCTACTGATCTGTAGGGTGATTCCTAGGACGCAGTAGGAGAGTGCCTTCGGTTCATCCTATTCCTGGATGACTTGTATGGACGAATGTCTGACACAGTATTTTCAATGGGGTCACGTACATTGATTTCTTCAAACGTGTCATAGTTGGGTAGCTCCCAACTAGGGTATTTTTGTGAACGTCAATTAGTGATACCCAGTGGATCTGGCGATGTGACATTCAAAGTAAATGGTGGCCAGATGTTCTAAACGTGAATTCAAACCTCAAGCCTTACAACCGGGAAATTACAAAAATCGGGCAGACATCATGGCTATGTGGGTCGCTCCCATTAGGGTGTATAATCAGCTGTGTAGAGAAAATCCTTTTGCTTCTTTAATCTATTTCGATGTTGTCCCTTTTCGGGAAACGGTGGTTTGAGCCCAACCGTTGGTGAAATACATTCGATACACTCAAGCGAAATGAGTGGTCGGTCATGTATGGGCTGGGTTGCAAGACGTTCTTGTTGAACCCAGTGTGTTCCCCTCTAGAGATATACTATCGGCAGGTAGTTCCATACCTTGTCATAGTCGGAATCCAATCTCCAATAAGCACCCGCGGTTTTGATTGTATACTACATATGTCGAGGGTGAGATGCAAGTGTTCTGCTAGATTGTTATTTATTTGTATTTAGACACTATTATAATATCAAAAAAATATTGATTTCAAAATGTTTTGGGTTTTCGTAAGGTAAAAACTATCTGTATTTATGTGTGGATTTGGTCTTACGATTATCCTTTTCTTTCGAAAGGATTTTGAACTTTAAAAATCAAGTTGGATGATTCCCCTTAAACCTTGCGAGTTTTTCTCACTCTGGTTCACCAGATTGACCCAGTGTTTGTAATGCTCGGGTTAGACCGGGGTGTACAGGTCCTGGTTATCGGATGCTGCGAAGTCCAGAGACAAGCTAGAGGTGTTCAGACGTATGATATTATATATAGCTCCTATTCCGCTATGTGTTGTATATGAGGACAGGTTATTATCACTGTCCAGATGTGTGATGTACTCTGATATTGTAAGTATTTTTAAAAGCTCTCAATAAAGATTTATTTCTGTATTATATTTTGTTCCGTTGTGATGTGAGACTCTGATTATGTTGTGTGGGTTCTTCTTCTTCTATTCTAATATTTATTTCTTATCTCACCCTCTAATTTCTTTCTAATAATGTTCCAATGTTTTTGGTGCTTGGAAGGTTGGCATGAGATACGGAATTGTATTTATGTCGATTTTTGAGGTTGAAAATCCTTGGGTCGTTACAATGGTATCAGAGCTATTGGTTTAGTATTAACCTTGGCTCTGTGGTGTAACTCGATAGAGATTGGGTTAGTAGTACCTTAGATCGAGATTGAGTGTATATATATGAGAGCGTATTTGTAAATTTTATATACAAATGTTTTATATTTTGCTGTTTGATCAGTTCAAGTGTTGAAGCATTGAACTGTTAATGGATACAACAATGTTTTGAAAAGAGGGTAAATGAAATAATTTTACCCAAATTATATTTTTTGTATAGAAAAGAAATAATTTTATCAAATTATTGAGATATTAGTGTGTTTGATTGATTTGAATGGAATTCAAATTGGATTGGAAATTTGAATTGAAAACTTAACCTGGTTAAGTGAAAATTAATTTAATAATGATATTGAAATGGAAATACTTAAATTTGGAATCTGAATAAATAATAATCAAATAGAAATCAATTGGGTATTAATCTATTGATGTTCAAATATGTGAAACCAAAATAAAATAATAATATTGAATGTATATTCAATTGATATGGTTGTGTATTTGTTATTGATTGTGAATTATTTGTTATGGATGATAGTTTGTTTGGATAGTAATAATCAATGATTTAATGGAGCTAAATTAAAGAATAATTTCCGGTATAATTAAACTGGAATGAAACTGCATATGAATTGGAATTTATGGTTTTACCCTGTATTTGATAATGAATTGATGCCATATGTTTGAATTTGCAATTGGTGTGGTTATACTTGTTGATTAGTGAAATATTACTTAAGAATTTCATATATTTATTACTGATATACGAATTGAGTTAAGTACAGGTGCCTGGTGGCTAGACAGATTGATATTAGTTGAGTAAATCGCATATACATTGAGCAAGTATGCTCAATAGCACTCGTAAAAGATACGCCTATGCAAAAATATAAAATTTTAGGGTTTGATTTTTGTTTTCCGACCGTGTGGGTCAATGTATATATATTATTTGTTCCTGCGATATCGCAGATGTCACTCCGTACAGGGAAGACTCTACCGAATTTTTCCGGGAATTTAATGTGTTAGAAATATTTCGATATTTCTTTTATTTACGATATTGGATTGGTTTTCGATTTAAAATAAATTGGATTTGAAAATTAATGGGTTTGTAACATTCTTTCCTACCTTAGCAATTTCGGGGACGAAATTATTTTAAGGGGGGAAGAATGTAAAGACCCGTATTTTTGGCAGTCAAATAATTTATCTATTTATTATTTTAAATATTGTATTTGGAATATTAATGGATTTTAATATTTAATTCGTTATTTAAACGAAGTTTGAACGTTATAATTTATATATAATATAAATCGAGCTCGAAATGGCGCTGCAGTTCGTAAAATGGAGTTTTGAACTTTAACTGAATATACAGAGTCCGATATAAGTCGGATTTCTATGAAATAAGAAACGTTAGAACCGTATTGATGATCATTTTCATATGAAAGAGAAAAATGCAGATTTCGTGTTATAGATTGTTAGTTATGGCCAAATCAAATTTTGAAATAGTCGCTATGGAAATCGTTATTTAAAATATAAGCCTTTAAAATAGCGATTTTGCAAACGGACTCCGTTTTCGATGAAATTAGTTTCATTGGAACCGTATCATTAAAATATTGTAAGAAAATCAAATTGTGTGGCAAAGCGATGTCGTATGTGAACACGGCAGCCGTAAACGCCCAATCAATTTCTATAGCATGTAATTAAATTAATTTAATTCAATAGAGAGATATTTGAGTGTAACCTGAGCAGACGATCGAATTAGGCCACGAAACTAGTTCCGTTGAGTTTGTATCGACGTTTAGGGCCAGGATAGGTATATAGTTTGTTATTTTTGGAGACCGGGTAATTTGGTGTCCAGAATGACATTTCGGTGCGTGTAAAAATAGCATACAGGGAAACAGTCTCGGAATTCGACGAAACTAGTGTCGTTGGGTTCGTATCAATTAATAATTATAGAATTTTCAATTTTCATATCAATCGGAGTTATCGTGTGATCGTGGCAACAATAAACGCTTTAATCAATTTTATTATTTTGGTCAATTCAAACAGGGGTAACTTTAAATGAATAAACGACTGGACAAACAAACTCTGATTTGAACGAAATAAATTTCATATGATCCGTAAGGAAGAGGTCTAGCATAGTGTCAAGGTTTTAAGTCGATTAGATTTATTGATTAATTATAGGAAATTTAAACGCTTGATTTTTCATCGATAATTATAAAGGACATTCACAAACGGCATCGGAATTCGACGAAACCTGTCCCATTGGGTCCGGAATATTTTTTTATGCTAGGATTACATTTGTTTATCAAAAATAAAGATCACGTATGATGGTTTTAAACAGATACTTCATGCTCAAGTTTCAATAATAATATTTTATTATTTGGGTTCTCTATAAATATGGGTACAAAACCCTAGTATCACGGACAAAGCAAATTTTTGTGGTCAACCAGACAAGTTATTTGCGCCTCCACCTGAGGAAAAATGAACCACTGAAATCAACCGATCTCCTTCCCCTGATCTCTCTTGCTTGGATCACTTACACCTAAAATTCCTAACTGGAAATCTATAATGCTCATCGAGATCTTCGAATTGACCCATCATGATCGGTTATTGAGTAACGTAGCAACCGAAAATCAATCAGAAAGGAGCTGAGGTTGATCCAACCTTTTGAAGCCAGCATGATGTCGAGTTGCGAGCTGATCGAGGTGAGGGACGGCGATGGTAGGGCGCTCAGGGTGATGTGTTCCGATTGGACTCCGGTGTAGAAGAGGGGCAGTGGCGACGCGATGAAGGTGGTACGGTTATGGGTGTAGCCTTGGTTTCTTCAATGAAGCATGGGTTTTGGAGTTTGCCAAACGAAAGCCAGTTTTCGGTGAAGCAGGAATTAACATACTGTGAAAACGTAAAACAAGGGAGGATGAAAGCCGTGGTTTTTGAGGGTGCTGAGATATGCAATGAAAGGAAAGAGGAGTCGGCCGCTTTAATTCTAAACGTAATTAGTTGGGTATTTAAAATTTGTTTCATGAGTTAATCATTACATTGGATGGTAAACTAATTTAAGTACTAAATCAATCCAGGGTTGGAAGACCAACAGTAAAGGGAAGCATGGCCAGTGTAACTCTGAATGTAATCAACACATACGTTATATTAATCAGTAAATTAAGATATTGGTCATAATTAAATTATAACAACTTAGTTACCTCGCTGTAGGAAGTGACGAAATTAAACGATGAAGACCTGGATAGTTAAAAGAGGGATCGGCCTAATTCCAAATTTCGGAATGTATCAAAGGTAAGAACCGAGAAATGAATCGAATTTAAGACGTCACCAATGAATCGCAAAGTGGAATATGTAAATGAAGTTAAGTTTTGGGAAAAAGATTTGTAACCTTTTGTTACAAATGATACCTTGAGCTATTTTGATTAATAAACTGAAAATCTTTATAAAGGATCGTTTTATGGTTTTTAGACAACAAACAAATTGTTGGAAATGAATTGAAGGATTTGATAAATGGAAGTAAATTTGGATGTCTAATTCTGCAACATTTGATACATAAGTTAAGTTATATTATTTGATACAAGATCCGTAAAAGATCAAAAATTAAGATTTGAAAGGGGTGTTTACATAATATTGTAAAGGTATTTATATAAGGTTTGTAAAGGATATTTTTATACTATTGTAATCTGATTATGATGAATGTTGGTTAAATATATGTTGATGAAAATTTATAAAGGATTCGATTTATAATCAAATCAAGGCTCGTGGGTTATACTGTAAAGTGTTTTTAAGGAATGAAGAAAATTATAAATAAAAGTTTACTTAACCAAATAAGTAAATGTGTTTGAGATTTTAAACAGAGTTTTTAAAAGAGAAACATATGTGTTAATAAACTTATATCTATTCTGAAGATATGAATGTTGTTGATCAAGGTCTGAGAGGTAAATAGAATACCCCAACTTGAGCGACTTCATGATTATCCAAGAATGGTATTAGTTTATGAACGAGAGGAGCTGAGGGAAATATAAGTTATTATTTCCGTAAATAACTTTATTAGAAAAGCTTATAAGTCGAACGAAGGGTTTTGAGAATATTCTTATTCGATATTAAGAAGTAAGAGTTATATTCCGAATATTGGAAGATTTATAATAATTTAATTAACAAACGGTTAATTAAAGAGGCTAAATGATGCTGGGTACTGAATCTGTGAATCCATTTTTGTTTCTATGCGTGAATGGTTGTTTATTTAAGTTTATTTGATAGTTAAATAGCCGACTATCAAATCTTGCCTGTACGCTTGTTGGTAAGGAAAGATCGGGATCGAATTTATATTCGAAAACCATTCCAACCAACAAATACGTAAAGATATCAGAAGATAACCGAGATAGAGCATTAAAGGCCATAGATCTTCATAAACGGAAGAACTAATAATAATCTCTGGTTTAGCGGCCAAAGATAAATTGTGGTTCTGTCGTGGTTGAAATCTATGGATTGCAAGAACATCTCGCTACTGATCTGTAGTGTGATTCCTAGGATGCAGTAGGAGAGTGCCTTTGGTTCATCCTGTTCCTGGATGACTTGTATGGATGAATGTCCGACAGAGTATTTTCAACGGGGTCACGTACGTTGATTTCTTCAAACGTGTCATAGTTGTGTAGCTCCCAACTAGGGTATTTTTGTGGACGTCAATTAGTGATACCCAATGGATTTGGCGATGTGATATTCAAAGTAAATGGTGGCCAGATGTTCTAAACGTGAATTCAAACCTCAAGCCTTATAATCGGGAAATGACAAAAATCGGGCAGGCAGCATGGCTATGTGGGTCGCTCCCATTAGGGTGTATAATCACCTATCTAGAGAAAATCCTTTTGCTTCTTTAATCTATTTCGATGCTGTCCCTTTTCGGGAAACGGTGGTTTGAGCCCAACCGTTGGTGAAAAACATTCGATACACTCAAGGGAAATGAGTGGTCGGTCATGTGCGGGCCGGGTTGCAAGACGTTCTTGTTGAACCCAATGTATTCCCCTCTAGAGATACACTATCGGCAGGTAGTTCCATACCTTGTCATAGTCATAATCCAATCTCCAATAAGCGCCCGTGGTTTTGATTATATACTATATATGTGGAGTGTGAGATGCAAGCGTTCCGCTAGATTGTTATTTATTTGTATTTAGACACTATTATAATATTAGAAAAGATATTGATTTCAAAATGTTTTGGGTTATCTTAAGGTAAAAACCATCAGTATTTATGTATGGATTTGGTCTTATGATTATCCTTTTCTTTCGAAAGGATTTTGAACTTTAAAAATCAAGTTGGATGATTCCCCTTAAACCTTGCGAGTTTTTCTCACTCTGTTTCACCAGACTGACTCGATATTTGTAATGCTCGGGTTAGTCTGGGGTGTACAGGTCCAGGTTATCGGATGCTGCGAAGTTCAGAGACGAGCTGGAGGTGTTCAGACGTATGATATTATATATAGCTCCTATTCCGCTGTGTGTTGTATATGAGGATAGGTTATTATCACTGTCCAGATGTGTGATGTACTCTGATATTGTAAGTATTTTTAAAAGCTCTCAATAAAGATTTATTTTTGTATTATATTTTGTTCCGCTGTGATGTGAGACTCTGATTATGTTGTGTGGGTTGTTCTTCTTCTATTCTAATATTTCTTTCTTATCTCACCCTCTAATTTCTTTCTAATAACGTTCCTGTTTTTTCGGTGTTTGGAAGGTCGGCATGAGATACGGAATTGTATTTATGTCGATTTTTGAGGTCGAAAATCCTTGGGTCGTTACAATTTAGGATGTGTGCATCATGTTTTAAAAGAGATTTTAAAAGTTTGCATACATATAGGCGGTACCAATTAGGCATACATACATTACTATGATGTATTTCACTTTGCACATGTGCACAATGTTTTTAAAAATTGGATGCACACATGATGAATGTATATTATACGAGGGATTAGCTATTTAATCCCTATCAAATTTCGGGGACGAAATTTCTTAAGGGTGGGAGAATGTAACACCCCGCATTTTAATGAAATTAAAAATGTGGAAATATGTATATATATTATATACATAGATATATTTAAGAGAAAAATTAAATAATGACAATAAAATTGCATGTAATAAGTTCATGTAGTGAAATGAAGGAAAAAGAATAATAAAAGAAATTACATGCAATATATGAAATGAGAAGAAAAGCAATGTAAGGCAATTAAAATTGCATGCGAACATTTAAAAAGAAATAAAAAGGAAAATTGAAAAGCTTCCAGAATTTGGTCACGAAATTAGCGTCATTGCATTCGTGGCGATTTTCTGGTCAACTTATACCTATGGTTTGTAAAAAAACCAATTTAAAATGAAAGAGATATCTTTAATTTAAATAATGTAACAAAACATGAAAAAGAGGAATGAGAAAAACGATAATATTTAGCATTGTCATAAGTCCTGTTAACAAAAGATTTAATAGCTCAGTTGGTTAGAACATGTGATTGTATATAAGAGGTTGAGAGTTTTAAATTAAATCTAAAGGACTAGATTAGTTTAGCATGCCTATAAATAAGGTGGTTAGGGTTACTTCATCCTCACAATTTCTTAGGCAACGCCAAAACTCTGCCTCCAAACCTATTCTTCTTCCTCTTCTTCTTCAACTAGAGAAAGCTTTGCCCTTTTCTCTTCTCCTCCAAAACATATTCTAAAAATAAAATGAAGATTAAATCTAGGCTTCTTCTTCTTAAAAGTTAGAGAAAAGAATTCAGATTTGCGCTAAAAGCGCCTAGATTTATGCTGCGTATGAGGTGGAAGAGTAGATATGGATTAGATTCAAGATTATTCAGAATTGGAAAAGCAAACCAAAGGTGAGTGGGTTTAAATTACAATTTTGAATAATAGTATAGATATCGTTCGGCATTCCCCAGTAATGAACATAATAAACATGTTATAATTGTAGTCTTATTTATATGATCTTTTTGTTCTTCTCCCTCTTTTCCTTTTTATTTTTATAGCCAGGCTACCTTCGAGCCTAGGCCAAACGCTGAAATATGCGAACGCGCAAAATTGGGAATCATTTGGGAAAGATAAATTTGGGCATAATATATATGATGATTTATGACTTGGGAGAAGGGGTATAATATGCATAATAATATATGACTTGGAAAAAGGGGATGAAAACCTATAATGAAATAGGGATAATTGCAATAAATATGAACAATTGGAAAGGTTTGGGAAATATGTAATAAAAAGTAATTGGCATAAGATTGTTGACAATTATGAAATTGGTTTAATTTGGTATAACTTATAAGCATAACTTGGATTAGAATTATAGGCATAAATTGAATTGGGAGTTTATAGGTAATTAGTATTCATTATAATAATCCAAGACTTGAAATTAGGCATGAATTAAGAAAAAGATATTGAACGCCTAAGACACGAGGTTAGATTTGATTTGCAGTAGAAGTCTGCTCGGAACCGCCCAACATATCCAGCAACCGCAAACGGTAATCTAATGTGAGAGGTCTTAGGTGGAAATTGGACCCGTAATGGTGTCAAGATACGAGGTTAGATTCGAATGCGGCAGAAGTCTGCCCGGAACCGCTCGGCATATCCAGCAACCGCAAACGACAATCTAATGTGAGAGGTCTTGCACGTTTACGGACATAATAAATAATAATGAACACTTAACCAAGATGACACATTTCAGGTTGACATGGAAATAAAAAAGGGGTTAAGTTGGTAACATGGGTAGCATGGATAATTTGTTAAATTGGAATACTTAACCTAGTTAAGTCTGTAGTGGTGTTACGAACCAGTCAAATTGAGTAGGGGTTAAGTAAATTTGCTAAAGAAATGGGAAATTTTAAGTTAATCTTAATTAATTCCAAAATGGGGAATGATGATAATAAGCTATTATGAATTAACTTGTATTAGAAAGATAATAGGTAGGTGTGTCCTAGGGACAAGTGGGAATTATAACTTATGGAATAAGATAAGTTATAAGGAACGATAGGGGAAAATGAAATAACTTATGTAATAAGGTAAGATGTACTTAATTGTAAATTAAGTAATTTGTAAAGGCAAGAATAAATCTACAAATGAAGATAACATAAGTTATATGAATGACATAACAGGAGATTGGTTGAGTTGAGTAATTCTCTGAGTGTCAATCTGATGTCGATTTCGGTATTCGGGGTTGATACTTAGGAAATTATTCTCTTACCAATTCATTTGTGAATTAAGATGTACTTAATTATAAATTAAGTAGAACATGTTATGGTAACCATGAGATGGAATAATGAATAGATTATGAGAATAACACGTTGTAGGCTTATTAATAAACTTAAATGGGTTAAGTTATAAATGGAATTAATAAGCAAGGGTAACTTGGTAAACTTAAAAAGGAAGTTAATGTGAATGAGAATAACCAAGTTAAATGAGAAGACTGAAGTGGTGGCGCAAGCATGTAATTAATGATTACACGTAGGTACTAATAACATATTAAACTGAGGCGCTTGGAGCAGTCTGTATGTTATAGGATGAATAGTCCAACGAGGTAGATCATCACAGTGTCATAAGGCACGAGGGGAGCGCACGTTCATCTGATTATTATGGCGGCTCCGACAGACTAGAAGGGCAAGCACGCGGCTTCCTGAGACGTTAAAGGTGCTCCTAGTTGTCCTGTGTGGTGGTAGATGTTTAAGGCTGTGCCCGCAGAGGTTGGGTCTGCGCGTAACTACCAGGTGGGTGGGCTGTGACTGCAAAAATAACTTGGCAGTCAGAATGTTGTACGCGGTGACGGAAAAGGTGATTCGGCGGCTGCCTCAACGGAGGCGGAGGGTCAGGACCAACAAGGATAGTAGGTCGTCAAGTGCCTGTCACCATAGCCAGTAGGATGCGGAAAGACTAGAGCTAGACCCAAGATACCATTAACCATTCACTATCGTGGGACGGTGGTTGGGGGAGACGCCACATGGATGTTTAAATTGTTTACTTAGGAGCTTGTCGCTTAGCTCTTGTAGTCTTTACTAGTTGAGGGAGGGACTGACGTGGGGCCATAGCCACCACAGAAAACATACCCTAGGGATATTTGTGTGAGAGGCTCTTAAAGGCGGGCCTGCACAGATATAAGGAAAGCTCCCGACCGAGTTTCGTGTTTCTTGTGTAGCCCTGCCACGCAACTCGGGCACGCACACGATAGGTGTGTGGGTTAGGCGTCGAATACGTTTGACGATACGTACGTGGGAAAGTCTAGATACATGCATGTCTGCTCTGGGTGGTGTATCGTAGGCTCTGGGGCATTACTCGATGGAAAAGCTCGAGGATAACAGTTGGTACGCTTACGTAGTACAACGATAATGGTTCTATGCGGATGTAGCGTTTTATATATAGAGAGATATGTACGTTACCATGGCATGGATGATGGACTGCGCATATTAATGTGGTGTTACAAAGGGGACCGTGCGAGTGGGGTACCATGGGGTGTACCTCAGTTTGGGGGTAGCTACATATACATTATATTAGGTTAATCTACTAAGGAGTAGATGGGTGCAACGTGTGTGTGTAAGCCTTGAGTGCTAATAACACAGATAACCTAATAAATAAGAAATGTAATTGAACGGTATATGTAGGATTATCCAGAAGTGTAATTTGAGTCCAGTCACCAGAACTTGTGTTCTGATCCCGCTCCTTATAACATTCGCAGGTTAGGTTCATAACAGAGACTGTATAGCTTTGGATACTGGTTTAGCAGTATTGTTATTAAGGTAAAGCTATGTTTTAATTACATTATAATTTATTCCTACTGTTGTGAGATGTTTTCCGAACTCTGACATGTTTTATGTCTCTGTCTTTTCTGCAGGATACCAGGGCAAACCAACTCGGGTTTCAATGGATTGGGTTTTTGAAAAAAAATCGGTCTGTCAGAATTTGGGTTGTTACAAATTGCCCATAATTTCTAATTATTCTTATAATGCTAATTCAAGTTATGCCTATAGTTCCATGTATACATGTTGTACCAAATTATGCCCAAATAAATTTCATAGTTATCAACAATTTATGCCAAATCTCATTTTATTACATATTTCCCAAACTTTTCCCAATCATCCCAACGTTATTCGTACATAAATCTCAACGTAATATGCTTAGGCTCGAAGTTAGCCTAATCTCAAAAGGAAAAAGGAAAAGAAGAAGGGAAGAGAATCAAACATCAAAATTGGCATAAACATATAAATAGGCATGTGAAATTAATAACGATAAAATAGATCAGACAGGCATATGATAATAGCAATTGGGTATGAATCTGAAAGATAATGATTTACAAACTTGATAAGATTCATCTTACGTACAGGCATGTTCATTAAATCCAATATACAATCCTATCACAATTACTTTTTAATTTAATTATATGTGAAAGTAATGTAAACTCACAATGATAGGATTCTTAGAAATGAGAATTAGTCGTTGTTGTAGCAAATCTGATCTTGAATAACATCTTCTTTGATTGCTGAAGAAGAATAGCTAAATTAATTTGAGTTGGAGCAGCAACATGAAGGCGCCATGGTTTAGGATTGAAGAGATTCGGGTTAGGGTTAGGTTTAGGTGTTTATTTATAGATGTATTAGGTGAATTAGGACCTTTAGATTTGATTAGGAACCATCCGAACCACTCAAATTAGAAAAATACGTCATCAGGAAACTGCCCGGAATCAACCAGTCGACTAGCCAATTTCAACTAGTCGACTATTTTCACTTCTATCTAAAACCGGTCGAATGGTGAAAAATGGGCGGTCGACTTGTTTTCACTTCTGTTTAAGAACGGTCAAATGGTGAAAAATGGGCGGTTGACTTGTTTTGCAGCTTTATACTTTAAATCTTCCGAGCTTCATAACTTCTTCATACGATGTCCGTTTTACGCAAACTCGGACTCTATCTCAAGTAGAATTCCGAGACAAACGTAATGGCATAAACCGTTTCACTTAATTCTTCTTCTACAAATTAAGTATTCTTAAATTTGTCAGTTTTAATATTTTAAAATTATGGGGTGTTACATTCTCCCCTACTTAAAGGATTTCATCCCCGAAATCTCCAAGTTAAGAAGAATGTATGTCCTACCATCCATCTACTCATCCATCAATCACAGGCGTCCATTGCCCTTAAAAGATTTCTAATTCTTTCATGAACATATGCAAAGTGTGTGTATATGTCCTTATCTTAATGCAAAATCAGACGGTCTACTGGTTCAGTTGATCTCCTTAATGCAAATCATGATGGTGCCATGCGTCCATTATGTATGCAAAAGAATCCTAATGATACATATCATTTCTATATGAGTACACAACCATTCATCCAAATGCAACATCCATAAGATAACACATTCAATATACATCCATTAGTTTAAATATGCACACTCATCCATATGCAATATGAAAGTGATTGAGCCGATCTAGTGCCTAATGTGTGTGTAAATGCATCTACGAGCAACCACTAGCAAACACTTACATCCACTTGCATTCACCAAACATAACATGTCTCAAACACATGTTTACAACCATAGGATTTTCTACCTAAAGATCGAAGATATAATTGAGAGGATACAATAAACGATAGAACAAGTATAAACAAAGCGGTAGAAAAAGGAGAAGTTAAGAACATACCCTCAAAAAGGAAAGGGTACGACACACTATCTTGTCTTCTGTTTCCCAAGTCGCGCCTCCTTGATCATCTCCCCATTGGACTTTAACCAACTTGCCCTCTCGGTTGCGTAACTTCTTGACCTCCAATCCAAGGATGAATATAGGAACTCGTCTAATTGTGGCATCTTACTCTACTTCCACTTCTCTAAGCATGCTCGGCTCTACTACTTCCGCGGTATCGTGTAAAAACTTTCTCAAATGCGACACGTGAAATACGTCATGAACACCACTAAGCTTCTCAGGCAACTTCACTCTGTAGGCCGTCTGTCCAATTCTTTTTGTAATGGGGAATGGCCCTACGAATCTTGGTGCCAATTTCCCTACAGATCCAAAACGAACTACATTCCTCAATGGTGATACTTTAATAAAAACCGTGTCTCCAACATTGAACTCAAGATCGGTTCGTCTCTTATCAGCATATGACTTTTGCCGGTCTTGTGCCATCTTCATGCGCCTTAGAATCAAGTCTATCTTCTCCGAGGTTTCCCTAATCATCTCGGGCCCAAGCAAAATCTTATCCGTAGAATCCCACCAACAAGTCGGTGATCGGCAAGGTCGTCCATATAGAGCTTCAAAAGGTGCCATGCTAATACTAGTCTGATAGCTTTTGTTGTAGGCGAACTCTACTAATGGAAGGTGTTCCTCCCATGTCCCTCCGAAGTCCAAGATGCATAACCTCAAAAGATCTTCTAGAATCCTATTCACTCTTTCTGTTTGGCCATATGTCTGAGGGTGATAAGCGGTGCTCAAACACAATTGCGTTCCTACCGCCTCTTGTAAGCTCTTCCAAAACTCACTAGTGAAAATGGGATCTCGAACGCTTACAATACTAGAAGGTATGCCGTGTAGACGAACTATCTCTCGGAGATAAACAGATGCTAACCATGCCGCTGTTTTTTTACTCTTAACGGGAATGAAATGAGCGCTCTTGGTAAGTCTATCTACTACTACCCAAATCCCCGTATTACCCTTCCTTGACCTCGGCAACTCGTCGACGAAATCCATGGAAACACTCTCCCATTTCCATAGCAAAACTTCTAAAGGGTGAACCAAACCACCAGGCTTCTTTTGCTCAGCCTTGACTTGCTGGCACGCTAAGCATCTAGAAACGAACTCACCCATATCCTTCTTCATTCCGAACCAAAAGAAAACTCACTTCATGTCCCTATACATCTTGTCACCACAGGGATGTATGGTCATCTTAGAACGATGTGCGTCTTCAAGGATCGTCCTCCTCAAGCTTTCATCTCGTGATACGCGAAGTCTCCCATCCCTACGCAACCAACCTTTTTCATCTATAGTATACCTACTAAGATGGCTCGAAGACTCTCCTCTTATGAGCTTGTCTACTATCTCTATCAGCTGTGGGTCATCTTGATGTGCCGCTCCTATCTATCCCAAAAGCGTAGGTCGCACCTCTAACGATGCCAACAAACTGGGTACATAATCGATAGAGGGTCTAAAGTCAAAGGTAGATATGTACTCTAAACACTACCGCTCGACAAACAGAGGGCTTAAAGTCAACCTCTTTCTACTTAAGGTGTCAACTACAACGTTACACTTGCTAGGGGTATATGCAATCTCAAAATCGTAGGATGCTAAGAACTCCATCCACCTATGTTGCCTTAAGTTTAGATCTTTTTGAGATAACAAGTATTTTAGTGACTTATGGTCTGTATACAACTCAAACCTCTCTCCAAGCAAATAGTGACGCCAAGACTTAAGCGCAAAAACTATGGCAGCTAACTCTAAGTCGTGGGTAGGGTCATTCTTCTCATGGACCTTTAACTTCCTTCCACCATAGCATATCACCCTTCCCTCTTGCATCAAAACTGCGCCAAGCCCTGTCCCGCAAGCATCGGTATACACGGTGAATGGTTTACTTCCATCCGGCAAAGCTAAAACTGGAGCTGTCGTCAATGCCCTCTTCAATCGTTGAAGAGCATCATCACAGTCAACATCCCAAGAAAAGGTCAAGTTCTTCTTCATCAACCGTGTAAGCGGGGCTAATATCTTTGCGAAGTCCTTAATGAACTTCCTATAATATCCTACCAACCCTAGAAAACTTCTTACTCTTGCATTTCTAGGAGCCTTCAAATCTTGGATTGCTACCACCTTCACGAGATTTACTGCTATCCCCTCCTTAGAGACCACATGTCCTAAGAACCTCACTTCCTTCCTCCAAAAATGACATTTGGAGAACTTAGCCTTGAGTTGATGTGCTCAAAGGGTCTCTAAGATTTCCCTAAGATGTAGGGCATGTTCTTCCTCGCTTCTAGAAAATATCAAGATATCATCCACAAAGGCTACTGCGAACTTGTTTAGAAACTCCCTAAACACCCTACTCATCAAATCTACGAAATATGCGGGTGCATTCGTCAAACCAAAAGGCATGACGAGCCACTTGAAGAAACCGTCGGGAGCCTTAAAAGCAGTCTTATCTATACTATCCTTAGCTACCCTCAACTGATGAAATCCTATATCTAAGTCTAACTGCGAGAAAACCGAAGCGCCAACCAGTTGATCGAACAAATCATCTATCCTCGGTAATGGGTGTCTATTTTTCTTCGTGAGTTTATTTAGCTCCCTATAGTCCACGCACAATCTAAGCGAACCATCCGCCTTTGAAGCAAAAACAACTAGAGCACCCCATTCTGAAATACTTCTTCTTATGAACCCTTTCTCAAGCAGCTCCCCTACTTGTTTACTGAGTTCCTTCCTCTCTCTCGGAGCCATGTGGCGCACTGGAAATGCAACTGGCTTTGCATTATCTACTAAGTATATATGAAAGTCTATCTCGCGCCTCGGGGGTAAACCCCGAACCTCATCAAAGACGTCATCATACTCACGGACTACTCGAATAGACTGCAAATCATCGATGGATGCGTCAAGTGATTCTAGGTAGCTAAGCATCACTGAACCCCTAGGTCATAAGAAATATAAAGGGTCCTTTCATAACGAGTCAACAATCTAACTACCTTCCTTTAACAGTCTAGGATGGCACAATACCTGGCAAGCCAATCCATCCCTAGAATCAAACCATAGCCCAACGTAGGCGTTGCATTCAAACTTAACGCCCAAGATAGACACTCTCAAATCCCGACAAATCATAGATAAATGAGCTGAACCACCAATAGGATTTGAGACTACAATGGGATCCATAATTAAACTAGTATTTAGGTGCAGTGTTTCGACTAACAAACCGGATATAAATGAATGTGAAGCGCCAGAATTAAACAAAGTTCGAACATGATGATCAAAAAAAAAATCAAACTTTCAACTGAAATGTTTCTACCTCCTTCTTGCCCCGGTTCCATGAGAGCATGAACCTGCCCTCCAGAAGTAGATCCTGTCCTCTGTCCTTGCCCTTGTCCTTGCCACCTCGGGCAGTCTTTAATCATATGTCCTGCCTCACCGCAATGGTAACAGCCAGACTTCTTCTTCTTTCTACAGTCTTTCTTTAAGTGGCCAGGTATTCCACAATTGTGACACTTCCTTTTCTCTTAGCCCTTGTTATCCTTACCGTCTTTCTTTTGTTGTTGTTTTTCCTTCTTTGGATCCACTTTCTTATCCCGTGTCCTCTCCATTTTAGCACCTTTCTCCTCTTCATTCATCAACGCCATATCAACAAGTTTCTCGAAAGTAGCCCCCATAGGAATATGGGACATAGCCAACCCGTAAAGCGGTTCGTTCAAGCCCTTAGAAAATCTCAAGGCTTTCTTATACGGCGTATTCACCAACTCTAAACCAAATCTCGCCAACTGATTAAACTTGTTAACATAGTCCTTAACAAACAAGTTTCCTTGTTTCAAAGTCAAGAACCTCTCCATCCATGTCTCCACTGCACGTTCTCCATTCGTGACCTCCCACCAAAATGAAGATTCATCCTTCATTAACCAAGCAGCTAGCTGAACCTTCCTTCCATCATCTACCTCAAAGATACCAAACAAGTCCTTCACTTCCTTGAGCCAACTTCTAGCCTCGACAAACGTCTCAGTCCCATGAAACGGTTTTCCGCCCATTGCACGAAAGTCTTTAAATATCTTAGAAAAAGCAACTACAGGCAGAGGAAGAGGTGGAACAACGACTGCAGCTGGGGGAGGAGGAACGTTTGTTGGGCCTGCGGTTGTAGCCCTAGCCTCTAGATACCTTCTAAACCAGCATGGTACCTGTACGCCCTCGGTTATATCGGGTTCCCCAGACATGGGGAAAAGAAAAAGGAAAAGATTCAAAACAAAGAATCGAAAGAAAGATATATGGCTTTTGGGGATTATGTTTTTCATAATAAACCTTTCTCTTGAAAATGTCTTCTTTAAAACATGTTTTTGAAAATTCTTCTTTTTAAAAATGCTTTTGAAAACGGTTTTCAAAATCTTTTATCTGTTCTGGTAACCTTCAGCTCTGATACCACGTGTGACACCCCAAGTCCATTAATGTCACTCACTAAGGGAATGCACTAACTTTCATGGAGCGTAATAAGGGTATAGAGCAGAACATCACAAGACAGATATATAAAATGGTACTTAAAAATTCAAAATTTATTCATTGCAGCGGAAAAGCAAAACATGTCTGGTTACCACATCAAAACCATACTAAAGCCAAGTACACAAATATCCATCTTGAACAAATTTATTATCAGAGTACATAAAGGCAAAACCATAATCCCATTCCAAAATGCCATATGAAAGAGAAACAAAGCTGAGCATTACTTTCAGCACTTCCAGTAGAGAGAGAAATCCAAATCCACCCTCGCTAGTCCCACCCTGAGAACCTAGGGGGGAAAAGGAAAGAAAATAGGCGAAACAAAAAGGGTCAGACATAAGGTCTGGCGATTCCAGTGACTTTAACAATATAATTAGTAAAGTAACAAGATAAGAACATAAACTGGATATAAGAAATGACTGTAACATAAGCAAGTATGACAAGGTAAACAAGATGAACAAGGTATAACATCCATTGCGCTTCTAACCACTATAAGATATTTCCTGCACTGCACCAATACTAGTTTCATACTAAAAGGTGATCCCTCCCTACTAATCATAATAATGGTAGCTTCGTGTACTCCTAGCTGCTCTCATAGGTGCCCACTTGCTCCTACCCTCACTAGTTGTACCCGCTACCCTCCCCGTTTGATCGGCTCCCTAACTCGTAGATACCTGTGCTGGCCCCATTGTAGGGTGTATCATTCCCTAAAGTGGAAACCCAATACTACTAAAATGCACAACTTATACCTACTAATGCAACAACGTCTTACCTACCAGTGCGGACCCACACACGCACATGACTCTATTAGACTTGCTTTGCCATCGCTCTTTACTCTTTTGACCTCTTACAATCAACCCCAATAAGCATGTCCCGTCCTCGACCTAGTTCAAGCTCATATATATATACTAAAAATGGGTTACTGGTTGAAAAGGGTCCCCATACTTGACACAAGCTTACCTCCTACACTTGGTTCCCACTAGGATTTCCCACTTAACCCCCTTATTATTATTCCCATGTTTTCCCACATGTCTCATCTTGGTTAAGTGCTTTAATTATGTTTCACATGTCACCTATATCACTCATTTAACCCTTTTATTATACCCATGTCTTACCACATGTCTTTTCTTGGTTAAGTGTTCATTAATTCATTATATCTGTAATTGTACAAGATCTCCCACATAAGTTTACCGTTTGCAGTTGCTGGATATGCCGGGCGGTTCCAGGCAGACTTCTACTGCAATCCGAATTTAACCTCATGTCTTAGCACTATTACGCTTCTAATTTCTGCCTTCGACCTCTCACATTAGATTGTCGTTTTGCGGTTGCTAGATATGCCGGGCGGTTCCGGGCAGACTTCTACTGCAAGCCAATTTAACCTCGTGTCTTAGGCGTTCATTATCTTTTCCTTTTATTCATGTCCAATTTCAAATCTTCAATTAGTGTATTCCAATTGCGCATAATTTCCAATTATGCTTATAATGCTAATTCAAGTTATGCCTATAATTCCATGTATACAAGTAAACAATTATGTCCAAATCAATTTCATAGTTATCAACAATTTATGCCAAATCTTATTTTATTACATATTTCCTAAACTTTTCCCAATCATCCCAACGTTATTAGTACGTAAATCTCAATGTAATATGCTTAGGCTCGAAGTTAGCCTAATCTCAAAAGGAAAAAGGAAAAGAATAAGGGAAGAGAATCAAACATAAAAATTGGCATAAACATATAAATAGGCATGTGAAATGAATAACGATAAAATAGATCAAACAAGCATATGATAATAGCAATTGGGTATGAATCTGAAAGATAATGATTTACAAACTTGATAAGATTCATCTTACGTACAGGCATGTTCATTAAATCCAATATACAATCCTATCACAATTACCTTTTAATTTAATTATATGTGATAGTAACGTAAACTTATAGCGATAGGATTCTTAGAAAATAGAATTAGTCGTTGTTGTAGCAAATCTGATCTTGAACAACATCTTGTTTGATTATTGAAGAAGAAAAGCTAAATTAATTTAAGTTGGAGCAGCAGCATGGAGGCGCCATGGATTAGTGTTGAAGAGATTAGGGTTAGGTTTAGGTGTTTATTTATAGATGTATTAGGTGAATTAGGACCTTTAGATTTGATTAGGAACCATCCGAACCACTCAAATTAGAAAAACACGTCATCAGGAAATTGCCCGGAATCAACCAGTCGACTGGCCAATTTCAACCGGTCGACTACTTTCACTTCTGTCTAAAAACGGTCGAATGGTGAAAAATGGGCGGTCAACTTGTTATCACTTCTGTCAAAAACGGTCGAATGGTGAAAAATGGGCGGTCGAATTGTTTTACAACTTTAAATCTTCCGAGCTTCATAACTTCTTTATACGATGTCCGTTTTATGCAAACTCGGACTCTATCTCAAGCAGAATTCCGAGACGAACGCAATGGCATAACCTGTTTCACTTAGTTCTTCTTCTACAAATTAAGTATTCTTAAATTTGTCAGTTTTAATATTTTAAAATTACGGGGTGTTAAAGAAATATTAAGCTAATCCCAACATCTTTATCGTTACAAACTAATACCACCCCTCGGTAAAAGTAAAGCCGTTTTAGTTAGGGTATTTTATTTACCTGTCAGACCTTGATCGACAACGTTCTTATCTTCGAGTAGATAGCAGTTCATAACTCAAAAACTCGTCATATTTATAATATCAGTTAAATTTATTTCTCTATTTTATATAAACTATGGTTTTATAAACCGTATCTTTACTTCGAACAATCTCGGTCAATTATGACCGTTTATATTTAACTTTCGCTTTTAACTTTGTTAAAAAAATCCGTTTATAATTGGAATTATAATTCATTTCCAAATATTTTGCCTAAATAATTTTCCATCATATTTATAGAACTAATTAGGATTTTTATAATCAAAAATACATTTAACGATTTAAAAACCCTTAACTTCATCTTTTGTTGTCTTCCCGACCTTCTCTTTTAATTCTAATCATTTACTTAATTCAGTTTAAGTAAACACTTTATTGAAGATTATGTTTTAATCCTAAATTCTTTTAATAAACTTCCTATCATGTTTGGAAGAAAAACCCCTTTACAAATGTTTTCAAATATCAATTTTAACCTTATTATAATATCGGTTGCTTTCTTAAATGAATATCATTTAAGAAATAATTACTTTGTTGAATATTAATTAAAATAGTAATTAACTTCCTTATTTATCAAAGCAAAACCATTCACCTCTTCATTAACTAGAAATAGATTAATTAATCGCATTTGAAAACAAAGACTAATTACATTAATAATATTCAAACAACGTAAATAAAAGGTGAGTTATAATTTAAGAAAGCTTATTAAAATTTAAACATTTATTTATTAAACCGTTTCCATTAGATAAATAAAAAATCTTAACAACCGCTTTATATTAAACCGTTGAATTAGTTGATTGACATCATTAGTTAAACGTTAACTAATTTCAATTACTTCCTCTTATTAGATTAGTAAAATTAATCTAATAATATTGCTCAATCGATTACTTAAATATAATTATTCCAAAATATTAACCCGTAGGCTAATTACAACTTTAATTACTTATAAAACTAATTTAAATGTCAAATCCTTATTATATAATCATTTTATATTATTTTTAATATAACTCAATTGTAAACATCGATTTATTTTAAAAACTTCATTATAACGTATAAAATATTAAAAAAATTAAGTTTCAGTTATAAAATAAATTTTATAACTTAACTTCATTGACTCGCCTAACGACAAATCAACGTTTAACAAAAATGTGGATTCTAGGCCTATTGGTTGCTAATCCCTCAATTAATACCATTTATTAATTCCAATCACAACAACGTTGAATTATAGTTCAACGTTCAACAACCAAACAAGTTTTAATGTCAACGGGGTTCAATCAGTTTATATATAAATAACAAGAAAACAGACAATACATACAATAATTGAGGAATCAGTTTGGATCCCTCCAACCTATTCTTCCCTGCATCATATATCATAATTATCATCTAATAATAACTTAAGAAATGATTTGCATTAACCTACTAGTTTAAAACGACAAAATAAACATCGTCTATCAGTCAAACAATCAACAACCCATAGTCATCCATGAAGGAAAACAAGGATCGATTTGCAGCGGATAACAATTAATTTTAACAACCCTAGTTGATAAATCGAATTCAAAATTGAATCTAAAAAGGTGTACCTTACTCCTTTTGATCAAATCGCAAATTTAAATGATGGTTAGTCTGAGTTGAATCGAACACGAACTCCTGAGAGGAAGCGTCTCTATCGGAATCCATGAATGTTGATCTCGATGGTGTCTAACAAAATCGAGGAAGATGGAGATTTGGTACAAGCCAATTTGGGGGTCTAGTGTTTTCTGGATATTGTGGTTGCGATAATGAAAAGAAAGGATCGACTTTCTTTTATAATACAACAGTGCGATATTTCAGGTGATCCGTCTAACCCGTTCTCCATTTAAAATAGAGGAAACAGTCAAAATATTGATTTGCCTTTTATTTTAAATGGCTCTCACCTTATTCAACGTCCTTATGTGTGACCCTATAGGTTATCATAACGTTGGCAACAATTTAAACAATATTTAAATTGTAAATAGTGAGCGACATATAGTAATACATCGCTGTTACCCAAGTTATAATAATATCTGTTGGCTAGCTTTTTGACCAAGCCACCCAGGATCATTCATAAGAAGAAAGCATGAAACCACGTTCTCTAAGAACATGAAGGAATGATTGCACCATCGTCTCGCCCGATATCGGATCGCACACTATCGACTTGCCCACCATCGGATCGCACACTATCGACTCGCGCATTCCATCAGCGGAACAAGACCTCTATGCGGCTCGATCCGAACCTACATTGTTGCCCAGATTAGACCGATCTGATCCCCTGATGCATGGCGAACCTTCTGACCCGTTCAAGCGTGAGCTAGTCTTCAGCGATCCGAGACGCACGGATCTAGCGACACGTGTCCCTAATCGTCATTCTGACCGATTCTCCCCATTTGCACGATCCGATTTTCAAGGAGATCGCGACACCTGTCCACAACGGCTAATTTGACTATTTCTTCAACGGAGGCGATGCGATCCGATGTTCTCGGGATTCGTGCCACGTGTTACCACGACCCGGCTGGCAAAATCAGCTATAAATAGCCCAGAGCTTGGCATTTTTGGGGATCTTTTGGCAATATTGAGTACTGAATCCGCCATTGTTGTCAAAATACTAGAGTATTGAGAGAAATCCTTGATTGTATTAGCTTTCAAAGTATAATCAATAATATATAAAGTGGACGTAGGCTCGTTAACGCCGAACCACTATAAATTCTGTGTGTTATTTCCTTTTTCCTCATTCTTCAGTTGAAACTCTATAAGCTTCAGAACAATTTGGGTGTTAGGTCCAAATTTTGATCTAACATTTTTGGTGCTTTCACTGAGAAAACGATCCTAAAGTTTCACCATTCACTTCTTTGAAAATTCCAGCGATTCGGATATCATGGCTGGAAAAAGATCTAAAGCTTCGCAAACCAATGAAACGATTGAAGAAAGTGTGCACGAGCTAGGCAACGAGGAGACTCTGGATCGCGGAGCGCAGGGGCGAACCGATCCGATGAAGACACCACGCTCCGAGTCGACGAGAACGAGGCGATCCAGACTGCTGAAGGGGTTGTTACTCGATCCCGAGGCAACGTCTCGAATCCTCCACGCACCGCGATCGCGAATCGATCTCAGGGGGGGCGTTGCGAGCCGCCATCCTCGAACCACAGCGATTCGAATTGATGATCAGACTACAACTCGACCTGGAAAGGAGCCTATGGCTCGCTCCTACTGTCCTGGCCCCTCCGCTCGACCTGGCTCAAGCTCATTGCGCATAAGAGAAAGTGATGATGATCAATATGATCCTGCTGCTCCCGTTACTGAGGGGGATCTCTCTCGCTTTTCCGAAATGTGGGAGAGGCTATTTGATGAATTGGCTGCCCAAAGGCAGGAAAGCTCCGTCCTACGACAAAATTTGACTGCTATGGATAGAAGGCTTGATGAGCTCGCAAGGCAAAGGACGCCGCCGGTTCGTCCACTCACTCCAGGATATTCTTCTTCGTCTGAGGAATCGCCGAGACCTCCGCGACGACCGTATGAGAGAGCCGAAAACATATAGCAGCTTCAGTTCGGAACCCTGCCATCACAGGAAGAAGAAGCGCTGGGGGCGGGGCCCTCAAACCGTAATGTGAACGATCAAGCCGCAGCTCCCAGGGCTCGAGATGTGGACAGTCCCGTACGTAACAGCCTACCTCAGCCCCGTCGCCGTGCACATGCTCATGGTAACAAGGGGCAACGGAGCCCTATCCGAGCCCCGGATTTTGTGACTGCTCCCAGAAGAGAGATCAGAGAACCCCGCCGAACCAGAGGCACTGACCCTGAACCTCCGCTGACCAGTGCGAATGTTGCAGCCATGATCCATCAGATTCTGGAAGATAGCCGTGGACAACGGAACGAAGATTGGGGAATTGACCGCAGTCACACCCCTTTCACTGATGATATTTTGGATGCGACTTTCCCGAGGCGTTTCAACATGCCACAAATGAACCGATATGCGGGCAGGTCTGATCCTGTCCAGCATCTGATGAGATATTCTTGGTCAATGACCGCTGCCGCAGCTTCTGATGCTGTCAAGTGCAAGGCGTTTCCCATATTCTTGGAGGATGTAGCATTGTTATGGTTTACTCGCTTGCCAGCAAGATCAATTTCTAGCTTTAGGGAGTTGAGTGAGAAGTTCGTAGAACAATTCCGTATCTACGCACAAAAGACAAAAAGTGTGATTGATTTGTTCCTTGTCAAGCAGCGACCAGGCGAGAGTTTGAGGGTGTACCTAGACCGTTTCAATTTGGCCGCTACTGAAGTTAAAGATCCCCATGAACCAACCGTTGTTGCAGCACTGATTGACGGAGTTGATAAAGACACTGAATTCGGGAGATACCTAGCAGGCAAACCACCCCATACTAGAGAGCTATTCTACGAAAAAGCTAACGTACATTTACGCCGGGAAGAGGTATATGCTAACCGAAAGGCAAAAACAACTGATAAGGAGGAAATCCAGAGCAATGTCGCCATTAAACAGACAGGAGACAGCTCGGGGAAAGTTGAAGTTAATGTCGGAAATCAGAATCAGGGTGGTCGTCAGCCAGGTAACAACAATAATAATGGTAATGGCAACAACCGGAAGAGGAACCGAGGGAACGACTCCCAGAGAAGGACTCGTCCCAGGGCCTTTGAAAGTTATACACCAATAAATGACACTCTGGAAAATATCTTCATGGATGCGTATGAAGTCCTCCAGAATAAGAGGCCACCTCCCAGAGAGTCGACGGAGAAAGAGCGTGAAACGGGGAAGTTTTGTCTCTTTCATCAAATTCACGGCCATTCGACAAATGAATGCCGTCACCTAAGAGATGTAGTCGAAAGGCTGCTTCGAGAAGGAAAGTTAGATGAATACAGAGTAACGCCCAGAGACAGGGGGCAAGCAGTACAGGCTCCAAATCAGAACCAGAATCAACTTGCTGCTAGGCCTACTGCCCAACAAAAGGGAAAGAACATTGTTATCAATACCGTAATCGGAGGACTTTATCTTGCCGGGCATAGTTCCAAGGCATTGGATCAATATGTCAATGCAGCCAAACAACACCTCGAGGTAGGGGAGTGTAGTAACCCCGAGGACAATATCCCGGTGAAGCAACAGAAGATGATGACCGACGATGTCGTTTTCCGAGAACGAGAAAGCATTGGAGTCCATGCTCCGACTGAAGATCCATTTGTAATTACAGTACCTATTGGACCAGCCACTGTTCATAAGGTTTTGGTGGACAACGGGAGTTCCGTCCACATTCTTTTCAAAAGGACATTTGACCAGATGAACCTCGAAATAAAAGACTTGAAGCCTTGTCAAGGATGGATCCGTGGATTCAACGGAGCATCTACCGCTCCAATAGGTTATGTAGAGTTACCGGTTACGCTTGGGGAAGGAGAACGCCAGAGAGTGAGAATCCTTCCCTTCGTGGTTTTGGACGTTGAATCGCCTTACAATGCCTTCTTGGGCCGACCGGCCCTCGCAAAGTTTAGAGCCTGTATAGCCCCTGGTGCTTGTTATTGAAATTCCCCACAGAAGCTGGCATTGGTATCGTCAGAGGAGATCAGGTTGTGGCGCGAGCATGTTATGTTGCCGAACTAAAGTTACTTCGCAATGGAGGGGACATTGAAACTAAAGGCGCTTCTCCCCCTACGGGGGCGGAGACCTTATAGCAACTAAAGAGGATAGTCGTTGGAGAGTCGCCCAGAGAGATGCCCGAGGATATAGATCCCAGAGAGGATCAAGAACCCGGGGGCAGAATGTCGACTCCTAACGAGACGACTGTGGATGTACCGATCGATGACAGTGACCCGGAGAAGGTCCTAACGATTGGATCCCAGTTAAATCCGAGTCTCGCTAAAGAATTGACGGATTTCTTAAAAAATAACTTGTATGTATTTGCTTGGACTCATGCAGACATGTGCGGGATATCCCCATCAATCATGAGCCATTCATTAAGCATTAACCCTAAACATCCTCCGGTAAAGCAAAAAAGGCGAATGTTGGGCCCGGAGAGGTCTGCTGCCTTGAAAGAAGAGGTCGGAAAGCTAAAGAGTAATGGATTTATCAGAGACTCGACCTACCCAGACTGGATTTCGAATCCAGTCCTGGTAAAGAAGGCCAACGGGAAGTGGCGAACGTGTATCGACTTCTCAGATCTGAACAAAGCCTGTCCAAAAGATAGTTTCCCGTTACCCCGGATTGACCAGTTGGTAGACTCGACGGCGAGTCATGAGCTTCTCTCATTTATGGATGCTTATTCAGGATATAACCTGATTCCGATGCATGTTCCAGATCAAGAACACACTAGTTTTATCACGGATCTGGGATTATATTGTTATGTTGTGATGCCCTTTGGCTTGAAGAATGCGGGCGCTACATATCAACGTTTAGTCAACATAATGTTTTATAACCAGATCGGGAAAACCATGGAAGTATACGTCGACGATATGTTGGTTAAGTCCAAGCAATCTTCTCAACACACTACTGACTTGGCAGAGATGTTCGGCATTCTTCGAAAGTACGGAATGAAACTCAACCCAACCAAATGTTCATTCGGTGTTGCCTCCGGAAAATTCTTGGGATTCATCGTCAGTTCCCGTGGTATTGAGATTAATCCAGACCAGATCGCGGCAATCAGAGACATTCAGGAACCTAGGCAGATTAGGGATGTGCAAAGCCTTGCCGGAAAAGTCGCCGCACTAAGCAGATTTATCTCCAGGGCTACGGATAAGTGCATCCCATTTTTCAAATTAATAAAGCGGGGGAAACGCCACTTCAAATTGACGCCCGACTGCGTAGAAGCGTTTCAGAATTTACTCAGGCATCTGGAGAAACCCCCGATATTATCTAAGCCAATGGATCACGAGGACTTATTCGTGTATCTGGCAGTGTCATCCCATGCGATCAGCTCAGCGTTAGTAAGAGAAGAGGATAAGATCCAAAGACCTGTGTATTACGTGAGCAAAAAATTAACAGCGGCAGAGCGTAATTATCCAAGGATAGAAAAGTTGGCGTATAGTTTACTGATCGCCTCTAGAAAGCTTCGACATTATTTTCAGGCACATCCCATTACCGTATACACCGATCACCCGCTCAAGCAAGTCCTACAGAGACCAGAGGCATCTGGAAGGTTACTCAAATGGAATATTGAGTTAAGTCAATTTGATTTGAACTTTCAGCCCAGACGGTCAATTCGGGGGCAAGTGATAGCCGACATCATAGCAGAGTTCACTGTCCCTGAGGAAGATATAGCAAACGAAGAAGTTGATCCTTCAAAGTTACTTCTCGATCCCAATGCCTGGGGATTGTATACTGATGGCGCTAGGAATGACGACAGATCCGGCGCAGGAATAGTGCTAGAAACTCCAGAGAAACGATTGATATCCTATGCTATCCGGAAGGAGTTTCACGCCACTAACAATGATTCCGAATACGAAGCCCTGATAGCCGGATTAAAGATTGCAAAGGAATTAGAAGTCACAAAGCTGAACATCTTCTGCGACTCCAAGTTAGTTGTGAACCAAGTTACTGGAAAATTCCAAGCTAAAAGTGCAAGATTGATTTTATACTTAAAGAAAGTGAAAGAATTGCTGAACGATTTTGATCACTACAGCATATCTCATATTCCACGGTCAGAGAATCAGCGGGCAGACAAGTTGGCAAAGATGGCTAGTTCCGACGATCCTGAAGTGACTGGGCTAGCCCCCGTTGAAGTACTTCGGTCCCCTAGCATAGATCAAATGGAAATCGACCTAGTACTAGAGACGGAACCAGAAAGGGAGTCCTGGATGACCCCTCTAAAGAATTTCCTGATGAATGGAACGCTTCCGACCAAGAAAAGCGAGAGGCGTAAAGTAATTCGTAAAGCCGCCCGATACGTTCTGCAAGACGGAGTTCTTTACAGACAAGGGTTTTCAATGCCCCTCCTTCGGTGTGAAGCCCACGATGACATCAAACGTGTGCTGCAAGAAGTCCACGAAGGTGAATGTGACGACCACACTGGAAGGCAAACTTTGGCAAAGAAGGTGTTGCGGCATGGTTATTTCTGGCCTACCATAAACAAGGATGCGGCCAGATACGCACGACGGTGTGATGCATGCCAGAGATTTTCAAAAATACCTAGAGCACCTCCTAACCAGTTTAAAACAATGATGAGCCCATGGCCTTTCGCTATGTGGGGAATTGATATCATTGGAAGTCTCCCCATAGCAAGGGGCGGAGCAAAGTTCGCTATTGTGGCCGTGGATTATTTCACTAAGTGGGTCGAGGCTGAACCACTAACTACAATCACAACCAAACAGGTGATCAATTTTATCGTTCGAAACATCATTTGCCGATTTGGGATTCAAAAGATTGTGATAACGGATAACGGAACTCAGTTCGACAGTGCTGAATTCAGAAATTTCTGCCAAAAATACCACATTGAGAATCGGTACACCTCTGTGGCGCACCCGCAATCGAACGGACAAGTCGAAGCGACAAATAAAGTAATTAAGTCCATTCTGAAAAGAAGAATGAAGCGGGCTGATGAATTGCCCTTGGCACTATGGGCCTACAGGACAACATATAAATCAGCGATAGGACATACCCCGTTCTCCCTTGCTTTTGGAACGGAAGCAGTCATCCCGGTTGAGATAAAGGTACCTTCTCACCGGGTGACTTATTATGATCCGATGACCAATAATGAATTGCTCCTTGAGTCCCTGGATATGATCGAAGAAAAGAGGGATGAAGCAGACCTGCGTGCCTTGAGATGCAAACAACAGGTCGCCCGATATTACAACAAAAAGGTTCGAGCCCGAACCTGGGAACCCGGAGACTTGGTTCTGAAACGTGTCTTCCCACCCCCAACTCAAATGGGAGCGAAGTGGGAAGGACCGTACTCCATTCTGAGCAAGCTTGATAATGGAACCTTCAAGCTGGCAACTGTAGATGGAAAGGAAATCCCCAGAGTGTGGAATGCCCAACATTTGCGGCCATACTTAACGTGAAAGTTTCAAATTTATTCTTTTGCTTTGTTAAAAAACCATGTACAAGGCATGACTTGCCTAGAATAGTCTGATTCCTTAAAGCAAAAGATTATAAAGTGGACGTAGGTCATGATTCGACCGAACCACTATAAAAATATTGTGTGTCATTTACCTTTATTGCACCTTTATTTATCTGCCTGTTTATTTGTTATAAAAATCGTTGTGAATAATCCAACAATCCCAGAAGCATATAATCATGAATGCTTTCCATCATAATGGAATGTAATCACAAGTCAAAATTCTGAGGATACAATGAAGTAAATTATATCGTAGATAGCACTCTAGCTCTCCAGAGCAGAGAGGGAACATAACAGACATGAAGTCGATGTCCATAAGTCATGGCGGTGTACCATGATCGGAGCCGCCTCGACGAAACTCTAACTCTCCAGAGAGAGAGAGAGAGAGTATAAAAGCGTCTCTGATTGAGCGCTGAGAAAGAGCTCCTTCCCCGCTGAAGGATCGGGGAGCGAATGAATCGCTGAGCTCAAACTCTAACTCTCCAGAGAGAGAGAGAGAGTATAAAAGCGTCTCTAATTGAGCGCTAAGAAAGAGCTCCTTCCCCGCTGAAGGATCGGGGAGCGAATGAATCGCTGAGCTCAAACTCTAACTCTCCAGAGAGAGAGAAAGTATAAAAGCGTCTCTGATTGAGCGCTGAGAAAGAGCTCCTTCCCCGCTGAAGGATCGGGGAGCGAATGAATCGCTGAGCTCAAACTCTAACTCTCCAGAGAGAGAGAGAGAGAGAGAGTATAAAAGCGTCTCTGATTGAGCGCTGAGAAAGAGCTCCTTCCCCGATGAAGGATCGGGGAGCGACAGAACAGCTGAGTTCGAACTCTAACCTTGGCGACCGCCAGGAGAGTATAAAAGCGTCTATGATTAAGCGCTGAGAAAGGTGCTGGAGACTCAGCACCCCCATAATTCCTGCTCCGCTGAAGGATCGTTGAGCATATCATGAAGCAAGCTAGAGCTCCTTCCCTGTAGAAGGAACATGGACCAACTGAATTATTGAGTTTGAACTCTAACCCTGGCAACCGCCAGGAGAGTATAAAGGAGTCTATCATTAGGCACTGAGAAAGGTGTCGGAAGTTCAGTACCATAAGAACAGTTATCTTATGAAATTTTCTAAGTCCCCCATATTCAGAAATAGGGGGCAACGTGCGAATAATGCTAATCAATTTTCAATAAGCCCTAGCTAAGCGTTACGCCAATGACTGATTATGGGCCATATGCATATACGCATGAATTTTAATGCAGCATGAAAGTTTTCTCTATTATTTGATTGACTTGTAGTTATAACTAGATGGTCTATAACTAACCATGGAGAGTTTATTTGAATACAGGTACACAATGATGCAAAAAGAGATAAAACTTTCCTTTATATACTGCAAGCCTACAAAGTGAGAAATAACCTAGAAAACAAAAGTGAGGGCCAGTCTCACAATTACACTTCCTGGCCAGTGGAAAGCCTAAAGACAAAATATCAACAAGTAACAATATCCTATTTACGCTTTGGCCTCTTCTCTTGCCTCTGTCTCTCCAGCTTCGCCTTGTCGGCATCAGACGGATCCCCTTTCTTCCTCTTCCTTTTGTCTATGAGAGGAACATCCGACTCTTCTGAAGATTCCTCTTCCACCTCTTTTCTCTTCCTTCTATCAGAAAGGGAAGCCGGGAAGTCATCGGGATTTGCAAAATGAAGCTGTCGGCTGATGGACTTGGGCTGGATTTTCACAATCATCCCAGTTTTGGGATCGAATTCTGCAAGGGGGACTACGTCCAAAGCCTCATCTCCCACCTTCTTCGAAGCCAACTCTTTCTCCTGCCTGGCCTTTCGGCTGGCCAAGGTTTCGTCGTCATCATCGTCGGCTTTTTTGGCGCCGGTAGTGTCTTCTTCATCATCTACATGGCGCCCATCCATGTCTTTCAAGGCTTCGATGGTCTCAGCATCTTTGGGAACGTCAGTGCTAGGTGCCGGGATGCTTCTTTCTGCTGTTGTGACCTCGGCCTGCTTTGATACATCAATACCAGCACCTGGCGAGACAGCCTCCTTCTCCACTTCTTTTTCTTTTTCAGCACCCTTGTCGACGGGCTCGCCACCTGTATCAGGAGGAACACACGTTACTAATTCAATTGGTTGTTCTACCAGACGACGACAATTCACAATTGCTTTGACAAATTGTGGGGAAAAAAAGAGAGATACCTTCCGCAGATGCTCCTTCTTGAGTAGTTGCAGAGGCTCCAATGACCACGGGAGTTAGACCCAAAGGGATTAATGGATCATCGGGATGGTATTCCTCAACCCCGGAGGTCTTGGGCTCCGCAGCTGAACTCGAACCCTCGTCAGCTTTGCCTTTGCCCTTGTCCAGGGCCCTCTCCTTTTCCATCTCCGCTAGTATCAGACAACGACCCTCTGTTAGGTCCTCAGGCTCATTATCCCTTAAGATGCTCTTCATCAACTCATCCTCATCGATTTCTTCGACCCCCAATCTATGCTTTTCACCCTCAACAATGGCATCCCATAAATTGGCTAATGTAACGTGGTAATCCGGGATCCACAAGATGTTGCGAGTTTTGAGAACCTGGCCATGGAAATCGAAAATCATCTCTTCAAACCCCTCGATCTCCTTCTCTCTTTCGAGGAGCTTGTTGTTAGAAGCAGTGGCCAATTCGAGGGCACTTTCGACATTCTTTTCGGCGAGAGCTGCCCGTCTTTCCGCGTCCGAGACCTGATCATTTAAAATCACCTTTTCAGCTTTAGCCAAAGCCAGACTTTCTTTTAAATTTGCCTTTTCTGCCTCCCAAGCAGCTCTCTCAGCTTCAAAATGGCCTTGTGCTGTTTTCAACTCGATGTTGGCCATTTTGAGATCTTCAACCTCCTTCTTTAAAGCCATTTTCTCTTGGCTATTGGAGTCAAGTTCCGAATGAAAGCATTGCTTAGCATTCTCTAATTCAATCTTATAATTTTCAGCGTCCCTCCGTGCTAAAGCAAGCTGGGATTGAGCATCTTCCAGGTCCTTCCCCACTTTTATCCTGGCCCTTTCGTTTTTTTCAAGTTTCGCCTTAGATCTGTGTGCTTCTATTTCAAGCGATCGGATGACTTTTGAAAGGTTAACTGCATGTTTTTTCATCATCTCGTATTGCCTGGCAACATGGCGGATATGCCCGACAACTTCGCTATCCCAGTTCTTGGGGACCGGTTCCAAGGCTGGAACAAATGTCATCCGGTCAAAGAATATGTCTGGGAACTGTTCCCGCAGCTTTTCCAGCCTACCTTGAATCTCGGGACCATGCATGTAATCCTGTGACCTGGGGGCAGCCAACTCTGGCTGGCTGGAAGGGACGATGTCACCTCTCTCCTTTTCAGACTCTTTGGATAAATCCTTGTCCCTATCTTTAGATTCGTGATGCCTTTTGGACGACCGGCTGTGGGAAGGTGCACTCTTTGGAGGAGTTAACTCTTTAGGAAGTTTCTTTCCCCCTGTAGGAACTGCCGGATGACTGGAAGGGTTGGTAGAGGTCGACTTTGGTGGAGACCGAGGTTGCGAGGAAGTCGGCTTGTGAGAAGGGCCGCGAGAACGCTCAGCACCCGGATGAAGGCTAGGTGTGCCCTCACGAAGAGAACGATACGAGTAAGATTTCCTGCGGGACATCGTTCCTGCAAAAAAGAAAAGAGCATATTAAAACTTTGAATACCCACGATATAAGAGTGCAGGGTCAGATAGTGCGTGTGATTTGTGCATCCCATATAATTCCCCCTAACAGACCCGGGCCTGAAGACAGGTTCATCTGACCAGTTTCTTGTCCTCTGGTTGGAGCGATGGTCTCTTCAGAAGCAGGGAAAAAAGGCCCCCCTTCAAAGTCCTTCTCTATATATACATCATCGGGTAGAGGAATTTTATTCAGCTCGTCAAATAACTGCTCTTCCGTCAAATCACCGGGAGCAGCGGTTTCGATTGGAGTAGAAATCGGGATTTCCTTGGACACGTCACCGCGGACCTCATCCCCTCTGTATATGTTCAGGTCCTCATCGTCTTGGATGACTATCGGAGAAGGACTCTTGCGAAACTTAGTTGTTCCTACCGCTTGCGAAGTTCCCTCTCCTTCCGTTGGGGGCACATACTTATAAGGTCTGCCGCCAGTGCCAAGTCCAAATCTTCTATCCAGAAGACGATGCTTATGAAGATTTTCATCAGTAATGCATTTTTTGATCCTTAAAAAGTCGGATCTGCTTTGTAGAAGAATGGACAATCGATTGTTGTATAGCGGACCCTCCGTTTTCGGGAAGACGTGATCTGTTTAAAACAAAGAAAAAGGGGGGAGAATGTTAGCGCCTAGACTTCCTGAACAAGATATTTGATTAGAGGCTTAAAGTTTACTTGATTTGAGCCATCTTCTTGAGCATCCGGCCTGTTTCTTTATATAAAACCAATCAGACTTAGGATCCCCTATATTGCTATATCCATCGTACAGGACCTTCCTATTCGCCACCGATTCAAAGAAAGAGAAATTTGGAGTTGCCGAAGAACGGTGCTTGAAGAGAAAGAAGAATGTCAAATCTCTGAATTTAAGTTCGGCATGTAGGATCTCCGCGTACGCAACATGTAGAGTGTATAGAGATGCGTAGGCGTTAGGATGAAGCTGCATCGGAGCAATACCCAGTCGTCTTAAAGTTTCGATGGCGATCGGAGGAAACAGAGGAATAGCTCCTACCAAGCACATGGTTCGACTGATTACCATATATCCTTCCGGAGCTAGGTGGGGTTTATCCTCGCTTCCGGGCGTCAAGACATCATCCCAAGGAATTCCGTGTCTCAAGCAGATTCTTTTAAGCTTTATATCGTCGAGCTTAGAGGCTAAAGAATCGGAAAATTTATCTATCCCGAGCGCGCCAGGAATCTCGTCGGGAGCTCGCCCATCTGTCTCAGACTCTTCGCTAGATGAAGTACTTTCGGACGGATCTGATTCCGTGGCCTCGTACTCAGATCCAGAATCTTCACCTCCTGGATTAATTGGAGGAATCTCAGGATTGTATTGCTCAGGAACCTCGGATTCCGCTTCTGTTGCGGATCTTGAAGAAGATTGATTATTCGACATTACTGCTAGGACGAGAAAACATGAACAATGAGATTAATACTACCCGTCCCCCGTGTGTGCAAGTGCCGGTGTGTGTGTGCTTGTGTGTGCATTTAAAATAAAGCGTGAAAGCTATCAAGATCATCAGAATATTAGTCGTCATATGCAGTCAAATTATGTGGTCATTTAGTCCAGAAAGTCCAACATCAAGGCCCTAGCCTAACTGTTCAGAATTTTATGGTGACAAGGCATCGTTTAAAGTTTGAAATTTCTTTGGATCGTGAACTATGAGTCGGATCGCCATGAAGAGGGATCGCCCTCCTTCGGATCGCAGGGTAGTGAGATCGCCCCCCTTCGAATCGCAGGGCAAAGGGATCTCCCCTTCACGGATCGTGAAGTTAAATTATTGGGGTCTTTTCCGAATCGTTGCAGCCCCCCACGATACGCGTCTCTGCTGTCACCACGACCCTCCGTCTCGCCACTCGCCTTCATCTTCTTCCTTTCCTCTCCTTGCCCACGATCCGAACTGGCCTTCCCTTTTCTCCTTCCTCCTTCGTCTTCCTCCTCTCCTTCTCATTCTCGAACTCCAACCTCTACGCCCATCGGCCATGGCGCCTCGCTGGTTCCCCCAGAAAATCGCAAGATTCCATCGTTTCTCCCTCAAACCAGTCGAAAAAATTCATAAAACAACAGCGTTTACGAATAAGGGTGCTTTCGGTGGAATTACCTTTCTAAAAATTGGGAAAGTGATCGGATTTTTGAAGGTTTGAAAAACTAGGGTTCGTTCCTCAACAATGCATGCGAAACGATACGACAGAAGAAAGAAGAAAGAAAGTGAAGAGGGGGGTCGGCTTATATAGGCAAAAGGGCGACCGTTTGTCTTTCCTTTTTTGTCCTATTCGATCCACGAAAATCGGCGGGCCGCGAACCAAAAGCCCACCACGACTCGAGGAGGAGCCCGTTTCGTTCCGAGGCCCAAATGCACACCAAAGAACGAAACGAATGTCTTGCCAACGGACCGCGACTCGAGCCCGCGATCCGAATCAATAAGTTCAGTAATGAAGACTCTGAAAAATCTCAGAAAGAGAATTGTTCACTGATTCGCGACTCGCTATGAAAAGACGATTCTATAGCTTCGAAGCATGTTCCATCATCGATAAAACATACTTCGAGGGGGCAAAATGTTGGCTAACTTTTTGACCAAGCCACCCAGGATCATTCATAAGAAGAAAGCATGAAACCACGTTCTCTAAGAACATGAAGGAATGATCGCACCATCGTCTCGCCCGATATCGGATCGCACACTATCGACTCGCCCACCATCGGATCGCACACTATCGACTCGCCCATTCCATCAGCGGAACGAGACCTCTATGCGGCTCGATCCGAACCTACATTGTTGCCCAGATTAGACCAATCCGATCCCCTGATGCATGGCGAACCTTCTGACCCGTTCAAGCGTGAGCTAGTCTTCAGCGATCCGAGACGCACGGATCTAGCGACACGTGTCCCTAATCGTCATTCTGACCGATTCTCCCCATCTGCACGATCCGATTTTCAAGGAGATCGCGACACCTGTCCACAACGGCTAATTTGACTATTTCTTCAACGGAGGCGATGCGATCCGATGTTCTCGGGATTCGTGCCGCGTGTTACCACGACCCGCCTGGCAAAATCAGCTATAAATAGCCCAGAGCTTGGCATTTTTTGGGATCTTTTGGCAATATTGAGTACTGAATCCGCCATTGTTGTCAAAATACTAGAGTATTGAGAGAAATCCTTAATTGTATTAGCTTTCAAAGTATAATCAATAATATATAAAGTGGACGTAGGCTCGTTAACGCCGAACCACTATAAATTCTGTGTGTTATTTCCTTTTTCCTCATTCTTCAGTTGAAACTCTATAAGCTTCAGAACAATTTGGGTGTTAGGTCCAAATTTTGATCTAACAATATCAATGATTCGATACAACCTTTTACTACGATTAGTGTCTCAATATAATTTAATCCTTTTAACCAATATATCCAAGATTAAACTCGAGGCATGGAACATATCATCCTCTTTATAATTTAATCCTTTTATCTTGATTGATGAGTGGATTATATAAAACAAATCAATATTTGAGCACGACCATGCATTTCATAGTCTCACTCAATCAAGAGGCCCATGGATAATACTACACACACACATGTATATATATATTAGGGTTAAATTCCATCTAGATCATTCATAATTTTCATTTGATTCGAGATGTATCCAATTATCACCTTTATCGTCAACTCAGTTACAAGTACTTTTGATGATATCAAAACACAAATATATTCGAATAAAATTATAATTATTTCAGGCTTGAGGACCATTACATCACTGTCTCTATGAGAATAACTTATGATGCTATTAATTATATTCCATGTAGTTTTTTCCTGTTGGATCAGCCCAATACGTAATTCTCCAATACGTATTTATGTGTTGACATTAATATCACGTATATTAATGATCAATGAGATATGATCATCGGACAATCAACGTACAAGTCTCAATGTTTTATTATTGTCCTATATAAACAATAAAACTTGACAAGGGACATTTAAGAATTATAATACTTAATATATTATATAATCTCATGTTCAAGTTACTCACTTGAAACTATATAATTCTGTATTATTATTCTAAGGACTTCTGTTATGTAAATATTTATATTATGCAGTAAATATAACATATTAGAATCTTTTATTCCAAATAAAAATAACATAAACAATATTATTATTCACATCAATCAGATTGCCTCTAGGGCACAAACTCTAACAAACTCCCACTTGCACTGGAGCCAATCACTTATGTATCGAATACCCATGAAACTAGTGTGATAATCATTCTTCAATTGCGAAAAAGCTTTAGTCAGTGGATCTGCAACATTATTATCCATTAGGACTCTGTAGATATGTATAACTCCTCTATCAACAATTTCACGGATGAGATGATATCGTTGAAGTATGTGTTTGGATCGTTGATGTGATCTTGGTTCCTTAACCTAAGCAATGGCCCCATTGTTGTCACAATAAAGATCTACTGGATCAACAGTGGATGGAACAATGGAAAGTCCAGTGATGAATTTCTTAATCCAAACAGTCCCTTAGCAGCTTCTGAAGCACCAATGTGTTCAGCCTCCATAGTGGAATCAAAGACTGTTTCTTGCTTTGAACTTTTCCAACTAACAACAACACCATTTAGGAAAAACCATATCCTGACTGGGACATGTAGTCATGTTTATTAGTCTAGAAACTAGCGTCTGTGTAACCTTTTACCATTAATTTTTCTTCGCCTCCATATATCAAGATTGAGTCTTTAGTCCTTTTCAGGTATTTAAGAATGTTCTTGATTGCTGTCCAGTGACTTTCACCTAAATTTGATTGGAATCTACTTGTCAAACTTAAAGCGTAGGAGACATCTGGACGAGTACACAACATTGCATACATGATTGATCCAATTGCCAAAGCATAAGGGATCATTTTCATGCGTTCCTTATCATCTGATGACTTAGGGCATTGGGACTTATATAGTGATATACCATGTGACATGGGTACATATCCTTTCTTTGCCTCTTGCATACCAAATCTTTGCAGCACTTTATCAATTTATGTACTCTGACTTAGGCCTATTAATTTTCTTGATCTATCTCTATAGATCATAATACATAAAATATAGGTTGCCTCGCCTAAGTCTTTCATTGAGAAAATTTTCCCCAACTATGTCTTTACTGCTTGTAATGAATTAACATCATTCCCAATAAGTAATATGTCATCTACATATAATACTAGGAATATTATGTTACTTCCACTAATTTTCTTGTATAGACAAGGTTCATCTTCTTTTTTAATGAAGCCAAACTCTTTGATTGTTTCATCAAAACGAAGATTCCAACTCCGAAATGCTTGTTTCAATCCATATATAAATCGTTGCAGTTTACATACATTTCTAGCATCCTTTGGATTGACAAAACCTTCAGGTTGTGTCATGCACACATCTTCGATAAAATTCCCATTAAGGAATGCAGTTTTAACATTCATTTGCCAAATTTCGTAATAGTAAAAGGCTGCAATTGCAAGCATAATCCTAAGGGATTTAACCATAGCCACTGGGGAGAAGGTTCCATCATAGTCAACTCCTTGAACTTGTCTAAATCCTTTTGCCACCAATCGACCTTTATAGGTTTGTACTTTACCATCCATGTCAGTTTTCTTCTTGAAAACCCATTTACACCATATTGGTTTTACCCTGTCAGGTGGATCATCCAGAGTCCACAATTGGTTGGTGTACATGGAATCCATATCAGATTTCATGACTTCAAGCCATTTCACAGATTTTTGTCCATTCATGACATCTTCGTAAGAAGTGGGATCATCTTGATCTATGAGCATTACGTCTCCTATTTGAGTTATTAGATGTCCAAAATATCTATCAGTGTAATGACCCGGGTTTTTGGCGATCTTGGTTATCAGATATACAACACATATCAAACATCCAAGGATCAAAAATACCGGTCATTAATGAAAGAAATTAGAGGGTGAGGAAAGATAAGATAGAAACTTATAATAGAAGAAGAAGAAGGACACAACATAAGAGTAACACGAACCTCACAGCGGAACGAATAACATATATTAGATAACATATCTTGAAATATACATCTGTATTTGAATATACATCATTATCAAAGTACATCACTTACAACACAACGGAAATAAACTATAGCTATATGATCCTGAAGCCTCCTGCTCCAGCTCTTCAAGTATCTGTAAAATCCCGACTACTTGACTGCCCATACAAAATTAGGCACCCAAGAGTTTAGGGAAAACAACAAAATAAACTCCGGGTCAGTCATGGGACTGGTATGAGTAAAATAGTTTAAAACAGTTCGAACAAGTAAATGATATCTCATAAGACCACGCCGTATAACGGAACGGGTTTTTCCTTTATGAGAATCCAAATATCCTTATATCAAAAACCATTTGATATTATAATAATGTCTATCAACCACAATATAATAATCATCTAGCAGAAACGCTTTCATCTCACGTTCTACATATATAGTATACAATCAAAACCGCAAGCACATATTGATGCTTAAATCTGACCATTTCCTAAACCCTAACCTCACTGTTGATTTTCGATCCCCAAATAATCGCTGTCGCACCCTTAAACTGCTGTACAGAGATGAAGCTCCTCCCCTTGCGAATTCATTTATATATCCTTTGGAATTTATAACAATTTGTATGATTTGTTCTTGATTTGTTTGAGCTCGTGAAAATTTACTGGAGAATGAAAAATATTGTGGCGGCTCACATTTGGTTAACTGTGAAATGAAAAAATTAGGTTTAGGGAGTATAGTGGTGTATTTATAGCCCTAACAAATATCTAGATATTTTGTAGAAGGAATATTCTCGGTATATTCTTTTGTTAATTCGTGTTTAAAAATCCCTGCGATCACACACGATACCCATAAATCACCAAACTGGACATGCAGCTGCAGTTCGACATTACGGTCCCAACGAAACTGGTTTCGTCGAATTCCAAATCCGTTTGCTCACACAACGTATTTTTAACTATCGAAATCTGACTGTTTTTCACTCTAAAAATCCGAACGGCCACACAGTGACTCTAAAAATCACGAAACTGGAAATCTAACAACTATTTGACATTGCGGATCCAACGAAACTAGTTTCGTCGAATTCCGACTTCGTTTGCAAAACTGGCTATTTTTAAAGCTCTGGATGACCCATTTAAATATATAAATATATTTAATTATAATTATATTTAATATTTAAAAAAAAATTATCGTCTATATTCACAGAGGAATACCACACAGCTCTACTGGGATTTATAACTCGATATTTCAAATCTGGGTCAACCCGATATTCGATTTATATTGAAATTCCTTTTTAAAATATAAATAATTCCTTTATAAATTATAAAGGAATTCCACATCGACTTTTGTAAAATTTTATTTGGACGTATATCAAAATCTACACGACGAAATCCCGATTTTTCTCTTCCCCTAGAAAGATATACTCTACTAGCTCCACGCGTTTCTTGTTTCACAGAAATCCGGCTTAAAACGAATCCTGTACATTCAGTTGAAGTTCAAATCGCCAATTAACGAACTGCATCGCCATTTCAAGCTCGATTTTAATTATATTATAACTCTACGTTCAAAATGTCGTTTATATAATGTATTCGTTATTCAAATCAAATTCCAAGCTGAATTAAATATCACAGATGATCCGGTTCACACCATATCGCCATTTCGGCCAATTCTGATTATTTCAGAATTAAATATATTATTTAAATTATTATTTTATTTAAATATTCATCATTATTTAATTCCACGACCATTAAATCCTTTTAATCACCCTTCAAATAATTAAATTAATTAATTATAATACCTTTGCAAATGCGGGTCATTACAATCAGGCTCATGACGTATTCTACTAGATCTACGAACATTTCGTGAAGTTTGAGCAGGTTCATTTTCCACTATAGATTGTAGTTCTTGCTCAATTTAATGTTCGGGTTCAATAATATCTTGTGGTTCTCGAATTTCTTCGAGTTCTACTTTATTCCCATTGGTACTTTTAGAGACTAGATCTCTTTTCATGAAATTACCTGTTCGAGCAATAAACACATTATGCTCTGAAGGTTTGTAGAAATAATATCCTTTTGTTTCCTTTGGATATCTCACAAAATAACACTTTTCTGATTTGGGTCCGAGCTTATCATAGGTAGGAAGCTTAACAAAAGCCTCACATCCCCAAATCCTCATAGAAGAGACATTGGGACATCTCCCTGTCCATATCGGATATGGTGTCTTCAGAACCGTTTTGGTGGGAACTCGATTAAGTATGAATGCATCTGTTGTAAGGGCATAACCCCAAAAACATATTGGAAGATCTGTATGAGTCATCATTGATCGTACCATATCTAATAAGGTGCGATTTGTCCTTTTGGATACACCATTCCATTGTGGTATTCACAGTGGAGTGAGTTGTGATACAATTCCACACTCTTTTAGATAGTCATTAAATTCTTGGCTTAAATATTCTCCTCCTCGATCTATTCGAAAAGTATTTATATTCTTACCAAGTTGGTTTTGAACTTCATTCTTGAATTCCTTAAACTTTTTAAAGGATTCTGATTTGTATCTCATAAGGTACACATATCTGTATCTACTGAAATCATCAGTAAATGTAATGAAGTAATAAAACCCACCTCAAGCTGATCTACTCATTGGTCCACATTCATCACTATAAGGGCCAATAGATCATTAGCCCGTTCACTGTCCAATGAGCTTTGGTCATTTTGCCAAATAAACAAGGTTTGCATTCTTCATACGATTCAAAATAAAATGAATACAAATTCCATCTTTATGGATTTTTGATATGCGTTTCTCGTTTATATGGCCTAAAAGACAATGCCAAAGGTATGTTGGATTTAAATCATTAGATTTAATCCTTTTTGTATTAATGTTATAAATTGATACATCAAAATTAATAATGTAGAGACCATTAACTAACTGTGCATTTCCATAAAATATCTCATTTAAATAAAATGGACAGCAACCATCTTTTATTATAAATGAAAATCCAAGCTTGTTCAAACAAGACACAAAAATAATATTCATTCTAACGGAAGGCACAAAATAACAATTCTCTAATTCTAAAATTAACCTGCTAGGTAAAGATAGGTGGCAACTTCCTATGGCTAATATAGCAACAATTGTTCCATTTCCCACTCGCATGTCCACTTCTCCTTCTGCCAAATTCCTACTCTTTTGCATTTCCTGCAAATTGATACAAATATGTGATCCACATCCAGTATCTAATAACCAAGATATAAAAATAAATGAATTGACATATATAACATTTATATCTGAATTGGATGAAGTCACACTTCCGTTCTTCTTCTTTAGATCTTCTAAGTAAGCATAAAAACTGCGTTTCCAATGACCTGTCTTTCTATAGTAGTGACAATCATTGTCTTTAGGAATCCTCCTTTAGGCTTTGATGCCTTTTTGAAATTGGTCTTATTAGCAGTCTTCTTAAGCTGTTTTTTCTTGATTTTTTCCCTTGGCTTTAGCAGTTTCCTTTTGTACCATCATTATGCCAACAAGTTCTACCTCTTCATGTTATTTTCAGTAGTTCTCAACATGCTTAATAACCCAGTCAAGGGTTTCTCAATCTCATTCATGAGATAATTCATAAAGAATTGAGAATACTTACTATTTAATGATTGTAGTACAAGATCGGTCTGAGCTTTCAGTGTCAACAGAAACCCTAACCTTTAGAGATACTCAATGTATCCAATCATCTTTAACACATGTGGACTAATGGGTTCCTTTTATCCCATTTTGCAGTGGTATAGTGCCTTTCTTGTGTCATAGCTTTCTTATCGAACATGTCCTTAGAACAATTTCTTAAGGTGCTCGATCATCTCATAAGCATCCATGAACTCGTGTTGCTTCTGAAGCCCCGGAGTCATGGTTGCAAGCATGAGACAGCTGACATCAAAAGCATCATCTTGGTGCTTCTAGTGGGCATTAATCTCTGCATGGGGAGCAATACTTGGTAGTGCCTCTGAAATAGGGCCATCAGGTACATACAACTTCCTTTCTTGTTTGAGGACAATTCTCAAATTTTGATGTCAATCAAGGAAATTAATTCCATTCAGTTTTTCCTTTTCAAGAACATACTTTAGTGATAAGTTGTTGATGTTGATTTCCATTTAGTATCTACAGGAGATAATAAATAATAATGATAAATAATTTTGACAATCAAAATAATAACAATCACTGCATTATTAATATAAATGTATAAATAAAATAAATATCCTCCCACTGAGACTAACATCCCTATATTTTAAGATATATATATATATAGGTGTTCCAAGATCCATATCTAATCATGCCTTGACCTAGCTTTGGCTAACTCCCCAAAACACAACCTTTTAGGTTGACATCTTATGTCAATTATATCGTATATATAAATTTCTGATCGCATGATGATTTTTTTTTCATTGAACTATTCATTTGCTCAAATATTGAATAATACATGCTTTTTGTCTCTAAGGCCATAATCTTATTATGCAGCCTAGTTACGGCAGACCCAATAATACGTTGGAGCACCACATTTACACCATCGCATATAACCAAAATAAAAGGATGCCCAGCGCTTTGGCATTACCTACATCTAGTATTTTGGGCATTGATCAGTGTATTATTAGAAGACGTCACCTTGACTTAATATAAACAATAGATTTTAAAGTGTTAACCGACTTTTTGGTCCGGTTCCCAAAAGTACACAAGACACGCTCGACTCAACACATCGCGTGGAACTAAAGCCGAAAGGGACGCTTAGTAGCGAAGGAAACAGGATGAAGAGGGACCGCGCCAACAGAGACCTCGCGACACCCCCAAACACCTAGGGGTATGAAATTCATATCCAACAGGATACGAAATACGCACCCAGCAGGGTGCGAATTTCGCACCCCAGGAGGCACGAATTTCACACCTCCGTGGGGCGCGAACTTCACACCCACGAGGTGCGAAATTTCGCATCCCAGTCCCAGGTGCAAATTTTCAGCATGCGCAGGCTCCGGGTGCGAAATTCTGGCATGTGTAGGCTCCAGGTGCGAATTTCTGGGTGTAGTCACCTATTTCTACCTACTTCGACGTACTCCCTTTCCTATAAATATCCCATGACTTCACACTTGAAAGGGGTTAGAATTTGAGACCTAGGGACCTCTAGAGAGCTCCATTAATGGAATCTCCCCTTTGAGGAAGAAGAAGGGAAAAAATGTCCTTTTCTTAGTATATTAAATATATGATAATTATGACATCGTATATGATAAGGATGACATCATGTCTTAGAGATGACATCATATAGCCTTAGAGATTATATCATATGGCTTTAAAATTAATGTAATGGGATGTCATGAGAGGGTCACAACCTTGTAAACTTTTGTGATCAATAATATTCCAAGAACACTTCAAAGTAGATGTAGGCCCCTCACAAGGCCGAACCACTATAAATCTCGTGTGTTATTTTACTGCTTTCTACTCTTGCCTGTGCGACCAAATTAACTATTCCTAATAATTGGAATCTTTGGTGTTTACGACATTTTTTGCCGTCAACATTTGGTGCTTTCACTAAGAACTCGGATTTTGCGCCTTTGTCGCACGTTGTCATCTCGACCCCCGATGAGCTTGAGGTTCCTTGCTAAACCTGTCGTCGAGTCCGCTCATGATGGCAAAGCGACCAAAGAATGCAATGTTCGGCTCTTCGGCCACAACCGAGGCCGGTACGTCCCAACACCTCAACCGGCGGACATCCCGGCCACTAATGAAACCGTCCCTCCTATTGTGGACCCCGAAGCGCCCGCAACACAAACTCAAATCTGCACGCTTAATGTAAAATATGAGAACACGGTGGTCGAGCTTAATTAAGCATTAAGGAATAACATCGACCTTATGCGACAACTTCATGTGAGTCAGAGCATCGTCGCTCGACTTTAATTAACTCGGAACAACGTTCGACCCCGACCAACTATCTCGGAATTTTCCTCTTCCGAGTCGAGGGGCCTGCATCAAAGGAGAAGGTTTAGCCTCATCAACAACGTCGTTTCCTGCACCAATGCCCTCGACAATGGAAATGGCTACGCCAACGGCAATGGGAACAGGAACGGCAACCGAACTACCACACATATAGCGAGGGGGCACAGTACCGAAACCGCTCTCTCTTGATCATCAACGACGGACTAGGTCCTACTAACCAACCTCTTCCTCAACACATCCTGACGGTCGCTAATCAGGATGATGGGCCCGCTATTCCAACGGCCCGCGTTCCTCCAGAACAGGAACCGCATCATCCTGCTCCACCTCACCATCCACACCAGGACTCAATTATAGATGTCGAGGAAATGGAGGAAGACGATCCGGATGTCCATCATAGAAGACGCCTTCGCAACAAAACTCCGGAACCTCGCCAAAACCCAAGGGTCCCAATGGAAGACCCCCATCCAACTTACCTTGCCGACATGGTCCGAAGGATAATGAGGGAGATGCGAGGAAATGCGCACGATTCATCGGAAGCACACATTAGGCATAACCCCTTCACAAGAAGGGGAAACGAAGCTGAATAACCGCGACGCTTCAACATGCCGCAAATGCCGCTCTACGACGGCACCACTGACCCTTGTGCCTTCCTAAATCAATATGAATGGCAAATGGACTCAAGCTAGGGCAGTGATCTAGTCAAATGCAAGTGTTTCCCAGTCTTCTTATCAGGAACTGCTTTATTACGCCTCCTGCTCAATTCCATTAACAACTTCAGCCAGTTAGCGACGCAGTTGGTCAAGCAATTCAAAATGCATATACCAACTCCAAAGAATCACTACACCAAAACAGGTGATTCCCAACGAGTATAACCGTCGCAAACAATTTCCACAACGCTTATAAGTGTTGCTATGAGGGGGTGGCAATTTAGTACCAACGCTTATAAGCGTTGGTAGATTTTCTTTAGCAACGCTTATAAGCGTTGGTAGATTTTCGTTAACAACGCTTATAAGCATTGTAAGATTTTTGTGCGCAACGCTTATACATGTTGCAGTATATTTGTTTGCAATGCCTATACATATTACAAAATTTTAATTCACAAGAAATATAAATTTTAATAATAACAGAAATTTGTATTCGCAACTCACATATTCTAACATTAATAGTCAATTAATAACCAACATGATGATAATATAGACGATATTTAATATGAATCAAAAACTAATATTAAACTCAATGCATACTAATAGATAACATTCATAATCACATAACGACATAGAATATCAGTTAACAATAAACAAACACAATACATAATTAAGATGTCAAATTCAATACATAATTAGTTTGCTAAATTCAACACATAAATGAGATTCTACAAATACCGAATACGAAACTCTGGCCATATAACAAAGCCTCCATTTGAAAATTCACATAACTTGTACATTCCATTTTGAGGACCATCATAAATTAGTGCATTCGGTTCAAGAACTTCAACAACCCAAATTACTTTCTCTATATTCGGTACCACTTTCCTAAAATGACAAATTGTTTGTGTTCCAAGATAACCTTTTGCTACCTCCATCTCAAGATCATGTGACAACAGCATTACGTATTTCTTTTCCATTATAGATGAATGAAGATCATTAAGTGACACGTTTGGAGTAATGGTTACATTATTATTTATAGGAGGATCCCCTAAATTAGAAGCACCTTCTGTACGAGGAGTGGAAGGACTTGCAACAAGTTTTTCTTGCAAATTAGGTATAAATTTCATAAAAGTTGAAGTAATTGAATTGATGGAATTACTAACTTGAGTAGCTACTTGCCTTTCTATCTCCAATTTCCAAACGGACAAATCCACGGCTTGTTTTTTTATTAGTTACAGCTTTTACAGCTCAAGCCACCTTTACTTGTTTTATAGAAGAAGTAGAACTAATTGCTCGACAATAATTTTTCTTCCTGTCGGAACCAAAAACTTCTGCAATTGGATCATTATCAAGATCATCAACTACACCATTAGAACTACCATCTAATTTTCTCTTTTCTTCCGCTGCCTCTAGAAGTGCCTGCATTTAATAAATATCACATTAAATTGAAAATTTCGGTTTCTTGTTAAAAACAGAAAAACATGAATTTGCATCTCGCACAACAGAAAATTTCGGAGTGACTAAATAATACCAAACGGCTACGACTCAGTTTTTCTGAGCCATAAGGCTCAGCAAAACTGAGCCTTACGCCTCAGTTAACCTGAGCCATAGGCTCAGTTTTTCTGAGCTTATGGCTCAGCAAAACTGAGCGCTATAGTTTCAATTTTTCTGAGCCGATAAGCTCGGAAAAACTGAGCCTTACGGCTCAGTTAACCTGAGCCATAGGCTCAGTTTTTCTGAGCTTATGGCTCAGCAAAACTGAGCGCTATAGGCTCAGCAAAACTGAGCCTATGGCTTAGTTTTTCTAAGCCTTACGGCTCGGAAAAACTGAGCCTATTGCTCAGTTTTTCCGAGCCGAGGCTCAGCAAAACTGAGCCTATTGCTCAGTTTTTCCGAGCCGCATAGGCTCAGTTTTGCTAAGCCACAAGGCTCAGCAAAACTGAGCCTTACGGCTCAGTTAACCTGAGCCATAGGCTCAGTTTTTCTGAGCTTATGGCTCAGCAAAACTCAAATTGATGAAATGGACAACACGAAGTAATGCAGCAAACTGACGTTTTTCTTATTTAAATATATGAATAGCTGAGTGAGTTCTAGAATTTGTTATGATTTTCAAAAGTTAGTGCCACATGTTAGCATCCTATGCCAGCAAATTATTATGTAGTATTTATATATGAATGACTTGCTAAGGAAATGGGCAGCCATATGACTCATTCATAAATGCAAGATTGTAATAAACAGATAAAGAAAATGTAAATTCAGTAAAAGTTTCCATAACTAACTCTAGCCTATATTCTTTCCTAGTCTTAAACATGGTATTGCAATGATTTTCTTAGTTCGTGCAGTATATGACGTTGCTGGCTGTATATTGGTTACAATCCCATAAGATTTGGTTGGTGTGATGATATTATCCGTATTATTACCATCCCCTCGAACTCAACCTTGTCGTCAATGTTGTAACCAATATACAACATTGCAATACCATGTTGAGCTCGGAAAAACTGAGCACTATAGGCTCAGTTTTTCTGAGCCGATAAGCTCGGAAAAACTAAGCGCTATAGGCTCAGTTTTTCTGAGCCTTACGGCTCAGTTTTTCTAAGCCATAAGGCTCAGTTTTTCTGAGCTTATGGCTCAGCAAAACTGAGCGCTATAGGCTCAGTTTTTCTGAGCCGATAAGCTCGGAAAAACTGAGCGCTATAGGCTCAGTTTTTCTGAGCCATAAGGCTCAGCAAAACATCATATATGGCTCAGTTAACCTGAGCCATAAGGCTCAGTTTTTCTGAGCCTATGGCTCAGCAAAACTGAGCGCTATAGGCTCAGTTTTTCTGAGCCGATAAGCTCGGAAAAACTGAGCGCTATAGGCTCAGTTTTATAATGTGAATATACATGTGCCAATTCATACATGTTCCAATTTTTGTAAGTATTAAATAAACTGCAAACCAGAGTATAATAAACTTGTGTTGTGGCCAGAAAAACTACATGCCTATAACAAATTTTATTATTGCCATAATAATAATACATGCCCCAAACTATATTTAATAGTAAAACCACTAATAAGGAAAAAAATGAATTTGTATTGTAACAAGTGTTATTATAAAGTAACTATATTTAATAGTAAAACCACTAATAAGGAAAAAAATGAATTTGTGTGAGCCGCCTTGTATACAAGTTATACATGCCTTCTCAGTATTGTGCCAATTTTTTCGAATGTCAACCAGGGAACCTCATTCAACTATGCATGTGATAAATATTTTCTTTAATACTTACAAAAGAAGTCAAATTTGTTTATTTACATTTATTCATTATGTGAATATACATGTGACAAAGTATATAAGACCTCGAATTTATTCTCTAATGTGCCCACTCATTTGTATCATAATTATTTTATATGACTAAAATGTTCCATAATATCAAATCATTTTAATCCGCAAGTGTTATTTAACTAGTTAGACAAATGGGAATATGTAAAACAGGAGATGCGAGATCTCATCTCAAGTAATAACTAGCGGAAAATTGAAGACTAACTTCAGTTAATATTTCAAGTCATCCAATCCTCTTAATAAACAAAAAAAATGGAAGAACAATTAAATTCTGTTAGCATGCTTCACTAAAAGTTTAGTTATGTATGTGAGTATACAACGTTGGCATAGAAATATCGACAAAGTCTGGAAACAATGAACTGCGATCATTTCTTTCCCTTTTCTGGAAAGTATCTACCCCTATAATTGAATTCATCAGCAAACAGTTATACCGGTTTCAATTATAATTCAATGTCAAACCTAGTCTCAGATTTACAACTAGTTGCATATGTTTAAGCTTTTGTGCAAATTTAAATCTAGAAATTAGGGTGTAGAGATACTTAACTCATGTATACCCAAATCGACAAAAGCACAAATGGAACAAAATTCAACTGAAGCGACTGAATGTGATGAATTCCAGTTGAAAGCGAGCACAAATCGAACCCTAAAATTGAAAGCGAGCACAAATCGAACCCTAAAATCGAACCCTAAAACAGTTTTTTAATTTCCGCCCATGCTGGACTTCTTGGATTTGGATTCGAGTTATTTTTTTTCCTCATTCTGAAATTGTGGATTTGAAATTTCTGATTTTGGCGGCCGATTCTAGCAAAAGCTTTGGGCAACGATGGAGAAATGGGAAATAGGTTTAGCGGTGTAAGTTTACTTTTTTACCCCCAACAAATCAGCCTTAACAACATAAATAAGTGTTGGTACTAAAAAATTTGAAATAATGTATTTTTGGTAACACTTTTTGAACATTGCAACGCTTATTTTTGTCTCTAAGGCCATAATCTTATTATGCTGCCTAGTTACGACAGACCCAATAATACATTGGAGCACCACATTTACTCCATCGCATATAACCAAAATAAAAGGATTCCCAACGCTTTGGCATTACCTACATCTAGTATTTTGGGCATTGATCAGTGTATTATTAGAAGACGTCACCTTGACTTAATATAAACAATAGTTTTTAAAGTGTTAGCCGGCTTTTTGGTCCGGTTCCCAAAAGTACACAAGACACGCTCGATTCAACACATCGCGTGGAACTAAAGCCGAAAGGGACGCTTAGTAACGAAGGAAACAGGATGAAGAGGGACCGCGCCAACAGAGATCTCGCGACACCCCCAAACACCTAGGGATGCGAAAGTCATATCCAACAGGATACGAAATACGCACCCAGCAGGGTGCGAATTTCGCACCCCAGGAGGCACGAATTTCACACCTCCGTGGGGCGCGAACTTCACACCCACGAGATGTGAAATTTCGCATCCCAGTCTCAGGTGCAAATTTTCAGCATGCGCAGGCTCCGGGTGCGAAATTCTGGCATGTGCAGGCTCCAGGTGCGAATTTCTGGGTGTAGTCACCTATTTCTACCTACTTCGACGTACTCCCTTTCCTATAAATATCCCATGACTTCACACTTGAAAGGGTTAGAATTTGAGACCTAGGGACCTCTAGAGAGCTCTATTAATGGCATCTCCCCTTTGAGGAAGAAGAAGAAGGGAAAAAAATGTCCTTTTCTTAGTATATTAAATATATGATAATTATGACATCATATATGATAAGGATGACATCATGTCTTAGAGATGACATCATATAGCCTTAGAGATTACATCATATGGCTTTGAAATTAATGTAATGGGATGTCATGAGAGGGTCACAACCTTGTAATCTTTTGTGATCAATAATATTCCAAGAACACTTCAAAGTAGATATAGGCCCCTCACAAGGCCGAACCACTATAAATCTCGTGTGTTATTTTACTGCTTTCTACTCTTGCCTGTGCGACCAAATTAACTATTCCTAATAATTGGAATCTTTGGTGTTTACGACATTTTTTGTCGTCAACATTTGGTGCTTTCACTAAGAACTCGGATTTTGCGCCTTTGTCGCACATTGTCATCTCGACCCCCGACGAGCTTGAGGTTCCTTGCTAAACCTGTCGTCGAGTCCGCTCGACCAAAGAATGCAATGGTCGGCTCTTCGGCCGCAACCGAGGCCGGTACGTCCCAACACCTCAACCGGTGGACATCCCGACCACTAATGAAACCGTCCCTCCTATTGTGGACCCCGAAGCGCCCGCAACACAAACTCAAATCTGCACACTTAATGTAAAATATGAGAACACGGCGGTCGAGCTTAATCAAGCATTAAGGAATAACATCGACCTTATGTGACAACTTCATGAGAGTCAACGCATCGTCGCTCGACTTTAATTAACTCGGAACAACGTTCGACCCCGACCAACTATCTCGGAATCTTCCTCTTCCGAGTCGAGGGGCCCGCATCAAAGGAGGAGGTTTAGCCTCAACAACATCGTTTCCCGCACCAATGCCCTCGACAATGGAAATGGCTACGCCAACGGCAATGGGAACAGGAACGACAACCGAACTACCACACATATAGCGAGGGGGCACAGTACCGAAACCGCTCTCTCTTGATCATCAACAACGGACTAGGTCCTACTAACCAACCTCTTCCTCAACACATCCTGACGGTCGCTAATCAGGATGATGGGCCCGCTATTCCAATGGCCCGCATTCCTCCGGAACAGGAACCGCATCATCCTGCTCCACCTCACCATCCACACCAGGACTCAATTATAGATGTCGAGGAAATGGAGGAAGACGATCCGGATGTCCATCATAGAAGACGCCTTCACAACAAATCTCCGGAACCTCGCCAGAACCCAAGGGTCCCGATGGAAGACCCCCATCCAACTTACCTTGCCGACATGGTCCGAAGGATAATGAGGGAGATGCGAGGAAATGAGCACGATTCATCGGAAGCACACATTAGGCATAACCCCTTCACAAGAAGGGGAAACGAAGCTGAATAACCGCGACGCTTCAGCATGCCGCAAATGCCGCTCTACGACGGCACCACTGACCCTTGTGCCTTCCTAAATCAATATGAATGGCAAATGGACTCAAGCTAGGGCAGTGATCCAGTCAAATGCAAGTGTTTCCCAGTCTTCTTATCAGGAACTGCTTTATTACGCCTCCTGCTTAATTCCGTTAACAACTTCAGTCAGTTAGCGACGCAGTTGGTCAAGCGATTCAAAATGCATATACCAACTCCAAAGAATGCCCTCACCCTTTCCAACTTATACCAAGGGCTCGCTGAGTCACTCAAAAGCTACCACTCCAGGTTCAACATTGCCCTAGTCGAGGACAAGGATTCAGATCCTCACATCGTACTCTTTCAATTAGCCAAAGGTGTCTTCCCTACTTCTGAATTCGGGGAGTGGATTAATCGGAAGCAGCCAAAAATCCTTGACACCTTCTATGAGAAGGTAGATCAGTACTTATGCCAAGAGGAGACAGGACGCAATTGGCTCTCAGCCACCAGTCGCCCCAACGACTCTCAAGCAGGCACTGCAAATAACAACCTCAGAAGGAAACAGGTAGGAGATCCCTTTGATCAGAACAAGGGGGAAATCCCAACAAGCAAAGACCTAACAATAGTAAGCAAGGTGGTCGGAACAACGATCAGGCCCCGACTAAGCCATGAAAGTCCGGCCCTCACCAAGCCTTCGAGACATACACCCCGCTAAATGAGGATCTAGAAACGACCTACTTGGAGACATGCAACACTTTGCCATATAAGAAGTCACGCACTAGGGAATCTACCGACCTTGAGAAAAATACTGGAAGGTACTGCCGGGACCACGACGTGTACAGCCATAATACCAATGAGTGTCGCCAGCAGGGACGCGATCGAAAAACTCATCCATGAGAAGTGACTGGAGAAATATGTCCAAGAACCTTTTCCTCCCGAAGTCAATTCGAAGCCTCAGGCACCAGCGCCTCAAGCAGCCGCCAAGGCAGCTCCAGGTCCATCTAACCCAAGGCGTGGGATCGTAATCAACGCCATATGTGGCGGACCTTATCCCACACACATGACAGCTTCCGAAAAATGCAAAAGTATGTTAATTCAATAAAGCATGCTTTTCATGAAACTTGCTCGGCACCCAACGAATCCGTCCTAGCCAAGCTCCAAAAGACCATGCAGGACAACGTCGTTTCCCACGAAAGAGATTTTGCTGGGGTGGAAACCCCAACCACCGATCCACTAGTTATCGCGGCTCAGATCGGTGCCGCTTCTATTTGAAAAATGTTAATCGATTCCGGAAGCTTAGTCAACATCATTTTCAAAGCTTCTTACGACCAGATAAGGTTAGAAACAAATGACTTAAAGCCATATCGCGCCACGATCCACGGCTTCAATGAGGCTTCTAGTTCCCCAGTGGGAATGATCGATTTATCCGTGGAGCTAGGCGAGGGGGATCGGAGCCAGGACCGAATCCTCACTTTCATGATTATAGACATTGATTCGCCCAACAACGCTTTCCTTAGACGCCCTTTTCTCACAGAGTTTCGGGTCTGCATGCCACCATGGTCTCTCCTAATGAAATTTCCGATAGAAAACGGGATTGTAACAGTCAGAGGCGACCAAGTAAGCGCCAGAGAGTGCTACGCAATAGAACAGAAGAATGTGCACAACAAGGACAAGGGAAAAGCAGTGCCCATGCCTTCTTGCGCCAAGACTATTTCAGCACAGTAATCAGCGGCGTCTGGGCCTTGGCTCAAGCGCCACTACCATCTTTCCGAAGACCACGACCTACGGAAGGACGAAGAGCCCGAGTATGAGAGGGCTACCCTGGTCGAATCTACAGTGGATATTCCCGTTAATCCCGATGATCCATCAAGGGTGCTGAAGATAGGATCGCAACTCCATCCCACAATCAAAGAAGATCTTGTAGATTTCTTGAAGGCAAATTTGGATGTGTTCGCATGGACTCACTCCGATATGAGAGACATCGATCCTGCGATTGCATACCACTGTCTAAACATCGATCCTACGATGCCTCTGATCAAGCAGAAGCGTCAATTCCTAGGACCTGAAAAGTCCAAAGCACTCGAGGAAGAAGTGGACCGTCTACTCAACAACAACTTTATCCATGAAGCCGACTACCCCGAATGGGTCTCCAATCCGGTCCTGGTCAAAAAAGCCAACGGTAAATGGCGAACGTGCATCGACTTCTCTGATTTAAACAAAGCATGCCCAAAGGACAGCTTTTCACTCCCAAAGATTGACCGACTTGTTGATTAAATCGCCGGATACCAGCTACTATCTTTCATTGACGCCTACTCAGGATACATTCAGATCCCAATGAACCTTCGCGACCAGGATCATACCTCCTTCATAATGGACCTCGAACTTTACTGCTATCGTGTTATGCCCTTCGGCCTCAAGAATGTCGGCGCTACTTATTAGAAAATGGTTAATCGACTCTTTAAAAACCAAATCGGAAAGTCCATGGAGCTGTACGTGGACGACATGTGGGTAAAATCTAATGTATCAAGCGGTCACATCCACTACCTCTCTGAACTGTTTGATATCCTCCGTCGGTATGACATGAAACTCAACCCCTCAAAGTGCTCCTTCAGAGTCGCTTCTGGAAAATTCTTGGGTTTCATCGTCAACCCCCGGGGAATCAAAGTTAATCTAGAAGATATCCCCCATTGGTACGACATGAAACTCAACCCCTCGAAGTGCTCCTTCAGAGTCGCTTCAGGAAAATTCTTGGGTTTCATCGTCAACTCCCGGGGAATCGAAGTTAATCAAAAAAAAATCCAAGTTATTCGGGACATCCGAATCCCCAAGAACATCAAGGATGTCCAAAGTTTAAATGGAAAGGTTGTCGCTTTAAGTTAGTTCATATCTAATTCGGCCGACTAGTGCATTCCTTTCTTCGATTTACTTCGAAAAGGGAAACGCGATTCCGAGTGAACCCCAGAATGCATTTATGCATTCAAAGAACTTCTGGATCACTTAGAGTGACCACCTATCCTACCTAAAACCGTAGACCATGTGGACTTATAAATTTATTTTGCTGTTTCTACGTAGGCAATCAGCTCGGCATTAATCCTCCTCGAGGAACGCATCCAACGATCCGTCTACTACATGAGAAAACGATTGATAGGGGCAAAGAAGAATTACCCAAAGCTGGAAAAGCTGGCATTCTGCTTGCTCATTTCCTTGCAGAAACTTCGACCATACTTCCAGTCTCATCCTATAAAGGTTTTCACCAACCGGCCACTACGATCGGTCTGAAAGCGACCCGAAGCGTCTGGACGGCTACTGAAATAGAGTATGGAGCTGAGCCAATTTGAGATAACGTTCATTCCCCCCAAGCCATCCTCGGCCAAGCTCTCGCTGACTTCATAGTAGAGTTCACTGCCCCCGAAGAGACTCAGGCATAGAACACAGAAGCTCCCGGTATTCAATAGAAATTGTTCGTGGACGGGTCCTCCAATAACAAATGCTCTGGGGTCGGAGTCGTGTTCATTACCCCGAGGAACGCCTGATATGCTACGCGCTAAAACTGAATTTCCATGCTACCAACAATGACGCAGAATATGAGGCCTTAATTGTCGGACTTAGAATCACGATCGAACTCAAACTAAAGACTATCCAAATCTTCTTCGATTCACAACTCATCATGCGTCAAGTACAAGGGGAATATCAAACTAAGGGGGAACGACTCGCCCTATACCTAACTAAGGTTCAGGAGTTACTTACTTACCTCGATCACTTCGTCATCACTCACATACCCCGAGAATAGAATGAAAAAGAAGATTCACTATCCAAACTAACAAGCTCCGAGGATCCGTAACTCTTGGGATTTGCCCTCGTCGAAGAGCTCAACTACCCTAGTATCAAGGAAATTCAGACTGAGGCGACCATGAATGCCAAACCCGAACCTGAATCTTGGATGACATCAATCAAGGATTACCTACACCACGGGACCCCTCCGAGAGCTACAGGGAAAGACGAGCGCTCATCCGCCAATCGGCTCACTATTTTCTTATGGATGGGGCGCTCTAGAGGTTTCTCTGTCCCATTGCTCAGATGTGTAGCCCATCATGACGCCATCAAAGTCTTAACCAATGTACATGAGGAGGAGTGTGGCGACCATACTGGAGGGAAAACCCTAGCTAGAAAAATACTTAGACATGGCTATTATTGGCCCACGCTCGATCAAGACGCCGCAGACTACAATCGCATGTGCGACAAGTGCCAGCGCTTCTCAAAGATCCCGAGAGACCCGCCTATAGAGCTGACACAAATGATTAGCTCATGGCCTTTCTCCATGTGGGGAATCAACATCATTGGAACTCTCCCAATGGCCAAAGGCGGGGCACGATACGCCGTAGTCGCAGTTGATTATTTTACCAAATGGCCAGAGGCCGAAGCTCTCGCCACAATCACCACGAAAAAGATGATTAACTTCGTCATACGCAACATCATTACTCGATATGGGGTCCCTCAAGCTATCATCTCTGATAACGGCACTCAATTCGAGAGCACCGAATTCAAAGCCTTTTGGTGGCGGCACGATATCGAAAAGAGAATCTCGGTAGTGGCTCATCCTCAAGCCAATGGGCAGGTCGAAGCAGTCAACAAAGTTATTAAGTCTGTCATCAAGAAGCACCTAGAAAAGGTTGGGGCATGTGGGCAGACCAACTTCCTCTAGCCTATGGGCATACCGAACCACCCACAAGATAGCCACTGGACACACTCCCTTCGGCCTCGCCTACGGATCAGAAGCCGTCATTCCTATTGAACTCAAGCTTCCATCCCATCGAGTCACCTATTTCGATCCAATGACAAACCAAGATTTACTTTTAGGATCACTTGACTTGCCGGAAGAGAAAAGGAACGAAGCTGATCTCCGAGCCGCTGCCCAACAGCAACGAGTCGCCCGATACTTTAATTCTAGGGTCTGCTATAAGACCTCAACGCCAGCGGTCTCGTCTTAAAACGGGTCTTCCCTCCACCAATAGGCCTCGCTCCATGTTGGAAAGGTCCGTACTCCATACAATGGAAGCTCAACAATGGATCTTTCAAACTCGTGACCATGGACGGAGCTGAACTCCCAAGGGCATGGAATAGTGAACATCTCCGCCGCTACTTTACATAACTTAGTACACAATTGTTTACGCTTTCCAATAATGTTTTGTTTTCTAGCAATTTAATGCATTGTAAAGGCTATTACTGCCAAAGTTATTAGTGGAAATGATGTTCAACCTTCTATCTCTTCCTGTCTGTGTTTACTTCGCGTATGACGCATTTGATTAATCTTGACAACTAGCTTACATTCAAACAGTCGGTTGCCGTATCGACCCCCAAGCATGGGAGTTGGTACCACCGTCCAAGCCTTGAGCCAACCTCGAGGCCAAAAAACAATGGCTACGATCGGCACCTCGAGCACGGGAGCTGGCAACGCTACTCGAATCGCCGGCCCATGGCGCGACCGAGTATAAATAAACACGAACTCGAATCTCGACCTCGTGCCGAGACTGAGGATAAATCATTCCACGCCCAAGTCCCAAGCGACTTGGGGTACCCAACTGCTAGGCGGGAGTGATGTAAATCCCTCTCTCGGCTACGGGTACTGGTTGAATCTTGGCGCAACACCGAGACCGACCCTTAAATCGTTTCTTCCCCGAAGCTCTCAAGGCTAAGGGGTAGCCCATGGCCACGATCGGACCCTATGGGCCGATGATCCGGGCTTCTCTTCTCAAGCGAACAAATGATACATGTGGCTCACCTCAACCTGATGAACGACGGGAGAGCGACATGTCGGACGGAATGCATAACGCGATGTCATACGCCTTCTCTACACTTGGGATTAACCTCGGGCAACCCAAAACAGCAGGTGCTCAGCCTGGCTTTGCAAACTATGGGTTTCCTGAGCTGATGGGAGCTTACTAGAAGCTTGCACTCTCTCACACCGCTCTGTAATAATCATCCCAGAGCATGGCAAACAATCGCTTTTTTATTAAGTGTAACGATAAATATGCTTATGCAAGTACAGGTCGCTGGAAAACATGAGAAGAACATCCAAACACTTAACACAAATTTCGATCTTTACAAATTCATATTTCATTTCTACACACACACACACATTAAGACAAACTACATGCCAAACATCCTTTTTTCTAATGACCGGGTGTACATGAAAACCACACCATGTCTTGAAAAACCAAAAGCGAGGGTCGTACTTGCTTAAACTATCGGCCTACACTACCAAAATGAACGGTAACTCCTACTTAGGATGCTAACACTAATCATGTTTCTTCCTCTTGTGCTTGTGTTTTTTTACAGATTCAGCGCTCGATGGTTCATCCTTCACACCAGGCCTCTTCTTTCCTGACCCGCTCCTGCTTCCTCGGCCCTTCTAAGAAGTAGTCGATTCATGAGAAATCGAAAGGCGTTTCTCATCTATACCCTCACACCTAGAGATCTCGCTGATATCAAAAAAGGCCGTATGCGGCGTAGGCACGGGGGCACTTCCGGCAGCAAGGCCTACTACAGGGCCACCCTTCTCCGGTATCTCCTTGCCCTCTCGCTCAGCCTGTTCCTTGGCCTCTCTAGCAGCCCGTCGCTCTGCAAGCTTCTGGGACTTATGCGACATAACATCACCAGCCTTGGTTTTCTCAAGGGACGCAGTAGCCTTCTTCCATGCTTCCTCATCTTCCCTTTTCTTCCGAGCCTCGTCATCAGCCCTCTTCTTCTCGGTCTCCTCATCGGTCTTCCTCTTCACAACCGTCTCAGCGGCTCTCGCCTCAACATCCTGCCTGGTCTTCATTAGGAACTCCTTCCTGGCAGCCTCATCATGCTCTTGCCTCTCCTCCACTTCTTCATGCTTAGCCACCATTTTGGTTTTTTGGGCCTCCACCATAATAGGCATCGAAAGCACATCGGCTTCCATCGGACCTCTGGTATGAGAACTCTGCCCATCAACCTCGTCTTCGTCCTCCATAAGGCTCTCATACAAGCTGGGAGTTATCCTTATATCCGAGTAGGTGTCCAGCTGATCGCCGTCTTCTCCAAATTGCACTCCCGCAAGTCCTGGTCCAGGCTCAGTTGTTTGTGGGAGCGCGGGGGCAGGGCCCTATGTCATGGTCAGTCCAGGAAGGGTTGTACATTGAAAACACAACCTTTTTGTTTGCAAATTTGGTAATTACGTCATCCTCGGGGATGCATGTCAAAAGAAATTAACCTCCGACCAGGGATGATGTAGAAATGGCAAGAGGGGTACTTGTGGTGGTAGGTAAGGTGAATCCGGTCTCTCCTAGCCCCGGGTGCTCAGGGTCATACTCAGTTGAAAATCGAACTGAAGCTACGGGATCGCTCACCATAAGCGATTCAGGGGCCAGTGGCCGATAGGAGCTTCCTATGCAAATATCTCTGCTACCACAACACTCTCAGTCATGATAGACTTCCCCTTCTCGGTAGTGAGCCTCTCCAGCCACTCTCTCAGCATCCTCAAGTAGCAATCTCTTACCTTCCTCCAGCTTCTCGCACTCCTCGACAGTCAGGAGTTCAATCGCGAGTTGGCGTTCATTTGAAGTTTGCACAAATAGGCCTCATACGGAACCAACATCTCCCAGGTTTGAGCCAGTTCATGGGGGTAATCTTCGACCCAAGAGAGCCCATGAAATCCTAGAACTTTGACATACATGTTTCGGATATCTTCCTCCATCGACGATTGTACCCGGAATACTATATCCTCCAACTGCTCTCTCTGTTGCTACACCTCTCTTAGATGTGCCTCTCTCAATCCAACCATTGTGCCCAGCACATCCCGATTACTGGCCTTCGCATTCTCCTTGGCCTTTCTCATTTCCTCAAGCTATCTCTTCAGGATGTCATTCTCTGCTATCAGAGCATTGTTGTCGTTTTGGAGGTTGAAGACTCTTGCATTCTCCCTTTCCAAATCGATACATGTTTTATCCACCTCAGCCTTGTCCCTCTTAAGGGACGTGTTTTTGGTGGTCAAATCAGCTATAGTTTCCATGAAAGAAGAGCGGGAATGATCAGTTTCTCGTTTGAGTTCCTCGTACGCCTTCTTCATCTCCGCTGTGATGATGGGGCCCACAAGTCATTATCTAAAGGCACATGAATGGTAAATGGCGCGCTCACAATACAAATAATAAACTCACCAATGTCAGAATTCAAATTGCCAACGGTGGCCCATTCAGCCTCTATGGCCAAACCCTAGTTGGTGAGCTCTTGGCTTTTCTTCCTGATTAGCTTCGAGAGTTGGCGAGAGTAACTAAGAAGTTGGTCGGCCTGATGGTATTCTTCCCACACGCATCCAGACATCCCCAGACTCCTTGACAGAGGATGGTTGGAGATTAGGAATGAATTTTATTTTATCAAAATAATTGTGAGGAAAGTCTTGCTTCAGCATCTCTTTCCTTTCACTAATGGAAAGCTATAGCCTCTCGGCCTCCGCAGGGTTTTGCCTTCCCACCACCGTTACTCCCACCAGGCTCGAATGGCTGGATGACGACATCCTACCCTTAGAAGGCAGAGTAGGAGCCAAGGGCGCTATATGAGAAGGAGCTATCGAGGACGGATGCCTTGAACCCCCCAAGTTAAGTCGAGAATCTCCCTCGAACACTCGAATCGGAGGAGGAGGAGATCGTCGAGATCGATCCCCACCTCGGTGCTCACTACCGCAACTAGGCGGGGGTAGAGTATCATACAAGTTGGTCCCTTTTCTAAAGCCCTCAAAGAAAAGATTCCTAGGGCGTTGGAGGACTCTATGACCGTAACCTCGTCCTCCGCGCCCTCTAGCCATATCACATGTCAAAGAAATGAAGCAAAGTCTATTAGGTTGTACGCTCAGATAAGCCGCTATGTTATGCCGTGTTAATGAGTGTATGCCCTAAGTGTTCTCTCAACAGAACAGATTATGATCCGCTTGAAGGATTTAATCCCTCCGCAGCAAGAGCTAATTCGTCCATGATAGTCGGAGTCGACTGCAGGGATACTTCTAGGTCAAGTTTATTCAACCCATCAAACTGGCGCTCGTCCTCAAGTGGGGTGGCGGCTCCAGGAGAAGTCACTAGAGACAATGTCCTAATCGACTCTCCCTCCCATGCCTCTCCTGTCGGGGGCGGGAGGGAGCATTCAATGGGCCCTCATCTCTAGCTGCGGCCTCCTCACCGCGAGATCCATCTCCACCGATGTCTACTTGGAACTTAACAACCTTCTTCAGCCTAGGCCCTGCATAAGGCATCTTTCTTTTCTGACCAGGGGTCACAGGGCTTTTCGCCACCACCTTTTTTGGCACACAACTCGTCACTGCGTGCCTAATTATAGCCCGATCATCAGGAAGCAACCCCGCGCGGCGAAGGCGCTCTTGACTTGTCATAGTATCAGTTTTGCGAGACTCTTCGGGAATTACCCGCAAGGCATTAAGACGCTACTTGTACTCGTCGCCGGAGTGTGCCTCTGGATTCCCTGAAGCAATCAAGAAAGAATAATGATGAGAGACGGGCTCCAAGAACTTTATAATAGGAAGCGAAGTTCGAAAGTACTTACTCCCTTCTATCCACCTCCTCGCAAATTCTGGAGGGCAGTGCACAAAGAATCATTCCTGTTTGAATACCGACGGCCTGGGTCACGTCCCGACGAAGAATTTGGTGGCGGTGGTCGCTTCCAGGAACAATTGGGAAGGCGATCGGCTAGACGTTCTCCTCAAACTGAAAAAATACCAAATGTCCTCTCCGGTGGGTTTTATGTGCAAATATTATCGGTAGAGTGCCTAAGAGCGAGGAGTAAGCATTTGGATGCAGTTGCAAAGGCGCAAGGCAGAAATAGGATAGCATGTCTCGAATGAATTCATTGGCTGGGGGCACGCATCCCGCAAAACAAGCGTGCCTGTTCTAGGCGGTCAAACCCTCGAGCGGCGCATGATCCCTATCACTCTCTCCTGGTGTATGGACATCGCCTTCCGGTATATTAAATCACAGTGCCATTTTCCTAACTGCTGTAGCATCCGTGTGCGATGGTATCGAGTCTACCGGATTTTCCAAGATAACGGCATCAGGCAACATATCCGGGGCTACTGGGCCTGCAGATGCATCTTCATTAAAAAATATCCACATTCTCAACCTCTTCATTTATAACTAGAGAATGTAGCCTCTCAATTTGTTCCCTACGATCAGATACTTCGGGTGAACTGGCCGTTTGAGAAGGAATGGATCCTTCGGTAGTCTCTAGCTCGCTGCCACTCAAGCTACCGCTATTGGTATAATCAGATGTATGTGACGATGACGAGGAAGCCTCAGCTTCCAGGATTTTCCCAGCCTTTGATCTTGTTGGTATGGCTAGCTATACTTTAACACACTAGTGTTAGACATCGCGTTGGAATAACCTGTACCCCTCGTGCTGGATAAAGCCAACAAGTGCATGCGGTGTCATGCAAAAATTAAGATGTACATAGGAAATTAAAACAGTCCAATAGTTCAGTCGCAATTCAGATATGAGCGCTATCCTATGTGAAAAAATCAAATTCCTGCACATGCAACTATCATTGTACACGTTGGCGCCAAGCGCGCAGGTATGCAAATGATATAAAGGTAGGCAGTCGTAAGATCGAAGTCCTGTGCAAGGGAAACAATACCCCGCCAAGGCGTGGCACAGAGCAGTTGGGCTAGCAGCAAACCAAAAGACCGCTATAGGCAAGAGGGGATCCAACAAGCTTCGAGCTTCGAAAGTCCGAGCCTCAAGGTTCAAAGATTTGAGCCCCACAGGGTTCGAAAATCCGAGCCTCAAAGTTCGAAAATTCAAACCCCATAGGGTTCGAAAATTCAAACCCTAGGCTCGAGGATTCGAACCCCTCAAGGTTCGAAATTTCGAACCTAGGAAGTTCAAAAATCTGAACTCTAGAGGTCCGGAAATTCGAACCCCTCAAGTTCTAAATTTCGACCCCTAGAGGTTCAGGAATTTGAACACACGAAAGTTCGAAAATTCGAATCCCAGAGGTTCGAAATTTCGAACCTCGTGAGGGTCTAAATTTCTGATCCAGTTCAGGCCTTTTCCTCTCTCTCCGCTGTGTCGAATCACTCCGGCCAAGCCTCGATGCCTCAACCTCCCTCCTCACGCCTCGACCCCAAACATTACCGAAGTCAAATTCGAAAAGTACTAGGCTTCGAAGCCCTGAATCAATGGCGGTCGAGATAGAAAAACAGTGGAAGAAGAAAATGAGGAAGGGGGCTATTTATAATTAAAAGTCAAAGTCCCTTCGCATTCTAGAGAATTTCGAGCCTACGGGTTCGAAAATGCGAACCCACGAGTTCGAAATTCCAAACCCCCTAGATTCGAAATTTTGAACACATGAGTTCGAAATTTCAAACCTCCCGGGTTCGAAATTCCGAACCTGAGGGTCTCGAAATTTCGAAACCTCCATGGTTCAAATTTTCGAGCCTCTTGCTCTTGAAATTTTGAACCTTTGTGGGTTGAAATTTAGAACCCTTATGGTTCAAAATTTCGCACCCTAAAAAAAAAGAGAGAGAGAAGGAAAAACCGAACTCCTGGGTTCGAAGCTTTACGCCCCGCGCTCATGTACACCGCAAACACGTAGAGGCAACGCACTACGAATACTTAGCAACGTGAGCCTGATGCCACACCCGCAATGGCTCGCTCACAATCCTACAGCAAACGATCCTGTCAACTAACATGCATTTTCCTTTCACTTACAGGATAAACCAGCAACTCAATTACTACTTCAACCAATCCAAAGCACATCATGTCGACACAAGACATACTTTGGGGAGCAATGTTAACTGGTTTTTTGGTCCGATTCCCAAAAATACACAAGACACGCTCGACTCAACACATCGCGTGGAACTAAAGCTGAAAGGGACGCTTAGGAGCGAAGGAAACAAGATGAAGAGGGATCACGCCAATAGAGACCCCAAACACCTATACATGCCGCCCTCGCACGCCGCATGAAGCGAACTTCGTACCCTCGGGAGGTGCGAATTTTGCACCCCCTAGGGGTGCAAAATTCGCATCCAACATGGTGCGAAATACGCACCCAGCAGGGTGCGAATTTCGCATCCCAGGAGGAACGAATTTTACACCTCCATGGGGCGCGAACTTCGCACCCACGAGGTGCGGAATTTCGTACCCCAGGCCCAGGTGCGAATTTTCAGCATGCACTGGCTCCGGGTGCGAAATTCTGGCATGTGCAGGCTCCAGGTACAAATTTCTGGGTGTGGTCTCCTATTTCTACCTATTCCCTTTCCTATAAATACCCCATGACTTCACACTTGAAAGGGATTGGAATTTGAGACCTTGGGACCTTTAGAGAACTCCATTAATGGCATCTCCCCTTTGAGGAAGAAGAAGGGAAAAAGTGTCATTTTCTTATTATATTAAATATATGATAATTATGACATCATGTATGATACGGATGGCATCATGTCTTAGAGATGACATCATATATCCTTAGAGATGACATCATATGGCTTTGAAATGAATGTGATGGGATGTCGTTAGAGGGTCTCGACCTTGTAAACTTTTGTCATCAACAATATTCCAACAACGCTTCAAAGTGGACGTATTCCCCTCACGAGGCCGAACCACTATAAATCTCGTGTGTTATTTTACTGCTTTCTACTCTTGTCTGTGCGACCAAATTAACTATTCCTAGTATTTGGAATCATTAGTGTTTACGACATTTTTTGCCGTCAACCTAAAGGGATTTAAATTTGAATTGGCAAATCATGTTATTTAAACATTTTAAAATACAATTTTTTTAAACTGATAATTTTAATTCCGCATTAACGTATTCAAAAGACATAAGTGTTAAAAAGGAATTAAATATACCTAGCCTTTTGTTTTTAAATACATCAGAACAATTTTGCAATTTACTTATGATTGAAATCAGTAATATATGCAAAACATTGTGGCCATTCAACATTGAACATGCCAATGTTTTGAACTTTTCGAAACAAACTTTCCTGTCGGTTACTTACATTAGTGAGCCACATATTAAATATATTGCAAAATATAAACACATTCGTCCCATCAGTATGAATAAATATAACCAGGCCTTTGAAGGCCCGATTACTTTTATTAAACTGATTTGAGCCTTTTAATGGAATGATACACTAAAGAAACAGAGGAAAATTACAGGCACATTTAACATAGACATTTAAAAATAAAAAATAGTATATCATCACTTAACATTGCAGACGTGAGAAACATGCATTCCTATAAGTATTTAAGTATATCAACACAGATATGCATTTGTTCAAATTGAAGATCTGTAAAACTCAGAAACATGCAACTATATTGCAATAATGATTTAAAACTGTTAGATCAAAATTTGGCTCTAACACCCAAATTGTTCTGATTTGTAGAGAATTATAACGGAAAAATGAGAAAAAAGCAGAAAACACACAAAGTTTATAGTGGTTCGGCGTTAACGAGCCTACGTCCACTTTATATGCTATTGATTATACTTTGAATGCTAGTACAACCAATGATTTCTCTCAAACTCACTCTTACAATTATGATTTTTCTCAATAATCTCGAAGAAATACTGATGAGAAATAGTGGTGCGACAGTAATGGTGGAATCAATACTCAATACTGCCAAAAGATCCTGAAAAATGCCAGTCTCTGGGCTATTTATAGCTGATTCTGTCAGGCGGTTCGCGGTCACACGTGGTGTTGATCCCGAGAAAATCGGATCGAGCGTTGAGGAGGAATTGGTCAATATGACAGTTGTGGACAGGTGTCGCGAGATCCGTGCATTTCGGATCGCTGAAGACCCGTTCGTGGTTTGAACAAGTCAGAGGCTTCGCTGCGCGTCGGGGGATCGGATCGGAGCGAGGTGGTGGCATTGGTGCAGATCGAGTCGTGATGAGGTGGACGGGTCGGGTCGCGAATAATGCTGGCGATCCGAGAGGCGCGATCCGTGAGTGCGATTCGCTGGTGCGATCCGATCTTTTATGGACTTGAGGAACGTAGTTCCATACTTTCTTCTTGTGTGTGAACCTTGGTGGCTTGGTCCAAAAAGCTAGCCAACATTTTGCCCCCTCGAAGTATATTTTATCGAGGATGGAACATGCTTCGAAATTGCAGAGACGTCCTTTCGCGAAGAGACGCAATTCAAAGGTCGTGCCTGTCTGAGAAGTCTTGCTACTTCGGAAAAGTCGTATCTTTTGATAGGTATAAATATTAGTATAGTCTTCGATCATTTTTCGTTCATTGAACAATTCTTTTCTGGAATTTTTCGGAGACTTCTTCGTCGAGTTCACCAGGCAAATTTCTGATTTTTTTTTTTTAAATAGTCCGGATCGCACTCTTATATCGCGATCCATGGCCACGGATCGTGATCTAGTGACTTGACGGGCTTCGTGGCGAATCGAGGTGGGCTTCAGCCCGCGACCCGCTCGGTTCGAATAAAACAAAAAGTAGGAGACTAACGGTCACGATTTCCTCTATATAAGCCTGAACCCTCTCCACTCTTTTCCCTTTCTTCTTCGTTTACCACGCGCCGACGCCTCCTCCGATAGAAAAAACCCTATTACTTCGTCAAATCTCAAAAATCTTCCTTGCTTTCCCGAATTTCAGAAAGGTAATTCCATTAAAAGCTTTCTCTCTCGTGATTTCTGAGTTTTTCACTGACTTGAGGGAGAAATGAGCGGAATTCGGTGGTTTTTGAGGCGTTGGAGGCCGTGGAGACGCCATGGCCGACGGGTTCCAATCGCTGGAGAGGAGGAGGAGGAAGAAGAAGGAAAGGGAAGAGCATGTCGGTTCGTTTCGTGAGCGAGGCTTGGGTACAAGCGAGGCAGTGGATCGTGGAAATGGCAAGGGAGCGGATCAGATCGGGGAGATGGCAAGGGAGCGGATCGGATCGGGGAAATGGTGAGGTGGCGGATCGGGTCGCAGTCTTGAACGGGGTATCAGCTTAAGTGAGGATGGAAAGATGTGGGTCGCGATAATCATTCCACGAACTGAACCATGCCCCACGATCCACTCTCCGCGATCCGGTGCCTTACCCTGCGATCCATTCTCTACGATTCGAACCCTAATCCACGATCCGGATGGATGAGCGATCCAATGAACTTGTTGAACACTCAATGCAACTTAATTCTAACATACCAATAGACAGTTAGGTTAGAGCCTTTGAGATGAACTTTCTGGACTGGACAGAAGCATAACTTGACCGCATATGACGACTAATACTTCGATGATCTTGATAACCTTTATGCTTTTTCTTTAAGACATGCACAGGCACACACTTGCACTCACACACACACAGGGGGGACGGGTAATTATATTCTTATTTCTCATGCTTTCTCTCCTAAACAGTAATGTCGGATAATCGTTCCCCTTCAAGATCTGACACAGAGACGGATCCCGAGGTGTATGAGCATCTCAACCCCGAGGTTCTTCCAACTAATCCAGAGGGTGCGGATCCTGAATCCGAATATGAGGCAGAAACAGAATCGAACCCGTCTGAGAGTACCTCGCTTGATGAAGAGTCAGAGGTAGACGGTCGAGCTCCCGACGAAGTCCCTGGTGCAATAGAAATAGAGAAATTCACAGACTCTCTAGCTTCCAAACTTGATGACATAAAGCTTAAGAGAATTTGCTTAAGACATGGGATCCCCTAGGATGATGTGAGGACACCCGGCAGCGAAGATAGACCTCATTTGGCTCCAGAGGGGTATATGACAGTCAGCCGACTCATGTGCTGGGTAGGAGCTATTCCTCCATTTCCTCCAATCGTCATTGAGACCCTAAAACGATTGGGTATTGCTCCAATGCAGCTTCATCCCAATGCCTACGCAGCTTTATACACTCTATATATTGCATATGCGGAAATCCTGCAAACCGAGCTCACGTTTAAAGATTTAAAATTCTTTTATCTTTTCAAGCATCGCTCCTCGGCAACCCCAAATTTCTCTTTCTTCGAATCGGTAGCAAATAGGAAGGTTCTGTCTGACGGATACAGCAACATAGGGGATCCCAAGGCCGATTGGTTCTATATAAAGAGACAGGCTGGGTGTTCAAGAAGATGGCTTAAATCAAGTAAACTTTAAACTTTTGACTGAATAACTTGTTTAAGAAATCGAAGCATTAACATGCCGCCCTTTTTTCTCTAAGCAGATCACGCCATTCCCAAGACGGAAGGCTCGGTATACAATAATCGACTGTCTCTTCTTCTACAAAGCAAATCCGATTTTCTAAAGATCAAGAAGTGCATTACTGATGAGAACATTCACAAGCACCGCCTTCTGGATATAAGGTTTGGACTTGGTGCAGGCGGCAAACCCTACAAATACGTGCCCCCAATAGAGGGAGAAGGAACGTCACGGGCAGCAGAAACAATTAAATTTCGTAAGAGTCCTTCGCCGATAATCATCCAGGACGACGAGGACCTAAGCATATATAGAGGAGATGAGGCCCGTGATGATAAGTCTAAGGAAATCCCAGTTTCTCCGGGGGGATTGCCCCCAAGGGCCTCTCTTCCGGTTGAACCTGCTGCTCCCGATGATTTAACAGAAGAGCAGCTATTTAAAGAGCTGAGCAAAATTCCTTTGCCTGAAGATATATATACATAGGGAGACTTCGAAGGGGAGCCATTTTTCCCTGTTTCTGAGGAAACAACTGTTCCAGTTGGAGAACGAGAAACTACTCGGATGAGCCTGACTTCAGGCCCTGGTCTGTTAGGGGGAATTATATGGGATGCACAAATCACATGCACTGCCTGACCCCACACTTTTATATCAACAGAATTCAAGGTTTTAATATGCTCTTGTTTCTTTTGCAGGAAAGATGTCTCGCAGGTGATCTTATTCCTATCGCTCTCTCCGTGAAGGTACACCCAGCCTTCATCCAAATCCTGAGCGTTCTCGCGGCCTTTCCCACAAGCCTACTTCTTCACAATCCAGGTCTCCATCAAAACCAACCTCTGGCAAGCTTCCCAGTTATTCGGTGCCACCTACAGGGGGAAACAACTTCCCAAAGACTTAACCCCTCCGAAGAGTGCACCTTCTCACAGCAGGTCGTCAAAAAGACACTACGAGTCCAAGGATAAAAGCAAGGATCCAATTAAGGATTCTGAGAAGGAGAAGATTGACATTGTCCCTTCCAACCAACAAGGTTTGATTGCCCCCGGGTCACGATATTACATCCATGGTCCTGAGACTCAGGCTATCCTGGAAAAGTTGCGAGAACAATTCCCCGACATCTTCTTCGAAAGGATGATGTTTGTTCCAGCCTTGGAACCAGTCCCTAGGAACAGGGATACTGAAGTCATCAGGCACATTCGCCATGTAGCCAGGCAGTATGAAGCAATGAAGAAACATGTTGTTAATCTTTCAGAGGTCATCTGAACGCTTGAGATGGAAGCACATAGATCCAGAGTGAAGATAGATAACAATGAAAGGGCCAGGGCAAAAATGGAGAAGGACTTAGAGGACGCACAATCTCTGCTTGCCTTGGCTCAACGAGATGCTAAAGCTTACAAACCAGAGCTGGAGGAGGCCAGGCAACGTTTCCATAATGAACTTGATTCTAATAGCAAAGAGCGAGCGTTATTGAAGCAAGAGGTGGAAGATCTCAGGATGGCCAACTCCGAACTGAAAACAGCACAGGATCACTTCAAGGCCGAAAGATCTGCTTGGGAGAAAGAAAAGGCAAGTTTGAAAGATAGCTTAGCTCTGGCCGAAAAGGAGAAGGTGATCCTGAATGATCAACTCGCGCGTGCAGAGAAGCGCGCTATTCTTGCTGAAAATAATGTGGAGGGTGCCATTGAAATGGCCACTGTTTCTAATGAAAAGCTCCTTGAGAGAGAGAAGGAGATCGAAGGATTTGAAGAAATGTTATTCGACTTCCTTGGTCAGGTCATCAAAACCCGTAATATCTCCTAGATCCCAGACTATCATGTCACTCTAGCCAACATATGGGATGCAATCGTTGAGAGCGAGAAACAGCGATTAGGAGTTGACGAGATTGATGAGAATGAGTTGATGCGGACCATTCTGAGGGATAATGAGCCTGAGGATCTAGAGAAAGGAAGACGCCTGCTCCAAGAAGAAATTGAAAAAGAGAAATCTCAGGCGAAGGGCAAAGAAAAAATGGAAGAAGGCCCGAGCTCAGCTGCAGAGCCCAAGGCTTCCGAAATCGAGGAATATAATCCAGATTACCCATTGATTCCTCTGGGTCCAACTCCTCCAGCTGTCGGGGGTTCTGGTGCTAGCTTGGATGGAGGATCGGCGGAAGGTATCTCTATATTTTCTCCGCAACTTGCCAAAGCAATTGTCACTTGTCGTCGCCTTGTCGGACAATCAACTGAGCAAAACCGCATTTTCTCCCAAAACAACATTTGTTTCTCATGATACAGGTAGCGGGCCGGTTGATAAGGATGCTGAAAAGAAGGCAGGGGCAGAGAAGATTGACATCCTGCCAGGCGTTGGTGCTGATGTACCCCCAGATGCTGAAACTATCGAGGCTTTGAGAGACATGGACGGGCGCCACGACGGCGATGAAGAGGAAGTCGCCATTACCAAAGAGAGCGGAGGCGGTGATGAGGAAATCTTAGCTGAACAACAGGCCGAAGGGGAGGAGCAGTTGCTCCTTATGAAAGGGAGACAGGATCCAGTATATGTGCCCCCTATCTCTGAGATCGACCCCAAAACTGGGTTGGTCGTAAGAATTTCCTCCCGATCGATAACTTCGCAACTAGCCTCTCATTCCTCTAGTTCTTCACCGGCGCCTCTCGTTGATAAGAGGAAGAGGAAAAAAGGTGGTCGTTCGGATGTTGACAAGGAGGCATCGGGGAAGCAGAAAAAGAGCAAGAAGTCTACATAGTCCCCTCCCCCTAACATAAGTAGGCGGCAGATATCAGTCCATATTTTGTCCTTAGGATTTTTTAGGCTTTCCACTGGCCATGAAATGTAATTGTGAGAATGGCCCTCACTTTTTTTTAGGTTCCTCTTTATCTTGTAGGTTTGCAGCTTATGAATGAAAGTTTATTTCTTTTTACACTGCTGTGTTCCTGCAAGTTTATCATACTTAGTCACGAATACAAATACTCGAATCATGAATCATTCTAACAATAAATTTTTTTTTAAAATTTCTGCACTACACTTCTGCGTGCATATATGTGTATGGGTGTGTCCCCAATCAACAATTAATATGGTGCCTGGCTAGGGTTTATTGGGAATTGATTAGAGTCATGTGTGTGCCGCCCTCATTCCCGGAGATGAGGAGTTCGGGCTCCATTTTTCATTCTTGTTCCCAGTCGTGTAACGGGATAGAAGCCCTTTAGCGGCATATGTCATCATGCCTGTTTGCTCCCCGATTTTTCAGCGGGGTAGAAATTCTCGTGACGCTAAGTCTCTAACGCCTTTATACTCTCCCGATCCTTCAGCGGGTTAGAATTTGTGTGACGCTAAGTCTCTAGCGCCTTTATACTCTCCCGATCCTCCAGCGGGTTAGAGTTCGAGCTTGGTTTTCATTCTGCTCCCCGATCCTTCAGCGGGGAGAGAGTTCTGGGGGCGCTGAGTCTCCAGCACCTTTCTCAGCGCTTAATCATAGACGCTTTTATACTCTCCTGGCGGTCGCCAAGGTTAAAGTGCAAGCTCAGCTGTTCTGTCGCTCCCCGATCCTTCAGCGGGGTAAGAGCTCTTTCTCAGCGCTCAGTCGGAGACACTTTTATACTCTCCTGGCAGTCGCCGAGGTTAGAGTTCGAGCTCAGCAGTTCAGTCGCTCCCCAATCCTTCAGCGGGGTAAGAGCTCTTTCTCAGCGCTTAGTCGGAGACGCTTTTATACTCTCCTGGAAGTCGCCGAGGTTAGAGTTCGAGCTCAGCTGTTCTGTCGCTCCCCGATCCTTCAGCGGGGTAAGAGCTCTTTCTCAGCGCTCAGTCGGAGACGCTTTTATACTCTCCTGGCAGTCGCCGAGGTTAGAGTTCCGTCAAGGCGGTTCTGATCATGGTACACTGCCGTGACTTATGGACATCGCCTTCATGTCCGTTATGCTCTCTCTCGGCTCTGGAGAGTTAGAGCGCTATCAATGATATGATTTACTTTATCGCACCCTCAGAGTTTTGACTGTTGATTGCACTCCATTCTGATGGAAGGCACCTATAATTATATGTTCCTGTGATCGTTGTATGGTTCACAGCAATTTCCATAAAAGTAGAAAGGCAGATAAATAATAGTGCAATAAAGGTAAACGACACACAATATTTTTATAGTGGTTCGGTCGAATCATGACCTACGTCCACTTTATAATCTTTTGCTTAAGAAATCTGACTATTCTAGGCAAGTCGTGCCTTGTACATGGTCCTTAATAAAGCAAAAGAACAAATCTGACATCTTTACGTTAGATACGGCCGTAAATGTTGGGCATTCCACACTCTGGGGATTTCCTTTCCATCTACGGTTGCTAGCTTGAAGGTTCCATTATCAAGCTTGCACAGAATGGAGTACGGTCCTTCCCACTTCGCACCCGTATGAGTTGGGGGTGGAAAGACACGCTTCAGAACCAAGTCTTCGGGTTCAAATGTTCGGGCTCGAACCTTTTTGTTGTAGTATCGGGCGACCTGTTGCTTGCATCTGAAGGCACGCATGTCTGCTTCGTCCCTCTTCTCTTCGATCATATCCAGGGATTCAAGGAGCAATTCATTGTTAGTCATCGGATCGTAATAAGTCACTCGGTGAGAAGGTACTTTTATTTCAACCGGGATGACTGCTTTTGCTCCAAAAGCAAGAGAGAAGGGGGTATGGCCTGTTGCCGATTTATACGTTGTCCTGTAGGCCCATAGTGCTAAGGGTAATTCATCAACCCACATGGCTCTGGCCCGCTTCAGTCTTCTTTTCAAAATGGACTTAATCACTTTATTCGCTGCTTCGACCTTTCCGTTCGACTGCGGATGCGCCACAGAGGTGTACCGTTTCTCGATGTGGTATTTCTGGCAGAAGTCCCTGAATTCAGTGCTATCGAACTGAGTTCCATTGTCAGTTATAACGATCTTTGGAATCCCAAATCGACAGATGATGTTCCTAACGACGAAGTTGATCACTCGTTTGGTTGTGATTATAGTCAGTGGCTCAGCCTCGACCCACTTAGTGAAGTAGTCTACAGCTACAATAGCGAACTTCGCTCCGCCCTTAGCTATGGGGAGACTTCCGAGGATATCAATTCCCCACATAGCGAAAGGCCATGGGCTTGTCATCGTTTTTAACTGACTAGGAGGTGCCCTAGGTATCTTTGAAAATCTCTGGCATGCATCACACCGTCGGGCGTACTTCGCTGCATCTTTGTTTATGGTAGGCCAGAAATAACCATGCCGCAACACCTTTTTTGCCAATGTTTGCCCTCCAGTGTGATCGCCGCATTCACCCTCATGTACCTCCTGCAGTACACGCTTGATGTCGTCATGAGCTATACACCGGAGAAGGGGCATCGAAAATCCCTGTCTGTAAAGGACTCCGCCTTGCAGAACGTATCGGGAAGCTTTACGAATTACTTTACGCCTCTCGCTCTTCTTGGTCGGAAGCGTTCCATTCATCAAGAAATTCTTTAGTGGGGTCATCCATGACTCCCTTTCTGGTTCCGTCTCCAGTACCAGATCAATTTCCATCTGATCTATACTAGGAGACCGAAGTACTTCAACTGGGGCTAGCTCGGTCTCTTCAGGATCGTCGGAACTAGCCATCTTCGCCAACTTATCCGCCTGTTGGTTCTCTGACCACGGAATATGAGATATGCTGTAGTGATCGAAGCCGTTCAGCAACCCCTTCACTTTCTCTAAGTATAAAATCAATCTTGGGCTTTTGGCTTTGAATTTTCCAGTGACCTGGTTTACAACTAACTTGGAGTCGCAAAATATGTCCATCTTTGTGATTTCCAACTCCTTTGCGATGCTTAGCCCGGCTATCAGGGCTTCATATTCGGAGTCGTTGTTAGTGGCGTGAAACTCCATCTGGATAGCATAGGATATCAGCCGTTTCTCAGGAGTTTCAAGCACTACTCCAGCGCCGGATCTCTTGTCATTCCTAGCGCCATCAGTATACAATCTCCAGGCACTGGGATCGAGAAGTAACTTTGGTGGGTCAGCTTCTTCATTCAATATATCTTCCTCCGGGACAGTAAACTCTGCTATGAAATCGGCTATCACTTGCCCCCGTATTGACCGCCAGAGCTGAAAGTTCAGATCAAATTGACTCAACTCAATGTTCCATTTGAGTAGTCTTCCAGACGCTTCTGGTCTCTGTAGAACTTGCTTGAGTGGATGATCAGTGTACACGGTGATGGGATGAGCCTGAAAATAATGTCGAAGCTTTCTACAGGCAATCAACAAACTGTACGCCAACTTTTCTATCCTTGGATAATTACGCTCTGCTGCCGCCAATTTTTTGCTCACGTAATACACTGGTCTTTGAACTTTATCTTCTTCTCTCACCAATGCTGAGCTAATCGCGTGGGACGACACTGCCAAGTACACGAATAAGTCCTCGTGATCCACCGGCTTAGATAATATCGGAGGTTTCTCCAGGTGACTCAGCAGGTTCTGAAACGCTTCTATGCAGTCAGGCATCCATTTGAAGTGGCGTTTTCCTCGCTTTATCAATTCGAAGAATGGGATGCATTTGTCCGTAGCCCTGGAGATGAATCTGCTTAGTGCTGCTACTTTCCCTGCAAGGCTTTGCACATCTTTAATTTTCCTAGGCTCCTGAATGCCTCTGATTGCTGCGATCTGGTCTGGATTAATCTCAATCCCGCGAGAACTGACAATGAATCCCAAGAATTTTCCGGAGGCGATCCCGAATGAACATTTCGTTGGGTTGAGTTTCATCCCGTACTTTCGAAGAATGCCAAACATCTCTGCCAAGTCTGTAGTGTGATTGGAGGATTGCCTAGACTTAACCAACATGTCGTCGACGTATACTTCCATTGTTTTCCCAATCTGGTTATAGAACATTCTGTTAACTAACCGTTGATATATAGCGCATGCGTTCTTCAAGCCAAAGGGCATTACCACGTAGCAGTATAATCCCAGATCCGTAATGAAGCTAGTGTGTTCTTGATCTGGAACATGCATTGGAATCTGGTTATATCCTGAATAAGCATCCATAAAGGAGAGAAGTTCATGACCCGCCGTTGAGTCCACCAACTGATCGATCCTGGGTAACGGAAAACAGTCTTTTGGGCAGGCTTTATTCAAATCCGAGAAATCGATACACGTTCGCCACTTCCCGTTGGCCTTCTTTACTAGAACTGGATTTGAAATCCAGTCTGGATAGGTTGAGTCTTTGATAAATCCATTACTCTTTAGCTTTCCAACTTCTTCTTTCAAGGCAGCGGACCTCTCTGGGCCCAGCATTCGCCTTTTTTGTTTTACCGGAGGATGCTTAGGGTTAATGCTTAATGAATGGCTCATGATTGATGGAGATATCCCACACATGTCTGCGTGGGTCCAAGCAAATACATCCAAGTTATCTTTCAAGAAATCCGTCATTTCTTTAGCTAAATTCGGATTTAACTGGGATCCAATCTTAAGGACCTTCTCTGGGTCACTATCATCGATCGGTACATCCACAGTTGTCTCATTGGGAGTCGCCATTCTGCCCCCAGGTTCTTTGTCCTCTCTGGGATCTATATCCTCGGGCAACTCTCTGGGCGACTCACCTACGGTTATCCTCTTTAATTGCTATGAGGTCTCCGCCCTTGCGGGGGGAGAAGCGCCCTTGGTTTCTATGTCTCCTCCGTTGCGGAGTAGCTTAAGCTCTGCAATATAACATGCTCGTGCGGCAACCTGATCTCCTCTGACAATACCAACACCAGCTTCTGTAGGAAACTTCAATAACAAGCACCAGGGGGCAATACAGGCTCTGAACTTTGCTAGGGCCGGTCGGCCCAAGAAGGCATTATAGGGCGATTCAATACCCAAAACCACGAAGGGAAGAATTCTCACTCTCTGGCGTTCTCCTTCCCCAAGTGTAACTGGTAGCTCTACATATCCCATTGGAGCGGTGGATGCTCCGTTGAATCCACGGATCCATCCCTCACAGGGCTTCAAGTCTTTTATCTCGAGATTCATCTGGTCGAATGTCTTTTTGAAAAGAATGTTGACGAAACTCCCGTTATCCACCAAAACTTTATGAACAGTGGCCGGGCCAATAGGAACTGTGATTACAAATGGATCTTCGGTCGGAGCATGGACTCCAATGCTTTCTCGTTCGCGGAAAACGATGTCGTCGGACATCATCTTTTGTTGCTTTACCGGGACATTGTCCTCAGAGTTGCTACACTCTCCTACCTCGAGGTGCTGCTTAGCTGTAACACCCCACACCCGCTAAGGTCACTCACAAAGGGAATGCCTTAGCTTCGGTGGAGTATTTAAGTGAATATAGAACTGAAAAATTACAACAAGACAGATATAAGTAATACTTGAAAATTTAAAACATCATTTCATTGCAGCAGAAGGTAAACATGTTTGGTTACATCTCAAAAACCAACAAGAGTCAAGTACAAAATATCCATCTCGTTAAAACATAAGTACATAATCCCACTACATACTAATAGCCATAATAGAAAAGATAACCGAGCTTTTCTTCAAGAGTCCAAGCTCCAAAAGATAGATAAAGCAATCTGATCAAAGCCCACTAGTTCTAGGCCCACGCTGAGAACCTGAGGGTTGGGGAAAAAAGATAAAAACAACGGGGTCAGACATAAGTCTGAGTGAGCCCTATAACCTTAACAATACAATCATTAAAGTAATTAGGGTATGATATAAACCTGGAACGGTACGACTGGGGATAAATGACTACACTAAGTAGCCAACTAGACTTAGGATAAACTAAGATAACGGTAAAGACGCGCCTATCCACCCAAGGATAATTACTATATTGCACCACCCCAGATTACCCACCCAAGGGTAATTCCTACACTGCACCACACCAGTTCTACCCACCAAGGGTAATTCCTACTTAAAGGTCGATCCCACTAAGTGTACTTAGTAATTTTACCCAGTAGTTTCTTGTACCCCTAGCTGACTACATAGGTACCGTCTGCCCCTATCTCCACTAGGTGTACCCAGTACTCCCCAAGCGATCGGCTCCCTAACGTAGATACCCGTGTTGGCCCCACAGTGGGGTGTATCACTCCCCAAAGTGGCAACCCGATAGTCAATGGTGCACGGCTTATACCTACACGATGCAACAACGTCTTACCTACCAGCCCGAGTCCACACACGCATATGAAACCTGTTGGACTCGCGTTGCCACCGCTACCCCTTTTTGGCCTCTTACAGTCAAGCCCAGTACGCGTGTCCCGTCCTCGACTTGGGTCGAGCCCAATAAGATACATATGGGTTACTGGTTGAAATGGGCCCCCACAAGCTACTACTTAAGCTTGTCATTTTATCTAGTGCGTCCCACTTAACCCCTTTTTATAATCATGCCCACTTACATGTTAAGGTTTGGTTAAGTCATCTAATCATATTTTAATTGCCACTCAAGGCCCCCACAAGCTACTACTTAAACTTGTCATTTAGTCTTATTTCAATTTGCCACTCAAGGCCCCCACAAGCTACTACTTAAGCTTGTCATTTAATCTTATTTCAATTGCCACTCAAGGCCCCCACAAGCTACTACTTAAGCTTGTCATTTAATCTAGTGCGTCCCACTTAACCCCTTTTTATAATCATGCCCACTTACATGTTAAGGTTTGGTTAAGTCATCTAATCACATTTTAATTGCCACTCAAGGCACCCACTAGATTTCTACATGCCACCCAAGGCACCCACTTAACCCTTTAATCATGTTTAGTTACATGTTCCCCTTTGGTTAAGTATTCTAATCTTATCTTCTATTGCCACCCAAGGCAACCACTAGATTTTCCCATACCACCCAAGGCACTTACTTAACCCTTTAATCATGTTTAATTACATGTTCCACTTCGGTTAAGTATTCTAATCATATTTTCTATTGCCACCCAAGGCAACTACTAGATTTTTCCACATGCCACCCAAGGCACCCACTTAACCCCCCCCCCCATGTCCTCTACATGCTAATATTTTTAAGTGTTTCTTAATTGATTAAGAACGTAACCGTTGTAGAGACCTCTCACATTAGACTATCTCTCATGGCAGCTGGATTTGCCGGTCGGGTCCGGGCAGCCTTACGCCATAACCGAGTCTAACCTCGTGTCTTTACACTTGTCACGTATATAGTTTGTTCCTAAGACCTCTCACATTGGGCCAATCATTTGTAGCCGCTGGATATGCCGGTCGGTTCCGGGCAGTCTTATGCTACAAAAGGGTCCAACCTCGTGTCTTAGTCGATTAATTACACCTAATTAATCACCCCCATAATTTGTATTAATTATCCCTAATTAATTACAAATTTAACGATGTACATAATTGACTCAATTATGTCCATCCACTTTATGGTATGCATAATCATACCAACTTCACACCATTTCATTAACATGTTTATTAACCCCATCGTTCCCCACGTAATTCGCCAACATGACATAAAAGGGAAGATTCATCACAAATACAATAGGTTCAACTTGCATAACATTAGCATCAACATGGGTTTAAAGGTGTCAACATGCATATAGCATCAACCCAACTAGCATAAATAATCAACCCAAACTTGCATGAATCACATATGTCATAAAGAGGTTAACTTGCATAAGTGTCTTATATCATTCAAAGGGGTAAACTTGCATATGTATGTATGACATACAAAGGGGTTAACTTGCATATGTATGCATATCATACTAAGGTGTAAACTTGCACATGTTACTTGCATATCTTCAAACACCAAACTTGCATAACATTTCATATGTGAACTTGCATATAATCATACACCAAACTTGCATACATATCATAGATGAACTTGCATATAATCATACACCAAACTTGCATAACATATCATGTATGAACTAGCATATAATCATACACCAAACTTGCATAACATATCATGTATGAACTAGCATATAATCATACACCAAACTTGCATATCATGGTGTCATAATGGATCAATGTTTCTCATATGACTTGCATATCTTGCATAACATCATAAACACCTAGCATATGACTTGCATAACTTGTATAACATCATGAACATGTATCATATGACTTGCATAACTTCATGAACATATATCATATGACTTGCATAACTTGCATAATACCTCAAACACATAGCATATGACTTGCATAACTTGCATAACATCATGAACATGTATCATATGACTTGCATAACTTCATGAACATATAGAACATAACTTGCATAACATGCATAACATCATTAACACATAGCATATAACTTGCATAACATGCATTGATCCACATTCATAGCCATAACCTCATCATATCCTATCATAATCACTTCAATAATTGGTCATTAAGACTATAGAAAACTCACAACTTGTTGATTAGCCTTCTTATGAATATATTAAAAGATTGAGACGAAGCCACTAAGCTATCAACTCAAAAACTCCAAATAAGAATGCTCCAAATGAAAACCCTTGAGCCAAATCAATAATAAAGATCCTAGCTTTGATGAAGAAAAGCCTTGAATCAAACTTAGAAACACTTAAGCAAGCTTAGGAACTCTTATACTTCTTTAGAAACTCTCTCATATGATTAGAGATAGAGATTATGACAAGAGGATGAGGGTGGAGGCCATGAGAGAACATTTTGGCATAGTTTAGCTATAGGATTGAATAATGAGCATTTAGGTTTAGGTTAGGGGTCTTTTTATAGAAGACTAGGATAGTTTTAGCCATAGGATAAACCTTAGTTTAGATCCTAGCCATCAAAGCATGTCTTGGGGAAGAAGTCAAGTGTAGGAACCATCTAGGGCCTTTAGATTAAAGTTGAACCATGAGAACCATTCAAATGCAAAATCTGCATTTGAGCGAATCGGCCCACGGGTTGACAGCCAAGCACCCTGGATTAACCCCTAGTCGACCCAGCAGGCTCGGGTCGACCTCAAAAATCGGCCGGTTCGGTTATTCCCCTCTCCCAATTCGCTGTTTTGAACATTTTTGCATATTTATTTATTTAATTTTCAATTATATATATATATATATATATATCAATATATATATATTTCTCTGCGCAACCCATTTCATTTAATTAAGTATACTTTAATTTGTGAATTTTTTATGTTCAAATTACGGGGTGTTACATTCTCCCCTCCTTAAAGGATTTCGTCCCCGAAATCTCTAAGTCAAGAAGAACGTATCCTACCAACCAAACAATCATCTACTAAACCATCAAACACTGGCATCCATTGTCCTTAAAATTTCTAATGACGTATGAACATATGCAAAAAGTGTGTGTATATGCCCGTATACTAATGCTAAATCTGGCGGTCTACTGATTCAGTTGACCTCCTTAATGCAAACCATGATAGTGCCATGCATCCAATATGTATGCAAAAGATCCCTATCTACACATACTATTTCTACATGAGTGCACAATCATTCACCAAAATGCATCATCCATGTGATAATACAACCATTATACATCCATTAATATAGCTACCTACACACAATTTTATGCAATATGCAATATGAAGTGATTGAGCCGATCTAGTGCCTAGAGTGTGTGTATATGCATCCACGAGCAACCACTAGCAACCACTTGCATCCACACGCATCCATCAAACATAACATGTCTCAAACACATGTTTCAACCATAGGTTTTCCCTATCTAAAGGTCAAAGGTACTAATGAGAGGACATACTAAAGATAAGATAAGCACTAGACAAACGATAAAGGAGAAGTTTAAAGGACATACCCTCAAAAAGGAATGGGTACAATGAATGCATCTTCGCTTCTGTCTCCCAAGTAGCATTACTCTCATCTTCTCCCCTTGGCACTTTGACTAGTCGAACCTCTCTGTTTCCCAACTTCCTAATCTTTGACCCAAGGATGCGGGTAGGAGCTCGTCGAATAATCGCATCACGCTCTACCTTTACTTCCCTAAGCAGGCTCGGCTCTACCACCTCTATGGTCTCATGTAGGCACTTCCTTAAATGTGACACATGGAATACGTCATGTTCCCTATGCAAATGAATTATCTCTCGAAGATAAACTGAAGCTAGCCATGGAGCAGTCCTCTTGCTCTTCACGGGTATGAAATGGGCACTCTTAGTAAGTCTGTCTACCACAACCCAAATTCCCGTATTACCCTTCATCGATCTAGGTAGACCATCAATAAAATCCATCGAGACACTATCCAACTTTCATTGCGGAACTTCCAATGGGTGAAGCAACCCACCGGGTTTCTTTTGCTCCGCTTTCACCTGTTGGCACACCAAGCATCTAGCGACATACTCAGCCACATCTTTCTTCAAACCGGCCCAAATGAAAACTCGCTTCATGTCCTGGTACATCTTGTCCCCACCGGGATGAATGGTCATCCTAAAACGATGCGCCTTATCAAGAATAGCCTTCCTCAAACCCTCGTCTTGCGGTACGCAAAGTCTACTGTCTCTACGCAAGCACCCCCTATCGTCTAGGGTGTACCTACTCAAATGGCTGGACAACTCCCCCCCCCCCCTTATGAGCTTCTATACCAACTCAACCAACTGTGGGTCGTCCCTCTGTGCCTCGCCAATCCATCTAAAAAGGGTAGGTCTGACCTCCAAGGATGCTAGCTAATCGGTATAAAGTCAACGGAAGGTCTGAAATCAAACATCGAGATAAATTCCTAGCTTCGTCGTTCCACGAACAATGGACTCAAGGACAACCTTTTTCCGCTCAAGGCGTCCGCCACCACGCTATCTCGAAATCATAGGATGCTAAGAACTCCATCCACCTTTGCTGTCTCAAGACTATGCGCTCGAAGAGTCTCCAACACTTCCCTAAGATGTAGGGCATACTTTTCTCCACTTCTGGAGAAAACCAGGATATTCTCTCATACAAAATCGTCACAACTATCTATCTCTCATGCAGACCATCCTAGTCGAACTCGACATCCCCCAAGTACAAGCCCCAAAGGCCTAAACCAATATCAGACAAACACCCAAGGGATACCTCCTTCGAATTTAGACGACCTATGTGAGATGATACTAGTAAAACGGCTAAATGATTAAGCCCTTGTCCAACTCTGGATATCCTTGCCAGTCTCGCTTCAAAACCACCGTTGATCAAATAACTGGCTTTGCTTAACCTATTAAGCACATACGAAAACTTATTTCGTTCTTAGAAAAGACCAAGATGTCATCCACAAAGACCACTACGAAGTTGTTTAGGTACTCCCTGAACACCCTACTCATCAAATCAACAAAGTACGCGGGGGCGTTCGTCAAACCAAATGGCATCACCAGCCACTCATAAAAACCATCCGGAGCCCTAAAGGTGGTCTTCTCTAAACTATCCTCAGTCACTCCCAACTGATGAAACCCCTTGGCTAAGTCCAACCGTGAAACACTGAGGCACCAACCAACTGATCAAAAAGATCATCAATCCTTGGCAATGGGTGTCTATTCTTCTTTGTGAGCTTGTTGAGTTCTCTATAGTCTGCACAAAGTCTGAGGGACCCATTCGCCTTCGTGGCAAAGACTACTGGAGCACCCCACTCCGATATACTTCGTCTTATGAACCCCTTCTCAAGCAACTCCCCTACTTGCTTATAGAGTTCCCTCCTCTCACGAGGAGCCATGTGGCGCACTGACAAAGATACTGGTTTAGCATCATCTACCAGATATATTCGGAGGTCTATCTCCCGCTTCGGAGGTAAGCCCTTCACCTTCCCAAACTCATCCGAGTATTCCCGGACCACTCTAACAGATCGCAAACTCTTGACTGAAGCGTCAAGCGATTCAAGATAACTCAACATAACAAAATCTATGGGATTACAAGAGATCTCGAGAGTGTTACCTAAGCGGGTTATGAGCCCAACAACTCTCTAATCAAGAACGACACCATTACTGGATAACCAGTCCATGCCCAAAATCAACCCATAGCCCGTGAAGCCCAAACAAAAGCATCACCTCTAAACTCAACGCTAAGTATGGAAATCTTCAAACCCAAACATATCATGGACAAATAAGTGGAGCCCTCCCAATTGGGTTTGAAACAACCACGGGATCATCTACCAAACTGGTGTCTAGGTGCAGTGACTCAACTAATGATGATGAGATAAACGAATGTGGTGCGCCAGAGTCGAATAAAGTTCGAACAGGATGATCGAGAGAACCAAATTTCAACTTAGACGGTCCTACCCCCATCAGGTATACCCGTCGTGAGGGAATACATCTACCCTCCCGAAGATCCTGTACTTCGTCTTTACCTCTTTGGACAACCCTAATAAGGTGTCCTATTTCTCCAAAACAACTAGCCTTCCCCTTCCCATTCTCCTTTCGTGGCCTTCTTACCATGATAAGGTTTCGTCCTTTATTTACCTAATAGCTATTTGAACCTTCCTCTCTCGTCCATCTTAAAGGTACCCATAAGCCCTCCACCTCCTTGGACTAACTTCTTAGCCTGGCAAACGTCTTAGTCCCTTGAAGTGGTTCTTCCGTCCTTCATGCGGAAGTCCTTATTTATCTTAAAAGACATCTATTCGCGGAGGGAAAATTCAAAAAGAGAAAGAGGAAGAGATTCAAAACGGAGAATCCGAAGGATAAAGATATGGCTATTTGGGGATTATGCTTTTCTTTCAAAAACTTTTCTCTTAAAAGACATGTTTTTGAAAATACTTCTTCCAAAAATGTTTTTAGAAAAATAGTTTTCTAAAAAATTTATCTGTTCTGGTAACCAAGCTCTGATACAACGTGTAACACCCCACACCCGCTAAGGTCACTCACAAAGGGAATGCCTTAGCTTCGGTGGAGTATTTAAGTGAATATAGAACTGAAAAATTACAACAAGACAGATATAAGTAATACTTGAAAATTTAAAACATCATTTCATTGCAGCAGAAGGTAAACATGTTTGGTTACATCTCAAAAACCAACAAGAGTCAAGTACAAAATATCCATCTCGTTAAAACATAAGTACATAATCCCACTACATACTAATAGCCATAATAGAAAAGATAACCGAGCTTTTCTTCAAGAGTCCAAGCTCCAAAAGATAGATAAAGCAATCTGATCAAAGCCCACTAGTGCTAGGCCCACTCTGAGAACCTGAGGGTTGGGGAAAAAAAGATAAAAACAACGGGGTCAGACATAAGTCTGAGTGAGCCCTATAACCTTAACAATACAATCATTAAAGTAATTAGGGTATGATATAAACCTGGTACGGTACGACTGGGGATAAATGACTACACTAAGTAGCCAACTAGACTTAGGATAAACTAAGATAACGGTAAAGACGCGCCTATCCACCCAAGGATAATTACTATATTGCACCACCCCAGATCTACCCACCCAAGGGTAATTCCTACATTGCACCACACCAGTTCTACCCACCAAGGGTAATTCCTACTTAAAGGTCGATCCCACTAAGTGTACTTAGTAATTTTACCCAGTAGTTTCTTGTACCCCTAGCTGACTACATAGGTGTCGTCTGCCCCTATCTCCACTAGGTGTACCCACTACTCCCCAAGCGATCGGCTCCCTAACGTAGATACCCGTGCTGGCCCCACAGTGGGGTGTATCACTCCCCAAAGTGGCAACCCGATAGTCAATGGTGCACGGCTTATACCTACACAATGCAACAACGTCTTACCTACCAGCCCGGGTCCACACACGCATATGAAACCCGTTGGACTCGCGTTGCCACCGCTACCCCGTTTTGGCCTCTTACAGTCAAGCCCAGTACGCGTGTCCCGTCCTCGACTTGGGTCGAGCCCAATAAGATACATATGGGTTACTGGTTGAAATGGGCCCCCATAAGCTACTACTTAAGCTTGTCATTTTTTCTAGTGCGTCCCACTTAACCCCCTTTTATAATCATGCCCACTTACATGTTAAGGTTTGGTTAAGTCATCTAATCATATTTTAATTGCCACTCAAGGCCCCCACAAGCTACTACTTAAGCTTGTCATTTAGTCTTATTTCAATTTGCCACTCAAGGCCCCCACAAGCTACTACTTAAGCTTGTCATTTAATCTTATTTCAATTGCCACTCAAGGCCCCCACAAGCTACTACTTAAGCTTGTCATTTAATCTAGTGCGTCCCACTTAACCCCTTTTTATAATCATGCCCACTTACATGTTAAGGTTTGGTTAAGTCATCTAATCACATTTTAATTGCCACTCAAGGCACCCACTAGATTTCTACATGCCACCCAAGGCACCCACTTAACCCTTTAATCATGTTTAGTTACATGTTCCCCTTTGGTTAAGTATTCTAATCTTATCTTCTATTGCCACCCAAGGCAACCACTAGATTTTCCCATGCCACCCAAGGCACTTACTTAACCCTTTAATCATGTTTAATTACATGTTCCACTTCGGTTAAGTATTCTAATCATATTTTCTATTGCCACCCATGGCAACTACTAGATTTTTCCACATGCCACCCAAGGCACCCACTTAACCCCCCCCCCATGTCCTCTACATGCTAATATGGTTAAGTGTTTCTTAATTGATTAAGAACGTAACCGTTGTAGAGACCTCTCACATTAGACTATCTCTCATGGCAGCTGGATTTGCCGGTCGGGTCCGGGCAGCCTTACGCCATAACCGAGTCTAACCTCGTGTCTTTACACTTGTCACGTATATAGTTTGTGCCTAAGACCTCTCACATTGGGCCAATCATTTGTAGCTGCTGGATATGCCGGTCGGTTCCGGGCAGTCTTATGCAACAAAAGGGTCCAACCTCGTGTCTTAGTCGATTAATTACACCTAATTAATCACCCCCATAATTTGTATTAATTATCCCTAATTAATTACAAATTTAACGATGTACATAATTGACTCAATTATGTCCATCCACTTTATGGTATGCATAATCATACCAACTTCACACCATTTCATTAACATGTTTATTAACCCCATCGTTCCCCACGTAATTCGCCAACATGACATAAAAGGGAAGATTCATCACAAATACAATGGGTTCAACTTGCATAACATTAGCATCAACATGGGTTTAAAGGTGTCAACATGCATATAGCATCAACCCAACTAGCATAAATAATCAACCCAAACTTGCATGAATCACATATGTCATAAAGAGGTTAACTTGCATAAGTGTCTTATATCATTCAAAGGGGTAAACTTGCATATGTATGTATGACATACAAAGGGGTTAACTTGCATATGTATGCATATCATACTAAGGTGTAAACTTGCACATGTTACTTGCATATCTTCAAACACCAAACTTGCATAACATTTCATATGTGAACTTGCATATAATCATACACCAAACTTGCATACATATCATAGATGAACTTGCATATAATCATACACCAAACTTGCATAACATATCATGTATGAACTAGCATATAATCATACACCAAACTTGCATAACATATCATGTATGAACTAGCATATAATCATACACCAAACTTGCATATCATGGTGTCATAATGGATCAATGTTTCTCATATGACTTGCATATCTTGCATAACATCATAAACACCTAGCATATGACTTGCATAACTTGTATAACATCATGAACATGTATCATATGACTTGCATAACTTCATGAACATATATCATATGACTTGCATAACTTGCATAATACCTCAAACACATAGCATATGACTTGCATAACTTGCATAACATCATGAACATGTATCATATGACTTGCATAACTTCATGAACATATAGAACATAACTTGCATAATATCATTAACACATAGCATATAACTTGCATAACATGCATTGATCCACATTCATAGCCATAACCTCATCATATCCTATCATAATCACTTCAATAATTGGTCATTAAGGCTATAGAAAACTCACAACTTGTTGATTAGCCTTCTTATGAATATATTAAAAGATTGAGACGAAGCCACTAAGCTATCAACTCAAAAACTCCAAATAAGAATGCTCCAAATGAAAACCCTTGAGCCAAATCAATAATAAAGATCCTAGCTTTGATGAAGAAAAGCCTTGAATCAAACTTAGAAACACTTAAGCAAGCTTAGGAACTCTTATACTTCTTTAGAAACTCTCTCATATGATTAGAGATGGAGATTATGACAAGAGGATGAGGGTGGAGGCCATGAGAGAACATTTTGGCATAGTTTAGCTATAGGATTGAATAATGAGCATTTAGGTTTAGGTTAGGGGTCTTTTTATAGAAGACTAGGATAGTTTTAGCCATAGGATAAACCTTAGTTTAGATCCTAGCCATCAAAGCATGTCTTGGGGAAGAAGTCAAGTGTAGGAACCATCTAGGGCCTTTAGATTAAAGTTGAACCATGAGAACCATTCAAATGCAAAATCTGCATTTGAGCGAATCGGCCCACGGGTTGACAGCCAAACACCCTGGATTAACCCCTAGTCGACCCAGCGAGCTCGGGTCGACCTCAAAAATCGGCCGGTTCAGTTATTCCCCTCTCCCAATTCGCTGTTTTGAACATTTTTGCATATTTATTTATTTAATTTTCAATTATATATATATATATATATCAATATATATATATATATTTCTCTGCGCAACCCATTTCACTTAATTAAGTATACTTTAATTTGTGAATTTTTTATGTTCAAATTACGGGGTGTTACATTAGCCGCATTGACATACTGATCCAATGCCTTGGAACCGTGCCCGGCAAGATAAAGCCCTCCGATTATGGTATTGATAACAAGGTCCTTTCCCTTTTGCTGGGCAGTTGGCCTAACATCAGGTTGATTCTGGTTCTGATTTGGGGCCTGTACGGCTTGCCCCCTGTCTCTGGGTGTCACTCTGTATTCATCCAATTTTCCTTCTCGGAGAAGCTTCTCGACCACATCTCTTAGGTGACGGCATTCATTTGTTGAGTGGCCGTGAATCTGATGGAAGAGACAGAACTTCCCCGTCTCACGTTCTTTCTCCGTCGACTCTCTGGGAGGAGGCCTTTTATTTTGGAGGACGTTGTACGAATCCATGAAGATATTCTCCAAAGTATCGTTTATTGGCGTATAACTTTCAAAAGACCTGGGACGAGTCCTTCTCTGGGAGTCGTTCCCTTGATTCCTTTTTCGGTTATTGCCATTACTGTTATTACCATTGTTTCCTGACTGGCGACCACCCTGGTTCCGGTTTCCGACATCAACTTCGACCTTCCCCGAGCTGTTTCCTGTCTGCTTAATGGCGACATTGCTATGGATTTCCTCCTTATCTGCCATTTTTGCCTTCCGGTTAGCATATACCTCCTCCCGACGTAAGTGCACGTTATCTTTTTCGTAGAATAACTCTCTAGTATGAGGTGGCTTGCCGGCTAGGTATCTCCCAAATTCGGTGTCTTTATCTACCCCATCAATCAGGGCTGCCACAACAGTTGGCTCATGAGGATCTTTGACTTCAGTAGCGGCTAGGTTGAAACAGTCTAGATACACCCTCAAACTCTCGCCTGGTCGTTGCTTGACAAGGAACAAGTCAATCACACTCTTCGTCCTTTGTGCATAGATGCGGAACTGTTCCACAATCCTTTCACTCAACTCCCTGAAGCTGGAAATTGATCTTGTTGGTAAGCGAGTAAACCATAATAACGCTACATCCTCCAGGAATATAGGAAATGCTTTGCACTTGACAGCGTCAGAAGCTGCGGCAGCGGTCATTGACCAAGAATATCTCATCAGATGTTGGATGGGATCAGATCTGCCCGCGTAACGGTTCATCTGCGGCATGTTGAAGCGCCTCGGGAACGTCGCATTTAAAATGTCATCAGTGAAAGGGGTGTGACTGCGGTCAATTCCCCAATCTTCATTCCGTTGTCCACGGCTACCTGCCAGAATTTGATGGATCATAGCTGCAACATTTGCACTGGTCAGCGGAGGCTCGGGATCAGCGCTTCTTGCTCGGTGGAACTCTCTGATCTCCCTTCCAGGGGCAGCCACGAAATCTGGGGCTCGGATTAGGCTTCGCTGCCCCCTGTTACCATGAGCATTTGTACGGCGAAGGGGCTGAGGTAGTCTATTCTCAACAGGGCCGTCCACACCTCGAGCTCTGGGAGTTGCGGCACGATTATTCACATTGCGGTTTGAGGGCCCTGCACCCAGTACCTCTTCTTCCCGTGATGGCAGGGTTCCAAATCGGAGCTGCTCTATGTTTTCAGGCCTCTCATACGGTCGCCGCGGAGGTCTTGGCGATTCCTCTGACGAAGAAGAGTACTCTGGAGTGAGCGGATGAACTGGGGGCGTCCTTTGCCTTGCAAGATCATTGAGCCTTCTATCCATAGCAGTCAAGTTCTGTCGCAGCACGGAGCTCTCCTGCCTTTGAGCAGCCAATTCATCAAACAGCCTCTCCCACATTTCAGAAAAGCGAGAAAGATCTCCCTCAGTAACGGGAGCAGAAGGGTCATATTGATCATCAACATTTTCTCTTATGCGCAGAAAACTTGAACCAGGTCGAGCAGAGGTACCAGGACGGGAAGTGTAAGCCATGACCTCCTTTCCAGGTCGAGTTGTAGTCTGGTCATCATTTCGGATCGCTGCTGATCGATGTCGGTGGCTCGTTGCGCCCCCCTTGGTTCGGTTCGTGGTGACGCTGGGTAGAGGGTTCGGTGCGTTGTCATGGGATCGTGTGACAACCCCTTCAGCAGTCCGGTTCGCTCCGCCCTCATCAGCCTGGATCGTGGCGCCCTCATCTGCTCGGATCGTCACGCCACGGTCGGTTCGGATCGTGCCTTGGTCCCCGCGATCCGCGAGACCCACCTCGACCCGCTCGTGAACACTTTCTTCAATTGCCTCATTCGCTTGCGAAGCTCGTACTTCCTTAGACTTCTTTCCAGCCATGATATCAGATGTCGCTGGAATCTTCAAAAATCCGAACAGTGAAGTTTTGGGACTGTTTTCTTCTTACTTTCAAATCCAAATAGTAGAAGAGCAATCCGGTAGGCTGAGAATTGAATTCTCAGTGAAAGCACCAAAATGTTAGATCAAAATTTGGCTCTAACACCCAAATTGTTCTGATTTGTAGAGAATTATAACTGAAAAATGAGAAAAAAACAGAAAACACACAAAGTTTATAGTGGTTCGGCGTTAACGAGCCTACGTCCACTTTATATGCTATTGATTATACTTTGAATGCTAGTACAACCAATGATTTCTCTCAAACTCACTCTTACAATTATGATTTTTCTCAATAATCTCGAAGAAATACTGATGAGAAATAGTGGTGCGACAGTAATGGTGGAATCAATACTCAATACTGCCAAAAGATCCTGAAAAATGCCAGTCTTTGGGCTATTTATAGCTGATTCTGTCAGGCGGTTCGCGGTCACACGTGGTGTAGATCCCGTGAAAATCGGATCGAGCGTTGAGGAGGAATTGGTCAATATGACAGTTGTGGATAGGTGTCGCGAGATCCGTGCATTTCGGATCGCTGAAGACCCGTTCGTGGTTTGAACAAGTCAGAGGCTTCGCTGCGCGTCGGGGGATCGGATCGGAGCGAGGTGGTGGCATTGGTGCAGATCGAGTCATGATGAGGTGGACGGGTCGGGTCGCGAATAATGCTGGCGATCCGAGAGGCGCGATCCGTGAGTGCGATCCACTGGTGCGATCCGATCTTTCATGGACTTGAGGAACGTAGTTCCATACTTTCTTCTTGTGTGTGAACCTTGGTGGCTTGGTCCAAAAAGCTAGCCAACAAAAACTAAACTACATGTCTTTCCTTGCATTATATCATACATACATCTATTATCATACAACATTAATCACTAGAATACATTTTAGTTAGCTTGCATACACCAGTATATAAAATTATGATTACAATTCAGCCTTAATTATAAGAGATAAAACTTCCCATTATTTGATATACATATAAATCAACACCATAAGCAAGCATATATCTTTGCATGTATCCAGATCATAGTATATCAGCATATACTATGTAAATGTTCATAGACATTCAATCTGCAAGCATCTGACTAACCTGTATATCAGTATATATATATCCCAGATAAAACATGCATACGACATTGTTCAAGGATACAATTTTTTTTTGAAAATTACACATATTTTAATTCTAATAGGATGCACATACATGTTCAGGAAACATATATGCTTGTAACCAGATTGAGATGACCCCTCAATGATTTAACAAACATATCTTAGTTGATGATTAGCCTAAGTTTTTTTCCTAGGTCATCTTCTCCATGGGGTTCTCAGCCTCTATTTATAAATCTCTACCAAGATCTCAATTCACTAGTATATACATGCCAGTATATTGGTTGGGCCTAGAATTTGTGTTAAGTGATATTTTAGACATCATTCAACACTTAGAAAATCAGAGTTGAATTATTTCGAGCAATGTAAATTGAGCAAGTATTTTACATCTATTTCACACAGCAAAACTTAATGGTTTACCATTTACTTAACCATTAACATTTAGGCATACTTAACCAATTACGTGTTAGCATAACAGGGTAATTTCATGTCACCTGCGTTTGCTATTACCATTTACTTAACCATTAACATTTAGGCATACTTAACCAATTACGTGTAAGCATAACAGTGTAATTTCATGTCACCTACGTTTGCTGCTACTTCATGCGCAGCATATAAAAAACTAACATATAAGAAAGTGGTGACTAAGCTAAATCATATCCTGGTCCTTCCCTAAGGTCCTTCTCAAAACAGTTCATATATATTCACGTCCTGTTATATGAAACGAAAACTGGTAACCCATTTTGAAACCTGTCTTGGTATAAGTAATCTTCCCTTAAGTAGTTTAAAACATGACAAACCATATAGCATAAGCTGTCATTTTATTAATTCATCAAACGTTGAGTGGTAAGGTAAAATCTGGGCAAGCGATTGATTACATAAGGACTTCCATGCATAGTTTAAACTCATGTGCTATACCTAAGGATACTAATACTAAGTTGGTCCTACTTAAACAAGTCTTCCTTAAACCATTTTCCAGTCAATATGCATATAACCGCATCTCTGATATAAAATGTGATGAACTAGTTTTAATGAATTGGTCACTGGAATCCCATGCACGCATAGAATGGTGCATATTTATACACACTCCATGCATCAAGAATTGGATACTTCGTGAGAAAGCTATCAACATATATATTTTTAGCTAAAGACGTTGAACTAGAAACTCACGTGCTTTCACGTAAGAAATATTTATGCCAAACTAAATTCCAACTTAATATTCCCTTAAGTCCTATTCCGGCTAATTCGCACTTTACCACTGCTGCTATTTAACGTGATTACCCGATTTTAAAATCTTAAGTTTTTTATATTATATAAGCCATTGACAATAAAACTTGGCAAGAATTGCTGACTGGAATGCTTCACATGTGCACATATTAGTGCATATACATTCCTTCCATGCCTTAACGCATAAACAACATAATGGTTTAGTTCTACCCTTAATCATCCCCAAGTATTTCAAATACTGATTTAATTTAGAACAACGTGATGAACACTATGGGGAAAACTATCATTTTATTACTATATAAGACGTTGAATTGGCGAGGTAAACTTGGGTAAGATTATGGCTACCTGCAATCTTTGATGCATGCATGTTGTGGTGCATATACATTGCAATATATGCTCATGCATGTAACCAGTTTCACGTTATACGCAAGCTCACAAGTCAAATGCCTTGGCACTAGCAAATATTTTAAATATCTTCCTTTATAACATTGAAATGACAACTCAACCAAGATAGTACAAGACTCTTTGCACATCCCGAGGTTTCCTACTTGCAATTGTACTATGGGCTCGGCACTCAATAGCATTTGTGTCCCTCAGGAGCATTAATTGATATAAAAATGGTTACATGTAAGCACTGTCACATGGGTCTTAACTGCATGAGAATAAAGATCTGATTTATCCCATGCAAGCCATACGTTAGTGAATACATATGCATGGTATATATTTGCAAACAAAAGACATGCTTCTAATCCACAACAGCTCTAAAGTGTGTAAATACTGCTTACCCATTTCACACTACCTCTAAAAGATAAATCCATTTGTTCATGACTTGATTTCATAATTATTTCAAGCATTTCCTCATTAACATAACAGAGAATTAAAATAGTTCAAAAGCATTACATTTTCCTGGCTATTCATTTAGCTAAATTAACTAGTTTCTAATGTAAGTTCTTCAAGCAAGCAAACACTTAAACATTTAAAACTCAATAATCATCCAGCAGCATGCACACTTGATACTTTTATTCTTTCTAGCATTTAACTTCTTAGTTGCAAGCACTACTTCCAAGCATTCTACTAAGCTTTTTCATTTCCTTCACAAGCATCAGAAGCTGCCTAATTTTTTTAGAGACACCCCATTGATGCCATCAACAAATAGGGTTAGACATTGTGTTTGGTGTGAGAATAGGCTATTTTACTTAAATAAACATTGTTAGACTTGCATGTAGATTGAGTGACATATTCAGATATCATTATCTTCACAAGAGTCTATTCAGTACTTCTTAATATTCATACCAGGAATATCTCTCCTTGAGTTCCTGAATCAACATGCATACAACCAAATGCAAAGTAAAATAGCAAACTATCATCAACAAACTATATGATGCATCCCATGCAATTAATCCCTTAATGTTTGTCAAGTATCACTTTCCTGGGTTATCCCATCCTAATTTATATAGGTCATAGTTCTTCCAACATTGAACACATATGTGCACATTGTGTTTCCCAAACACACAAAGTCCTACAGGGCTTACACAAGCCATGTGCATGCTTAGTTTCCACCCTGGAACCAAACAAATCAATGTATATATATGGTTTCCCTAACCATTTAGTGACCTTTAAATAATTTAAGTGTTACCTTCCCTACTTTATTCCTCATTTAACACTTATTTAAGTGATATTCCACCCATATCCTCTCTTTTTTCAGCAACTAAATATAGGTTATACAATTATATATGTGTATAACATTTCAGCATATGCATACATATTTACTTGATGATTGTAAATTATCAAATCAACATCCATTCAAACATGAATATACACTCAACCAACCATGTCTCGGTTACAATTATGACTAAGATATTTGCTTCAGTGAATTTTCGTCTTATTATATAGGTTTAACTCAGAACAATGAGGGTAAACACATATATGAAAATATTGCACCTCTTCATCACTTTTATATAGGATTAGACATAAGCCTGTGACCCACTGGCCCATGCTGCATAACTCCAATTTCCAATCCATTTGAGTTACTATTACTCATACAAAGAAATATTTCAGACACATCAACCAACATTATTTTTAAACTCATTTTCATATCACATATTACTGAAAGCAAAACCAATGTATATTTATACTCAAAAATGGTTGCTTTTCCCTAAGACTTAGTGCCTTCATAAAATAGTATATACTCACATATAAATTGCTTCTTTAGATCGCTGCTCTCTAGCTCTTCCCTATTCCTTCCAGCTACTATTGCACCCTATTCTTCCTTTGATTAATTTTTGCTAAGAGAGAATAAAATAGCCTAGGAAACTGAGTTTTATACTAGTTATTCTGGAAACTAATTAGGGTTTCCTTATTCAGGAAATGTCAAATTTACCATATACCGCAAATGGTTATATTCACATATTAAGCACACATTTTCTCACCCATCTTTCTTTACTTATTTTGATAGAGAGAATTATACCCTACAAGCCATGCTGGCTTAAATTTCCCCCCAGAGTAATATTTATAAATTCCATCTTTGTCCCTATTGATCATGGCATTTTCATGATCTTATCTTCCCACGTATTGGAGGGATTTCAATGCCTATTTTCAAATGACTCTCAGCCCATATATTTATGCAACCAGTTTACCCCTTTACCCAAAGGTTCCTGTATATATTGTTCACACACATTTCCCTAAGCATGTGCACACAATTATGAAATAGACACATGAATATTTTATTCAATCGTGTATGCTACTTAAGAAAATGCTTTACTTAATTAAATATTGTACCGGATTCAGCCGTGTACCCTACACATCCACTATGCACTCTTGCATAGCCACCTATGCATATATCTCATATATATATTTCTAGGAATTATCAATTATGTATGCTTAGAGAAAATATGGGGTTATTACAGATGACCCTTCTTTAGAAATTGTGTCCCACAATTTTTAACTTACTTTATCAAAGTATTATAATATCAACCTGATTCAAAGCATCATTTCTAGCCAAGTTAATTATCACACACTCAGAAAAACTTTTCTAGCATAGCAGCAGCAAATGTAGATTTATTATAACTTAATAAATTCAATCATACCTCTATCACCAGCAAACAACTTTGGAAAGTTTGCGCTTACCTTATCTTCTACCTCCCAGGTGCAATCTTTTGGATCAAGGCTCTATTGAATCTTTACTAATTTACTCACCTTATACCTCAATTTCTTCTCCTCCCTGGATATTATCCCCACTGGCACCTTTTCATACACAAGACTTGGATTTACTTTTATCTTAGGAGTTTCCAGTATGCTTGCTTTATCATGGACCCATCTTCTCAACTAGGACACATGATGTAACGTCCCACTTTCTAATACAATTTAGGCCGACCTTTTACTACCACAGTCATCCCAAATTACATAGAAAAGCAGAATGTTAAGAGAAAGAAATTAGAGGATGAGAGAGAAAGAAAGAAACATTAGAATAGGAGAAAAAAGAAGAACATCAGGATCTTACAGCGGAACGAACACAATATATAATATAACAACATATTTTTATACAATTGAAAATCTTGTATGCATACCAATCATCAGAGTACAACATGTATCAGATACAGCGGAATAACTCTAAATAATTAACGGTGAAGCCTCCTGCTTCTAGCTTCTGAAACTCGAAGCGAAAATTAACTTGGATAAAAATGTTCGATCTGACCCGAGCACATTTTGAAGCAAAGCAAAAACACCCGGATCGGTCTGGAATACTTTCGGTGATAAATTCACATCAAACAATCGGTTTAACTTTAAAAATCCTATTCGAAAGAAAAGGATAATAGTAAGACCAGCCCACACATAAATACAGACATTTTTTACCTTACTATAACCCAAAACATATTTGAAAACAATATTATTCTAATATTAGAATAGTGTCTATCAAATCACCAATAAATAGCAATCTAGTGGAATGCTTGCATCTCACGCTCCACATATATAGTATACAATCAAAACCCGCGGGCGCTTATTGGAGATTGGATTCCGACTATGACAAGGTATGGAACCACCTGCCGGTAGTGTATCTCTAGAGGCGAATACACTGGGTTCAACAAGAACGTCTTGCAACCCGACCCACACATGACCGACCACTCATTTCGCCTGAGTGTATCGAATGTATATCATCAACGGTTGGGATCAGCAACCGTCTACTGAAAAGGGACAGCATCAAAATAGATTTAAGAAGGAAATGGATTTTCTCTAGATAGATGATTATACACCCTAATGGGAGCGACCCACATAGCCATGCTGCCTGCCCGATTTTTGTCATTTCCCGGTTGATGAGTCTTGAGGTTATAATCTTTTGGAATATCTGACCACCATTTACTTTGAATGTTACATTATCAGATCAACTAGATTTCACTAATTGACATCCACAAAAATACACTATTTGTTAAGCTAAGAGAATGTGTCTTCTCCGCTATCAACAGTAATACGTTTGAGGAAATCAACGTACGTGATTCCTTTGGAAATACCATGTCAAACACTCGTCCATATAAGTCATCCATGAACAGGATGAACCGAAGGAACTCTCCTACTGCATCCAAGGAATCACCCTATAGATCAGTAGCGAGTAGTCCTTCCAAATCCATAGATCTCAATCGCGACAGAACCATAGTATATATTTGTCTGCAGACCAAATATTATAAGTAGTTCTTCCGTTATGAATATCAACGGTCTTCAATTGCTCCATCTTTACCCTTTGCAAGTTGGCTTCGTACGTAACGTTGATCTGAAGTGGTTTTGGGTCTAGTTTCCGTCCCGGTCTCTTCGAAACAACACGTCAAAAGGTCTAATAATATTTATTGATAGTTGGTGTTTTAACTATCAATCTCAACAAAACAATCATCTAATCAGATTGGTTAAACGGTATGATCAAGTATGTTGGCAGCTCAGGTTCTCATTAGTTAAAATCATTCCTTAACACTCTTTATCGAGTTATTTGGAAACCATTTCATACATTTAAAGTTGATTCCATTATCCTATCTAGCCAGCTCATCTTCCATTTTGTCATTTGGAAACGATATCTTTTCTTTATTCACATTCCGCTTTATCCTCCTTTTATTTTGGAAATTATATATTTTCATATACCATTTACCTTTTAATTTGGAAATGTCGATATATCAATATATCGTTAACTCACTAATATAATCCAATTACCACTTCTTATGCGACACAAAACATGTTAAACTCAAATTCTTTCCTAAAAATTCGATGGCTTTACTTCTCTTTTACTTGAAGATCTTCTTAAATTCTAATTATTTATTTCCGTTTCCAAAACAGATATAACCCATTCCCCCTCTAACTATTTATTATTTTAAATAAACATACTTTACTAATATTGTTTCTATTTTCTAGAAAATAGTTTTATATAGATAGCCGATAGGTATAATTAAACTATATGTCTCAACTTGGACTAAACAATGTTAATGCACACCGTTTAATTTAAATTGTATTAAATTTCATTTCAAACCTTGCAAATGAATTTCTAATGTTTTATGAAAATAATGCACCTTTCCAAACTCCTTTACCATTACGAACTAATACCATTCCTCGATAATAGTGAAGTCGGTCACGTTGGGGTATTTTATTTACCTCTCATACCTTAGTCGACAACGTTCTTATCTCAGAGTAGATAGAAGTTCGTAACTTAAAACACACGTTCTGATCAGATCTTACTTCCTCTTTAAACCATGGTTTATAATCCATATCTTTTCCTTTGAACATCTCAATCGACCATCACCATTTTACTTAATATATTATTAAGTAAATCATTTACTCAAATATTAACCTTTTGCTTCAAAACTCCTGTGTGGTATTCTATTCATAACTTGGATTAGATTACACTAATCCATTCGCTCGTATCTTTTCCAAAAAACTTTTCATTATATAATCTAAACTTTGGATTCATAACCATAAATCCCTGTTTCAATTTATTTTATTCAAAACATTAACTATCTTTTTTACGTTTCAAATTTCACACTGATTATGCCATTTACCTAATTTTGATCTTAAGTAAAATGTTTATTTAAAGCTCTTGCCCTGATTTAAAACCTTAAACTCCTTTTCCTTTTAAACTTGGATCCGTTCACTAATACTATCTAAAACTCTTTTTATCATCGTTAAAACTATTGGTTGGATTTTATAAAAAAACCTTTTATAAATAAGTATTTCCATTTTAAAATGTTTTTGCAAATCATTTCTTACGTTTGGAAAAATCCCCTTTCACAGTCATATCTATTTCCACTTGATCTTTACGATTAAGTAAACTTCTTTCCTAAACAGAAACCTTATCACTTAAAATTCCTTATTAACAAGTCTTATATAACTCAATTCTAATTCCTAAGCCCTTTATCATTTCTGAAGTACATGTATATTACTCCATTATTAACTAACGATACTTTAGTTAAAATAATAATTTATTTAAAACTCTAATTCCTTTTATAACTCCTTTATGGAGTTTGGACTATAAAATCCTTTTCATAAGCCCCTTTCAAATTTACTAATCTCGTTACATCTTAAATGAAATCTATTCAAGATGTAATTACTTAAATTAATAATTAACTTAATCGTTAACTTAATCATTGGTTGGACTAAAAGTGTATTACTTCACTATTGACTAACAACAGGTTAGTTAATATAATAAATTTTATAAATAACAAACTATTTAATAATTACTTTAATAAAGTCGAACTAAAAATTTATTTAGCTTTTAAAACAAATCGTTAGGTTAAAATAATAAATCTCGCTTAATTGTTTTCTTTGGAACAATTATTCTAAACAATCAACTCTCTCGTTAATCTCAGTCTTCCTTATGTATTATAACATAAGATGTTACTATAAAATTTCCTTTAACATTTCTTTATAAAACAAGTCATTAACGTCGATTTATTAAAACTTTATATTTAATTAACTAAAATAAAACTAAAACTTAGATTCATTAAAAAAAATTATAACTTAGAATACGTCAATTCACCTGACGGTGAATTACTGTTTCAAAACGATGGATTTAGACCATCTACTACCAATTATCAAATCAGTATTGCATATTGATTTAGAACATGACAATTGTTGAATTTAGATTCAACAATCAATATTTATTCCATCATCGATATCTAAACAGGATATGATTTAAATTGGAATAAACAAACAATATGAAAACTACAAATAATATACCATTTATTTGAGGAATCCGATTGAATTCCTCCAACTTGTTCTTCCCTGTACAACAGTGTATAATATCGTTTAACTCTAATATATGAAATATCATGCATTTGAACGGTCAATTTATAAACACAGACAAACAATCAACCAAACCATAGCATCTTTAGCATCCATTCAGCCAATTAGTGATAAATATTAGTAATATGAATTTAACACATCACGGTATTTTAGAAGTGTGAGAATTAACTCAACAATTTTGTTTTTGACGATGTTATTTTGTTTTATATAGTTTCAAATTGATGTTTAAAACTACATAAAATTTCCATGGCCTTAGAAAAATACTCCGTTCTAGCTCATATGCATCGGCATCGTCGATATGAACCCATCGGCTCCTGTTTCGTCCAATTCTGTATACGAATGCAAAAGTTACACAACATACAATGTTTAACTTTATATTGAATTAGTTAGTAGATAAATTATCATTACTAATATTAATTATTTAATCATTAGCGTTGACTAATCATTTCCGTTAATTACCTTTCTCCTGTAATAAAATCCCGATGTCCCTTATTTTCTCAAACCCGATACCTTTTCTTCATTAAACCGCTTCAGGAACACGATGTCCTCCCTTCCGTTCATTTGTTTCCAGCACCTCCACCAATGACTTTAGGCCTCCGTACTTTCCCCCATCAAACTCACCTCCGTCCAACCTTCCACCTACGACCATCGCCACCAACTTCGGCGCTCCAACTTCCAGTTGCCCACCCAAGAACCGTACCCAACAACGAAAAACCCACCTAGAAACTAGCCTCCTTTCAACTCTGAACTGCTCCGCCCCCTCACCACTAACCACCACTGCACCTTTGCCATGACAACCTCCACCCTCCCAGCTTCCATCTCCCACTGACCGTACCCCTCCGGTGAACCACAGGCTCCATACGAACCTCAAAACCGTAACCAACTTTCACAAAACACTACACAACAACCACCTTCGTTAAAACATCACCTTCGACCATATAGGGAGCCGGAACCCCTCAGGCCACCACCAAACCGACCGCCAGACTCTCCCCCACCTTCCCCTATAACAGATCTGACCAACTCCCCCTACACTCGCCAGAATCAAGACAAAACCATCACTGATTTTAGCATCACGGGTTCAAAAGAAAATTTGTCCCCAAACTAAGATCGCATTGCTCAAATCCTTCACCAGATTGAGCCTTACCCTATTAGTAATTGAAAAATATGACTTATTGAATTTATAAGGATTTATGGGAATTGTTGTTGAATTTTAAAAGAGGAAATATTTACCAAAAGGAATGGTCTGACGAAAAGAAATCAGAAAGGGGAAGGATGAAAGTGGTTTTGGTGGTAGAGAAGGGTCACGGTGGAGGTGTATTTATAGAGTAAAATATAATTTTTTAATTATATTATTTATTATATTTTAATCATATTTGAATGACGATATTTATTTGACGTGACCGACGATTTTTATTCGTACCAATCGCAATTACCAACCACTGTTTATTGATTATTATGCTCACACACGAACTCCAATCGTAACGAGAATGGACGGCATCGTATAATTCAACGATATGGTCCAAATGAATCTTGTTTCGTCGAATTCCGAGTCCGTTTGTGAAAACGGTGTTCGTTTATGTCCAAACAGTCGATTTATTTGCATTTTATTTTGCCACGCTCACAGAATAACTCCGTTTGGCGTGAAACTTGAAATATAAAAATAATTTGCTGTTACGGTCTCAATAAATTTTGTTTTGTTGAAAACAGAGATCATTTGAATAAAGTCCCTTTTAACGGTCCAATTTGAATTAAAATAAACTAGTTTTAAAATACTTCAATATAAAAATATTAAAATATTATAATTGGACATCCCTGAGCAGAATTTCACCTATTTTCAAAATAATATAACCCAGGTTGAAATCCAAGCCAAAAAGAAATAAATTAAAAATCCTTTATTTTAATATAATAAATCGCTATAATATATAAACGAATTCCATAACGACTATTTGAAAATTTGATTTGGCCATAAAACAAAATCTACACTATGAAAACTCAATTTTTCTGCTTCATTAGAAAATTATTGTCAAATAGATTCAGACGTTTCTTGTTTCGAAGAAATCCGACTATAATTGGATCCTGTATAACCAATTAAAGTTCAAAACGCAATATTACGAACTACCTCGCTGCTGCAGTTCGTTATATAATTAAAATGAGACGACCCGATTTCCCGTTCTCACGGAAACAAGGTTATCTTTGGAATATAACACAGAAACATATAATAGCAGAACAGAATTAAATAAATACACCAGAATGAACAACAAAATATACTGGATAAAAGTAATCATCAGAGTTACACAGTATACAGGATCTTACTTAGTACAAATACAGTTCAGCTATACATAAATGTCTACAGCGGAAATAAACAAAATATGTACAATAGGAGCTGAACAGCATAAAAAGAAATAAATGATAGAATCCATCTTCAGCTCCAGCTATCCAGAAAGAACCAGCTAAACCTGAATACAAGGCTGCCCGTGTGGAAAAAGGGGCACCCGAGTTTGAGAGTGAAACAAACTACGAGTCAGTCATGGGACTGGTATGAGAGATCTACTCAACACATATATAATTGGCTAATCACAGGACCACGCCACTTTCGTGGAACGGGTTTACTCCATTGGATTGCCAGTGCTATAAAACAAATCTTTCTTTTAAACATCGCTATGCTTTTTATAAAAATGAAGCCGTTATAAGACTCAGTTCCCATCACACAATGCAACGCAAACCGGAGGATAGAGTTTTTACCTTATAACCGCCAAAATATGATTGATACGAATAAAACAAAGGCAATTGATATTATTGCTAGTGTTTATACGTTTTTGAAAAACAATTTCAAATCATAACTATCAATCATAGACGACATTAATGCCCCATACCACTATGTCGCCATATATAGGTATACAATCAAAACCGCATCGTCACGTATTTGGAAATTGGATTTCCGTCATGAACCAAGGCAAAAGATAGTCCTTACCGAATTCGAGACAATCTAGCCCATGTCCCAGGCAAGTACTCAGTCAAGCCTTTGGAGCGACAGGGCCGGTCCACCGATGTGGATTAAAATGCCTGAACAATACGTTCCCCCGCCCTTTGGGGCGTAAACGAGCCAACGAATGACTCCATCGGACCCGGATCGTCCGATCAAACCGAGGCGCCTCGCAACAGCAACAACCACATAGGTGAAAAGTATATAAATGTCAGGGCTGGTAGGTCACTGACACCACCCTAGCTAGAAAGAAACGCATGCCCTCCCTGAGGTCCTTCCTCCCGTTTTAGGTTCCTACCGGGGTGTGAGGCTCGCGAATTCACGTTATACACAAAGCTACGCCACACAGGCGGTGCTTTGATCATCACCACAAGACTTTGCTTTTCAACAGAAGCCCTGATCACTGCATCTTAGCATGCCACACAGAATAAATCCTATGTCAGACACACAGTCCATTTACAAGTCCGTTCTGGGTCTGAACGAAACCGGAGGCACTAAATACCTCGCAAACCCTTTGATCAACACGTACGTCTGAACGATCACCACTCATTATCCATATTTCGGGATGCCTCCCAATCAGGACCTCGGTTACCATCCAAACGAGGTGAAGACCTCCGGTCTTCGACCATCGTCTTCATCTTCGAATTTCAATCGTCGGTCGATTATTCGAAATGAGAATTAACTCGGCCTTTTCAAATAATTCACGTATATTTAGAATTTCAAATCGATTTATTTCAATGGTTAAATTATTCGACAACACCAATTGTGTTCTTTAATATAGTTTTCACACCAAACACATTCAACCATCAAACATCACATAAATCAAGCCAATTCAGTTTATTTCCATTCCATATCGCTTACGATATTTTATAACTATTTATCGCTATTTTTATTTAATTTAAAATAGCCATTATATTCAAAACGACGTTTCGGGCCATAAAGTGGCCGTGGCGCTGTTTTTCTTCCGATTTGATTTACACATATCTGAAAATCTAACCGTTGGATCTTCACAAAATTTACATCATTAGAAAGGTCTTTTCAAAACGAATCCAACGGTTCCAGTTTCGGGAAAATCCGACGGTCGGATCTTCCGGTACAATCGTTTGAAGTTTCGATTTCAAAATACGAACTGCAGCGTCGTTATTCGATTAAATATATAATTATATTTATATATATATAAATATAATCGCTTCTGGCGCTGTTTTTCTTCAGATTTGAATTAAACATTCCAGACAATCCAACCGTTGGATTTTTACAAGGTTGGTGCCGTTGGAAAGATTATTCCAAGGCGAACCCGACGGTTGAGGTTTCGGGAAAATCCAATGGTCGGATTTCCCGTACTAGTCGTTTGAAATTACGGTTTCGAAATACGAACTGCACGGCTTCGTTTCGTTTTAATTTTATTTATATTTATATAGTTATATAAATATAGTTCATTCAACAATTCCAATATCGTTTTAACTTCAAAAATTTTTCTAACACCTTAAATTTTGGAAAAATTTCGCCATAACCTCCCCTGCACCGGGAGCGTCGGGAAATCGCAAATAGCGTCCCGGTCCTTCTAATCTCAAAAAGAAAAAGAAGAAGCCAAGCGGCTAGCCAATAGGCTCAAAATCATCACCCAAACAAATCAGTAAATGTGTACCTATTTGTCGGGCACAAAATTTTATTCCTCTTCTCTAGCCCCTTCGCTATAACCTGTTCAATGAATATGCATGTACATATATATACAGTCCATATCATTTTTCATTTTCTATTCAACTTCATATTCGATTTCTATTTGGTTTAAAAACACCATTCATTCTAATGTTACATAAATAGGTGCAAATCATTTCATTAGCTAATTAATGAATATTTCAACTCATCTATGTTTATTTTGAACAAGTGGCTATTTTTAACACTTCATATTTTAACGATTTATGCATACAACAAAAATGTGATTTTTATTGTAAAACAACTCATTTCGAAACACTATTTTTTTCTATATAGTTCATGTAGGTGATAAAATAGAATTTTTATCATAAAACAATTTATTTCAAAATATGAATACCATTCAACACATGAATTTCTAAACAACGAATGAATATCAATTCAACACATGAATGTTTTCAATAGTTTTTAGATATAGATAAAAATGTGATTTTTATTATCTAACAGTTTATTTCAAAATATGAATACCATTCAACACATGAATTTCTAAACAACGAATGAATATCAATTCAACACATGAATGTTTTCAATAGTTTTTAGATATAGATAAAAATGTGATTTTTATTATCTAACAGTTTATTTCAAAATATGAATACCATTCAACACATGAATTTCTAAACAACGAATGAATATCAATTCAACACATGAATGTTTTCAATAGTTTTTAGATATAGATAAAAATGTGATTTTTATTATCTAACAGTTTATTTCAAAATATGAATACCATTCAACACATGAATTTCTAAACAACGAATGAATATCAATTCAACACATGAATGTTTTCAATAGTTTGTAGATATAGATAAAAATGTGATTTTTATTATCTAACAGTTTATTTCAAAATATGAATACCATTCAACACATGAATTTCTAAACAACGAATGAATATCAATTCAACACATGAATGTTTTCAATAGTTTTTAGATATAGATAAAAATGTGATTTTTATTATCTAACAGTTTATTTCAAAATATGAATACCATTCAACACATGAATTTCTAAACAACGAATGAATATCAATTCAACACATGAATGTTTTCAATAGTTTAAGCATATGAAAATAATTCAAACACACAAATATTATTCAAAATTTCGGCAGCATAACGGCAGGGTAGTTACACCGGCACCGTCCCTAGTACGGCTCCTCGCTCTACCTTAAAACCTCGCGGTTTTTGACAATGGGAAACATGCATCTAGTTCGCACGCAGGCGGCATGTATATATATTTATTCATTTCCACAAACTAATCCTAAGTGGTTTCAACCAAATATTTCACAACCACAAACGGGTATTTTTCAACCACAATCAACCAATAACAATCACAAACAATCCCAAACAACCATTCGTTATCAACCAATTATCACAACAATTTCAACCAATAAATATCGTCCATGGTTTGTGGACGAGGGGCGTATATATATATATATATATAGATATTATATATAGCAATTTACTTTCATTTTCACGCATATATATATAAATTTTTAAATCAGAGATCTCACCAATAGCTATCCAACTGCACGACACTTCACTTATAGAAATCTTCGCCTTTTTGTCGCTTTCGCCCGTATTCTCTACACATGTAAAAATAGAATTTTTACTTTTGCTTTCAACATATAAAAATATGATTTCTACTTTTGCTTTCAACATATAAAAATATGATTTTTACTTTAAAACAAAATCCGTTTTCTAGTTTATAAATCATTTTAAAATCAGTTTTTATATTCTTTAAAATTTCAGTTTTTAAGAATTGTAAAATCAGTTTTCTTTTTATTAAAAACAAAAATCAGTTTTCATTTTTCTCAAAGACAAAACCAGTTTTTATTTTTCTTAAAAACAAAATCAGTTTTGTTACTAATAAGAAAACCAGTTTTAATTTCATATAAATTTCTGTTTTTAATACTTTTAAAAAAAATTCAGTTGTTAAACCTTTTTAAAACATAAAACAGATTTTAATTGCTTTATAAAAAAACAGTTTTTAATTACTTTATAAAAACAGTTCTAACTTTTCTAAAAATTTCAGTTTTTATTTTATTTAAAAATCAGTTTTTATTTTATTTAAAATTCAGTTTTTATCTCTTTTAAAAATTCAGTTTTAAAATCTTTGAAAAAAAAGAAAAACAGTTTTTCTCTTTTTAAAAATTTCAGTTTAAAAATGCTTTAAAAATCAGTTTTAAAAATCTCATAAAATCAGTTTTAAAAATCTCATAAAATCAGTTTTAAAAATTCTTTTATAAAAATCCAGTTTTAAAAATTCTTATACATTCAGTTTTTAATATTTAAAAATATCAGTTTTTCTTTTAAAACAAAATCAGTTTAATACCTTTTTTTTAAAATCTGTTTTAAACTTTTTTTTTTTTTTTTAAATCTGTTTTTATACCTAAATCGAAATTATTTTTAATGAATTAAAATAAAAATAAAATACCATAAAATACTTACAGTAATTAGAAGAAGGGGGGAATGACGGCCAGGCTCGCGGCAGGAGGCGGAGCAGGCGGTGGCGTCTCGATGCTTTGGGCGCGCTAGGGTTTCGATTGGGGTCGCGATGCTACGATTTGCGTCGAGGCTCGAGGGCTTCGGCTCTTCGATCCATGGAGGGGGGGGTGTTCGGCGATCTGAGGGGAGGCGGCGGCGTGGGGCAGGCGGCGCTTCGGGGCTCGATCGATGGAGGCGTTCGCTTTAGGTTTTTTTTTTTTTTATTTCTGAAGAATGAAATATGATTGAACGGGGGGGGGGGCCAGGAGGAAGAATAAAGGAAGGGAGGGAATTAGATATTTTTTTTTTATTTAATTATTTAAAGTTGACTTTTACCCACGACCACGAAACGAGGCCCACCACCTGTCGTCCATAGCGTTTAACCCCCATTCCGAACACAATGGGATATGTATCGCAAGCTGATGTGATCGTTACAATCAGTTTCTGTTGAATTTACATTTAAATCATTATATTGAATTTTAAACGTACATTTCAAATTACCGGGGTCACATACTAACTAGAAAAATTCCAGAAAAATATTTTCTAGCTTCGTATTGACGATACGGTCCTAACAAAACTAGTTTCGTCGAATTCTGAGACCGTTTGAAAAATGGCCAATTTCCATTCGATTAAAATCGACAGAAACTGGTCAAACGCGTTTTCTTTTGCCACGCTCACATATTGATTCGAAAAATTATGAAATTTGAAACATAGCAATAACTTGACACTGCGGACCCAACAAAAGTGGTTTCGTCGAAATCCGAGGTCATCTGCAAAATATCCATTTTTAAGGGCCTTATATATATAAATATATATAAATTCCACAGCGACTATTTCTAATTTTAAACTGGACATATCTTATCATTTCTAAGATGAAATCTCAGTTTGTTAACTTCGTTATAAAGATATAGTTATACAGATTCAAATATTTCTTGTTTCGTTCAATTCTGACTTATATTGAATTCTGTATATTCATTTGAAATTAGAAATCGAATTTTCGAACTACCGCGCTATTTTCAATTCTATATATAATTATATTTAATTATATTGGTTTTCAAATGTCGATTCAACTCAGTTTTCATCGCCATTACTTAAAATATTTATTTTAAATATTTAAAATCCATTATTTTAGCCAATTTAAAATTTTTAAATTGGTTCAGATTTTCTGGGTCGTTACAATCTCCCCCACTTAAAACTTTTCGTCCCCGAAAAGGAATAAAGTCGAAAGTGGTTTGATAAATCTACAATCCCACAATACAACAACCAATTTGTTTTCAATATTCAGAGTATAGAATAAACAATGCACATCCATGGGAAGAAAATAGCAACAGAATAGAGAATTAAAAGGTAATGCAAGGTAGGGTAAATGTACCTTGCACCAGAGTCAATCAGAGATATCTACTCGGCATCTAGGATAAGCTTTCTGAATGCTCTCCTCAGTTTCCTAAGTACAATCTCGCGGATCTCCACTCCATTGCACTTTGACTAAGTGAACCTTCTTGTTTCTCAGCTCTTTGGTTTCTTTGCCGATAATCTTTAGCGGCTCACGCCTCACAGCTAGTTCGGGAGTAATTTCAATATCCTGCTGAGCTGCTTCTTCCACGACCAAGTCTAGATCATGAACGTGCTTTCGAAGTTGAGATATATGAAATACATCATGCACTCCAGGCAACCAGTCAGGCAGTTCAACCCTATAAGCGAGAGTTCCAATCCGTTCCAGAATAGGAAACGGACCAATGAATTTGGGTGCCAACTTTCCAGTTTTACCGAACCTGATAACTCCTCTCATCGGCGATACTTTCAAATATACATAGTCGCCAACTTCAAAGGATATATCTCTCCTTCTTCTATCGGCATAGCTCTTTTGTCGGCTTTGAGCGGCGAGTAATCTCTTCTTAATAAAATCGACTTTGTCGGCAGCTTCTCGAATCATATCAGGACCCAACACAAGTCTATTTCCAGGCTCGACCCAACAAGCAGGAGATCGGCACGGTCTACCATACAATGCTTCGAATGGCGACATTGTCAGACTCGCCTGGTAGCTGTTATTATAAGAGAATTCAGCCAAATGCAGATTGTCTTCCCATGATCCACCGAAATCTATAACACAAGCCCGCAATAGATCTTCTAAAATGCGATTCACCCTCTCAGTCTGACCGTCTGTCTGAGGATGATAAGCGGTGCTCAAGTTTAACTTCGTTCCGAGCTCGACTTGAAATGCTTCCCAGAATTTGCTAGTGAATATTGTATCTCTATCACTTACTATACTGAGCGGCACTCCATGTAGTCTAACTATTTCCCTGAAGTATATCTGCGCCAGACTCTGAGCGGTTCTATTTGATTTGACAGGTATAAAATGGGCGGTCTTCGTGAAACGATCTACGATCACCCAAATACTGTCATTTCCTTTTCTGGTCCTGGGCAGACCATCAATGAAATCCATAGAAATATGTTCCCACTTCCAGCCAGGAACTTCTAGTGGTTGTAATAGTCCAGCCAATTTCTGTTGGTCGCTTTTAACTAGCTGGCAAGTAGGGCATCGACTAACATATATCGAAACGTCTCTTTTCATAGCCTTCCACCAGAAAGTTCTTTTGAGATCGTTATACATTTTGGCCACACCAGGATGGATACTCAGCTTGGACTTGTGACACTCGTCTAACACTTCCCTTTTTAACTCTGGGATGTCAGGAACACAAATCCTTCCTTTTAATCTCAAGGTCTCGTCGTTATCTATTTGAAAACACGAGGGTTCGCCTTTCTGAATCCTTTTGATCATATCTTTAATAAAGTTATCCTCCTTCTGAAGAATAGATATTTTGTCAATCAAGGAAGTCGTGATAATAAAGCTGGCGATCATTACATTCTTTCGACTCAGCGCATCGGCCACGACATTGGCTTTCCCTGGAGTATATATAATTTCAAAGTCATATGCTGCAAGAAACTCCAGCCAACGTTGCTGCCTCAAATTCAAGTCCTTCTGAGTGAACAGATACTTTAATGACTGATGATCTGTAAACAGTTCGAATCTCTCACCGAGAAGATAGTGTCTCCAGATTTTCAAAGAGAATATGATAGCCAATAACTCAAGATCATGAGTTACATAGTTTTTCTCGTGCGGCTTCAGTTGACGGCTAGCATAGGCAATTACTTGGCCTCTTTGCATTAACACTGCCCCAAGGCCTTCTCTAGAAGCATCAGTCCAGACTTTTAGATCTTGGTTGCCATCGATGATGGTTAACACTGGAGCTGTAGTTAATCTCAACTTTAGCTCTTCGAAAGCCTCCTCACTTTACTGAGTCCATTTGAACTTAGAATGCTTCTTTGTTAGCTTAGTTAAGTGACCAGATATCTTCGAAAAGTCTTTAACGAACTTTCGGTAATAGCTAGCCAATCCGAGAAAACTGCGGACTTCAGTGGGAGTACTGGGCTGTTTCCAATTCTGAATAGCTGTGATTTTGCTTGGATCCACAGCAATTCCTTCTTTCGATACAACATGGCCCAGAAATTTCACTTCATCTTGCCAGAATATACATTTGGAAAACTTGGCTTTCAATACATTCCTTCTGAGGATTTCTAGAACCTGTTCCAGATGCTTTTCATGTTCGGCCTTTGATTTAGAGAAGATTAGAATATCATCAATAAAAACCAAAACAAATTTGTTCAGTACTCCTCTGAATACTCTGTTCATTAGATCGACGAAATAAGCTGGAGCGTTACATAATCCGAACGGCATTACTAACCACTCGTAGAATAAGTCGGGGCCTCTGAACGCTGTCATTGGAACACACTCTTCGGCAATTCGAAGTTGATGGAAACCTGTAGCTAGGTCCATTCGTGAGAATACTTGTGCTCCATTTAATCGATCTAACAAATCATCAATCCGCGGCAATGGATACTTGTTCTTTATTGTCTGTTTGTTCAGATCACGGTAATCCACACAAAGACGTAGAGTACCGTCAGATTTTGGGACAAACACCACTGCTGCACCCCAATCAGAGAAACTAGGCCTGATCAGACCTTTCCATACTAGCTGTCGTGTTTGATTGTCTAATTCCTCCTTCTCTTTCAAGGACATTCTTCGAATAGCGTGAACTACCGACCTTGCATTGGGAACTAAAGCAATCTTGAAATCTATTTCTCTCTGCGGAGGTAAGCGAACAACTTCCTCAAACACATCCGCATAATCCTTGACGACAGGAATATCTTTAATGAGGTCAGGAATATTCTCAGTGATTTCAGGGATATTTTCTATTTGGGCTGGAGAAACATCGAGAGCTGACCAGAAATCTTTTCTATTTGAAGTCGGGCCTTCACATGGTATGGTTATATAATTCCCCGATTGGGCCTTTGCTTTAACCACTCTCTCGGCACATTTAACTTCAGCTTCATATTTGGTTAGCCAATCCAATCCCAGAATAAGATCGAATTCATTGAAATTCATGATGATAGAGACAATGGGGAATTTATAGCAAGAAAAAGAGACGGGCAGTGCACAAATCCAACTGAGATTGATGGAACCTCCAACTGGATTCTGAACAGTCATGGGCTCTTTGAGCTTTTTCAAATTCAAATCCAACTTCTTGACTGCACTCTTTGCAATAAAGCTTCGCGACGCGCCTGTGTCAAACAGTACTTTAACTGGAATGTTTTTGACATTAAGCGTGCCTTCTAAAACATCAGATCTTTCCTGAACAGACGAGGATGCAGGTACTTCTACCACTTCATTTACTTGTACTGCCTCAGATTTCTTTGAGAGTTGACACTCCCGTGCAATATGACCTGATTGACTACACTTATGGCATTTCCTTTCGCCATGTGTGTTCTTTTGCCTCTTCGTAGGTTTGGATCCGCCTGTTCCTTTCTTCTTTAAGGATCTGCAATTTCCTTGCATATGCCCTTGCTTATGGCAGTTGTTGCATATGGCGGTCGTTACCGGTTGTTTTCCCGATCTGGTCCTTTTCTGATTGGTTCTAGGCTCCTTACTGACCTCAGACATCATACTGGCTTCAGGAATATCAGTTTCCGAATCTTCTTTGTCACTACAACAAACTTCTTCTTCGTCGCGCAACATTCCTTTCTTATGGAGATCTTCATACTGATAGGCCATATATATCATTTCAGAAAAAGGAAGCTTCACATGCCCCAATACTTTATTCTGGTATTTCCTTTGAAGGCCATGAATAAATCTCAGATTTTTCCTCTTCGGATTTTGAATTAGATGAGGAGCGAAGTGAGAAAGTTCATTAAATTTCTTATGATATTCGGGAATGGTCATATCGCCTTGAATTAGATAGGAAAATTCATCACATAATCTTTCTGTTGCTTCGGGGGGAGTAAATCTTTCTAAGAAAATTACTTTGAATCTATCCCAGGTGATATCACCTTCTGGATTATTTTTAATAATTGAATCCCACCAAAACAAAGCTTCTTCTTTGAGCGCCCAAGACGCCAGTAATCTTTTCTGATCGTCTCTCAGCTTTAAACCCTCAAATATTTTCTCTGCAGAACGAATCCAAGCTTGTGTTTCCATAATGGGCTCCTTGCCTAGGAATGGCGATCCACCAAGATTTCGAAATCTCTTGTATAGAACTTCTATATTGGATTCTGGCTGCGGGAGCACAACTGGCTCATTAGCTGGTCGAGCTATACGATTTCTCCTTCTGTTCCTGTCACTCATTTTCTAGTACTTCTGCAATTAGCAGATCAAGTGTCAGGTCACAGAAAAGGTATTTTAAAATATAGAAACACATACTTCAAATGTAAATGTGTCTATCAAGGTGTAATTTCATTCTGCTTTACTCATACTAGGATATTACTGATCCTATCTGTATTGAGTTACCCGTCCTAGAACACTACTGGTTCTATTTCTGACGAGTTCGTTCAAATGTTATATTCCAGAACTAAGCTTAACCAAAGCTCTGATACCACGTTGAGACGACCCGATTTCCCGTTCTCACGGAAACAAGGTTATCTTTGGAATATAACACAGAAACATATAATAGCAGAACAGAATTAAATAAATACACCAGAATGAACAACAAAATATACTGGATAAAAGTAATCATCAGAGTTACACAGTATACAGGATCTTACTTAGTACAAATACAGTTCAGCTATACATAAATGTCTACAGCGGAAATAAACAAAATATGTACAATAGGAGCTGAACAGCATAAAAAGAAATAAATGATAGAATCCATCTTCAGCTCCAGCTATCCAGAAAGAACCAGCTAAACCTGAATACAAGGCTGCCCGTGTGGAAAAAGGGGCACCCGAGTTTGAGAGTGAAACAAACTACGAGTCAGTCATGGGACTGGTATGAGAGATCTACTCAACACATATATAATTGGCTAATCACAGGACCACGCCACTTTCGTGGAACGGGTTTACTCCATTGGATTGCCAGTGCTATAAAACAAATCTTTCTTTTAAACATCGCTATGCTTTTTATAAAAATGAAGCCGTTATAAGACTCAGTTCCCATCACACAATGCAACGCAAACCGGAGGATAGAGTTTTTACCTTATAACCGCCAAAATATGATTGATACGAATAAAACAAAGGCAATTGATATTATTGCTAGTGTTTATACGTTTTTGAAAAACAATTTCAAATCATAACTATCAATCATAGACGGCATTAATGCCCCATACCACTATGTCGCCATATATAGGTATACAATCAAAACCGCATCGTCACGTATTTGGAAATTGTATTTCCGTCATGAACCAAGGCAAAAGATAGTCCTTACCGAATTCGAGACAATCTAGCCCATGTCCCAGGCAAGTACTCAGTCAAGCCTTTGGAGCGACAGGGCCGGTCCACCGATGTGGATTAAAATGCCTGAACAATACGTTCCCCCGCCCTTTGGGGCGTAAACGAGCCAACGAATGACTCCATCGGACCCGGATCGTCCGATCAAACCGAGGCGCCTCGCAACAGCAACAACCACATAGGTGAAAAGTATATAAATGTCAGGGCTGGTAGGTCACTGACACCACCCTAGCTAGAAAGAAACGCATGCCCTCCCTGAGGTCCTTCCTCCCGTTTTAGGTTCCTACCGGGGTGTGAGGCTCGCGAATTCACGTTATACACAAAGCTACGCCACACAGGCGGTGCTTTGATCATCACCACAAGACTTTGCTTTTCAACAGAAGCCCTGATCACTGCATCTTAGCATGCCACACAGAATAAATCCTATGTCAGACACACAGTCCATTTACAAGTCCGTTCTGGGTCTGAACGAAACCGGAGGCACTAAATACCTCGCAAACCCTTTGATCAACACGTACGTCTGAACGATCACCACTCATTATCCATATTTCGGGATGCCTCCCAATCAGGACCTCGGTTACCATCCAAACGAGGTGAAGACCTCCGGTCTTCGACCATCGTCTTCATCTTCGAATTTCAATCGTCGGTCGATTATTCGAAATGAGAATTAACTCGGCCTTTTCAAATAATTCACGTATATTTAGAATTTCAAATCGATTTATTTCAATGGTTAAATTATTCGACAACACCAATTGTGTTCTTTAATATAGTTTTCACACCAAACACATTCAACCATCAAACATCACATAAATCAAGCCAATTCAGTTTATTTCCATTCCATATCGCTTACGATATTTTATAACTATTTATCGCTATTTTTATTTAATTTAAAATAGCCATTATATTCAAAACGACGTTTCGGGCCATAAAGTGGCCGTGGCGCTGTTTTTCTTCCGATTTGATTTACACATATCTGAAAATCTAACCGTTGGATCTTCACAAAATTTACATCATTAGAAAGGTCTTTTCAAAACGAATCCAACGGTTCCAGTTTCGGGAAAATCCGACGGTCGGATCTTCCGGTACAATCGTTTGAAGTTTCGATTTCAAAATACGAACTGCAGCGTCGTTATTCGATTAAATATATAATTATATTTATATATATATAAATATAATCGCTTCTGGCGCTGTTTTTCTTCAGATTTGAATTAAACATTCCAGACAATCCAACCGTTGGATTTTTACAAGGTTGGTGCCGTTGGAAAGATTATTCCAAGGCGAACCCGACGGTTGAGGTTTCGGGAAAATCCAATGGTCGGATTTCCCGTACTAGTCGTTTGAAATTACGGTTTCGAAATACGAACTGCACGGCTTCGTTTCGTTTTAATTTTATTTATATTTATATAGTTATATAAATATAGTTCATTCAACAATTCCAATATCGTTTTAACTTCAAAAATTTTTCTAACACCTTAAATTTTGGAAAAATTTCGCCATAACCTCCCCTGCACCGGGAGCGTCGGGAAATCGCAAATAGCGTCCCGGTCCTTCTAATCTCAAAAAGAAAAAGAAGAAGCCAAGCGGCTAGCCAATAGGCTCAAAATCATCACCCAAACAAATCAGTAAATGTGTACCTATTTGTCGGGCACAAAATTTTATTCCTCTTCTCTAGCCCCTTCGCTATAACCTGTTCAATGAATATGCATGTACATATATATACAGTCCATATCATTTTTCATTTTCTATTCAACTTCATATTCGATTTCTATTTGGTTTAAAAACACCATTCATTCTAATGTTACATAAATAGGTGCAAATCATTTCATTAGCTAATTAATGAATATTTCAACTCATCTATGTTTATTTTGAACAAGTGGCTATTTTTAACACTTCATATTTTAACGATTTATGCATACAACAAAAATGTGATTTTTATTGTAAAACAACTCATTTCGAAACACTATTTTTTTCTATATAGTTCATGTAGGTGATAAAATAGAATTTTTATCATAAAACAATTTATTTCAAAATATGAATACCATTCAACACATGAATTTCTAAACAACGAATGAATATCAATTCAACACATGAATGTTTTCAATAGTTTTTAGATATAGATAAAAATGTGATTTTTATTATCTAACAGTTTATTTCAAAATATGAATACCATTCAACACATGAATTTCTAAACAACGAATGAATATCAATTCAACACATGAATGTTTTCAATAGTTTTTAGATATAGATAAAAATGTGATTTTTATTATCTAACAGTTTATTTCAAAATATGAATACCATTCAACACATGAATTTCTAAACAACGAATGAATATCAATTCAACACATGAATGTTTTCAATAGTTTTTAGATATAGATAAAAATGTGATTTTTATTATCTAACAGTTTATTTCAAAATATGAATACCATTCAACACATGAATTTCTAAACAACGAATGAATATCAATTCAACACATGAATGTTTTCAATAGTTTGTAGATATAGATAAAAATGTGATTTTTATTATCTAACAGTTTATTTCAAAATATGAATACCATTCAACACATGAATTTCTAAACAACGAATGAATATCAATTCAACACATGAATGTTTTCAATAGTTTTTAGATATAGATAAAAATGTGATTTTTATTATCTAACAGTTTATTTCAAAATATGAATACCATTCAACACATGAATTTCTAAACAACGAATGAATATCAATTCAACACATGAATGTTTTCAATAGTTTAAGCATATGAAAATAATTCAAACACACAAATATTATTCAAAATTTCGGCAGCATAACGGCAGGGTAGTTACACCGGCACCGTCCCTAGTACGGCTCCTCGCTCTACCTTAAAACCTCGCGGTTTTTGACAATGGGAAACATGCATCTAGTTCGCACGCAGGCGGCATGTATATATATTTATTCATTTCCACAAACTAATCCTAAGTGGTTTCAACCAAATATTTCACAACCACAAACGGGTATTTTTCAACCACAATCAACCAATAACAATCACAAACAATCCCAAACAACCATTCGTTATCAACCAATTATCACAACAATTTCAACCAATAAATATCGTCCATGGTTTGTGGACGAGGGGCGTATATATATATATATATATATATATATATATAGATATTATATATAGCAATTTACTTTCATTTTCACGCATATATATATAAATTTTTAAATCAGAAATCTCACCAATAGCTATCCAACTGCACGACACTTCACTTATAGAAATCTTCGCCTTTTTGTCGCTTTCGCCCGTATTCTCTACACATGTAAAAATAGAATTTTTACTTTTGCTTTCAACATATAAAAATATGATTTCTACTTTTGCTTTCAACATATAAAAATATGATTTTTACTTTAAAACAAAATCCGTTTTCTAGTTTATAAATCATTTTAAAATCAGTTTTTATATTCTTTAAAATTTCAGTTTTTAAGAATTGTAAAATCAGTTTTCTTTTTATTAAAAACAAAAATCAGTTTTCATTTTTCTCAAAGACAAAACCAGTTTTTATTTTTCTTAAAAACAAAATCAGTTTTGTTACTAATAAGAAAACCAGTTTTAATTTCATATAAATTTCTGTTTTTAATACTTTTAAAAAAAAATTCAGTTGTTAAACCTTTTTAAAACATAAAACAGATTTTAATTGCTTTATAAAAAAACAGTTTTTAATTACTTTATAAAAACAGTTCTAACTTTTCTAAAAATTTCAGTTTTTATTTTATTTAAAAATCAGTTTTTATTTTATTTAAAATTCAGTTTTTATCTCTTTTAAAAATTCAGTTTTAAAATCTTTGAAAAAAAGAAAAACAGTTTTTCTCTTTTTAAAAATTTCAGTTTAAAAATGCTTTAAAAATCAGTTTTAAAAATCTCATAAAATCAGTTTTAAAAATCTCATAAAATCAGTTTTAAAAATTCTTTTATAAAAATCCAGTTTTAAAAATTCTTATACATTCAGTTTTTAATATTTAAAAATATCAGTTTTTCTTTTAAAACAAAATCAGTTTAATACCTTTTTTTAAAATCTGTTTTAAACTTTTTTTTTTTTTTTTTTAAATCTGTTTTTATACCTAAATCGAAATTATTTTTAATGAATTAAAATAAAAATAAAATACCATAAAATACTTACAGTAATTAGAAGAAGGGGGGAATGACGGCCAGGCTCGCGGCAGGAGGCGGAGCAGGCGGTGGCGTCTCGATGCTTTGGGCGCGCTAGGGTTTCGATTGGGGTCGCGATGCTACGATTTGCGTCGAGGCTCGAGGGCTTCGGCTCTTCGATCCATGGAGGGGGGGGTGTTCGGCGATCTGAGGGGAGGCGGCGGCGTGGGGCAGGCGGCGCTTCGGGGCTCGATCGATGGAGGCGTTCGCTTTAGGTTTTTTTTTTTTTTTTTCTGAAGAATGAAATATGATTGAACGGGGGGGGCCAGGAGGAAGAATAAAGGAAGGGAGGGAATTAGATATTTTTTTTTTATTTAATTATTTAAAGTTGACTTTTACCCACGACCACGAAACGAGGCCCACCACCTGTCGTCCATAGCGTTTAACCCCCATTCCGAACACAATGGGATATGTATCGCAAGCTGATGTGATCGTTACAATCAGTTTCTGTTGAATTTACATTTAAATCATTATATTGAATTTTAAACGTACATTTCAAATTACCGGGGTCACATACTAACTAGAAAAATTCCAGAAAAATATTTTCTAGCTTCGTATTGACGATACGGTCCTAACAAAACTAGTTTCGTCGAATTCTGAGACCGTTTGAAAAATGGCCAATTTCCATTCGATTAAAATCGACAGAAACTGGTCAAACGCGTTTTCTTTTGCCACGCTCACATATTGATTCGAAAAATTATGAAATTTGAAACATAGCAATAACTTGACACTGCGGACCCAACAAAAGTGGTTTCGTCGAAATCCGAGGTCATCTGCAAAATATCCATTTTTAAGGGCCTTATATATATATAAATATATATAAATTCCACAGCGACTATTTCTAATTTTAAACTGGACATATCTTATCATTTCTAAGATGAAATCTCAGTTTGTTAACTTCGTTATAAAGATATAGTTATACAGATTCAAATATTTCTTGTTTCGTTCAATTCTGACTTATATTGAATTCTGTATATTCATTTGAAATTAGAAATCGAATTTTCGAACTACCGCGCTATTTTCAATTCTATATATAATTATATTTAATTATATTGGTTTTCAAATGTCGATTCAACTCAGTTTTCATCGCCATTACTTAAAATATTTATTTTAAATATTTAAAATCCATTATTTCAGCCAATTTAAAATTTTTAAATTGGTTCAGATTTTCTGGGTCGTTACATAAAATTACAAATTAAACGTTTAAATGGCGTTTAATAATCGAAATCGTAAATAAAAATTTAAATATAACTAAACAAATCCTCTTATATTTACCAAATCATATAATATTGCGAATTCGGCCAATTTCGATTATTTAGAAATTAAATTATTATTTAAACAAATAAATTAATCAAATTTATTAAATCCGAACCATTTAAATCCAAATCGCTATTTAAAATAAATATTAAATATTAAATTAAATGGTTAAAAACCTGGTTCGTTACATTTCTTCCCCCTTAAAAGAATTTCGTCCCCGAAATTGCTAAGGTAAGAAGAATGCTGCAAAACCATTTTTTCTCAAAATTCATTTTAGTTAAAATCATCACTATCAAAAATTTTAAATTAAAGACTAATCCAACTAGTTTTAATCGAAAAACAATTTTATTTCTTATTAACAAAATTTTCCAAAAATATCAGAAATTTTTCTAAAACCTTAAATTTTGGAAATTTTTTGGCAGAGTCTCCCCTGTACGGAGGGACATCTGCAATATTGCAGGTACAATAAATATATATACCTCGACCAACACGGTCGAAAAAAGGAAAAATCCAATTCAAAACCCAAATCAAAACCAAAAATTCATATTTTGCGTAGGTGTACCTTTTTCGAACGTTATTACGCAATAAGCGATAAACAATAAGCGAGCCTACTCAATCACTATGCAGCCCCAATCAGATTGGATTCAGTTAACTGCAGAATCTTCTTGGACATGGTTTAAAGATAAATTAGCTCTTCTGCACCTGTTCTCAGCTCTAATGAACTTCATTAGTTTCAAAACAATGCCAGTTAAATTCAAATATCCATACCATCCTGGATTTATCTCAATAAATCAATTCTATTCAAGATTGGTTTCAATCAAGTTCATCCAACTTTAAATCCATATCTTTGCAATCAACCTCAGCCATATAATCCCAAAACATTCCATTTGATATTTCTATTTCTCAACTCAAGTCAAATTAGTGTTGACTTAATTATATTTTATTCCAATATTCAAGTTTAAATTTAACTTATACGATTTATTCAACCCAATCATGAGTTAAATTTCCATATTTCACATTTCAAATTTGAAATGTCCTTCGATTGATCCAATCCAACCTCAAAATCAAACACATTCAAATCAATCAATCAAGGCAATACAAGTTTCAAACAACCAGTCAACAATATAATTTAGGTAAAATTATTTCATTTATCCCATTTACCAAAATAATTTAAAAATAATTTTATATTCAAATTACAAATATGTACACTCATATAAATACACTCAAACTCAATCTAGGGTATTACTAGCTCCATCTCTATCGAGTTACGCCATAGAGCCAAGGTTATCACTAAACCTGTAGCTCTAATACCAAGTTGTAACGTCCTACTTTCCAGTACAATTTAGGTCGACCTTTTACTACCACAATCATCCCAAATTACACAGAAAAGCAGAATGTTAAGAGAAAGAAGTTAGAGGATGATAGAGAAAGAAAGAAATATTAGAATAGGAGAAAGAAGAAGAACATCAGGATCTCACAGCGGAACGAACACAATATATAATATAACAACATATTTTTATACAACTGAAAATGTTGTATACATACCAATCATTAGAGTGCAACATGTATCAGATACAGCGGAATAACTCTAAATAATTAACGGTGAAGCCTCCAGCTTATGGTTCCTGAAAATCCAAGCGAAAATTAACCTGGAAAAAAATGTTCGGTCTGACCCGAGCACATTTTGAAGCAAAGCAAAAACACATGGACCAGTCTAGAATACTTTCAGTGATAAATTCACATCAAACAATCGGTTCAACTTTAGAAATCCTTTTTAAAAGAAAAGGATAATAGTAAGACCAGCCCACACATAAATACAGACGGTTTTTACCTTACTATAACCCAAAACATATTTGAAAACAATATTATTTTGATATTATAATAGTGTCTATCAAATCACAAATAAATAGCAATCTAGCGGAACGCTTGCATCTCACGCTCCATATATATAGTATACAATCAAAACCCGTGGGCGCTTATTGGAGATTGGATTCCGACTATGACAAGGTATGGAACCACCTGCCGATAGTGTATCTCTAGAGTCGAATACACTGGGTTCAACAAGAACGTCTTGCAACCCGGCCCACACATGACCGACCACTCATTTCGCTTGAGTGTATCGAATGTATATCATCAATGGTTGGGATCAGCAACCGTCTCCCGAAAAGGGACAGCATCGAAATAGTTTTAAGAAGGAAATGGATTTTCTCTAGATAGATGATTATACACCCTAATAGGAGCGACCCAAATAGCCATGCTACCTGCCCGATTTTTGTCATTTCCCGGTTGATGAGGCTTGAGGTTATAATCTTTTGGAATATCTGACCACCATTTACTTTGAATGTTACATTGTCAGATCCACTAGATTTCACTAATTGACATCCACAAAAATACACTAGAAATCTGAATTCTCGTATTATGTAATTCATTATGGAATTCTGAATTGAAAGAGAAAAAAGGATCCTTTTCTATTTCAGGTCGAAGCGGACTTATTAAATAAGTTTTTAATCGGTTGTTTTAACTCGACCTCTTCCGCCTAAAGGTAGTTTTAGAGAAGTTTCTTTTGAAGTGGATATCTGAATGCCAAGTATGGCTCGTAATAATCTATCCTCGGGGGCATACGAGGATTCATTCGCTGTCTGAGGTGTTAATTTACCTATTAAAATATCGCTGGTTTCTATCTAAGATCCCAGCATTACAATTCCATTTCTGTCTAAATTTCGAAGGCCTCTAAATGGGGTATTTCCTTAGTAATTCTTTCGGGACCTTGATTTGTCACATGAGTCTGAATTTCATATTTCCGTATGTGAAAAGAAGTATAAATATCTTCAAACACTAGCCGTTCGCTAATTAGTACAGCGTCTCCAAAATTGTAACCTCGTCAAGTAGTGTCAAACCAAAATACCCAACAAGCATAAGCATTAGCTCTCCCTGAAAAGAAGGTGATCCAGCCGCACCATCCAATGCGATAAAGTTATATAGTGTCTATTTTTCTTTGAGAAAGGGGTTCGTTAAGCTAAGAGAAGGTGTCTTCTCCGCTATCAACAGTAATACGTTTGAGGAAATCAACGTACGTGATTCCTTTGGAAATACCATGTCAAACACTCGTCCATACAAGTCATCCAGGAACAGAATGAACCGAAGGCACTCTCCTACCGCATCCAAGGAATCACCCTATAGATCAATAGAGAGTAGTCCTTGCAAATCCGTAGATCTCAATCACGACAGAACCACAATATATCTTTGGCTGCAGACCAAAGATTATAAGTAGTTCTTCCGTTATCGGTCTTCAATTGCTCCATCTTTATCCTTTGCAAGTTGGCTTCGTACGTAATGTTGATCCGAAGTGGTTTTGGGTCCAGTTCCCATCCCGGTCTCTTCGAAACAACACGTCAAAAGGTCTAATAATATTTTATTGATAGTTGGTGTTTTAACTATCAATCTCAACAAAACAATCATCTAATCAGATTGGTTAAACAGTACGATTAAGTATGTTGGCAGCTCATGTTCTCATTAGTTAAAATCGTTCCTTAACACTCTTTATCGAGTTATTTGGAAATCATTTCATACATTTAAAGTTGATTCCATTATCCTATCTGGCTAGCTCATCTTCCATTTTGTCATTTGGAAACGATATCTTTTCTTTATTCACATTTCTCTTTATCCTCCTTTTATTTTGGAAATTATATATTTTCATATACCATTTACCTTTCAATTTGGAAATGTCGATATATCAATATATCATTAACTCACTAATATAATCCATTACCACTTCTTATGTGACACAAAACATGTTAAGCTCCAAATTCTTTCCTAAAAATTCGATGGCTTTACTTCTCTTTTACTTGAAGATCTTCCTGAATTCTAATTATTTATTTCTGTTTCCAAAACAGATATAACCCTTTCCCCCTCTAACTATTTATTATTTTAAATAAATATACTTTACTAATATTGTTTCTATTTTCTAGAAAACAGTGTTATATAAATAGCCTATAGGTATAATTAAACTATATGTCTCAACTTGGACTAAACATTGTTAATGCACACTGTTTAATTTAAATTGTATTAAATTTCATTTCAAACCTTGCAAATGAATTTCAAATGTTTTATGAAAATAATGAAACCTTTCCAAACTCCTTTACCATTACGAACTAGTACCATTTCTCGATAATAGTGAAGTCGGTCAAGTTGGAGTATTTTATTTACCTCTCATACCTTAATCGACGACGTTCTTATCTCAAAGTAGATAGAAGTTCGTAACTTAAAACACACGTTCCGATCAGATCTTACTTCCTCTTTAAACCATGGTTTATAATCCATATCTTTTCCTTTGAACATCTCAATCGACCATCACTATTTTACTTAATATATTATTAAGTAAATCATTTACTCAAATATTAACCTTTTGCTTCAAAACTCTTGTGTAGTATTCTATTCATAACTTGGATTAGATTACACTAATCCATTCGCTCATATCTTTTCCAAAAAACCTTTTCATTATATAATCTAAACTTTGGATTCATAACCATAAATCCCTTTTTCAATTTATTTTATTTAAAACATTAACTATCCTTTTTACCTTTCAAATTTCACTTTGATTATGCCATTTACTTAATTTCGATCTTAAGTAAAATGTTTATTTAAAGCTCTTGCCCTAATTTAAAACCTCAAAATCCTTTTCCTTATAAACTTGGATCCGTTCACTAATACTATCTAAAACTCTTTTTAACATCGTTAAAACTAATGGTTGGATTTTATAACAAAAACCCTTTTATAAATAAGCATTTCCATTTTAATATGGTTTTACAAATCATTTCTTACATTTGGAAAAATCCCCTTTCACGGTCATATCTATTTCCACTTGATCTTTACGATTAAGTAAACTTCTTTCCTAAACACAAACCTTATCACTTAAAATTCCTTATTAACAAGTCTTATATAACTCAATTCTAATTCCTAAGCCCTTTATCATTTCAGAAGTACATGTATATTACTCCATTATTAACTAACGATAGTTTAGTTAAAATAATAATTTATTTAAAACTCTAATTCCTTTTATAACTCCTTTATGGAGCTTGGACTATAAAATCCTTTTCATAAGCCCTTTTCAAATTTACTAATCTCGTTACATCTTAAATGAAATATATTCAAGATGTAATTACTTAAATTAATAATTAACTTAATCGTTAACTTAATCATTTATTGGACTAAAAGTGTATTACTTCACTATTGACTAACAACAGGTTAGTTAATATAATAAATTTTATAAACAACAAACTATTTAATAATTATTAAATAAAGTTGAACTAAAAGTTTATTTAGCTTTTAAAACAAATCGTTAGGTTAAAATAATAAATCTCACTTAATTGTTTTCTTTAGAACAATTATTCTAAACAATGAACTCTCTCGTTAATCTCAGTCTTCCTTATGTATTATAACATAAGATGTTACTATAAAATTTCCTTTAACATTTCTTTATAAAACAAGCCTAAATGTCGATTTATTAAAACTTTATATTTAATTAACTAAAATAAAACCGAAACTTCGATTCATTAAAACAAATTATAACTTAGAATACATCAATTCACCTAACGGTGAATTACTGTTTCAAAACGATGGATTTAGACCATCTAATACTAATTACCAAATCAGTATTGCATATTGATTTAAAACATGACAATTGTTGAATTTAGATTCAACAATCAATATTTATTCCATCATCGATATCTAAACAGGATATGATTTAAATTGGAATAAACAAACAATATGGAAACAACAAATAATATACCATTTATTTGAGGAATCCGGTTGGGTTCCTCCAACCTGTTCTTCCCTGCACAACTGTTTATAATATCGTTTAACACTAATATATGAAATATCATGCATTTGAACGGTCAATTTATAAACACAGACAAACAATCAACCAAACCATAGCATCCATTCAGCCAATTAGTGAATAATATTAGTAATATGAATTTAACACATCACGGTATTTCAGAAGTGTGAGAATTAACTCACTAATTTTGTTTTCGACGATGTTATTTTGTTTTATATAGTTTCAAACTGATGTTTAAAAATACGTAAAATTTCCATGGCCTAAGAAATACTCCGTTGTAGCTCATATGCGTCGGCATCGTCGATACGAACCCATCGGCTCTTGTTTCGTCCAATTCTGTATACGAACGCAAAAGTTACACAACATACAACGTTTAACTTTATACTGAATTAGTTAATAAATAAATTACCATTATTAATATTAATTAATTAATCATTATCGTTGACTAATCATTTCCGTTTGTTACCTTTCTCCTGCAATAAAATCCCGATGTCCCTTATTTTCTCAAACCCGATACCTTTTCTTCATTAAACCGCTTCAGGAACATGATGTCCTCCCTTCCGTTCATTTGTTTTCAGCGCCTCCCCCAATGACTTCAGGCCTCTGCACTTTCCCCCATCAAACTCACCTCCGTCCAACCTTCCGCCTATGACCATCACCACCAACTTCGGCGCTCCAACTTCCAGTTTCCCACCCAAGAACCGAACCAAACAACAAAAAACCCACCAAGAAACTAGCCTCCATTCAACTCTAAACTGCTCCGCCCCCTCACCACTAACCACCACCGCACCTCTGCCACAACAACCGCCACCCTCCCAGCTTCCACCTCCCACTGACCGTACCCCCTCCGGTGAACCACAGGCTCCATACGAACCCTAAAACCGTAACCAACTTCCACAAAACACTACACAGCAACCACCTCCGTTAAAAAATCATCGTCGACCATATACGGAGCCGGAACCCCTCAGGCCACCACCAAACCGACCGCCAGACCCTCCCCCACCTTCCCCTATAATAGATCTGACCAATTCGGCCTACACTCGCCAGAATCAAGACAAAACCATCACTGATTTTAGCTTCACGGGTTCAAAAGAAAAGTTGTCCCCAAACTAAGATCGCGCTACTGAAATCCTTCACTAGATTGAGCCTTATCCTATCAATAATTGAAAAATATGACTTATTGAATTTATAAGGATTTAGGAGAATTGTTGTTGAATTTTAAAAGAGGAAATATTTACTGAAAGGAATGGTTTGAAGAAAAGAAATCAGAACGGGAAAAGATGAAAGTGTCTTTGGTGGTAGAGAAGGGTCACGGTGGGGGTGTATTTATATGGTAAAATATAAATTTTTAATTATATTATTTATTATATTTTAATCTGATTTGACTGACAATATTTATTTGACGTGACCGACGATTTTTATTCGTACATATCGCAATTCCCAACCACTGTTTATTTATTATTGTGCTCACACACGAACTCCAATCGTAACGAGAATGGACGGCCTCGTATAATTTGACGATACGGTCCAAATGAATCTTGTTTTGTCAAATTCCGAGTCCGTTTGTGAAAACGGTGCTCGTTCATGTCCAAACAGTCGATTTATTTGCATTTTATTTTGCCACGCTCACAGAATAACTCCGTTTGGCGTGAAACTTGAAATATAACAATAATTTGCTGTTATGGTCTCAATAAAATTTGTTTCGTTGAAAATGGAGATCGTTTGAATAAAGCCCCTTTTTAACGGTCCAATCTGAATTAAAATAAACCAATTTTAAAATACTTCAATATAAAAATATTATAATTGGACATCCCTAAGCAAAATTTCACCTACTTTTAAAATAAAATAACCCAAGTTGAATCCGAGCCAAAACGAAATAAATTAAAAATCCTTTATTTTAATATAATAAATCGCTATAATTCATAAACAAATTTCATAGCGATTATTTGAAAATTTGATTTGGCCATAAAACAAAATATACACTATGAAAACTCAATTTTTATGCTTCATTAGAAAATTATTGTCAAACAGATTCAGACGTTTCTTGTTTCGAAGAAATCCGACTAAAATTGGATCCTGTATAACCAATTAAAGTTCAAAATGCTATATTACGAATTACCGCGCCGCTGCAGTTCGTTATATAATTAAAATTATAAATTAAACGTTTAAACATCATTTAATAATCGAATTCGTAAATAAAAATTTAAATATAACTAAACAAATCCTCTTATATTTACCTAATCATATAATATCGCAAATTCGACCAATTTCGATTATTTTGAAATTAAATTATTATTATTTATTATTTAAACAAACAAATTAATCAAATTTATTAAATCCTAACCATTTAAATCCAAATCAAAACAAAAATTAAATATTAAATTAAATGGTTAAAAACCTGGGTCGTTACATATGAAATAAATCATGAATAGATTTCATATTTTCTGGCAACTCCAGCTTGTATGCTACTGCCCCTACCCTTTCAACTACTTTATATGGTCCAATGTACTTAGGAATCAACTTCCCTTTCTTCTTAAAGCTCAGAACTTTCTTCATTGGTGACACTTTAATAAATACAAAGACCTCTACTTCATATTCTACAATTTTCTCTTTTTATCTACATACTTTTTCTGTCTCTCTTGTGCCACTGCCATCCTTTCACTTATTAATGATATCTTTTAAGTAACATCTATAACATAATCAAGCTGTAATATCACTTCTTCCCAATTCTCTACCCAACAAGCTGGTGATAAACAAGGCCTCCCATACAAAGCCTCAAAGGGTGCCATACCTATTGTGCTTTGATAGCTGTTATTGTAGGAAAATTCAACTAAATGTATATAATCTTCCCAGCTGCCTCCAAACTCCAACAAGCATGCCCAGAGTAGATCTTCAAGAATCTTGTTAACAATTTCAGTTTGGCCAATTGATTATGGATGGTATGCAGTGCTCATGCATAGCTCTATCCTCAATTGCAGTCTGAAAGCTAGACCAAAACATAGACATGAATAACATATCCCTGTCACTTGCAATTGACTTGGGTACCCCATGCAACCTTACTATTTCCTTTACAAATATATGTGCTAATTTGTTAGCATTTCTTTCTAATTTTATGGGATTAAAATGGGTTGATTTGGTTAGTCTACCAACCACCACCCATATACTAACATTTCCCTTCCTAGTTTTTGGTAATCCATCTATAAAGTCCATAGATATATCCTCCCACTTCCACTCGGGTACATGCAAGGGTTGTAATAATCCTGAAGGTTTTTGATATTCAGCCTTTATTTGCTGACATATCATACATTATGCCACATATTTCCCTACAGCTGCCTTCATCTCCTTCCATCAAAAGTCCCTCTTAAGGTTTTGTTACATCTTTGTTCCTCCTAAGTGGATAGCATACTTGCTTCTATGATATACATCGAGCACTTATTTTCTTAGGTCTTCATTGGAGGGGACACATAACCTCCTCTTGTTCCTTAAGTATCCCTGATCATCAATGTGGAAATGTTCTATTTCTTCTCCCTTTAATAAAAGGCTCTTCTTTTCATGCAAAAAGGGGTCCTGGTCTTGGGTAGTCCCCACTTTATTAATCAAATCTAATTTAATACTTAAGAGGCATATCTTTCCCATCTCAACCGAATTGAAGTTTATTCCCATAGGCACACTACTTGCACACTCTACTTCTATATCTATAAATAATGTCAGGGTTCTAAACTTCATTAGAGCCATCTTTGCATGCTGCCTACTAAGTGCATCAGCTACCTTGTTAGTTTTCCCTTGTGTATACAAAATGTCATGATCATAGGCTGCTAAGAATTTAACCCATCTATGCTGCCTCATATTCAAATCTTATTGTGGAAATAAATATTTCAGTGATTTGTGATCAGTATATAATTCAAATTTTTCTCCCAATAAGTAGTGTCTCCAAAGCTTTAAATCATATACAACAACAACCAATTTAAGATCATGTGTAGCATATATAGTCTCATTAGGTTTCAATTGCCTTGAAGCATATGCTATGACTTGATCTCCTTGCATTAAAACAGCCCCCAAGCCAGCCCCACTGACATCTGTGTAGACAACCAATCCCTTAGTCCCCTCAGGAACCTTTAGTATAGGAGCTTCTACTAAAGCTTCTTTCAATTTCATGAATGCATTCTCACATCTGTCTGTCCAAATGAAGGGGTGATCTTTTCTTGTTAGTTGAGTTAATGGTATAGCTACTTGTGACACCCCACGTCCGTTAATGTCACTCATTAAGAGAATGCATTAAGTTTCGTGAAGCAATAAAGGTAAACAGAAACAGAAACATTACAAGACAAATATAAAATAACAGCGGAATTTAAAACTTTATTGAGCAGAAAACATCGTGGTTTAAAACATAGCTACATCATGAGTCCGAAGTACATATAAGTCAATACATCAATTTAAACTTATGTCTAGTACCAAAATCATCAAAGTACAATAAACATGAAAAGAGCATAATCCCCAAAAATATAGCCATAGTATAGAAGGTATGAAATCAAGCAGTACATCTAAGCAACTCTAAGCAGAAGGAAAGAAGAAACCTGATCAACCTTGAGTATTCCCACCCTGAGAACCTAGGGGGAATAGAAGAGAAAAAAGAGGAAATAAAATAGATCAGACATAAAGTCTGGCGAGTCCAGTTACTTTAAGCATAAAAATAAGTAAAATTATCATGATAGGCATATAAACTGAACAAGAGTGATATCAACATATAAGGTAGGTATGACAAGGTAAACAGGATAAACAGAATACAACATGCAATGTGATTCTCTACTACTTTTCTCTACACCAATACTAGTATAACTGTAACATGATGATCCTAACAAGTACAAGATGGTAGACTTAGGTGTACTTCTAGTGAGAGGTTTTAACCTCATACAATAACAGGTAGCCCAACAGAACTGATGGGTGTTACAACCAAACGATAATAACGAGCTCCTAAACAAACGTGACTAGATGTACTCTACCCTAATTACTACACCAATCGATCGGTTCCCTATTCCGTAGATACCCTGTGCTGACCCCACAGTAGGATGTATCACTTCCTAAAGTGGCAACCGTTTATTTCCAGGATGTGCACAACCATTTCTACAGGTGTCACGGCGTCTTAATCCTCCCCTGTTCGGACCCATGCACGCACATGACCTCGTCGGAATGTGCTTCCCACACCGCCCCTTCATTTGGATCTCTTACAATCATCCCAGTAAGTGTGCCCTAACTCCGACCTAGTTCGGAGTACTCATTTGATACATGTATATATAGGTTACTGACTAAAACGGGTCCCACACACAAGATGATACAAGCTCCCCCCTACGATTGCATTGTAACACCCCATATTTTTCTATGAATATTAATAGACGAATTATAAGAACACTTAATTTTAAAAGTGAGAATTAAGTAAAACAAACTATACCACTGCGTTCATCTCAAAATTCTGGTCAAGATGGACCCAAAGTTTGCATTAAACGGATAATGTATGAGAAAGTTATGGACCTTGGAAATTTGTATACATATAAGGGAAATATATGTATATATATAAATTAATAAAATAAAAATAAACCTAAAATTAAAGAAAAAAATTCAAAACAGCGGGAAGGCAAAACGCCAAATCGACCGATCGAGTCCCGCTGGGTCGACATCAGGGTCAACTCAGGGTGTTTGGAATCGATCCCGTCAGCCTAGAATGGTCTATGACGAAATTTTATGTTTTAGGGCTTATGTGTCGCACTGTGGTTGGCTGGGTGACATGTCTCTTTGGTTTAGATGCCTCTGATGACTCCTATGCTAATCTAAAGGCCATGGTTTGCCTAACACACCTATAAATACATATCCAAACCTAAACCCTAATTCTATTATTCACTCTCATGGCGCCTCCATGCCGCCAAACTCTCATCTAAACCTAGCCGCCAATAAAACCTAAATCAAATCAAAAAGTTCTTCATCAACCTAGAGGATTAATCAATATCAAGTTAGAGTTCTTCAACAACAACAAGCGATTCAATTATCTTTTCTAATTCCACACGCCGTAAGTTCAGTTATTTTTAGATTTGAACACCTAAATCTAGTCTTGACATGTAATAAGATGAAATTGAGACTATGCCTGATTCTAAGTTGTTCTTTTGCTTCTATTCTTATTCTCATGATGCTATTATCATCAGTTTATCTTGTTGTACATCAGTTTTTCATGTTCATGATGATGTTCTTAACAAGTCTTAGCCTTCATGCCTGTGATGATATTTTCATGCCTATTTTCTCTCTGTTCTTATTTTATGCAACTTCTATCTCCCCTATTTATTTTCTTTTATTGAACCTGGATTAACTTCGAACCTAGGCTGAAATCGCGAAATACGAACGTTTGGAATACGGGGAATATTGGGTATTGCCTATTTGGGTGAATTTATGGGCATAACATGTTTGGTGGAATTATTAGGCATAATTTATGATGGATATGGGGTATTATTATTATTATAATTGCAAGTTTGGGTAAATTGGCATGTAAATCAATATTTGGGCATATGTAAATTGGCATGTAAATCAATAATTGGGCATATGTAAATTTGCATGTAAATCAATATTTGGGCATATGTAAATTGGCATGTAAATCAATATTTGGGCATATGTAAATTGGCATGTAAATCAATAATTGGGCATATGTAAATTGGCATGTAAGTCAATAATTGGGCATATGATAATTGGTATGTAAAAATTGGAACTTGGACATAATTGGCAAGTATATAATTTAATTAAATCTAATGGCCGCCTAAGACACGAGATTAGATTTGAGTTGCGGTGTAAGGCTGCCCGGAACCGCCCGGCACATCCAGCAACCGCAACGACAACAATCTAATGTAAGAGGTCAAAGGCAAAGATTAGATGGGTAATAATGCCTAACATGAGGTTAGAATGAGTTTGTGGTGTAAGACTGCCCGGAACCGCCCGGCACATCCAGCAACCGCAAATAACAAGTCTAATTTGAGAGGTTAGCACATTGAATGCTTGAACCCAAGGTTTGAATGGGTTTGCGGTGTAAGACTGCCCGGAACCGCCCAGCATAATCCAGCTACCGCAAATAAGTCCAATGTGAGAGGTTGATGCATTAATAAATAATTAATTCTAAAAAAACATGTTAAGTATGGTAGGGTTAAGTCAACATGCAACATTTAACCAATATGACATGACAAGTGGGTGGGTTAAGTAACTCGACTGGATTAATGACACTTAACCAATATAACATGATGATTGGATGGGTTAAGTAAACTTGAATTAATTGATGAAACTTAACCAATATGGGGGGTATATGAAAAGACCCTAGGAAAACCCTAGTAGCGGGACCCTTTTCGGCAGTAACCCACATTAGGTATCAACGGGACCCTGAGCTAGGAAGGGTGGGGCACGATTACCGGGCTGATTATAAGCGGTCAAAATAGCGGCAGGTGGTACGGTAGTGCAGGTTCCGACGGATTACGGGCGTGCACGTAATTCCGGCATAGGAAAATTTAGACACTGAGTACCAAGTAGGTATAAAGCTGTGCACTCTAGAACTGTATCGGGTTGACACCCTAGGAAATGATACACCCTATGGTGGGACCAGCACAGGTATCTACAAGTAGGGGGCGGGTTGACACAAACACATGCGGAACATTATGAGTAGAAGCCAATCAATTAAGATAGGTACGGTGGGGACAGGTAAATTGTCAATATGAGGTGGGACCCTCATCATGAGATATGTACCTATAAAACTATCATGTGGGAAATGGGGATCACTTATCTTGTTTTGTAACAAATGGCATTAGTTGAACACTAGTTAGTGGTGCAGAGAAATTAGGAATCAGTACGATACCTTATCATGTTCTAGTCTTATCTTATGCTTATCTCGTTATCTTGCGATGCTTATTATCATGGTTATGTCTTGTATCCAGTTTATTCATGTCATGATACCTTTACCCGTTTACATGCTAAAAGCCACTGGACTTACCAGGCTTTATGTTTGACTCTGTTTTTGTTTCGCCTTCTTTCTTTCGTCCCCCCCCCCTAGGTCCACAGGGAGGGAATACCACCACTTAGTTCAGATTCTTTTCAAGCTCGAAGATTGTGATGTATTGCTTTGGACTCTTTGCTTTACTGCTATGGCTGGCTACTACTTAATTGGGGAATTATGTTATGTTATTTTGTATTATGCTTCTTTTGAGAAACAAGACAGATATTTGATGTAATCGGTTTTGATGTTTTGGTGTTGGTGTTTAAAACAACCCTTATGAAAGTTTATCCTATTATGCTACTATGGAATAAAAGTTCTAATTGTTTTCCGCTGCTTAAATTTGTCTGTTTTGTAATTTTATCTGTTCTATACTCTTATGACCCCCACTAAAGTTAATGCATTCCCTTTGTGAGTGACCTTAATGGAGGTGGGGTGTTACACGTGGTATCAGAGCTGAAGGTTACCAGAACGGATAAAAGATTTTGAAAACTATTTTCCAATGCATGTTTAAAAAAAAAATCAAAACCATGATTTAAAGAAGCATTTTCAAGGAAAGGTATTGTTATTTTAAAAAGGCATATTCCCCAAAGCCATATGCACTATCCTTCTTTTCTTTATTTTGAATCCTTTCCCTTTTCTTTTCAACATGTCTGGGGAACCCGAGATACCTGAGGGTGTACCGATACCCGCTTCGTTCATACGATACTTGGAGGCTAGGGCCACTGTCGAGGGCCCAGCCAACATTCCTCCTCCTTCTCTTCCTCCCTCAGCTGCTGTCGCTCCTCGCGTAGATGCTTTTGCTAAGATTTGTAAAGACTTTCGTGCTATGGGCGGAAAGATCTTTAAAGGGACTGAGACGTTTGTTGAAGCACGGAAATGGCTCAAGGAAACAAAAGAGTTGTTTGTTATCTTTGAAGTGGATGATAGAAGGAAGATACAATTGGTCGCTTGGATAATGAAGGAAGAAGCCTCTTACTGGTGGGAAGTTACTAGTGCTGAGCAACCAGTTGAGACTTGGGTGGACTTTAGGCGGAGGTTTGAGATGAAGTTCCTCTCGCCAGCTGAACAAAGCCTACAGATGGAGAAGTTTCTAGCACTCAAACAAGTGAGTATGTCAATCAAGGAATACGTCAACAAATTCAATTTGCTTGCAAGATTTGGGTTGGAGTTGGTAGATACACCTCAAAGAAAGATTTACGTTTTGCTAGAGGCTTGAATGAACCATTACATGGTCTAGCTATGTCCCATATTCCAATGGGCGCAACTTTTGAGAGATTGGTCGACATGGCGCTATTACATGAAGAAGACAAGGGTGGGAAGAAAGAAGTGAAGAAGGATGAACCTCAAAACAAGAAGGTGGACAATAAGAAGGGTGGAAAGAACAACAAGCCATGCGACAAGAGGAAGTGTAACTATTGTGGTATCATTGGCCACATCGCTAAAGACTGTAGAAAGAAGAAGAGGAAGATGGGTGGTTGTTTCCATTGTGGCGAGATAGGACATGTGGTTAAGGATTGCCCAAAGAAGCAAGGGCAAAGGGCAGGACCTTCTGGAGGGCAAGTTCATGCTCTCATGGCACCCACTCAAGAGAGAGGTATAAATATTTCCGTTGAAAGTTTAGTTTTTCTTGTTGATCATCCTGTACGCACTCTTTTTGATTCTGGCGCATTGCATTCTTTTATATTCACTTCTATAGTAGAGTCTATGTACCTTAGTACATGTATGGTAGAGGATCCCATTGTTGTCTCAAATCCGATTGGGGGTTCGGCTCATTTATCTATGATTTGCTTGGATTTGGTAATATCTATACTTAGTGTTGAGTTTCGATGTAATGCATATGTTCTTGGTTTCATGGGCTATGGGTTGATTCTAGGGATGGATTGGTTATCCATAAATGGTGCCATTCTCGATTGTGAAAGGAGGGTAGTTAGACTTTTGACTCGTCTCGGTAATACCCTCGAAATCTCGTGTAACCCAAAGGGTTCTGTCATGCTTAGTTACCTAGAATCTCTTGATGCATCTGTTGATAATTTGCATTCTGTTCTAGTAGTCCGTGAGTATCCCGATGTCTTTGATGAGGTGAAGGGTTTACCCCCAAAACGTGAAATAGATTTTCGCATATACTTGGTTGATAATGCCAAACCAGTTGCTTTACCTGTACGACACATGGCTCCTAGGGAAAGGAAGGAGCTTAGTAAACAAGTTAAAGAGTTGCTTGAGAAGGGGTTTATTAGGTGAAGTATTTCTAAATGGGGTGCTCCAGTAGTATTCGCTACTAAGGCGGATGGTTCACTTCGTTTATGTGTGGATTACAGAGAGTTAAACAAGCTGACTAAGAAAAATAGGCACCCACTTCCACGAATAGATGATTTGTTTGACCAGCTTGTAGGTGCGTCTGTTTTCTCACAACTAGATTTGGCTACGGGTTTTCATCAGCTAAGAGTGGCTGAGGACGGTATAGACAAGACTACTTTTAGGACCCATGACGGTTTCTTTGAATGGCTCATCATGCCTTTCGGTTTGACGAATGCACCCGCCTATTTGGTTGACTTGATGAGTAGGGTGTTTACGAAGTTCCTTAATAAGTTTGTGGTAGTCTTCGTGGACGACATCTTGATTTTCTCAAAGAACGAGGAAGAACATACTTTGCATTTGAGGGCAGTCATGGATACCCTTCGAGCACATCAGCTTAAAGAGAAGTACTCCAAATGTCGCTTTTGGAGAGAAGAAGTAAGGTTTCTAGGACATGTGGTGTCCAAAGATGGGATAGCTGTAGCCCCCGCAAAAATAGTTGCGGTGCAAGATTGGAAGATCCCAAAGAATGCAACAGAGGTGCGAACCTTTTTTGGATTAGCGGGCTATTATAGAAAGTTCATTAAGGACTTTACGAAGATATCAGCCCCACTTACTAGACTGACGAAGAAGAATCAAGCCTTTTCTTGGGACATTGATTGTGACATTGCTTTCCAACGATTGAAAAGGGCTCTTACAACAGCCCCGGTGTTGACATTGCCAGACGAGAGTAAAATGTTTACAGTATACACAGATGCATGCGGTACGGGACTAGGCGTTGTCTCAATGCAAGAAGGGAAGGTAGTAGCTTATGGTGGAAGATAGTTGAAAGTACATGAGAAAAACTACCCAATCCACGATCTAGAGTTAGTTGCCATCGTTTTTGCGCTTAAGTCTTGGCGCCATTATCTCCTATGTGAGAAGTTTGAACTGTATACTGACCATAAATCGTTGAAGTACCTTTTCTCGTAGAAAGATCTTAATTTGAGGCAACAAAGGTGGATGGAGTTCTTATCATCCTACGATTTTGAGATCGCATATACCCCTGGCAAGGGTAATGTTGTAGCTGACGCCTTGAGTAGGAAGAAGTTGACTTTGAGTCCTATGTTTGTGGAGAGGCAGAGCTTAGAGTACATAGTGGCCTTTGACTTTAGACCCTCTATCGATTATGTGACCGGTTTGTTAGGTGAGACCTATGCTTTTGGGACGGATTGGAGAAGCCCACCGAGATAACCCACAGTTACTTGAGCTAGTAGAAAAGCTCATAGGAGGGGAGTCTTCGAGCCATCTTGGTAGGTATACCCTAGATGACAAGGGTTGGTTACATATGGACGGGAGAATTTGTGTACGACAAGACGAGAACTTGAGGAAGATAGTTCTTGAGGAAGCCCATCATTCTAAGATGACCATACATCCCGGTGGTGACAAGATGCACAAAGACATGAAGCGAGTTTTCTTTTGGGCCGGAATGAAGAAGGACGTGGCTGAGTTCGTTTCTAAATGCTTGGTATGTCAACAAGTTAAGGCTGAGCAGAAAAAGCCCGGTAGACTGCTTCATCCTCTAGAGGTTCCACAATGGAAATGGGAGAGTATCTTGATGGACTTTATAGATGGGTTGCCTAGGTCTAGAAGAGGCAATACCAGTATTTGGGTGATAGTGGACAGACTTACGAAGATTTCTCACTTCATTCCTGTCAAGAGAAAGAGGACTGCATCATCGTTAGCACCTATTTATGTTAGGGAGATAGTTCGTTTGCATGGGGTACCTTCTAGCATAGTAAGCGATCGTGATCCTATCTTTACTAGTGACTTTTGGAAAAATTTGCAAGAAGCCATAGGGACTCAGTTATGCTTGAGCATGGCGTATCATCCTCAGAGGACGGCCAAACCGAGAGGGTAAATCGGATTCTAGAAGACCTTTTGAGGCTTTGTATCTTGGACTTTGGCGAGACATGGGAGGACCACCTTCAACTAGTAGAGTTTGCGTATAATAACAGCTATTAGTCTAGCATTGGCATGGCACCTTTTGAAGCTTTGTATTGACGACCATGTAGATCACCAACTTGTTGGTGGGAATCCACAAATTGTTGTATATAACGTTGTTGTATACACAATTATATGTTTTTTGTTTGATGATAACAACCAAATATATATTATTATAAATGTGTTTGTTATTATACTGTTTCATATATACATTACATATAGGAATATAATATTTATATTTAAATAGAATACTACTGTACAGAAATTCAAATATTCACACCGTATTTTATTTAAATATAAAATTTTATCTCATACAGTACAACGTTTACAACTCCACTATTTGTACAAATTCACAAATATTCTTCACATGATATTATACTTGTATATAAACTGAATACGATAGACAAATTTGTTTGAACATAATAAAAATAATATTTTATTTCGGTCTAATTTGTTTATTACAAATATCAGTACAATTTTTCTCATTTTTGTACATTTATTCCTTAGTACAACGCTCATCACTCTAGTATACAGTCATTGCCTCACTACAACATTTCATCCATTCACATTGCAATTATGGCACACACAAAAAAATCTGTCCAAGTAGCCCACAATGATACCAATACAAATCAGCATGCCAAAGAACAAAGCAAGAAACCAGGTATGCAAGCAGGTAATGTTCACAAGTTTACAACAGTGAAAAAGGGTATGTTTCAATTAATTTTTTTTAACATGTGAAAATTTGGCAACTACAAAGCAATCTTCATTTCAAGCAAGATGTTAAAAAAAAGGGGGGGCCAAAAGCAACAATGTACAACATGCATCAACATGCAAGGCTCAAGTGAACTAATTTGATGAAAATATACATGCAGAGGTTCAGTGAAGCAACAAAGAATTGTTTTCATGTTCAAATGGGTATAAAAAAGAGGAATCTCTTTTGAAATTTGAAAAGAAAAGTCATAGGTTCAAAAGCAGGAAAGAGATTAAGCTTGCAATCTTGGCAAATGTAAAATTTGGCAAGAAAGGATTTGGATAAAACATTTTTTTATCATGCATGTATTCATAATTGCATGATGCAATAATACACAATCAAGAAGCAGTTTCCTGGTTTGAAAAATCCAGCACATGTAGAATTTAACTTAGAAAACATTTTTATTTTTCAGGAACATACAAAGAGGGTGACACAAACCATATACACAGTGGTTCATCTCCATATATACAAGAGTAGTCAATCAACATGACTCAACAAAAGGTCCAACCAAGTACAAGGGTGCAACAGGTTTAAAGTGCAACAAGGTACACAAGCTAGTACATGTAAAGCATGTAACAAACAAGTGTACAAGTGCAATACAAACAAGAATGAAAATAGCCAAGATTTAAGTTCGTGCATTCTTGCAAATGGCAAGTATCAGCATACAAGAATTCAGGGAAGTTTCATTTTAACATTTTCAATGATCATTTCTTTTGGGGAAAGAAGTAAAGTTTGCAATTCAAGATGTTTCCAGTTTTGTGTAAGTGTGGTCATGATAAGGATAATGTGTGCATACACATGTACAAGGTGAATGGTGCAGAGCATAACTTTAAAGTGGCACACAATAATGCATAGTAATGTTGAATTCATTTTTGACAAAGTGTGACTGGTTTATGTGTTTCCACAAATTGGAAATGTTTAAATCATTCCAGAAATCATTCAATGTTTTTCCAAATATACAATGGCAGGGATAAATTCGAATGACCTATAGAAATCAACCAAGGAAAGCAATTAATTCTTTCCTGAATTCAACCCCTTATTTTTTGGCAAAGAGATGATTTTCTACAAACATTTTTTGGTCATTAAAACAGTTTTGTTTTAGACTGTATCAATCTTGGAAATACAAATTTGGCAAGCTTTTAAAAGGCATTCAAGAAGCAAGCATACAAGATTTCAACAATATATGTATATGGAATGCTAATTTTTTTCTTCCTGAAACATATTTTACATTTAAGGTAGTGGACAAATTGATTATGGACAAGAAGTTGATTTCCAGTGTTAGCCAAAAATTTAAACATTTCCAGAAATGAAGAAATGTATTTGGCAACAATTTTCAATCAACTAAATATTTCCAAGCATGACAAGATTTCATATTTCCAGGTTTTGCTGAAATACTGGACATAAAAACATTCCTACTTTAGACCACAAAATCAAGTCAAAGACAGCATGGAATAAAACAAATCAAATCTTTCTAGTTTTTCATCTCACAAATCAGTAAAGTTGTGTCATCAGTAAAGAGCATGATTGAAGCTTAGTTTGTTCGCATATGGTATCAGGAAATTAAAGGGGCAAATTCGAGCAATCAAGGCAGCTACAAAATCGAGTGTGAACAAATATATATGTGGCAAGCATTCATGGACAAGCAATAATCAGCTATTGACCAGAATCATAAAGGGGCAAATTCGAGCAATCAAGGCAGCTACAAATTCAACAAATTAGGGCAAGTCATTATCACGAAATAAGAGGTTTTAGGATTTCTAAAATCCTATATAAACACCGTTACACCATTGGCAATAGGCAGTCGAAACCAATAAATCAATTCAAGCATTTCAAAGCAAGAAAATTCAGAAAAATCATAGTTTCGATCGAGCCAGAGAGCAATCCCAAATTGGACGAGCAAAGCAATCGAAGAATCAAGCATCAGAGTTTTATTCCATCAACATCCAAGAATTCGGTTTGGGATAAAAGAGAGAAACCCTAGCCAAATTCTCCAGCCGCCATTGTTTCAATGAGAAAGACATTGGGTGCAAATAAAAGAAGAATAGGCCAACCAATTTTGTTTGAAGGCCTTAGTTTGGTTTATTTTTGAAAGGGGGGTTTTTCTTTTTAGTTTTTATTTTGATTTGTATTGTTTTTTTATACTCCATCTGTAATCATTCTGAATCAGTTTCTAGAGTCTGTAAAATTCTAGGGGAATCCAGTTAGGGTGTTAACTGGCAGTTTACTAGTGTCTGTAAAACTAGGGGAAATCTGGTCTAGGGAATATAGACCAGTCTAGAGTTTTGAGCGTAGGGTTAGAATAGGAGCGAGGGGTTCGCAAGTTTACATAGTCTTGTAAGCGGGATCTGTTCTATCACCTAGTAGAAACTTTAGGAATGCAGCAGTAGGCAGAGTCTTGCCGAAGCTGGGTATCTCAGTGTGTTATTTCCTTTTTGCTTTTTATTTTTGCTGCATTCTGTGATCTGATATTTTTTTATCTCGCTTAATTTTGAATAAACCCTATTCACCCCCCCTCTAGGGTTATTCTAGATCCAACAAGTGGTATCAGAGCAGGTATTTTATTAACTCTAGAGTAAATCATGGATCCTAGTTGTCAACCTTCTGAGAGTCAGTCCAGTCGTATTCCAGTTATTTTTAATGGTACAGATTTTTTAATTTGGAAATCAGAAATGGAATCCTATTTAAAATCTGTTAATTTAGAATATTGGAATATTATTGAAAATTTGAGAGATATGTTAGATAAGAGGAATAAGGTTTTCAATGCTCATACTATGCATATTATTTATTCCTATCTTGGCAATGATCAATTAAAATTTTTCTCTCATTGTTTAACTGCGCAGGATATCTGGAAAACTCTTAACACGTTGTATGGAAACGATAACAATAGCTCAAAACCATCAATTGCCAACTCAGATTCAGATGTGTACTTAACTGGAACTATTGATGATGATTCGGACGATGGAGATTTTTCATATGAAGAATTGATTTCTCATTGTAATGATTTAACAAGAACTGTTGATCGTCTGCAAAGGAAAATTAAACTTCTAAAATCTGAAAATTCTGAGTTGCGATGCAAAAATAATATGTTGGAATTAAAACTTAAAAACTCTGATTGTAAAAATTTGAAAATTGATTTAGCCCATCTAAATGAAAACTTTCAAAAGCTTGAAAAAGAAATTTTGGTTTTAAAACAAAACGAGGATGAGCTAATTTGTAAGAACGATGCTTTACAAGTAGAGTTGGATAAGTTTAATTCCAAACATGAAATTTTTGAACAAGAGAATTTGTTGAAAACAGAAGCCATTCTAAATTAACTTGAAAAAAAAATTGAGGATTTCAAGATTTTTGAGATTGAAAAACAAAAACATGTTGATACTAAAATTTCTGAGTCTAATGCCAAAACTGAGAAGATTCTAAACGAGAATGATTTGTTGAAATCTAAAATAAATGATCTTGAGATGAGCTTGAAACGTTTTTCATCTGGAGAAAAATCTTTGAATATGCTTTTGAAAAACCAATTTTCTCTTGGAAATAAGAATGGTCTCGGTTTTGGGAAAAACAATGTTTTTGAAAAACAGAATTCTAATGATTTTAAAAATCCTTCAAACTGCTTTGGAAAGAATCGATCTAAAAATTCAAACTCTGATAATCGCAAAGGATTTTTGAATCATAAACGTGATGTGAATTTGTTTTATAACAATCCAGTTGAACAATTGTGGGCCTCAAAAAGAAATAAAATGATTTTTGGAAAAACTAAACGAATTTGGGTTCCAAATTGTACTCTAGTTGATTCTAGTGGATTGTTATACAAACAGATTTGGGTACCAAAAGAAGTGAACAAAATTGTGAGTGGTTTTACAACTTTTGTTAGACCACTCGATTCTACAAACTGTTAGGTACCGGTGGAGGCTGAGGAACTGCTGTGCAAAAAGAAATTTGAAATCAAGCCGGTTTATACTTCTGTATCATTCACAGTTCCTCCAGCCAGGATTTGATGAGTTAGAGATTCTGGTTCACATCGATTTCAGATATGATCTCTAAACTCATCTTTGTAAATATCTATTTCTTTTTGTGTATTCCTCCTTCTTCCCCTTCGGTTTTTTTTCTGTTTTTGATTTATCACTATCATATATCATTGTAACTTCTTGGATTTTCTTAACTTCCAATTGCAGTTCTCATGATCTTGTGGAAATTCGCTTTATTTGAATAGAACTCCGATGTTTGGATTATTTTCAGATCTTAAATTTAATCTTGTAAATATATGCAATTGTTTTGAAGTTTATCTTTCTAATTTCTGAATTCATAACAGTGTTGATGTATTCTTGTCATATCTTGAACACTATTAATTTGAATTCTAAATTTTTGAAGATCTGAAAAACAATTGAAATTTCACACAAATCTACTGTTTTGAGTTTCTTCTAATTCATTTTAGAAAAGCTTAATATTATACTCATTACAGCACTCTGCTATTTATCAGTTGTGATAATTTCAGTGATTTTCAGATTGGCTTGGAAATTTTGAATGCCTTGAATCACATTGTTTACATCTTGAAATTCACTGTCATTCATGATCATCTGGCTTAGATTATTTGTTTGTTTGAGATCATTTGAAACTTTTGATATTTTGAATCTCACACGCCTCTCAGATCTGAAATTATTCATTCTGTGTGATTGATTCATTGTATCTCATGACTTACATTTTTTCAAGTGATTTCGAATAAACCATAATTTTTGGATCATGAATTATTACTCAATCTTGATGTAAATTACCCTTATGCTTGTCAGAGAAAGTTGTAAAAAAAATCTTTTGAAATACAGGCCATGAAACTTATTGTCATTTCATGGTAATTTGATTTAAATATTTGTTTATTTAAAATCATTTGAAATTATTGATTTATTGAATCTCACACAAATCTTGGAACTGAAATTTATAATCTGGTGTGACTGATTCATAGAATCTCGATCTTTTCATATCCCTTCAAATGATTTAAAATAAACCATATATTTAATCTTGGATCATGAACCATTCTTTAACAGTCTGAAATATCTTTGAAACATCTCCTTGACAAGCCTGCTTCAAAAATGATTTTTGTGCTACTTAGATATTGTTCTTAAAAATATTTTTTGGTGACTGCTTGTTTTGGTATCAAATATATACCATGCTTTGATAGATGAATTTTTTGTGCCTGATTTGTTAATTGTCTGCTTGGGCTTAATATATGGTTTTTTGCTGTCTGCAATATCCTTACTTGTCTCCAGTGTCTTGTTACAATACTCATTAATAGAGACATCAAGTGATATCAGTTTGGAAGTGTTGAATATTTCTTTGTATATTTTTTTTAATCCCTCATGTCTTGTATAGATCTTCATTTCCCTCTTGTAATTGATTTTCAATTTTAAAGTTATTTATTGATTATTCATTCAGAAATTGAAATCAATATCCAAATTGGACTGTATTTATAATTCATCAAAATCATTATCAGATTTTGAAATTGTGATGAATTGTGACTGCAGTATATTTCACAACAAGAGGAGATTTTATTTAGATTTTCATGATGGTTGAATAATTATTATAATATCTTTGAACTGGCAATTATTTCACGACCATCTCCTTTATCTATCATCATTCTGCCATCCATCATGTCTTTTATATTAATGTGGAGAGTTTAATTTTTTTAAAATCTTTTTGAATAAACAGTGAAAATATTTGAGATAGAAATTGGACTATGTTATTATTCAGAATTAGTGATAATTGAAAATTTTCAATGATCCCGATACAGTCGAGCATATTTCATAATGTAATTAATTTAGAAATTTATTTCACAGTCCATTTCTGTACCTACCACATTTCTATCATTCATATTGGTTGTATATACCGAGGAGTTTTTCTATTTAAAGCTGAAAATGATTAAATATATAATTAATACATAAGTGTGTCTCTAACCTCATTTAAAAATCCAAGCTCTGGTTATGCATGGTTATGAGACAACTTATAGTTTAAGCTGCGACTGACCTCATTTAAAAATCCAAGCTCTGGTTATGCGTGGTCAGTGTGCTCTTAAATTAAAAAAAATGTGCTATAAATTGAAATAAATCTAAAATTCTCCTTGGTGTTTAAAAAACCAGTCTATCAATCCATCTTCTAATCTGTGAAATGTGTTAATATTTTATGACGTATTATGATTTGTTGATAGCTATTGGGATTTGAGATTATACGATGTTGTCACTTAAATTGAATTATTAATTATAGTCCAAATCCATCACTGTTTTTGTACTTGATGTTTAAAATCCTTTCGAGAATAATTGGAAAACATTTCTTAACTCTCCCTATTTTTATAAATTTCATCGTAAATCCGTCACTCTACAATGTGAAATATGCCACTAGTTCTTAGAATATTATGATTTTCATTTAACTGATTGAGATTTATGATGACTGTTCTTTCTCTTAAGGTGAAATTATATTTTTTGTCATTTTTCACCAATATTTTAATTTCTTAACCCTTTTGATGATAACAAAAGGGGGAGAATGGATTGAAATTTTGATTAATGAGTGAATATTTTATAAATATTTTAATTTTGAAAATTCCAATTTTCTTTTTTAACACTCTTTTCATTCATGCACAGTTATAGGGGGGTTTTCTGTTGTAGGGGGAGCTAATAAATAGGGGGAGTTCAATATTCACTGTCAAACACATTTACTATGCTCAAAATCTTTTATTTGTTTGTCATCATCAAAAGGGGGAGATTGTTGTATATAACGTTGTTGTATACACAATTATATGTTTTTTGTTTGATGATAACAACCAAATATATATTATTATAAATGTGTTTGTTATTATACTGTTTCATATATACATTACATATAGGAATATAATATTTATATTTAAATAGAATGCGACTGTACAGAAATTCAAATATTCACACCGTATTTTATTTAAATATAAAATTTTATCTCAAACAGTACAACGTTTACAACTCCACTATTTGTACAAATTCACAAATATTCTTCACATGATATTATACTTGTATATAAACTGAATACGATAGACAAATTTGTTTGAACATAATAAAATAATATTTTATTTCGGTCTAATTTGTTTATTACAAATATCAGTACAATTTTTCTCATTTTTGTACATTTGTTCCTTAGTACAACGCTCATCACTCTAGTATACAGTCATTGCCTCACTATAGCATTTCATCCATTCACATTGTAATTATGGCACACACACAAAAAAAATCTGTCCAAGTAGCCCACAATGATACCAATACAAATCAGCATGCCAAAGAACAAAGCAAGAAACCAGGTATGCAAGCAGGTAATGTTCACAAGTTTACAACAGTGAAAAAGGGTATGTTTCAATTAATTTTTTTTAACATGTGAAAATTTGGCAACTACAAAGCAATCTTCATTTCAAGCAAGATGTTAAAAAAAAGGGGGGCCAAAAGCAACAATGTACAACATGCATCAACATGCAAGGCTCAAGTGAACTAATTTGATGAAAATATACATGCAGAGGTTCAGTGAAACAACAAAGAATTGTTTTCATGTTCAAATGGGTATAAAAAAAAGGAATCTCTTTTGAAATTTGAAAAGAAAAGTCATAGGTTCAAAAGCAGGAAAGAGATTAAGCTTGCAATCTTGGCAAATGTAAAATTTGGCAAGAAAAGATTTGGATAAAACATTTTTTTATCATGCATGTATTCATAATTGCATGATGCAATAATACACAATCAAGAAGCAGTTTCCTGGTTTGAAAAATCCAGCACATGTAGAATTTAACTTAGAAAACATTTTTATTTTTCAGGAACATACAAAGAGGGTGACACAAACCATATACACAGTGGTTCATCTCCATATATACAAGAGTAGTCAATCAACATGACTCAACAAAAGGTCCAACCAAGTACAAGGGTGCAACAGGTTTAAAGTGCAACAAGGTACACAAGCTAGTACATGTAAAGCATGTAACAAACAAGTGTACAAGTGCAATACAAACAAGAATGAAAATAGCCAAGATTTAAGTTCATGCATTCTTGCAAATGGCAAGTATCAGCATATAAGAATTCAGGGAAGTTTCATTTTAACATTTTCAATGATCATTTCTTTTGGGGAAAGAAGTAAAGTTTGCAATTCAAGATGTTTCCAGTTTTGTGTAAGTGTGGTCATGATAAGGATAATGTGTGCATACACATGTACAAGGTGAATGGTGCAGAGCATAACTTTAAAGTGGCACACAACAATGCATAGTAATGTTGAATTCATTTTTGACAAAGTGTGACTGGTTTATGTGTTTCCAGAAATTGGAAATGTTTAAATCATTCCAGAAATCATTCAATGTTTTTCCAAATATACAATGGCAGGGATAAATTCGAATGACCTATAGAAATCAACCAAGGAAAGCAATTAATTCTTTCCTGAATTCAACCCCTTATTTTTTGGCAAAGAGATGATTTTCTACAAACATTTTTTGGTCATTAAAACAGTTTTGTTTTAGACTGTATCAATCTTGGAAATACAAATTTGGCAAGCTTTTAAAAGGCATTCAAGAAGCAAGCATACAAGATTTCAACAATATATGTATATGGAATGCTAATTTTTTTCTTCCTGAAACATATTTTACATTTAAGGTAGTGGACAAATTGATTATGGACAAGAAGTTGATTTCCAGTGTTAGCCAAAACATTTAAACATTTCCAGAAATGAAGAAATGTATTTGGCAACAATTTTCAATCAACTAAATATTTCCAAGCATGACAAGATTTCATATTTCCAGGTTTTGCTGAAATACTGGACATAAAAACATTCCTACTTTAGACCACAAAATCAAGTCAAAGACAGCATGGAATAAAACAAATCAAATCTTTCTAGTTTTTCATCTCACAAATCAGTAAAGTTGTGTCATCAGTAAAGAGCATGATTGAAGCTTAGTTTGTTCGCATATGGTATCAGGAAATTAAAGGGGCAAATTCGAGCAATCAAGGCAGCTACAAAATCGAGTGTGAACAAATATATATGTGGCAAGCATTCATGGACAAGCAATAATCAGCTATTGACCAGAATCATAAAGGGGCAAATTCGAGCAATCAAGGCAGCTACAAATTCAACAAATTAGGGCAAGTCATTATCACGAAATAAGAGGTTTTAGGATTTCTAAAATCCTATATAAACACCGTTACACCATTGGCAATAGGTAGTCGAAACCAATCAATCAATTCAAGCATTTTAAAGCAAGAAAATTCAGAAAAATCATAGTTTCGATCGAGCCAGGGAGCAATCCCAAATCGGAAGAGCAAAGCAATCGAAGAATCAAGCATCAGAGTTTTATTCCATCAACATCCAAGAATTCGGTTTGGGATAAAAGAGAGAAACCCTAGCCAAATTCTCCAGCCGCCATTGTTTCAATGAGAAAGACATTGGGTGCAAATAAAAGAAGAATAGGCCAACCAATTTTGTTTGAAGGCCTTAGTTTGGTTTATTTTTGAAAGGGGGGTTTTTCTTTTTAGTTTTTATTTTGATTTGTATTGTTTTTTTATACTCCATCTGTAATCATTCTGAATCAGTTTCTAGAGTCTGTAAAATTCTAGGGGAATCCAGTTAGGGTGTTAACTGGCAGTTTACTAGTGTCTGTAAAACTAGGGGAAATCTGGTCTAGGGAATATAGACCAGTCTAGAGTTTTGAGCGTAGGGTTAGAATAGGAGCGAGGGGTTCGCAAGTTTACATAGTCTTGTAAGCGGGATCTGTTCTATCACCTAGTAGAAACTTTAGGAATGCAGCAGTAGGCAGAGTCTTGCCGAAGCTGGGTATCTCTGTGTGTTATTTCCTTTTTGCTTTTTATTTTTGCTGCATTCTGTGATCTGATATTTTTTTATCTCGCTTAATTTTGAATAAACCCTATTCACCCCCCCTCTAGGGTTATTCTAGATCCAACACAAATAAGCTAGTACTTGGGCCAGATATGATTAGAAAGACTTCAGAGAAAGTGGATCTAATTCGAAGAAATATGAAGACCGCGCAAGATAGGCAAAAGTCGTATGCTGATAAGAGAAGGAACAACCTTGACTTCAGTGTTGGAGACATGGTCTTTGTCAAAGTATCACCGTTAAGGAATGTTGTTCGCTTTGGGTCGGTAGGGAAGCTAGCACCGAGATTCATAGGACTGTTTCCTATTACAAAGAGAGTTGGACAGATGGCCTACAGAGTAGAGTTGCCTGAGAAGCTTAGTGGTGTACATAATGTGTTTCATGTATCACATTTTAGGAAGTTCTTACATGACACTGCGGAAGTGGTGGAGCCGAGCATACTTGAGGAAGTTGAAGTGGAGCGAGATGCCTCGATTAAACGAGCCCCTACGTGCTTCCTTGGATCGGAGGTCAAGAGGTTACGCAACAAAGAAGTCAAGCTAGTCAAAGTACAATGGGGAAGTGATGAAGGAGACGCTACTTGGGAGACGGAAGCTAAGATGCGTACGTTGTATCCTTTTCTCTTTGAGGGTATGTTCTTAATTTCCCCATTTTCTATCGCTTTGTTTATAATTGTTCTATCGTTTAGGACATCCTCTTGATTATATCATCGACCTTTAGCTAGGAATATCCTATGATTGTAAACATGTGTTTGAGACATGTTATGTTTGGTGGATGCAAGTGGATGTAAGTGGTTGCTCGTGGATGCATTTACACACACCTTAGGCACTAGATCGGATCAAGTCACTTTCACATTGCATATGCATATATATGTTTGGTTATGGATGAGATTGAAATTGGACGTTATCATATGATTGTTGCATATGGATGAATGATTGTGCACTCATGTAGAGGTTATGAAGTACATTAGGAATAATTGCATACATAATTGGACTCATGGCATTAACATAATTCGCATTAAGGAGGTCAACTGAATCAGTAGACCGCCTGATTTTGCGTTAGATAAGGAACATATACATGCACACTTTTGCATATGTTCATATAGCATTAGAATATTTTTTTAAGGACAATGGATGCTTGTGAATGATGGTTGAGTAGATGGACGTTGGATGGTAGGATGCATTCTTCTTAACTTAGAGATTTCGGGGACGAAATCCTTTAAGGAGGGGAGAATGTAACACCCCATATTTTTCTATGAATATTAATAAACAAATTATAAGAATACTTAATTTTAAAAGTGAGAATTAAGTAAAACAGACTATACCACTGCGTTTGTCTCAAAATTCTGGTCAAGATGGACCCAAAGTTTGCATTAAACGGATAATGTTTGAGAAAGTTATGGACCTTGGAAGTTTGTATACATATAAGGGAAATATATGTGTATATATAAATTAATAAAATAAAAATCAACCTAAAATTCAAGAAAAAAATTCAAAACAGCGGAAACAGGAAGGCAAAACGCCAAACCGACCTATTTTATGGGTCGACCTGAGTCTCACTGGGTCAGCCCCAGGGTTAACTCAGGGTGTTTGGAATCGACCCCGTCGGCCTAGAATGGTCTGTGATGAAATTTTGTGTTTTAGGGCTTATGTGTCGCACTGTGGTTGGCTGGGTGACATGTCTTTTTGGTTTAGATGGCTCTGATGACTCCTATGCTAATCCAAAGGCCATGGTTTGCCTAACACACCTGTAAATACATATCCAAACCTAAACCCTAATTCTATTATTCACTCTCATGGCGCCTCCATGCCGCCAAACTCTCATCTAAACCTAGCCACCACTAAAACCTAAATCAAATCAAAAAGTTCTTCATCAACCTAGAGGATTAATCAATATCAAGTTAGAGTTATTCAACAACAACAAGCGATTCAATTATCTTTTCTAATCCAAATGCTGTAAGTTCAGTTATTTTTAGATTTGAACACCTAAATCTAGTCTTGACATGTAATAAGATGAAATTATGACTATGCCTGATTCTAAGTTGTTCTTTTTCTTCTATTCTTTTCTCATGATGCTATTATCATCAGTTTATCTTGTTGTACATCAGTTTTTCATGTTCATGATGATGTTCTTATCAAGTCTTAGCCTTCATACCTGTGATGATATTTTCATGCCTATTTTCTCTCTGTTCTTATTTTATGTAACTTCTATCTCCCCCTATTTATTTTCTTTTATTGAACCTATGTTAACTTCGAACCTAGGCTGAAATCGCGAAATGCGAACGTTTGGAATACGGGGAATATTGGGTATTGCCTATTTGGGTGAATTTATGGGCATAACATGTTTGGTGGAATTATTGGGCATAATTTGTGATGGATATGGGGTATTATTATTATTATTATTGCAAGTTTGCGTAAATTGGCATTTAAATCAATATTTGGGCATATGTAAATTGGCATGTAAATCAATAATTCGGCATATGTAAATTGGCATGTAAATCAATATTTGGGCATATGTAAATTGGCATGTAAATCAATATTTGGGGATACGCAAATTGGCATGTAAATCAATAATTGGGCATATGTAAATTGGCATGTAAATCAATAATTGGGCATATGATAATTGGCATGTAAAAATTGGAACTTGGACAAAATTGGCAAGTATATAATTTAATTAAATCTAATGACCGCCTAAGACACGAGGTTAGATTTGAGTTGTGGTGTAAGGCTGCCCGGAACCGCCCGGCACATCCAGAAACCGCAACGACAACAATCTAATGTGAGAGGTTAAAGGCAAAGATTAGATGGGTAATAATGCCTAACACGAGGTTAGAATGAGTTTGTGGTGTAAGACTGCCCGGAACCGCCCGGCAAATCCAGCAACCGCAAACAACAAGTCTAATGTGAGAGGTTAGCGCATTGAATTCTTGAACCCGAGGTTAAAATGGGTTTGCGGTGTAAGACTGCCCGGAACCGCCCGGCACAATCCAGCTACCGCAAATAAGTCCAATGTGAGAGGTTGATGCATTAATAAATAATTAATGCTAAACAAACATGTTAAGTATGGTAGGGTTAAGTCAACATGCAACACTTAACCAATATGACATGACAAGTGGGTGGGTTAAGTAACTCGACTGGATTAATGACACTTAACCAATATAACATTATGAATGGGTGGGTTAAGTAAACTTGAATTGATTGATTGATGACACTTAACCAATATGGGGGGTATACGAATAGACCCTAGGAAAACCCTAGTAGCGGGACCCTTTTCAGTAGTAACCCACATTAGGTATCAACGGGACCCTGAGCTAGGCAGGGTGGGGCACGATTACTGGGCTGATTATAAGCGGTCAAAATAGCGGCAGGTGGTACGACATTGTAGGTTCCGACGGATTACGGGCGTGCACGTAATTCCGGCATGGGAAAATTTAGACATTGAGTACCAAGTAGGTATAAAGCCGTGCACTCTAGAACTGTATCAGGTTTCCACCCTAGGAAATGATACACCCTATGGTGGGACCAACACAAGTATCTACAAGTAGGGGCCAGGTTGATACAAATACATGCGGAACGTTATGAGTAGGAGCCGATCAATTAAGATAGGTACGGTGGGGACTGGTAAATTGTTAATATGAGGTGGGACCCTCATCATGAGATATGTACCTATAAAACTATCACGTGGGAAATGGGGATCACTTATCTTGTTTTGTTACAAATGGCATTAGTTGAACACTAGTTAGGTGGTGCAGAGAAATTAGGAATCAGTACGATACCTTATCATGTTCTAGTTTTATCTTATGCTTATCTCGTTATCTTGCAATGCTTATTATCATGGTTATGTCTTGTATCTAGTTTATTCATGTCATGATACATTTACCTGTTTACATGCTGAAAGTCACTGGACTTACCAGGCTTTATGTCTGACTCTATTTTTGTTTCTCCTTCTTTCTTTCGTTCCCCCCTCCACCGGGTCCACAGGGAGGGAACACCACCGCTTAGTTCAAATTTTTTTCAAACTCAAAGATTGTGTTGTATTGCTTTGGACTCTTTGCTTTACTACTATGGCTGGCTACTGCTTAATTGGGGAATTATGTTATGTTATTTTGTATTATGCTTCTTTTGAGAAACAAGACAGATATATGATGTAATAGGTTTTGATGTTTGGTGTTGATGTTTGAAACAACCCTTATGAAAGTTTATCCTATTATGCTACTATGGAATAAAAGTTCTAATTGTTTTCCGCTGCTTAAATTTGTCTGTTTTGTAATTTTATCTGTTCTATACTCTTATGACCCCCACTAAAGTTAATGCATTCCCTTTGTGAGTGACCTTAATAGAGGTAGGGTGTTACATGCATCCCCACTACTAGGATTTTCACAGGTTATGCCCTACCGGTGTAAAAAGGTTGCATAACCCCACAGGTTAAGTTTGTGGGCCTATATATAAATATTACCCACCACCCCACGATATACATAACCCTCCAACTATTTCAATCAAGTTTACTTAACCCCTACTCTAGTTAACATGTTCATGTAATGCTTATGGATTCAAATAGGTAAGTATTACAGGTTAACAGGTAATCCCCATTCACATTGACTTCTTCTTAATTTCATATATATATATATATAGCTTAATCCATTTAAGCTTATTAATAAGCCCACCTCATGTTATTCTCTAGATTGTAGTCCAAGATTTGTAATCTATGATCTATTATCCCCGGTTTTTAATTAACAAAAGTAATCCACAATTATTCATTATCTGTTTCCATAGTTACAACAACATATAATTAAGTATACTTCATCTCAGTTCACCCGTTTTCTATCTAACGTGTCACCACAACTTGTCGTTGTTTACTTTTTAACTTAGTTCTCTTAACTAAGGTTTACTGATAAGTTTTCTTCCTTTTATTATAACTTATGTTATAATTTCCACTTGTCCCTGGGACAAGCCTACCTATTATATAACATTCTCGTTAATGTAATTAACTACAATAGGTTATTCTCATTCCCTGTTTATTCCAATTTATTTCCATTAATTACAATTTGTGCCATTTATTTCTATCCTTTTATATACATATATTCATATATATGTTTATGCATTAGACCTCTCACATTAAGTCTACCACTTATGGATGCTGGATATGCCGGGTGGGTCCGGGCAAACTTTTTCCACAAGTCAAACTTAACCTCGTGTCTCAGCACGTTACGTGTTTATGTACTTAGACCCCTTACATTAGATTCACCACTTGTGGTTGCTGGATATGTCGGGCGGTTCCGGGCAGGCTTCTACCATAAGTGTAATCTAACCCGTGTCTAAACGCGGTTACAATTTCTAATTACTGTAAATCTAGGCATGTTCACTCTTTAACAACTATTCCTATTTCATTATATGTTTTCATGCCCCTTTCCCAAGCCATGTTCAATACTAACAAATTTTCATGTTTATCATGCCCCAAATTAAGATCTTTAATCACAACTTTGATTTATGCCACCAAATCCATATTCATGTTTTCAATTCAAGTTATGCCCAAGTTTCCCAATACAAGTTATGCCCAATTAAGATTTAGATCAACATATAAATTTTGCCCCAAATCCCAAGTCTTGGCTCAAGGTACGAATTATGCCCAATATTCCTAATCATGTTTTACAATATGAATTATGCCCAAATTAATTATTTTCATCATTCCCAATTTCGTACGTTCGTGTATTTCAGCGGTATGCCTTGGCTCGAAGGTAGCCTGGCTATAAAATAAAAAAGGAAAGGAAGAAGGGAAGAGAACAGAAATAAACATAATAACAAGATTGACATATGATGGTAGAAATGGGCATAGCAACTAATAAGCATATAGTGACAAAATTGGGCATAATGACAAGATAGGCATATAGGAACAGATTTGATGAACATGTGATAATAGAACTGATTCTACTATAATAAGGACATCATAAACAGGCATAATGAGATCTAAACAATCAATTAGATCTACGAATAATGGCAGATCTGACATGATAAATAGGCATAGGCTTAGATCTAATTCATAGTCATGTCAAAATAACTTAGATACACAGGTTATGGCAAACCTGATATGATTCAATTAGTCACAGGGTTAGATCCAATTCATAAACATGTTAAGATTAACTTCCAAGTATTCATATCTAAAAATAACGTAGACTCACAGTGACTGGATCTAAGAACAGAAGAAAAATTGCTGATGTTGTAGAATAGGTCTCTAAATCTGAATAACATGATTGTAGAAGAAGAATAGGAAATTTTTAATCTAGGAAGAGGCAGCATCTAGTTCTCCATTGTTTTAGAATGAATAAAACAATGAGAATGGTGGTCTTATTTATAGCCTAGGGTCCACGAATTTGGTCAGAAAACAAGTCTACATACGCAGAAATGTACCATGCTCGGATCTGGGAGTGTCGACATGGGTGTTGACACCCCCTTATGGTGTCGACCCATGGGTCGACACCCCTAGGGCAGGGGTCGACCCTCAACGGGCCTGGTTCCCACATTGTCCCACCTTCGATTTTTGAACAGATTTTTTTGAATTTCTGTGATGATTATTTATATATATAATTAGCTTATATATGTGTAAACTTCAAACCTTAATATCTTGTTCATACGATGTTCGTTTTACGCAAACCAGGTGTCTGCTTTCACCAGAATTTCGAGACGAATGCAATGGCGTAGTCCATTTCACTTAATTCTGAATATTTAATTAAGTATTCTTTAGTTTATCATCTTTAGTGTTGTTAAAATTACGAGGTGTTACATTCTCCCCTACTTAAATGATTTTGTCCTTGAAATCTCCAAGTTAATAAGAATGTATATCCTAACATCCATTATCCATCTACTCATCCACCAATCACAGGCATCCATTGTCCTTAAAACTTTTCTAATGCTTGTATGAACATATCCAATAGTGTATGTATATGTCTCTATACTAATGCGAAAGATTAGGCGGTCTACTGATTCAGTCGACCTCCTTAATGCAATATATGTTAGTGTCATGAATCCACATGTATGCAAACAATCATATTATAACATGTAAGTTCTATATGTGTGCGAAGTCATTCATCCAAATGCAACATCCATATGATGATACACCCACTTTCATCCATTAAAAGAAGAAAAATATGCACATGCATCCATATGCAGTATGAGAGTGATTGAGCTGATCTAGTGCCTAATGTGTGTGTATATGCATCCACAAGCAACCAGTAGCAAACACTTGCATCCACTTGCATCCATCAAACATAACATGCCTCAAACACATGTTTACATCCATAGGTCCCTTACCTAAAGGTCGAAGATACGATCGATAGGATATACTTAAATGATAGAAACAAGCATTAATAAAAGCTTTGGAAAGGAAGTTAAGAACACACCCTTGAAAAGAAAAAGGTACGAAGCGAGAATCTTGTCTTCAGTCTCCCAAGCTGCATCCTCATGGTCATCTCCTCACTAAACTTTCATTAACTTGACCTCTTGGTTGCCTAGCTTCTTAACCTCTGATCCAAGAATACAGGAGGAACTTGTCTAACGGTCGCCTACCATTCCACCTCAACTTCCTCAAACATACTCGGCTCTACTAATTCTGTAGTATTTTCGTAAATGAACATCCGCTAACCTAGCCATTTGACCTATTCTTTCCATTATGGGAAACGCTGCAGTATTTTCGCAAATGAACATCCGCCAACCTAGCCATTTGACCTATTCTTTCCATTATGGGAAACGATCCTACTAACCTTGGCGCCAATTTCCCTACAGATCCAAAACAAACCACATTCCTCAAAGGAGATACTTAGATGAAAGACATGTATCCCATCTCAAAATCAATGTCAGTCCTCCTCTTATCTGCATAGAACTTGTGTCTGTCTTGAGCTGTCATCATGCGTTTGCGGATAAGGTCAATCTTTTCTGAAGTCTCTCTAACCATATCCGGTCCAAGTAGAAGTCTTTCTGTAGATTCCCACCAATAAATCGGTGCTCTACAGAGACGCCCATACAATGCTTCGAAGGGTGCCATGCCAATGCTAGTTTGATAACTGTTGTTGTAGATGAACTCTACTAAAGGAAGATGTTCTTCCCAAGCCCCTCCGAAGTCTAGGATACACAGTCTTAAAAGATCTTCAAGGTCTCTATTCACCCTCTCTGTCTATCCATCGGCCTAAGGATGATAAGCGGTGCTCAAACATAACTGTGTACCTAATGCTTCTTGCAAGCTCCTCCATAACATACTACCCATCCCTCTTGCATCAGAACTGTACCAAGCCCTATACCGCATGCATCAGTGTATACTGTGAATACTTTGTTCACGTTAAGCAAAGTCAAGACTAGGGTTGTTGTCAAAGCCCTCTTCAATTGTTGGAAAGCATCATCACAATCTACATCCCAAGAAAATGTCATAATCTTCTTTGTCACCCTGGTGAGTGGGGCCGATATCTTTGCGAAATCCTTAATGAACTTTCTATAATAGCCTGCTAACCCCGGAAAACTTCTCACCTCTGTTGCATTCTTTGGGATCTGCCAATCTTGAAATGCAATTACCTTTGCAGAATCTACTGTTATCCCATCTTTAGAAACCACATGCCCTAGAAATCTCACTTCTTTTCTCCAAAAATGACATTTGGAGAACTTTGCCTTAAGCTGATGCGCACGGAGAGTTTTCAAAACCTCCCTTAAATGTTGGGCATGCTCTTCCTCGCTCTTTTAGAAAATCAAGATATCATCATCGAAGACCACAACAAACTTATTTAGAAACTCATGAAACACCCTACTCATCAGATCAACAAAATAGGCGGGTGCATTCATCAACCCAAATGGCATAACGAGCCACTCGAAGAAACAATCTGGAGTTCTAAAAGCGGTCTTGTCTATACTGTCTTCGGTCACCCTCAACTGATGAAACCCCATGGCCAAGTCTAACTGAGAGAAAACAAATGCACCAACAAGCTGGTCAAACAGATCATCTATCCTCGGAAGTGGGTGCATATTCTTCTTAGTGAGTTTATTCAACTCTCTATAATCCACGCATATGCGAAGCGAACCATCCCCCTTAATTGCGAATACCACCGGAGTACCCTATTCAGATATGCTTAACCCTTCCTCTAGTAGCTCCCCTACTTTCTTGCTAAGATCCCCCTTTCCCTCGGAGCCATGTGGCGCATAGGCATTGCAACTGGCTTTGCATTGTTCACCAAGTATATACGGAAATCGATCCCATGCCTCGGAGGTAAGCCTCAAACCTTCTCAATAACATCAGGATACTCATAGACTACAGACACAGATCGTAAATCTTCGATAGATACATCAAGCGACTCTAGGAAGCTAAGCATGACAGAGCCCCTTAGGTTCACAAGAAATCTCAAGGGTCCTCCCATGGCAAGTGAAAAGTCTAATGACCCACCTCTCACAATCTAGAATGGCACCATACATGGCTAGCCAATCCATCCCTAGAATCAATTCATAGCCCATGAAACCAAGCATATATGCGTCACATTCAAATTCAATGCCTAACATAGATATTCTCAAACTGCGACAAATCATAGACAGATGAGTCGTACCCCCAATGGGGTTTGAGACAACAATAGATCCAAAACCATACTAGTACTAAGGTGCAGAGACTCAACTACAGAATCAAATATAAAAGAACGTGAAGCGCCAGAATCAAAAAGAGTTTTACTAGATGAATGTGTTGGCTAGCTTTGTAACCAAGCCACCCAGAGTACAAGCGATTCATAATTCAATAAGATGGAGAGCCACATATCCGCACACGAGATGAATGCACACTGGCTCATGAATCATAGCACCCCGCTCGTGAATCCCCTTCACATCCATCTCGTGAAACTCCAAGACCGACTCGCTCGTGAAGGGTTATCACGACCCACTCGTGAATCCTCACCACGTACCGTCCACGAGCCGAAGAGATGGCGACCATGACCAAGTCCTCCATGATCCGCAAATTCAGGATTTGGTGACACATGTCCATAACCGCTATTTTGACCACTTCCCCATCAAGCCACGAACCAGTCCGAGATCCTTGGGATCTGTGTCACTTATTACCACGAACCGCCTGCAAATATCACCTATAAATAGCCCTATACTTGGTACTTTTCAGGATCTTTGGACAGTTCTGAGTATTATTTCCACCATTACTGTTTCTTCATTATTACTTATTAGAATTATCTCGAAATTACTGAGAGAATCATAATTGTAAGAGCGAGATTGAGAGAAATCATTGATTGTACTTGCATTCAACGTATAATATAAGATATATAAAGTGGACGTAGGCTCGTTAACGCCGAACCACTATAAATTTGGTGTATTTGCTGCTTTTTTCTTCATTTCTAGGTATTATCCCCTGCAATTCTGAACAATTTGGGTGTTAGAGCCAAATTTAGATCTAACATTTTGGTGCTTTTGCTGAGAACTGAAATCTCGGCGTATCGGATTATTGCTCTACTGTTTGGACATTCATGTCCGAAGAAAATAGTCCGAATCTTCACTGTTTTGATTTTTGAACATTTCAACAAAGTCGGGATATCATGGCTGGAAAGAAGTCTAAGGATTTACGAGCCTCGCGAGCAAACGAAGCTGCCAACAAAGCCATTGAATAAAGCATTCACGAGCAGGCTGAAGTGGAGTCCCCGGCTCGCGGCTCGCGGGGGGCGAGCTGACCCCAGGAGGGGGTCACGACCCGATCGCAGGACACTGCCATGAATCACTCACTTGGAGGTGCCATGAGCAGCCTACCTGAAGGACCCACGAGCCGTCCTGCTGAGCTCATCACGGGCCAACCTGAAGACATCACGAACCGATCACCAGAGGGGGACATGAACCGCCCTGCCCATAGGACTACAACTCAACCTGGAAAGGAAATTATGGCTCGTGCTACACATGCTGGTGCCCCTATCCGACCTGGTTCAAGTTCTTTGCGTATAAGAGAGAATGTTAATGATTGGTTCATCCCTTCTACCCCGGTAACTGAAGGAGATCTTTCTCGCATCCTCGATATGTTGGGGAGGACGAATGATGAGTTGGCATCCCAAAGGCAAGAAAGTTCCTTGTTACGACAGAACATTACTACATTGGATAGAATAATTGATGATCTTTAGAGGTAGAGGAACCTCCGCCAACCCATCCTCTAACTCCAGAGTACTCGTCTTCGTCTGGGGAATCTCCAAGATCTCCAAGACGACCATTGGAAAGGGCTGAAAATATAGAACGGCTTCGATTTGGATCGCTTCCTCCTCGTGAAGAGGCGGTAATTAACTTGGGGCCCATCAACCGCAATCCGAATAATCCTACAACACTTTCCAGAGCTCAAGTCATTAATGATCCTGTTGAGAATCAACCACTGTAACCCCTCGCCGCGTGATTGACCGTGGCAATAGGGGATAAGGAAGTTCTTCTCATGCCCTAGATTTCGCGGCAGCACGTCGAAAAGATGTTGGAGGGCCCCGTAGGGCAAGGAGTGTTGATCCTGAATTTACACTGACTCATGTTGATATTGAAAAAATGATTAGTCAGATCATGGTAGATAGTCGTGGACAGAGGGATGAAGATTGGGGTATATGCCACAGTCAAACGCCCTTTACTGATGATATATTGGATGTCCGCTTCCCAAGACGATTCGCTATGCCCACCAAGAATCGTTATGCAGGTAGGACATATCCAGTTCAGCATCTGATGAGGTATTCATGGTACATGAATGTCGCTGTTGTTCCTAATGCAGTACAATGTAAAGCGTTCCCGATATTCCTAGAGGATGTGGCATTGATGTGGTTTACTCGTTTGCTTGCACGGTCCATCGCCAGCTTCCAGGAACTGAGCAAGAAGTTCATAAACCAATTCCAACTTCACACTTAAAGGTCCAAAAATGTCGTCGAGCTATCGCTCATCAAACAACGTCCTAACGAAACTCTGAGGTCATATTTGGACCGCTTCAATTTGGCAGTCACAGAAGTTAAAGATCCACACAAGCAATCTGTCCTAATGGCCTTGAACGATGGAGTAGATAAAGACACAGTATTTGGCTGGTATTTGGCAGGAAAGCTGCCGCTAACTAGAGAAGTATTCTATGAAAAAGCTAATATCCATTTGCGGTAGGAAGAGATATATTCCAATCGGAAAAGGAAGGCTGCCGACAAAGAGGATATACAGAGCAATGTGGCCATTAAACAATCTGGGGACAGTTTTGGAAAGGTAGAGGTCAACGTTGGGAACAAAAACCAGGGGAATGGTCGCCAGCCCGGGAACGACGACAAGAGAAGAAATCGAGGAAATGACTCACCGAAAAGGCCTCGATTCAAACCATTTGAAAACTTCACGCCATTGAATGATACATTAGAAAACATTTTCCTGGATACCTGTAACATCCTTCAGTATAAGAGACCTCCACCTAGAGATTCAATAGAAAAAGAATGCGAGACAGGAAAGTTTTGTCTTTTTCATCAGACACATGGCCATTCCACCAATGAATGCCATCATTTGAGAGACGTCATCAAAAAGTTGCTCCATGAAGGAAAGTTGGACGAATACAAGGTTGCACTGAGAGATAGGGGGAAAGCTGGGAAGGCCCCAAACCAAAACCAACCTGCAGCCAGGCCAACCGCTCAGTAGAAAGAAAAGAACATTGTCATCAATACTATAGTAGGAGGACCACATCCTGCTGGGCACAGCTTTAGGGCAATGGATCAGTATGTGAATGTGGCTAAACATCTTGAAGTAGGAGAATGCAGCAATCCTAAAATCGCAGCCCCAATAAAGCAGCATAAGACAATGTTTGATGATGTCATCTTTCGTGATAGAGACTATATTGGAGTTCATGCCCCCACTGAAGATACTTTAGTGATCACGGAAACCATCGGCCCCGTTTGGTCTACAAGGTTTTGGTAGATAATGGAAGTTCAGTAAACATCCTGTTTAAGAAAGCCTTTGATCAGATGAAGCTTGAGGTGAAAGATTTGAAGCCCTGTGAGGGATGGATACGTGGCTTCAATGGAGCCTCGACAACCCCGACCGGATATGTGGAATTATCAGTAAATTTGGGAGAAGGAGATCACTGGAGAGTGAGAATTCTTCCATTTGTTGTATTGGATATTGAGTCACCTTATAATGCCTTCTTGGGTCGACCGACCCTAGCAGAATTCAGAGCTTGTATTGCACCTTGGAGCTTATTATTAAAGTCCCCGACGGATACAGGAGTGGGAGTAGTTAGAGGAGATCAGGTCGTAGGATGAGCTTGCTACATAGTAGAGTTGAAATTGTTGCTTAAAGGATTAAATATAGAATCAAAGGGTACTCCTCCACCCGCAAAGGAGGACACGACATAGCAATTAAAGATGGCCCCGAAGGAGCCGCCCAGAGAACTGCCTGAGGATATAGATCCCAGAGAGGACGAGGAACCGGGGGCAGAATGGAGACTCCAAACGAAATGACTGTGGATATTCCAATCGACGATGATGACCCAGTGAAGTTCTTTAAAATTGGATCCCAGTTAGACCCCCTTCGTGCAAAGGAATTGATTGACTTCTTAAAAGCCAACCTAGATGTGTTTGCCTGGACCCATGCTGACATGTGTGGGATATCCCCGTCAATTATGCACCATTCATTAAGCATCAACCCAAAGCATCCATTTATTAAACAGAAAAGGCGAATGCTTGGCCCAGAGAGGTCCGCTGCCTTGAAAGAAGAAGTTGAGAAGTTGAGGAGTAATGGATTCATTAAAGATTCAACTAACCCAGAATGGATTTCAAACCCGATTTTGGTGAAGAAGGCCAACGGGAAATGGCGCACTTGCATCGATTTTTCAGATTTGAACAAGGCATGTCCGAAAGACAATTTCCCACTTCCTAGAATTTATCAATTGGTGGATTCGACGGTGGGTCACGAACTCCTCTCCTTTATGGATGCGTATTCCGGATATAACCAAGTTCCTATGCATGTCCCGGACTAGGAGCATACCAGCTTCATCACAGATTTGGGATTGTACTGCTATGTAGTGATGCCTTTTGGCTTAAAGAATGTCGGAGCTACATATCAACGATTGGTAAACCGGATGTTCTACAGTTAAATTTGGAAGACGATGGAAATGTACGTTGATGATATGCTTGTGAAATCCAGACAATCATCCAACCATACCACTAATTTAGCAGAAATGTTTGACATCCTTAGGCGATACGGGATGAAGCTCAACCCTTTAAAGTGTTCATTTGGAGTAGCCTCTGGAAAATTCTTGGGCTTTATCATGCGCTCGCGTGGAATTGAAATCAATCCAGATCAGATTGCAGCGATCAGGAATATTAAAAAACCAAGGCAAATCAAAGATGTGCAGAGCCTCGCTGGGCAAGTAGCCGCATTAAGTAGATTCATCTCCAAAGCTACAGATAAGTGCATTCCATTTTTCGATTTGATAAAGAGAGGGAAGCGCAATTTCAAATGGACTCCTGATTGTGTAGAAACGTTCCAGAACCTCCTGAATCATCTGGAAAACCCTCCGATATTGTCCAAGCCGGTAGATCACGAGGATTTGTTCGTGTATTTGGTAGTATCGTCCCACACAATAAGTTCAGCCCTGGTAAGGGAAGAAGATAAAGTCCAGAGACTGGGGTACTATGTAAGTAAGAAACTAGCGGCGCGGAATGGAACTACACAAAGATAGAAAAGCTTGCGTATAGTTTGATGATTACATCTAGAAAGCTCCGCCACTATTTTTAGGCTCATCCTATCACTGTGTACACCGATCACCCGCTACGGCAAGTGTTGCAAAGACCAGAGGCATTGGGAAGGCTACTCAAATGGAATATCGAGTTGAGTCAGTTCGACCTGAACATTCAGCCCCGAAGATCGATAAGGGTGCAAGTATTGTCATATTTTATAGAAGAATTTACCATCCCGGAGGACGATGTGGTGAGTGAAGAAGTTGATCCTCCAAAACAAATTGTTGACCCTAACACCTGGAAATTGTATACCGACGGAGCTAGGAATGACAATCGATCCGGTGCTGGGGTGGTACTGGTAACTCCCGAAGAACAATCAATACATTATGCTTTGAGATTAGAGTTCCACGCTACCAACAACGAATCGGAGTATAAAGCCCTGATTGTCGGGATCAAGCTTGCGAGGGAGCTAGGAATAGCAAAGCTGGATATCTTTTCCGATTCGAAGATAGTGGTGAACCAGGTTAATGAAGAGTTTCAGGCCAAAGGACCAAGGCTTGTATCATACTTGAGGGAAGTAAGAAAATTGTTGGGTAGCTTGGAACATTACAGCATAACACACATCCCCCGATCAGAGAACCAAAGGGCGGATAAGTTGGCCAAGATGGCAAGTTCCGATAACCCTAAGGACACAGAGATGGTCCTGATAGAGATACTGCAGTCTCCGAGTATCCATCAGATAGAAATTGATCCTGTACTGGAGACTGAGCCAGAAAGGGAGTCATGGATGACACACATAAAAAAACTTCTTGATAAATGAGGCACTTCCCACCAAAAAGAGTGAAAGGCGTGCTGTCATTCGTAAAGCCTCCAGATATGTCATGCAAGGTGAAGTTTTGTACCGACAAGGATTCTCGATGCCACTCCTCCGGTGTATAGCCCACGACGGCATCGAAAGAGTGTTAGGGGAAGTTCATGAAGGTGAATGTGGCGACCACACTGGAGGCCAGACGCTGGCGAAGAAGATACTACGATACGGCTATTTTTGGCCCACCATGAACAAAGATGCAGCTAAATATGCACGATATTGTGACAGCTGCCAGAAATTCTCCAAGATCCCCAGAGCACCTCCTAACTAGTTAACAACAATGATGAGCCCGTGGCCCTTTGCTATATAGGGAATTGACATTATTGGAAGCCTCCCTATTGCTAAGGGTGGAGCTAAGTACGCCATCATAGCCATAGATTACTTCAAGAAGTGGGTTGAAGCGGAGCCATTGACCACGATCACAACCAAATGGGTGATCAACTTCGTTGTGAGAAACATTATATGTTGGTTTGGAATCCCGAAAGTCATCATAACAGATAATGGGACCCAATTTGACAGCACCGAGTTCCGGGACTTTTGCCAAAGATACCGTATCGAGAAGAGATTCACAGCTGTGGCGCATCCGCAATCAAATGGGCAGGTAGAAGCGGCAAACAAAGTAATCAAGTCCATTTTGAAAAGCTATTGAAGCAGGCCATAACCATGTGGGTTGATGAACTACCTATGGCATTATGGGTTTACAGAACAACCTTCAAGTCAGACACCAGGCATACGCCCTTTTTCCCTTGCCTTTGGATCTAAAGCGGTCATCCTGGTTGAGTTAGAAATACCATCTCACAGGGTCACTTACTACGATCTAATGACTAACAATGAACTGCTCCTTGAATCCCTGGATATGGTAGAAGAGAAAAGGGATGAGGCAGATCTACGTGCCCTGAGATACAAACAGCAAGTACCTTGGTACTATGACAAAAGGTTCCGAGCTCGAACATTTGAACCCCGAGGCTTGGTTCTAAAGCGTATCTTTCCACCCCCAGTACACTTGGGCCTGAAATGGGAAGGACCTTATGCCATCCTATGAAGGCTTGATAATGGAGCCTTCAAGCTAGCAACCGTGGATGGAGATTAAATCCCCAGAGTGTGGAATGCCCAGCATTTGCGGCATTACCTGACATGAAATTGTCTGTTTTATTCTTTTGTTTTTAGGACCATGTAAAAAGGCATGACTTGCCTAGAACAGTCCGATTATATAAGAAAAAGATTATAAAGTGGACGTAGGTCATAATTCGACCAAACCACTATAAAATATCCTGTGTCATTTACTTTTACTACATGATTTCTCATCTATTCTGTCATTCTTTACTCATATGAATCATGATAATCTTAAAATTTGCTATGAGCTTTGCAACAATCTCAAAACACGTAATTCAAAGTGCCTTCTATCAGGTCAGAAGATTAATAGTATGCAAAATACCGAGGATGCAATAAAGCAAATAACATAGCAACTGACACTCTATTTCTCATGACTTGAGAAAGATTACAAAAGACAAGGACATGGATTGTCCACAAGACGTGAAGGTGCACCATGATTCAAAAAACCGTATCAACCACACTCTACCCTTGGTATTCGATGGGAGAGTATAAAGGCGCCAGAGACTGGGCACCATGAAATAACTCCTACACTGCTAAAGGAACGGGGGGCAAACTGAAAGCTTAGTTCGAACTCTATCCTGGGCATACAACAGGAGAGTATAAAGGCATATCGACTAAATGCCATTAAAAGGCTCCTACCTTGTCGTAGTATCGAGGGCAATATTGAGAGCTGATCCCGAACCCTTCATGTCCGGGCATCGGGGGCAACACATATGTGACTCTAATCAATCCTCAACGAGCCCTGGCCAGGCATCAAATTAATGATTAATTGGGGGCATACTCATACACATTACACATTTATGTATAGGGCAGGAACTTTGTAATGCTCATCACTTATGATTTTAACTTAGTTGATTATATTCATAATGAACTTGCAGGTACGCAATGATGCAAAAGAAACGGATTTTCATTTACCAAGTGCAGATTTACAAAACAAGGCTAGACAAAAGGCGAGGGCCATACTCGCAACTACATCATAAGGTCAGTGGAATAACTAAAAAGATAAAAAAACATAAGCAAGCTGGATCTACTTGGGCTTCAGGGATGACCTTGGCCTCTTCTTTTTTCTTTTTCTCTGATTCCTCCTTGTCGACATCAGATTGGTCCTGCTTTCTCTTCTTCTTATTATCGGAAGGAAGATTTTGTGGAGGATCAGAAGATTGAGTTGCAAGCTGCATGGTTATCGATTTACCGGATAGCTTTATGATTAATCCAGTCTTGGGATCAGCTGCAGTAATAGGTGCTCCATTTAGAGGCTCTTGCTCCTCCATTTTTAAGGCCAGCTATTTATCCCTCTCTACTTTTATATCAGCTAGAGTCACACTATCATCATCCTTGTTCTCTCCCTTGATGTCTACTTCCACTTCTTCATCCCCGTGACCCTCATCAGTATCTTGCAAAGCTCCAATGATTTCAGCATTTTTTGGGACGTATGTTCTTGATACCTCGATGATGTCCTTAGTTGTCTCAACCTGAGTATGCTTAGGAACTTCGTAGATGACCTCAGTGATTGGAGGCACACTGACCTTCTCAACCTCAGCCTGCTTTTCCATGACCTCTTCGGTAGACTTAACACATATATCACAGGAAGCAACCGTTATTAGTTTGGAAGAAAACATGGTCTTCTCAACTGTTTGGTTCACAGTGCGATGACAAGTTATGACATCTTTGACAAATTGTGGGGAAAATATGGGGATACCTTCCGCTAAGTCTTCGACTGAAGCTGCAGTAGAAACCCCGACAGCAGGGGGAACTGGAACCCTTGAGCTCCAGCTTTTACTTATCCATGGCTTCTTGAATCTGACGCCTACCTTCTACTAAAGCCTCGGGCTCTCCACCCCTAATGAAAGTCTACATAAGTTGACCCTCGTCGATTTCCTCAACCTTTAAGCGCTGCTTTTCTCCCTCGACAATCATATCCCATACATTATCCAAGGTGGTGTGATAGTATTTAATCCAAGAAATGTCTTGAGTTCGAATGACTTGAGCGAAGAAGTCCATTAGCAGCTCCTTGAACCCTTCTATCTCCTTTTCGGCAGCGGTAAGATTAACAGTGGCAGTGGAGGCGGACTCGAGAGCAGTGTTAGCATTATTTTCGGTAAGAGCTGCCCTTTCCTCGGCATGAGCAAGTTTGTTGTTTATGTCCGCATTTTCCTTTTCAATACGAGTGAGATTGTCCTTTAAGCTTGCTTTTTCCTTTTCCCAAGCAACTCACTCTGTGGAAATACGATCCTTCGATGCCTTTAGATTAGTGTTAGCTGTCCTAAGATCCTCTATCTCTTTCTTTAGAGCTACGCGTTCTTGGCTGTGTGAATCGAGCTCGAGGTGGAAGCGTTTCTTGGCATTGTCTAGTTCAGTTTTGTAATTTTCAGCATCCCGCCGAGTTCCGCATCCTCAAGATCTTTCTCCGTTTTACTTCTGGCCTTAGCATCGTGATCGATCTTCACTCTGGCCCTGGCAGCATCTACTTCTAGATGGCGTATAACATCTGACAAATTCTTGGCATGCTTTTTCATTGCCCTATATTGTTTAGCCACGTGGCCGATCTGACCTACAACCTCTACATCCCATTCATCAGAAACAAGTTCGAGATCTGGGACAAAATTCATCCTCTCAAAATAGATATCAGGAAATTCCTTCTGTAAGCGCTCCAACCTTGTCTGATTAACAGAAGTAACGACACCCTCCTATACCCCAGTAGTACCCAAGCTGTTCTGAAAGAGGGAACAAGAGCTTCTTTTTCTTTTTCTTTGCTCAACTCTTTTGTTTATCGTTGGGTTCGTGATGCTTCTTAGAGGATTTACTTGGGGGAGGTAAGCCTTTCGGAGGAGTCGGAGCCTTGGGAAGTTCTTTACCCCCCGTATGTAGTACTTGGCGACTATGGGACTTCCTGGAATCCTGTTTCGAGGGAGAGCGAGAACGCATAGAGTGAGGCTGATAAGAATCATGGTGCCTTTGGCTTCCTCGACTATCACTACGATCGTGCTCGGACACGGAAGATAGCCTGGGAGTGTTCTCGCGAAGATCACGGAAAGAATAAGAATAACGACGAGGAATTTTTCCTGTAGAAAATAACAAATGGGTGTCAGGATCGTGAATACAATTAGTGTGTAAGTGTTATGACAAGTGGTGCATGTGATTTGTGTGCCCGTGCAATCCCTTCTGACAGACCAAGGCCTGAAGTTTGGCTCGTCTGTGTAGTATCTTTATCTTTGGCAGTAGAGGTCTCTCCCTCGGAGATAGGGAAGAATGGTTCCTCTCCGAAATCTCCAGAAGTATAGATGTCATCTGGCAAGGGGATCTTTTCTAAATCCCCAAAAATCTGCTCCTCCATTAATGTAGGCTCTACTGGTGGTGGAGTCTTCAGGGGAGACTGTCCTTTGGAGGAGGGAGCATCCTTTGGTTCATTAACTCGAATCATCTCCTTTATATACATTCAAATCCTCATCATCCTGATCAATCATCGGTGAAGGACTCTTACGAAACTCGGTTATTTTCGTGGCCCTTGAAGCCCCTTCTCCCTCAGCCGGGGCACTACTTGTAAGGCTTGTCGCTCATACCAAGCCCGAATCTTACATCCAGAAGGTGGTGTTTGTGAATGCTCTCATCAGTGATGCACTTCTTGATTCTACAAAAATATGAATTGCTTGCTAAGAGGCGGGATAATCGATCTTCATACACTGAACCCTCTGTTTTCTCAAAGTTATGAGCTATACAAAAAAGAGAACACGTTAGCACATTAATTGTGCAATTGGAATATGCATTGAAGGATTTGAAACCTACTTGACTGTAGCCACTTCCTCGCATATCCCGCTTGATGCTTTTTATAAAACCAGTCAGACTTAGCATCTCCTAGATTACTGTGTCCGTCCGACAATACCTTCTTGGAGGGGATTGATTCGAAGAAAATGAAGTTCGGAGTCCCATAGGAGCGATGCTTGAAGTAGTAGTAGAAGTTTAAATCTTTGAAGGTGAGCCCGGTCCCTAAAATCTCTGCGTATGTGATATACAAAGTGTACACAACAGCATAGGCATTGGGATGGAGTTGCATGGGAGCAATGCTTAGTTGTCTTAGAAGATCAACGACAATCGGAGGAAATGGAGGAATAGCGCCTACCCAGCACATGATCCTGCTGATGGCCATGTACCCTTCCGGAACAGAAAGAATGGGCCTATCTCCTTCCTCCGGAACTTTCACATCATCCCAAGGAATCTCGTGCCTTAGACAAATGTTCTCTAGCTTTAACTTATCCAATTTGGAAGCTATGAAGTCACTCAGTTTCTCTTGTTCTATCTCTTTAGCATTTGGAATCTCATCGGGAGCCCAACCATCCTCTTCCTCCTCGAGTGATGTACTTTCAGAAGATACTGATTATGTTTCCATATCTGTCTCATAATCGGAGTTGGAGTTATCCCAGTTTGGATCTGACGGAAGTACGTCAGGATTATAGTAATTTGACAACTCCGGATTTTTATTCATCTCTGTCTGGTGGAGCCTCTATCAAACATGACTGTGTTGGCGAATAAACATAAGTCATTAGAACACAATTACCTGTACCCCGTGTGTGTAGATGTAAGTGTATGCATTTGTGTACAGTACAAGAAAGAAAAATATCAAGATAATCAGATAGGCGCGATATTGGTCATTGTCTGCTGTTAAGTTATGTAATCGTTCATTTCAGAAAGTTCATCTCGAAGGCTCTATCCTAATTGTCCATTAAAATGTTAAAATTGCATCAAGATCCAGTCAAAGCACATGTTAAGTTGTCGGCTAGATTGGTCAGTTAACTCCTAATACACCGACTCGTGACATGGAATTGGTTTGAAAATGAGGGTTCATCTCATGATCAAGGCATGGTTCGTGATGGGTATGGCCTCGGCTTGCTCAAATGGCGGTTCGTAATAGAGAACGGCTCATGATCACAAGGGGTTCGTGATAGAGCATTCATCCACAAGCCATGATGACCCACGAGACGTTGTCACGACCCATATCATCTGCTCTCCTTTTACGGACTGATGCCCAATTCAATCTAATATTTAACCCATCTTCACGGCCTGCCTTGCAGTCCTTCCTCATGAACCGTATTCCCCTTTTCGTCCACGAACCGATGCTTCGTCTTCATCGATAACTCATCTCTCTACCTCTATTTCATTGTCATCACGAGTCGCGTCATCACGCCATCCACGTACTGAGTTGTTGAAGATTGTCTCCTTCCTCGTCAACTCTCTCCCTTACCTATAAATCCACACTCTTCGTCTGAACCAAACCCATTACATCATCGTCCCTTTTAAGCCTCAACTCCGTAAGATTCGCCGCCATCGTTACTAACGCTGATGAAAACCCCATGGTCGACAGCAAGTAAAAAGACCCATTGGAACCAAAGAAGAACGAAAGAGTAACTAACGCTCGAATCATTATCTAAAAGAATTGTAGTCGAAATCGTTAATTTTTACCTCTTGGATTACGGTGTGGCGTCGATTTTGTGAAAGTGTGAATTGGGGTTCTAAGCTAAAAGAAGAAGGTGACGACAGTAAAAGAGTAGAAAGAGAGAATAGAAGGGAATGGAAAGATCGACTTATATAGCCTCAACGAAGGCTTTTAGTCTTCCCATTTTTTGTCCTATTGGAACGAACCTAATCCAATGGACCGTGACTCCCCAAACAAACCCACCTTGGCTCGCTGGAGGGCTGGCGCAACCAACTCGTGACCCGTACAGGAAGGCACGAGCACAAAATACTTCGACGACCTTGATTTTGGGAATAACCACCAGAGAGAAAAGTAAATTTTTGATTATCAATATAACAAATGCTTATAAAACTTTGAAGATTTACCTACAGGATTAATCGCAGTGCGCTCAGAAATTCTGGAGATCGAGAGTAACTAGCATATAGAAAGGAATAATTGGAAATCCAGCCTGATATTTATACTCGTCAAAGAATGCGATCCTCTGAAGCAGTGCGATGTTACAAACAATCACGGCTATTGATTTGCATCGTTTCATAGAAGGATGATTCAACAATTTCGAAGCATGTTCCGTCCCTGATAAAACATACTTCGAGGGGGCAAAATGTTGGCTAGCTTCGTAACCAAGCCACCCAGAGTACAAGCGATTCATAATTCAATAGGATGGAGAGCCACATATCCGCACACGAGATGAATGCACTTTGGCTCGTGAGTCACAGCACCACGCTCGTGAATCCCCTTCACATCCGTCTTGTGAAGCTCGAAGACCGATGTAACGACCCAAGGAATTTCGACCCTGAAAATCGACATAAAATCACCATGTCGACTATTCAAGTATCGAAAACACTGGATTGTCAATAGAAAGAAATTAGAGGGTGAGAATAGAAAGAAAGAATATTAGAATAGAAGAAAGAAGCAGAACAACACATCAGAAACTCACAGCGGAACGAATAAAATATAATATCAAATTTCTTTATACAAAAGAATTGTATATACATACCAATCATCAGAGTACAACATATATCAGACACAGCGGAGTAATAACTTTATATAAATAGCGGTGAAGCCGCTGCTTCCAGCTCCTGAACTCCAAGCGAAACCTAACCTGGAACATACTCGGTCTGACCCGAGCACATTTGAAGCAAAGCAAAATACACCGGGTCAGTCTGGAATACTTTCAGTGATAAATTCACAGCACAAACAACTTGTTTAACTTTGGAAAATCTTTTCAGAAATCAAAGGATAATAGTAAGATCAGCCCACACATAAACACAGACGGTTTTTACCTTACTATAACCCAAAACGTTTTTGAAATCATAACTTGCTCTGGTATTATCATAATGTCTAAATACAAATAATTAACAATCTAGCGGAACGCTTGCATCTCACGCTCCACATATATAACATACAATTAAAAACCGCGGGCGCTTATTGGATATTGGATTCCAACCTTGACAAGGTATGGGACCACCTACTGATAGTGTATCTCTAGAGGCGAATACACTGGGTTCAACAAGAACGTCTTGCAACCCGGCCCTCACATGACCAACCACTCATTTCGCTTGAGTGTATCGAATGTATATCACCGACGGTTGGGATCAGAAACCGCCTCCCGAATAGGGACAGCATCGAATATAGATTAAAGAAGCAAATGGAATTTCTCTAGATAAGTGATTATACACCCTAATGGGCGCGACCCACATAGCCATGCTGCCTGCCCGATTTTTGTCATTTCCCGGTTGATGAGGCTTGAGGCTAGAATTTATCTTTTAAAACATCTGGTCATCATTCACTTTGAATGCCACATCGTCAGATCCGTCAAATCACTAATTGACGTCCACAAATACACTCTGGGTATTAAAGAGGTGCCCCTCTTCGCCACCAACTCGGTATATTTGTAAAAATCAACGTACGTGGTTCTAAGGAAATACTCTGTCAGACATTCGTCCATACAAGTCATCCAGAAACAGGATGAACCGAAGGTACCCTCCTACCGCATCCAATATAGGAATCACCCCATGGATCAAGAGCGAGAAGTCTTTGCAATCTGTAAATTTCAACCACGACAGAATCACAAACCAAATAACTCTGGTTGCAAGCCAGGGAAATTTGACCAGTAGTCCTTCCGCTTATGAAGATCCACGGTCTTCACTTGCTCCGTCTTCAATCGACGTCTTCACGTATTTGTTAGTCGGAATGGTTTTCGAATATAAATTAGATCCCGATCTTTCCTTACCAACAATCGTATTGGTCAGGTTTGATAGTCGGTGATTTAACTAACAAATAACAATAGTGTGAATATAATGAGTTTGCTGATTCGGCACTTGGCATAACTTGGCCTCTTTAAAATATTTTTAACAAAATGGTTAATCAACCCTTAATTCTTCCAGTATATTGAAAACATTATATTTATTCTTATTTACAACAAAACTATTTCAAATACTTTTGAGCATATATATATACACCTAGCTTTCCATTCCTTCTTGGAAATATCGATATATTCCTTTAAACCTTTTTCCCCTTTTCTTCCTTATTTAGCATCTCGATATCTATACATATATTCTACTTAATGGTATAAACCCAATTACCAATTCTAATTTGGTTAAGGCAAGTCTCGACTTATATAATTTTAAACCAAAACTTTTATATTTATATTGAAACCACTATTGTAGTAGTATTTATAATTCAAAATCTCGCACTTATGTTCATTACATCTCGTAAGGGATATCACACCAATTTCAACACCTTTCACTCGTTTCAAACTAATACCATTCCTCGATAAAAATGAAGCCGTTCAAGTTGGGGTATTTTATTTACCTCTCAGACCTTGATCGATAACGTCCTTATCTCAGAATGAATACCAGTTTGTAACTTAACTCTGACAATAAAATCTCCTTTACCACTTTGATTTCAAATCTGATGTTATAAACCGTTTCTTACTTTTGAAATCTTCGTCCCATGGTCTTTTTACTTAATTCCCTTAATTAAGTCAATATTCACCAAATCATAACTTTTAATACAAACATCGTTTCGCTTATAACATTTTGATTTAAAATCAAAATCTCTTGTCAAATAAATTTTCTTTAATCTATTGGTATTCTTAATATAAGCCTTGGTCTTGGATTCCATAACTAACGACTACTTACACCCTTCTTTTCAATAATACTATTAACTTGGATTCTTTTCAAAGATCCCTTTTACCAATATTTAAACAACCCAATTGTATATATTCTCTCTTACATTTCAAATCCTTATTTCAATTACAACGTTTGCTCAATTCAACTCTTTAACTTTTAAAGTTATTGTTTGGTTTGGAAAACCCCTTTTTAAACCTTGTTTAACTTCTTTACCAATCATTTAGTATTTTATAACAACTTCTTATATTTTTATTTAAAAACCATTTTCATATTCCAGTTTATTACTAATTTATTCATTTCCCTTAACCATTTCATTTAAATTGATTTTAATTTACTTAATCTACGATTAAGTAAAATCTTATTTATGTCCTTGCATCCCACTTACAAACCCCACTTACCAATCTCGTTTAAAAACCTGGTTTATAAACCCTTTAAATAATTCTTTTATAAACTCGATTTAAAATATATATTTATGACTTCTAATTTAATTACTTGTATGAAATAACTAAAAAGCCTCAATTCAGTTATAAAATAATTTATAACTTTAAAAACTGCGTCGATTCACCGAAGGGTAGAATTACTTTTAAAACAACACGTTTATGGCCATTCACTGCCAATTACTCAATCAACACTGTCGGTTGATTTTAAACACAACACAGGTGAATATTTATTCAATCATCACGCTCAAATAGGTTTTTCTAACATATGGGGTTCAATCAGTTAAAATATCGACAGTATAAAACAAACAAACAACACATGTAATATTTGAGGAATCCGGTCGGATCCCTCCAACCTGTTCTTCTCTGCATCACAGCTCGTTACACATTTCATAATAATATATGAAATAAATTTCAATAATCAGCTAATTTAAACGAAGGAATATAAACGGCAGCAACCAATAAAATAGTAAACAACCAATAACAATCAAGCAACCAATTTATATTTTAACGGTAAATTATATTTTAAATATGAATTTACCACATCACAGGATTCCAGAAGGTGTGAAATTAACTCACCAGTTCAATACGGTTGACGGTTGACGCGTTCGTTCCTTTAAATCTTGAACGGACGTTCAAAATTTACTGAAATTTCAGCAGTGTCAAATCAGTGTCTAGTCAATGCCATCATCTAGCTCTCGTCCCTGCGATCCCAACGGATCCAGTTTCGTCAGATTTCATTTACGTATGAAGAAGTTACGATCGATTTAAGGTTCGATATATATTACGATTATAAACTTAACTTTTAATTAATAAATTAATTCAATAATTAATTAATCGTTACCTTTTTAACGTTTAATTGTCCACGTCAGCATCACCACTTAACCAACGCGTTTTCTTCCTCCTTACATCTGAAACCCGTCATCCCTTTGTACCGTGAAACCCAACTTTGCTCCAACACTTCAAGCCACCACCACCGTCGATTTACACCACCTGAAGCCGCCAAACCCTAACCACCAGACTCCCCCTTCAGAGCAGCACCACCGCCCTCGACCTCAGCCCCCATCACCTCGCCGTTGACTTGCACGAGCGCCATTAACGGAAAACAAACCAACAGCCATAACTCCGTCCATAGATCACCGGACCAACCACAACCGGTATCAACCGTGCCACCCAGCATCGATCACCTCAGACCTCCGCCACCACAAACCCTCCAGCCCGCCGGAAATTCATCAAAACCCATCGCAGCTTTTGAAAACAGCCCCAAACTGAACACCTCCGTTCATCTCAACCCCACGACCACCACAGACCACCAGAGAACCCAAGACCACAGCCAAATCGAAGCTTGATCTCACCTCTTTAATTCCCCCTAGGTCTCGACAGCTGAAATCGACCATAACTCCTTAATTTCTGAAAAGAACGAAAGTGGTTTTCACCGGTTCTTGTGAAATTCTGGCCACCCCAAGTGCCCGATCACCCCCAACTTTTTACAGCAGCTAGGGAACGAGCCGATCTACAACTTTGCTTCAGTTTCCCCTAGGCAATTCCTTCTAGATTTGATGATATAAATTAAAACGTAATGAGGGGCTTTATTGCAAAATTATTGAACAATTTCAGAAATTGAGTAAATAGGGTTTTGTATTGGGGTATATATATTGTGTAAATAATATATTTTATGTTGATTTGACGAACGACGTTGACTAACGATTTTTATTTCGTACCTATCGCTATTTCGAACGTTGTTTATTGGCTCCTGTGCTCACATACAAACCCCGTTCGAGATGCGAATGGACAGCATAGTATAATTTGACGATATGGTCCTAATGAAACTTGTTTCGTCGAATTCCGAATCTGTTTGCTCAAATGGCCCTCATTCACGTTCAAATGGTCGTTTAAATTTGTATTTTATTTTGTTGCGCTCACAAATTAACCCTGATTGACGCGCCACTTGAAACCTCGCAATAATTTACTGCTGCGGTCCCAATAAAATTTGTTCCATCGAAAACTGAGATCGTTTGAATAAAGGCCCTTTTATAACTGCCCAATTCAAATAAAATAAACCAATTTTAAAATACCTCAATATAATATTATTAAAATATTGAAATTGGCTATATATGACCAGAATATCGTATATTACCAAGATAAAATATCACAGGTTGAATTTGAAGCCAAATCGATATTATAAAAATTTAAAAACCCCTTTATTTAATATAAATAACATTATAACATATAACGAAATTCCACAGCGACTTTTTCAAAATTTGATTTGGACATAAAACAAAATCTACAACATGAAAACTCGATTTTTATCATTCATTAGAAAAATATTATCCAACAGATTCGGACGTTTCTTGTTTCAAGAAAATCCGACTTATTTTGGGCCTTGTACGGTCGTTTGAAGTTCAAAACGCCAAATTACGAACTTGTCGCGCCACTGCAGCTCGTTTTATAATTAAATAATAAATTAAACGTTATAACGTCGTTTTCTAAACGAAATCGCCACGATATTTTCAATACGAACGATATTAAACCATTATAAATTGGCCGTTCATGTTATACTTCAAATTCGACATTTTCCCAAATATGCCAAAAATAAAATATTATTACAATATATAAATAAATATTCAAATTAAAATGGTTAAATCCCATTATTTAAATTCAAATCAATATTTTAAATAAATAAAATATTTCAATAAAATGGCCAGAAAAATACGGGACATGACATTCCTTCCCTCTTAAAATAATTTCGTCCTCGAAATTGCTAAGGTAGAAAGAACGTCACAATCCATTATCTTTGCAAAAATATTAAAATTTAAACTCGATTTTAATCTTCGAAACTAACCCAAATTGGTTTTAACCCATTTATTTCAAATAAAAGAATTTTCCAAAAATCTTCAAAAAATTTCTAACACCTTAAATTTTGGAAAATTTTTGGCAGAGTCTCCCCTGTACGGAGGACATCTGCAATATCGCAGGTTCAAGAAATGTATATACATCGACTCTCATGGTCGGAAAAATTCACAATCCAAACTCAAAACCCAAATAAAACCAAAATTTCAAATTTGCGTAGGCGTACCTTTTTGCGAGCGTTATTAAGCGATAAGCAGTATTTTATATTCGAGCTTGCTTAGTTATTTTGCAGCTCTACTCAAACTGGATTCAATTAACTCTAGAATTTCTCTTGGATGGGTTTTAAATTGAATTGGCACTTCTGCACATGTTCTCCACTCAAATGAACTCATTAGTCATCAACAAATGTTAATCATGTTCAAAACATCCATATCATTCATATCAACCCATTTTACACACAATTCTATCCACGCGAGATTTTAAGTATTTATAATCACTTCACTTATATCTTTAACTATCCATTTAAATTTATTTATCTGGATTGATTTGTTCGAATTATTTATTTCATATTGGTTTTAAACAAATCGATTCATGTTCAGGTTCATATTCAAGCAACCAACAACACAATCCAAGCATATCATACAACCCACATTAGCAAATCCAAATAATTTCCCCTAATATAATAATCATTACTTTTATTATATTATAAAATAAATTAGGCAAAATATATTTCAAAAATAATTTTATATCAAATTACAAATACGCGCTCTCATATATGCACGAACTCAATCTAGGGTGTTACTAACCCCATCTCAATTGAGTCACACCACAGAGCCAAGGTTATCACTAAACCAATAGCTCTGATACCACTGTAACGACCCAAGGATTTTCGACCCCGAAAATCGACATAAAATCACCATGTCGACTATTCAAGTATCGAAAACATTGGATTGTCAATAGAAAGAAATTAGAGGGTGAGAATAGAAAGAAAGAATATTAGATAGAAGAAAAAAGAAGAACAACACATCAGAAACTCACAGCGGAACGAATAAAATATAATATCAAATTTCTTTATACAAAAGAATTGTATATACATACCAATCATCAGAGTAAAACATATATCAGACACAGCGGAGTAATAACTTTATATAACTAGCGGTGAAGCCACCTGCTTCCAACTCCTGAACTCCAAGCGAAACCTGACCTGGAACATACTCGGTCTAACCCGAGCACATTTGAAGCAAAGCAAAATACACCGGGTCAGTCTGGAATACTTTCAGTGATAAATTCACAGCACAAACAACTTGTTTAACTTTGGAAAATCTTTTCAGAAATCAAAGGATAATAGTAAGACCAGCCCACACATAAACACGGATGGTTTTTACCATACTATAACCCAAAACGTTTTTGAAATCATAACTTGCTCTGGTATTATCATAATGTCTAAATACAAATAATTAACAATCTAGCGAAATGCTTGCATCTCACGCTCCACATATATAATATACAATTAAAAACTGCGGGCGCTTATTGGATATTGGATTCCAACCTTGACCTAGAGGCGAATACACTGGGTTCAACAAGAATGTCTTGCAACCCAACCCTCACATGACCGACCACTCATTTCGTTTGAGTGTATCGAATGTATATCACCGACGGTTGGGATCAGCAACCGCCTCCCGAATAGGGACAGCATCGAATATAGATTAAAGAAGCAAATGGAATTTCTCTAGATAGGTGATTATACACCCTAATGGGCGCGACCCACATAGCCATGCTGCCTGCCCGATTTTTGTCATTTCCCGGTTGATGAGGCTTGAGGCTAGAATTTATCTTTTAAAACATCTGGTCATCATTCACTTTGAATGCCACGTCATCAGATCCGTCAAATCACTAATTGACGTCCATAAATACACTCTGGGTATTAAAGAAGTGCCCCTCTTCGCCACCAACTCGGTATATTTGTAAAAATCAACGTACGTGGTTCTAAGGAAATACTCTGTCAGACATTCGTCCATACAAGTCATCCAGGAACAGGATGAACCGAAGGTACCCTCCTACCGCATCCAATATAGGAATCACCCCATGGATCAATAGCGAGAAGACCTTCTAATCCGTAGATTTCAACCACGACAGAATCACAAACCAAATAACTCTGGTTGCATGCCAGGGAAATTTGACCAGTAGTCCTTCCGCTTATGAAGATCCACGGTCTTCACTTGCTCCGTCTTCAATCAACGTCTTCACGTATTTGTTAGTCGGAATGGTTTTCGAATATAAATTCGATCCCGATCTTTCTGTACCAACAATCGTATTGGTCAGGTTTGATAGTCGGTGATTTAACTACCAAATAACAATAGTGTGAATATAATGAGTTTGCTGATTCGGCACTTGGCATAACTTGGCCTCTTTAAAATATTTTTAACAAAATGGTTAATCAACCCTTAATTCTTCCAGTATATTGAAAACATTATATTTATTCTTATTTACAACAAAACTATTTCAAATACTTTTGAGCATATATATATACACACCCAGCTTTCCATTCCTTCTTGGAAATATCGATATATTCCTTTAAACCTTTTTCCCCTTTTCTTCCTTATTTAGCATCTCGATATCTATACATATATTCTACTTAATGCTATAAACCCAATTACCAATTCTAATTTGGTTAAAGCAAGTCTCGACTTATATAATTTTAAACCAAAACTTTTATATTTATATTGAAACCATTATTGTAGTAGTATTTATAATTCAAAATCTCGCACTTATGTTCATTACATCTCGGTAGGGATATCACACCAATTTCAACACCTTTCACTTGTTTCAAACTAATACCATTCCTCGATAAAAATGAAGCCGTTCAAGTTAGGGTATTTTATTTACCTCTCCGACCTTGATCGATAACGTCCTTATCTCAGAATGAATACCAGTTTGTAACTTAACTCTGACAATAAAATCTCCTTTACCACTTTGATTTCAAATCTGATGTTATAAACCGTTTCTTACTTTTGAAATCTTCGTCCCATGGTCTTTTTACTTAATTCCCTTAATTAAGTCAATATTCACCAAATCATAACTTTTAATACAAACATCATTTCGCTTATAACATTTTGATTTAAAATCAAAATCTCTTGTCAAATAAATTTGCTTTAATCTATTGGTATTCTTAATATAAGCCTTGGTCTTGGATTCCATAACTAACGACTACTTACACCCTTCATTACAATAATACTTTTAACTTGGATTCTTTTCAAATATCCCTTTTACCAATATTTAAACAACCCAATTGTATATATTTTCTCTTACATTTCAAATCCTTATTTCAATTACAACGTTTGCTCAATTCAACTCTTTAACTTTTAAAGTTATCGTTTGGTTTGGAAAACCCCTTTTTAAACCTTGTTTAACTTCTTTACCAATCATTTAGTATTTTATAACAAATTCTTATATTTTTATTTAAAAACCATTTTCATATTCCAGTTTATTACTAATTTATTCATTTCCCTTAACCATTTCATTTAAATTGATTTTACTTTACTTAATCTACGATTAAGTAAAATCTTATTTATGTCCTTGCATCCCACTTACAAACCCCACTTACCAATCTCGTTTAAAAACCTGGTTTATAAACCCTTTAAATAATTCTTTTATAAACTCGATTTAAAATATATATTTATGACTTCTAATTTAATTACTTGTATGAAATAACTAAAAAGCCTCAATTCAGTTATAAAATAATTTATAACTTTAAAAACTGCGTCGATTCACCGAAGGGTAGAATTACTTTTAAAACAACACGTTTATGGCCATTCACTGCCAATTACCCAATCAACACTGTCGGTTGATTTTAAACACAACACAGGTGAATATTTATTCAATCATCACGCTCAAACAGGTTTTTCTAACATATGGGGTTCAATCAGTTCAAATATCGACAGTATAAAACAAACAAACAAACAACACATGTAATATTTGAGGAATCCGGTCGGATCCCTCCAACCTGTTCTTCTCTGCATCACAGCTCGTTATACATTTCATAATAATATATGAAATAAATTTCAATAATCAGCTAATTTAAACGAAGGAATATAAACGGCAGCAACCAATAAAACAGTAAACAACCAATAACAATCAAGCAACCAATTTATATTTTAACGGTAAATTATATTTTAAATATGAATTTACCACATCACAGGATTCCAGAAGGTGTGAAAATTAACTCACCAGTTCAATACGGTTGACGGTTGACGCGTTTGTTCCTTTAAATCTTGAACGGACGTTCAAAATTTACTGAAATTTCAACAGCGTCAGATCAGTGCCTAGTCAGTGCCATCGTCTAGGTCTCGTCCCTGCGATCCCAACGGATCCAGTTTTGTCAGATTTCATTCATGTATGAAGAAGTTACGATCGATTTAAGGTTCGATATATTATACGATTATAAACTTAACTTTTAATTAATAAATTAATTCAATAATTAATTAATCATTACTTTTTTAACGTTTAATTGTCCACATCAGCATCACCACTCAACCAACGCGTTTTCTTCCTCCTTCCATCTAAAACCCGTCATCCCTTTGTACCGTGAAACCCAACTTTGCTCCAACACTTCAAGCCACCACCGCCGTCGATTTACACCACCTGAAGCCGCCAGACCCTAAACACCAGACTCCCCCTTCAGAGCAGCACCACTGCCCTCGACTGTAAAACCCGTAACTTCCCCGTAACGGAAAGCGACGGATAGTTCGAGAACAAGCCACAACAGAACGCATACGGAAGAACATTCCATTGTTTATTACAACAATGCATCAGATTACAAGAATATACAGAGTATAAATGAATATTACACAGAAATATCAGAGGTTTAAATTACATTTAAATACATAGCAGCGGAAAATAATACAATACACAACTAGAAGGAGATATACGGATACAAAGCTTTCCGGATATCGTTCCAGCTGTAAACCAGGATCCTGTGAATATAAATCTGCAAAACCAAAACTACTAGCTGCCCGTGTCAAAATAGGGGCACCCAGAGTTTAGGTTAAAACAATAAACTCCAGGTCAGTCATGTGACTGGTGTGAGAACTAAAACAGTTATTAATCTTTATTTTAAATCATTAGGTAAATCAAGGGACCACGCCGTATAACACGGAACGGGTTTCCTCCCAAGAATACCAGTGCATAAAACAAACAGCGCAATGCTAAATAAGGAAAAATGAAGCTGTTATAAGACCCAGGTCCCATCACACAATGCAACGCAGCCGAGGATAGGGTTTTCCCTTATAACAGCCAAAGAATGCTTGATACGTTTAAAACAAATCGTTTGATACTATTATAAGTGCATAGTGTATAAAACAACTTCAAATCATAAGTATCAATCATAGGCGGCATGAATGGCCCATAACACTATGTCGCCATATATAAGTTTACAATCAAAACCGCAAATGTCGTATTGGAAGTTGGGTTATCATTTATGGTATGAACCGAGGCTAGGGGCAAGATCCTCTCCGATTCGAGACGCTCTAGTCCGCCCCTCAGGCAAGCGCGCAGGCAAGCCTTGGATCGTCAGGGCCGGTCCACCGATGTGGATTATTATGCCTGAACACTACGTTTCCCCACCCTATGGGGTGTAAATCTGGCCCGTCAGCCGACCAGAAGCATCGGCCGAAACCGATATCACGAGGCGCCTCGCTTTTCAGCAAGTAATAATAAGTAACATCCACATGAGTCAAACTCGTCAGCCAGTTCAAGCACTGACGCCACTCATAACTAGAAAGAAACGTAGGTCCTCCCTGATGTCCGTCTCCCGTTTTTGATTCATACCAGGTGTGATACTCGCGAATCAACGTTACACAAAGCTACACCACAAAGGCCGTGCTTCGATCATCAACCACAAGACTTTGCTTTTCAACAGAAGCCTTGATCATTTGCATCTTAGCATGCCACACAGGCAATTCACTCCATGCGATTGATATCCATCAATATATAACCCCTGAGCTCGTACGTCTCAGAGAAGGGCGTTAAACAAGAGAATAAATTCTCCGCCGCCAAACAGATATATATTTAATAGAGATCAATCACACGGACTAAAATCCAATGTCAGACACACAGTCCATTTACAAGTCCGTTCTGGGTCTGAACGAAACCGGAGGCACCTAGTACCCCGCATATCCATCGATCTCCAAGTACGTCTGGACGATCACTAACTGTTTCCATCTTCTTGGGTGTACAGCCCAATCAAGATCATCAGTAATTACCCAAACGACGTGAAGACCTCCGGTCTTCGACCATCGTCTTCATCTTCGACTTATCGTCGTATCAGTTATTCAGAATGGGATAAACCCGGTCTTTCCGAATAACTCGCGTATATTTTAAATAAGTGTTACACAAACACAACATACGCCTCATTCCAATTCATCAGTCACTAACCGTAAATTAATCAAGAGAATAATTTCCCAAATATTAACCCCGAAGGCCGAAACCAACATCAGATCAATATCCAGAAAACCATTCTGCTTGGCTAACCGACAGTTAGTTTCTAAATTTCACATTCATAGGGAAAGGTTCCCATTAATTTTATCAAAGATAAATTCTTGAATTTATTCTTTAATCTACTTTTGAATATCAATTCAAACTAGTCGGGATTAGCGAACCTTACCGAAGTAATCATTTGTTTTAATTTCCCAATCCCAACCTATTCATCCCATGAAGTAAAACTGGTTATACTTCATATCTAACACCACGGTGTTATCGGTAAATTCAATTACCATTTCACGTTCAAATCTAATTAAAGATTTAACTATCGCCTGGAGCAAAACTGGTGATACTCCATTTCGATTATTTCAATCTAATTAAAGATTCATTAAAACTCCACTTAGTTTTAATCTGTGACTGGGTTAAAGAATCAGTGTCATTTAAAACACGGTTCACGATAAACCCAAAATCACATCATGTTTCAATCAGTCCCTAATTGTAAATTAGCAAGTGAGCAATTCCCTAAGTATTAATCCCGAAGGCCGAGACCAACATCAGATCAATACCTCGGAAACTATTCAACTTAACTAATCTCCAGTTAGTTTCTGATTTTCTTAACTCCTTTAGGTCTAAGAACTGTATTATTGAAGATACCGTTCACGACAACCCAAAATCACATTTCATTAATGATCGGGTTAAAGAACGAGTGTTATTTAAAACACTGTCCACGATAAACCCAAAAATCAATATCAATTCAATTCCAATTAAACATTATTTAATTGGTACACTTCATTAAATCTAAATAAAAAGATTTAATCTTTTCTCAATTGGGTTCAAGAACAGTGTTAATGAAGACACCATTCACGACAAACCCAAATCACATTTGATATTCAATACAAGGCACTGAATAGAAAATATATCGGCTTATATTCAATATCAAATTCTACGATTAACAAATGTCGTATTGGAAATAACGATATAAATATATCTTTCAAATTTCCATAACAAAATCTGTATAATCACGAATTCCAACATCGAAATATTCCGAAGACAATTTCGATTCAAATCCACTCCAATGCAATCATTGGAAATTCTGGTTATTTTTAAAACCCTTTTCAAATTCAATTTATTTATTTAAAAATAAATAGAATTATATTTCTAGTTCAAAACTAGTTCATTTCGATAAAAATCTATTTTTATCTTTTCAAAGATGGAGTTTTTCATCCCAAATCTTCACAAATCATTTCTTATGATTTTACACAAATTATTACTATTTTTAATAATTTTATCAAGGCCCGTACAGTCGATTTCCATCAATGGCCATCGAACTGCACTTACAGCGACCTTTTTCAAATTTGATTTGGACGTAACTCCAAATCCAACCGTTAGATTTCAAATTCCTAACATTCGTTAGGAAGCTCTTCTCGATACGAACCCAACGGTTCCGGTTTTAGGAGAATCCGACGGTCGGATCTCCCGTAATGTCCGTTTGAAATAAATGGTCGAAATTCACGAACTGCCGCGGCGCGGCGCGTTCTATTCAGGCCATTATATTATATATATAATATATATAATATATATTTCATCGATTTCTATTTAAAACGAATTATAAAAATAGTTTTAAAATTCGTTTCAAAATCTATTTCAACTTCCATTTCAATTCAAAGAAAATTTTAATTCTTCTTTATAAATTCGTTTTAAAATTCATTTCTATTAAATTCGAATTTCAATTCAATTTGAATTCATTTCAATTCGCTTTCAATTCCATTTGAATTCGTTTTCAATTCAATTCATTTCGAAATCGTTTTCAATTCAATTCATTTCGAAATCGTTTTCAATTAAATTCATTTCGAAATCGTTTTCAATTCAATTCATTTCGAAATCGTTTTCAATTCAATTCATTTCGAAATCGTTTTCAATTCAATTCGAATTCGTTTTCAATCCAATTAATTTCGAAATCGTTTTCAATTCAATTCGAATTCGTTTTCAATCCAATTAATTTCGAAATCGTTTTCAATTCAATTCATTTCGAAATCGTTTTCAATTCAATTCATTTCGAAATCGTTTTCAATTCAATTTGAATTCGTTTTCAATTCAATTCATTTCAAAATGAATAAAATCGATATAAATATCGTTCACGTCAAAATGGCGTCAATCTAATCAACACGGCTTCATATATTTCTATTTTCAAATATTCCATTTCGAATATTTCTATTTCAAAATATTTCGTTCAACACATGACCAATCTCAATGGATGAGTACGGTCAACACATGAACCTTTATTTTATATTATTCTTTATTTTTCAAGTTGGAATGAGGCCCAATCAATTACCATATAACGTTAATTATATGGATTTTCATACATCACATGTATATAATAGCATTGAAAAATAATCAACCATCAACCAAAGTGCACTACACTGTATAAGCATCAAATATAAATATCTAACGCTTATAACAGCCTGTCAATCAATCGATCGACATATTTAATCAATCAGGATGAGTGAACTTCAAATTTCATCCCAACACCCGTGTGGGGTTTTCAAACAACCAAACACAGATTTTATTTGTGCAGTTGGGCGATGTGTAAAATTTATCGTCCCAATCAATGTCCTTCAAATAGGTGTACATAAACAAACCGTCTGGTTTGTAAATGAATATTTATTTATTCACATTCACGTTAAAAATTATATTTTTAACGATAAAACATTTTATTCCAACATATGAATTTCTATTCGGTTCATTTATTCAATAAAATGATATTTTTATTTTTCTAACATATTTTAGAAAATTTCGGCGGCATAACGGCACGATACTAGAAACGGGACAAGGCCTAGCCTTATCCCCGGTCTAGTGAAGGCCCACGCCATTCACACATCAATCATATCAATTTCAATTTCACCAAAACAATCAAATCCAAATCAAATAATCTAACCAACTACACAACCAATCAAACAAGTCCATGGTCTGTGGACGGGTGTCGGGTGCTTCTAATAAGCACCGTCTGCATCCTAGTATATATATATATTTAACTAGAAAAGTAGAATTTGAGTGAGAAGTTCTCACCTATAGCTATCCTAGCTCCACGGCACTTCATTTGCAGAAACCTTCGTCGCTACCGCATCTTCGTCATCTTCGTTGTCCGCTTTCACTACCTATGTAAAAATCGAATTTTTACTTCGCTATTCCATATATAAAAATCATATTTTTATTTCGAAGTTCAATATATAAAAATCCTATTTTTAGTTTGCTATTCAATATATAAAAATCGAATTTTTAGTTCGAAGTTCAATAAATAAAAATCATATTTTTAGTTTGCTATTCAATATATAAAAATCGAATTTTTAGTTCGAAGTTCAATAAATAAAAATCATATTTTTAATTCGAAGTTCAATATATAAAAATCACATTTTTATCTCGAAGTTCAATATATAAAAATTCTCTTTTTCTATCGAAGTTCAATATATAAAAATTCTCTTTTTCTATCGAAGTTCAATATATAAAAATTCTATTTTTCTATCGAAGTTCAATATATAAAAATTCTCTTTTTCTATCGAAGTTCAATATATAAAAATTCTATTTTTCTATCGAAGTTCAATATATAAAAATTCTATTTTTCTATCGAAGTTCAATATATAAAAATTCTCTTTTTCTATCGAAGTTCAATATATAAAAATTCTATTTTTCTATCGAAGTTCAATATATAAAAATTCTATTTTTCTATCGAAGTTCAATATATAAAAATTCTATTTTTCTATCGAAGTTCAATATATAAAAATTCTATTTTTCTATTTCGAAAACAAATGCAAAATTCCTTTTAAAAACAAAGCTAACTTCATTTTCAAAACCAATGTATGTATTTTATTTTCTTTAAAAATCAGTTTTTATATTCTTTTAAAATCAGTTTTTAAATCTAAAAAAAATCAGTTTTCATATTCTAAAAAAAAACAGTTTTTAATTTACTGTAAAACAAAAATAAAAATAAAAAAAATAAAATAACCTTTGTCTTCTCCAATTTACTTCAGGTTTCCTCGCTCAAACAAAAACCGATTTGCACCGCCTGACTTCTCTCATCGCAGCAACCAACTCCGATCACCGGAGTACAATCAGTGACCCCTAGTCGGCGCGCCTCACGTTACTCCTCCATTGACCATGCTCTTGACGAACTCGGACCCCCACAGCCTCCTAGAAATGCGAACGAAGTGGCTGGGTTTAAGCTCGAAAATCGAGCGACATCCCCAATGAATCGCGACCAAAATGGTATCAGGTTAAAGTGCTCAGGAATCCCTATCATTTTGTTTTGGAGGTTTGCTCTGAAATCACGTGTGGGTGGAGCGGGTTGGGATCGAACGCTGGAGCTTTTCATTCGTTTGTATTTGACTGACGGCGGGTTTCTAATTGGGGGATTAGGGTTTTGTTGGGGGGGTTATTTATAGATATTTTATTTTAGTTTTTTTTTATTAATTAATTCTCCAATTATTTGTTTATCGATCCGAATTCAAAATCAAACCCAACGACTGTCGCCCCTAGCCAAATACCCCCATTCCGGACACAATGGGATTTGTTTCGTAACCCAACTCGGCTGTTACGATCAGTTTTCGTTTAATTTAAAATATAACTCATTATATTGAATTTTAAACGTACATTTCAATTTACCGGGGTCACATACTAACTCGAAAAATTCCCGAAAAATATTTTCTAGCTTCGTATTGATGATACGGTCCTAACAAAACTAGTTTCGTCGAATTCCGAGGTCGTTTGCAAAATGTCCATTTTTAAGGGCCTTATATATATAAAAATATATATAAATTCCACAGCGACTATTTCTAATTTTAAACTGGACATATCTTATCATTTCTAAGATGAAATCTCAGTTTGTTAACTTCGTTACAAAGATATAGCTATACAGATTCAAATATTTCTTGTTTCGTTCAATTCTGACTTATATTGAATTCTGTATATTCATTTGAAATTAGAAATCGAATTTTCGAACTACCGCGCCATTTTCTATTCCTTTTATAATTATATATAATTATTATATATTCTAACGATGACGTATATAATATATACGTTCGAATTATATTCAAAATAAATTTCACGTCGATATTATTTAAAATAATTCATTTTAAATAATCAAAATTCGCTAAAATTGCCAAAATAAAAATTTTAAACTGGCCCAGATTTTCGGGTTGTTACAATCTCCCCCACTTAAAACTTTTCGTCCCCGAAAAGGAACAAAGTCGAAAGTGGTTTGATTAATCAAATCTACGTTCGATCTGGCTTCCATTCTCCAACTCTTTAGTTTCTGAGAATTTTCAAAACTTCAAAAATTTGGCTAACACCCTAAATTTTTGAAAAATTTCGCCATAACCTCCCCTGCACCGGGAGCATCGGGGAATTTCAAATAGCTTCCCCGGTCCTTCAGATCTCAAAAAGAAAAAGAAAAAGCCAAGCGGCTAGCCAATAGGCTCATAAAATCATCATCACCCAAACAAAACAGTAAATTATGTAGTAAACATGTACCTATTTGTCGGGCAAACAAATTTTATTCTTCGGCTCTAGCCTCCTTGCTATGACCTGTTCAATGATATACATGTATATGCAAGCAGATGCGACCAATTTTCAATACAATTCAATATTTGATTCAATTAGGCTAAATGGTTCAGAATTAGAAAACAATTAAACAAACAACACAAACATCAATCAATTAATGGATTAACGTTTCAAATTCATAAATTTTACTACATATAAAGAAAATCATGTTTTTGATGCCAAATCACAACCATAGGCCCTATCTAATTTTGGTTCTCACACCAGTCAATAGGAAATATATAGATATCACACCTTCGAAACACGAATACCAATTCTGATGATGTTCGAACTATCATCAGAATCATCTCCGGGCGACTAGAGTGTGATTCTATATCTATCCAGTATATTAAAACTTCGAATAGACGCTAGCTAGGCGCATACGCAAAATCTTTATATATTGGACTGTCCTAATCAATATAAATAAATAATCAAATACGAATAGTTGATTTAGATTTTCAAAACAAAATTTGTTTTTATTTGAAAAATATACTCTTCACACTCGTCCTAGGATACTACTGATCCCATCTCTAACGAGTCATTCTCATTGGATATTACTAATCCAATATCTGATGAATTCTTTCGTATGGTTCTAATGTGCCTTGTTCTCTGCTTTGTAAACCAAAGCTCTGATACCAACTGTAAAAACCCGTAACTTCCCCGTAAAGGAAAGCGACGGATAGTTCGAGAACAAGCCACAACAGAACGCATACGGAAGAACATTCCATTGTTTATTACAACAATGCATCAGATTACAAGAATATACAGAGTATAAATGAATATTACACAGAAATATCAGAGGTTTAAATTACATTTAAATACATAGCAGCGGAAAATAATACAATATACAACTAGAAGGAGATATACGGATACAAAGCTTTCCGGATATCGTTCCAGCTGTAAACCAGGATCCTGTGAATATAAATCTGCAAAACCAAAACTACTAGCTGCCCGTGTCAAAATAGGGGCACCCAGAGTTTAGGTTAAAACAATAAACTCCAGGTCAGTCATGTGACTGGTGTGAGAACTAAAACAGTTATTAATCTTTATTTTAAATCATTAGGTAAATCAAGGGACCACGCCGTATAACACGGAACGGGTTTCCTCCCAAGAATACCAGTGCATAAAACAAACAGCGCAATGCTAAATAAGGAAAAATGAAGCTGTTATAAGACCCAGGTCCCATCACACAATGCAACGCAGCCGAGGATAGGGTTTTCCCTTATAACAGCCAAAGAATGCTTGATACGTTTAAAACAAATCGTTTGATACTATTATAAGTGCATAGTGTATAAAACAACTTCAAATCATAAGTATCAATCATAGGCGGCATGAATGGCCCATAACACTATGTCGCCATATATAAGTTTACAATCAAAACCGCAAATGTCGTATTGGAAGTTGGGTTATCATTTATGGTATGAACCGAGGCTAGGGGCAAGATCCTCTCTGATTCGAGACGCTCTAGTCCGCCCCTCAGGCAAGCGCGCAGGCAAGCCTTGGATCGTCAGGGCCGGTCCACCGATGTGGATTATTATGCCTGAACACTACGTTTCCCCACCCTATGGGGTGTAAATCTGGCCCGTCAGCCGACCAGAAGCATCGGCCGAAACCGATATCACGAGGCGCCTCGCTTTTCAGCAAGTAATAATAAGTAACATCCACATGAGTCAAACTCGTCAGCCAGTTCAAGCACTGACGCCACTCATAACTAGAAAGAAACGTAGGTCCTCCCTGATGTCCGTCTCCCGTTTTTGATTCATACCGGGTGTGATACTCGCGAATCAACGTTACACAAAGCTACGCCACAAAGGCCGTGCTTCGATCATCAACCACAAGACTTTGCTTTTCAACAGAAGCCTTGATCATTTGCATCTTAGCATGCCACACAGGCAATTCACTCCATGCGATTGATATCCATCAATATATAACCCCTGAGCTCGTACGTCTCAGAGAAGGGCGTTAAGCAAGAGAATAAATTCTCCGCCGCCAAACAGATATATATTTAATAGAGATCAATCACACGGACTAAAATCCAATGTCAGACACACAGTCCATTTACAAGTCCGTTCTGGGTCTGAACGAAACCGGAGGCACCTAGTACCCCGCATATCCATCGATCTCCAAGTACGTCTGGACGATCACTAACTGTTTCCATCTTCTTGGGTGTACAGCCCAATCAAGATCATCAGTAATTACCCAAACGACGTGAAGACCTCCGGTCTTCGACCATCGTCTTCATCTTCGACTTATCGTCGTATCAGTTATTCAGAATGGGATAAACCCGGTCTTTCCGAATAACTCGCGTATATTTTAAATAAGTGTTACACAAACACAACATACGCCTCATTCCAATTCATCAGTCACTAACCGTAAATTAATCAAGAGAATAATTTCCCAAATATTAACCCCGAAGGCCGAAACCAACATCAGATCAATATCCAGAAAACCATTCTGCTTGGCTAACCGACAGTTAGTTTCTAAATTTCACATTCATAGGGAAAGGTTCCCATTAATTTTATCAAAGATAAATTCTTGAATTTATTCTTTAATCTACTTTTGAATATCAATTCAAACTAGTCGGGATTAGCGAACCTTACCGAAGTAATCATTTGTTTTAATTTCCCAATCCCAACCTATTCATCCCATGAAGTAAAACTGGTTATACTTCATATCTAACACCACGGTGTTATCGGTAAATTCAATTACCATTTCACGTTCAAATCTAATTAAAGATTTAACTATCGCCTGGAGCAAAACTGGTGATACTCCATTTCGATTATTTCAATCTAATTAAAGATTCATTAAAACTCCACTTAGTTTTAATCTGTGACTGGGTTAAAGAATCAGTGTCATTTAAAACACGGTTCACGATAAACCCAAAATCACATCACGTTTCAATCAGTCCCTAATTGTAAATTAGCAAGTGAGCAATTCCCTAAGTATTAATCCCGAAGGCCGAGACCAACATCAGATCAATACCTCGGAAACTATTCAACTTAACTAATCTCCAGTTAGTTTCTGATTTTCTTAACTCCTTTAGGTCTAAGAACTGTATTATTGAAGATACCGTTCACGACAACCCAAAATCACATTTCATTAATGATCGGGTTAAAGAACGAGTGTTATTTAAAACACTGTCCACGATAAACCCAAAAATCAATATCAATTCAATTCCAATTAAACATTATTTAATTGGTACACTTCATTAAATCTAAATAAAAAGATTTAATCTTTTCTCAATTGGGTTCAAGAACAGTGTTAATGAAGACACCATTCACGACAAACCCAAATCACATTTGATATTCAATACAAGGCACTGAATAGAAAATATATCGGCTTATATTCAATATCAAATTCTACGATTAACAAATGTCGTATTGGAAATAACGATATAAATATATCTTTCAAATTTCCATAACAACATCTGTATAATCACGAATTCCAACATCGAAATATTCCGAAGACAATTTCGATTCAAATCCACTCCAATGCAATCATTGGAAATTCTGGTTATTTTTAAAACCCTTTTCAAATTCAATTTATTTATTTAAAAATAAATAGAATTATATTTCTAGTTCAAAACTAGTTCATTTCGATAAAAATCTATTTTTATCTTTTCAAAGATGGAGTTTTTCATCCCAAATCTTCACAAATCATTTCTTATGATTTTACACAAATTATTACTATTTTTAATAATTTTATCAAGGCCCGTACAGTCGATTTCCATCAATGGCCATCGAACTGCACTTACAGCGACCTTTTTCAAATTTGATTTGGACGTAACTCCAAATCCAACCGTTAGATTTCAAATTTCTAACATTCGTTAGGAAGATCTTCTCGATACGAACCCAACGGTTCCGGTTTTAGGAGAATCCGACGGTCGGATCTCCCGTAATGTCCGTTTGAAATAAATGGTCGAAATTCACGAACTGCCGCGGCGCGTTCTATTCAGGCCATTATATTATATATATAATATATATAATATATATTTCATCGATTTCTATTTAAAACGAATTATAAAAATAGTTTTAAAATTCGTTTCAAAATCTATTTCAACTTCCATTTCAATTCAAAGAAAAATTTAATTCTTCTTTATAAATTCGTTTTAAAATTCATTTCTATTAAATTCGAATTTCAATTCAATTTGAATTCATTTCAATTCGCTTTCAATTCCATTTGAATTCGTTTTCAATTCAATTCATTTCGAAATCGTTTTCAATTCAATTCATTTCGAAATCGTTTTCAATTCAATTCATTTCGAAATCGTTTTCAATTCAATTCATTTCGAAATCGTTTTCAATTCAATTCATTTCGAAATCGTTTTCAATCCAATTAATTTCGAAATCGTTTTCAATTCAATTCGAATTCGTTTTCAATCCAATTAATTTCGAAATCGTTTTCAATTCAATTCATTTCGAAATCGTTTTCAATTCAATTCATTTCGAAATCGTTTTCAATTCAATTTGAATTCGTTTTCAATTCAATTCATTTCAAAATGAATAAAATCGATATAAATATCGTTCACGTCAAAATGGCGTCAATCTAATCAACACGGCTTCATATATTTCTATTTTCAAATATTCCATTTCGAATATTTCTATTTCAAAATATTTCGTTCAACACATGACCAATCTCAATGGATGAGTACGGTCAACACATGAACCTTTATTTTATATTATTCTTTATTTTTCAAGTTGGAATGAGGCCCAATCAATTACCATATAACGTTAATTATATGGATTTTCATACATCACATGTATATAATAGCATTGAAAAATAATCAACCATCAACCAAAGTGCACTACACTGTATAAGCATCAAATATAAATATCTAACGCTTATAACAGCCTGTCAATCAATTGATCGACATATTTAATCAATCAGGATGAGTGAACTTCAAATTTCATCCCAACACCCGTGTGGGGTTTTCAAACAACCAAACACAGATTTTATTTGTGCAGTTGGGCGATGTGTAAAATTTATCGTCCCAATCAATGTCCTTCAAATAGGTGTACATAAACAAACCGTCTGGTTTGTAAATGAATATTTATTTATTCACATTCACGTTAAAAATTATATTTTTAACGATAAAACATTTTATTCCAACATATGAATTTCTATTCGGTTCATTTATTCAATAAAATGATATTTTTATTTTTCTAACATATTTTAGAAAATTTCGGCGGCATAACGGCACGATACTAGAAACGGGACAAGGCCTAGCCTTATCCCCGGTCTAGTGAAGGCCCACGCCATTCACACATCAATCATATCAATTTCAATTTCACCAAAACAATCAAATCCAAATCAAATAATCTAACCAACTACACAACCAATCAAACAAGTCCATGGTCTGTGGACGGGTGTCGGGTGCTTCTAATAAGCACCGTCTGCATCCTAGTATATATATATATTTAACTAGAAAAGTAGAATTTGAGTGAGAAGTTCTCACCTATAGCTATCCTAGCTCCACGGCACTTCATTTGCAGAAACCTTCGTCGCTACCGCATCTTCGTCATCTTCGTTGTCCGCTTTCACTACCTATGTAAAAATCAAATTTTTACTTCGCTATTCCATATATAAAAATCATATTTTTATTTCGAAGTTCAATATATAAAAATCCTATTTTTAGTTTGCTATTCAATATATAAAAATCGAATTTTTAGTTCGAAGTTCAATAAATAAAAATCATATTTTTAGTTTGCTATTCAATATATAAAAATCGAATTTTTAGTTCGAAGTTCAATAAATAAAAATCATATTTTTAATTCGAAGTTCAATATATAAAAATCACATTTTTATCTCGAAGTTCAATATATAAAAATTCTCTTTTTCTATCGAAGTTCAATATATAAAAATTCTCTTTTTCTATCGAAGTTCAATATATAAAAATTCTATTTTTCTATCGAAGTTCAATATATAAAAATTCTCTTTTTCTATCGAAGTTCAATATATAAAAATTCTCTTTTTCTATCGAAGTTCAATATATAAAAATTCTATTTTTCTATCGAAGTTCAATATATAAAAATTCTATTTTTCTATCGAAGTTCAATATATAAAAATTCTATTTTTCTATCGAAGTTCAATATATAAAAATTCTATTTTTCTATTTCGAAAACAAATGCAAAATTCCTTTTAAAAACAAAGCTAACTTCATTTTCAAAACCAATGTATGTATTTTATTTTCTTTAAAAATCAGTTTTTATATTCTTTTAAAATCAGTTTTTAAATCTAAAAAAAATCAGTTTTCATATTCTAAAAAAAAAAAAACAGTTTTTAATTTACTGTAAAACAAAACAAAAAAAAAAAAAAAAAAAAATAACCTTTGTCTTCTCCAATTTACTTCAGGTTTCCTCGCTCAAACAAAAACCGATTTGCACCGCCTGACTTCTCTCATCGCAGCAACCAACTCCGATCACCGGAGTACAATCAGTGACCCCTAGTCGGCGCGCCTCACGTTACTCCTCCATTGACCATGCTCTTGACGAACTCGGACCCCCACAGCCTCCTAGAAATGCGAACGAAGTGGCTGGGTTTAAGCTCGAAAATCGAGCGACATCCCCAATGAATCGCGACCAAAATGGTATCAGGTTAAAGTGCTCAGGAATCCCTATCATTTTGTTTTGGAGGTTTGCTCTGAAATCACGTGTGGGTGGAGCGGGTTGGGATCGAACGCTGGAGCTTTTCATTCGTTTGTATTTGACTGACGGCGGGTTTCTAATTGGGGGATTAGGGTTTTGTTGGGGGGGTTATTTATAGATATTTTATTTTAGTTTTTTTATTAATTAATTCTCCAATTATTTGTTTATCGATCCGAATTCAAAATCAAACCCAACGACTGTCGCCCCTAGCCAAATACCCCCATTCCGGACACAATGGGATTTGTTTCGTAACCCAACTCGGCTGTTACGATCAGTTTTCGTTTAATTTAAAATATAACTCATTATATTGAATTTTAAACGTACATTTCAATATACCGGGGTCACATACTAACTCGAAAAATTCCCGAAAAATATTTTCTAGCTTCGTATTGACGATACGGTCCTAACAAAACTAGTTTCGTCGAATTCCGAGGTCGTTTGCAAAATGTCCATTTTTAAGGGCCTTATATATATAAAAATATATATAAATTCCACAGCGACTATTTCTAATTTTAAACTGGACATATCTTATCATTTCTAAGATGAAATCTCAGTTTGTTAACTTCGTTACAAAGATATAGCTATACAGATTCAAATATTTCTTGTTTCGTTCAATTCTGACTTATATTGAATTCTGTATATTCATTTGAAATTAGAAATCGAATTTTCGAACTACCGCGCCATTTTCTATTCCTTTTATAATTATATATAATTATTATATATTCTAACGACGACGTATATAATATATACGTTCGAATTATATTCAAAATAAATTTCACGTCGATATTATTTAAAATAATTCATTTTAAATAATCAAAATTCGCTAAAATTACCAAAATAAAAATTTTAAACTGGCCCAGATTTTCGGGTTGTTACATCGACCTCAGCCCCCATCACCTCGCCGTCGACCTGCACGAGCGCCATGAACGGAAAACAAACTAATAGCCATAACTCCGTCCATAGATCACCGGACCACCCACGACCAGTACCAAACTGACCACCGTGCCACCCAGCATCGATCCCCTCAGACCTCCGCCACCACAAACCCTCCAGCCTGCCGAAAATTCACCAAAACCCATCGCAACTTTTGAAAACAGCCCCAAACTGAACACCTCTGTTCATCTCAACCCCACGACCACCACAGACCACCAGAGAACCCGAGACCACAGCCAAATCGAAGCTCGATCTCCCCTCTTTAATTCCCCCATGGTCTCGACAGTTGATATCGACCATAACTCCTTAATTTCTAAAAAGAACGAAAATGGTTTTCGCCGGTTCTTGTGAAATTCTGGCCACCCCAAGTGCCCGATCACCCCCAACTTTTTACAGCAGCTAGGGAACGAGCCGATCTACAACTTTGCTTCAGTTTCCCCTAGGCAATTCCTTCTAGATTTGAAGATATAAATTAAAACGTAATGAGGGGCTTTATTGCAAAATTACTGAATAATTTCAGAAATTGAGTAAATAGGGTTTTGTATTGGGGTATATATATTGTGTAAATAATATATTTTATGTTGATTTGACGAACGACGTTGACTAACGATTTTTATTTCGTACCTAACGCTATTTCGAACGTTGTTTATCGGCTCCGTGCTCACATACAAACCCCGTTCGAGATGTGAATCGACAGCATAGTATAATTTGACGATACGGTCCTAATGAAACTTGTTTCGTCGAATTCCGAGTCTGTTTGCTCAAATGGCCCTCGTTCACGTTCAAATGGTCGTTTAAATTTGTATTTTATTTTGCTGCGCTCACAAATTAACCCTGATTGACGCACCACTTGAAACCTAGCAATAATTTACTGCTGCGGTCCCAATAAAATTTGTTCCGTCGAAAACTGAGGTCGTTTGAATAAAAGCCCTTTTATAACTGCCCAATTCAAATAAAATAAACCAATTTTAAAATACCTCAATATAATATTATTAAAATATTGAAATTTGCTATATATGACCAGAATATCGTATACTACCAAGATAAAATATGATGGGTTGAATTTGAAGCCAAATCGATATTATAAAAATTTAAAAACCCCTTTATTTAATATAAATAACGTTATAACATATAACAAAATTCCACAGCGACTTTTTCAAAATTTGATTTGGAAATAAAACAAAATCTACAATACGAAAACTCAATTTTTTTCTCTTTCATTAGAAAAATATTATCCAACAGATTCGGACGTTTCTTGTTTCAAGAAAATCCGACTTATTTTGGGCCCTGTACGGTCGTTTGAAGTTCAAAACGCCAAATTACGAACTACCGCGCCGCTGCAGCTCGTTTTATAATTAAATTATAAATTAAACGTTATAACGTAGTTTTCTAAACGAAATTGCCATGATATTTTCAATACGAACGATATTAAACCATTTTAAATTGGTCGTTCACGTTATACTTCAAATTCGACGTTTCCCCAAATATGCCGAAAATAAAATATTATTATAATATATAAATAAATATTCAAATTAAAATGGTTAAATCCCATTATTTAAATTCAAATCAATATTTTAAATATATAAAATATTTCAATAAAATGGCCAGAAAAATACGGGACATGATAATCGACGCGCTCGTGAAGGGTCATCACGACCTTCTCGTGAATCCTCACCACGAACCGTCCACGAGCCAAAGAGATGGTGACCATGACCAAGTCCTCCACGATCCGCAAGTTCAGGATTTGGTGACACCTATCCATAACCGCCATTTTGACCACTTCTCCATCAATCCACGAACCAGTCTGAGATCCTCTGGATCCGTGCCACGTGTTACCATGAACTGCCTGCAAATATCACCTATAAATAGCCCTATACTTGGTATTTTTTGGGATCTTTGGACAGTTCTGAGTATTATTTCCACCATTACTGTTTCTTTATTATTTCTTATTAGAATTATCTCGAAATTACTGATAGAATCATTATTGTAAGAGCAAGTTGAGAGAAATCATTGATTATACTTGCATTCAACGTATAATCTAAGATATATAAAGTGGACGTAGGCTCGTTAACGCCGAACCACTATAAATTTGGTGTGTTTGTTGCTTTTTTCTTCATTTCTAGGTATAATCCCCTGCAATTCTGAACAATTTGGGTGTTAGAGCCAAATTTAGATCTAACAGATTGGAAAGAGAAATCAAACCTATAACAAAAACTTTTCTACCTCTATCAGGTACACTGACCATGAAAACATACACTTGCCCTTCAGAAGAACCTGCCCTTTGGTCCTGCCCTTGTTTCTTCGAGCATTCCCTCTTATAGTGTCCGACCTCACCACAGTTGAAGCAAGCATTTTTCCTTCTTCGGTAATCTTTGACCAGATGACCCAAGCGCTTACAGCCACGACATTTCTTAGAGGATTTACCTACCCGTGATGGTGGAGGAAAAACAGCTGCAGCTGGGGGAGGAAATCTCCCTGGCTCCCAATAGGTGTTGTAGCTTTGAGATACCTACGAAACCAATCCGGTACTTGAATGCCCTCGGGAATATTAGGTTCCCCAAACATGATGAAAAGGATAAACGGATTCAAACAGAGAACCGAAAGATATTTCCTGTGGCTTTAGGGAATATGTTTTTCAAAATAGACTTTTATTTTTGAAAATGCTTCCTTTTTAAAACCTTTTGAAAAAAAATTCAAAATATTTTATCTAATCTGGTAACCTTCAGCTCTGATACCTAGTGTGACACCCTATGTCCGTTAATCTCACTCATTAAGAGAATGCATTAAGTTTTGTGCAGGGTTAAAGGTAAACAGAAACAGAAACATTACAAGACAGATATAAAATAACAACGGAATTTAAAACTTTATTGAGCAGAAAACATCGCGGTTCAAAACATAGTTACATCATGAGTCTGAAATACATAAAACTCAACACATCAATTTAAATTTCTGTCTTGTATCAAAATCATCAAAATATAATAAACATGAAAAGAGCATAATCCTCAAAAATGTAGTCGTAGTATAGAAGGTACAAAATCAAGCAGTACATCTAAGCAACTCCAAGCAGAAGGAACGAAGAATCCTGATCAAGCTTGAGTATTCCCACCCCGAGAACCTTGGGGGGAAACGAAAGAGAAAGAAGAGGAAACAAAATAGGTCAGACATAAAGTCTGGCGAGTCCAGTTACTTTTAGCATAAAAATAAGTAAAAATATCATGAAAGGCATATAAAATGGATAAGAGCGATAACAGCATATAAGGCAGTATGACAAGGTAAACAGGATAAACAGAATAGAACATGCAATGGCTTCTCTACAACTTTACTCTGCACCTATACTAGTATAACTATAACATGATGATCCCAACAAGTATAAGATGGTAGAATTAGGTGTACTTCTAGTGAGTGGTTTTAACCCCATACAATAATAGGTAGCCCAGCAAAACTGACGGGTGTTATCCCCAAATGATAATAACGGGCTCCTAAATAGACATGACTAGATGTACCCTAATTACTACACCAATCGATCGGCTCCCTACTCCGTAGATACCCTGTGCTGACCCCACAGTACGATGTATCACTTCCTAAAGTGGCAAACCTTTATTTCCAGGATGTGCACAACCATATCTACAGGTGTCACGACGTCTTAATCCTCCCCTGTCCGGAACCATGCATGCACATGACCCCGTCGGAATGCACCGCCCACACTGCCCCTTCGTTTGCATCTCTTACAATCAGCCCAGTAAGCGTGCCCCGACTCCAACCTAGTTCAGAGTACTCGTTTGATACCTATATATGGGTTACTGACTAAAACGGGTCCCACACACAAGATGATACAAGCTTCCCCCTATGCTTGCATCCCCACTACTAGGATTTTCACATGTTATGCCCTACCAGTGTAAAATGATTGCATAACCCCATAGGTTAAGTTTGTAGGCCTATATATAAACATTACCCACCACCCCACGATTTACTTAACCCTCCCACTGTTTCAATCAAGTTTACTTAACCCCTACTCCAGTTAACATGTTCATATAATCCTTATGGATTCAAACTGGTTAAGTATTATAGGTTAACATATTATCCCCATTCACATTGACTTCTTTTCAAATTACCAAGTTCCACTTGCTTATTAATTCCATATATATATATATACATATACATATATATATATATATACAGCTTAATCCATTTAAGCTTATTAATAATCACACCACATGTTATTCTCTAGATTGTAGTCCAAGATTTGTAATCTATTATCCCTGGATTTTAATTAATGAAAGTAATCCACAACTATTCATTGTCTGTTTCCATAGTTACAATAACATGTAATTAAGTATACTTCATCTCAATTCACCCATTTTCTATCTAACGTGTCACTACAACTTATCTTTGTTTACTTATTAACTTAATTCTCTTAACTAAGGTTTACTGATAAGTTTTCTTCCTTTTATTATAACTTATGTTATAATTTCCACTTGCCCTAGGACAAGCCTATCTATTATATAACATTCTCATTCATGTAATTAACTACAATAGGTTATTCTCATTCCCCGTTTATTCCAATTCATTCCCATTAATTATAATTAGTGCCATTTATTCCTATCCTTTTATATACGTATATTCATATATATGTTTATGAATTAGACCTCTCACATTAAGTCTACCACTTGTGGATGCTGGATATGCCGGGTCGGTCCGAGCATACTTCTTCCACAAGTCGGCCTTAACCTCGTGTCTTAGCACATTACGTGTATATGCACTTAGATCCCTCACATTAGATTCACCACTTGTGGCTGCTGGATATGTCGGGCGGTTCCAGGCAGACTTCTACCACAAGTGTAATCTAACCTCGGGTCTAAACGCGGTTACAGTTACTAATTACTGTAAATCTAGGCATGTTCATTCTTTAACAACTATTCCTATTTCATTATAGGTTTTCATGCCCCTTTCCCAAGCCATGTTCACTACTAACAAATTTTCATGTTTATCTTGCCCTAAATTAAGATCTTTAATCACAACTTTGATTTATGCCCCCAAATCCATATTCATGTACAGTTCAAGTTATGCCCAAATTTCCCAATACAAGTTATGCCCAATTAAGATTTAGATCAACAATATAAATTATGCCCCAAATCCCAAGTCTTAGCTCATGGTACAAATTATGCCCAATATTCCCAATCAAGTTTTACAATATGAATTATGCCCCAAATTAATTATTCCCATCGTTCCCAATTTTGTACGTTCGCGTATTTCAGCGGTATGCCTAGGCTCGAAGGTAGCCTGGCTATAAAATAAAAAGGGAAAGGAAGAAGGGAATAGAACATAAATAAACATAATAACAAGATTGACATATGATGGCAGAAATGGGCGTAGCAACTAATAAGCATATAGTGACAAAATTGGGCATAATGACAAGATAGGCATATAGGAACAGATCCGATGAACATGTGATAACAAAACTGATTCTAATATAATTGGGACATCATAAACAGGCATGATGAGATCTAAACAATCAGTTAGATCAACAAATGATGGCAGATCTGACATGATAAATAGGCACAGGCTTAGATCCAATTCATAGTCATGTCAAAATAACTTAGATACACATGTTATGGCATACCTGACATGATTCAAGTAGTCACAGGCTTAGATCCAATTCATAAACATGTTAAGATTAACTTTTAAGTTTTCATATCTAAAAATAATGTAGACTCACATTAATTGGATCTAAGAATAGAATTATAATTGCAGGTGTTGTAGAATAGGTCTCTAAATCTGAATAACTTGATTGTAGAAGAAGAATAGGCTATTCTCAATATAGGCAGAGGCAGCATCTAGTTCTCCATTGTTTTAGAATGAATAAAGAAATGAGAATGGGATCTTATTTATAGCCTAGGGTTCATGAATCTGGTTAGAAAACAAGTCTACATATGCAGAAATGTACCAGGCTCGGATCTGGGGGTGTCGACATGGGTGTCGACACCCCCCTTATGGCGTCGACCCATGGGTCGACACCCTTAGGGCAGGGGCCGACCCCTAACGGGCCTGGTTCCCGCGTTGTCTCGCCTTCGATTTTCAGACAGTTTTTTTTTTGAATTTCTGTATTAGACCTAAGGGTGGCAATTAGACCCGACCCGATGGACCCGAACCCGACCTATCGGGTCTCGGATCTAGGCGGGTCAGGTTTTGTCAGGTCTGAACTATACATTTCTAAAATCTTGACCCAACCCGAGCTTCGGTTGTCGGGTCGGTTCGGGTTCCGTTGAATAGTAACACTAAAAATACATATATTTCAATGCTTTTTGGTCTGGTCTTTCGGGTCGGGTCAATTCGGGTCGGGTTTGATTGGGTCAAAATTGTATTTTTCATCACCTAGACTCGATCGTAGACCCATCGGGTTCGGTTCGGGTTCGGGTCTTGTCGGGTCGGGTCAGTTCGGGTCATCGGTTCTCAATTCTAATTGCCAGCCCTAATTAGACCAAATTCTGGTACTAACACTCAAATGCGGTGTGAAATCCTCACAATCACAGATCACAAAGAATAGATGCAGAAAAACAGTAAATCACAGTGGACACATGAAGTTTTTATAGTGGTTCGGCTCAAACCAAGCCTACGTCCACTTTATAATTCCTTAAATCCTAAGAAATTACAATTTAAAATATCGTCTTATAATCCGTAAGATCTATTTACATACAACATCCTTGTATTTTTATTAAGAAGTGGAGAAAAGAGAGAGATTTTATACATGAAATCCTCGTATTAGACTGATTTGAATTGGCCTTGTTAAAAACGCAGAGTCCTTGCGTTAATAACGGTGGAAGCCATGAAGAAGAGTGGCCAAAAATCCTTTCATTTGCCCTAAAATGGTGTATTTATAGCCATCTACAGTAGGTGGTTCGTGAGACACGTGGCACGCATCCCAAGATTCTCGAAATGAGGTGGAAAACATGGAGAAATCCTCTCCAAGTCATGCCATGCCATGTGTGATCAGATCCGGGTTGATAGGAGGAAGATGTGGCATGAGAATAGTTAAAAATCAATGGCTGTTGTTGTCCTAGTATAGGCAATTCGTGGTCATGGTCACATAGGGCGAGCTAGGCCGATATGGTGCTCACAAGCCAGGGTGTTTTGGTGGAATGGTGCTAGGCTGGCTGTGATCTAGGGGGTGAGCTGGTAGTGGCCCCACGAGCCGAGTGGGGGGGAGAGTCATAGGGGGCGAGCCGGTCCAAGCCCCGGGAATCCGTCAATGCTTCGTCCAAGCGATTGTCGAGCGATGCCAAATTACACCCGTTCACGGAAACGAGCGTAACTTCCAAACCATAAGTCTATTTTAGCCAAACGAATGCTCTAAGTGAAGCTAATTTAGAGAGCTACAAGTTTTACGGGGCTAAGCTCCAGAATCGATGTTTTAGGATCCAAAAAAGGTCATATGTTAGGAGATTCGAGCCATTCTTTGTTTGCGATGCGACTTCAACTAAATCGCTTCCTGTCTTCTGACGATGTTCCCAATACTTAAGTGTATTGTTAACTAGAGATTTCGTGTGTGACTGCTTTAACTAAAAAAGCATGTCAACGTTTTTGCCTCCTAAGAACATATCTTGCTGGTTGAAGGAAGATGTGTTCTGGATAATCCAAGGCCACGTTGGGCCTGCCAGCTACAAGTATAATCCATGCCTGAAAATAAAAAGAAACAAATAGATGTGTCAAATCCTAATAGCATTGCTTATCCTTTTCAAGCATAAACCATGCTTAGGCATCCAATTGAGTATAAACCATACTCGAGGGACGTTCGAACTATTTTGCCAAGACCTAGCGAGGGACCAAACTTTCCAGGCATAAGCCATACCAGGAAGTTCAAACTGAGCATAAGCCATACTTGAGTTTTATTGAGTTCCTTTACCGAATCCTGACAAGACAATAAGCCATTCCAGAGTATAATATGTACTAAAAATCCAAATCCAACGGAGTACAATCCATACTCATATCAAGATAGAGACACACTTTCCACAGCCTGACAAGATAGTCCATCCCTAGGCATAATCTATACCTAGGGATTCGAGATAAGTACAAGCCATACTTAAATTTTCCAATCATAATTCATGCCCGGAAAGTCCTTCCTTATTCAATTCAAAGAACAAAACCAAAGCAAATCCTGATTGGTTTGTCATCGAGTCCAGAGCACGCTTTGGGGCTAAATCCTAACCCCATACATGTGTACTCCAATTTAGCCAATCGGAAAACCTAAAGAAAGCAAAAACATATCTTAAATCCTAAGAAATATAGGAAATCCAGGTTGATCTCATCCAGATCAGTTAATGATGAGCCCATGAGAGCTCGATCAAGGACCATTCCCTCTCCCGGGAGTAGGTGGTGGCAGCGCGGGTGCTGGCGCCACCGGTTGTTTCACATACTCGGGTAGCTCTCTAAGTCTAACCCGTTCCTCAATCAAATCTCGCAGGTGTCTGCAGTCGTTTGTGTCATGACCATCCATATCATGAAATATGCAATGTTTTCCAGAATCACGTTCTCTTTGTGATGGCTCCCTCTTGGGAGGCTTTGGGTAAGATATGGCACCATTTGTGTCCATGTAAATGTCAGCCAACGTCGAATTGAGTTCAGTGTACTTTTTATATTTGGGCCCTCTCCTGGGTTGAGTGTTGCGGTCATTCTTAATAGCAGGTTTTCCCATGCCTTTTCCATAATTGGACGGCTCTCCGTCTTTAAGCATGTTAACATCGAGAACTTTATTCTCGGAAGTTGCATCTTCTTCCTGCAGAAATCTATCTGCTTCAAGGTAGAATTCACCGAGATTTCGCGGTGGATCTTGGTACAAAGATTTTTTGAATTCTGAGTTATCCAAGACATCGGATACCGCTGCCATCAGTGCCATCGATGGTTCAGGGCGATCAACCAAGAAGATTGATTATTTATATATAGATTTTTTTTAATTTCTATAATGATTATTTATTAATATAATTAGCCTATATATGTGTAAACTTCAAACCTTAATATCTTCTTCATACGATGTCCGTTTTACGCAAACCGGGTGTCTATTTTGACCGGAATTCCGAGATGAACGCAATGGCACAGTCCGTTTTATTTAGTTCTGAATATTTAATTAAGTATTCTTTAGTTTATCATCTTTAATGTTGTTAAAATTACGGGGTGTTACACTACTTTAGCAAAATGTTTTATGAACCTTCTATAATAACCTGCCAATCCCATAAAAGATCTTACTTCAGTTACAGTTCTAGGTCTCTTCCATGTGTGAACTGCTACTACCATGCTTGGATCCACTGAGATACCTTTTTCAGAGATAATGTGTCCCAAAAAGCTCACTTCACTTTTCCGGAATGTACACTTGCTAAATTTTTCTTTAAGATCATTCTTCCTCAATCTACTCAAAACCAAATGCAAGTGTTTTTCATGCTCTTTTTCTGTTTTTGAATAAACCAGTATATCATCTATAAAGATTAATACAAACTTATCCAAATAATCCCTGAATATTCTATTCAGTAAATCAAAAAAATTGGATGGAGCATTTGTAAGGCCGAATGGCATAACTAAAAATTCATATAACCCATACCTAGTGTTGAAAGCTGTATATTTGACACTTTTCTCCTCTACTTTCATTTGGTGGAAGCTTGAGGCTAAATCTAGCCTGGAGAATACTATTGCACCACTTAGTTGATAAAAAAGATCATCTGTATGAGGTAAGGGATATTTGTTCTTTATTGTGACTTTGTTGAGTTCCCTGTAATCTATGCACATTCTCAATGTGCCATCATGTTTTTTAACAAATACCACAGGGGACCCCCAACAAGAGCTACTAGGTCTAATGAAACCTTTTTCTTCTAGTTCCTACAACTGCTTTTTTAATTCATTCAGCTCCTTTGGACCTATTCTATTAGGCTTTTTAATTATGGGACTTTCTCCAGGCAACAACCTAATTTGAAGTTCCACTGGTCTATTTTGAGGTATACCCTTTACTTCTTCAAAAACATCTGGATACTTATTCACTACAACAATTTGTTCCAAGGTTAAAACTGTTTCCTCTACCTTGAAACTACCCAATTGCCTTAATTTACTTTCTTTGCTGACTTCACATAATATTGTTATCCTTTTTCTCCTAGCAACTTTCAAAGAAATAGTTGATGTTTCCATATTTATAATAGCCTTATGTTTCTTTAATCAATCTACCCCTAGTATAACCCTATACCCAGGTAATTCAACACAAACAAGTCATAAATAAATATACTACCCCCTATATTTAATTCTACCTGCATGGATTTCTTTTCTAACACACATGAGCTCCCTATAGGGCTCTTAACTAACAAAGGCTTATCAACTATCATGCATGTCAATCTTAGTTGTTGCACAATATCATATGAAATGAGTGAATGTGTTGCTTCAGTGTCATATATCACTATTAAAGGCATATGTTTAAAATATAGAGTACCTTTTACTTGCCTATGTTCCTTAATATTAGAGCCAGCTACAGATTTTCCTTTCCCATCCAAAGTTCCCACCTTGCCTTGCTGCTTGGATTCAGGACAATTCTTCTTAATGTGCCTTAACCTTCCCATAGTTAAAACATTTGAATGTGGCATTGGGTCCAGTTGGGCACTTGGATTTGATATGTCCTTCTTTTCCATAATTAAAGCATTCAAGCTTCTTCTTAGTTATTGATGCTATAGAGGCTTCAGAATTCTTCTTACTTCCAGCTTCATTCTTTTAATTGTTATATGGCTGGAATCTATTCTTTCCCTTCTTACCATTATTATTCATGTTTTTTAACTTTTCCCTAGCATTGTCATGTTGTTTAATGCTCAGAGTCAAGCCCAACACTTGATCAAAGGTCTTTTCTTTATAGGGTAGCATTGCACGACTCAAATTGGCATTCAACCCCTAAATGTACCTTCCATTTTTAGACACTTCATCAACAATAAGCATGGTTCCATATTTGGACAAACTTTCAAACTTGTGAGTGTATTCATTAACACCCATAGTTCCCTGCCTTAACCTTATAAGTTCCTCCAACAATGAGGCTTTGGCAGATGCTGGAACAAATCTGGCCTCCAACGTATCTTTGAACTGATTCCAGGTTACCTCATTTTCTTGCTTACCTGCAATAATCACCTCCCACCAGTCGAGTGTAGCACCCTTTAATTGTCTGGATGCTATTTTCTCTTCTTTTTGTATTCTACCTTCATATTAGCAAGGATCCTTTTTGAGGTCTTCAACCAGGTTTGGATCCCTATAACCCCCTCAGTGCCATCAAAGCTCTTTCCTTCTACTTAGTAAATGTCTTCAACATCTTTGATAGCTCCTCATGTGGGTTATCTTGCCTTTGACCAACTCCATCTCTCAATGCCCTCACTAACTCTTGCATATTCACCCCTTGAGAGTTACTTGGGCCCCATGTAGTTTGGTGCCTTGGTCCTACCATTTTTCTAAGGGAGAGTTATTATTAAGTTAGTTCATCCATTCATGTTAGCGCATTCATATGCACATTGTTACTATTTATATATTTTTTATTTCAACTAGACAATTATATTCAATCAAGAAAACAACATCCATGCAATCATTCTACCATTAAATATCAATATTTTAATTGTTTATGGTTGTGCATATATATTAACCTCGTTCTGATACCAACTGAGATGACCCCTTAATGATTTAACAAACAAATCTTAGTTGATGATTGGCCTAAGTATTTTTTTTTCTTGGGTCATCTACTCCATGAGGTTCTCATCCTTTGTTCATAAAACTCTACTAGGATCTCAATTCGCTATCATCCAACACTCATAAAATCAGAGTTAAATTATTTCGAGCAATGTAAATTGAGCAAGTATTTTACAACCATTTCACATAGAAATACTTAATGGTTTACCATTTACTTAACCATTAAAATTTAGGCATACTTAACCAATTACGTGTAGGCATAACAGTGTGATTTCATGTCACCTACGTTTACTGCTGCTATATGCGCAGCATATAAAAAAACTCACGTACTAACATATAAGAAAGTGGTGACTAAGCTAAATCCTAGCCTGGTCCTTCCCTAAAGTCCTTCTCAAAACAGATCATATATATTCACGTCCTGTTATATGAAATGAAACTTGGTAACCCAATTAAAAATCTGTCATGGTATAAGAAATCTTCCCTTAAGTAGTATAAAACGTGACAAACGATATAGCAAAAGCTGTCATTATATTAATTCATCAAACGTTGAACGGTAAGGTAAAATCTGGGCAAGCGATTGATTACATAAGGAGTTCCATGTATAGTTTAAACTCACATGCTATCCCTAGGAATACTAATACCGAGCTGGTCCTACTTAAACAAGTCTTCCTTAAACCATTTTCCAGTCAGTATGCATATAACCGTGCCCCTAATATAAAATGTGATGAACTAGTTTTAACGAATTGGTCACTTGAATCCCACGCACGCGTAGAATGGTGAATATTTACACACACTCCATGCATCAAGAATTGGCTACTTCGTGAGAAAGCTATCAACATATATATTTTTAGTTCAAGACGTTAAACTAGAAACTCACTTGCCTTCACTTAAGAAATATTTATGCTTGCAGCTAATTCGCACTTTACAACTGCTACTATTTAATGTGATTACCCGGTTTTAAAATCTTAAGTTTTTTTAATATTATATAAGCCATTGACAATAAAACTTAGCAAGAATTGGTGATTGGAACTGTAACATCCCATAATTTCAACAACATAAAAGAGGATAAATTAAAGAATAATTAATCTAATATTTAGAATTAAAGGAAACGGACTATGCCATTGCGTTCGTCTCGGAATTCTGGTCAAAATAGACACCTGGTTTGCATAAAAAGGACACCGTATGAAGAAGTTATGAAGGTTTTAAGTTTGTATATGCGCAAGAGAATTATATATATATAGGGTCAGTAAATTCAAAAATCAATTCAAAATCATTCAAAATGCAAAAATTTGGGGAAGCGAAAATTCTCCCACCTAGGGGTGTCGACCCCCGTAGGGCAGACGTGGCAGATTAGGGTTTGGGGATGACAATTATATATATGGCCTCATTTCTCATATTTTGCACACTGAAAATAATGGAGGACTAGATGATGTCGGTGCCCGGATTGAATCAAACCTTTTTCTTCTTGTGCAATCGAGTTAATCAAGTTTAGAGTTATTCAAGTGTAGATCTGTGATTCAACATCTGCTATTCTCCTTCTATTTTTCTAGATCCAAATAATGTGAGTTTAAGTTACTATTAGATTTAAATAATTAAAATGTAAAACATGATATGACTATAATTTGGATCTATTCTTGTGACTGCTTGAATCATAACAGATCTGCTATGACCTGTTATTCTGACATGACTACGACTTAGATCTTAACCTTTATCATGTCAGATCTGCCTTTGATTGTAGATCTAATTCACTGTTTAGATCACTTTATACCTGTTCTAATATGTTTATGGCCAAATTAGATCTGTTATTAGTTGGACATCTAAATCATTATTTAGATCATATCATACATGTCCCTATTATGTTAGAATCAGTTCTATTATCACCTGTTCATCCGATCTGTTCCTATAGGCCACTCTTGTCATTATGCCACTATATGTTTTATGCCTGTTTCTGCCATTATATGTTCATCATGTTAGTATGATCATATCTGTTCTATTCCCCCTATATTTTCCCTTTTATTTTTATAGTCAGGCTACCTTCGAGCCTAGGCATGCCGCTGAAATATGCGAATGCGTTAGATTGGGAATGAGGGAAAAACATTAATATTGGGAATAACTTATTGGGAATTTGGTTATAACTTGAATAAAGTGTAATAATATGAATTTGGGGCATATAGTTCTTATGAACATAACTCGGGATAAGGGGCATGAAAACCTATAACGACAAAGGTAATTTTGGTTAATAATTGTAGTGCCTAGAATTATAATAACTGAAATTGTAATCACGCTTGGACACGAGGTTAGATTATACTTGTGGTGGAAGTCTGTAACAACCCGGAAAATCAGAACCAATTTAAAATTTTTATTTTGGTTATTTTAATGAATTTTGAATATTTAAAATGATTTATTTTAAATAATAACGACGAGAAATTTATTTTGAATAAAATTAGAACGTATATATTTATTTGAATCATCGTTAGAAGATAAATATTTATTTTTAATTATAAAAGGAATTGAAAATGGCGCGGTAGTTTGAAAATTCAATTCAAATTTCAATTGAATGTACATGATTCAAAATAAACCGGATTTTAGCGAAACCAAAAATATTAGAATCTATTTGAAAATATCATTCCAATGAATCCGAAAAATTGAAGTTTCATAGCGGGAATAAAAAGTTATGCCCAATTGAAAATTCAGAATAGTCGCTATGGAAATATAGGCCTGAAAAATAGCCATTTTGCAAATGACCTCCGTTTTCGACGAAACCACTTTTGTTGGATCCGCGATGTCAAATTATAGCTAGATTCCAAAATTCATAATTTTTGGGATCAATATGTGAGCGTGGTAAAGGAAAATGTGTTTTGATAGTTTCAGTCAAATTGGATCGACCAGAAAATGGCCATTTTTCAAACGGTCTTCAAATGTGACGAAATTAGTTTTGTTGGGACCGTATCATCAATACGAAGCTAGAAATAATTTTACTGGAATTTTTAGAATCTGTATGTGGACCCGATAAATTAGAATGTACGTCCAAATTCAATATATATATTTTGAATTTGATGAAAACTGATCGTAACAGCCGGATAGGCTTACAAAACATATCTCATTGTGTGCGGAATGGGGGTAATCAGCTAGGGGCGACAGTCGTTAGGTGCGAATTGGAGATGGAATGAGAAAGTGACTTTATGGAATTCAAAGTTAAAATAAATAATAATTTAATTTTATAAAACCCCCACCCTTCCCTTCTCTGAAGTCAACCCCCCCCCCCCCCCCGGTTCATTATCGTTCAAAATCAAATGATAAAATAAAAAAAGGAAACCCATCACGCTGAGCGCGACAAGCGCCGTCGCCACCGCCCCAGGCGGAGCCGCCACCGCTGTAGCCTTCCCTCGCCCCCCAATGACCGCGCCCTTACCCCCTCAGTCTCCTTCTCCTCTAATTTAAACCCACCGAGCCACCAAGCTTCCACCGCCCGAAACCCTAGCCGCCGCCAGTGAAGCCGCCACCCCCTCCGCCTCTTACACCACTGCAGTGCCCTCCCCGGCCTCCTCAGCTGCCGTGAAACCCCCTCCCTCTTAGAAAAACGCTGTAAGTTTTTTTTATTTTCATTTATTTAATAAAAATCGGATTTTTATGAATATTATAGCATAAGAAAATTCGGACTTTTTTATATATTATAGCATCACAAAAATATGATTTTTATTCATATATAAAAATATGATTTATGTTTGTATGAAAAGGATATGATTTTGTTTATATAAAGTTAAGATTTTTAATGTTAGAAAGTTAAGATTTTTAATGTTAGAAAGGTAAGATTTTTAATGTTAGAAAGGCGAGATTTTTAAAGTTAGAAAAACAAGATTTTTATTTAAAGAAAGTTTTAGATTTTTTTTTAAACAAGAAAAATTTGATTTTTATAGATGAAAAGATACGATTTTTATATGTATGAAAGGCAGACAAAAATACGATTTTTAATACATATGAAAATGGAATAAAAATTCGATCTTTATATAAGAAGTAGAAATATAAAAATATAATTTTTATATAGAAAGAAGCTTGGTAAAAAATATATGAAGTAGAAATAATAATATGATTTTTATTTATTGGAATGAAGCGATAAGAATATGATTTTTACTATGAACAACGTGAAAAGAATTGCGATGGAACTGGTGGAAAACAAATCCAAATCTGAACCGTTCAGAAATAGAGAATGAAGGAGTGGATCCCAAAGGTGAGAACTTCTCACTTTAATTTTATTTCTAGTTAAAATATATACTAGGATGCAGACGGTGCTTAGTAGCACCCGACACCCGTCGTCCACAAACCATGGACGGCTTGTTTGTTTGTTTGATTGTGTTGTAAAAATTAATTGTCTGATATGGAATGGAAATAAATATTTTATAGTTAAAAATATAATTTCTAATGTTGATATAAATAAAATAAATATTTATAAACAAATCGGACGATTTGTTTATGTACACACATTTGACTAATATTGATTGGGACGATAAATTTTACACATCGCCCAACTGCACAAATAAAATCTGTGTTTGTTGATTGAAACCCCACACGGATGTTGGGATGATATATGACATACACTAATCCCAATAATTAGTTGTATGTCGATCGATTGGTTGACAGACTGTTATAAGCGTTAGATATTTATATTTGATGCTTATGCAGTGTAGAATACACTCTGGATGATGATTGACTGTGTTTGATTGTGGTTGTGTACATGTGTTGTATGAAATCCATATAAATCAAATTATATGGTAATTGACTGTGTCTGATTCCAGTTCAGAAAGAAAGAATATTTTGAAATAACGAATATTTTAAAATAATGAATATTTTAAAATAATATTCAGTAATAGATCAGAATGTGATTTTGATGTCCGATTTGGGATGGACACGAATATATTTAAATATATAAAGCCGTATTGATTAAATTAATGCCATTTTGACGTAAACGATATTTATATCGATTTCATTCATTTCTATAATGAATATCGAAAAGGAATTGATTTCAAAATATAATGTTTTGAAAATACTATCATTTATATATCGATGATATGGAATATTCAATTTTGATTAGAAATTGAATATGAAGTTGAAATCATTTTGAAAACGAATTTAAAACGATTTATAAAATACGTTTTAAATGGAAATTGACGAAATATATATTATATATATATTATATATATAATGGCCTGAATAGAACGCGTCGCGCTGCGGCAGTTCGCGACTTTCGACCATTGACTTCGAATGGACATTACGGGAGATTCAACCGTCGGATTCTCCTAAAACCGGAACAGATGGGTTCGTATCGAAAAGAGGTTTCTAACAAATATTAGAGATTTGAAATCTAACGGTTGGATTTGGAATTATGTCCAAATCAAATTTGGAAAAGGTCGTTGTAAGTGCAGTTCGATGACCATTTATGGAAATCGACTGTACGGGCCTTGATAAAAGTATTAAAAATATCAATAATTTGTGTAAAATCATAACAAATGATTTGGAAAGAATTGGGATGAAAAATTCCATATTTGAAAAGATAAAAATATATTTTTATCGAAATGAACTAGTTATGAACTAAAATTATGAAATTTTTTAAATAAATAAATTGGATTTGAAATGGTTTTAAAAATAATCGGTTCCAATATATGAATTGGAATGGATTTGAATCGAAATTATCATCGGAATATTTCGATATTGGATTCCGTGATTATACGGATATTGTGGAGGAATTTGGAAGATATATATATATATATATCGTTATTCTAATACGGTATTCGTTGATTCCAGAATTTGATATTGAATATAAGCCGATATATTTTCTATTCAGAGCCTTGTATTTAATATTAAATGTGATTTTGGGTTTGTCGTGAATGGTGTCTTCACTAACACTGTTCTTGGACCCAGTTGAGAAAAGATTAAATCTTTTTATTTAGATTTAATGAAGTATACCAATTAATTGATATTTAATTGGAATGGAATTGAAATTGGTCTTTGGGTTTATCGTGAACGGTGTTTTAAATAACACTTGTTCTTTAACCCATTAACAATGGAATAAGATTTTGGGTTGTTGGGAATGGTATCTTTAATAATACTGTTCTTAGACCCAATGGAGTTAAGAAAATCAGAAACTAACTGGAGATTAGTAAGTCGAATGGTTTCCTGGGTATTGATCTGATGTTGGTTTCGGGCTTCGGGGTTAATACTTAGGGAATTGTTCACTTGCTAATTTACGGTTAAAGGCTGATGGAGCGGAATGTGATTTTGGGTTTATCGTGAACCGTGTTTTAAAGGACATTGGTTCTTTAACCCAGTTAAAGACAGGAATAAGATTTTGGGTTTTCGTGAATGGTATCTTTAATAATACTGTTCTTAGACCCAATGGATTTAAGAAAATCAGAAACTAACTGGAGACTAGTTAAGTTGAATGGTTTCCTGGGTATTGATCTGATGTTGGTTTCGGCCTTCGGGGTTAATACTTAGGGAATTGTTCACTTACTAATTTACGGTTAAAGGCTGATGGAATGGAATGTGATTTTAGGTTTATCGTGAACCGTGTTTTAAAGGACAATGGTTCTTTAACCCAGTTAAAGACAAGAATAAGATTTTGGGTTTTCGTGAATGGTATCTTTAATAATACTGTTCTTAGACCCAATGGAGTTAAGAAAATCAGAAACTAACTGGAGATTAGTTAAGTTGAATGGTTTCCTGGGTATTGATCTGATGTTGGTTTTGGCCTTCGGGGTTAATACTTAGGGAATTGTTCACTCGCTAATTTACGGTTAAAGGCTGATGGAATGGAATGTGATTTTGGGTTTATCGTGAACCATGTTTTAAATGACATCGGTTCTTTAACCCAATTAAAGATAGGATATGATTTCCCAAGTTAAACAATCGTTAATATTGAATTTTTGGGAAGATTAAAACCAAGTGGAGTTTTAATGAATCTTTAATTATATTGAATTGATATCCAAAGGAAGATTAAAGAATAAATTTAAAGAATTTATCTTTGATAAAATTAATAGGAACCTTTCCCAAAGTATATGAATATTTGGATAAAAAAATATTCTGGATTGGAATGAGGCGTATGTTGTGTTTTAATAGCACTTGTTTATTATATACGTGAGTTATTCAGAAGACCGGGTTTATCCCATTTTGAATAACTGATTCGGCGATGTGTCGAGGATGAAGATGGTGGTTGAAGACCGGAGGTCTTCACATCGTTTGGATGATTACTGATGTCTTGATTGGGCTGTACACCCAAGACGAGGTAATAAGTAGTGATCGTCCAGACGTACTTGGAGATAGACTGGATATGCGAGGACCTCTCTCCTGTATTGGACATACGGGATGAGGAATAAGGTGCCTCCGGTTTCGTTCAGACCCAGAACGAACTTATAAATGGATGTGTGTGTCAGACATCGGAATTCATTCTATGTGATTGTTATACATCGGTTGCATAGCGTGAATTGCCTGTGTGGCATGCTGAAATGCAAATGATCAAGGCTTCTGTTGAAAAGCAGAGTCTTGTGGTTGATGATCAAAGCACGGCTTTAATATAGCGTAGCTTTGTGTAGCGTTAATTCACGAGCCTCACACCTCGGTGTGAGCCAGAAACGGGAGAGGACTTCAGGGAGGGCATGTGTTTCCTTCTAGCTAGGAGTGGTGTCAGCGTTTTACTAGCCCTGACATTTTACTTATGTGGATGATGGATTGCGAGGCGCCTCGGTTATATCGGTCGTTCCGGGGCCGATAGTTTGGTCGGGATATGACCAGTTTACGCCCCATAGGGCGGGAAAACGTAGTGTTTAGGCATTTTAATCCACATCGAGTGGACCGGCCTTGACGATCTAAAGGTCACTCGAGCTCTGACCTGAGACATGGACTAGATTGTCTCGAAGTGGTAAGGACGATCTCTTGCCATGGTTCACAGATGGAAATCCAACTTCCAATACGTGACATTTGCGGTTTTGATTGTAGAGCCTAGTATTGGTGACATGATATATGGTACCCATGTCGTCTATTATTGATACTTATGATTGAAATTGTTTTGACACTATGCACTTATAGTAATAATAAAATATGAAATTTCACGTACCAAGCATTTTTGGCTATTATAAGGTAAAAACTCTATCCTCCGGCTTGTGTTGCATTGTGTGATGGGACCCGAGTCTTATAATAGCTTCATTGTTCTTTATTTAGCATTGCGCTGTTTGTTTTATGCACTGGTATTCTTGGGAGGAAACCCGTTCCGTGTTATACGGCATGGTCCCTTGATTTACCGAACTTTAAAATAAAGATTAATAACTGTTTTAGTTCGCACACCAGTCACATAACTGACGTGGATTTTATTGTTTTAACATAAACTCTGGGTGCCCTTATTTTCCACACGGGCGGCTAGTAGTTTTGGTTTTGCAGATTTATATTCACAGGATCCTGGTTTACAGCTGGAATGATATTCGGAAAGCTCTGTATCCATATATTCTTTTCAGTTGTGTTTTGTATTATTTTCCGCTGCATTGTAACTTGTAAGTCTCTGATATTTAGTGAATGTGTAATATTTATTCATACTCTGTGTATTCTTGTATTCTGATGTAAATTGTTGTAATAAACAATGAAATGTTCTTCTGTTTGTGAACTGATTCGTCTAGTCCTCAAGGCAATCTGTTCTTTCTCTTCTCTCCGGAGACCGGGGAAGTTCTGGGTCCTTACAAAGTCTACCCGGACCCGCCTGACATAACCAGCAACAACAAATGGTGAATCTAATGTGAGTGGTCTAAGTGCATAAAACACGAGACGTGCTATGACACGAGGTTAAACCCGACTTGTGGAAGAAGTCTACCCATAGCCGCCTGGCGTAACCAGCATCCGCAAGTTGCAGGTTTAATGTGGGAGGTCTAGTACATTGTAACCATAACTGAATATGGTAATGAATTGGAATACTTAACCTAGTTGAATCCATAGGGATTGTATGAACATGTACTTAATAGGGGTTAAATAAACTTGTATGAACAGTGGGTGGGTTAAGTAAATCTGGGGAGGGTGGGTAATATTTATATTCATAGGCCTACAAACTTAACCGATTGGGATTATGTAATTAAAGACACCGTTAGGTAAGCATAACCTGTGGAAATCCTAGTGGGGATGCAAGACAAAGGGGAGAGCTTGCATCATCTTGTGTGTGGGACTCGTTTCAGTCAGTAACCCATATATAGGTATCAAACAAGTACTCCGAGCTAGGTCGGAGTCGGGGCACGCTTACTGGGCTGATTTTAAGAGATCCAAACATGGAGGACGGTGTGGGCGGCGCAAACCGACCGGGGTCATGTGCGTGCATGGTCCGGGCAGAGAGGGATAAGACAACCGTGACATCTGTAGATATGGTCGTGCATGTCAAAGGGTTGCCACTTTAGGAAGTGATACATCCTACTGTGGGGCCGACACATGGTATCTATGGAGTAGGGAGCCGATTAATTAAGGTAGTAATTAGGGTACACTTAGGCTCTAGTACGTTTAGGATCCCATTATTATCCATAGGGATAACTCCGGAACGTTGGGCGGCCTGTTCATTGTATGGGGTGAAAACCTCTCACTGGAAGTATGCCTAAGTCTGCCATCTTATAGTTGTTGGGATCATCTCATTCTGGTTATATTAGTATCGGTGCAGAGTAATTATTAGAGAAGCATATACACACTATCATGTTTACCTTGTCATACCTGCCTTTTGTGATGTTATCTTTCTTATCCACTTTATATGCCTGTCGTGATACTTTTACTTATTTACTTGCTAAAAGTAATTGGACTCGCCAGACTTTATGTCTGACCCTTTTTGTTTCCTCTTCTTTCTTCCGTTTGCCCCCTCCCCCCAAGGTTCTCAGGGTGGGAATTCTCAAGCTTGATCAGGATTCTGCTATCATTTTGCTGGAGCTGCTTAGATGTATTGCTCAAGCTCCTGTCTTTGATACTATGGCTATGTTTTTATTTGGGGATTATGCTTCTTTTATTTTTGTACTCTGATGTTTTAAGTACAAGACAGAAAATTTAGTGATGTACTGGGTTTTGTGTTTTTCAGACATACGATGTAACCATGTTTTTAACCACGTTGCTTTATGATTAATAAAGTTTTAAATTTTGCTGCTATTTTATATCTGTCTTGTAATGTTTCTGTTTCTGTTTACCTATAACGCTTCACGAAACTTAATGCATTCTCTTAATGAGTGACATTAACAGATGTGGAGTGTCACAAGAATGCTTCCCATGCACACATATTAGTGCATATACATTCCCTCCATGCCTTAACGCAAAAACAACATAATGTTTTAGTTCTACCCTTAAGTTATCCCCAAGTATTTCAAATATTGATTTAATTTAAAATAATGTGACGAACACTATGGGGAAACCTATCATTTTTTTATTATATAAGATGTTGAATTAGCGAGGTAAAGTTGGGCAAGATTATGTCCACCTGTAATCTTTTCATCCATGCACGTTATGGTGTATATACATTGCAATTTACGCTCACGCAAGTAACCAGTTTGACATTATACACAAGCCGACAAGTCAAATGCCTTGGTACTAGCAAAGCAATTAAATATGTTCCTTTATAACATTGAAATGACAACTCAACCAAGCTAGTACAAGACTCTTTGCACATCTCGAGGTTTCCTACTTGCAATTGTACTATGGGCTCGACACTCTATAGCATTTGTGTCTCTAAGGAGCATTAATCAATATAAAAATGGTTACATATAAGAACTGTCACATGGGTCTAGCTGCATGAGAATAATGACCTGATTTATCCCATGCAAGCCATGCGTTAGTGAATACATATACATGGTATATATTTGCAAACGAAAGACATGCTTCTAATCCACAGCAGCTCTAAAGTGTGTAAATACTGCTCACCCATTTCACACTACCTCTAAAAGATAAATCCATATGTTCCTGACTTGATTTCATAATTATTTTAAGCATTTCCTCATTAACATAACAGAGAATTGAAATAGTTCAAAAGCATTACATTTTCCTGGCTATTCGTTTAGCTAATTAACTAGCTTCTAATGTAAGTTCTTCAAGCAAGCAAACACTTAAACATTTAAAACTTAATAATCATCCAGCAACATGCACACCTAATACTTTTATTCTTTCTAGCATTCATCATCTTAGTTGCAAGCATTACTTCCAAGCATTCTACTACGCTTCTTCATTTCTTGCACAAGCATCAGAGGATGCCTAAATTTTTTAGGGACACCCCATTGATGCCATCAACAAATAAGGTCAGACTTTGTGTCTGGTGTGAGAATAGGCTATTTTACTTAAATAAACAATGTTAGACTTGCATGCAGGTTGAGTGATATATTCAGATATCATTATCTTCACAAGAGTCTATTCAGTACTTCTTAATATTCATACCAGGAATATCTCTCCTTGAATTCTTGAATCAACATGCATATAACCAAATGCAAAGTAAAATAGCAAACTATCATCAACAAACCATCTGATGCATCCCATGCCATCAATCCCTTAATGTTTGTCAAGTATCACTTTCCTGGGTTATCCCATCCTAATTTCTATAGGTCATAGTTCTTCCTACATTGAACACACATGTGCACATTCTGTTTCCCAAACACACAAAGGCCTACAGGGCTTACACAAGCCATGTGCATGCTTAGTTTCCACCCTAGAACCAAACAGATCAATGTATATATATGGTTTCCCTAACCATTTAGTGACCTTTAAATAATTTAAGTGTTACCTTCCCCACTTTATTCCCCATTTAACACTTATTTAAGTGATATTCCACCCATATCCTCTCTCTTTCAATAACCAAATATATGTTATAAAATTACATATGTGAATAACATTTCAGCATATGCATACATATTTACTTGATGATTATAAATTATCAAATCAACATCCATTCAAACATGAATATACACTCAACCAACCATGTCTCAGTTACAATTATGACTAAGATATTTGCTCTAGTGCATTTTGGTCTGATTATATAGGTTTAACTCAGAAGAATCTTTTGATGCAAGAGGATCAACACATATATGAAAATATTGCAACTGTTCATCGCTTTTATACAGAATTAGACATAAGCCAGTGACCCACTGGCCCATGCTGCCTAACCCCAAATTTCCAATCCATTTGAGTTACTATTACTCATACAAAGAAATATTTCAAACACAACAACAAACATTATTTTTAAACTCATTTTCATATCATACATATTACTGAAAGCAAAACCAATGTATATTTGTACTCAAAAATGGATGCCTTTCCCTAGGACTTAGTGCCTTCATAAAATAGTATATACTCACATATAAATTGCTTCTTTAGATCACTACTCTCTAGCTCTGCCCTATTCCTTCCAGTTACTGTTGCACCCTACTCTTCCTTTGATTAATTTTTGCTAAGAGAGAATAAAATAGCCTAGGCAACCTAGTTTTATACTAGTTATTCTGGAAACTAATTAGGGTTTCCTTATTCAGGAAATGTCAAATTTACCATATAATGCAAATGGTTATATTCACATATTAAGCGTACATTTTCTCACATATCTTTCTTTTCTTATTTTGATAGAGAGAGTTATACCCTACAAGCCATGCTGGCTTACTTTTCCCCACCAAGTAATATTAATAAGTTCCATCTTTGTCCATATTAATCATGCCATTTTCATGATCTTATCTTCCCACGTATTGGAGGGATTTTATGCCTTTTTCAAATGACTCTGAGCCAATATATTTATGCAAACAGTTTGCCCTTTTACCCAAAGGTTCCTATATATATTGTTCACACACGTTTCCCCAAGCATGTGCACACAATTATGAAATAGACACATGAATATTTTATTCAACCGTGTATGCTACTTAAGAAAATGTTTTACTTAATTAAATATTGTAACGGATTCAGTCGTGTACCCTACACATCCACTATGCACTCTTGCATAGCCACCTATACATATATCTCATATATGTATTTCCAGGAATTATCAGTAAGCTTGCTTATGTATGCTTAGAAAAAATATGGGGTTATTACATAGATCTGGTGTAAATTACAATAGATATTAACTTTTGATCATTATACAATCCATATTTGATCATATAATCTACCCAGATTTACATATTTCAACTACCCAGATTTTATCATATAACTTACTGAGATATTAATATTAAAGATTTATAACTTGCAGATTTATATATACACACAGATCTATATATACATACTTGCAGCAATTTTAATATCACATATTAATACCATGTAGAAGACATTCAAATAATCAATCCACTAAAATAACCCTTAACTGTTATAAAAAATAATATAATAGATTCATCTGATTAAAGATCAACTTATGTGTTATGGATTGGATCACACTGTCATAAAATTTAATGAAACAAGATTATTTATAATCTCAGATCCATAGTTCAACAACTAGGATCTTTCAGTCAATTAAAAAAATTGTACAAAATAAAATAACTTGTAGCTGGGTCATTACAATTTTTTTAGGAATTAACCAAATGTAAAAATCCAAACACATACTAACCTGTATATTTATATAATCTAAATCAAATTCAAAGGATCTAACATAGCATAGTTATTAATATATATATATATATATTACATAGTTAATACGAAATCAGCCTGAATATATATATATATCATAGTTTTTGTTACAATAACAGAATTTGTTTATATAGAAACAACTCTTTGATTCAATATAAATTTAGAAATCAAACACTTCCGATTAAATTTTATATTCATGTTCATAACACTTTAAATTTTCATGTAAATACAGAACTGGGTACACGGTTTAAACCCAACAATTGAATTTGAAAATAACCTGGCTTTGATACCATTGAAGGAAAACAATGATCGATTTGCAGTGGATAATAGTTAATTTTAACAACCCTAGTTGATAAATCGAATTCAAAATTAAATCGAAAAACGTGTACCTTACTAGTTTTGATCAAATCGCAAATCTGAATGATGGTTAGTTAAATCGATCACGAACACCTTAGAGGAAGCTTCTCTATCGGAATCCACGAACATTGATCTCGATGGTGTCTAACAAAATCGAGGAAGATGGAGATTTGATAATAGCTAATTTGGGGATCTAGGATTTTCTGGATATCGTGGTTGTCATAATGAAAAAAGGATCGACTTTCTATTATAATACAACAGTGCGATATTTCAGGTGAACCATCTAACCCGATCTCCATTTTAAAATAGAGGATATATTCAACATATTGATTTCCCTTTTATTTTAAATGGCTCTCACCTTATTCAACGTCCTTATGTGTGACCCTATAGGTAAAAATAATGTCGGCAACGATTTAAACAATATTTAAATTGTAAATAGTGAGCGACATCTAGTAATACATCACTGAAACCCAAATTATAATAATATCAATGATTCGATAAAACTGTTTACTGTGATTAGTGTCTCAATGTAATTTAATCATTTTAACTAATATATCTAAGATTAAACTCGAGACATGGAACGTATCATCCTCTTTATAATTTAATCATTTTATCTTGATCGATGAGTAGACTATATAAAATAAATCAATATTTGAGCACGTCCATGCATTTCATTCTCTCAATCAATCAAGAGGCCCATGTGTAATACTATATATATATATAATGATTCGAGATGTATCCAATAATCACCTTTATCGTCAACTCAGTTACGAGTAACTTTAGATGACATCAACACACAAATATCTTCAAATAAAATTATAATGATTTCAGGTCTGAGGACCATTACATCACTGTCACTTTGAGAATAACTTATGATACTGTTAATTATACTCCGTGTAGTTTTCTCATGTTGGGTCAGCCCAATACGCTATTCTCTAATATGTATTTATGTGTTGACATTAATATTACGTATATTAATAATCAATGAGATATGATCATCAGTCAATCAACACACTAGTCTCAATGTTTTATTGTTGTCCTATATAAACAATAAAACTTGACAAGGGACATTTAAGAATTATAATACTTAATATTTTATATAATCTCATGTTCAAGTTACTCACTTGAAACTATATAATTCTGTATTATTATTCAACGGACTTCTATTATGTAAGTATTTATATTACGCAGTAAATATAACGTATTAGAATCTTTTATTCCAAATAAAAATAACATCAACAATATTATTATTATTCACATCAATCAGATTGCCTATAGGGCACAAACTCTAACAATCTATAACATCCAATTTTATATTATCAATTATAAATGATAATTATATGAATTTAGCATATCATAGAATTTCAGAAATGTGTGAGAGTTAACTCACAATTATTTTCGATCATCGATTCGCGAGTTATTTTCATTTACTTTTAAACGAGCATTTAAAATTAAATAAAAATTTAATTACTGCTAATCTTGTTCGAACTTGCTTAACAACATAGCCTTTGTCATCATGATTCCATCGAATCCAGTTTCGGTTGATTCTGATAACGAATGAATTGGTTATTGCGATTTAAAGTTATAACGTATAAATCTATAAACTATATATCATTAACTAAACAGTAAATCATCTTACCTTAATCTTGTTTTTAACTAGCCTAATCATTTTCCTCACCACGTCTCAACACTTGCTCCGCCTTTCACCATACTGATTGCTTCTCCAACCCATTCTTGATTTTTCTTTGCATTATATTTTTTTCTTTTCTTTCAAAGGCCCAAGGCCACGAACATTCCACACACCCTTTTATTCTTCTTCCTCATTTTAGAATATATGCTGCTGCTACACCCAACATACACAGATACAACCGTAGTCCATCAATCCCTACACCGTTCATTACTCAGCAAATTCTCCCGATACTTCACCAACGATTTTCCCTTCACCAGTATTCAATATTCCAGCTTTAAATAAAAATCACGATCACCTACAGTGCATACCACCGTCGAACTCCTTCACCATGCCCCGACCCCCGGCGTTCACCAGAACCACGACGCCTGACTTCCCCTCGCCATTGCCTGGGCCCACTTCGGTGACTACATCATCCCCTTCAGCCCTGAAACACAAAGAAAACCATACACTGATCATCCCCCTTTACACGCCACCTCTAGATATCGGTCGGTCATCACAGACCATTGCTACGAGCGCCGCCACCCTCCTGAACTTCACCCCAAGTTCCAATACCTTCGGCGCCGCCATTCGCTGGCCATAAACCAAAAACCATGCAACCTTCTTCCTTTGATTCTAGCCATCAAGATCCTCCATTTCAGATCTTGGCCGTTCAAGTTCAAGCTCTATATTTCCGCGGTTGGAAGGTTTTTGATCCACTGAAGGGATCGAGAGAAAACGGAGGGGAAAATTCATGAATTTTCGCCCGTTCGAATTACATGTACATATTTTGAAGAATCGGTTTGTTTGGATATATGATTGTGATGTATATTTTGCTTCCTTCGAATGGAATAAAGAAAGGAGGAGGCGTATTTATAAATGCAAGACTCTTAGCTATTAAGGCAATGGCACATGCAAATGTCAGAGAAAACGACTGATATTTTTTCTCATAGCCGAAATTTTTGACCTTTGTGTGCAAAGTAACTTGCCCAGGTCGTATTAGATTTGCTACAAATTTGATAAAGGATATTGTTGGTTGACAATGATGTATACCAAAATCGAACTGGTGTTTTCATTTAAGTTGAATATGCAAATAGAAGAACATGCTATATATCAAAATAGTATTCATATTTGGTACACATTACATATATATATGTGTGTGTGTGTGTGTTCTAAGTGGTCAATCACCTTTCAGCTGCAACGTTTGATTCGGGACCGAATGTAACCTTATCCGATATTTTGTCATATTATACAACTATTCTTTTAAAAGATTTTGATAAAGTTTTATAGGGGCTTTCAAAGATATAGTACTGATAGGCTAAGATTTTTATTTGAGCCAAAATGTTTGAGCATGACACACGTAAATCTTGAATAAGGATTTTGTAACATTGTAATCATTGTGTTTTCATGAACAGTAGAAGGATGAAAGTGAAAACCTTGCAGCTGGAATAGTTGTCTTAGCGAAGATATACAAATATTTGTTAACAAGTGGAGTAAACAGTTCGTATGAACGAATGGATAGAAAGTAACATATTAAGGACAGACCGCGATTTCTTTCTGCTTACTGAGATTTTGAGATTCGGTCAAAGATATATATATACACACACACATACACATATTTATTTATTTTTGTATTTTTTGGTCTAAATTAAATTGAGACAAATCAATTTCCAAATACCTCAATATAACAACAATAAAATATTATAATCAGACATACATGAATAGAATTTCATATACTTTCAAAATCTACAACATGAAAACTCGATTTTTCTCTTTTATTAGAAAAATATAATCCAATAGATTCGAACGTTTCTTGTTCAAGAAATTCTGACTTATATTGGAGCCTGTACGTCCAATTAAAATTCAAAATGTCATATTATGAACTACCACCCCGCTGTAGTTCGTTTTATATTGAATTATAAATTAAACGTTCAAACGTCGTTTAATTAACAAATTCGTTATTATATTTCCAAATTATCATTTAAAATAATAATTAAATTAAATATCCGACTAAAAAAAATAAAGGACATTACATTCCTTCCCCCTTAAGAGAATTATGTCCCCGAAATTACTAAGGTTGGAAAAATGTAACAAACCCAGTAACTTTTTCGAAAATCCAATTAACTAAACACTTCACTTCCACTTTTTAAACTGAACCAATTAGTTTTAATCGAAATACTAATTAATTTCTATAGAAAAAAATTCCAAAAAAAATTGAAATTTTCTAACACTTTAAATTTTCGAAAATCTTGGCAGAGTCTCCCCTATACTGAGAGACTTCCGCAATATAGCTGGAATAAAGAAAATATATTCATCGACCCACACGATCGAGAAAAATCAAAAACCCAATCACAAAATCCAAATCAAAAACCAAAAATTTTATATTTCGCGTAGACATATCCCTTTGCGAGTGTTATTATGCGACAAGTGATAAATTATACTCGAGCTTGCTCAATTATTATGCAACTCCAATCAAACTGGATCTAATCAGCTTCATAACAAAACCAATATTAGTTCTTGTACCAGTTCTTATCTCAGATGGAATTCATTAGCTTCATAATCATCAAGTTAAACAGTCAAGTCATCCATTCCAAACAAGTTCTTATACTATCCAATTTTATTATCTTGAATCCATTAAATTTAATTCAAGATAGGTTTCAATCAAGTTTATTCTATACAACCATGCAATAAATTTCATCCATACAATCAAACTAATTTCTAAACATTCAATTTGGATTTATTACTTGCACGTATTTCTGTTTTCAAATCAAACTTCTTATTGACTTATACTGAAATTTTAATGCTCAGGTTCAATTTTAACTTATAGGATTCTTACATTAAGAATTCTTATTTTCACTTCTCATATTTGAAATTCCAATTCCATAATCAAATTGAACTCTAATTCAAATCAGCACTAATAATATTATAAGAAGAATTAAATTTATCTTCTTTATAAAATATATTAGCAAAAATAACTTAAAATAATTTTATAACAAATTACAAATATGTTCTCTTATGTGTATATATATATATATACACACACGCACACAATCAAACTCAATCTAGGGTATTACTAACCCCATCTCTATTGAGTTACGACACAGAGCCAAGGTTATCAGTAAACCTTATGCTCTGATACTGTAACACCCCACCTCCGCTAGGGTCACTCACAAAGGGAATGCACTAGGTTTGGTGAAGCATTATCGAGGTAACCATGCACAGAAATATTACAAGACAGAACATATATAAAACAGCGGAAGTAAAACAAATTTCATTACCTTATAAAATAAGGTCTAAAGCCTTTTACATCAGAATACATCAAAACCTGTCTTGCAATAATAAAGAAGCATAAAACCATTTCATAAATTATTCCCCAAGTAAAACAGTAAAGTAGCCATAGCCAAGAAAAGTCCAAGCCATGCGTGATGACCTTCAAGCAGAAGAAGTCTGAACTAGATAACAGTGTTTCCTCCCTGAAACCTGGGGAGGAAACGGAAGACAAAGAGGCGAAACAAAACGGGGTCAGTCATAAAGACTGGTAAGTCCTATCTACTTCCAGTATAAAAACAGGTAAAGGTAACATGACATGCATAAACTGAAAGTAAACATAAGGATGACGACAAGATAGATAAACTAAACCAGGGTAACAGGCTGAACTACTGTAGCAAGGTAAACTAAGATATCATGATAAACTACGGTGTCATGATAAATCAAGGTATCACATCGTCAGGTTTCTATCAAGTACACTATCCCAAAGTATCTATCCTGTATATTTCTCATGGTTCTAACATGTATATTTGCTCTGCACCTCTCGTACTAGTATCCCAACCCGCGTCATGTGTTAACTATGAATGTCCCTTGCCCAATGTCATGTAATGGTTCATGTCGACCTAATATATAGCATATGTAGGTTTTCCCAACTCGTATGTTTCTTTCCATGTATAAGTTCAGTCCTTTGCCGTAGGCCGTACGGGCTTTCCCATGTAAACGTTTTATCCTTGAGGTTATTTTGGACTGCTACCCTTGATCTAGTTATGTTTTCTTACCATGAACTATCGCGTGTTCACTTAGGATTTATGCCACCTAGGACCACTAGGGATTATGCTACCTAATGATCGTTTCTGTGTCTCGGTTTGGGTTCAGGCCACCTAGGACCACTAGGGATTATGCCACCCGTCAACCGCGCCCTTTATCCCACGTATGTATCGTGAATCATTTCCCATGTCTAGACGCACATGTACCTCAATGTGCCATCCGAGTTCCGTGCCAGGGCAAATCAAGAAATACGGAACTCGGTCGGGAGCTTTAAGTCGTCTGCTGATGCAGATATCAAGGTCTGTTTTTATACCCGTGGCTATGGTCCCACGTGACCCCTCCCTCAACTAATGAAAGGCAATCCAAGAAAAATCATGTATGAGAACTACACTACGGCCCATCGATGCCCACTTCCAGATAGCCAACCTCACTCATAACTCGATAGCAAGTATATGGTCTGTTGGGAGTTCCCTGCCTTTCCGTACGTACACGATTGACTAAAGATGGTAGGTAGTCGGCGACATGCTATCCAGGGCAAAATCAAGTATCGTCGACTCTACGCTAATCCATCCCAGTCTTTAGGCCGCTCGCATAGCAACCAAGGCATACTCTTGGCTCTTCTACCGCAGACCTTAACCCCTGTGAGGCCGGGTTTCATGGACCACATGCCACCTCACAGAGGGATACCAAGAGTACCCTCATGTCCCCCGAAGCTACCGCTTCGTCACCCAGTTCGTTGGAGCCCTTATCCAAGTCAGATAATTCGCTCCTCCACGTGTGTTTAAGCGATGACCTACCGTATCGGGTTACTCATCTATCGGTGAACTAGTCCCATGTCCTTAGCTAAGAATTATTACTTAGTTACCCTTAACTAAGGTTTACCACTTAGCTCCTCTTTTTCGCTATCCTTGTTAACTACGATTTCCAACCTAGTCCCCTGAGCTAGGGTTTTGTCCAATGGGTTAAGTGTTGTTATCCAAGTTCATGACTTAACTCGCCTATGAATCATGTCAAGATTGGCTAAGTACTCAAGTTCAAGGCTTAGCCCTACAAGTTGGTTAAGTGTACCAAGAAGCTCATGACTTAACCCTACCAAGTCAAATTGGTTAGGTATTTATTTGTCTTAACCCTTATCAGATTATCCTATTAGATTGATTAAGTGTAGATTATCTTAATCCCATCAGATGATCGAGTCGGATTGGTTAAGTATGGGTTAGCTTAACCCCATCCACTAATCGTATTACAATGGTTAAGCCTAATTTTAAAAGGTCTTGTGACTTAACCCTATCAGGTCCACCTATTAGATTGGTTAAGTATAGGTTACTTAACCTCATCAAATCATCACGTATAATTGGTTAAGTATAAGTTACTTAACCCCATTAAATTATCATGTTAAATTGGTTAAGTATTGGTTACTTAACCTCATTGAATTACCAAGTTTAGATTGGTTAAGTGTTTAACTTAACCCCATCGAATTACCGTGTTTAGATTAGTTAAGTATAGGTTACTTAACCTCATCTAATTACCGTGTTTAGATTAGTTAAGTCTTAATTACTTAACCCCATCTAATTACCGTGTTTAGATTAGTTAAGTCTTAATTACTTAACCCCATCTCATTACCAAGTCGGATTAGTTAAGCGTAAATTACTTAACCTCATCCCCTAATTGTCTTGTATGGTTAAGTGTCATTAGTCAAATTTACTTAACCTTATCCTGTGGCATTAATTTAATTAATGCACTCTCAACCTCTCACATCAGACCTTGTTGTGGTTACTAGTTAAGCCGGGCGGGTCCGGGTAGTTTTACACCACAACCTAGTCTAACCTCGGGTCTTAAGCGCGACATGACCAACTTCTCACATTGGATCCTATTGTTTGTAGCCACTAGTTAAGCCGGGCGGGTCCGGGTAGATTTATGCTACAAACTCAACCCAACCTCGAGTTGGCCACTTTCATGTTTGGTCTAGTGTCATATTACACCTACAACCCATACGTGTCTAATTTCAAGTCCCATGTTTACCCCACGTGTCATGCCCTCATTTTGGTTCAGCTTACATGTCGTGTTCACATGTAACCTCAAGTCAAGTTTTCATGTCATATTCGAGTCAAGATTTCGCGTCATGTTCATGTTTATCTAACTACCCCAAAATCGTGTTTTCACTTGAGTGAAAGCGAGTCAACATAGTAGGTATACTATGGCTACATATAGACCCCAACACATGTGCGATGCCACAAAAGGGATTGGCTCCAAACATGCATGGTATCATACGGGGGGTTTGGTCTCAACATGTATAGTGTCATATAGGGATTGTCCACAAGCATGCATGACAAATCAAGAAGGGGTTGGCCACAAGCATGCATAACATAAAAAGGTGATTGGCCACAAACTTGCATATTATCATAAGGGGTTTCGGGTTCATATACTTGCATAAGCCCCAAGTTAAGTTCATGCACATATTTCACAAGCCCAAAGTGGTTCTAAGGTCTTTTGCCCACGTTCACAAGTTAAAGGTTCAATCTTTCATGATAGACTAGGCTAAACATAACATGAGTGACATGATATAGTCGCTAAAACATAGTTCCAAGTCATATATTCAAGATAAGAGGCAAAACTAGGTTCACATAGGTTATAGCACTTATGTTTAACCGCATTTTATTCCATGCCATCATTAAACTACCGTTAACATCTCGAAGTAGCTAGAACTTACATAGCGTGGCAAGAGGGCTAGGAGCATGAATCGTTTTGACGAAGAAAGGTGGCTCCTTTGATGAAGAACCGTCATGAAATCGCCATAGCAACGTTGATTTGGCCTCGATTTGGTGTAGCAAGCTTGTACCTTTTGATTCGGATCCGATTTGAATGCATAGTCTCTTGGGATTGGAGATGGAGGCCATGATCACTTGGCATTTGGGCAGCACTTCGTGGCAAGAGTGATTTGTGAGGGTTTAGGCAAGTCTAGGGGTGTTTTTATAGAGATTAGGGTAGTTTTAGGCCGTTAGATTAACCCTAAGATAGATCCAAGCCCTCAAAAATCGTCACAAGCCTCCAAAACCGAGCCAAACAGCAAAACAGGTGCACCAGGCTGCCTGGGTCCGACCAGGCAGGTCGACCCCCAGGTCGACCCTGGGGTCGACTCCCCAGTCGACCTGGTCCCACCCAGGTCGACACCCAGGTCGACCCCTTGGTCGACCTGGTCTGGGCGGGATTTTTCCCGCCTACCTTGATTTTCTGAAATTTTGAATCTGTTTTGAATTTGAATTTTTCGTGAAACTTCGCAAGGCCATATCTCGGCCATACGGACTCCGATTTACGAAATTTCGGACTCTATTTCGCGTATTTTTCCGAGACGAACGCAAAGGAGCAACCCGTTTATCCTGATTCAGATTTTATAATTTAATTCTGCCTTGATTCTTGTCTTAACACGTTTGTTAAAATTCGGGTTGTTACAGATACCAACTGTAACGACCCAGAAAATTCGACACTCGAATTTTCGACAATAATACATAACCCCTTTTACTTGCCAAAAACCCAAGTATTAAATCCTAGATAGTTAGGAGAAATAAGTTAAAGGGTTAGAAGAAAGAAATATTAGAACAAAAGAATAAGAAGATCAGAGTCTCACAGCAGAATGGACAAAATAAAATATACCAAAACTCTTTATATAAAGTGAAACAATATATATGTATAATTACAACATCCGAGTATACATTCACATCAATAAATCATACATCGGAATAAACTAGTACAAGTAAATATGGAGTTACATCTCGACTCCAACTTCTCTTTTGAAGCTCCAAGCGAAACCTAACCTGATAATATACTCAGTCTGACCTGAGCACATTTGAAGCAAAGCAAAATTCACTGGATCAGTCTGGAATACTTTCAGGGATAAATTCATATAGCAAACGACTTGCTTAACTTTAGAAATCCTTTATGAAAGAAAAGGATAATAGTAAGACCAACCTATACGTAAACACGGATGCTTTTTACCTTACTATAACCCAAAACATTTTTGATATATCAAAATTCAGTGATATTACAATAGTGTTTATCAAATTACAAATAAATAACCATCTAGTAGAACACTTGCATCTCATGCTCTATAAATTCCTTATAAAATCAAAACCGCTTGGTGCTTATTGGAGATTGGATTCCAACTATGACAAGGTATGGGACCACCTTCCGATCAGTGTACTCTAGAGGGATACACTGGGGTTCAACAAGAACATCTTGCAACCCGGCCACACATGACCGACTACTCATTTAACTTGAGTGTATCGAATATATTGTCACCCTTCGGCTTTATGGCTCCACCATACATCCTCGGAGATACAGAAATGAAAGAAGAACAAATAATGAAATTTCTCTAGATGGTGACAATATACCCTGCTTGGGAATGACCCACCTAGCCATGCTGCCTGCCTGATTTCTGTCATTTCCCGGTTGATGAGTCTTGAGGTAACGTTTCCCTTTTTAGAGAACGTCTCATCATCATTTACTTTGAATGCCACATCGCCAGATCCATCAAATCACTAATTGACTTCCATAAATATACTCTGGGTGTTAAGCAAGAGAATTTTTCTGCCACCAAACTTGGTAAATTTGTAAAAATCATCATACGTGAGTTTTCAGGAAATACTCTATCAAACATTCGTCCATACAAGTCATCTAGGTACAGGATGAACCAAAACCACCCTCCTACGGCATCATAGGAATCACCGAAAGTATTAGTAGCGAGTAGTCCTTGTAATCCGTAGATTTCAATCACGACAGAATCACTGCTGAAATATCTCTAGGGATCAGCTAGAGAAATTCAACAAGTAGTTCTTCCGCTCATGAAGATTTACGGTCTTCAATGCTCCATCTTTATACATATCCCTGCAGATTAGTTTCGTACGTAACATTGATTTGAAGTGGTTTTGGGTCTAGTTCCCTTCCCGGTCTATTCGAAACAACACGTCAAAAAGGTCCAATAATATTTCATTGATAGTTGGTGTTTAACTACCAATTATAACAGTACGGTCAAGTTCATGGTCGCTTCGAACTTTTTATTTAAAATTATTCATTTAAAACTATTTCATCGATTTAAAATCGATTACATTCACCTATCTTGACAATCATGTTTGTTTTCGTCATTTGAAAGCAATAACACTTCTTTCCAAAATAAACGTATTTACCCACTTCCTTCTTCACTTTTGAAAACATAATGTATTTTCTTTACTTCAAAAATATTTGCATATATTATTAACACAACAATATAAATTCATTTATAATTCTTATACAGGCCACAATGTCAAGTTATACACTATTTACTTTAAACCAAATAATCTTATTTATATTTCAATACATCGCAACTAGTGTTGCATATTCCTTTATGGAAACATTAAACTAATCTCAACATCTTTACCATTACAAACTAATACCATCCCTCGATAATAGTAAAGTCGTTCAAGTTGGGGTATTTTTTTACCTCTCAGACCTTGATCGACAACGTTTTTATCTTAGAATAGATAGCAGCTCGTAACTCAAAAACCCGTCTTACTTATAATATCAGTTAAATCTTATTTCCCTATTTTATATAAACTATGGTTTTATAAACCATATCTTTACTTTGAACAATCTCGGGTAATTATGACCGTTTTTATTTAACTTTCGCTTTTAACTTCTTTAAACAATTCCGTTTATAATTGGAATTATAATTCATTTCCAAATATTTTGCCCAAATCATTTGCTATCATATTTATAGAACTAGTTAGGATTTTTATAATCAAAAATCCATTTAACGATTTAAAAACCCTTAACATCATCCTTTATTGTTTTCCCAACCTTCTCTTTTAATTCTAATCATTTACTTAATTCAATTTAAGTAAACACTTTATTGAAGATTATGTTTTAATCCTAAATTATTTTAATAAACTCTTCCTATCATGTTGGAAGAAAACCCCCTTTACAAATGTTTTCAAATATCAATTTTAACCTTATTGTAAACTCAGTTGCTTTCTTAAATGAATATCATTTAAGAAATAATTACTTTGATGAATATTAATTAAAATAATAATTAACTTCCTTATTTACCAAAGTAAAACCGTTCACTTCTTCATTAAAAAGAAATAGATTACTTAATCACATTTGAAAACATTGACTAATTACATTAATAATATTCAAACAATGTAAATAAAAGGTAAGTTATAATTTAAGAAAGCTTATTAAAACTTAAACAATTATTTACTAAACCGTTTCCATTAGATTAACAAAAAGAACCTTAACAACCGCTTTATATTAAATGGTTGACTTAGTCAACTGACATCATCAGTTAAATGTTAACTAAATTCAATTACTTCCTCTTATTAGATTAATAAAATTAATCTAATAATATTGCTCAATCGGTTACTTAAATATAATCATTCCAAAATATTTACTTATAGGTTAATTACAGCTTTAATTACTTATAAAACTGATTTAAACATCAGATCCTTATTATATAATCATTTTATATTATTTTTAATAAAACTCAATTATAAACATCGACTTATTTTTAAAACTTCGTTATAATGTATAAAATATTAAAAAAATCTCGTTTCAATTATAAAATAAATTTTATAACTTAACTACATTAATTCTCCTAACGGCAAGTCAACGTTTTAACAAAAATATGGATTCTAGGCCTATTTGTTGCCAATCCCTCAATCAATGCCATTTATTGATTCAAATCACAACAACGTTGAATTATAGTTCAACGTTCAACAACCAAACATGTTTTAATATCAACGGGGTTCAATCGGTTCATATGTAAATAACATGAAAATAGACAGTATATACAATATTTGAGGAATCTGGTTGGATCCCTCCAACCTGTTTGTCCCTGCATCACAGATCATAATTATCATTTAATAATAACATAAGAAATGATTTGCGTTAACCTACTGGTTTAAAACGACAAAATATAAACATCGTCAACTAATCAAACTATCAACAACCAATAGTCATCCATAACATCCAAATTTATATTATCAATTATAAACGATAATTATATGAATTTAGCACATCATAGAATTCCGAAAATGTGTGAGAGTTAACTCAAAATTATTTTCGATGATTGGTTCGTGATTTATTTTCATTTAATTTTAAATGAGCGTTTGAGATTAAATGAAAATTCAATTGCTACTAATCCCATCTGAACCTGCTCAACAACGTAGCCTTCGTCAACATGATTCCATCGAATCCAGTTTCGGTTGATTCAGATAACGAACAAATTAGTTATTGCGTGTATAAATCTATAAACTATATATCATTCACTAAATAATAAAACATATTACCTTAATCTTTTTTTAACTAGCCTAAACATTTTCCTCAACACGTCTCAACACTTGCGCCGCCTTTCACCATACCGATTGCTTCTCTAACCCATTCTTGATTTCTCACTTTTTTTCTTTGTGTTATATTTTTTCTCTTTTCTCACGAAGGCCCAAGGCCACGAACAGCCCATACACCCTTTTATTCTTCTTCCTCGGTATAGAATATATGCTGCTACTACACCCACAACTACAACCGAAGTCCATCAATCCCTACATCGTTCGTTACTTAGCAAATTCTCTCGATACCTTCGCCAACGATCTTCCCTTTACCCGTATTCAATATTCTAGCTTTAAATAAAAATCACGATCACCCACTTCCCATACCGCAGTTGAACTCTTTCACCGTTCCACGACCCCCGGACGTTCACCAGAACCGCGACGCCTGGCTTCCCCTCGCCATCACCTGGGCCCACTTCGGTGACCTGCAGCGTCCCCTTAAGCCCTGAAACACGAAGAAAACCATACACCGATCATCCCCCTTTACACGCCACCTCTAGCCATCGGTCGGTCATCAGAGACCGCTGCTACGAGCGTCGCCACCCTCCTGAACTTCGCCCCAAGTTCCAACACCTCTGGCGCCACCATTCGCTAGCGATAAACCAAATACCGTGCAACCTTGTAATAACCCGGAAATCTGAGCCAATTTAAAATTTTTATTTTGGCAATTTTAGCGATTTTTGATTATTTAAAATGAATTATTTTAAATAATATCTACGAGAAATTTATTTTGAATAGAATTCGAACGTATATATTTATATAGATCGTCGTTAGAAAATAAATATTTATTTTATATTATAAAAGGAATTGAAAATGGCGCGGTAGTTCGATAATTCGATTTCAAAGTTCAAATGAATGTACAGAATTCAAAATAAACCGGATTTTAGCAAAATGAAAAATATTTGGATCTATTTGATAATATCTTTCCAACGAATCCGAAAAATCAAAATTTCATAGTGGAAATCAAAAGATATGTCCAGTTGAAATTTTAGAATAGTCGCTATGGAATTCAGGCCCTTAAAAATGGAAATTTTGCAAACGACCTCGGATTTCAACGAAACCACTTTTGTTGGGTCCATGACGTCACGTTATTGCTAGATTCCAATTTTCATAATTTTTCGAATCAATATGTGAGCGTGGCAAAGGAAAACGCATTTGACCATTTTCAGTTGATTTTAATCGACTGGAAAATGACCATTTTTCAAACAGTCTCAAAATTCGACGAAATTAGTTTTATTAGGACTGTATCGTCAATACGAAGTTAGAAAATATTTTTCGGGAATTTTTAGAGCTCGTAAGTGACCCCGGTAAATTGAAATGTGCGTTCAAATTCAATATATAGAGTTATATGTTGATTTTGACGAAGACTGATCAAAACGATCGAATCAGCCTACGACACATATCCCATTGCGTTCAGAATGGGGGTAATTAGCTATGGATGACAGGCGGTGGGTCCCGTTTCGAGTTCGAAATAAAAAGTTACTTTTCGATGGAAAAATAAAATTAAAATATATATATAATTATACCTACCCCCCCTTTTCACTTTCATTCCCACGAGCAGGAAAAAAAAGAAAAAAAAAACCTAGCCTACTCAATCGCTACCCCCCTCCCCCGGTGGCGGCGCCGACGCAATACCCCCCCTCTCCACCTGAGCTGACGCGATACCACCCCCCCCCCCTCTCCACCTGAGCCGATGCGATACCCCACCTCCTCCACCTGAGCCGACGCGATACCCCCCCCTCTCCACCTGAGCCGACGCAATACCCCCCATTTCCACCTGAGCTCGACCTCGCCAACCCCTCTCCGCCCAATACACCGCAGCCCCCTTCCTTCTACGAAAAATCGAATTTAAGGTGCGTTCTTTTATTTTATTTTATTTACATCTATTTATTTTATTTTCAGTTTACTATATAGTAATCATGTTTAAAAATCTGATTTTGAATAAAAGATTATAATTTTTATAAGCTAGAAAGATTATATTTTTATTTAGAGAAAGGTTTCAGTTTTAAAAGAAATATGTGGAGTAGTAAAAATATGATCTTTAGTTGTAAGTCTCATATATAAAAATATGATGTTGGATGAAGTAAAAAGAGGATTTTTATCTAAGTAAAAATTCGATTTTTATATATATTGAATAGCAAAGTAAAAATTCGATTTTTATATATTGAATAGCAAAGTAAAAATTCGATTTTTATATATTGAATAGCAAAGTAAAAATTCGATTTTTATATATTGAATAGCGAAGTAAAAATGTGATTTTTATATGTGTAGTGGCTACGGACGATGAAATTGACAAAAGGCGAGAACAGCGATGACTTCTACATAAGAAGAGTCGAGGCGTTTGGATTAGCCAGCCGGTGAGAACTTCTCACCTTTTAATTTTGTTTTCTAGTTAAAATATATACTAGGATGTAGACGGTGTTTAGTAGCACCCGACACCCGTCGTCCACAGACCATGGACGGCTTGTATGCTTGTTTGTTTGATTTTGATGTGTAGTTGATTATGTGATGTGATGTGAAATGAAATAAAATATTTATGTAGTTAAAAATATTTTATAGTTGAAAATATAATTTTTAACATGAATGTGAATAAATAAATATAAACAAATAGGACGATTTGTTTATATACACACATTTGACTGATATTGATTGGGACGATAAATTTTACACATCGCCCAACTGCACAAATAAAATTTGTGTTTGATTGTTTGAAACCCCACACGGGTATTGGGATGATATATGACGTACACTAATCCCGATAATTAGTTGTATGTCGATCGATTGATTGACAGGCTGTTATAAGCATTAAATATTTATATTTGATGCTTATACAGTGTAGAACGCACTCTGGATGATGGTTGATTATTTATCGTTGTTATTTTATACATGTGTTGTAGAAAATCCATATAATTAACATTATATGGTAATTAATTGGGCTTCATTCCAGTTTTGAATAGAAATATTTGAAATAGAAATATTTGAAATAGAAATATTTGAAATAGAATATTCGAAAATAGAAATATATGAAGCCGTGTTGATTAGATTGACGCCATTTTGACGTGAACGATATTTATATCGATTTTATTCATTTTATAATGAATATCGAAAGTGATTTCAAAATCTGATATTTTGAAAAGAATTAGAATTCGAATTGAAAGTGAGTAGAAATGAATTCGAATTGAAAGTGAATAGAAATGAATTCGAATTGAAAGTGAATAGAAATGAATTCGAATTAAAAGTGAATAGAAATGAATTCGAATTGAAATTGAATGAAATTGAAAACGAACTGAAATTGAACGAAATTGAAAACGAACTGAAATTGAATTAAAAATCGATTTGAATTGAAATCAATTTGAAATGAATTTAAATCGAATTTATAAGGAAAAATTCAATTTTGATTTGAATTTGAAAAGAAGTTGAAATTGTTTTGAAAACGAATTTAAAACGATTTATATAATACGTTTTAAAAGGAAATCGACGAAGTATATATTATATATATTATATATATAATATAATGGCCTGAATAGAACGCGCCGCGCCGCGGTAGTTCGTGAATTTCGACCATTGACTTCGAATGAATATTGCGGGAGATCCGACCGTCGGATTCTCCTAAAACCGGAACCGTTGGGTTCGTATCGAAAATAGCTTTCTAACGAATATTAGAAATTTGAAATCAAACGGTTGGATTTGGAATTATGTCCAAATCCTATTTGGAAAAGGTCGCTGCAAGTGCAGTTCGATGGCTTTTGATGGAAATCGACTATACGGGCCTTGATAAAATTATTAAAAATAGTAATAATTTGTGTAAAATCATAAGAAATGATTTGTGAAGAATTGGGATGAAAAACTCCATATTTGAAAAGATAAAAATAGATTTTTATCGAAATGAACTAGTTTTGAATTAGAATTATAATTCATTTATTTTTGAAATAAATAAAGTGAATTTGAAATGGTTTTGAAATATAACCAGAATTTCCAATAATTGAATTGGAAGGGATTTGAATCGAAATTGTCTTTGGAATATTTCGATGTTGGATTTCGTGATGATACAGGTATTGTTATAGGAATTTGAAAGATATATTTATATCGTTATTTCCAATACAATATTTGTTGGTCGTAGAATTTGATATTGAATATAAGCCGATATATTTTCTATTCAGAGCCTTGTATTTAATATCAAATGTGATTTGGGTTTGTCGTGAATGGTGTCTTCATTAACACTGTTCTTAAGCCCAGTTGAGAAAAAGATTAAATCTTTTTATTTAGATTTAATGAAGTGTACCAATTAAATGATATTTAATTGGAATTGAATTGGTATTGATTTTTGGGTTTATCATGAACAGTGTTTTAAATAACACTTGTTCTTTAACCCGATTATTAATGGAACGTGATTTTGGGTTTATCGTAAACCGTGTTTTAAATGACACTGATTATTTAAACCAATTAAAGATTAAAACTAAGTGGAGTTTTAATGAATCTTTAATTAGATTGAAAAGATCGAGAATGGAGTATCGCCAGTTTTACTCCAGTCGATAGTTAAATCTTTAATTAGATTTGAACGTGAGATGGTAATTTAATTTACCGATAACACCGTGGTGTTAGATATGAAGTATTACCAGTTTTACTTCATGGGATGAATAGGTGGGGATTGGGAGATAAAATAAATGATTACTCCGGTGTGGTTCTCTAATCCCGACTAGTTTGAATTGATATTCAAAGAAGATTAAAGAATAAATTTAAAGAATTTATCTTTGATAAAATAAATGGGAACTTATCCCAAAGTATAAGAATATTTGAACAAAAGAATATTCTGAATTGGAATGAGGCGTATGTTGTGTTTGTGTAACACTTGTTTATTATATACGCGAGTTATTCAGAAAGACCGGGTTTATCCCATTCTGAATAACTGATTCGACGTGGTGTCGAAGATGAAGACGGTGGTCGAAGACCGGAGGTCTTCACGTCGTTTGGTTAATTACTGATGATCTTGATTGGGCTGTACACCCAAGAAGATGGAAACAGTTGGTGATCGGCCAGACGTACTTGGAGATCGATGGATATGCGGGGTACTAGGTGCCTCCGGTTTCGTTCAGACCCAGAACGAACTTGTAAATGGACTGTGTGTCTGACATTGGATTTCAGTCTATGTGACTGATATCAGTTGAATAGAGTGGTTTGCCTGTGTGGCATGCTAAGATGCAAATGATCAAGGCTTCTGTTGTAAAGCAGAGTCTTGTGGTTGATGATCAAAGCACGACCTTTGTGGCGTAGCTTTGTGTAGCGTGAATTCGCGAGCCTCACACCCCGGTGGTGAACCAAAAACGGGAGAGGACCTTAGGGGGGACATGCGTTTCCTTCTAGCTAGAAGTGGCGTCAGTGGTTTTACATGCCCTGACGAGTTTGACTTATGTGGTTGTTGCTGTTGCGAGGCGCCTCGGTTTGATCGGACGATCCGGGTCCGATGGAGTCATTCGTTGGCTCATTTACGCCCCAAAGGGCGGCGAAACGTGGTGTTCAGGCATTATAATCCACATCGGTGGACCGACCCTGACGATCCAAGGGGCAGTTGCGGCTGTTCCTGAGACTCGGGCTAGACAGTCTCGAATCGGTAGAGGACTATCTTTTGCCTCGGTTCACAGATGGAAATCCAACTTCCAATACGTGACGTTTCGATTTTAGTTGTAATCCTATATATGGCGACACAGTGGGATGGGGCGCTTATGCCGTCTATGATTGATACTTATGATTTGAAATTGTTTTGACACTATACACTTACAGTACTATCAAAATAATCTGTTTTAAACGTATCAAGCATTCTTTGGCTATTATAAGGTAAAACCCCTATCCTCCGGCTTGTGTTGCATTATGTGATGGGACCTGGGTCTTATAATAGCTTCATTTTTTTTTATTTAGCATTGCGCTGTTGTTTTATGCACTGGTATTCTTGGGAGGAAACCCGTTCCGCGTTAGCGGCGTGGTCGCTTAACTTACCTAACTTTAAAATAAAGATTAATAACTGTTTTAGTTCTCACACCAGTCTCATGACTGACCTAGAGTTTATTGTTTTAACCTAAACTCTGGGTGCCCTTATTTTGACATGGGCAGCTAGTAGTTTTGGTTTTGCAGATTTATATTCACAGGATCCTGGTTTACAGCTGGAATGATATCCGGAAAGCTTTGTATCCGTATATCTCCTTCAGTTGTGTATTGTATTATTTTCCGCTGCTATGTAATGTATTGTAATCTCTGATATTTTATAATGTGTAATATTTATTTATACTCTGTATATTCTTGTATTCTGACTGAATTGTTGTAATATACAATGAAATGTTCTTCCGTCTGCGTTCTGTTGTGGCTTGTTCTCGAACTATCCGCGCTTTCCTTAACGGGGAAGTTACGGGTTTTTACATTTGGTATCAGAGCTTTGGTTTACAAAGCTCAGAGAACAAGACACATTAGAACCATACGAAAGAATTCATCAGAGATGGGATTTGTAATATCCAACGAGAATGGCTTGTTAGAGATGGGATCAGTAGTATCCTAGAACGAGTGTGAAGAGTATATTTTTAAAATGAAAACAAATTTTGTTTTGAAAATTTAAATCGTTTTATACGTATTTGAATATTTATGTGTATTGATTTGGACAATCCAGTATATATAGACTTTGCGTATACGTCTGATCCACGTGTATTTGAAGTTTTAATATACTGGATAGATATAGAATTACACTCTAGTCGCCCGGAGATGGTACTGATGATTGTCATGACATCATCAGTATTTATGTTCGAGTTTCGAAGGTGGAATTTCTATATATTTCCTATTGACTGGTGTGAGAACCAAAATTATATAGGGCCTATTGTTCTGATTTGGCATCAAAAATGTGATTTTTGACTATGTATCAAAGTTATGAATTTGAAATGATAATTCACTAATTGATTACTAGTTGTGTTGTATGATTATTCATTTAAACTATTATATGAGGAAACGGTGAATTTAGGCCAAACTGAACCAAATATTGAACTGTATTGAAATTGTTTGGAATTGCATGCATGGACAAATATATGTGTGAACATGTCATAGCAGGAGGCTAGAGCAGAAGAATAAAATTGTTTTCCCGACAAATAGGTACATGTTTACCATAATTTACTGTTTTGTTTGGGTGATGATGATTTTGTGATCCGATTGGCTAGCCACTTGGCTTTTTATTTTTCTTTTGGATTGAAGAAGGCCATGGGAGGCTATATGAAATATCCCGAAGTCCCCGGTGTAGGGGAGGTTATGGCGAAATTTTTCGAAAATTTAGGGTGTTAGCCAAATTTTTGAAAAATTTGAAAAGTTCTTAGAAACGGAAAAGTTGAAGAACTAAAGCCGTAATGAAATTAATGGAAGTTTAGTTGATTAGTTAAACAACTTTCGGCTTCGTTCCTTTTCGGGGACGAAAAGTTTTAAGTGGGGGAGATTGTAATAACCCGGAAATCTGAGCAAATTTAAAATTTTTATTTTGGCAATTTTAGCGATTTTTGATTATTTAAAATGAATTATTTTAAATAATATCGACGAGAAATTTATTTTGAATAGAATTCGAACGTATATATTTATATAGATCGTCGTTAGAAAATAAATATTTATTTTATATTATAAAAGGAATTGAAAATGGCGCGGTAGTTCGATAATTCGATTTCAAAGTTCAAATGAATGTACAGAATTCACAATAAACCGGATTTTAGCGAAATGAAAAATATTTGGATCTATTTGATAATATCTTTCCAACGAATCCAAAAAATCAAAATTTCATGGCGGGAATCAAAAGATATGTCCAGTTGAAATTTTAGAATAGTCGCTATGGAATTCAGGCCCTTAAAAATGGAAATTTTGCAAACGACCTCGGATTTCGACGAAACCACTTTTGTTGGGTCCGTGACGTCAAGTTATTGCTAGATTCCAATTTTCATAATTTTTCGAATCAATATGTGAGCGTGGCAAAGGAAAACGCGTTTGACCATTTTCAGTTGATTTTAATCGACTGGAAAATGGCCATTTTTCAAACAGTCTCAGAATTCGACGAAATTAGTTTTATTAGGACCGTATTGTAAATACGAAGTTAGAAAATATTTTTCGGGAATTTTTAGAGCTCGTATGTGGCCCCGGTAAATTGAAATGAGCGTTCAAATTCAATATATAGAGGTATATGTTGATTTTGATGAAGCTGATCGAAACGATCGAATCAGCCTACGACACATATCCCATTGCGTTCGGAATGGGGGTAATTAGCTATGGACGACAGGCGGTGGGTCCCGTTTCGAGTTTGAAATAAAAAGTTACTTTTCGATGGAAAAATAAAATTAAAATATATATATATAATTATACCTACCCCCCCCTTTTCACTTTCATTCCTACGAGCAGGAAAAAAAAAACCCTAGCCTACTCGATCGCTACCCCCCCCCCCAGGCGGCGCAGCCAACGCGATACCCCCCCTGTCCACTTGAGCCGACGCGATACCCCCCGCCCTCCCCCTCCACCTGAGCTGACGCGATACCCCCCCTCCCCCCTCTCCACCTGAGCCAACGCGATACCCCCCCCCCTTTCCACCTGAGCTCGACCTCGCCAACCCCTCTCCGCCCAATACACCGCAGACCCCTTCCTTCTACGAAAAATCGAATTTAAGGTGCGTTCTTTTATTTTATTTTATTTTATTTACATCTATTTATTTTATTTTCAGTTTACTATATAGTAATCATGTTTAAAAATCTGATTTTGAATAAAAGATTATAATTTTTATAAGCTAGAAAGATTATATTTTTATTTAGAGAAAGGTTTCAGTTTTAAAAGAAATATGTGGAGTAGTAAAAATATGATCTTTAGTTGTAAGTCTCATATATAAAAATATGATGTTGGATGATGTAAAAAGAGGATTTTTATCTAAGTAAAAATTCGATTTTTATATATATTGAATAGCAAAGTAAAAATTCGATTTTTATATATTGAATAGCAAAGTAAAAATTCGATTTTTATATATTGAATAGCAAAGTAAAAATTCGATTTTTATATATTGAATAGCGAAGTAAAAATGTGATTTTTATATATGTAGTGGCTACGGACGATGAAATTGACAAAAGGCGAGAACAGCGATGACTTCTACATAAGAAGAGTCGAGCGTTTGGATTAGCCAGCCGGTGAGAACTTCTCACCTTTTAATTTTGTTTTCTAGTTAAAATATATACTAGGATGTAGACGGTGTTTAGTAGCACCCGACACCCGTCGTCCACAGACCATGGACGGCTTGTATGCTTGTTTGTTTGATTTTGATGTGTAGTTGATTGTGTGATGTGATGTGAAATGAAATAAAATATTTATGTAGTTAAAAATATTTTATAGTTGAAAATATATTTTTTAACATGAATGTGAATAAATAAATATAAACAAATAGGACGATTTGTTTATATACACACATTTGACTGATATTGATTGGGACGATAAATTTTACACATCGCCCAACTGCACAAATAAAATCTGTGTTTGATTGTTTGAAACCCCACACGGGTATTGGGATGATATATGACGTACACTACTCCCGATAATTAGTTGTATGTCGATCGATTGATTGACAGGCTGTTATAAGCGTTAAATATTTATATTTGATGCTTATACAGTGTAGAACGCACTCTGGATGATGGTTGATTATTTATCGTTGTTATTTTATACATGTGTTGTAGAAAATCCATATAATTAACATTATATGGTAATTAATTGGGCTTCATTCCAGTTTTGAATAGAAATATTTGAAATAGAAATATTTGAAATAGAATATTCGAAAACAGAAATATATGAAGCCGTGTTGATTAGATTGACGCCATTTTGACGTGAACGATATTTATATCGATTTTATTCATTTTATAATGAATATCGAAAGTGATTTCAAAATCTGATATTTTGAAAAGAATTAGAATTCGAATTGAAAGTGAATAGAAATGAATTCGAATTGAAAGTGAATAGAAATGAATTCGAATTGAAAGTGAATAGAAATGAATTCGAATTGAAAGTGAATAGAAATGAATTCGAATTGAAATTGAATGAACTTGAAAACGAACTGAAATTGAATTAAAAATCGATTTGAATTGAAATCAATTTGAAATGAATTTAAATCGAATTTATAAGGAAAAATTCAATTTTGATTTGAATTTGAAAAGAAGTTGAAATCGTTTTGAAAACGAATTTAAAACGATTTATATAATACGTTTTAAAAGGAAATCGACGAAGTATATATTATATATATATATATATTATATATATAATATAATGGCCTGAATAGAAGGCGCCGCACCGCGGCGGTTCGTGAATTTCGACCATTGACTTCGAATGAATATTGCGGGAGATCCGACCGTCGGATTCTCCTAAAACCGGAACCGTTGGGTTCGTATCGAAAAGAGCTTTCTAACGAATATTAGAAATTTGAAATCTAACGGTTGGATTTGGAGTTATGTCCAAATCAAATTTGGAAAAGGTCGCTGCAAGTGCAGTTCGACGGCCGTTGATGGAAATCGACTGTACGGGCCTTGATAAAATTATTAAAAATAGTAATAATTTGTTTAAAATCATAAGAAATGATTTGTGAAGAATTGGGATGAAAAACTCCATATTTGAAAAGATAAAAATAGAATTTTATCGAAATGAACTAGTTTTGAACTAGAATTATAATTCATTTATTTTTGAAATAAATAAAGTGAATTTGAAATGGTTTTGAAATATAACCAGAATTTCCAATAATTGAATTGGAAGGGATTTAAATCGAAATTGTCTTTGGAATATTTCGATGTTGGATTTCGTGATGATACAGGTATTGTTATGGGAATTTGAAAGATATATTTATATCGTTATTTCCAATACGATATTTGTTGGTCGTAGAATTTGATATTGAATATAAGTCGATATATTTTCTATTCAGAGCCTTGTATTTAATATCAAATGTGATTTGGGTTTGTCGTGAATGGTGTCTTCATTAACACTGTTCTTAAGCCCAGTTGAGAAAAAGATTAAATCTTTTTATTTAGATTTAATGAAGTGTACCAATTAAATGATATTTAATTGGAATTGAATTGGTATTGATTTTTGGGTTTATCGTGAACAGTGTTTTAAATAACACTTGTTCTTTAACCCGACAATTAATGGAACGTGATTTTGGGTTTATCGTGAACCGTGTTTTAAATGACACTGATTCTTTAACCCAGTTAAAGATTAAAACTAAGTGGAGTTTTAATGAATCTTTAATTAGATTGAAAGGATCGAGAATGGAGTATCGCCAGTTTTACTCCAGGCGATAGTTAAATCTTTAATTAGATTTGAACGTGAGATGGTAATTGAATTTACCGATAACACCGTGGTGTTAGATATGAAGTATTACCAGTTTTACTTCATGGGATGAATAGGTGGGGATTGGGAGATAAAATAAATGATTACTCCGGTGTGGTTCGCTAATCCCGACTAGTTTGAATTGATATTCAAAGAAGATTAAAGAATAAATTTAAAGAATTTATCTTTGATAAAATAAATGGGAACTTATCCCAAAGTATAAGAATATTTGAACAAAAGAATATTCTGAATTGGAATGAGGCGTATGTTGTGTTTGTGTAACACTTGTTTATTATATACGCGAGTTATTCAGAAAGACCGGGTTTATCCCATTCTGAATAACTGATTCGACGTGGTGTCGAAGATGAAGACGGTGGTCGAAGACCGGAGGTCTTCACGTTGTTTGGATAATTACTGATGATCTTGATTGGGCTGTACACCCAAGAAGATGGAAACAGTTGGTGATCGTCCAGACGTACTTGGAGATCGATGGATATGCGGGGTACTAGGTGCCTCCGGTTTTGTTCAGACCCAGAACGAACTTGTAAATGGACCGTGTGTCTGACATTGGATTTCATTCTGTGTGACTGATATCGGTTGCATAGAGTGGTTTGCCTATGTGGCATGCTAAGATGCAAATGATCAAGGATTCTGTTGTAAAGCAGAGTCTTGTGGTTGATGATCAAAGCACGGCCTTTGTGGCGTAGCTTTGTGTAGCGTGAATTCGCGAGCCTCACACCCCGGTGGTGAACCAAAAACGAGAAAGGACCTCAGGGGGGACATACGTTTCCTTCTAGCTAGAAGTGGCGTCAGTGGTTTTACACGCCCTAACGAGTTTGACTTATGTGGTTGTTGCTGTTGCGAGGTGCCTCAGTTTGATCGGACGATCCGGGTCCGATGGAGTCATTCGTTGGCTCATTTACGCCTCAAAGGGCGGCGAAACGCAGTGTTCAGGCATTATAATCAACATCGATGGACCGGTCCTGACGATCCAAGGGGCAGTTGCCGCTGTTCCTGAGACTCGGGCTAGACAGTCTCGAATCGGTAGATGGAAATCCAACTTCCAATACGCGACGTTTCGATTTTAGTTGTAATCCTATATATGGCGACATAGTGGGATGGGGCGCTTATGCCGTCTATGATTGATACTTATGATTTGAAATTGTTTTGACACTATACACTTATAGTACTATCAAAATAATCTGTTTTAAACGTATCAAGCATTCTTTGGCTATTATAAGGTAAAAACCCTATCCTCCGGCTTGCGTTGCATTGTGTGATGGGACCTGGGTTTTATAATAGCTTCATTTTTCTTTATTTAGCATTGCGTTGTTGTTTTATGCACTGGTATTCTTGGGAGGAAACCCGTTCCGCGTTAGCGGCGTGGTCCCTTGATTTACCTAACTTTAAAATAAAGATTAATAACTATTTTAGTTCTCACACCAGTCCCATGACTGACCTGGAGTTTATTGTTTTAACCTAAACTCTAGGTGCCCTTATTTTGACACGGGCAGCTAGTAGTTTTGGTTTTGCAGATTTATATTCACAGGATCCTGGTTTACAGCTGGAATGATATCCGGAAAGCTTTGTATCCGTATATCTCCTTCAGTTGTGTATTGTATTATTTTCCGCTGCTATGTAATGTATTGTAATCTCTGATATTTTATAATGTGTAATATTTATTTATACTCTGTATATTCTTGTATTCTGATGGAATTGTTGTAATATACAATGAAATGTTCTTCCGTCTGCGTTCTGTTGTGGCTTGTTCTCGAACTATCCGCGCTTTCCTTAACGGGGAAGTTACGGGTTTTTACAAACCTTCTTCCTACAATTCTAGCCATCATGATCCTCCATTTCTAATCATGGCTGTTCAAGTTCAAGCTCTCTTCAAACTCTACATTTCCGCAGTTGGAAGGTTTTTTATCCACTGAAGGGATCAAGAGAAAATGGAGGGGAAAATTCATGAATTCTAGTCCGTTCGAATTATATGTACATATTTTGAAGAATCGGATTGTTTGGATATATGATTGTGTTTGCGAACAAATTAAACAATTGTAAACAACTATTCAATTCGTTCGGCTTTCCTAAATAACAAGGGTTGTTGTAAACGGTGTCGAACTCTAGGACCAAAATTATTTTAATAATAAATCCAATCAAGTTATTCCAAAATTTTGATTGTTTGAATATAACAGAAAATAAACAAAAAGAGAGTTTTTAACAATAAATGAAACCGACTAGGGAGCAATGACATAAACTAGATTCATATGAATTAATAACCAAATAGATTAATACAGATCTAATTCATATTTCTGTCACAAACATGAATCAACGATAATTAGGTTTCTAGAAACAAATAGGTGAATAACGGCAAGTATAGTCTATGCAGGAGCAAAGCTCTTAAATAACCATAGACTATCAGGATAGATTCACTATTTTATATCTAAAACCCTAAATGTTAGATCTAAATCTAATAAGCATTAGATCGAACTCGAATATACCCTGTGAAGGAGCATAGCTCTTAAACAACATAGTGTATGAAGGTTTAGATCTGACCCTCGGTTCAAATCTAGATCTATATCCGTAATTTCCTCATCTCTTTGGCTGTGTGATTCATATTGAACGTAATCTAAGCGTCGTCACCCCCTAATAAAAGGGGATTAGCTAGACAAAGCTAAAGATGAAAAAGAGAAAAATAAAATAAATAACATAAACATAAATAAAATAAAATAACAGCTGAGAAGATAAGGAGAAGAATTTTATTCCAAAAGAAGAGTTACAGAATAAAACCCAATGTTCAATTACAAATGAAGGAGATACAGTGTATTTATAGCTGCTATGGCCAAGACTAAGTGGCCAATTACACCATGTGGGACAAAAACCCTTTTCCCAATTAACAGATAAACCAAATAACTAAGTGTGAACGCGTGTGAATGGACATGCAAATGTCATAGCTTGCGGGCATCAAATGACATCAACTTCAATTGTTTTGAGCATGAATAAGAACTCCATAACATCTGAGACAAGCGATCCATGAAAAAGCATTGAATCTTAACTTTAAAATATGCGGCAGAAGGCGGTTGAATAGAAATATTTCTTTATGTCTTCGTGCTTTAATCCAGCTCTAAAAGTCAACACTCTTCTTACATCAATTCTTTAAGCTTTTCAACAATTAAGTGCATCTATCCATTCATCGTCAATAATCTGAAAACACAACTATAAATACACAGTATCTATTTTTTAAAGAGAAACGAGATAAATAAGCGGATAAAATATACACATTTACGTGTATATCAAATAACCCTACACTTATCTTTTTATTCGGCCTCGAATAAACTAAACTAAGATATGTCACACTTTCGTGGGAAACACGATTGCATTTAGCATGTGCGACAAGCCATTAAACCCCTAGGTGTCCCTAGTAGGACGAGTGTTGTCTCGTGAAGGTTTTCAGTGAATACTACCCACAAAATCCAAAGCATCTTATGTACGCGGATTAATCAAATAATATATTTAAAGTTTTTCATATTCCATGGATTTTACCTAACTTCAATAACAATGGTTTAGTCCAAAATTGTCCATCCTATTATTAGTGAAAAAATCAATAAAAAATTTCAAGTTGAATCATAATTCCTTGATAATACTGTAATTGCCTTGAAGGTTAAGAGCGTGGTGTCAACCAAAGTTCTACATATCGACAATGCGCACCCAATCATTTATTCATTCTTTTTTTTGAATAATTTTGCACCACTGTAACTGTAATGTATTGGATGTGAGTTATGCATAGATAAAGGAAAATTTTGTAAGTTCTAAAAATAGTATAGATAAGAGGGAAAGTGTATTAGTTGAACTTCAAGCTACAAATGATAAAGTAATACTAAGGCACATATGGACGTTTTGTTTCCTTTCATCTCCTCTATTGCAATCCTCGCTTCTAAATACGGTATGATGGATGTGGATAGAATGGAAATGCTTTGTAGTCAAGAATGATGAATGACTATTTTATTCTCAGAGATTTTCTCTTTATTGCATTTTTTCTTTTCTTTTTCTTTTTCCTTTTCTTTTTTTTCTTTTTTTTTCCATAAATTCATGATGAATGATGAGTGGAGATGGAATGGAATGATACCGTAAATTATTTCATTTGATTCCTCCTCTGCTAAGCGAATCATAACCAACACTTCATGAAAGGAAAATTTTGTGCCCTAGTTACTCTACTTCAATAACCCTAATTCAACACACAAGTCTGGATTGATGTTATATAAAAAGCTGAAAGGAGAGATAAGCAAAGTTTCGTAAGATGGATAACCCATATAAAATAAGATGTGGTATATGGTTATCCTACCTTAAAACAAGTACGGAGCGGGTAGTGTAATATTGGTATAATAAGTGATGTTTTTTAACCTTTAACAGTAAATCGGTAAAAAGATTCTTGAGTATACCAATATAAGAAAATTTTGTTGAAACATGGATGTAAATCGACTAAAACTTGGGCTTGAATAATGTGGGGGTATCGAAGAAGAACGCTACACTTAGTCATTTCTCCTTAAGTGGGCCAAGTGGAATTTAGAACTTACGGGTTTACAAATTTGAATGGAAAAAAAACATTATGCATGAAAGCGAACTCAGCAAATACAAAACAAATGTAGGTGCAAAATCATTTTTATTTGATTTTTCTTTTGATTTTTTTTTTACTTGCACATTCTAACATGTATAACAAGGGTTGACACGCTTACTCTAGAACATGACTAATGTCTGCACAGTCTCAAGTTAGCATCTTAAAAAGACACATTACAACTCAATGAATAAATAATGTTCATTCCCATCACCCAACAATTCAACTTATGAATAAAGAACCAAGGTGTTATTTATGACGTTAAGTTAATCCTTGTTCAACGAATGACCTAGTTCATAAAATTTGATTGCTGATGTAATGTAAATTCCCCCACACTTGAGTGTGACTATGTCCCCACAGTCATTAATCATGCATATCTTAGTAAAAGGGAAAGAAAATAAGAGGGTAAGCATGGCTTACCGGATGCGTGTGTAGAAAATACGCAGTCATCGAGTAGATGAACCGGTCCACAATGGACCAATGGATCATCCTCATTAAGATTATGACACACAACTGAAGCACAAAAAACCAAATCATAAAGGATTTTATATTACGTGTCAGATTCGGAAAAACAAATTTTGTTTTTTCAAAAGTTTGAGTTGCTAATTTTAAAATTTTGAGCTCACAATTGATCCTAAAATCGAATTGAATTTCTCTAGCAACTAAAGAGAGGTCATTGAGCTGGGGCTCAGTAAAAGTTTCAAAAACAAAATTTGATTTGTTCAGATGATGTAGGTTTTGAGAGACGTGTGCATAACTCTCACCCCCACACTTATTTTGAGAAATATTGTTCGGCTTTGCTTTTATATTTGAAATTTTGTTAACTAGAGGTTCATTCGTAAACCTAAAGTCAAATCCAAAACAATGAATTTTCAGTAAATTTCAAAATCATGTTTTCTCAAAAATAGTGTTATTCCAAAAAGAGTTCATATACTGCAGAAATTTATCATTAAAAAACAAGTGATCACAGTGAGGTTCAGTTGAAATGATCAAGTCGCAAGGAGTTTCAACAATTTCAGAAAAATTGTCATTGTGTTTAAGATCACATTCAGCAGTCTCATTGTTTTCAACCTCAAGAATTTCAAAGTTTTCAAATATTTCAATTTCAATTTCAGACCCAACAACATTATTGTCAATCAGTTTAAGAATTTTTCGCTCATCAAAGTCATCCTCACCTAAAGAGTTGTTACCAACTTCGTCATTTCTTTCAAGTTGACAATCTAAAGTTGCGAAATTTTCAAAATTTTCAGAATTTAAGAGAGGAAGATCAAATTGAAGATTGATGTCTTTGTTTTTAAGAGAATTTGAATTCAAATCAATTACAGAGATTTCAACAACTTCATTAAGATTTTTATCAATTTCAAAAGTTGTTAGTCGAAAACTTTCGATTTCAGCAAGAGTTGAATTTTCAGCAGAAGCATCAGTTCGAGTTTGAATTTCAATTTCACAGAAATCAGAGTTTTCTCAAAAGTTTCATTTTCATCAACAATCATATCGTCAGAGTCATCAATAATCATTATGTAATGTTGTGACGAAGTTACTGGCTGATTATTGTTTTCAAAAGTGTTGACAGAAACTTGTTTGTCACTACATTGGGATTTAAAGTTGTTGTACAAGTTCGTAACCTTAGCTATAAGAAGAGCAATTTTAATTTCTACATTCTGAATTTTAGGGCAACTTAGTTTGCTATCTATTATGCTTTGAAGTAGTTCTTCGAAGTAAGTCAAGCCAAGTTTCACGAAATCCTGAAATTCATCAACATCATGAATTCCCTCCAGCAATTGATTTTTTATATTACGCCAAAGTTCAATAGTGTATTGAGCCTGTTAATGAATGAAATGCATGTTTCCGACATCTTTATTTTCTTGATTTTGTTTTTCATCTAAAATTCGCGCCCATTCCTTGATTTTCTCGCGACAATTCCAAATTTCATACATTAATTGATCGATTTCACTCAAGCTGTCTTCAATAAAATTGTTAGACACATCAGACTTCAAAATGTTGTTTTATAAATTCGTCGTTTCTATGTGTTCCTCAATGTTGACCTTAAAAATTCATCCATCTCATCTCTAAAAAGTTGTCTATACTTTATTTTCCACAACCAACTTTGCTAGAAATTTAGCTTGTTCACAACACATTTTTCATATTCGATAACCAAACTTATATCTCCACTCGAATTATGAAAATCATTTTGGTTATGATCGTTGAAAACCATGATGAAATTGTTTTGATTTTCAGCACTTTGCTTAGTCATTTGGGCAACAGTCGACTCACCCTAGATAAATTCTCCTCAATCAAAAAAATTTCAGCTTCAAATTCATTATGATTTGAAATGTAACCAAAATCATTTAAATTTTGAAACGAAATGCAATTTTGGTTGTACACGGGGAAAGCGTGCATGTACTAGAAGAAGAGAGTTTTTCATCAAAAAATCAGTTGCAAAAGTTATGGCTCTAAAGAAGCTCTTGAAAAAATATGTTAAAATTAACAACTTCGGATTATATGAATACAAGTCTGGGCCAGGTTCGGACAGGGATTATCAGTGTGCCACGAATCACCATGGCAACATGACTAAAGGTTTAAGAACCTGTTTGAGTTCTAGACTCTACCGTTCCCTAGACACCTCAGAGTATCAATCCTATTTGTCAATTAACGAATATTTTGTCCTATGAGCTTTAGGAAATCCTCGATTTGATTTCAAAAATAAACTATCCAATTTATCCCATGTTCATTTTAAAATTTCCGACCACACATCAACAGGAAAAATAATCAATCACAGAACAGTCACAGAATAATAAATTATAGAAGTAAATTTTTTACAAGCAAGTCGCGGCACCTGCACGAAATTCTTACAAGAAATTTTTATATATTTTTCGAGCAGCAGCACACCCTGTAGAGTTTAGAAATTTTCACTTAGATCAGCAGTCCATCCAGTGCAACTGAGTAGTGCTAGCGCATTCACGCCCCACTTGGTGTGCAACCGCTCCAAAAATTCAAATTTGCTTGACCTCTGAAATCCCTGTTTGTTGATTGATTGAACTCTAATCACCTTACCCTTATTTTTTTTTATTTTTTTAATGAAAAATAACTAAGAATGAAAAGAAGAGCGAAGTTTAAAAACTAAATCAAGTGAAAGCCTCCTAAAAAAATATATAAAAAAATTACCATTAACCACTAAAAGCTATATGCAGAAACCAAAATAAGAAAGAAACAAATAAATAAAACTAAACTAAAAAGCAAACAATGACACACTAAGTACTAAACCAAAAGCTAAAATAAATAAGAAATATAACCCAGCCCGACCCAATAAGTGAAAAGCCCATAAGTCCCCTACCAAGCAATAATAAAAGGTTCACAAGCCAATGAAGATGAAAAACACGCAATTACTCACTTCCCTATCTCAGATCAATTAAAAGTCACCGATAAAGAATTTTTTTACAAAATCCAACTCGGGTTTAGATCGGTGTTTGAAAGAAAAAATCGAGCACAGGTTTCCGAATTTTTTCTGGCGTGCAGTTTGTAGCGGCTGTCTTGGAATTCGCGGTTGCGGATTTAAGCTGCAAGTGACTTCGGGGGATGATTTCGGGTGAGATTGGTGGTCCGATTTGAGTAAGAAGGAGATTGAACTCGGTGTGGAGGTGTACAGTTCAAGTTTAGGAGGTTCTAGACTTGGGGATGTGAACGTAGTTAGGGCTGGATTGTATGACAGTGGTTATGAGAATGAGTTGAAGACGTTGGTTCTTGGAGGGCATGTGGTTAAAGAAGTTGAAAGATGATGGTGAACTGCGTAGCAGATTTTGGTTTTGATGGTTTGTCTAGGGAGTTGATGGCACCATTATGTTTAAGTATGTAGATAGAAGGGTTGTCTGTTTGACAATCGAGTTTGCGGCTGAAGTTATGTATGATTGGGGATTGATGCCAAAAACATATTGAATGAAGTCTGTTGAATGAAGGCATATTTGAAGTGGGGACTTGTAGAAGGTGATTATGGCAGTGGAGACATGGACGTGAATTCGGGAGGTTGGGGATTTGTTGTGAAAGATATTGTAGTGGCAGAGGTTATAGTATGAAGGTCCGGTTTTGGTGTGATGAAGTTGCATGTAGATTAGTTGATTATGGTGAATTTGAGTTTTGTAAGTGGTTTCGAAGGGGGAAGGGTTCTAGCAGATTGGGTAGAGATAGTGACTCACTGGCATGGTTAAGGCAGTCGATGTTTTGGGGAAGTATGGTGTCGTTTTGATAGTGAAGCTGTTTCGTAATAATGTTGTGAGAGGAGGATGGTAGGGAAATGGCGGTATTGGTTAGAATGATTTGTTGTATTGTGAATGAATGATCAGAGGAAGAGGGTGAGTTGTAGTTGCGTGAAGGAGGTCGGTGATTATGTAAGGTAGGAGAGTTTGAATGAAGTGATGAGGAATATTTTGTATGATGTCTGCGTGAAGGTGGTGATAATGGAAATCACGTGAAGTACCAAGGCAAAAATGTGGATGGGTAGAAGAGTTTGACGTGAAGAAGTCTGAAATTTTTAGAAGGAAAGGAAAGAATAAAATTGTAAAAGGAAATATATAATTTTTTTAATTAAATTTTAAATAAAAGGAAGGAATGAAAAGGATTAGAAAGAAATAGAAAATGTAAAAGGAAAAGAAATTGGAAGAAAAGTGGCAAGTTTTTTTTTAAGAATTGTTGAAAAATGGACGACAATGTAATGGGAAAGAAATTAAAAAGGCAATGAAAGGGGAAAGAAATCAAACACAAAATTGCAAAAAAAAATTCTCTTAATTAGAAGATCATAGTATCAATCAGCTATACCAAATCAAAACTAATCAAGATAATTTTTTTTCATATATATATATATATATATATATATATATATATATATATATATATATATATATATATAAAGAAAACAAAAGGAATAAAATAAAAAAATATGAAAATAAAAATATAACACAAAGGATTTACTAATAAAAATTATTTAAGTCCCTGGCAATGGCGCCAAAATTTGTTTGCAAACAAATTAAACAATTGTAAACAACTATTCAATTCATTCGGCTTTCCTAAACAACAAGGGTTGTTGTAAAGGGTGTCGAACACTTGGCCCAAAATTATTTTAATACTAAATCCAATCAAGTTATTTAGAAATTTTGATTATTTGAAAATAACGAAAAATAAATAGGAAGAGAGTTTTTAACAATAAATGAAAGCACTCAGGGAGCAATGACATAAACTAGATTCATATGAATTAATAACCAAACAGATTAATACAGATCTAATTCATGTTTCTATCACAAACATGAATCAATGATAATTAGGTTTCTAGAAACAAATAGGTGAATAACGACAAGTATAGCCTATGCAGGAGCTAAGCTCTTAAACAACCATAGGCTATCAGGATAGATTCACTATTTTATTTCTAAAACCCTAAAAGGTAGATCTAAATCTGATAAGCATTAGATCGAACTCGAATATACCCTGTGAAGGAGCATAGCTCTTAAATAACACAGAGTATGAAGGTTCAGATCTAACCCTCGGTTCAAATCTAGATCTATATGCATAAATTCCTCATCTCTTTGGCTATGTGATTCATACTGAATCTAGTATAAGCGTCATCACCCCCCTAATAAAAGGGGATTAGCTAGACATATCTAAAGAAGAAGAGAAAAAGAAAATAAACAATATAAACATAAATAAAATAAAATAACAACTAAGAAGAGAAGGAGAAGAATTTTATTCCAAAAGAAGAGTTACAGAATAAAACCCAATGTTCAATTACAAATGAAGGAGATTCAGCGTACTTATAGCTGCTATGGCCAAGACTAAGTGGCCAATCACACCATGTGGGACAAAAGCCCTTTTCCCAATTAACAGATAAATCAAATAGCTAAGTGTGAACGCGTGTGAATGGACATGCAAATGTCATAGCTTGCGGGCATCAAATGACATCAACTTCAATTGTTTTGAGCATGAATAAGAACTCCATAACATCTGAGACAAGCGATCCTTATGAAAAAGCATTGAATATTGACTTTAAATTATGTGGCAGAAGGCAGTTGAACAAAAACATTTCTTCATGTCTTCATGCTTTAATCCAGCTCTAAAAAACAACACTCTTCTTGCATCAATTCTTCAAGCTTTTCAACAATTAAGTGCATCTATCCATTCATCGTCAATAATCTGAAAACACAACTATAAATACACAGTATCAATTTTTTAAAGAGAAAAGATGTTAAATAAGCGGATAAAATATACACATTTACGTGTATATCAGATTGCAGCGTATATTTTGCTTCCTTCGAATGGAATAAAGAAAGGAGGAGGCGTATTTATAAATGCAAGACCCTTAGCTATCAAGGCAATGGCACATGCCAATGTCAGAGCAAAGGACGGATATATTTTTCTCATAGCCGAAATGTTTGACTTTTATATGCAAAGTAACATGCCAAGTCGTATTAGATTTGCTACAGATTTGATAAAGGATACTGTTGGTTGACAATGATGTGTACCAAAAACGAACTGGGATGTTTTCATTTAAGTTGAATATGCATAGAGAAGCACATGCTATATATTAAAACAGTATTCAGATTTGGTACACGCTATGTGTGTGTGTGGGGGGGGGGGGGTTAATCACCTTTCAGTTGCAACCTTTAACTCGGGAATGAATGAAATCTTATCCGATATTTTGTCAGATTATACATTGATTCTTTTAAAAGATTTTGATAAAGGTTTACAGAGGCTTTCAAAGATATGGTACTAATAGGCTAAGATTTTTATTTGAGCCGAAATGTTTGAGCATGACACGCATAAATCTTGAATAAGGATTTTGCAGCATTGTAATCGTTGTGTTTTCATGAATAGTAGAAGGATGAAAGTGAAAACCTTTCAGCTGCAATAGTTGTCTTAGCGAAGATATACAAATATTTGTAAACAAGCGGAATAAATAGTTTGTACGAATGAATGGATAGAAAGTAACATATTAAGGACAAACCGCGATTTATTTCCGCTTACTGAGATTTTGAGATTTGCTCAAAGATATATATACATATACATTTATTTTTTATTTTTTTGGTTTAAATTAAATTGAAACAAATCAATTTCCAAATACCTCAATATAATAATAATAATAATAAATTATAGTCGAATATACCTGAACAGAATTTCATATACTTTCAAAATAAAATACTCCAGGCTGAAGTTCAAGCCAAATCAATGTTCAATAAAATAAAAATCCTTTATTTTATATAATGAATCGTTATAAATTATAAGAAAACTTCATAGCGACAATTTGAAAATTTGATTTGGACATAAAACAAAATCTACAACATGAAAACTAAAATTTTCTCTTCCATTAGAAAAATATAATCTAATTGATTCGAGCATTTCTTATTTCGAGAAATTCCGACTTATATTGGATCCTGTACGTCTCATTAAATTTTAAAAAGTTGTATTACGAGCTACCACGCCCCTGTAGTTCGTTTTATAATAAATTATAAATTAAACGTTCGAACGTCGTTTAATTAACGAATTCGTTATTATATTTCCAAATTATCATTTAAAATAATAATTAGATTAAATATCTGACTATAAAAAATATGGAACATTATATGTGGGGTAGAATGAAAGAAGTAATACAGATAATAATGAGATAAAACCTTGAATTAATGCATGAATGGGGTCAGTGTGGTTATAATAACAACAGCCTACATTGATCTTTTTGGTTTCTAGTGGCAAACCAGACTTGCACATGGCATGTTAATTCCCTGAGGCCTTTGTATGATGGGTTAACAAATAGGGTGTCCCATACAGTGTGCACATTGGTGTTCAATGTAAGGGTATAGACTCAAGAAAGTTAAACATAGTAATCTAGAAAGTGATGAAGGTTAGAAATATATAGAGAACCATGTTTAGTAAGGGTAAAGGAAATAGCATGGGAGGTCGTTCTGGTGTTGAATTGTTTATGCCATGAGTATATATGCACATTTGAGTTTGTTATGCATCTTTGATATACATTGGAAGTTGTTTTCTGATCAACTTAATATGGATAATCTGAGTTTATAATGAAGTCTTATATGAATTTAGTTATGCTCACACCAAACATTATGTTTGACCCTATTTGCTTAATGGCATAATGAGGTGTCTCAATTCAAATGAGGCAACCTCTAATGCTCTTGCAAGTAATATTGAAGCTAATTAGAAGATGCATTGAAGTATTGCTTGGAAAATGGATTTTAATGCTTTCTTAGTTTATTATGAAGTTTATGATAAAAATAAGCTTATTATTATTTAAGTATTAAACTTATATGATCAGTTGTTGTAATATCTTTATGTATTAGCATATTAAGTAGATCAAAAACCTAAAACTGCTTTGACACTATGTTAGCTAATTCATGTTGTGTTTGATGATGTGAATGAATTATGGAAATATAAGCTCTAATGTATTGTCTTAATTTACTAAATATTGGTGAGAGGGACAAGGCAAGAGAAGCATGTATATTTTCCATTGATCATTAGAGGTAAGCCTCGGTTTTATGAGCATATAGTTTATAACATGGGAATTGAAACATGCCAAGCATAGTTACATAATTTCTATGCTTAAAAATTACATGTAGTAGTGCAGTCATGGGTATGAACTACATGCCATAAACAAGAGTTATAAGATAAGTTTCTAATGCTCAAGAGGATTCAATAAAGAAGCCAAAAGTGTAACCTTGTCCTTGCCAACCATATTCAGTAAAGAGACAACTCATTTATATTAAGTTTGAAATGCGTTAATATGTAAATTACCACATTTCTGTGAACAATATATAGTGTAGATGTAGACCTCGAATTCATATCAGTTAACTATAAAAGAGGATTTAAGTATGTGGAGTTGAATCAAAGATGCTAATGAGATAAATATAGGTAAAATAGTTAAGTTTCAGTTTTGTTATAAACGATATCAGTTTTAAGGAATACCACCTGTGCATCATAACATACCACTTAAATCATGCCAAATTAATTAGCTTATATGCATACTATGAAGTGATAACATTATTTAGTTATTATACTCAGTTTGTTGTGTAGAGAGTTTATCAAAAGCCATTTAATCATTTTCATTCCTTGTGCTTATAACTCTGATTTACTATGAATGAAAAGTCTTATGAAAAATCTTCTAACATAAGTAAAGTTCATAAATTCACATGTTGGTATGTATATACAAGTGAAGCATGATCCTGGATGCAATCGATTAATTTAGAAAATATGAGACCCTAGTGAGAATAACCCAGAAATAATAATAATATAATAAGCTACTAGCTTGAGAAAAATAAATGAATTAAATGGTGGAACAAAGAGGTGTTCTCTCATGGAGGTGTAATTGTGACTAATGAAAATATATGCTAAATGATAAAAAGTTAATGAATTAGGAAATAATAATTGATGAAAGTCAATTTGATGTTAATTTATTATTATTGAAGTATGTTACCCAAGTGAATGTAAAAAAGTAAATATTAATGCTGAATATTAATTGAATTTAACCGAAATAATTTAATTTAAAAAAATGGAATGATTGGGTTATATTGATCGTGCATTGTTTGTTATTTGGATGATGGATTGGTCAAATAAAAAAATTCATCAACGGTAATCACTTATGAAATGGAACTAAATAATTTAATCTTGTATTTGTAACTTGCATTGTAAACCGAGTTAAGTACAGGTTGGAATAAGGAAGGATTGTTAGTTTCTTTGCTTTGTAATTAGATTTTGGTTTCTCGACCTTAATATTGATGTTTGGGTGATTGATTTTATACCCCTGAGGTGGGTAGCCGCTTGGATTTTCTTTGCTTTTGGTCGATGCAAGGCCTGGAATGTCGTTTGTAGTTTTCCGATCGAGTCATCCAAAGGAGGTGTTGGTGAATTTTTCATAAAAATTTTAAGACTTAGACTTTTTTTTAAATAAGTTTAAAATGATTATTTCGAAAGTAATTGGTTTTGGAACATTCTTCTTACCTAGTAATTTCGGGGACAAAATTCTTTTAAGGGGATGCAATGACCCGAATTTTTAAGCATTAGTTTCAAACATTGAGTTTTGTTTTGAATGTTGAATTAGAAACATAAATGGATTTTTATATTGAATTTATTAATTAAACGAAGTTGAACATATATTTTATATTTAATTTAAAGCGAGCTCGCAACGGTGCGGTAGTTCGTAGTTTTACGTTTTGAACTTCAATTGAATATACAAATACAATATAAGTTGGTATACTTTGAAACAAGAATCGTCGGAATATATTTAATTATAATTTTCTAATGAAAGAGAAAAATCAAGATTTCAAATTATAGATTTTTAGTTATGTCAAAATAAAAAATTTAGAAAGTCGTTATGGAATCATTTATAAACCATAACAATTAAATAAGTAAATTTAATTTGATTGGAAAGGAATTTGTATGTAAGATTAGCTAATGATCGAATTAAAAACGTGAAACCAATTCCTCTAAATTTGTATTAATGTTTAGATTTGGGATATGTATATAGTTCGTTATTTTTGGAGATCGGGTAATTTGGTGTCCAAAATAACATCGTTTTGCGTATAAAATATCATTCCGGGAGAATAGACTCGGAATGCGATGAAACTTGTGCCATTGGATCTGTATTAGTTAGTTATTGTAGGATTTCAATTTTCGTATCAATCAGATTTGTCGTTTGATCGTGCGAGTAGTAAACGCATAGATTTTTATTTGATCGCTTTATCGATTTCATATAGAACTTAAGAATAACCAATTTTCAAATGAACTCGGATTTCAACGAACTAAGTTTATTAAATCTGTAATGATTAATTATTGTAGGATATCAAATTTCAAGTTAACTGGATTTATTTTGTGATTGTGCATAATTTAAACGTGTACCGATTCACGTTGTGAATTATAAAAGAAGTTTTACAAGCAATCTCGGAATTCGACGAAACTAGTTCCATCGTGTTTGGAATATTGTGTTATGCTAAGATTTCAATTTTTATCTCAATAGGAGGTCGTATGTGGTTGTTTTAACATGTTACTTCATGCCGAAGTTTCATATAATAATTAATATGTTGTCATTAATAGACCACCATACCCTAAATTTTTGGGTCGAAGTCCTCACATGTGGTCAAATTCTTTCTTGTCGTCACAATTATCGTTCGAACAATAGTAACCATCGATCCTTCCTCCTCAATTTTCACGAAATCCATCGATCTATAACTAAATCCTTCAATTAGAAATACGTTTGGCTCATTGAGATCTTGAATCTGACCGGTGGAGATAGCCTCTGGCGAACCACGATGGTTGAAATTAGCTATAGAAGGCGCTGCATCTAACAGGCTGTAGGGGGAATATGCGCGACCGAGCTGGACGAAACTTTGGGCGGAGGTTGGCGGCATTGGGGAACAGGTGTTGGCTGTCTCCTATCGTCATCCAATGATCGGTGTGGGGCACGACAATAAACTGTTAAAGGGCAGCGTGCGTGGGTTATTTGGGAATGAAGTGTGAACTGGGAAGAAAGAAATAATTTGCTCGTTAGTTATAATAATTATTTAAACTCTAATTAGGGATTAATTATAAATTTAAAATGGTGTTAACTTTAAATATTAATAACTTTTGACTGCTAGGTCCGATTCAGACGAATCAAGATGAGTTGGACTTGTCTCGACGAGCACTATGTCATGGAACGGATTTGAATGCGTTTGGATGTAGATGGAATTTCTAGTTAAATTAATGCGTGTTTAATTTAATTGAAATTAGTCATTATCTGGATGAATGGAAATCAAGGTGAGTTTACACACTCAGTTTGTCCCGCTTATATTTTATATAAGTCAGGATTATTGTGTGTGTGCTATGGTTGTTGATTTTTGAATGTATGTTAATTATATATTCGTATATTGAATGGATTGATGAAATTAAACGGTTGTTTAATTCAAGTGAAAACTAAATCATTATTTTAACGATTGGAACTAATTGAGGTAACTTACCTTGTTGATCACGTTTATATCCATAAAAACGTGTTAAATAAAATGGTTAATGTTAAATTGTTGTTATTGACTGTTTGTAGAAATCATCATTTTAATTGGATATTCTCATGGATATTTATATTGAGGTCAAAAAATATTAAAGTAAAATATGGAAACTTTCCTCCTGGCGAAATTTCCTTCCGTCATTCACTGTCATCTCACCCTCTAAACCTAATCGTGGCTCCTCCTTCCATTTTCTTTTCCTCCGCCTCTCCTCCTATGGCTAAGAATCACAAGGTGAAACCTCAACAAGTAGCTTCTAACGACCAGTCATCGCCTAAATCCTCTACTGAATCTGGGTGTTCGTATAATGCCAATTCTGCATTAGTTCGATTCGTGATGGATCCTCCTTCGGATCGCGTTTTCCGTGTGCTAAACCAGTTAGCTTTGCTACTTAATGATTTGAACAAGTCTCCAAGTCAGATCCCATACCCTTTTGGTTCTAGAGGTTTTCTTTCTACTTCACCCGCCTTTGGTGACGTTGGCCTGGTCGCTAATGTCAATATGCTTGCAGATAGGGTAGAAGGAGTTTGTGACAATAACAATGAAAGTCTTCCATTTAGATTGCCTACAGTGGTTGGTTTTGATACTTTGGAAATCAGTAAGTTAAATTTTGGGGTAGTAATCAAGTTTCTTCTGAGGTTATGGACAGTATTCTAAGGTCTAAACCTATTGTGATGGCCCTTTGATAGTCCCTAGCCAATGCACAGTAAATGCTTGCATTAATGCTTCAGTAGCTAACAGACCTGCTGTGTACACTTTTGTACCAATTCCCAAGGTTAATGCAGTGACAAAGTCCTATAATTCATGTTTCAGCTTTTGAACCTACAGTAAATCCTGCCCTTAATTGGTATTCTTTTTTTACCAAGTTACCACGATGTGCCGGAGCGTACTCTTTGCATGAGTTCCTTGTTTCTCCGGATGATCCTGTCATGCTAATAGATATTGTTATAGAAGGGGGAAATTATTGGAAGGATTTCTTGGTGGGTTTCCTTCTAGGCTCGAATGATTCTTATGTTGACATTCGCGAGCACTGTTAAAAAGTATGGAAACTAAGGGGAGGTTTGCGTGTCAACTATGTGGATGGATTGTTTTATTTTAAATTCTCGAATGCGGAAGATAGGAGTAGAGTGTTGGAATTCGATCCGGCTATTATTTGCGGTAAGCCTTTTATTTCTACCACTTGGTGCTCAACTATTGAAAGTGATAGAGGGGGAGAGAGAGTCTTATCTATCCTTGTTTGGACTATTTTCACTCGAATTCCGTCTGTCCTCCAGAGGCTCCCCAGCCTTAACTGGTTAGCCAATAGAATAAGCAAGTTTAAATGTTTTGATGTCAATACTAAAGCTAGGAAAAATATGGTTTTCGCGAAGACGTCGATTGAAATAACCCCGAGTAAGCCGCTTCCTATTAAACTCAAAGTTAAAATTAAAGGTGTTGATATGCTTGTTGATGTCCAATACTCATGGCACCCTGACATATGCTCCAATTGTCATACCTTTGGACATCTGAATGTCCTACTGAATGTCCAACCCAAGTTTTACCTCCTTTTATGTGACCTCCAGTTCCTGCTTGGGATCCCAAATCCAAAGTGCCTATTGCAACTCCTCTTCTGGATGCGAATGTTCCTGAGGGTAGAGCATCCCCTACCTCGCTTGAGCTTCAGAGTAAGGTTGACGATAAGTTAGTTGTTTGGAATCTTCATCATAAATCTTCAGAGTTAGAGTTGTGCAGGCGAACGGCCGCTTGGAGACATGTTATGCTTGATGGATGCAAGTGGATGCAAGTGTTTGCTCGTGGTTGCTCGTGGAAGCATATATACACACATTAGACACTAGATCGGATCAATCACTCTCATATTGCATATGGATGCGCGATGAGGAAGGGCGTAGCAAGCGACGAAATGCTTCGGGGAGTTGAAAATAAGCATAGATCCGGAGATTCCAGAATAGGTCAACCTTTCGAACTTGAAATCACACTCACTCGGGAATGCGCTATGACCCGTCCCAACAATTGATTACTTGTTCATTTGTGATGAAGATGTAGGAGGAGACGTAAGGTGTTTGAATTATTTTGATGATAGGTCCGACTTGAAGCTTTATGAGGATGGTGTTTATGGGGTAATCAACAAGTCTATTTTGAATTTGGATGATAGGGATAGGAAATATATTTATGATATGAAGTACTTTGCTTATGTGTCGAAGCTATCTGCTCTCTTCGCTAATTTACTACATGACACAGGTCCTGGATCCTCTCTACTGTAAGATTTAGGGCCTATTTCTTGGTGATGCTATGTTTTGGAGTTGGTATCTACTACAGCTTGGTTTAGCTGGATGAAATTGCCTTTATGGAGTGATTATGTTGCATGTTATTATGTTCCCCTGCGTGGGTATGAAATTGTTGCATAGCTGTAAGCTAGGTTTATAACAGTGGTAGATCCACATTAAAAACGTAGTAAGTTGGTAACCGCCAACTTCCTGTGTTAACTTCTATTATTATTAGTTATAATAATAAGTGTTTTCGGTCAATTTAAAAATCGGTCGGCTTTGCCAAAAAAATTATATTGAGGTAATCGTGTTTGTGATACAGGAAAGACAGGTTGGAGGGATCCAACTGGATTCCTCACTAACAGTTGTTAAATTTTATATATTATAATATATGCTAAAAAATATAAATTTGTGATGCAAGAAATGAATGGTTGGAGGAATCCAACAAACCTCCTCGCTGATATTGATAACGTTTATCAATGTGATTAATTGTGTTCAATTGGTTGTGAAACGGGTTAATATTTCACTGTTTAGTATTTTAGTAGTTGTTTGTCTCTTTAGTACAATCGAAAAAGATAAAAGATCTTTTAAATCGATGTTAAATCGATTCTGAACGTTTTCAAAGTTATATTTATATATGTATTTGAAATACGACCTTTGTTTTAAAAGTAAACACTGAAGTTTTATTTACGTTTTGTAATCATTTAAATTATTACTAATGGAAATTTCAAGATATTATTAAATTAATAGTTAGAATGTTATATAACGGGTCGTACCAATGTATTTAAGTGTAATGGTCGTGTTAAGGACATTTAATTGTCGTAAAGGAAGTTTATAAGTTTTTAAAGTGTTGAAATGGTTTAATGGGATCGTGACTATACGGGGATTGATTGAAGAATTGAAAAGTGAATTGTTGTAACTAACGAATGTTTTTACAAATGTAGTTTATAAATATACAAAATGTGATTAAATAGTATTTCGTGAATGAGATTAGCAAATAAATGAAATTGAAAGTGGAATATGGACTTGGGCTTGTAATTGGGTGTAACGACCCGGATTTTGAGCGGCTTTGGTTATCGACGTAAGCTCGACGTCGATAACCAAAACATCGAAAAATCCCGGTAATTAATGAAAGAAATTAGAGGGTGAGGATAGATAAGATAGAACTTATAGAATAGAAGAAGAAGAAGAACATCACATCAGAGTAAACACGAATCTCACAGCGGAACGAATAAAATATAACATAACATATCTTTGAAATAACATCAGTATATGTATACAATAGCACTTATCAGAGTACAGCACTTACAACAACAGCGGAAATAATAATAGCTATAGAATCCTGAAGCCTCCTGCTCCAAGCTCTCCAAGTGTATCTGTAAAATCCCTACTACTTGACTGCCCGTACAAATTTAGGCACCCAAGAGTTTAGGGAAAACAACAAAGTAAACTCCGGGTCAGTCATGGGACTGGTGTGAATAAACTCAAATCATTTAAACAGGTATATGATATCTCATAAGACCACGCCGTGAATACGGAACGGGTTTTTCCCTTAAGAGAATCCAAATAACTTTTCAAAGCAATATCATTCTGATATTATAATAATGTCTAAGTACAAATAAATATCAATCTAGCAGAAACGCTTGCATCTCACATTACTACATATATAGTATACAATCAAAATCGCAAGCACGTATTGGATGATTGGATTTCCAACTATGACAAGGTATGGAACCACCTTCCGATCAGTGTACTCTAGGAACGATACACTGGAGTTCAACAAGAACATCTTGTAACTCAGCCACACATGACCGACCACTCATTTCGCTTGAGTGTATCGAATGTACATCACCAACGGTTGGGATCAGCAACCGTTCCCGTATATATATATATGGGACAACATTGATAGATTTAAGAAACAAATGAATATTCACTAGATAGGTGATTATACACCCTACTTCGGTGCGACCGACTTAGCCATGCTGCCTGCCCGATTTCTGTCATTTACCGGTTGATGAGGCTAGAAGCTACGCTTTATCATCACATCAGATTCACTTCGAATGCCACATTGTCAGATCCATCGAAAATCACTAATTGACGTCTACAACAATACATTACGTGTCAGCTAAAAGAAGTTTCCTTCTCCGCTTCCACTCTTGGTACGGTTGAAGAAATCAATGTACGTAATCGTCTGGAAATACTCTGTCAGACATCCATCTTCGTTCACTTAGAAATGTCACATCGTCATACCCGCCAAATCACAAATTGACTTGTCCAAAAATAACACGGGTATACAGCTAAGAGAAACGAATTCCTCCGCCACCAAACGTGAATACGTTTGAACAGATCAACTTACGCGATCCATTGGATATACTCCGTCAGACCTTCGTCCATACAAGTTGTCCTGGGACTGGACAAACCGAAGGCACTATTCTGTAAAACAGGATAGCCCTTGCATTTTACTCCGTCTTCAATTATCCTTGGCATATATGATTCGCGACGCTTATGCCAATACAGAGTGGTTCTTTGGATAATAATCCAACCGGTCTCTCCATATTAACAACGTTAAAAATGGTCAAAACTTCGATAGTCGGTGAGTTAACTATCAAATAAAAATGTCCGTGTGCAAACAACGATCTTATTTCCAAATGGAATGTCAATCGATCAATCATCATGTATATCTATACATGTTTTCCTTATTTTCTATATTTAGAAAATATTTGTTATCAACGTTGGAAAACATTTCCATTGTTTATTTACGTATCACTATCCTTCCACAACTATCAGACTCTAACTATAAACTAATAAGAGAACAACTCCCTAAGCATAAACCCCGAAGGCCGAAACCAACATCAGATCGATACCCAGGAAACCATTCAACTTATTAATCTCTAGTCAGATTCTAATTTTGCTTAACTCTATATTCTTTAACTCCATTCGCTCAACTCTAGATCGCAGCGATCACAATGGTTACGCCTGATTCCCTCAGGAAATATCCGAACGCCGTAGGCTATTTACAGCCCTGCGAATTTCGCTAGCAGTCGTGCTAAATGGCAACTCATCCTGAATAACTATGTTTGTTTTAACTCTAACTGTTTAACTCTAACTGGTTAACTCTAACTGGTTAACTCTAACTGGTTAATTCTAACTGGTTTTACTTGGTTTGACTAACTCAATTTATTTACTCGACTGACTAATTCAACTCGATTACCCTAACTTGATTTACTTATCTCGATTAACTAAATTAATCACTTTGATTAACTCGACTAATTCACTTTGGTTAACTTAACCAATTCACTTAGTTTAACCTAACTATTCACTTAACTCATGTCGAATAAACTATATTCGATAACTCCTCTAACTCTATTCGAATAAACTATATTCGATTTACTCCTTTACTCTATTCGAATAAACTATATTCGATTAACTCCTTTCGATGAAACTAACATCGATTAACTCCTTTCGATTACCATATTCGATTTACTTTATTCACTTTATAAAGATTTCCTTTTTAACAACGTTTTATTCATTTGAAAAGATTTACTTTTAAATAACGGTTCTACACTTTAAAAATGATTTCCCTTTTATAACGTTTCCTTTTCAATTCTATTTGTAAATGGTTTACAAATATTCCCTTTTCAAATTTATTCTTGAAATATTCTAACTCCTTAAATTCCCGGGAAAATTCGCCATAACCTCCTTTGTATCGGGAGCATCGGGAAAATCCCCAAACCCGCCACACAAGCCTTTCCATTCAAAAAGAAATGTTTTGAATTTATTTCCTTTTTGAATATCCCCTATTTATAAATATTTCAATTTATAAATATTCCTTATTTATAAATATTCCACTTCATAAATATTCTATTTTTCAATATCACTTTGAAAATATTCCCTTATCTACATTCCGGTATGTCATGGTATTCAATCATATCAATCATATCAAATCACGATGTTCAATATCGTCCATACACACGCAAATCAATAACAGGTTATAATTCACATCATATATCAAAATATATGAAAAATAATAAAATAACTGTTGAGGAATCCAGTCGGATTCCTCCAACCTGTTTTTCTGCATCACAGATGTTAGACAATATAGATAACATCACTTTCGGTTCCATATGATATATTCTATTAAACAGAATCAATATAGAAATTTAACTAACTGACTAGCAGTTCAATCAAACAAATCAACACACAGTCAAACAGACAATTTTAACAGTTCTAACAATACAACATGAAATTATAAACTGTTCAGAGTTAGTGAGATTTACTCACTTTTGCGCGTTAACCGATAAACAACGATCTGCGTCGTTGATTCGGATCGTACGATTAGTCGAGCTCCAATCCATTTCCAGACCATTCTCAGAATATCCTGTTCGATACCATGATTCCCGTGCGACCTGCTTCTCTCCATTTGCTCACGTCTCCAGAAGCTACTGTACCCTCTTCCTTTTAACTTCAGCACTCAGCCTGCCTTCTGACTGCCAACGTCAGCTACCACTAGAGCTCGGCCATTGCCTTCTCAACTACACCAACTCCCACACATCTCCCATTTGCTACAGACCTTCACCGTTTGTTTTACTGCCCCTCAACACAAAACTATGGCCGCCCAGTCATGCTCCCATTTCTCACCATTTCAGTAAACATCCCATCTCCTTCATTTTTCACCAAACAGACAATCTTCTTCTTATAGTTACCAAAGGAAAACTCCACAAACTCCTAACCGATTCCTCCTTTAAATCAAACGAACAAAATACAAAACCATGTCTCACGCCTACTGCTCGCCTCCAGCAACACAGTAAAACAACTCCCATTTTTTTCTTCTTGGCAACTCAACAAAACAAACTCGTCAGCTCACATGAAAGCCACTCAACTTCAAAATATCACCCACGTTAAAAGCTACTTCCTTCTCCGATTCACGGTTGAGCACCAGAAATCAAAACAACACTTCGAAATCCTTTTATCCGTCCTCAGCACCCCTCGCGTTTTACTGCAGCACCTCCATGTATTCACCGCATTCCATTCTCCTGTGCTTCATCACGTCAGCACCAAACAAAAACCATGGTCGACCACTCCTTGGCACGCTCGAGCTGATGACGGAAATCCCGTCATTCAGTCTTCAACGTCGGTCTCTGCGTCTGAATGGAAGCTCCCAGCTTGAACCCCCTTTCCTGGCGAAGACCGCAAGCTCGAGAAGTCCATCGAGTTCGACGGAAATGCCACTGCGTTGGAGAACTTCTCCTTGTGAATTCCGAAATATAAGTCAAGTGATTTTAAGGAATTTATTTGTATTTTTACTTGATTTTGAAAGAGGAGATTATCTCGTTTTTATTGAAGGAAGAACAGAAGTATTGGCGGCTGAAGAAATGAGCGAGATTTAGGTTTACAGAAACGAATTTGGGCTATTTATAATGGGATAAAATATCTAGATATTTTGTTGTGGAGTTGTAACAATTACCGTACCCTCTATATATAAAATTATATCCATACACGAGCCGCTACGAACAGAGATAAAAGCACCGGTGAGATGAGAAATACCCCACGATCCCAAAAATATATTAATACCGGTAGGTGGACTCATATTTTGAAACTTCAAAAATGTGGGTTTCAGGGTGCGAAATACTTCAAATAAAAAGTCGCTTATTAAATTAATTAAAAATTACAGTAAATTTCTAAAAATTAAATTATCACTATGTCCCAAAAGAACCTTGTCTGAATTCACACCCGATATCCAGTTATTTTGAAATAACCGTTATGGCCGATAAACGATTCTATAGCGACTATTCTGAAATTTGGTTTGGACGTACATCAAAATCTACACGACGGAATCCCGATTTTTCTCTTCCACTAGAAAGATATACTCCAGCAGCTCCACACGTTTCTTGTTTCACAGAAATCCGGCTTAAAACGAATCCTGTACATTCAGTTGAAGTTCAAATCGCCAAATTACGAACTGCAGCGCCATTTCAAGCTCAATTTTAATTATAATATAATTATACGTTCAAACTGTCGTCGATTGAATATATTCGTCAATATAATTCAACTCTAAGCTGAATTAAATCCAAGGGACGACCTCGTTCACAGAATATTGTGATTTCCAATATTCTTGATTATTTCTGAATTAAATATATTATTTAATTATTTAATTTAATTAAATATTCCATATTATTAAATTAAACCTCTATTTAATTCACCACATCACGATATATATAATTAAATAAATTAACTATAATACCCCTGACAGTGCGGGTCATTACATTCTTCCCCACTTAAAATAATTTCGTCCTCGAAATTGCTAAGTTAGAGGACGACCCTATATATTGGAACTCCTATGATTTGTTTACCCCTTATTTCTGATTTCTACTGAACCAAATAAATATCGATAAAAATATTTATTCATTCCGACTAACTAAAATTTTCAAAAATTCTGAAAATTTTCTAACACTTCAAATTTTCGGAAAATTTCGCCAGCGTTTCCTTTGTACGGGGTTACCGGAAAAATTCAAACCTTGCCACACAGGCCCTCTCCGATCCCAAAGAAAATCAAACAGCCAAGCGGCTTGCTAAATCGGCCCATAAATTCCAAACTCATATAGAATATAAACTTGTACCTTTTTGTCGGGCATATCGTTGTATCCCCGCTATTCGTTACCACTTCTGCATATAACAATGCATTACCAACTTGATCTCCAATCAGTTCATTCTCAAAACCAAATCATTAGCTTATACCTAAGTCGGATTCTATTTCAACTCGAGTTCCATTCTCGATTTCAACTCTTAACTCATCAATTCAATTCTATCCTAGATTATTCTATAATCAAATCAAGTTTTATTTAACTTGGTTCAAGTTAAATTCCAATTTGTTTATTCAATTTTTACCATCTCAATCTCATTAACTTCATAAGTTAAATTCTAATTCCATAACTTAAATTCCTGGGTTTCTTTTAAATCAATTTGAAATAACAATACCAATTCAAAACATTTGAATTTCTAAACAACTTGTTTTCTCAAAACAATTCAAAAACAAAACCTTTGGTAGTAATCCACCACTTAGAAACTCGAAAATCACACCGATGATACTGCGCAGTCATCATCGGAATTATTTTCCAGCGACCCAAGTGATTTCAATACTATATCATTTCCAAAACCATTACTAAATACTTCCATTTTGAAAACATTCTAAAATCTCCCAGGAACTTAAAATTTCCTTATTTTAATCCCAAATCTGATTTAAATTCATATCTCATTCATCTTATTTCATATACTTTACTTATATGAATTCTGATTGGTTATATATAATCTTTTCACAGTGTTATAATCTTACTCGATTATAATAACAACCAATATATCTCATATATTATAAATCCAATATATATCAAATATACTTTGGGTAAAATTATTTCGTTTACCCTCTTTTCAAAACATACGATGACGGTTCATTGTATTCAAGTGTTTATTTACTCCTACCGATACAGTGGATCAAACTGATTGACCAGAACTCATAAACAACTCAGCCAATGAATCTCCAAAATATAAAACCATTTTTATATCAAATACAAATACGCACTCGTATATATACACTCAAACTCAATCTAGGGTGTTACTAACCCTATCTCTACCGAGTCACGCCACAGAGCCAAGTAATTCTTAACTTATGCTCTGATACCAACTGTAACGACCCGGATTTTGAGCGGCTTTGGTTATCGACGTAAGCTCGACGTCGATAACCAAAACATCGAAAAATCCCGGTAATTAATGAAAGAAATTAGAGGGTGAGGATAGATAAGATAGAACTTATAGAATAGAAGAAGAAGAAGAACATCACATCAGAGTAAACACGAATCTCACAGCGGAACGAATAAAATATAACATAACATATCTTTGAAATAACATCAGTATATGTATACAATAGCACTTATCAGAGTACAGCACTTACAACAACAGCGGAAATAATAATAGCTATAGAATCCTGAAGCCTCCTGCTCCAAGCTCTCCAAGTGTATCTGTAAAATCCCGACTACTTGACTGCCCGTACAAATTTAGGCACCCAAGAGTTTAGGGAAAACAACAAAGTAAACTCCGGGTCAGTCATGGGACTGGTGTGAATAAACTCAAATCATTTAAACAGGTATATGATATCTCATAAGACCACGCCGTGAATACAGAACGGGTTTTTCCCTTAAGAGAATCCAAATAACTTTTCAAAGCAATATCATTCTGATATTATAATAATGTCTAAGTACAAATAAATATCAATCTAGCAGAAAAGCTTGCATCTCACGTTACTACATATATAGTATACAATCAAAATCGCAAGCACGTATTAGATGGTTGGATTTCCAACTATGACAAGGTATGGAACCACCTTCCGATCAGTGTACTCTAGGAACGATACACTGGAGTTCAACAAGAACATCTTGTAACTCAGCCACACATGACCGACCACTCATTTCGCTTGAGTGTATCGAATGTACATCACCAACGGTTGGGATCAGCAACCGTTCCCGTATATATATATGGGACAGCATTGATAGATTTAAGAAACAAATGAATATTCACTAGATAGGTGATTATACACCCTACTTCGGTGCGACCGACTTAGCCATGCTGCCTGCCCGATTTCTGTCATTTACCGGTTGATGAGGCTAGAAGCTACGCTTTATCATCACATCAGATTCACTTCGAATGCCACATTGTCAGATCCATCGAAAATCACTAATTGACGTCTACAACAATACATTACGTGTCAGCTAAAAGAAGTTTCCTTCTCCGCTTCCACTCTTGGTACGGTTGAAGAAATCAATGTACGTAATCGTCTGGAAATACTCTGTCAGACATCCATCTTCGTTCACTTAGAAATGTCACATCGTCATACCCGCCAAATCACAAATTGACTTGTCCAAAAATAACACGGGTATACAGCTAAGAGAAACGAATTCCTCCGCCACCAAACGTGAATACGTTTGAACAGATCAACTTACGCGATCCATTGGATATACTCCGTCAGACCTTCGTCCATACAAGTTGTCCTGGGACTGGACAAACCGAAGGCACTATTCTGTAAAACAGGATAGCCCTTGCATTTTACTCCGTCTTCAATTATCCTTGGCATATATGATTCGCGACGCTTATGCCAATACAGAGTGGTTCTTTGGATAATAATCCAACCGGTCTCTCCATATTAACAACGTTAAAAATGGTCAAAACTTCGATAGTCGGTGAGTTAACTATCAAATAAAAATGTCCGTGTGCAAACAACGATCTTATTTCCAAATGGAATGTCAATCGATCAATCATCATGTATATCTATACATGTTTTCCTTATTTTCTATATTTAGAAAATATTTGTTATCAACGTTGGAAAACATTTCCATTGTTTATTTACGTATCACTATCCTTCCACAACTATCAGACTCTAACTATAAACTAATAAGAGAACAACTCCCTAAGCATAAACCCCGAAGGCCGAAACCAACATCAGATCGATACCCAGGAAACCATTCAACTTATTAATCTCTAGTCAGATTCTAATTTTGCTTAACTCTATATTCTTTAACTCCATTCGCTCAACTCTAGATCGCAGCGATCACAATGGTTACGCCTGATTCCCTCAGGAAATATCCGAACGCCGTAGGCTATTTACAGCCCTGCGAATTTCGCTAGCAGTCGTGCTAAATGGCAACTCATCCTGAATAACTATGTTTGTTTTAACTCTAACTGTTTAACTCTAACTGGTTAACTCTAACTGGTTAACTCTAACTGGTTAATTCTAACTGGTTTTACTTGGTTTGACTAACTCAATTTATTTACTCGACTGACTAATTCAACTCGATTACCCTAACTTGATTTACTTATCTCGATTAACTAAATTAATCACTTTGATTAACTCGACTAATTCACTTTGGTTAACTTAACCAATTCACTTAGTTTAACCTAACTATTCACTTAACTCATGTCGAATAAACTATATTCGATAACTCCTCTAACTCTATTCGAATAAACTATATTCGATTTACTCCTTTACTCTATTCGAATAAACTATATTCGATTAACTCCTTTCGATGAAACTAACATCGATTAACTCCTTTCGATTACCATATTCGATTTACTTTATTCACTTTATAAAGATTTCCTTTTTAACAACGTTTTATTCATTTGAAAAGATTTACTTTTAAATAACGGTTCTACACTTTAAAAATGATTTCCCTTTTATAACGTTTCCTTTTCAATTCTATTTGTAAATGGTTTACAAATATTCCCTTTTCAAATTTATTCTTGAAATATTCTAACTCCTTAAATTCCCGGGAAAATTCGCCATAACCTCCTTTGTATCGAAAGCATCGGGAAAATCCCCAAACCCGCCACACAAGCCTTTCCATTCAAAAAGAAATGTTTTGAATTTATTTCCTTTTTGAATATCCCCTATTTATAAATATTTCAATTTATAAATATTCCTTATTTATAAATATTCCACTTCATAAATATTCTATTTTTCAATATCACTTTGAAAATATTCCCTTATCTACATTCCGGTATGTCATGGTATTCAATCATATCAATCATATCAAATCACGATGTTCAATATCGTCCATACACACGCAAATCAATAACAGGTTATAATTCACATCATATATCAAAATATATGAAAAATAATAAAATAACTGTTGAGGAATCCAGTCGGATTCCTCCAACCTGTTTTTCTGCATCACAGATGTTAGACAATATAGATAACATCACTTTCGGTTCCATATGATATATTCTATTAAACAGAATCAATATAGAAATTTAACTAACTGACTAGCAGTTCAATCAAACAAATCAACACACAGTCAAACAGACAATTTTAACAGTTCTAACAATACAACATGAAATTATAAACTGTTCAGAGTTAGTGAGATTTACTCACTTTTGCGCGTTAACCGATAAACAACGATCTGCGTCGTTGATTCGGATCGTACGATTAGTCGAGCTCCAATCCATTTCCAGACCATTCTCAGAATATCCTGTTCGATACCATGATTCCCGTGCGACCTGCTTCTCTCCATTTGCTCACGTCTCCAGAAGCTACTGTACCCTCTTCCTTTTAACTTCAGCACTCAGCCTGCCTTCTGACTGCCAACGTCAGCTACCACTAGAGCTCGGCCATTGCCTTCTCAACTACACCAACTCCCACACATCTCCCATTTGCTACAGACCTTCACCGTTTGTTTTACTGCCCCTCAACACAAAACTATGGCCGCCCAGTCATGCTCCCATTTCTCACCATTTCAGTAAACATCCCATCTCCTTCATTTTTCACCAAACAGACAATCTTCTTCTTATAGTTACCAAAGGAAAACTCCACAAACTCCTAACCGATTCCTCCTTTAAATCAAACGAACAAAATACAAAACCATGTCTCACGCCTACTGCTCGCCTCCAGCAACACAGTAAAACAACTCCCATTTTTTTCTTCTTGGCAACTCAACAAAACAAACTCGTCAGCTCACATGAAAGCCACTCAACTTCAAAATATCACCCACGTTAAAAGCTACTTCCTTCTCCGATTCACGGTTGAGCACCAGAAATCAAAACAACACTTCGAAATCCTTTTATCCGTCCTCAGCACCCCTCGCGTTTTACTGCAGCACCTCCATGTATTCACCGCATTCCATTCTCCTGTGCTTCATCACGTCAGCACCAAACAAAAACCATGGTCGACCACTCCTTGGCACGCTCGAGCTGATGACGGAAATCCCGTCATTCAGTCTTCAACGTCGGGCTCTGCGTCTGAATGGAAGCTCCCAGCTTGAACCCCCTTTCCTGGCGAAGACCGCAAGCTCGAGAAGTCCATCGAGTTCGACGGAAATGCCACTGCGTTGGAGAACTTCTCCTTGTGAATTCCGAAATATAAGTCAAGTGATTTTAAGGAATTTATTTGTATTTTTACTTGATTTTGAAAGAGGAGATTATCTCGTTTTTATTGAAGGAAGAACAGAAGTATTGGCGGCTGAAGAAATGAGCGAGATTTAGGTTTACAGAAACGAATTTGGGCTATTTATAATGGGATAAAATATCTAGATATTTTGTTGTGGAGTTGTAACAATTACCGTACCCTCTATATATAAAATTATATCCATACACGAGCCGCTACGAACAGAGATAAAAGCACCGGTGAGATGAGAAATACCCCACGATCCCAAAAATATATTAATACCGGTAGGTGGACTCATATTTTGAAACTTCAAAAATGTGGGTTTCAGGGTGCGAAATACTTCAAATAAAAAGTCGCTTATTAAATTAATTAAAAATTACAGTAAATTTCTAAAAATTAAATTATCACTATGTCCCAAAAGAACCTTGTCTGAATTCACACCCGATATCCAGTTATTTTGAAATAACCGTTATGGCCGATAAACGATTCTATAGCGACTATTCTGAAATTTGGTTTGGACGTACATCAAAATCTACACGACGGAATCCCGATTTTTCTCTTCCACTAGAAAGATATACTCCAGCAGCTCCACACGTTTCTTGTTTCACAGAAATCCGGCTTAAAACGAATCCTGTACATTCAGTTGAAGTTCAAATCGCCAAATTACGAACTGCAGCGCCATTTCAAGCTCAATTTTAATTATAATATAATTATACGTTCAAACTGTCGTCGATTGAATATATTCGTCAATATAATTCAACTCTAAGCTGAATTAAATCCAAGGGACGACCTCGTTCACAGAATATTGTGATTTCCAATATTCTTGATTATTTCTGAATTAAATATATTATTTAATTATTTAATTTAATTAAATATTCCCTATTATTAAATTAAACCTCTATTTAATTCACCACATCACGATATATATAATTAAATAAATTAACTATAATACCCCTGACAGTGCGGGTCATTACATTGGGATTGAGACAAATACTTGTAAACGAGAATTCAAGTTAAGACTTTTCAAAAGTAACTATAAATGGGAATGCGCATATAAACTGAGTTATATGAGAAAAGAGTTGTGAAAGAGATTTCCTACAATAAAGGAATTTGTCAGATAAGAGTTAAATGTTGGCAAATTGATTTACAGATATGTGAAGTAAAAGATCCTAGTTATTTGCAAAATACTTGGAAATAGAAAGAATTTGATAAATAAAAGGTTAATGGTTTTGGAAATGAAATATGTAAAATTTGTTTACATATGTTAAGATGAACTATTTTGGTTAATAGACATAAAATTTTGTAATAAGATTTTTATATATGATTTTAAACAATGAATAGTAGTTGGTTCGAATGATTTCAAAAATAATATTTATAAAGAGATATTTGAAGAAGTTGAAATCTGATGTATGTTTAGTTGAGTCAAATAACTTTATAAGTATCGATCTTCGGAGTTGTATACTTAGAAAATTATCCACTTACCAACTTACGTTCAGGAATTGATAAAGGTTGAAGAAAAGTGATTATTGAATATTCTTATACCGAAAATAAGAAATGGAAACGTTTTTCAAAGATTGAAAGTTTAAAAAGAGAAGTGTTAATTAACAAGATGGTTAACTAAAGAAGCTAATCATGTTGGGCATTGAATCAGTGAATCCATTTTCTTTTTATAGATGAATGGTTGTTTATTTGATAGTTGAATAACCGACTATCAAATTTGGCCTATACGTTTGTTGGTATGGAAAGACCGAGATCGAATTTATATTCAAAAATCATCTCGAAAAAGCGAATACAGAAACACGGAAGATACTAGCTAAAGATGGAGAAGTTGAAAACCGTGGATCTTCATAAGTGGAAGGGCTACTTGTCGAACTTCTCTGACTTGCTCCCAGAGATATTTTGACAATGATTCTATCGTGAATGAAATCTGTCGATTGCAAGGACTTCTCGCTACTGATTCTTGGGGTGATTCATGTATAAGATGCGGTAGGAGAGTGCCTTCAATTCATCCTGTTCTTGGATGACTTGTATGGATGAATGTTTGACAGAGTATTTCCAAAGGATCACGTACATTGATTTCCTTAAAATTACTTCTGTTTGGTGGCGGAGAAGACACCTTCTCTTAGCTTAAGACCTAGAGTATTTTTGTGGATGCCAATTAGTGATTTGCGGATCTGACGATGTGGCATTCAAAGTGAATAGTGATGTGCTATCTTAAGAAGGTAATAGTAACCTCAAGCCTCATCAATCATTTTGACAGAAATTAGGTAGGCTGCATAGCTATGTGGGTCGCTCCCATTAGGGTGTATTATCACCATCTAGAGAAAATTCATTTGTTTATTTTGTGTCTCCGAAAAATGGTTTTTTGGGCCCAATTATTGGTGATTATATATTCGGTACACTCAAGTGAAATGGATGGTCGGTCATGTTTAGCCGGGTTGCAAGATGTTCTTGTTGAACCCAGCGTATTCCTCTCTAAAGAAACACTATCGGAAGGTGGTCTCCTACCTTGCCATAGTTGGAATCAATTCTCTAATAAGCGTCCGTAGTTTTTGATTATATACTAAGTATGTAGAGCGTGAGATGGAAACATTTTGCTTGATGGTTATTTATTTTATTTAGACACTACCATAATATCAGAATAGAACTCGATATAAAAATGATTTGGGTTATTGTATGGTAAAAACCGTCTGTATTTATGTAGTATTTTGTTTCACTATTGAAAAATAGAATGGTTTTGTGTGATATTCTCTCTCTAGGTGTTTATGATGATCATTAGAGAAGAATGAAAACATAGGATATTGTAAATAAAATAACAATGGAAGCAAAGATGAATAACTAAAAGAAGAACAAACAAAATTTACAGAAAACATTGAATGTGATAACTGCAATAAACGAGAACAACAAGAGAAAATAAGATATTCTAAAATAAGTTTGGGAAATTAAAAAAAATGTTCTTTTGTAAATTGTCATTGGAAGGAAAATAGGAATTTCTATAGAATAACAATGAATGGTTCCAGATACAGGGAAAAAGGAGCGTAAAAGTAAAGTGGAAAACATAGAATTTTCCATTTCCTACATTTTTCCAATATAAAAACTCAAATTTGAAAAATTAGATTTTCCTGAAATTCACAAATTTAAAGTTGGTTACGGGTTTGGATGCAAATATTGAATGAACTATATGCCCTTGTTAGGCAAAGGTGTAGGAAAAATTGAATGAAAATGTATTTTTTTAAAATTTACTGCATTCATACAGAAATTGTACTTAGGTTGTGTGCATCTTATGTTCAAAAAAAATTGAAAAGAAAAGTGCATTCATATAGAAGGTATCGCTTAGAAATCCATTGCATTCATGAATTTCATTAATGTGTTACACTTTGCATAAGTACACAGATGGTTGCAAAATTTGATGTACATATGATGATTGTAAATTATGCGAGGAATTACGTAATTTTACCCTCACAAATTTTCAGGGACGAAATTTCCTAAAGGGTGAGAGAATGCAACACCTCACATTTTAATAATAAAAGTGATTATAATAATTACAAAAATAATTAATAATGGAAAGCAGATATTTTGGGACTGTTAGAATTTGGCTACGAAATGCGTAGCATTGCATTCGTAACAATTTTCTGATTAATTTACATATATGATATATTTTGAATGAAGTTCGTACAGAAAATTATTAATGTTCAAAGTTTTGTGTAAATGACATGAATATGTTTATTTTGAAAACATAGGCATACATTATTTCATAAATAGTATACGTTTGAATTTGAAAAACAAAAGTGCAGAATAAATAAGAAATAAATAAAAAGTTGTCGTTATGCAAACATAACGTTGCAATGGTATAAATAGAATTAAATAAAAATAAATGTTACAGAAGAATGAATGGAAGTTATTTAATAGCACGTTATAAATTAATAAATAGAATGTAACTTTAAAGTTTGAAAACGGAAAACTAATCAATAGTAACATGCATGTAAGTATGTGTAAATATATATTTATTTCATATAAAGATATAAATGTATAAATTTCAAAGCAACACGCAATTTGGATTTGAAAGTTAATGTGCGTCATTAATGATATTGATAGAAACATAATGGGAATAACGATAAAGCTTGAATTTGAAATTAAACACGTGTTAAAAACAGAAGAAATTTAATGCGTAAGTAATAAAACTGAAAATAAACATAATGTTAAAATAATGTTTGAAATCTTGTGTTAATATACATAAATAAATTTGACAATATACACACATATTAATTACGCGTCTTTATTTGAAATTTGAACGTATGTGTTAAGTTCAGAAAAGAATATAATAAAATATAGAAACAAACAAAAACAACAATGGGATCAATACATAAAAAATAAACATGTAACAAAATAAATCACGCATGAAAGGGGACCAAACGATTATTTTAAATCGTTTGGGTTGACCCAAGTTATGGGTGAGCCGACCGACCTGGGATTTGAGTCGACCCATGTGTCAACGCTTGTGTCAACCATTACCTATGAATGATGTTTTTTTCCTTATGGGCTTCGAACTCGGGATTTTTTGAACGACATGATTTATTTTAGTTTAATCCAATAGACGTGGTTTACCTCGACATCTATAAATAAACCTATAGAGCCTAGCTGTCAAACTCATATTTTCTAAGAGGACGTTAGAGCTATTTCATTCTCTTTCTCCTCCAAATTCTCCAAAAGTAAAATATATTAGATTAAGTTATTTGATTCAATATTACGAGGAATTTACAATAGATTCAAATTTTAGATGTTTAGATTTCATATCCAAATGAATTCAAACTAAGAGAAAGCAGATAACATGTCTAAATCTAAATCAGATTCATGTTGGTGAGTAGATTTAAATTATATTTTTATATAACGACACGTGTTATCATTTGATTCCTGTAAAATCCTTGGTAATTATGAATTGTTTAACTGTGGTAATTTATTCCTTGCGTGATTTGAGTATAATTCTCTTCTAGTCCAATTCCTAATGTAAAACCCTATTGGAACAACTTAAGAAATCTCATGCGCAATAAACCTGCTAGTTGAATTGAAAATATGAGAATTCCCAATGTTATTTGTCAAGGCTATGATTTAAATTTTGGATTGGGTAAATGTCAAAATAGATTTCGCTGCAAAATATATTGGTATGTTGTATGTTAATTTACTCTGATAATTGTTGTAAAAAGCGGCAAAAGCTTAATCGTATTAAAGCTCTTGGGAAATATGTGAAATTTGAGGAATAAAAGGGAGAATTAGGAATTTGCATGTACTTGTAAAAATGAGAGGTTAGGAATAGCCTAGATTGATCATTTATGAAAAAGGGAATATATTTTCATAGTTTGGTTTATAAGAGAAATGGAAAATATAACTACAAGCATGAAAAGAAATAAAGTCATGGATTAGTGCGAAACAGGGATTTAGCTGTATTGTACAATGTTCAGTAGTCTAAAAATTGTGGAAACGAGTGCCTTGGAATTATGGGTTCCTATTATAGTAACTACCTTAAACTATGGAAATAGATTTTATATAGTTTTAATAGCCAATCAATTAGGAGCATGCCTAACTTTTTTAAAGAATAATTGCAAAGATGGAAAGGAAAAAGGTAACATAAGATGTTATGAAAGGAAAATAAATAATAAAACTTATTAGAAATTTCTAGTTATAAAAGTTAATAAACGCAATTCTATGGCAATGATACGGAATACTATGGCAGCGGCTTTTATTGAAAGTAAATTATAACATAAAAATTATAATTTAAAACGGGAAATGAAAAAAGGGAAAGCTTATTTTGAATAAACTTAAAATTATAAATTAAGTTTAATAAACAAATTTATGTGGTGGCCTTGTGATTTGGCGATATTCTGTGGTGGCCTTGTGATTAGGCGATATTATATGATGGTCTTATGACTAGACAATTCTATGGTTATATGCTAACTATTAAAGTTGATTAACAAATAATGAGTAATCAGATTAAATGGATTATAGAATATTGTAAATCAACGAAAAGAAACGTAAGTAAAACACATAATGGTAAATTAGATATAGAGTATAAAAAATAGCGATATACGTTTAGTCCAGTCTAAAGGGATGAAGAGCCCAACGGGGTAAATCATCGCAGGTGTCCGGAGACATAGTTGGAGCATATCCACCTTATTATTCGACGGGACTAGAGGGAAGTGCGAGACTTCTAAGGGACGTGAGGATACCTTGAGATGACCTTTTGCGATAGGCCTAACGATGTTGTACCCCCAGAGGCATGTCTATACGGTTCCGTCCATAGAGCATGTCTTGGCTGCATCTATGTTGAGGGCATCCAAAAGGCTGATTGGATGATTTTTAGGATTCAGCGGCTGCTTCGACTTCGAGAGCAGGCTTCGTGGTCAGGACCCAATAAGGATAGTAAGTCATCGGATACCTATCATCATCAATTGGAGTGAGTACGGGAAAGACTGGTGCTAAACCAACATGTCAATGATCTTTCACTATCGAGACATTAGATGAGGGATAACACCAATTGGATATTTAGTGCAACAACCCGAAAATCAGAACAAATCTATTTTTTTTTATTTTGGCAATTTTAATGAATTTCAAATATTTAAAATGATTTATTATAAATAATAACGACTAGAAATTTATTTTTAATAGAATTAGAACGTATAAATTTATTTAAATCGAAGTTAGAATATAAATATTTATTTTAATTATAAAAAGGAATTGGAAATGGCGAAGTAGTTTGATTCGATTTCAAATTTCAAATGAATGTACAGGATTCAAAATAAACCGAATTTCAGTAAAACCAAAAATGTATGAATCTGTTTGAAAATATCTTTCCAACGAATGTGAAAAATCCAGATTTCATAACGGAAATAAAAAGTTATGTCCAGTTGAAAATTCAGAATAGTCGCTATGGAATTTTATATAATATATAGCCCTTAAAAATAGCGATTTTGCAAACGACCTCCGTTTTCGACAAGACGACTTTTGTTGGACCCGGAATGTCAAATTATTGCTAGATTCCAATTTTCATAATTTTTGGAACTAGTATGTGAGTGTGGTAAATTTAAACGTGTTTGGTCAATTCAATTTGAATTTAATCGACTGGAAAATGGCTGTTTTTCAAACGGTCTCCAAATTCGACGAAATTAGTTTTGTTAGTATCGTATCGTCAAAACATAGCCAGATATATTTTTCTGGAATTTTTGGAGTCAGTATGCGGCACCGGTAAATTTAAAATGTACGTTTAAGTTCAATATATATTGATTTATATTTTAATTTAAAGGAAAACTGATCGTAACAGCTGAATTGGGTTACAAAACATATCCCATTGTGTCCAGAATGGGGGTATTTAGCTAAGGAAGACAGTCATTAGGATTCGTTTGGAGTTCGTAGACTAAACGAGTATTTATGGAATTAAAATAATATTATATAAATATATATACTTTGCCAAAACCCTAAATTTATTTCCATTTCAGACAACCGCCGTCATCCACCGATTCAAGGGCAGAAATCTCCCGAAATTAAATCCCCTTTGATCTCTACATTCACTGAGTAATTTCGAAAATTAAAACATGGAAATCGAGCCTCTATGTGAGCTCTAGTTATCCAACGGTGATGATGATTTATCATCGCTTGTGGAGTTCGTATTTGGTGTTCAAACTGGCTTCGTTCGCATCCGTTTTCTTATCGATAGGGGAGGCCGGACGTCGTGCCACCATCGACATAGGTGGAGGAAGCCAAGCCGCTTCGTGTGGCGTGTCCAGATCCATGTCCGGTCGAGTGTTGAAGAGGCGGCGACGATTTCTTCTTTGGAGCGATGGCCTGGAGTATTTCATGAAGAAAACGATGGTTTAGCAAACATTAATGAAGTGATTAATGTAAAGAAAGGTTATATTAATTAATTAATGGCTTGTTTAAATTATCAAATATATAAGATGCAATAACTTCTTCATACGGAGACGGAATTGAACGATTTCGGATCCATTGGAATCGCAGAAAGAAGAGCTACAACATGGAACTGACGGGAACAGAAATGAAGCACGTTAGGAATTTAGGCAAATTTAAATCCAAGCAAAACCAAAATCCAGAAATAAAACTGGCGGAGTGGAAACGGACCGTGAGAACATCTTCTCACTCAATTTATTTACAGTTAAATATATACTAGGATGCAGACAGTGCTTAGCAGCACCCGACACCGTTTATTGTACAAACCATGATTGTTTGTTTGGACTGTATTGTGTTTTGATGTGAAATGAATAAAATATATAAAATATTCATGTATGGAATAAAATATTTGAACTATAAAAATATCATTTTTATTGAATGAATAAAATATTCATGTATGGAAATAAATATTTGAACTATAAAAATATCATTTTATTGAATGAATAAAATATTCATGTATGGAATAAAATATTTGAACAATAAAAATATAATTTTTATTGAATATATGAACCATATAAAATGATCATGTGTTGTAAATAAATATTCATTTACAAATCGGACGATTTGTTTATGTACACCCATTTAACTGATATTGATTGGGACGATAAATTTTACACATCGCCCAACTGCACAAATAATAATCAGTATTTGTTGTTTGAAAACCCCACACGGGTATTGGGATGATATTTGACATACACTAATCCCAATATTTAGTTGTATGTCAAAAGATGGGTTGACAGGCTGTGATGAGCTTTAATTATTTATTTTTAACGCTTATACAGTTGCAAATTACTCTCTGGATGATGGTTGATTGTGTATCATTATTATTATGCACATGTGTTGTATGAAATCCATATAAATAACATTATATGGTAATTGATTGTGTTTGATTCCAATTCAGAAAGAACGATTATTTTAAATTAACGAATATTTTAAAATGATGAATAATTAATATTTTAAGATAACCTAATATTTTAAAATAATATTCAGTAATGGATCAAAATATGATTTTGATGTCCGATTTGGGGTGGACACGAAAATATTGAAAAATATGAAGCCATGTTGATTAGATATGCGCCATTTGGACGCGAATGATATTTATATCGATTTTATTCATTTTTATAATGAATATAGAAAAGGAAATGATTTCAAAACCTGATATTTTGAAAATATTATCATTTATATATTATAATGATATAGAGTATTCAATTTTGAATTAAAATTGAAAATGAAGTTAAAATCGTTTTAAAACGAATTTATAAATGACTTATAAAATACGATTTAAATGGAAATCGACGAAATATATATAACATATATATATATCATATATTTAATGGCCTGAATAGAACGCGTCACGTCGCGGCCGTTCGCTAATTTCGACCATTGACTTCGAATTGATATTACGGGAGATCCGCCCGTCGGATTCTCCTAAAACCAGAACCATTGGGTTCGTATTGAAAAGAGATTTCCAACGAGTATAAGAGATTTGAAATCTAATGGTTGGATTTGGAATTGTGTCCAAATAAAATTTGGAAAAGGTCGTTGTAAGTGCCGTTCGATGACCATTTATGGAAATCGACTGTTCGGACCTTGATAAAATTATTAAAAATATTAATAATTTGTATAAAATCATAATAAATGATTTGGAAAGAATTGGAATGAAAAATTCCCTATTTGAAAAGATAAAAATATATTTTTATCAAAATAAACTAGTTATTAACTAGATTTGAAATCCAATAATTTTCAAATAAAATAAATTGGGCTGAGAAAGGGGTTTTAATATAACCAGAATTTCCAATATATGAATTGGAGTGGATTTGAATGGAAATCATCTTCAGAATATTTCGATGTTGGATTTCGTGATTATACGGATATTGTTATGGAAATTTGGAAGATATATGTTATATCGTTATCTCAAATACGATATTTGTTGGTTTCAGAATTTGATATTGAATATAAGCCGATATAATTTCTATACGGAGCCTTGTATTTAATATCAAATGGGATTTTGGGTTTGTCGTGAATGATGTCTTTATTAACACTATTCTTAAACCCAGTTGAGAAAAGAATAAATCTTTAATTTAAGATTTAGTGAAATTTTCCAATTAATTAATATTTAATTGGAATTGAATAAAAGAATTGGATTTTAAGGTTTATAGTAAATGATGTTTTAAACGACATTTGTTCTTTAACCCTATTAATAGTGAAATATGATTTGGAATTTATAAATCTTTTAATTAAGATTTAAAGGAAATTTTCCAAAGTAAAATTTCCAATTTAATACAATAAATTGGAATGGAATGGAATTCGATTTTATAATAATCGAAGTGAGCTTCTGTGGAGGAAGACTGTTAATATATATGGAATTTAAAAGGATTTGTCATTATTCCGTTTATATTATTAGTCGGATACGGAAATTGATATCGACTATATATTGATATGTTTTCCGTGAATATTCCATAATTTATGGAATGTGATTTTGGGTTTATCGTGAATTGTGTTTTAAATGACATTGGTTCTTTAACCTAGTTAAAGACAGGATCACATGTCTAACATTGTATTTCAAACTGTATGGTTGATCTTTGCTAAATATATATCTGTTTGGTGGTGGAGAATTTATTCTTTTGCTTAACACCCTTCTCTAAGACGTACGAGCTTAGAGGTTATATATCGGCAGAAATTAATAGTACGGTGTAGATTGTCGATGCGGCATGTTTGTGTTTCCGAAGTTAAATAATCATTAATATTGATTTTTGGGAAGATTAAAACTAAGTGGAGTTTTAATGAATATTTAATTAGATTTGAATGTGTATGAGATAATTAAATTTATCGAATTCATGAAATGATCGAGAATGGAGTATCACCAGTTTTGCTCCAAGCGATGGTTAAATCTTTAATTAGATTTGAACGTGAAATGGTAAATAATTTTATCGATAACAGCGTGATGTTAGGGGTATTACCAGTTTTGCTCCATGGGATGAATATGTTGGGATTGGGTAAAATAATAAATGATTACTTCGGTAAATTTCGCTAATCCCGACTAGTTTGGAAAACCCTTAATTTGGTTTGAAATGATATCCAATGGAAGATTAAAGAATAAATTTAAAGAATTTATCTTTAATAAAATTAATGGGAACCTTTCCCAAAGGATATAAATATTTAAATAAAAGAATATTCAGAATTGGAATGAGGCGTATGTTGTTTTTTTATAACACTTGTTTATAAGATACGCGAGTTATTCGGAAAGACCGGGTATACCCATTCTGAATAACTGAATCGACGATAAGGCGATGATGAAGATGATGGTTGAAGACCAGAGGTCTTCACATCGTTTGGATGATTACTGATGTCTTGATTGGGCTATACACCCAAGACAAGGTAATAAGTGGTGATCGTCCAGACGTACTTGGAGATCGACCGGATATGCGAGGACCTTTCTTTCGTATTGGACATATGGAATGAGGAATAAGGTGCCTCCGGTTTCGTTCAGACCCAGAATGGACTTGTAAATGGATGTGTGTCTGACATTGGATTTCATTCTATGTTGATTGATTTCTATTAAATATATATCTGTTTGCTGGCGGAGAATTTATTCTCTTGCTTAACACCCTTCTCTGATACGTACGAGCTCAGAGGTTATATATCGATAGACATCCGTCGCATGGCGTGAATCGCCTGTGTGGCATGCTGAGATGCAAATGATCAAGGCTTCTGTTGAAAAGCAGAGTCTTGTGGTTGATGATCAAAGCACGACTTTAATATAGCATAGCTCTGTGTATAGCGTTAATTCGCGAGCCTCACACCCCGGTGTGAACTAGAAACGGGAGAGGACTTCAGGGAGGTCATGCGTTTCTTTCTAGCCAGGAGTGGTGTCATGGTATGGAACCCAGACATTTTATTCATGTGGATATTGCATATTATTTGATGGATAGCGAGGCGCCTCAGATATATCGGTTACTATGGAGGATATTGAGTCATCTGGCTCATTTACGCCCCATAGGGCATGTAAACGTATTGTTCAGACATTTTAATCCACTCCGTGTGGACCGGCCCTGACGATCCAAAGGTCACTCGAGCTTTGATCCTGAGACACGAGCTAGAGCGTCTTGAAGCGGTAAGGATGATCCCTTGCCTTGGTTCACAGATGAAAATCCAACTTCCAATACATGACTTTGCGGTTTTAATTGTAGAACTAGTATGGCGACATGATATTTGGTACCCATGCCGCCTATGATTGATACATTATGATTGAAATTGTTTTTGAAACATATATGCACTTATAATAGTATCAAAATGATTTGTTTTAAACGTACCAAGCATGTTTGGCTATTATAAGGTAAAAATCTATCCTCCGGCTTGCATTGAATTGTATGATGGGACCTGAGTCTTATAATAGCTTCATTTTTCCAAAAAACATTATGTTGTTTGTTATATGCACTGGTATTCTTGGGAGGAAACACGTTCCGTGTTATACGGAGTGGTCCCTTGATATATCCAATTTTAAAGTAAAGTTTTAAATAACTGTTTTAGTTCTCACACAAGTCACATGACTGGCCTGGAGTTTATTGTTTTAACCTAAACTCTGGGTGCCCCTATTTTCCACACGGGAAGCTAGTAGTTTTGGTTTTGCAGATGTTATATTCACAGGCTCCTAGTTTACAGCTGGAACTATACTCGGAAAGCTCTGTATCCGTGTATTCCTTTCAGTTGTGTTATGTATTATTTTCCGCTGCATTGTAATTTGTAAATCTCTAATATTTAGCAAATGTATACATTTATTCATACTCTGCTATATTCTTGTACTCTGATGTAAATTGTTGTAAAGCAATGAAATGTTCTTTTTTTGTGTTCTGATTTGTCGTGTTCTCAACTCAATCGGAGCTTTCCTTTACGGGGAAGTTCGGGTCGTCACATTTAGACTGTTTGGAAGGGACACGGTCACTTAGTTCTTTGAATGGTCTTTCATTAATTTGGAGGGGGGGGGGGCGTGTAGGGCCATAGCTACCAAAAAAGAAACAAATCGGTCTATGTATATTTGTATAGTAGACTTAACGAAGCTATCCTTTATAGTCATAGAAATCCTCCGACTAAGTTCTGTAGGGGAACTCAGGATTAAGGGACTGTCGTAGCTTGTTAATGAAGACCTAGTACACTTTCGTAGTGTTGCATAGTACGCTTTAGTGGCGTAGCGATGAAGACTTAGTACGTCTTCGCAGCGTGGTCTAGTACGCTTTCATAGCTGTCGATGAAGGTTTAGTACGTTTTCGCAGTGCGCGTTGGAGACCACCTAGAAGGATACTATGGGGAGTACCTTGAGATGAGAGAAATATGGCTACATATGTATGATTTATTAGTTTAACCCACTTATGAGTTGATAGGTATAATTTATGCATGAAATCGGAAGTGTAATGTGCAGTAACCCCAAAAAACTTAATAAAAGTAATCTAGTGATAGAACAGTACATGTAGTGTTATTTATAAAAAAGTATAATTTGTCCATTCACCAAATTTTTTGTTCTAATCTCCTCCTCATAACAAGCACACAGATTAGATAGATGAAAAAGATTTTACAGCTTGGAGACACTTGTTAGACCGTTTCATTATTGTGGTAGGTATTTACCTACTAATATATTTTGTTCGATTCTACTGTGAGATATTTATTGTGAGTTATGATATATTTATTTTTTTCCTTTCTGCAGGATATCAGACAAAGCAATTTGGGTTTCACTAGACTTGGATTTTAGCATTCTTACGAAAAATTCGGGCTTGTTGAAAATTGTGTTGTTACAGAATCCATGTCATTTAATATACCTCTTTAACGTGGACTACTAGCATAATATTTATTGATTTATTGGTCCTCGCTACAAAGACCCATGAATACTAATTATGTCTTCATGCACAACCATCACCATTAAAAATCACATTTGTGTGAGAGACGATACCCAAGCCACTTAATACCTATAAAAGAGAAAAGAGACAGATTCCTCGCAATTTAATACCTATAAAAGAGAAAATAGACAGACTCCTCACAACTTAATGCCTATATCTCAAGCGGACTCCTCATCTGTGCTATCCTACTAGCATCACTTAAAATCTTATTTGGTTACTTAGTATTTCTGTTATAGGAAAGAGATGGTTGTTATATTCTACATGCCCTTAAGTTCCTAATTTTAAAGTTGTCCCTTCCAAAGATATCTATTATCGCTAAAAATTAATGAGGTTGGAATCTCAGTTAGCTACTTAATACTTCTTTATAGGAGAGGCAGACCATACAAAATCAATTGAGTACCTCAATCTCAAAGCAAGAATCTCCAAAGATATCTCTCACTGCTCTTAAGTGTTAATTCATATCATTGAATACTTTTTAATTATGAAAGAGGTGGACATTCAAACAACCACTTAATACCTCTAATCCTAAAGCAGGTCCTATCTATTAGACAATGATGCATCCTACAATTGTGATATCTTATATCAGTGTTAAATGCACTTTCCTCTTGGCAGCTTCTGAGTGAATGGCATTCTTCTATTGACTGACTCTTTTGACCTCGTAGCACTAACCTATTTAGTACGAATAACCATCCTAAGCTTTCGCAAATATTGGGGCATGTTATCTTAGATTATTATTCCAACATTTCAACGTTAGCCTTCGCTGGCTAATTCTCCTTTTATCCATTTACGACTATATAAATTACTATAAATATCTAGTTACCTATAAATCACTTTTTAGTGTTTATTCCATACATGTCACTTATCCACAATAATCCTAACAAACATTTCCTAAGACATTACGTATAATTACTAATTTCAAATTAGTAAACATTTCAAACATTATTTCATATTTATTAGCCTCATAATTCCATTTATGCCTGTTAATTGTAATTCCTTAATTTTTCATATTCATTACTTATTATCTGGAGTTACAACATTTTATATTCTACTAACTAATTATATAAAACCTCTCATTCCTTGCGCACTAATAGGAATTACTACCTTTCATAATGACACATTCAAACCTATAAATACTCTATTTTCTAAATGAGCTTTACATGTAGTTTATTGTTTAAATTGAATTTCATCTTTATTTATGGGCATAATAAATAAATAAAAAATAACGTTATTAAAACCCTACTAAATATATTCTAGTCAAACAACCTATTAAAATATTATTTCTATATTTAATTTTCTAAAGTTAGATTGTTTAGGAAGGCGTACCATATGATTTCCATAAATAAGTTAAACCTAGGAATAATAAAAGGAAAGATTGACTCCATTTGAAATGAGGAAGAATAGTTATTTTATTCTATTTGAAATAAACAGTGTAGAATATAGAGAATAACACATACTTTACAAATCTCTTGCATCGTACTTGGATGTATTCTTTATTAAATCAAACATCGCCTTTTTATAAGAAAATTGAAAATGTAAACAAATTAATAAAAATCAATGGACATTTTTCTTGTAAAAACTAGGAAGAAAAATCCAAAATCCAGTATAAATGAGGTAATAATTAAAATCATGTTAATATCCTATCACCCAAATTACATATATAGAATAAACAACGCATCATTCAAATTCCAAAATCTTTCGGGTTGATTTTCAAATCTGCGTGTAAGCATCAATCCAAATTAGATCCAATGGAAAAATATATAAGCAATAATTTTCTATACACTTTGTTATAAAACTAACACAGAACAGAAGAAACAAGGGAGAGAGGACATTTCTATTCATTCAGATGTGTCATTATTTCTATTACATTGGCCCCTTTATATATAGGCTTTGGAGCTGATGTTTAACTTATTCCCATGATGTCGGACTAAACAGAGAACTAATAAAAGCATATTCACAACATTTATATATTTTACAACACTCCCCCTTGAATATGCGTCTTCAAAATCTTGAATGCTCTGCTAACTTGAAGTTTTCCCTTTTAAAACATATATGATGATTGCTTCCTCTTGTTACTATCTTGATTGCATATATTTGTCCACTCGATACAACTATTGTCTGTTGCCTTTAAAACTCTATAAGGAAAACCCAGTGGGAAAAACCTTGAACGAGGAAAAAAAGTACACAATGTTTGACATTATGGATATCATATTAAAATGATATTTCTTAAAAGAGTTTGATGCTTCAGGATCAAAACAATGCCTCATTAAAAACCTTTTTATGAAAAACCCTATAGGAAAATTCATAAAAAAGGAAAAGAGTGCAAATTTATTTCCTTTTTAGGTTACATGTTTTACAATGTTACCGCAAGGGTTGATACTTCAGGATCAAGATAATGCCTCATTAAAAACCTTACTAACAAAAACCCAGTGGAAAAAAATATTAGTGAAGGAAAAGAGTACATTATAGCATAATTTTATATGCTCCCCCTTATGTATAACTCATTATTCAATTAGTATATTGATGTAGTCGACGTATGCCAATTTTGTACATCATCTTCTGGAGTGTTGATTTTGGAATCGCTTTTGAGAACAGATCTACCCGCTTTTCTTGAACTGAATTTGTTTCTCCTCATTCTTGTTATCTTTTCATTCATGTGTGAAGAGAAATTTAGAAGAAATTTGCTCCATCCTATCGGCCTTGATATAATTCACTTGAATTTGAGCCACGCAAATTGCCTTGTCTTCATAAGTAATAGTTTACTGCATCAAAAGATGTTTGATACTTCTGGATCAAAATGTTGCCTCATTAAAACCTTACTAAGAAAAACTGGATGGGAAAAATCTTAGTGAAGGAAAAAGAGTGCAATATAAAATGTCATATTTACTACGTCAAAAGTAGTATGATACTTCTGGATCAATGTTATGCCTCGTTAAAACCTTAATAAGAAAAACCCAGTGGGAAAAATCTTAAATAAGGAAAAAAGAGTACATTATAACTTATTTTTGTATGTTACTTTTGGGTTGATACTTCTAGATCATGACCCATGCCTCATTAAAACCTTACTAAGAAAACCCAGTGGGGAAAAAGTTAGTTAAGGAAAAAGAGTACATTATATCATACTTATGGATGCTCCTCCTGATTTAATAATTTCCTATGAATTCGTATTCTTCTTTTAATAACTCAAATTGCTTACAAATACTTATTATTGAAGTTTTTCTTTTAAAATTTCATGTGTATTTCCATGCTTCAGGCATACTTTCTTATTTAAAACGCCTCCCTTTTGCGATTTGTATGATACTAATTTTCATTTATGAACACACTTCAGGTGCTTATAATTTTCTGTTTCAATCGGACTTGCATGTTGCAATACATACTTGATGAATAAGACAACTTTCCTTACTAGCAGGAAGTAATCTACTCATCTTGAAGTATATCACGATTTTCATTACAACAATACTTAGAAGAATGAAGTATATCAAGATTTTCTTTACAACAACACTAAGCAGGAAGTAATATACTCACCTTGAAGTATATCAAGATTTTCATTACAACAATACTTAGAAGAATGTTGCAATCTATCATCCATGTTCTTGGTATTTTTATAATAACAAATGTTATTTATGTTCTTCAAGAACTTATATATTATAATAAGTTTTGCATATCGCAACTACCACTTCAATGGATATTAAGAGTTTTACTACAATAATTCTTGAAAGCAGGAAGTGATCTACTCATCATGAATTATTTCAAGATTTTCATCACAACAATACTTAAAAGAATATTGTAACCTACATTTCTTGCTCTTTATCACTAACAAAGTTATATAAATTCTTCTCGAATTTGTATACTTTCATCGTTTATACCTTCAGGGTATTGTAAGTGTTTTAAACACTTTCACCACTTTAATCAATTCAATTTTCTCTGAAAATACAATGCTCATGGCACTTACCATGTTGTTGACACTCTATGGTGCTTCGGTAACTTCCGTGTGTTTTTGTCGTTATATATATTTCTATTTTTATCTTATGAACTACAGGTTCATATCTTATGGACTACAGGTCCATATATCTTATTTAGGAGAATTTCATGATGGCCAATCATGTTTCTCTCTAATATGGGATTTTTAATTCATTTATAAATATAAGCGTTTTATTATTTATTAATTTATCATCGATGATTATTTCTTGTCATTTCTATACATAATTTATTGAGATCTCAAAACTTGTCATGCTTTAGGTACTTAAACCAATTCTGGGGTTATTTTGGCAATTATGTCATGGGTTTCTTTCAAAGCACCTTTTGTGTTTCTTCAGGAACACTCACCTCCTTTATTTTGCATCTTTATGACTTACTCCAAAGATATTTTTAACTAACTTTTATACCATATTTTCAGCTGTGATTTACACCTTTTGATCCTTCGGGGATTCAAATATATATTGGAGAAAGTCTATTAGGGATATAATTGATAATTTACACAAGTTACTTAATACTTTGCATGATTCTATATGTTAGCAAATATTTAACATCGATGATTCCTTTATCCTCCCCCTCAATATTGACAAACATTGTCACTTTAAATAATAAACCTACTTTGATTTCATTTTTGATTCATTATAGCATCATAGCTAGCAAATACATTAGATGTATTTCAATTGTAGGAGGATAATGCTCTTATTAGTTGATAGGATGCATTCATATTGAATTGCTTGTTCCCTTTCATTAATTTGATGACTTGGAGGAATTTTCTATCATTTGAATATGCACATGACTTCAGGTCAATCAATATTGATGTCAATCGACTTTTTGAAATATTAAATAGTATATGCATAATTTATAATATGAGCTCATGACAACTTCAGGTTGTTAATTAAATATTTGCATATATGTGTATATTCTTGCGTCCACGTATTCCATATGTAATTGATTTGCATATTCTTTCTTATTCGAGTTACCTATTTTAGAACAAATTGTTCATAAGGTTCCAATCATTAATTTTTGTTTATCATGCAATGTCAATGCGAATCTTAAAGATCGCATCATAATATCCAAAATATCTGATTTGAAACTGTATTGGACTTCTGGTTCAAATGAAATATATGAACAACTTCAAGTTGTTAATTTATATTGAACTTCTGCTTCAAATAATATATGAACAATTTCAAGTTTGTTAAACTGTATTGAACTTCTGGTTCCACTATGTTGAATTTCTTGTTCAAATAAAATATGTAACAACTTCGAGTTGTTAAAATTTATTCTTCAATACAATATGTAAATATAAATATATAAGCAAGATACAACTCATTTTGAAAATTGTGCAATCTTTGGATGCATTATTATTGTCGCATATGATTTAACTTCTTTAAGAAGTGTAATGTTATTATTTCATACGGTTTGAATAAAGCTTCAGGCTTTTAAATTATGAAGTGTTTCAAATTCATTGATTGAGGAACTTCGAGTTCCTATGCATATATACACACATGTATATCAGTTTTATAAATTTATGATGAACTTCTGGTTCTCAATCTTTTAACATACTTTTAATTTAGAAGCTTTTACATTTTTGCTAATTGACAAGATTTCAAACTTCTATACTTTATCAAAAATGTTTATATATATACATATATATATATATAAATATATAATTCATGACTTCAGGTCCAAGACGTTGAGTTATACAGCTTACAGTATAAATATTTTCTTTGCACAACTTCAGGTTGTGGTTCTATCCTTTCTTCCATAATATTAGTTATTACTAGCTAAATACATTGAATAATAATACATATGTTTATTCTTATTCCAAATACAAACATACATCAATTAACTAGCAATAACTAATGCATTCAATGCATTTATGACAATAAGGTAATATAATATATTATCATAACAATGCATTCTCTAACATTCAATGCATTTATGATAATAAGGTAATATAATATATTTATTAATCACCTAATCAACATTTTACATTCTTTAACATAAATGGTTCAAAAATTTACAGATATGTACATAAAATTCACAACTATAAACAAAAATAAACTATATGTCTCATATTCAAATTTTTTTCTCGTTCTTCAATATGAATGAGTTGAAAAACTTGTAAATTTATACATAAAATTCACAAATATAAAAATTACATTTTTTTTGATTCAAAATATACAACCCAAATAAAGATCTTTTAGATCTTTCTTTTTATATCAAAATTGTTTCTTGCCTTTTTAGAAACTGCAGGATCTAAATTTTCATGTAATGACAAAAATTGTTTTTGCATTCACTTCCGGTGTGCAGAATTAAGATCAATATTTAGATCTTAACATAATATGATCTTCAGGATGCATATTTTCTTTATAAAAGTTTTTCCTAAGAAACAATAAAAACATTTCTTCTGGAAATATAATATGTTCTAAAATTACTGTAATAAAACTTCAGGTTTTATTATTATTCACATATTATTATTGTATATTTTAAACAGAAGAAAATCCTCTAGATTTTCTTTATTCACATAAATATGATACAATGCATCATAAATAAATTACATTAAAAAAAATGTCGTGAATTAAAGCCAGAATTAATGCCACATAAAAATTACATATAAATGACATAGCAAATATGTTAAATAACATTAATGAACATAATAATAGCTATGATGTATATCTGACCATAGTATAGCTACATAAAATGCTACTATGTCATTTTTCCTTTGGCTTATTATTGGAATACTTAACTAAGTCATAAATGATGTAGTTTAGATAAACATGCAAACTATTGCTCCTTTTATTTTATGCTGACTAAAACATGAAAGTGCAGCATATCTTTCACATGCGTCATACACATAAAATATATGTATCTATTAAACATAAACACATTAAATAAATAAATAAATCTTTTCTTATTCCTAATACAAACAAGCTAAATTACTTAATTTCCATAACAGAAGCATTTAATGCATTTATGATATTACCATAACAACCACAATTAATGCATTTATAAAAAAAAATGCAATGGACTGAAAAGGTCCGGGTGTGTACGACTTGTGCAGGATCTTTAATATGGCTATGCGGAATATGATATGATAACAATATATATCACAGATAAAAATTCGCAAACAAGAAATATATCACTAACAAATATAAATGCTGTAGATAAAGTAAAGTAGAGTAACGACACCAGGATTTTTATACTGGTTCGGACCTCCAGTCCTACGTCCAGTCCCAAAGCTCCTCTTTGGCTTTTTACTAAACAACACCCTCGCTTCACCTGGAGGAACAGGTTCACAACTACTTGATTTACGGGCTACAAGTTTACCCACTTGATTTCACGGGCTACAAGCTTACCCACTTGATTTCACGGGCTACAAGCTTACCCACTTGATTTCACGGGCTACAAGCTTACCCACTTGATTTCACGGGCTACAAGCTTATCCACAAGACGATTACAAGAGTTTGACCTTGAATGTGTTCTTTCTTCAACACTGATTAGTCAATGATTGAGTACAACCTTCCTATAATCTTATCCTCAAGTATATGAATTGAATGCGAAGATTTGAAGGAAGTTAGTTGCTTGTTGAATCAAAATATGAGAAATATTATCAAGGATTCAATAAATAACTTGAATTTGGGAGCCTTTTAGAATGCAAGAGTATTTAGAAAGTAATATCAGAAATCAGAGCAAGAATCGGTGATTTGGATGAATGAAAGATGATGTATTTATAGCAAATGAGAAGTTGTAATTATTAGTGAAAAGTTGCAATCAAAAGGAGTGATTTTTAATGAAGAGAAATGGATGCAACTTTTCAAGAAAGAAGATGACTCTTCATGAAATTCAAAAATAGGTCGACAGGAAAAATTAATAGGTTGACAGGTTTTTGATCGTTATTTCAAAAAGCTGTTGACCTGTTAATTTTAACAGGTTGACCTGTTAAGTTTAAAAAGCTATTGACCTGTTAGTTTTAACAGGTTGACAGGATTTTGTCAATGTACATAAAAAAAAATGAGTTTTCATGTATATTTTTGAAGAGAATAAGAAGTATGATTATTTGAGGATAGATTTTAACATAAATAACTCTAAAATAACCATCTTCTAACCTATAAAACATTGAGTCTTCTTTTTGTCGATCATGAAGCTCCTTCTTGTCATTAATCAAAATAAGCATTGAAACCGTTGACTCAACATTCTCCCCCTTTTTGATTGATGACAATATAGCTTGATATCTTTGCTATCTCCCCCTGTATATAAGCTCTGTCTCCCTTTAAACATCTACATATCCATAATCTTAGCTCCATGTCATGATTTCCATTAATCTTTATTTTGTTGTTATCAATCGAAATTCTCGTGTCTCAACATTCTCCCCCTTTTTGATTGATGACAACACCTTGGATTTTCTCCCTTTGAATATAAAGCTCCCCCTGAATTTCTGCAACATTTGTTAGTAAACAATCCTACCTTTTGATTCCTGCATTAACAAATGTTAGCACACATATACTTTTACCATATTAAGCACATATATTTTAAATAGTATATGTAAAATATTTCTCCCCCTTTGTCATCGATTAAAAAGAATAAATATCATAATAACCTCAATAATCGAGAGTAGTATAATTTTAAAATAGTATAAGAAATGGTGTTTGAGTTTGGAATTTGAAATGACGTGTCCTTATAAAAAAAAATTATAATAGAGACCGGTCAACCTATAAAATCAAGGCGGTCGACCTAAAAATTTTCGGGTAGGAGAAAAAGACAAAAATAGTACAAACCGGTCGACCTAAATGTTCAACCGGTCAACCTGTTTACTTGCTGAAACAAAACCGATCGACCTAAAAAAGTATACCGGTCGACCTAAAATTTCTCTGTTTAAAATATGAAACCAGTCGACCTATAGTTTTTGACCGGTCGACCTGTATGAACAACTTGAAAACCGGTCGACCTATATTTTGCCACCGGTCAACCTAATTCTTCTCTGGATTGAAAATATTCAAAACAGGTCGACCTATATTTTTTAACAGGTCGACCTAATTTGTCAAAAATTGTTTTTCTACCTTATTTTGAAAAAAATCAAACTCAAACAACATTTTATTATAATAATATATATTAAATACATGAAGAAAGAAATAAAACAAATATTAAAAGGAATATAAAATATCTCCTTAGATCCGATATATTAAAATTATTTTCTTGGTTCCCAAGGAGAGTATTTTGCACTTCCGCCTTCATTTTTGTTGTAATTCCTATCCTATGAATTTTGTGTCCTCGATGACGATGAAATATTGAAACATGTGCTTTTTGATAAGCTAATTTTTCAAAGATATTTAGAGATACCGAATAGCCTTCTCTTTGTTGTGGTGTACCTGCAAAAATTATATGACATGTATACTGTACCCACTTGCTTTGTTTGGGTCCATGAGTTAGATGGAAGGTAACCATACCCAAGAGGGTTTAATGGAACCTTTAATGATAAAATTTTCATTATTAACTACTGAATCAAAATAATCATCAATATATTTTTCTCTGTTTTTCCAACTTACAGGAACCCAAATACTTAAGTAATCTCTATTGATATTCCTTTTCATACTTCTAGATCTATTATACAGATCTCTAGTCATAAAAGTATTCGAATTTCTATAATAATTGGATCTAGGATGAGCATTAGTACTAGCAGTAATATTTTTATTGTACATGAAAGCATATCTAGTACTATTTCTAAGATTAGTTTTATTATATCCTAAACCACTTTTGTCATGTAAAGGTCGAGATCTAGATAAAATCATATTTAAATCATTTTGACCTTTATTAAATTTTGCGAACTTATTTGCACTTTTATCAAATTTATTTCCAAAGTCGCTATTGACATTTTCAAAAGAATTTTTTTTATTCTTTAAATCATCAATTTCCTTATTTAATTCAGAATTTTTCCTTTTTAAAGTACCATTCTCAGTTTTGAGACCTAAAATTTGAGATTCTGAATTATCTAAAGAAGATTGTAACTTTTCAAAATTTTCTTTTGAGTCAGAAATTTCATTTTGCAAAATATTATTATTCACCTTTAAAAACTCACATTCTTTAGATAGTTCTAAATTCTTTTCAGTTAAAGCTCTATTCTCCTTTTCAAGAGACGAAATTAAAGAACTAGAATTATTTAAAGAATCTTCTAATGATATATTTTTATTTTGCAAAAGATCGATTTCCTTTAAAAGAACATTGTTTTTATCTTCTAGTCACTCATTTTCTTTTTGAAGGAAATCTTTTTGAGAAACAAGCTCTTCTAAGGTATTTTCAAAACATTTGGCTTGTTTTACCAATAGATTGTTTTCTTCTTTTAATTTGGAATTTTCTTGCTTGTAATTTTTTGACATAGCTAAAACGACTGTATTGAGTTTCAATAATTTTTCATGGTCTAACAAAAGATCTTTATATAATGAATCTGTACATACCGATTGTGATCTGACTTTGGCCATGAGACATTTGTTTCCTTGCTCTCATGATTTTGCTTTGTTGCTCTTCCATTTTCTAATGCCTTGACTAGATTTCTTTATTGCCATTTGTTCTAGGATGTTGTTACGATCTCTAGAACACCTCGCTCTGATACCAATTGAAAAGGTCCGAGTGTGTACGACTTGTGCAGGATCTTTAATATGGCTATGCGGAATATGATATGATAACAATATATATCACAGATAAAAATTCGCAAACAAGAAATATATCACTAACAAATATAAATGCTGTAGATAAAGTAAAGTAGAGTAACGACACCAGGATTTTTATACTGGTTCGGACCTCCAGTCCTACGTCCAGTCCCGAAGCTCCTCTTCGGCTTTTTACTAAACAACACCCTCGCTTCACTCGGAGGAACAGGTTCACAACTACTTGATTTACGGGCTACAAGTTTACCCACTTGATTTCACGGGCTACAAGCTTACCCACTTGATTTCACGGGCTACAAGCTTACCCACTTGATTTCACGGGCTACAAGCTTACCCACAAGACAATTACAAGAGTTTGACCTTGAATGTGTTCTTTCTTCAACACTGATTAGTCAATGATTGAGTACAGCCTTCCTATAATCTTATCCTCAAGTATATGAATTGAATGCGAAGATTTGAAGGAAGTTAGTTGCTTGTTGAATCAAAATATGAGAAATATTATCAAGAATTCAATAAGTAACTTGAATTTGGGAGCCTTTTAGAATGCAAGAGTATTTAGAAAGTAAGATCAGAAATCAGAGCAAGAATCGGTGATTTGGATGAATGAAAGATGATGTATTTATAGCAAATGAGAAGTTGTAATTATTAGTGAAAAGTTGCAATCAAAAGGAGTGATTTTTAATGAAGAGAAATGGATGCAACTTTTCAAAAAAGAAGACGACTCTTCATGAAATTCAAAAATAGGTCGACAGGAAAAATTAATAGGTTGACAGGTTTTTGACCGTTATTTCAAAAAGCTGTTGACCTGTTAATTTTAACAGGTTGACCTGTTAAGTTTAAAAATCTGTTGACCTGTTAGTTTTAACAGGTTGACAGGATTTTGTCAATGTACATAAAAAAATGAGTTTTCATGTATATTTTTGAAGAGAATAAGAAGTATGATTATTTGAGGATAGATTTTAACATAAATAACTCTAAAATAACCATCTTCTAACCTATAAAACATTGAGTCTTCTTTTTGTCGATCATGAAGCTCCTTCTTGTCATTAATCAAAATAAGCATTGAAACCGTTGACTCAACATTCTCCCCCTTTTTGATTGATGACAATATAGCTTGATATCTTTGCTATCTCCCCCTGTATATAAGCTCTGTCTCCCTTTAAACATCTACATATCCATAATCTTAGCTCCATGTCATGATTTCCATTAATCTTTATTTTGTTGTTATCAATCGAAATTCTCGTGTCTCAACATGGACCGTTATGTGGCCAAAAAAATGTAAACCAATATTATAGCGAATTGGTTTAATTGCAAATATATATAAAACAATGAAACAAAAAACATTTCATCTCAAATCTAGGCATGCATACTTGATTAAAAATTTCTAAAATATCCCAAATACCATATATATAATTGTATGTCCGAATTAATTAAATCAAGGAGCTGATTTCCTTACATAAATGGTTCTAGATTATTCAAACCATTATATTCAATCAATAAACAGTAGAGGAAAACAATCGTTCATAACATATTCAAAATGTTCTTTCTTAGTGATTCAGAATAATATGTAATAACTTATGTTATGACTGACAAAATTTGTTTTTCAATTTTTAGAGCGATTCAGATTATTTCCAAAAAAAAAATGACTTAAATTTTTTAACCTTCTAGATCTATCTTTTGAAACCAAAAGAGTTTCATAAGTCAACCTTTAATTTTCAATGCAAAAGCAAACCAAAGATTGCAAGTGGAAACATAAGTTATATGTTTAGATCTGAATCCAAAAAAAAAAATCGGATGAAACCACAAATTGTAAATATCAAAACCTTAATTTCATATATTCTTCAAACCAGGTAATTTCTCAATAAAATCAATTATGGGTGGCTCTGATACCACTTTTTGGAATTTCTATATACTCGATGATTGACAAATCATGAAATTCCATATTTGAATAGATGACCCCATATTGATTTAATTGAGAATAAATCAGATAGAAAGTAAAATGAATTAGCGGAAGCCATACCTGAATCCAGATGTTTACAGAGAGAAGATTAACCAAATTAAGTCATGGATCTGATTATCAAACTTGACATAAGCATTAGATCTGAATCCAAGTTGCTTCTTTTATCAACTTAGATCTATCTGTATCCAGAGCTTCGTGCTGATAACATGTTATAAAACGAACACAGAACAGAAGAAACAAGAGAGAGATGACATTTCTATTCATTCAGATGTGTCATTATTTCTATTACATTGGCTCCTTTATATATAGGCTTTGGAGCTGATATTTAACTTATACCTATGATGTGGGACTAAACAGAGAACTAATAAAAGCATATTCACAACATTTATATATTTTACAACACAGTTCATATTAATAATGATTTAGGCATAAAAGTCAAACGTAACCCAATGGAATAAATTAAATATTATAAACAATTCATAAATTTCCTACTCACTTTATGAAAGCCATTACATATCTCTAGATTCAAAGTAAAACGTTTGATTCAACTTTGAATCCTTTTAGATCCAAAATTTACATAATTCAAATTTGAGAAGAGATTTGAGGTTGTAAAAGAAAATAAATATAAACTCACAAATAATTTTCCTCAACAATGCGTAGTGTTGATTTGCTTATCCTCTTCTTATTCAATTCTTATTCTCATCATCCAATTTGTGTGTGTGTGTGTGTCTTACTTTTACTATTTAGAAAGATAATAAAGAAAAAGAAATAGTAGAGCTTTGTTGTTCTATTTAGAAAAATATAAAAAGAGAAGGGAGTGTTAGATTTGAATTTATAGTCGCTAAATTCAATCACAACCATGTAATCAAAATATATTAAATCCAAACGTTTAGGCCAAGGTAAATCCTAGCAAAACTTCAGGAAGTGCTCGACTGCTCCTTCCTAGGAATCGACTGCCCCTTGTCAATTGCTCAAAGCGGTGAGTCGACTTATTGCCCTACTTATTTATGTTAATTTTCATATTTTATTTATTTTCGTTCCAAATTCGTTTTTCACAATAACTTATTCGTTTGAACTTCGATCTCAAAATTCCAAATGTAAAAGCTGCTTAGAGTTTCACCGTGGATGCACTGGTGCTAGTTTCATAGTCAAAGTTCCCTTATATGCACAATTTTCCACTTTTTAATTTTGAAGCCTAATCAATTGGAAAACTAATTAAATAAGCAATGCTAAAAGTAAGATGTGCTATAGGAAGTCACATACTCAATGCAAGCCTGATCAAGATTAAACCTTGTCGTTGAAGAATTTAAGATGTTTGACTGAATTTGTGCATGATATTTTCCTATCGAAGCATCGAAATTTAAAGAAACGTGATTGGCGTAACATGGGACCCTATATTTAGCATTAAACTCAAGAATGAGCAACGTATAAAATAATTCTACTTTATTGTCTTCACATGCTTATTGGACTACTTATCAGAGTTAACAATGGATTTGACAACTGCAACATCTAGATGTATGATAAGGGGATCAACAACCTTTAATAGTTTGAATCTGAAACCACTGATTAGAAATGGAATTCATCATATGAAGAATAGAGGATAACCATGATAAATGAAACTGAGTTTAGATTTGGATTCCCAACGCAAAAAAATCTCAACAAATAAGAAATAATTTTTAAAGCTAATCAATAGAAGATGTGTGCTGCTAAGGGAACCCTAATATGTTCTTCCTAATACCGCAGTTAAAAAAATAAAACTCATTAAATTTTGTATGCTTCCTAATACCGCTTTAAGTCTCTATTCTAATCTCTCACTCAATCATTATTTGCCGAACTAATCACGTATTAAGCTAACCCGAAAACCCTAATCTCTCCTAATCACCGTCTGCTTCGCATCTCTTGCGGGAAAATTCAAATTTTTATAGTAATCTCTCAATTTAGGGTTACTAACTTACGTGATTGACTTAACTGGGGTTGAGACTTCGATGTACCAGCAACTGTCTTCTTCTTCGGCATTGCGATGTCAAATTTGTTGATCGGTTATAAATCTAAGGTTCGGCTCATTGATCGATTTTTAAAACGAGAACGAATGAATATCGAGCGAAATAGAAATAGGGTAAAACAATGTGTTAGCCCCTATTTTTAAGTGTGTGGTATTAAGAAAAGAGTAATACTAATTGTTATGGTATATTTTAGTCGTGGTATTAGGAAGAACTTATTGAAGTGCTCTTAGCATCACACTAGAAGATATCGGATTGTCAAGTTCCTTCAGAGCATATCCCCATTGCTTATTGCTGAAGAAACCACAGCAAAACATCAAACGGGTCACAATACGTAAAGGAGTGGCGCTTAAAGCTCGCACGTTGTAGCAATTATGGCTTTTTATCGAACGATCCACAAAAAGAAAGACGCACAAGCCAAACTGAGCGAGTGCATGTGAAAAGCAGTATGCAGGGGTTGATTTTAGTGAATATTTGTTTCAAGGACACGTTTTAGAAAAAAAATAGATATAAAAGGACAAACGACTTTTGCTATGTAAATCAAGGACTACTTTCATATTTTAATTGGAAAAAGTCCAAATGTTTTAAACTGAGGACATGTGTTGGCATTTCACAAATAATAAAAATTAATACAAAAATATTTTCTGTGATTATAAGATTTAAAAAATAATAAAAATTAATTATGAAATGTTTTTTTTTGTAAATATGGAAGAAAAAGCAATATAAGAAAATTCTGGACGGAAAGCTAAATGCATATAGCTTCGTTATTTACGGTATAGCTTTTTTATGGTGTAAATGAGATTAGCTTTAAAATGACTTAATTTGGTATTTGGGTGATATAATATAAAGCTATATTTTTAAGCTATAAAGTCATATTCATTTAGCTTTCCGACCTGATTATTTTTATATGTTTATAATAACATAAGTTGACTAAAATAATTTTGTGGGTTGTTTTTTATTTTATAAATTAGTTCATCATTAATAATGAGAGTTAAAGTGACTTTTATGTTGCATAATAGAATTTGGCCTTTGTCCTTAATTTAATTATTGAACTTAGTTGTCCTTTGATCTTTTTTTTTTTTTTTGAAATGTGTCCTTAAAACTAAATACCCCACCATTTTAGTGAGTGTTCTTTATCGATTCGAAGCAAAATGAAAAAAGGGAACATTGTTCGAGATAGTCATTTGATTAAGAGAGAAGACGAATGGATCATCAAGAGAAAAAGAATAATTACGGTAGCAATTATTAGTAGAAACCGAAGGAGAATGAAGAAGAATATACAGGGAGAATATATGATTATATTTAACCTTTATATGTACGATGACCATATTTTTTCTTAATTTTTTTGTACTTTTTGTTTTTAGCTATTTATTTGAACTCTAGCTTTCAAAGTTTTAGGCTTCGTTTGTTAAAAAGGTTGAAAACTGAAAGCTGAATGAAAGATATACCATTTGATTATGTGCTGAATAGAAAATAGAAATATTAATTTAAGTATTTATTTGACAAAATTACTCTTATCTTTGTTAATAATTTATCAATTTGAAGTTTTTACCATGTATATGTGTGGAATGTTTAATGCAAGAAACTAAAAACATACAGTCTTTATAGCAGTTGTTAATTAAATTAAAAGAAATTGTAACGACTCATTATTTTCGCCATTTAATTAACGATTTTTTTAACGAAATTAATGGTTTTATAACTTAATTAACCGAAAGTTTTCTTAAAAATAAACAATAAAATTTCGCAATGATATTTGTAATGTGTCCATTGTAACATAGTAGGTGGATAAGTTTCATCGAAAAATATGCAAGTTTTACAGTTGTGTTAATATTTAGTTAAGTCGGTTAGATTTGAACTTTAAAATTTGAACAGAATAAAATGTTTTCAAAACCTAAATATTCCAACATGAAACAATATTGCTTTTCTTAAGTCAATGGCGTAATTTATTTGCGAAATTCTGACATTTGTAGGTCCGTCGGAATTTTTTGTATAAATTAGCAGCGTTCTATCGTTAAAACTTGTGTTTAGACATTTTTTTTGGGGTTATTCAGTGTTGTGTATATGCTCATACATATGAAATCAAGACTTCTTAAATTCACTGTTATGTATATGCATGATGCATCTTTTGCATCACTCAGCAAAAACAGAGGGAAGTTTGAGCGTAAAGCTTCTTTTATGTATAATCTACAATAGAAAATATAAAGTCCAACATCTTATGTGTACTTAAAACATTTCCGAACAAATGAATAATATCTACCAATATCTGATAACATCATATATAAATAAATAAATGACATAAGCAGATGTACCTTAATATCTATCCATACTTGCGTGCTGAAATTAGGAACTGATCTATGAATTTATTAACAACAGGGGATGACATATAGAAGGATTTAAAGAAGTAGATACATACAGATTACTAAATGACAAAAAATTATATACGCGGTTGAAAGGGTATTGATGGAAATGACACTCATTCAGATCAAAAAATTAGCGACATTTTACTGCTTACTACACAACGACTGAATTGATTTGGTGGTATTGTTTTCATAACCATGTCATGTCTCAAACCGTGATGACTCAAGATTCAATGTTTTGATGCTTCGATCGGTCAAACCATTAGAACCGTGATTTTCTTTTTTTAGAATTTATGATTTATCAACAATTTATACGCAGTATTATTGAAATAAAATGCTACAACCTACATATATGAGTTATAGATGATCATAAATTTTTACAACCGAATCTATGTACCGTTGTAGTGCACAACTACATCAATACAAGTACATTATGTTTACAATAAAATAGTGCACAATGACAGAATTTTGATGACGATAAACATAATGAATTTGCAATGATAGTGGACAAATTAGTAGCGATGAAATCTAAGATTGTTAAATATGTGGTTAAATTTATGAAACGATGATGTAACACCCCGTATTTTCTGTAAACGTATAAGTAACAAATCAGAGAATAATTAATTTTTAAAATAAGAATCAACGGAAACGGGTTGCTCCATTGCGTTCGTCTCGAAATTCTACTTGGAAACAAGTCCGAGTTTTCGAGAAACGGAGTCCGTATGAGGGAGATATGACCCTCCGAAGTTTTATAGATTTTCAGAATCGAAAACAGCTCAAAAATTCGAATTCAAATTTGAATTCAAAATCCCAGAACAAGCTGGGCGGGAAAATTCCCGCCCATGGGCCAGGTCGACCTGGGGGTCGACCATAGTGTCGACCTCCCAGGGGCCAGGTCAACCATAGTGTCGACCTGGGGGTCGACCTGCTCCCGAAACCCAGTTTTTGAACCTGATTCATTCTGATGTTTCTGGTCTCGTTTTCAGTCTAGATTCGATCGCTTAATCCTATATAAATAGCCCCATTCTCTTTACACCATTCTTCTCTAACCTTATGCTGCACAATTTCATTCATATACTCTGCCTCCGTTCTTATTAAATAAAATAATGACGTCGTTACTCTGTTGGAATCAAAACTAGGATCTTCTTCCAATCTGAATAAAGTTAAAAGGGAACAACTATTTTCTAATCTAATCGATAGTCTACGCCAAAGGAACGCTATTCAGTGTCAGAACTCAGATACCAGAAATCAAGACTTTCCTTTTTGATTGTGAGTACAGTTATTTTCAGATATGAACTTTAATTATGATCTTGACGTGGTTATAAATCTGAATCTGAGGTTATGTATATTCTTATCTGTCAGATCTGTTTTTCTGTGACTATTCTGTACCTCTTTCTTCTTTCTGTCCTATAACTAGGCTACTACGAGCCTGCGTCGAATCTCATAAGAGATTAACGCACTAACGCTAAATTTTGGGACAAATAATGAATAGTGCATAATTGGACATGAAACTGTTGCCTATGAGACTATTGCCTATGACTATGATTCATGCCTATGAGACTATTGCCTATGACTATGATTCATGCCTATGAGACTATTGCCTATGACTATGACTCATGACTATGAGACTATTGCCTATGACGTTGAATAAGAAACTATTGTGATTAGTCGCCCATGACTATTGTGGTTAGTTGCCTATAACTATTGTAGTTAGTTTCTTATGCCTATTCCCTTAATTATGTTAGATCTCATAATTAGTGTGTAACTTGGCTAGTTTATTCCCATTCACTGTTATGTACATCGAGCCTATTGGAGCCATTATTATTGTATTTGGTTCATTATTGCATGCCTATTCTTTTATATCAATTCTTGTGCGTATCCCCTACTCCTTTTGTTAGTGCCATTTCATGAGTACTTAGAGAACTTGTGGAAACATGTTATACGGGGATTGGGCATAGCTTAATTAAGTTAATTTGGCATAATAAATATGTTGGCATAATCTGAATTGGCTATAATAGTGAATGATTAACATGTATATTAGTCTTGGACATAAATGGTGATCTAGAATATTAAATCTAGTTTTGACATGAACTGTAAATGGGAATATTAAGACTAAAATTTAGGGCATATATTGTATTATGAATTATGACCTTGATTTGGGCATGTAAGTTTAGGCTAAATTTATGATTAGGCAAGATATGTAAATAGAGTTTTAGATATATATATAATCTGCTAAATCTGTTATCTGCTAAATCTGTTGAATTGCCTAAACTGCTAAATCTATTATCTGCTAAATCTGTTGAATCACTTAAACTGCTAGATCTGCTATCTGTTGAATTGTCTGATCTGTTGAAAACTAGATAATGGTAATCTGGGTATGGAAATCCGTAGGCTCGACCTAAGATTTAGTAAAACATGGAAATTTGATTAATCTGTTGTATCCTGTGAAGAAGTTTAATCTGTTAAATAAACAGAATTAGTCTGATATCTGAAAAATCTGTATTGGAATGAATTGGCTATGACACGAGATTAGAATCTGTTTGCGGTGGAAGCCTTCCCGGAACCAACCGGCTTAACCAGCGACCGCAAACTGTCAGTCTAATGTGAGAGGTCGTAGGCATAACTAAAATATGCTTAGACACGAGGTTAGGTCTGGCTTGTGGCAGAAGTCTGCCCGGAACCGCCCGGCATATCCAGCGGCCACAAGCTACCGACCTAATGTGAGAGGTCTGCGCATTAATATTTAATTAATGCAAATATGAGATAAATATGATGTCTAAAACGTTTTGGGTGAATAGGGTTAAACCAACCGGATTGATGAATTTAACAAACCCGTTTCGTAAGTCGGTGGGCCCAATACAAAGTTAGACAATCTGTAAGTCTGTTAAGAACTGTACATCTGATCCATTAGTCTGAAAACCTTTTAACTTGATTTTCTGATCTGTGAACTAGTTGACCTGGACTCTGTATGTCTGAAAACTTGTAAACAAGTTAATCTGAAATCTGTTAGTCTGGGGACACAAGGTTAGGAGGGAAAAATACTTGTGTCATCTGTTGTTTGGGACCCATATTAGTCAGTAACCCTTTCTGGTATCAAAAATATGACCCAACAGTAGGTAGGGTCCAGGCACGCTTACTGAACTAATTATAAGCAGTTCATTCTGATAATGGCGAGGGGTATTGATGGTGCGTTCCAACCGGGTCATGTACGTGCATGGATCCCGGTCTGCCTCTGAGGATGTAAGACGCCGTGACATCTGTAAATAGGTATGTGTCATTCAAAGGTTGCCACTTTAGGGAATGATACACCTTTTTGTGGGGCTGACACAGGGTATTTATGTATTAGGGAGCCGATCGCGTGGGGTAGGATTTAGGGTACACTTAGTTCTGTCTGTTCTGTGGGGTACCGTCGGTTTCTGTTGGGTGGTAACACCTGTCTGTTTCTGCGTGGTACCGTCTGTTGGGGTGGTAAAGGCCCATTTACTAGTGTACACCTAATTCTAACATTTTGTTTCCGTAAGGATTATTCTGTTTCTGTTCATGTACCTTCTGTTTGGGTGGCAAAGGCCCATTATTCTGTTTCTGTTTAGACATTAGGGTAACACCTAATCCTGTTATACTAGTATTAGTGCAGAGAAGTGAAAAGTAATAGCTTATATCATTCTGTTTCTTCTGTTTAACCTAAGTATATCTGCTACTCCTGTTACTATTATCTCGCATCCAGTTTTATTTGCATGCCATGATTATTATTATCTGTTCATATGCTGGAAATCACTGGACTCGCCAGACTTTATGTCTGACCTCGTTTGTTTTTCGCCCCTTTTCTTTCCTCCCCCCCCCCCCAGGTTTCCAAGGAGGGAATACTTTAGCTTGATCCAGATTTCTTCTGCTTGAAGTACTTAAAGTGCTTAAAGTATGGCTTGACTCCTTATGGCAGCTTCTGTGGGGATTATGATTTTAAAGTTTTGTACTCTGAGGGCTTTTGAAAAGGGCTGATATATATATATATATATATATATGTACTTGAGTTTTGGTAAAGTGATTTGGAAGGATGTAACCAAACTGATTTCTGTTTTCCGTTGTAATAAAGTTGTAAATTTTTCTAGTACTGCTTTATGTATCTGTTCTTGTAATATTCTATTCTGTCTACTAAAACGCTCCATCAAAGTTAAGGCATTCCCTTTGTGAGTGACCTTGACGGAGGTGGGGTATTACAGATGACGATTTTTGTAATGTAGATTTATTTATTTTCTTCAAATTGGTACAAATGATGAGAATGAGAGAGAATTGCGTAGTGAGAAAGTAAGAGAAAAATAAAATAACTGTGGTTCAACCATCTACAATCGATGGTTGAACCGCTGGTTTTAAGGTTCGACCGAGATTCGTGGACAATTGAGGTCCAATTGAGTTGCAGGCCGTAGTGATCCATGGTACAATGTTATTCGAGGTCGGACCGTTCTTTGCGTAGGATCATGAAAACACCGTTTGGTTGTTCCAAATGAATATATGTCGCAAACAATCTGATATGTTTTGAACGCTGATTACAAACCAATTTAATCTTGTTTTCATCTCTTTTTATCCAAACCAGATACTGCCTTGCTTAAGGGAGTCTCACTCTCTTCTTTCGCCTTTGCCATATTTTATGGGTAACGTGGCTACTTTGTCACCCAAAGCAAAGAGAATCCGAGGACAAAGATAAAATATAAGAAGGAAAGATATGAAGGCTAGTTCCATGAGCGCCCATCTTTCCTCCTTTCACACCTCACTTAACCAAAAAAATCATTATACCCACATTTCTCCTTTCACCCCCATTCATTTCAAAATTACCCTTATATTCTATGAACCACGTTCAGTAGGGAGTTGTTTGTTCATCAACCTCGCTTGATCCGAACTAGGTTGTTACACAAACATCGCTTGATCCGAAATAGATTAACATGTCAACCTCGAGGTTTATATACAAACCTCGCTTGGATTGCACTATGTTTTTACAAATAAATGTTTTCCTTGTAGCTTATAACGTAGTTATTTCTTTTAACTGTAATTTGTTGTTATTTGAAAGTGGGCAATTTAGAAAATTTTGAAAAAGAATAAAGCAGCGGGGTGTGAAAAGAAAAAATGAGGTATAAATAGAATTGGTAAAAGATGAACTTAAATTCTTTTGACTTATATTTTCCTTCTTGTCTGAGGCCTTCTGAATTTGGTTGAATTATGACACAATCGATCTCGAAATGGAGGCTTCAAATGAGAGAGTGATTTTATTCACGTTTTATAGGGTAATGTGAACAAAACACCGGTGGTTTTTATTGATAATTCAGAAGGTTCATATGAATTTTTATTATTTCCGCCAATAAAGAGCGGTGTTTTGTCAGTGAGGCCAACAAATCCACGTTGTTCAAATGAGGCCAACGGCACTCTAATTCGGAGTCATCTTCCTCTCAAGAAGACTTAATCAAACCAATGCAAGTTCATCGTCCCCACGCCACCTTCTTCTACCTTCTCCATCATCACATCAGCACCATCCACCACCTCAAATCCCTCCATGCGTTCTCAATCGTCTCATCCCTGCTCTCCTCCTCTCCTTCTTTAACCTTCTCTCTCTTCCACAAATCCCTCTCCCTCTCCCCTAACAAACCACCTCCATCTCTCTCCTACACGCTCTCTCTCTTCGACAACCTCCCCTACCCCACCACCTTCTCCTTCAACACCATCATCCGCGCCCACACCTCCTCCTCTCTACCCATAGACGCTCTCCACTTCTTCCTTCAATCACTCCGCCTGGACCTCAAACCCGACTTCCACACTTTCCCCTTCGTGCTCAAAGCCTGTTCCCTTCTTCCGCCCTCATTCCTCCACATCGGTCAGTCTTTACACTCTTTATGTTTTCGTTTCGGCTTCATTTTGGACGTTTTTGTAGTCAACACTCTCATGTCCATGTACTTAACTTTCAAATCGTTAAACGATGCTTGTGAGGTCTACGATTCAAGCCCTTTCAAGGATGTCGTGAGTCACAACACACTGATCGATGGGTACATAAAAAATGGGTTTCTGTACAAGGCACGTAAGTTGTTCGATGGAATGCCCCACAGGAATATTGTTTCATGGAGCACTGTAATCTCAGGCTATGCAAATGCATCAACTAGCAAAGAAGGGATATATATGTTTGATAAAATGATTGAACAGGGGTTTTCCCCAGATGATGTTGCTCTTGTTTCAGCACTCTCTTGCTGCGCTTATTTAGGAGCGTTAGATCGAGGAAGAGCTATTCATCATCAGTATATTAGAAGGAGCAGGAGGAAGCTTACAGTGTATTTGACCAGTGCATTGATAAATATGTATGCAAAATGTGGGTGTATAACTTCTGCTACAGAAGTGTTTGATGATTGTCCATGTAAAAGTACGTGGACATGGAATGCTATTATAGTTGCAGCTGCAATGCATGGGCATGGAGAGCTTGCAATGAGCTATTTCGATAGGATGGTGAAGGAGAAGGTTAAACTGGATGGGGTAACGTTTTTAGGAGTTATAGTAGGATGTAGCCATGCAGGACTAGTAGAGAAGGCAAAAAAATTGTTTGATGAAATGGAAAGGGTTTATGGAGTTAAGAGAGAGCTGAAGCACTATGGCTGCATGGCTGATTTGTATGGACGGTCTGGATTGGTTGATGAGGCAATGGAGATGATCAAAGGGATGCCGATGAAGGCTGATGAGTATGTGTGGGGGGCGGTGCTTGGAGGGTGTAGGGTAGGAGGAAATGTTGATGTTGCGGAGGCTGCCATGGAACGTTTGTTTGAGATTGGGGGTGAAGACAGTGGAGTTTATGTGATAATGATGGAGGTGTATATGATGGCGGAGAGGTGGAATGATGTGGAGAGAATGAGGAAGAAGGTGAAGGAGATGAAGGGAAGAAGGAGTGTTGCATGTAGTTTTGGTTATGTTTGTCCTGAACATGTCGATGAATGAACTGAAAACCATACTGAAATTGAAAGAGGGTGCAGTACATGAGATATGAGCTTGCCTGTGGATTCTTGGTATGATCAGTTCAAGCTCAAATGTTTCGGAGGGTTAAAACAAGTGAGATCTTGTGCGGAGAGAAGCGGTTTTGTGCAGATTGAGATGGTGATATGAGCTGATTACTTGCTGGAAGGTACTGAAGTGGTGTCAGGACTAGTTCTTCAGATGCCGAGAATACACCAGTAAGTTATTTTACAATTTCAAATTAGAGTGATCTTAAAAGTTCGTGGCTTACACAGATATGTTTATAAATAAATTACAAACTTTGAACGAAGGAGAATTGTAGTTGAAATATAAAAAGATGAAAAATACTATTTTCTGTTTAAAAAAAATAATAATCTTGTTTTACTGTTATACTTTGTGGTTAATTAAACTTTGATATCCAACAATGAGCAGGGTCCTTTTGTGTATAGTTTGTATGGGATTTCAGAGAATAATGCTTCAGTGAAATATGATTTGCTGACTTTGGATTCTTGAACGCTTAAATGCTTACATTGAATTTGGATGTAAGATTTTGTTGTTTATCGTGTTACTTAAATTAATTGTTATTAGTTAAAAAACTAATAATCTTATAACTAACTGGTAACCAATTGTTATAAATGATAAGTATTTATACTTATTATTTATAAGTAGTCTATTACCCGTGCCAATGATATGGATTCAAATGATATTTTATATACAATCTATCAGTGGTTTATTGTTAATTTATTATAGATTGAAAAATAAAGAACAAAAAAAAAAATGATTTGATGGCGTATATATTAGTTATGAACGATCAAATTCAGAGGCATTAAAAATCCAAAAGGGTCAAACATACTACATAATCCATTATACCATACTATTCTGGCATGCATTGCAATGCACATGTTATGCATTTTTGTTCACCAACCTATAATAAATTAATATAATTATCATATATAAGAATGTTCAAGTATTTGCCTAATATAAACACATTAAATATTTGCAGTGTTCAACCATAATAACGGTAACACAAAATGAAGATCTAGCTCAATTACCAAATGTAACAAATTTAATTTAATTGAAGTTGTTTTATATTAAGCAATTTTTAACATTTGATATCACAATTGACATAAATTTACTAAAAAATAGAAATTAAGACAACGTGTGAATCCGGTTTTTGATCCGAAAAGAAGATCCATGAAAATAGGAAGTCGGAACGAAGCCCTCGCCAAATAGGGTTAAAATAAGATAAGTAGGAGGCATGTAAAGTTTTAGTCCAAAAATGGCTAAGTGTATGGGTCGACACCGATCCATACCCTATTGGTCGGTACATATCAAAGTACTCAAGGCGAAAAAGCCTCGGGTCCTCGCCTAGCGTTTTTTTTTTTTTTTTTCGTCTAGGTCTTTCTAGTTTGTCTTGAGCATCAGTTTTGATGTTTTACAGCCAAAAAATTACACTTAAAAAGTAGCCTAAAACTCAAATTTTGGCTTTTAAAAAAGTGCTCATAAATGCAATATTGAAGTTAAAACATCATACTATCATAAACCAAACTAAGAGTTTTAAATAATATTGAAGTTAAAAAAGTCATTCAATTTAAGTCTAGAAACAACAAAAAATAATAAAAATAACGAAATTGCAACATTATTTAAACTTTAAAGCTCTCATACTAAACCAAACTAAGAGTTTTAAATAGAGTCGACCCACATTGCGGCTTCCATAGTGAGCAGAGCACAAGGACTCAATTCCAAAACAAAGTGCTGTTGCCTCGAACCAAAATATAGCTGTAGCCTAGGTAACAGCATCTCATACTGCAAGATCTGAACCCCAAAATACCATTGAAAAAAGACAAGCACCTCAACTGTATATCAAAACTTCATAACACAATCCAAAATCAGAACTACCATCAAGACAAGTGCAGATTCACATTGAATACTCAACAAGAAAATTGCACCATCACGGACTTAAAGTCGAGACACGAAAACAATATACCACGTTAGGAGTTGCTGCTCTTCCACAAGTTCCACGCTGGTGACACAACCCCTATATATATATACATATATATACATATATATATACATACATATATATATATATATATATGTCAAATATGTAATGTTATCACAGTCAAGGATTGTTTACATTACTAGTTATTCCGAATTTAAACTCAAATTAGAATAAGTATGTGTTGAGCTCATATATATATATATATATATATATATATGTGTGTGTGTGTGTGTGTGTGTGTGTGTGTTTATACACACACACACACATCGTGTTTTACAGTTTAATTTAATTAATTTTTATGAACTTAATTATTATAAAACTTAGTTAACTTTTATAAACTTGCTAGTTATTATAAAACTGAATAAACTTGGTTAATTTTTATAAACATATTCAATTAAACTTACTAGTTATTATAAAACTGAATTAGCTTAGTTAATTTTTAAAGACTTATTTAATTATTATAAAATTTAGTTAACTTAGTTTATTTCTATGAGATCTAATTAATTTTACAAATAGTATTTTTTTTAATAAATTAATTTCTATAAATTTTATTTAAATTAGTTAATTTTTTATAAAATATAGTTAAATTAAACAAAAATAATAATTAATTTCTATAAACTTGGTTAGTTTTGTAAAATTCATTTAAATTAGTTAGATTTTTTATTAACATAGTTAAATTATATAGAAAATAGTTAAATTGAATAAAATTGGTTAATTTTTATAAAGTTTAGTTAATTTTTATAAACTAGGTAAATTTTTATAAAGTTTAGTCAAACTTTTATAAAATTTAGTTAAATTTCATAAAATTTAGTTAATTCACTTAAAATTTTACAATACCTAGTTAATTTATATAAAAATAGTTAATTTAGTTAATTTTTAATGCTTAATTACTTTTAGAAAAATTTATTTAATTTTTGTAATTAAATTTGGATCGAGAACTAAAATTTTCGGGAGGTTTTCTTTTTAAATGTTTTTCAAATGAAGGGAGGAATATGAAAATTTAGCGCCTTTAAATTTAACTTTGTTGATTTTTATAAACCTGGTTAACTTTTAAACTTATTCAGTATTATAAAAAAATCATTTAATTATTTTTTATAAAATTATTAGTTTAGTTAACTTAGTTAGTTTTCACCAAAAATATAATTTTAAAACTAGGTTAATTGTTATAAAATTCAGTTGGTTAGTTAATTTTTTTTATAAATCTCAGTTAATCTATATAAAAAATAATTAATTTTTATAAATGGTTAATATTTATAAAGTTTAGTTAATTTTTATAAACTAGATTAATTTCTATCAAAATTAATAAACCTAGTTAATTTTTTATGAAATTTCATAAAACTTAGCTAGTTTGGTCAAAATTTTATAAAACGTATTTAATTTTTATTAAATTAAGTAGCTTAGGTTTTTTTTTTCAATGTTTATTCAGGTTTTATAAGTCTAATTTAACTTTTATAAGACTTCGTTAATTTTTATAAGATTAATTTAATTTTTATTAACTTTATAGGATCTGATTGATTTTTATAAAACTTAGTCAATTCTCTTCAGACATACCTGGATCTAGGGACTGTTGCAAATAGATGAATACCAGTTGACTTCTATCAATTTATAATTGTACAGGTTGTGAATAATGTTTGAAGAGTGGTGGTTTAAAATTTTAAATGATATCTAATGAGTAATGTTGCAAGTATCTATCATAATCCAACAGACGCTATAATAAAAAGGATTGTGCTATAACAACAGAAAAATTAGCGGTGAAATTCACTGCAGAAATGTGCGGCAGAAATTCACGGGGAGGGAAGAATCCAATGGCTCTTCGAGCTGCCGCATTTTCTGACGTACGAATTTGCGGTCGACATAGCATTTTCGCAATAAAAATTGTTTTAGGCTAGGAAGAGTGGTGGTTTACATGATATCTAACATACATTTTTGCATATTTGTAAGCAAAGATTGAATCATCAAAAGCAACGAAAAGATTCAGAAAACAACAAATTTGTCATAAATAATATGCAAAGAGAGATAGAAATGATTACTTGTTTATTAGCATTAGCAGAAAGTCCTAATGACGTGCACGATGCTTTTGCCTGCAATTAACAAATATTCGTTAAGAACTTGAATCACTGATACTAGCAACACAATGTTGCAATACATGTTGAGTCATTTCTTGCATCGACATCAACTGAATATAAGAAAACTTGCATACAATTAAGATGCAAATGACATTGACCTTGCATATACTGTAAGATGCCCCATTACCTGACCATTGTCAGCATCAAAGCATCTTTGGGAGTGTCTTCTATTTTTTCATTTTGGTAGGCTATGCCATCGTGGCTGGAACGGCTCTGTGGATATTTTTCCTTATGCCAAAACTTATTTCTACCTTGCATTGCAGCTGCATTGTTATTCTTTTAATTGGTACAGGCATATATCAGCAATATTGGGTTTACCAAGTTCGGAAAGTTTGTTTACCAGGTTACTATTCTTACATTTAGAAATTGAAGCACATTTCTCGTCTTCCTTTTGCCGTCGTTGCTTATGGAACCGTGTTATTGCTCCTCTTTGTAGTGTGGTAGCCACATCTCCCTACATTGTGTCTCTCTACATTTTTGGGGATACTGATGTTTGCAGAAGTCATTTGTGCTGGAAGTTTTATGAGTGTATATATTGGATGTATCCGTCAGTACAATTCTTTGAATGGTCAACGCGATGTCCCGAAGTTACAGTATTCTTCATTAATACCTTCAACTTCATTGGAAGGGCTTAGATAACATGATGGCGGCCGTCTGTCTGATCAGCAAATGGCTTGGCTGCAATATCAATAGGAAAACCTTCATTATTTAAGTGAGGAGGTTCTTCGTCTATAGGAGAGCTTGAGCAAGTGTCAACGACCTGATGATGGCAGTACTGCTCAAGTTGATCTTAATGTACACATGGTTGTCATAATCTTTTGTTAGTAATATTAGAGTTTTTGTTAATGATTGAATAAGTAATAGCTAAATTAGTTTTTGGCTGATTCAATCATTAGTGTCAATAAATTAAATTTAAGCACATATGTCAATAATACAGTGAGTAACTTCTTCCTTCCTCTTATGTCTTTCATTTTTCAGTGTGCGGTTCTATTTTTTCACTGCATATGTCAATGATACAAAACTGATGCGTTCGAATACGAGTTTAGCTAAGAAGATGAAGAGGACTAAATGGTTTTTCTTTGTTTTTTTTGCATTAATTGACAAGAATAATCCGAAGTTTAACGTTTCCGCTCATATTAATCTCAAGTTTGCGTTATTCAAAAATAATCCGAAGTTTGGGAGGTGTCTTCCCATATTGATCCCATTTACTTGGTGACATGCTATAACCGGTTTTCACTCTAACTTTCCTAAATCAAATTCGTCTTCGTCTCCCCTCATGATTGCATTTCTTCGTCTCCCCTTCTCTTATCTCAACTATCCAAGCACCACCAAAATCCCCGTCCATCCCATCTGCCACCAGCGTCGCCTGCCCTCCTCCTTCCCCTCGTTGTAGTTCAAACCGTCTCCTTGACCGAACCACTTCCCCACCAAGTGGGCGCCTCCACAAGTGTCGACCCTTTCGGCTTCCTTAGCATCACCGTGAAAAAAGGGCTTCGATTAGGGTTTCGAGGACTCAAGCGAGTTCGGATGTTGATTGAATGTTAGGGGTGTGGAATGGCGATTCGATCTCGGATTGTTTTGAATTTAGGGTGATTTTCAAGGAGCGTGTTTAGGGTTTAACGGTGGGTAACAGTTCGGAAGCTGGTTTCTGGTCGTGGGTTTGAGGGAGTTCGAGGATGGTCGAATTCATGCAGATGGGAAATGCATTGTAGGGTAAAGATGGAGTTCTTCGAGGTGAAGTGAATGCTGATTTGTGGTTGATGGCTGAAGCTCTGTAGCAGTTTAAAGGATGGTGTTGTATGATTGATAGGGTGGTTTAGTGATGAAAATGTCAATGTGGGAAAGTTCGGTATGTGCAGGGTTAGGAAGTTGATGCATGTTGAGGCCAGTAGGGAGTTGGTGAGTCGTTTTCAGGTGAAGTGGAGAGTGGACTTTGGTGAAGTTTGGAGGTATGTTGAAGGATTTTGTGGACTGAGTATGTATGTGGTTGGCAGTTTGTTTGAAGAAGGATTGTGTGGCAGGGGAAGTTTGAAAGGAACTGAACTAATTGGCAAAGCTTGGCGGTGAAGTCGATTTGGGTGTATGACCGTTCGGATGTTTGAGGGGAAGTTTATGGGAGGGTTGCACTGTTCGGATGTGCAGAAATGATCAGAGGAAGGGGTGCAGACAAGCCAGGTGATGGTATAAGGCTTTGCAGGTGAACGCTGTGGAGATGTCCGGTGCTCGAGAAGAGGCGTTGTTTTAAGAGAACGATTAACGAAGAAGGGTTCGTTTTTTGTATTTTTGTTTGGGTTTGTGCACAAGAGGAAGACACAGATTTTCAATTTAAGGAAGAAACGTCGTGTCACGTGAGAGAGAGGGGAATCAAACTGGCTATAACAGGTTATTAGGTCAGTGAGATCATTTAGGGAAGACACCCCTTAAACTTGGGATTATCCTTGAGTAACGCAAACTTGGGATTAATATGGGCGGAAACGTTAAACTTCGGATTATTCTTGTCAGTTAATCCTTTTTTTTATATGAAAGTGTGACCCTTCGCACTCACGGTCTAATTAAATTGAATAACAAAATTCATCAACTAGGCTGACGCTGACGTTACATAAATAAACGGTTGTACTTGGGCAATTCAAGCGTTTAGGTTGACCTAGGTGGGGAAATTTTGATTGATTTTTTTGTGAATGATTTGCATAGATGAGGAATCAAATAGTAAGGAGCTATTCGGCTGGGCAAACTGCCCCGTTTTACTAACAGACGCGTTCGATGCGTCTGTTACTGTACGGGGCACTTTTCCCCGTTTGCTCAACAACTTAAAATTGAGTTATTGTGCACCGGCGCGTAGGTGTCCAAACAGCCAAATTTTGAACTGTTGGATATATATATATATTATTTTAATTTATTTAAATAATAAATTTAAGTTTTTATAAATTTCAAAAATTGATAACTTGTGCAAATGAGATACTTTTGAGATGCAGTTTTTGCGTTGAGATCGTATCGAAGTGTTTTAAGTAATGGAATTGGTTTGGACTGAATTGAAGTAAATTATAAATTTTCAATTTATTTGTATAAATTATTGATACGTATTATTTATTAAAACAAATAATAAATTAATTAATCATAAATTAATCAAAATTACAACATAAAAATAAAATGATCCGCTTAAATGGTCCGTTTACAGCGCCAAACGCATTCACAACTAACTACAATTCTCCGCTTAAATTCTCTGCTCAAATTCTCCGCTTTCGCTTGCGCCAAACACACCCTAAACCTCAATATCGGAAAACATACGTGCAACCATTACCACACCTTAGAACTTCGCAAGTGCCCAGAACAAATTCTTACTCAAATATCAAATTATGTCAACCACCTACCTCTTTCCACCTGCTGCCCTCATCCGGGACGTTGCCTCAGCCAACCATCCAGTAATTTTCATGTACTTAGTAGACAACACAATGTGCCAATATATAACCATTCCAAAGAAATGCCCTGTTGGAAATTTTAGAGGAGGAAGAGGAATAAATTATAAGAAAAAAGGAATTTTTAGGAGAAGAAAACTTTTATTGCTTTGCCTTTATTTTCCTTTATTTTTTGCTTGATACAATCTTCATACTGCTTGATTACTTGATTTCATTTTTCATACAACAAATGACAGAGTACACTTATGTTTATAACATAACAAGGTTCTAGGCTCTTCTTATCTAGACTCTTCTTTATCCTCTAATTTTTAGGCTTGTCTTAACAAACCATTCTCTAGATAATTCTACTACTGACTCTAATATTTATTACCATTTATTTTGTCCTTCTCTAAATATAAGAATTAAATCTATTTCATAATTTATGTTTCCTTTTGAAACCAAGTTTATTTTCAACATGCCCAACTCTTTTGAAATCCTCAAATCATGATTCAGCTAAAAAATATTTGAGAAGGGATTCACATGCCAACAAACTGTTCTTACCTATAAACAAGAACAAAATATAAATAAGCATAAACTTCCCATGTGATGATAAAATAATATCCAAAATCAACCCTACCTGGTACTTATGATAATTGCAACATGGTAACATTTAAATGATCGACAATGAAAAACTTACTGCTAAATGTTTTGTATATGAAAGACTTTTGTTTCAGCATGTTAACTTCAAGATTCTTCTACATTGGTGTGAAATAAGCATTTCCACATGGGAAATTTTGTGAGATCTTTTACAATAACTGAAGAAAGCTGTGAAATAAAATTATACAAGCAGGTGTAGTAATCAGCAGTACTAAGCAAGCATGTCGTGACTAAATTACATGGTAATAACAGAAGAATAAAAAATCACGATTCCTTCCAATAAAGAATGATTTGATAAGAACTCAAAAGCAAGGTTACCACGACGCCAGGTCGAGTCATTACCATCTAGAAGACTAGTCGACAAGTCGCCTGACTAGTCGTGACTAGTGACAATTCTTTTATATACATATATTTATTAGACTTAAATATATAATATAATTATAAATTTATAACAAGTTCAAATTCAACAAAAATAACATAATAATAGGTTCAAATTCAACAAATATCCATAATAGATCCTAGTCAGACCATCATCTTTAGCCATCTCATGCCAAGTATTCTCTGTGTTACTCTCCATTTCAACCGCTGCGTATATAATTAAAAACAAATCAGTTAATTATTAATTAGGTTATAAACTTATCATAACTGGAAATCAGTTAAGTAAAAACATTTGATTAACAAATCAGTTAATTAAAAACAAATTTCTTCTAAACAAATTAGTTAATTAAAAACAACTGCTGCATATATTTCTTCTGAACTAATTTTTACCATGCCAAAAAAAAATCATGTAACATACCTAGGGCTTGCAGCGACGAGCAGAGCAGAGAAGCAGCGACGAGGTGAACGAGAAGCAATTAGGGTTTTTATCTATCGATGTTCGATTTAGTGCTTAATCGATTATGCGATAGCTCAATTTAGGTTTTCCTGGGCTCAAATTACGGTTTCTGGGCTCGATTTGGCCCACCATCATCGAAATGGGAAAGTCGACTGTCGTCGAATCTCTTCGAGCGACTGGTAAAAAATCTTTATAGAACATAGTAACTTCTCGGGATTAGGATGTTCGAGCTCTATCTGCTGAGATGAATCAAGTGGAGTCTGAATTGCGACTTGCTCGGAACTTGATTGCTAAGAGATATACTAAAATTCCGGGAATCCACGTAACTGATAATCATCATGTTAAAGAAAATGAAAGGCTGAGAGACATACTAAGTGTAACACCCCGTATTTTCTATGAACGTCAAAGTAACAAATTAAAGTATACTTAATTTTTAAGAGAAGAATTAAGGGGAACGGGTTACGCCATTACGTTTGTCTCGGAATTCTGCTTGAGATAGAGTCCGAGTTTGCGTAAATCGGACTCCGTATGAAGAAGTTATGACCTTCAGAAGTTTCGGAGATTTAAATAAAACAGCTTAGGTTTGAAATTCGAAATTCAAATCACACACCCGGGCTGGGCGGGAAATTTCCCGCCCAGGACCCAGGTCGACCAAGGGGTCGACCAGGGGTCGACCTCTCCCCCCACCCTCTCATTTCCATATCTGAGGACAGATTCATTTTTCTGCATCTAGACGCCCATTCTGACCAGATTCGTTGATCCCTATGCTACATAAACACCCCTAAGGCTACAGTTTTCTCTACACAACTTCATTTTGCCTGTACTCTACCTTAATTCATATCAAAATAAAACAAAGATGGGGTTATGCTGCTCAAGTAGAATCAAGTTAGAATTCAAGTAGAGATTCAAAGGCTAATTCAACGACTTCAACAACTATTTCTAAGAATCAAATCAAATCTAAATTAGAAGAACAAATAGTCTACTTCAAGGGAGAACTATTCAGTTTCATAAAACAGATCTCAGAATTCAAGACCGTTCTGTAATTTGTAAGTTCACGTTACTTTCAGAAATAAAAGTTAATTGTGATTCTGACATTCTAATAAATCTGGATCTGAGATTATTCCTATTTCTATCTGTCTTTCTATATCCTTTGGATCTATCTCATTGATAATATTATGTCCATTCTTTGTCTCTTCTTTCCTTCTTCCCTTTTTGTTTTATAGCTAGGCTACTGCGAGCCTGAGCCAAATCTCATAAGAGATGAATGTACGTTGGAAATAAAATTGGGCATATATATGATTTGGACATGACTAGCGCCAAAAATTGGGATAAGTATTAAATTGTGTATAATTGGGCATAATTGAGTTGTAACTGATTTAAGGACATAACACATGTTGTATTCAAAACATAAAGCGTATCGAACATATGACTTGAGATTTGAGGCATAAAGTATTGGACATATGACTTGAGATTTGAGACATAAAGTATTGGACATATGACTTGGGATTTGGGGCATAAATTGAACTGTAAATATAAGGCATAGTACATGTTGTGGTTTAAGATCTAAAATTGGGGCATATATATATATATATATATATGATAGTTTATGATTTGGAAGAAGAAGATTAGGGTGTATAGTGATGTATGGCTTAGGCATGAAAACAAGATTTGCCTTTGTTTTGTAAGTCAGTTACTTTTTAAATTTGAACACATAAATCTAATTGTGACATGTAATAAAATGGATATGAGAATATGCCTGATGTAAGCTATCCTTTCATTGAAATTTGTGCTTGAGAATATATATCTTTAGGAATCATTTTTGACTATGAAACTGGACCAATCATATCTATCCTTGTTGTATATCGGAATTGTGATTCCTTTTAAGTTCATGATATAATTCTTATCATATCTATATGCCTGCGATGTATTTCTTGCAAAACTTGTCTTTTTAGCACATCAAGTTTATTGGACCAGTAGTTCTTATCATTATATGACTATGCCTATCCTTACGATGTTCCATCTTGCTTCTCCCCTTATATTATGAATCTTGAGTTGAATCTCGAAATACGTACGTTATGAATGTGAGGGAAATTGGGTATAACATGAAATTGACATTATTTGGCATAATTTGGAACATGTAATATGGCATAACTGTTAAGATGCAATTTGGGGGTAATTTGACATGAATTATGGAATATGTAATTTGACATATTGAACCTAGAATTGGCATGAACGACAAAGTATGAAGTTGGCATATAAATCAAGTTTTGGGCAAAATTGTTATTGTTGCGGATTTGGGGTAACTTGAGCATTAAATCTAGATTGGGTGTAAAATATAACATGACTAGTTTTGGTGAATTTGGTAACTAGCATGAAAAATCTAGATTTGGGTATATAGGGCAAATGTGTAGATTAAAGATAAACATGCCTAACCCGGGGTTAGATTGAGTTGTGGTGTAAATCTGCCCGGAACCGCCCGACACATCCAGTAACAACAACACCTATCTAAAGTGAGAGGTTAGTGCATCATGCCCAAGAAAGCCCGAGGTTAGATTGAGTTGTGGTGTAAAACTGCCCGGAACCGCCCGGCACATCCAGTAACCGCAACAACACATATCTAATGTGAGAGGTTGGTGCATTAATAAATCAATTAATGCTAATGAACAAGATGAATGAGTAGGGTTAATTTCATAGGAACACTTAACCAATATAACATGGATGACTAGGGTTAAGTAATGAGAAACACTTAACCAATATGACAAGATGAATGACTAGGGTTAAGTTAATAGGAAGCACTTAACCAGTATAGCATGATGAATGGGTAGGGTTAAGTAATAAGAAACACTTAACCAATATAACTTGATTTGTGGTAAGGTTAAGTTAAAACAAGAGGGCAACACTTAACCTATATAAGTTGATTTGTGGTAAGGTTAAGTTAAAACAAGAGGGCAACACTTAACCAATATAACTTGATTTGTGGTAGGGTTAAGTTGACACAAGGAGGCAACACTTAACCAAAGTAACATGATAAGTAGGTGGGTTAAGTTAACTTGAATTGATTGATGACACTTAACCAATAAAACATGATGAACACATGGGGTTAAGTTAACAAGAAAACACTTAACCAAATGAACGAACGGGGTTAAGTTAATAGGAAACACTTAACCAACATGACACGATGAATGGGTGGGTTAAGTTAACATGAATGGACAACACTTAACCAATATGACAAAATGTGCGGGAGGGTTAAGTACATATCGGGTTGGTGGGTAATATTAGTACATATAGGCCCACAAACTTAACCGTTAAATAAACATGCTTGAATCGATGGGAGGGTTAAGTACATCTCGTGTAGGTGGGTAATATTAGTGCATATAGGCCCACAAACTTAACCGTTAAGAAAACATGCTAGAATCGGTGGGAGGGTTAAGTATATCTCGTGTAGGTGGGTAATATTTGTATATATAGGCCCACAAACTTAACCAGCAGGAAACCCTAGTAACGGGGACCCATTTCAGCAGTAACCCACATAGATGTATCATGGTACCCTGAAACTAGGCAGGATGGGGCACAATTACTGGGCTGATTATAAGCGGTCAAAACAGCGGCAGGGGGTACATCAGTGTAGGTTCCGACGGTTTATGGGCGTGCACGTGCTCCGGAGTGGGAAAAAGCAGGCACTGAGTACCAGTAGTTATACACTGTGCATCTTGAATCGTGTCGGGTCGCTATCATAAGGATTGATACACCTTATGGTGGGACCAGCACAGGGTATCTACACGCAAGAGAGGGCCGATTGACACAGACACATAGAACATGAATACAAGTAAGGGAGTCGATCGATTGGGTAGTAAGGGTACATCTAACACATTCATGGCAGTTAGGCAGACTGAGGTGGAATCCTTATAATAGATGTACACCTGAAGGCTACCACAATTGCGGGGATTGGGATCACGTTATCATTTTATACAGATTACTAGTTGGGACACTAGTTAGGTGGTGCAGAGATAGATATAGAATCAGAATAACAAAGTAGCAGCGAAGCAGAGAAAGAGTAGAAGCGCATTCAGTTTATTTTGCCTTATCATACCTTATGCTTATCCTATGTTATCCGTGTTCTCACGGTATTGTCTTATATTCAGTTTATTCATGTCATGATGCTTTTGCCTGTTTATATGCTGAAAGTCACTGGACTTACTAGACTTATGTCTGACCTAATTTTGTTTCGCCTCTTTTCTTCCATTCCCCCCCCCCCCTCCCCCAGTTCACAGGGAGGAAATGTTACCACTTAGCTCAGTTTTCCTTCCAAGCTCGAAGATAGTCAATGTATTGCTTTGGACTCTCTCTTCCACTGCTATGGCCGGTTCATGCTTTATTGGGAAATATCATTGTTGTTTTTATGCTTCTTTTATATTTGGAAGTTTTTAGATCAAGACAGAAGTTCTATGTATTACTTTTAAGTATGATTGAGACAACTGTTGTAAAAGCTTGACTGAACCATATTGTTTATAAAATGACTTTATTTTCCGCTGCTTTATTTGTCTGTCTTGTAATTTATCTGCGTCTTTTACCTAAAATGCTCCACCAAAGTTAAGGCATTCCATTTGTGAGTGACCTTAACGGAGGTGGGGTGTTTCACTAAGTGAATGGAGTGCTTGAGCAGCTAAGCTTGAAAGAGCACTAGAAGTAGAAAGAGTGACCAATATGCAACTGCAAAGGAACATTTCAAAACTGCAAAGGAACATTTCAAAACTAAGTAAAAAAGTTGTTTCCAGTAGGTCACCCGAGTAGTTTTTTGTGTTTAACATTAGTTATTTAACACTCTTCTCACATTCCTTTATTTAAATCAAAGCGTGATTTAGTTTTCATAGATATCATGTATGTTCGAAGCTTTGCATTTTTTAATCAAAACTTAATAGGAAAGGAGTTGGCTGTGTAAAAAAAGGTGTCGACCATATGCATTGAAGAAAATGAGAGATGCAAAATAAAATATGACGTATACATACCTAACCAGAGGTAACAACTGCAAGTAACTTGAATATAAGAGTACTACAACAAATCAAAAATATTTCTAAGATTATTTTGTGTTAGCTGCAACTGACTTGAACTAGATTAGTTTTATTTTATATAAAGGGAACAACCAAAATACTAAGAAATAAATAAAATTGTTAGCTGAGAAAGCAGAAGACAAGAAAGGCTAGAAAGTGCCTTTTTATACTTAACAAAAGCTTACCAATGATCATTAGATCTATAGGAGTTGTATAAATTGCATAAGCAGTTTTCCAGTTCTCTTTCATTTAAAGACCAACTATCTTGCAAGTTGCAACTTTCATTAAAGGAAAAATCTATTTGGACACAAAAATAGATACAAATGATGACACAATGAATCTCCACCGTTAGATTGATCCGTGAATTTCACCCCTCATGTAAAGACAAAATAATCCAACGGTCCAGATTGTGAGTTCCCTAACTTGTGTCTAATTTTGTGTTTAAATAGTCGTCCTCTTCATTAAAATTGTTACTTTTATTTTATTTTCAAGAAAAAACAAACCATCATGTGAGACTATACCCGTTCAATTTACTTATCAAATCTTCATCAAAGAGAGCTTCCTTTGCGCAAAATTTCCCACATTAGCAACATCAACATCTTCAGAAGGATTATAGCAGTCTAATTCCATCGTTGCTTGCATCAGAATAAGTTTAGAGTTCAAATCTTTGTGACAATATACAAAAAACTAGTATAAAATGGACTTCCTATGCCTTATCTGACCAGTGTTTATTTTATTTTGATATATAAATATATAATATAAACTAATTGCAACAAAACTTTCTGAAATTTCTCAAAGTTTGACTTTCTCTCCCTTTTATTAGTTATAGATGCAATAAACTTAGCAAAATTTTAAGTCTCAATGGGGTCGAGATTAATAGCAAGATTTCCTCCTTAGATCATTAGCAATAGACTAGATTAAATTTTATAAAATATAGTTAAAATTTTATAAAACTTAGTTCAATTATATAAAAAATAATTAATTTTTATAAGTTTCATCAATTTTTATTAGATTTAGTTAATTTTGGTAAACTAGGTTAATTTTTATCAAATTTAGTCAAAACTTAGCTAATTTTTATGAAAAGCCACATAGTTTATAAATATTTTTTTTACAGGAAAATTGGTTGAAGGAAGGACATGTGGGGTTTTTTAGTTTGAAGGACGCGGTTAAATTTTTTTTTTTCATAGGAAGGACGAACTGATCAAAATTTTGGCCGAAGGAAAAACTTTTCTAGTAAATTTAGTCGAGCGTCTTCGATCAAAAAACCGACACCAAATCCTCAAATTGATCTCTAATCGTGTGTTTTTCCATAGAATAAAGATTGAGAACGTTGCAATCGATCGATTTCAAATCATGTATTTGCTGTCAAATCAAACGATTTTTTCGTTCTTGTTGTGATCTATGATTTTGAGAAGAAGAGATTATGTCGCTGTGAGAGTTGTTTTGATTGGGTTTTTGTTTCAACCCAGAATAATGATATATGAGACTATCATTTTTGTGTGTGCTATGCAATTTACTCTATTATATGTGGAGTTTAGTTTGTTGTCCTTGTATTTTATGTTGATTGAATTTTTTGTTAGTTTTAGGTTGTTGTTGAATTTGGTACAGCGTAATGGTGGATGTATATAACATTTCATTTTTTTTTGTTAGTTTTAGGCTCTAAATGAGTGTACTACATGTACAATTAATTTCTCTGTGTATTTCAGTGAGACCACTAATGATTATTTAGCTATCGATGTCCAATGGTTGATGGTCACAAAAGTACTATAGTCAAAATATTGTCGAATTTGCTAAAGTGTAATGCTAGATGTATATAGCATTTCATTTTAATAGCTAGTTATTTGTATCAATTGTAAATATTTTGAAATTTACATGTATACTAAATATTTTTGACCATCTAAGTACTTGACAATATATGTTTTTTATGATTTTCACAATACAAATATTGAACATTAAGTTTTTGTATTATGCTACTTTCAAATTGCATTTTCATATAATTAAAAGTAATAGGAATGGATACATTATTGTATCACTTTGCATGATTTAAATATACTAACATACTTCATTACTAAAATGCCACAAGAGACTATCATTTTAAATATCGTAAACATACTACTAGACTTTATTAAAAAAATGCTGCATTGATATATCATTTTTAATGTTATAAATATTGAAGTGGATTTCATAATAAAAATGTCATATTTAACTAAATTTTTATGTATCATAAACACTCTACTAGGCCTTGTACAAAACTACTATATTATATTATCATTTTACATTTTTTAAATCAAGCTAGTGGATTTGAAAGTTAGACTGCTATATACAAAAATGCTAGATTGAAATTTGCATTTTTTAGTTTGTTCGGTTAAATAATATATTTTGGATATACATTGATTTCCAAAGTACCCGCTTAGGTTTGAGTCCGGACATCCTTTGCATCTCATAAGTACTCGCGTAGGTTTGAGTCTGGACATCCTTTGCATTCCTTTAGTTTGTTCGGTTAAACAATATGTTTTGGGTATAGACTGGTTTCCAGAAGTACTCGCTTATGTTTGAGTCCAGTCGTCCTTTGCATTATTCTAGTTAGTTCGGTTAAATAATATGTTTTGGGTATAGATTGGTTTTCAAAAGTACCCATTCAAGCTTGAGTCCGGTCGTTCTTTGCATCCCATGAGTACCCGCTTAGGTTTGAGTCTGGTCGTCCTTTGCATTCTTTTAGTTTGTTCAGTTAAACAATATATTTTTGGGTATATATTTGTTTTCAAAGGTACTCAATTAGGATTGAGTCCGACCGTCCTATACATCCCATAAGTACCCGCTTAGGTTTTGAGTCTGGTCGTCCTTTACATTCTTTTAGTTTGTTTGGTTAAACATTATGCTTCTGGTATAGATTGGTTTTCAAAAGTGCTCGCTTAGCCTTAAGTCCGACTGTCCTTTACATCCCATAAGCACTCACCTAGGTTTTGAGTCTGGTTGTCCTTTGCATTCTTTTATTTTGTTTAGTTAAACAATATGTTTTGGGTATACATTGGCTTTGAAAAGTACCTGCTTAGGCTTAAGTCCGACCGTTCTTTGCATCCCATGAGTACCCATCTTGGTTTGAGTCTGGTCGTCCTTTGCATTCTTTCAGTTTGTTTGGTTAAATAATATATTTTAGGTATAGTTTGGTTTTCAAAGATACTCGAATAGGTTTGAGTCCGGCAGTCTCTCACATCCCATAAGTGCCCTCTTAGGTTTGAGTTCGTCCATTCTTTGCATTCTTTTAGTTTATTTGGTTAAACATGTTTTGGGTATAGATTGGTTTTCAAAAGTACCCGCTTAGGCTTGAGTTCGGCCGTCCTCTGCATTTTTCTAGTTTGTTTGGTTAAACAATATGTTTTGGGTATATAGTGGTTTTAAAAGATACCCCTTAGGTTTGAGTCCGGCCGTCCATTGCATCCTATAAGTACGCACTTAGGTTCACTACACCAGAAAAGACATTTTGTAGCGTTGTAAAAACGCTGCTAAAGCTTGTAGTAGCGTTTCATAAACGCTGCAACAGAACATGCAACTAAAAGTCTAAAAGTTTTTGTTGTGTTATATAAAAGCAACCAAAAATAAAGCGTGATGCTAAGGGCACCCCAATATGTTCTTCCTAATATCACAATTAAAAAAAATAAAACTCATTAAATTTTATATGCTTCCTAATACCACATTACCTCTCCATTCTAATCTCCCGCTCAATCATTATTTGCCAAACTAATCACGTACTAAGCTAATCTAAAAGCCCTAATCTCTCATAATCGCTATCTTCTTTACATCTCTCGCGGTAAAATTCAAATTCATACAGTAATCTCTCAATTGTTCGGTGATCTGAAAACCCTAATTCTCACTTCCTCTTCTAGTTTGCTTAATTCAAACCTTATTCATGGCTTTTGTATGTTGCGATGTCGAATTCTTTGATCGGTAATAGATATAGGGTTTAGCTCGTTGATCGGTTTTACAAATAAGGACGAACGAATATCGAGTGAAATAGAAAAGGGTAAAATAGTGCGGTAGCCTCTATTTTTTAAGTGCATGGTATTAAGAAGAGTGTAATATTAATTCTTGCGGTATTTTCTAGTCGTGGTATTAGGAAGAACATATTGAGGTCCCCTTACCACCACACAAAATAAATATAGTGTGGAGTTTTAGAAACCCTACAAAAGGCTTTTTTGGCAGCGCCTTAAAAATGCAACCAAAGTACTACTTGCACCCTTCTTTTTTATTTTTTGTAGCGTTGTTATTATGCTACTATAATATTTTCGCAGCATTTAATCTATTCTACTGTTCTTTCGTTGCATTTTATTTCAGCTACAATACTTCTTGCAAATTGCATTTTCTCCTATCGGATTTTTGAAGCGCTACTAAAACTTATTGATGGATCTACAATACATTTTAATTGCGTCTATTTACTGTTAATGGCTGTATCATTTCTAACAATCATGTATATATAATAGCAATATTAAAACAAATAATCAATCACATGATTATCATTTTCAAACCAACATCGATAATCACCATATTTAAATAGTTAAAAAAAATACATTAATCGCATAATGAAGTATAATACCCATAATCAGTTCAATAATAACCTTTCGACAAAATAAGTGAATCCACATACTATAATTACTTACAAACAAGTGTACACAACGAACAAAATATTATAGAACATAATAGTTAAAGTCTTGTTTATGACTTAATTACCATCAATTCTTTGATGCGGCTACATAAGTAGAACGGTCACCGGTTAGAGTTATATACAAGTATAACTAGTGGAAACATCAACAAAACAGCAATAGAAGAACCCACTATGTAAAATTGAAGAAACTTTATGCATAGACTTATAAGCGAAAAAACATGTACACAAGTATAACCATTTATAAACATTAACATACATAGCTTGCTTATATAAAACAAAAATGCCAGCAGCACTGACCTAGTAAAACGTTGGCATAAGTAGCTTCTTCCATATGAATACCTCTATTTTAATAGCTTGGAATAAGTTAACTTTTAGATAGACAAATCATGGAATGTGATGGATGAACTACAAACATATATAGAGGATCTGGTCATTGTCAGGTGAAGCGTAAAGAATATTGCATGTAAGATAAGTAGAAGTTTACAACTAATTTTTTATACCAATGCTAAATACTTAGTTTTTCATTGCAATTCTTACATAGATATTGATTGTTTAGAAGTATACTAACCAAAAGCATGTTCTGGTAAAATAATGAACTGCCATTTTGGGAGATAAACCTGTATAGTCAGTGTTTGATGGTAGCTAGTGCACTGTAAACAAAAAGTCAGCATATCCCGAGTAAAAGTGAAAAAGGTCAGCTTGGCACGTAAGTAAGTGATGCAATATAAAACAAACATAAATAAGCAAGCATGGTTTGACAGTATGATTCCATGTAAATACATGCACGTTAACCAATTGATACCCTGATCTACAATGATACTACACGGCTTTAAAGTAAGTGAGAATGGATACTAATAACCTGTGATATACAATTATGCAAAGCATGTATTTATGTTCACATACAGTAAATATTTGTAAGAGATCGAAATGTCGATGTTATAATAGAGGCTGTTGATACGTATACATGATTAACATCAATAAAAAAAGTGCGTGAAAACATTCCTATCTGCTTTTCTACAAAGGTGTCAGTTTTCATGATATCAATGAAATGCCACATTCAAATCTACATTGTCAAAGCCCTGTATAAGTGTGCAGTAAACAATATAGTTCAGTAATCGATTTTCTCGACATACAAAGCCCTGGCTTGTTATTATCAAATTAAAAAGGAGATCAAATCAAAATAACTATATGTAATTTATAGTAAATAATTTAAGGATGTGTTGCGTTCAGAAGATCAAATCTAGGAAAGGAGAAGAGTAGTAAAACAGAATAAGCAAAACTATCTAATTAAAAAATAAAACAGTGTCCGATAACATAGGTAGACTAGAAATGAATAAACCATGCAACAAATTAAGAAGGAAGAGTGAGAAAAAAGAAACAGTATGACAACCATATATTGATTGATGTATTCCTTCTTGCAGATGAATCGGTGTAGAACGCCTCTGCCAGTTTCATTTGTAACAAAATTATGGTTGAGCATCTTTAAATTGTCAACACGGCCAAAAGCACTGTATCCAAAGTAAAGCAGCAGTGAAATGACAAAGTAGAAGGAACAATGGTGCAAAAATATTTTTTTGGTTGAACCTCAAACACAATGATGAAGCGTTTCAATATGAATAATTAGCTTAATTTTATATCCTAATGATATGAAATTTAACTGCAAATGTTGACCTTTTTATATGACAACGAAAAGCATAATACTATAAATATAAAAATCATGAAATCAGCACACAACTATTGACAGAATGAGGGATCGATTGGGAAAAGCATTTTTTATTGTAATATGGCTACATTCAAATCTACATGGTTAGACAACTGAAAGATGGATATGAACAAGGAGATGTATTAGAGATACACGCAGCAGGTGGTACAAGAATGGACAAGACATGCTCAAAGCATGGACTATAATGAAGAGATTAAAACTAGGATAGGCACACACAAAAAGAAATATATATAATTTTTCAAATAAAATAAATAGTATATTAAAAAATTTAATTTATTTAAACTTCACAAAATGACTTTTAAAATTAAATATTGTAAATGTATGATAAGTAAGAATGTTACGTGTGTTAAATATAAGATTGAAAGTCTTCAGTGTGTAAAGCATGCAAAAACTCTAAACAACCTAGGTTGGACAAGAATTACAATGAACAATGACTCAAGACAAGTAAACATCAACAAAAACAAAACAAAAATACAATAGTGGCACAAATCAACAACCAACAAGCCGACATGGGAGCAAAGGAAGGTTAAAGGGAATAGTACATGATGCAAACATACACCAGAACACATTCGATCATGAATAGAACTCTGAAAATCAATAGTGGATATAAAATATTATATTAAGATATCTAAGATGTGTTTTATCAGTAAACGAGTTAGACATATGCAAACATAAGAACGGACATGCACATATCAATTACAAGATTCGGGGTAGCTAGCAAAGGTTGGCGGTGTACGTAGAAATGCATACATATTAGCAAGGGAAAACTACAATAGCAATCAAGATCATATATCACAAATAGTGGAGAAAACAAATTATACACAGGAAAACTGAATATGCATACAATACGTATGCAGGTGGGTCAGAATTGTAAACTTGAAAATTTAACATAAATCCTAGAGAACTAAAAAACCAAATACGCATTCGTATATTCCTTTATGAGAACCAAACTAAAACGTCATCTTTTCCACCTTAATTTTAGACCTAATATTATCTCATAGTCCATATGTTGTCAAGTTGTGCTAGAATAAATATGGTATAACTTTTAAATGCATGAGTGAAGCCTTTCTTCTTAGGCTTTAGAGGCATTAGAGGCTTTTAACCCTTTCTATTGCGCCTGTTGTCTTCGCTCTTATCTCCCTGTTACCTTCTTATTGTAATTGTCATTTTGTTCTTTCGGTATTGTACTTGTGGAACTCCTGAATCGTCGAATTCGACAAAAAGCGAGCTTCGAAAGAGGGAATGAAAGCCATTAGTCATTAGGGTAAGTGCCCTAATATAGATATGGAGGGAATTATGATCCATGACTGACATGCATATGAATAGATACTGAATCACTGATCAACATATATTAAACTTTGTGCCTCTCTTACCTCTTCCTTACTCCCTCAATTATTTCCCCCTTTTTCCTGCTCTCTCTCACTCCTCACGCACATAGAGAAAATTTTAAGTGCTTTACTATATATAATAATACACATGAATGTCAAAATTGGACGTTTTAAATATATTAATGAGGAGATATTAATTGATTCTCGTAATCAAGTCAAAACCGGAAGATAATATATTAATATGGGAAAGGTATATATTTGATTTAAGGAATTAATCAAATATGGTATAGGCGGAAACAATTTAAAATTGTGTCAGGTTTATGGTGGAATAAACCAAGAAATATTTCTTCCTTATCCACGAAGCACTCTTCATTCTTCCTCCTATATATACGCAGGCATTGGCTCATATTTTGTACACACACAAGAAGAAAAGCTCTCTCCATAGACTATCTTCAATAAGATCCCTATTTTTTGTATCTATTATAGGGTGAGAAAGTTGTATTGAGTTGTGTATTACTTCTCATATTGTACCTCCTCTTAAAGTAAAGAAATAAAAGGTTATTGGCTCCGAGGATGTAGGCATAGCTGAATCTCGTTATATTGGTGTGTTCTTTCCCTTTTCTATTTCTATTTTTCTCTATAATTTGAGCCATTTTTTTTATCATCCTTGTCGGATTGGCATTGTTGAGATTGTCGAAAGGATAGATTATTGGGTGTTCTGCTTCCGCTTCCCAAACCACTGTTTTGCACTATAGATTGGCATCAGAGCTTGTTGTTCTGTTCAAAGACTATTTCAGCTATGTCTAATTCTACAAAAAAATATTGGTGGTAGAAGCGCTACAAATTATGGAGTTGCAAGATTTGATGGAAAAGGGGATTTTGGTACAGGGAAGATGAAAATGGAAGCGGTGTTGAAGAAAGAGGGGACATTTAAGTTTGTCTCAGATCCAGATAAATTGAGGAATTTATCACCTGAAGAGATAGAAGAATTGGAAGAGGATTCTCTTACTACCATTCAGCTTAGGCTTTCTGATGAAGTACTTAGAGAGTTTTCTCATGTGAAAAATGCTCAGCAACCATAGGATGCTCTTCAAAGAAAGTTGAATGACAAGTCTCTCACTAACCGCATCATCCTACAACAACAACTTTATTCATTCAAGATGAAGCCTGGAACTGATGTATTGGCTCACGTGGATTCCCTTAACACTCTTATCATGAATCTTCGAGCAAATGATGTAATGACTAAGGATTAAGCACAAGTTGTTATTCTGTTATGTTATTTGCCTGCAGAGTGTAACACTTTTGTTAACTCTATGATCTATGGTCGTTCATCTATTTGCCTGGAGGATGTGAAGACAAATTTACATAACGATATGTTGAGGGGAAAGTTAGAAAGCATGAGCATGGAGAATGATTCCGAAGGCCTCATTACACAAAGGGGGAAGGAGTAAGAGTGGACCCAAATAAGGTGGAGATAGAGCTAAGTATAAGTCTCAGTCAAGGTGAGCTCGAAAGGGAGTTTGTCATTATTGTAGAAAACTGGGACATTATATTGCAAGTTTCCCCAAGTTGGAGAATAAAAACAAAGCTGTTCCGCAAAAGGCTTCAGCTTTTACTATGGAGACATCAAATTCAGAAAGTGATCCTAGCATTTTTACAGCTTCTGCCTATTCTATGAAGAGTACTATATGGATTATTGAATCAGGAGCATCCTATCGCATGACACCAGATAGGCACTCTTTTTCCACTTATCGTCAATTTGTTGGAAGAGAGGTTCTCATGTGAAATAATGCTTCTTGTCGCATGGTCGGTATTGGAACGCTAGATATTAGGATGTTTGATGGTGTTGTTCATACTTTATGTGATGTCAGGCATGTACCTGATTTAAGGCGTAGTTTGATCTTGATTGGAGCATTGTGAAATTTTGGTTTAAAGTGTGTAATAGAAAAGGATTTATTAAAAATTACAAATGGCTCATTGATAGTAATGAAAGGGGTAAAAGCTGGAAATCTATATTTGCTAAAGGGTACAACTGCTGTTAAAGAGTCTGCTTTGATTGTCGATTATGTTGATTTCGATTCTACGATATTGTGGCATTTTCATATGGCTCACATTGGAGAGCGCAGTTTAGAAGTATTGAGAAAGCAAGGTTTGATTGACGGTGTTCATCATTAAAAACTTGGCTTTTGTGAAGAATTTGTACTTGGAAAGAAGACGAAGGTTTCTTTTGGCAATATAGCGCATAAGTCTAAAGATGTTTTAGAGTACGTTCACGCTGATGTTTAGGGCCCCACGCCATGCCTATCTTTTGGAGGAGCCAGGTATTTTGTTTCATTTGTTGATGATTTTTCTAGAAAGGTATAGGTTTACTTTATGAAGTCCAAAGATGAAACTTTTGATAGGTTTCAAAGTTGAAATTCTCTTGTTGAGAAGCAGTGTTGAAAGAAAGTAAAGGTTCTTCGTTCAGATAATGGTGGTGAATTCACTTCTAAAAAATTCACCAAATTTTGCGAGTCCGAAGGAATCAAAATACATCACACCACACCAGGGGACCCTCAGTCAAATGGGGTTGTAGAGAGAATGAATTAGACTTTGTTGGAAAGAACTCATTGCTTACATCTGACTGCATGATTAAAGAAGAGATTTTGGGCATAAACATTATCTAAGGCGGTTTTCCTTATCAACCGCATACCTTCTACCGCCATGGATACTAAGATTCCTGAAGAAGTATGGAAGAGAGAGCCTGTTTCATATTCCTTTCTTAGTGTGCTTGGTTGTAAAGCTTATGTGCATGAGAGCAAAGGGAAGTTGGATCCAAGATCTCCCAAGTGTATATTTCTTGGCTAAAAGAAAGGAATTAAGGGTTATAGGTTGTGGTGTCCTACTACCCAGAAGATTGTTACTAGTAGGTATGTTACAATTGATGAGAAGGCTATGTTGAAGGTGGAGCCTTCTTCTTCAGTTAATGATAATGTTGAGAGGACAAATTCAGAATATCAAACACAAGATAGATCATCAGACTTCCATACGAGTAAAAATGGTGATTCCGATGACATCGTGTTTGATACAGAGAGGACAGAGGATCAATCTCGAGGTGGAGCTCAAATTTAAACTCAACCAACCAAAGGGAAGAAAAGGCCTACATGGCTTGATGATTTTGTGGGATTAAGCATTGAAGATATCGACTTTGATGACATGGCAGCTTATGCATTAAGAATATTTCATGATGAACCTAGAGACTATAAAGATTCTTTTGAAAGGCATGGTGAACTTTATTAACGCTAAAGAACATTACAAGAAGTTACAACATATGACTCAGGATATACAGCATGTATACAATAACAATCACTCACTAATCTCTCAGCAGCCAGTAATGAAAAAAAACAGAACCCAAATACAAATGAACCCAAAAAAATTCAAAACTGCTTCTAATCTTATCTCTTCTGCTTTACAGCCAGCAAATTCATTAGCTTATTCGAGTTTCCAAAAACTATCAGATTCCTCTATGTACTTTGAATTCTTCTAAAGCATTTACAATGAAACTGTACAAGTCACTTACTAATGTACTTATACCATGCATTTCAATCCGTACACTGACCACACAAGAATAAATCCAGCTTGTCAAACTTGCATATACCACTTTATATGAATCCAAACAAGACCAACGAATCAAAGAACAATCTCTTAATACCAAAACAATAGAAATAGCAAGGACCAATATCAATAAGCCAAAAAACAGCTAAGAGTATAACATCATGCAGACCTTGCTTAAACCGGATTCCTTCTAGTACGGCGAGGAGTAGTATCTGTAAGTAGAGAAGAAAACGTATTTACATTACCAACATATGACTTATCTGATTGTCCATTTACATTGTCCTCATCAACATCCTCCCAAAACTTCCCTTTAAGTCGTTATGAAGCTGAAGAAGACCCAATACTTTTGTCACACAAACCAGCTTAGCCAACTGTAGAAGAGGATAAAGCAGCTAGAGACGTATTAATAATGGGAAATGTCAGACCCGAACCAAAAACATTCTGAAAACGCTTCAGGGTATGGGATTGAGCATTAGTAAGAGAAACTTGACTACTAAACATTGAAGAACAAGAAGTTGAGGTAAAAGGCATAGAAGAAGAAGTGGCAACAGACGAGGATTTATCTGTCTCCTCAAAAATATTACCAAATAGAGTTTCTTTCTCATTATTCCCATAATTTATAGAGTCTTTATCAATCGTAATCTCATTCACATTTGAAACATTATCTTCTTGGTCAAAGCATTCATCATCCTCATTATTCAAATCCCCAATATTACCTAAACCATCAGAATGCAGAGCATCAAATTTATTTTTATTCGAATTATCAAGACCAAAAGGATTCCCATCATTCACTGAGTTAATGCCATCAGCTTTCTTCCTCCATTCATGTTTCCTCTTTGGATTTACATAATGCCAAGAATTATTATTTATATTAGTATGAATATTCTTATACTGCCTACCATTGTGTAGTGTTATTTACATTTTGACCATTAAAGACCTCATTAACCCCATTCTCATACTCCATATCATTCCCATCATGTAATTCACAATGAATAGCATCATGTCCAAATTTTTTGCAATTAGTGCAAATCATAGGCTTCTAGTCATATGTAATTTTTACCATTGGACAAATTTCACCTAAACCACCAACTTCTATAGAATCGGGTAATTCATAGTCTGGTGATAACTCAACAAGAGCTTTAGCATAACGAAACCGATTCAACTTTTCAGTACTTTCATCATAACAAATCAATCTACCAACATGATTCACTAACCAATTAATACATATCAAAGTCCATAAAACCATAGGTACCTGATATAAGTGTATCCAAATAGGCACTTTTCTGATTTGAGATTGTGAACATCCTATAGTTGTATCCCAAACCGTGATTATGAACATTCTAACTCGAATAAAAATATGATCTGAGTGTAATATTTTCTCCTGATCTGATTCATTAGAAAACTTAAAATAGAAATGAAAACCATCTGATTTGATATCTACCTCACCACTAAGCTTCCATCGAGATTTCAATTATAGACAGCAAGAAATGATAAAGTTCCATCAAGAAAAAATCCTACCAAAAAGTTGCTCCAGTATTTAAGGCCTTAATCTCTGACCAGATCTGAAATCATATGCTTCTTGCCATCACGAGGAATATCAAAATGTTTAGGCTGGGATGAACCTGCGTTGCAAGGAAGCGATTTGAAAAGAGATGCATAGTCCGATTTGACAAAGGAGGGAAAAGGCGCTGATGATAGATTCTCTTTCGATGAAGATGCATTCTCACAAGGAGGTGGATCTAGAGGTTTGGGAGGAGAGGAGCGAGATGGAAGAGTGGGGAAGGCAGAATCGAAGGCGAAGGAAGTGGACTAGGAGGAGAAGAAGAAGGAAGTGGATTACTTCATTTGATAGTTCCAGTTGGTTAGTAGCAATGGAACATGAAATTGGGTCTTTGCACAAAAATCACACTTGAGAATTTTTGCCACTTCCTCTCGACAAGAGAGCAATTGGATGTAAATGGATATATAAGGTAAAAGACGGTAGCAATGGTGACTTAAAGTACAAGGCAAGATTAGTGGCGAAGGGATATGTTCAAAAGAAAGTTATGGAGTTACACGATATTTTCTCTCCAGTTGTTAGACACACATCCATTCGCATTCTTTTGGCGTTGGTTGCTCACTTCGACGTGGAGTTGGAACAATTAGATGTCAAGATAACTGTAACGACCCACATTCTACGCATCATAGGATCGTAGTATATTTATTTATTTCACATACGAAGTCGTATGGTCATGTAACTTTGGGAGACGACTATTGGGGTCATTTCCCATGTTCATGATTTTTCCCGATTTTTAAATGACCATTTTGCCCCTAGCTAATCTTGTTTTGGCCATAACTTTTGACTGGAAAGAAGTTTTGACCTGAAACCACTTCCATTGGCTCCGGATGATGGTTTACAATTCCGCAGAGTGGTCACATTAGCCAAACGGACTCACCGTTTGGGAGATATGGCTGAAACAAGTTTCAGATAGTGAAAAACAACTTAATTAGGCTTAACCGGGTGATTAACAGCTAGGCCCAATGGGGAATTTCGGGATTAGGGTTATGAGGAGGCTGAAATCAGTTAGAGAACGATCTTATCTTCATTTTTCAGCCGCCACTTTCATTCTTGAACCCTAACAATGGCCGCCAACATCTAGAAACATCCCCAAATCACTTTCTAATCAAGGATTAAGCTTAGCAACATCAAATCAAGGAGAAATAGCACCAAATCAGTATTAGAGCTGCTGTTATACATCAGTATTCACCCAAATCAGCGAGGTTTCAGTTCTGAGAATTTTATTTGTGGCCAAGGTGAGTGATTTGCATAGTTTTGCACTAATTACGGTTAATTAAGGGTAATTAGTGAAGATTAGCGAATTTATACATTAATAAATTCTGGAAAAATGTTTAGAAATTCTTAAATAATATTTTATGCCTCTGTTAGAAATTTGGTTTGATTTGGTTAAGTTTTGTTAACCCTATGATTAGTTTTGCTTAAACATGCTTAAGGGAAATATGGGATTTTGGGTATGTTTGATCCATTTTACATGCTATAGTTATTGTTTTGATGTTTGTGGTTGATGTTACATGTTGCTATGACTGTATGACATGATTTGCGATTGTCTAGAAGTGTTAGATTGGTCGAAAACGCCGTCGAATGGCGTAAACAGTCGTTGGAATGAGTTGCAGGGATTTGGCCGATCCGGATCGGATCGGATGGAGGAGCCCGAACCGAACCGACCAGGAGACCTCCCCACGAACCGATGTTCTGGAGTCAGGTAGCCTCACGAGCTGAACTGAAGGAGCATATCCGAACCGAACCGACCTGGTGCTATGGAGCTAGAATCCCGAGCCGACCCGATGGAGAAGCTTGAGAGACCCGACCCGATCCGATTGCTTGGGAAGAAGGACCGAACCAGAGGAGTTTTCCATGAAGCCAGGAGGTGTGGACTCAGATCCGAACCGCTGGAGGAAGATCACCCCGATCCGGCCCGAAGCAGAGAGGAAGGTTGAGCTGGAGATTCCGAACCGATCCGATTGCTTAAGTAGGAGTACTCCGATCCAAACCGTGGAGCTTATGACCACGACCTGAAGTAAAGTAAAGTGAAGAAATGAAGACCGGTCCGGAGAAGAAGGTGATGACCAGAACCCGAGATGCAAAGGAAGTCCAAATGAGGAGCTTTGACTCAGGATCCAGTTGGGAACCAATGAGTGAGCTTCATGATTGGGCTTTGCTGCGGGACGTGCGCAAAGGGGTTGTCGATGTCTGTAGCTTTGAATCACTATGTGTAGGGAGTATGTGAACGGATTCAGGGCCACAGTGGCCTAGGTATGACTAAAGGGGCTATAGACCAATGAAGTGGGGTCATTTGTAAAGATTTGGTCATGACTCCATGTGGTAAGCTTGGTAGTAGTAGTAGTTGTACAAGTCGAACTACGTCACTACTTCGATGGGTCTAGTGATTGACAGTGGTGGACATCGTATGCTTTACGCACTGAGTGAGAGATGTGAGGATGGTTGTTATGCTTGATTTGTTTGCCATCATTATGACATGCACACCCCACCCCCGTATTCTTTACACTATTTGTTATGGCACCTTAGAGTATTGTACGGTATGTAGTGCTAACTCTTTGGTTGCAGGTCCAGGTTCAGGTATGGTTTAGTATACCTGTTATTGTTCTGTTTAGCTGCTTATCGCTCATACCAGACTTTTTGTCTGACCCAGAGTTTTATGTCTCTTCTTATTACTCTGGGTGCTCTCATGAGCAGACTAGAGACAGGTTAGCTGGGTATGCACGAGCAGCTGATTCGGAGACGAGCAAGAGGCTTCCACGTATGATACATATAGTATTCTCCCTGTGTTGTTGAAGATCACTGCTTGGGCATTAGTAGTGCATCTTCTACTTTAGCTTTCTTTTGCTTTAGAGACAGTTTAAAGTTGTAATAATCATATTGGATCATAAGCTGTATTTGGATTTCCGCTGCTCTGATGATGATGTTGATGTTGGTCTTAGTTATCAGCTTATGCACTGTCTCACATGTTTTATGTCAAGTATGTTATTATTATATTTTGTTCCGTGCACTGTGAGACATTCTACAGGTTCCTTGTTAGTTAATTTTCTTCTTTTCTTTCTTTGGCGACCGTTCCGCGCTAGTCGGGCATGTGTACAGCGCACCTTCGGAGGAAATGCAGACTGGTGCGGGGCGAGCCGTCACACTTGGTATCAGAGCTCTAGGTTGCGTAGTTAACCTAGGGAAGTCATCAGGGAGAGATAGTATACGGATATGAGAGAGCGTATTTGTGACTATATTGGTTTTCAAAAGCTATATATATACTATTAGTATAGCTAAGGATGACGTCGCACTGCATTAGCACCACCATAGAAATGGTTAATCGTTTCTCTTTACAGATTGAACGACGAGCCGATACGCCAGAGGTGCCGGTAGAGGAGCCAATAATGGGAATGCTGCTGACATGAGGACGATGTTTACTGACCTCATGAGAGAGATGCTTAGGGATGTGCAGAGGGCAGCTCCCAATGGTGATAATGGTGGTGGTCCAATAGTGCAGGCGCCTAGGGCCGATTTCGCCAAGCTGAATAAGGATTATACTAGTCTTGGTGGGAAGCCGTTCCACGGAACGGAGTCGGCTACGGATGTTTAGGATTGGTTGGATAGTTGCGAACGTATCTTCGAGGATTTGGGTATCGAGGATGCGATGAAGAGAAAGCTAGCGTCCCGCTGCAAGGGCGGGCAATGAATTGGTGGAATGCTATAAAGGCAGCTACTCCCGAGGATCAGATTACTTGGGAGCAGTTTAAGGTTCGCTTTAGCGAGAAGTTCATTCCAGCTGCTCAGAAGTCAGTGCTGTTTAAGAAATTCTTGGAGCTCAAGCAGAATGGCAGAGCTGCCTCGGAGTATATTGCTGAATTCAACACTTTGTCGAAGTATGTGTTATCTCTTATTGATACTGCCAAAAAGAAAAATGAGAAATTCATAACTGGTTTGGATCAGTACTTGGGGGAAAGGCTTATTAACCACATCGATGAGACGTTTGAATCGATTGTGGGGAAAGCATTGAGATCAGAAAGTCTCTACCCTAAGCCGAAGACTGAGATTGCGTCTGCAGAGGAGCCAAAGCCACAAGCAAGTGGTGGAGGCAAGGGTGGTTCCCAGAATAAGAGAAAGCAGAATCAGACTAAGGATGGTCAGAAGAAAAAGAATAAGCAAGATGTTGAGTGCTTCAGCTGTGGTAAGAAGGGCCATTATGCTAGTAATTGTTGGGCCAAGCCAGCGGATAGGAAGTGCTTCAACTGTGGCCAAATGGGACATCACAAGGACAAGTGTCCGCAACCCCCTAAAGAAAAGCAAATGGTGAAAGCATATGCCCTTAATGCTATTCCTTCTTCGTCGAATGCCCCAACCGCGGCGGAGAAGGGAAAGAATGCCGTCATTCAAGGTATGCTTTCTGTTTATGATGTTCCTGTTAGAGTTTTGTTTGATACCGGAGCTTCCAGTTCTTTCATATCTAGTGACCTGGTAGATAGGTTGGGATTGGAGCCCGAGATTGTCGATAGACCTTTAGTAGTGACGAACCCGATTGGTGGTTCGACTAACCTTAGCATGATTTGTCGTAATGTGGTCTTATCGAGTCATGGATGCATGTTTGGTTGTGATTGCTTTGTTTTGGGCTTTACTGGGTTTGGCATTATTTTGGGAGTCGATTGGCTCCAAAGATACGGGGTGGTGGTAGACTGTGAGGGCTTTTTAGTGACAGCTAGAGCGGATGATGGGCAGAGGGTTGTGTTTGGTGGTCTACCTAGTGATGGGGTAATGGCTAGTTTTCTAAATTCCCTCGACATCCTGCATAGTGAGTTGTCAGATTTGCCCATGGTTGGCCAGTATCCGGATGTCTTCGAAGAAGTGACCGGGCTTCCACCACATCGAGAGATTGAGTTCCGTACTGATTTGGTGAAAGATGCCAGACCTATAGTGATGCCACTTCGTCGTATGGCACCAAGGGAGCAGCGAGAGCTCGGGGTGAAAGTCAGCGATCTTTTGAAGAAGGGATTTATCAGAAGGAGTGTTTCTGAATGGGGATCACCAGTTGTGTTTCCTACCAAGGCGGATGGTTCCCTTCGTTTGTGTGTAGACTACCGTGAGTTGAACAAGGTGACGAGGAAGAACAAGTACCCTCTACCGCAGATAGATGATTTGTTCGATCAGTTGAGTGGCACGAGAGTATTTTCTCAGTTGGATCTCGCGACAGGTTTTCATCAGCTTAGAGTGGAAGCTGAGAGTATAGCTAAAACGGCATTTCGGACGCCGTCTGGATTTTATGAGTGGTTGGTCATGCCATTCGGGCTGACCAATGCCCCAGCATATTTTGTGGATCTTATGAATAGGGTATTCAGAGATCAATTGAATAAGTTTGTCCCTGTGTTCGTGGATGATATTTTGGTCTACTCGAGGACAGAGGAAGAACACAAGGAACATTTAAGAATAGTGATGGAGGTGTTGAGAAAAAACCAATTGAAAGCAAAGCTTTCTAAGTGTCACTTCTGGAGGAGGGAAGTGAGGTTCTTGGGCCATGTTGTTTCAGAGGATGGTATCGCCGTGGATCCTGCGAAGGTGGCTACGATACAAGATTGGTTTACGCCCAAGAATGCAACGGGCATAATAAGTTTCTTGGGATTAGCTTGATATTATCGTAAGTTTATCCAAGGTTTCTCCAAGATAGCAGCACCATTGACCCAGTTGACCAAGAAGAATCAAGCTTTTGTCTGGGACGAAAGGTGTGAGAATGCATTCAAGAGTCTAAAGGAAAAGTTGACGCGCGCACCAGTGTTAATCATTCCTAAGGGGAATGAAGAGATGACGGTATACACGGATGCCTGTGGTACCGAACTAGGTGCTGTATTGTTGCAAGGCGGTAGGGTTGTAGCTTATGCAAGTCGGCAACTGAAACTACATGAGAGAAGATACCCTACCCATGATTTGGAATTGGCAGCGATCGTGTTCGCGTCGAAGATGTGGAGACACTATCTCTTGGGAGAAAGATTTGAGTTGTTTACAGATCATAAGCCGTTGAATTATCTTTTCTCTCAGAAGGATCTAAATCTCCGGCAGCAAAGGTGGTTAGAATTCTTAGCTTCCTATGATTTCGACATCGCATATACACCGGGAAAGGGCAATGCGGTGGCTAATGCATTAAGTAGGAGACATGCCAGTTTAGGGGCTATGTTTCTAGAATGGAAGCAACAGGAGTACATCGCTGGGTATGATTTCAGATCAAAGTGCGAATTGGAACCAGAAATATTAGCAAGTTTGACGATCAGAACCACTTTGATTGAGCGGATTGGTTCCAATCAGAGGAACGATCCTAATCTTTTAGAAATCATCTCCAAGTTAGAGATGGGAAGCGATGAGGAGATGAACAAGTACGGGCTTGATCGAGATGGATGGCTTCGAAAGAATGGAAAGCTAGTTGTACCCAATGTCAATGGATTGAGAGATGAAGTGCTTAGAGAATGTCATCACTCAAAACATACTATACATCCCAGTGGTAACAAGATGTATCGAGACATGAAGCGGACATACTACTGGGAAGGGATGAAAAGAGACGTGGGAAAGTTTATATCCAAATGCATGAACTGCCAGCTAGTTAAAGCTGAGCAAAAGAAGCCTAGTGGTTTGTTACAACCATTGGAAATTCCAGAATGGAAATGGGAACAAGTGTCAATGGATTTCATTGATGGGTTACCAAGGACTAGATCGGGCCATGATAGCATTTGGGTGATTGTGGACCGATTGACCAAAAGTGCAAAGTTTATACCCGTCAAGTCAAACAGGACGGCAGCTAAGTTAGCGGAACTGTATATAAAGTGGGTAGTGAGGTTTCATGGAATACCCAAAGGCATTGTGAGTGACCGAGATCCGTTGTTCACTAGTGGATTTTGGAAGAGCTTACAAGAGGCGTTAGGATCAGAATTACATCTCAGTACCGTATACCATCCTCAGACCGACGGACAAACAGAGAGGGTGAATCGAGTATTAGAGGATCTCTTGAGAGCCTGTGTATTGGATTTTGATGGATCATGGGATGACCATTTGCATCTAGTAGAGTTTGCATATAATAATATCTATCAGTCTAGTATTGGTATGGCTCCGTTTGAAGCTTTGTACGGAAGACCGTGCAACTCACCGTCATGTTGGTTAGAAACTGGTGAGAAGTTTGTGCTTGGACCGGATGTGATAAGAGAAACATCAGACAAGATTAAGGTTATCCAACAACGAATGAAGGCTGCCCAAGATAGGCAGAAGAGTTATGCCGATAAGAGGAGAATAGATTTAAAGTTCTCCATTGGCGACTTAGTGTTTGTCAAGATTTCTCCGTTGAAGAGCGTGATACGATTTGGCAGGAGAGGCAAGTTAGCACCAAGATTCGTTGGTCCATTCCCAGTTCTTGAGCAAATTGGGAATTTGGAATATAAAGTTGAATTACCAGAGAAGATGGCAGGAGTTCACAACATATTTCATGTTTTCCAGTTAAGAAAATTCGTGCACGACCCAGATGTGACTATTTCACCTGATCAGTTGGATGATGTCGAAGTTGAACCCGAGGCGATTGGGAACCGCAAGCCTATGCGTATTGTTGGGAACGATACGAAGCAACTTCGAAGGAAAGCGGTGAATCTAGTCAAAGTTCAGTGGGGCGAGAATGAGAATGACTGTACTTGGGAGACAGAGGAGAGCATTAGGAAGACGTATCCAGAACTCTTCGCCTGGTAAGATTTTAACTTCGATTTAGTCTTTCCGCATGATAGGATAGGCTTGTTTGCTTGTTTTGCATGTTTGATTGTTGTATGTGGCTGTTAGGCATGCGGGATCCTTTGTATGTTTTGGGTTAAGGAATTTCGAGGATGAAATTTCTTAAGGGGGGAGAGTGTAACGACCCGCATTCTATGCATCATAGGATCGTAGAATATTTATTTCTTTCACATACGAAGTCGTATGGTCATGTAACTTTGGGAGACGACTATTGGGGTCATTTCCCATGTTCATGATTTTTCCCGATTTTTAAATGACCATTTTGCCCCTAGCTAATCTTGTTTTGGCCATAACTTTTGACTGGAAAGGAGTTTTGACCTGAAACCACTTTCATTGGCTCTGGATGATGGTTTACAATTCCGTAGAGTGGTCACATTAGCCAAACGGACTCACCGTTTGAGAGATATGGCTGAAACAAGTTTCAGATAGTGAAAAACAGCTTAATTGGGCTTAACCGGGTGATTAACAGCTAGGCCCAATGGGGAATTTCGGGATTAGGGTTATGAGGAGACTGAAATCAGTTAGAGAACGATCTTATCTTCATTTTTCAGCCGCCACTTTCATTCTTGAACCCTAACAATGGCCGCCAACATCTAGAAACATCCCCAAATCACTTTCTAATCAAGGATTAAGCTTAGCAACATCAAATCAAGGAGAAATAGCACCAAATCAGTATTAGAGCTGCTGTTATACATCAATATTCACCCAAATCAGTGAGGTTTCAGTTCTGAGAATTTTATTTGTGGCCAAGGTGAGTGATTTGCATAGTTTTGCACTAATTACGGTTAATTAAGGGTAATTAGTGAAGATTAGCGAATTTATACATTAATAAATTCTGGAAAAATGTTTAGAAATTCTTAAATAATATTTTATGCCTCTGTTAGAAATTTGGTTTGATTTGGTTAAGTTTTGTTAACCCTATGATTAGTTTTGCTTAAACATGCTTAAGGGAAAAATGGGATTTTGGGTATGTTTGATCCATTTTACATGCTATAGTTATTGTTTTGATGTTTGTGGTTGATGTTACATGTTGCTATGACTGTATGACATGATTTGCGATTGTCTAGAAGTGTTAGATTGGTTGAAAACGCCGTCGAATGGCGTAAACAGTCGTTGGAATGAGTTGCAGGGATTTGGCCGATCCGCATCGGATCGGAGGGAGGAGCCCGAACCGAACCGACCAGGAGACCTCCCCACGAACCGATGTTCTGGAGTCAGGTAGCCTCACGAGCTGAACTGAAGGAGCATATCCGAACCGAACCGACCTGGTGCTATGGAGCTAGAATCCCGAGCCGACCCGATGGAGAAGCTTGAGAGACCTGACCCGATCCGATTGCTTGGGAAGAAGGACCGAACCAGAGGATTTTTCCATGAAGCCAGGAGGTGTGGACTCAGATCCGAACCGCTGGAGGAAGATCACCCTGATCCGACCCGAAGCAGAGAGGAAGGTTGAGCTGGAGATTCCGAACCGGTCTGATTGCTTAAGGAGTAGTACTCCGGTCCGAACCGAGGAGCTTATGACCACGACCTGAAGTAAAGTAAAGCGAAGAAATGAAGACCGGTCCGGAGAAGAAGGTGATGACCAGAACCCGAGATGCAAAGGAAGTCCAAATGAGGAGCTTTGACTCAGGATTCAGTTGGGAACCAATGAGTGAGCTTCATGATTGGGCTTTGCTGCAGGACGTGTGCAAAGGGGTTGTCGATGTCTGTAGCTTTGAATCACTATGTGTAGGGAGTATGTGAACGGATTCAGGGCCACAGTGGCCTAGGTATGACTAAAGGGGCTATAGACCAATGAAGTGGGGTCATTTGTAAAGATTTGGTCATAACTCTATGTGGTAAGCTTGGTAGTAGTAGTAGTTGTACAAGTCGAACTCCGTCACTACTTCGATGGGTCTAGTGATTGACAGTGGTGGACATCGTATGCTTTACGCACTGAGTGAGAGATGTGAGGATGGTTGTTATGCTTGATTTGTTTGCCATCATTATGACATGCACACCCCACTCCCGTATTCTTTACACTATTTGTTATGGCACCTTAGAGTATTGTACGGTATGTAGTGCTAACTCTTTGGTTGCAGGTCCAGGTTCAGGTATGGGTTAGTATACCTGTTATTGTTTTGTTTAGCTGCTTATCGCTCATACCAGACTTTTTGTCTGACCCAGAGTTTTATGCCTCTTCTTATTACTCTGGGTGCTCTCACGAGCAGACTAGAGATAGGTTAGCTGGGTATGCACGAGTAGCTGATTCGGAGACGAGCAGGAGGCTTCCACGTATGATACATATAGTATTCTCCCTGTGTTGTTGAAGATCACTGCTTGGGCATTAGTAGTGCATCTTCTACTTTAGCTTTCTTTTGCTTTAGAGACAGTTTAAAGTTGTAATAATCATATTGGATCATAAGCTATATTTGGATTTCCGCTGCTCTGATGATGATGTTGATGTTGGTCTTAGTTATCAGCTTATGCACTATCTCACCTGTTTTTTGTCAAGTATGTTATTATTATATTTTGTTCCATGCGCTGTGAGACATTCTACAGGTTCCTTATTAGTTAATTTTCTTCTTTCCTTTCTTTGGTGACCGTTCCGCGCTAGTCGGGCATGTGTACAGCGCACCTTCGGAGGAAATGCAGACCGGTGTGGGGCGGGCCGTCACACTAACATTCTTGCATGGTGACCTTGAGGAGGACATTCATCTACAGCAGCTAGAGGAGTACATTGATAGTAGCAGGCCTAGTCATGTTTGTAAACTTAACAAATCTCTTTATTGTTTAAAACAGTCTCCTAGACAGTGGTATAAGAAATTTGATAAGTTTATGATCTCACATGGTTACTCTAGAAGCTTTAAGGACCAATGTGTCTATTTTAAGAAATGTAATAATGACATCATCTATTTGTTACTTTATGTTGACGTTATGTTGATAGTTTCTAAGAGCATGACTAGAATTTCAGAGTTGAAGATGAAGCTCAACAAGGAATTTAAGATGAAAGATTTGGGAAACGCACAAAGAATTTTGGGGATGGAGATTCATAGGGATAGAAAGCAAAGAGTTTTGAGGCTCACTCAAATTAAACATATCAAGATAGTCCTATTTCGATTCGGTATGGAGAATGTTAAACCGGTAGCTACTCCATTAGGATCTCAATTTAAGCTATGCAAAGATATGTGTTCCACATCGGCTGAAGATAAAAGAGATATGTGTAATATTCCTTACTCTAGTTCGGTTTGAAGCCTTATGTATGTTATGGTATGCACAAGGCTTGATTTATCTCATGTAGTCGATGTTGTTAGCACATACATGTCTAATCCAGGAAAGACTCATTAGCAAGCAATAAAGTGGATTCTAAGATATTTGAGAGAAAATTCTGACATTGGCTTGTTGTTTGGAGTCAGTGACATAAATCTAAGGGGGGTTTTGTGATTCAGATTATGGTGGGGATAGATATGGCTATGTTTTTACACTTAGCATAGGCCTGACTTCATGAAGATCCAAGCTACAGTCCATTATAGCTTTATCAACTATAGAGGCAAAGATCATTTCTACTGTGGAAATGACTAAGGAAGGATTGTATTTGTTGCAGCTTTTTGATGATTCATTAATGATGCAGAAGATTGTGGAGTTGCTTTCAGATAGTCAGAGCATCATTCATCTTTTGGAAAATTAAGCCTACAGCTCACGAACAAAGCACATTAATGTTAGGAGTTTCTTTCACATGCTTGAAGAAGAGAGAAACAAGATAAAGTTGTCGAAGTTTCACTCAAATGACAATCCAACTGATATGCTAACAAAGTCAGTTCCAAAGGACAAGTTTGAGCATTGCTCAAACTTGATTAGTGTGGTACGAGCTACTTAGCGCCATTGGACGCTAACCCAACAACCAATTCTTGTTGATTGATGAGTATATTTAAATTGAGGTGCAGTGTTAAAATTGGACGTTTTAAATATATTAATGAGGAGATATTAATTGATTCTCGTAATCATGTCAAAACAGGAAGATAATATATTAATATGGAGAAGGTATATATTTGATTTGAGGAATCAATAAAATATTGGTATAGGTGGAATTTTTTTGAAATTGTGTCAGATTTATGGTGGAATAAATCAAAAAAATGTTTCTTCCTTATCCACGAAGCATTCTTCATCCTTCCTCCTATATATACGCAGGCATTGGCCATATTTTCTACACACACATGAAGAAAATCTCCTTCCATATATTATCTACAATAAGATCCATATTTTCTGTATCTATTATAGGATGAGAAAGTTGTATTGAGTTGTGTATTTCTTCTCATATTGTACCTCCTCTTAAAGTAAAGAAATAAAAGGTTGTTAGGTACGAGGACGTAAGCATAGCAAAATCTCGTTACATTGGTGTGTTCTTTCCCTTTTCTAATTTGAGCCATTTGTTTTTCTTTATCATCTTTGTTGGATTGTCATTATTCTAGATCCAACATTAGTTAATCAAATTAATGATTTGAGGAGTTTTTATCTTAAACCCTGAAATTATTCTTGTAGAAATAATATCAACAAGTTTTTAGACATGCTTGATGCAAACATATAACATATAATAAACTAAATTTAAACATGTATGCATATAATAAATACAGATCTATAATCGACAATTATATAAGCTACTAGATTTTCATCATGGACCACTTACTAAGCACATAATGGGATTTAAAGTGTTAGTAATGGGATCCCATAGTCCGCTTTTGTCCCTTGTGAAAGAATTCATACAATTAACCACAATAAAAGAAATAACATACGTTAAATATAGATTTACCACTTTTTTGAAGGGTGTTATTAGTTACAGCAGATATATGTTTGATTGTCTGTTCACGGTCTCCATCAATACAAACTGCTGCTATCATAGTGAACTACACCATCACCGTCAATACAACCCCTGTTTAATTTTAGATCTGAACCAGTTACAAATGACTATGTAAAGTATCAAGTATTATGTACATAAGGATGAAAAATCTCAGGGTTTTATTCCTAACTAATATATTTTTTAACTAGTACACAATCGATACATTTAACACACAAAAAATTAAGGTACTCACGCAGGGCTTTATTTCCTTTCTTTTGAAATAGGCTTATTGAAAAGAAAAAAAAATCAGGCATCTTCTGGTGATCGACAACTTATCTTACACACTTAAAAAGATTATTTTCCAACAAAGAGAATAATAAGTTTCCTTCTTTTTCTTAAAAAAATTGAAAATTCATATAGTTTAAATACCTAAATCAAAATTTATATAAAGACATTGAAGTTGAGAACGATCTGTTGTTTATATCTCATCATGCATAAGATTTTAGCTTCTTTCTTACAATTTTGGAAACTGTTTGGATAGTTCAATTATTTTATTTTTATGTCAAACTTAACAGCACAACTTATCATGCTTAAAAAATTTAAGTTAATACAGAAAATTAATTAGGATTTTTTATTTCACCAAAATAGCTGGCTTGAAACGCATATAGATATAAGGGATAAAAGAAAATGAATGGGAATGTGAAAAGGAATGTGAAAAGGAATGTGTCCTAATCAAAAAAATTTTATTCTAAAAGAAAATTGCATTAGCTAGCTATTTTGTAATATCATGATATATATTTTTTGGTCGAAACGCAAAAATACAAAAACTCCTGAGCTTTGCAAACTAAAGTCATGGGTTTAGCCTATGATAAAAATTAGCTTTAATTTTTACTTACAAATTTGAAAAACAAATGAGACAGTGATTAACAAATGAGGTCATGAAGTCAAAATTACTCTCAACAAAATATTTCATTTGTTTCTTTTTAAAACTTTTTTCTGCTTTAATTTATTTTTGTTATATTTCCAGTTTCATATATAAAATGTGTAAAATATTCACTCTAAGTATTTTGATTCACATGCAAAGTGAGGGTTGTACCAATTGAGCTACATCCCTAGACGTGATTAATTTTTTGTACAATTCATTGGGAGACAATGAAACATGTACAGAGTAACCAAATTTAATAGGGGAGAGTAATAGCAACTATATATAAGCCCTCATTCGCTTCTCATTTTATACTATAATCACAACATTTTAATCTAAGAAAGAGCGAAACAACACAGAGAAGAATTCAAGAGTTTCTGAAAAAATAAAAATCTTCATAGGTGAAAATTAAGAGGAAAGATTTTATACTGCTGCATAGTTTTACAAAGTATGACCTTTTAGTAGGTTATCCTGTAATTTTTTATGTTAACTAAATGGAACTTCTCCTAATACTATGATATGCTAATTACACTAATTAATTTGTAATACTTTTCAGGTAATCTAGTGAATCGACTTTGTAGGGTGCTAAAAAAAAGAAACATTGGAGATAAAATCAATATGATAACACTGCATTTTCCACTTTGTATTTTCTTACAATTATAATACCAATATATTTTGTTCGAGGCGCGCAATCACTGAATAAATTAATATAATAAATAAGTGACATCTCTACTAACATTCCTTATAAGTGGTCAAAAATCTAAGGCTAACTTAACAAATAAAAGATTAGGAGTTCAACAAAAACCTGAATGTGACATATTTAGGTCAACACCCAATTGGTAGAAAGGTGAAGTTGTACATCGAGCATAAAAGGTCTTATTATAGACCAAATCTTAATTTTTTAATGATAAACAATTTATAATCACATACCTTTAACATGATCAGAGATGATATCTGTAGTACGTTTGATTGGTCTACCTTTCCGGATAATAAATTTGCCTTCTTTGAGCATTTAAATCCGATCTTATATTACAACGTACAAAATATTTCATATATAAATATATGTTGAAGGAAAACAACTACAGGGATAAAACTTATGGGATAATACTTTTGTTTTTATCACTTTGATACCAATTCTTAAAGTATATAATAATATATCTTAGTGAATTTTCGTATGTAGCAATCCTTACTATTTTTCCTTCGGCACTTAAGATTCAACAATTTATATAATTTGTTGGGTATCATAACACTCAAAAAAGATATTAGCTGAATCGCAGATAATTTATTGCATGTCTAATGTGATATCAAACAAGGTGGCATCATGACTTAAGTGACATAATGGGATACTACCATTAACAATTAAATCTTAATTTAACTAACTTGAAAATAATCATTTTTATAAGTATTCACGTATGACACAGTAAGAACTTAAATTTAATTTTTTTATTAGGCACTTCTGTGCTATTACTCCATGAATTTGCACTGCTGTTTTAACGTGTAATAAGTCATTGATAGCAATAACTCTTACTTATCATACTGCACATGATTTCTCTGTTAATAATATAATCAAAATTGTATTAGAAGAGTAATTTTGGTTAAAAAACACATATGTAAATTAGAGGAACTATAAAAGGGCAATAAAGAATGAAGATTATAACCAAAGCTATTGTCAATCAAATTTGTGCAAGTAAATAATACAATATGATGTTGTTATTCAGATGAAATAAACAAATATTGTAACGACCGACCTTTTCGACCGTTTCAAGTCGATAATTAAACGAACTTAAACAGCTCGAAATGACAGACGGTTATTTATCTTACGGGTTTAAACAAAATTAGACATATAAATAACAGAATAAATAAACTATATTATCTCACAGCAGATGCATTTTTCATAAAATATCAGAGTTGTACATTACTTTACACAGCAAAAGCTCAAATACATATATTTTAAATAAATAAAAAATACAAAAATTACATATTTGTGAATGTTTGCACGCGCACCTTCACGTATCTCCAATGGCAATAGCTGAGATCATTAAATCCGCAACACTCAGGTCTGACCCGAACATTTCATACAAAAACATAAAACACTCGAGTCAGGATAAATCTTTGTTCATGTAAATTAACTTCAACAAAACCTACATATAATAGTTTATTCTAACATCCAATATATCATATGCAAAATGTCAAGTATACACATGTGTAGTATTTGTTCAATATCAGCTTAAACTTTTAGATAGTGTCCGTTCAAATCAGTTTAAACTAGATATAGATCTAATGTAGCATCAGTTTAAAATCAAGTATAATATCTGTACAGATCCAAAAAAAATTCCAGGGACAAACGGTCTAGAAAGCCTGTACGTAGACACATGTACATATACATGTGTACACAGTCTTAGCATACCGCAAGTAAGGAATAAGATGTACAATTAAAAGTCCCAAAGTATGCACAAATATGCAATCAAAATAGGGCATCAAGAATGAAATGAAAAGTGAGAATAAACAGGGGTGCAAAATCAAAATAGCTAGACAAACAACTCTAAATTTTAAAACCATACTGGTGAGCAAGGCAACTTTTCTTTTTAGATTTTTCCACAGTTACACAATACGCATATTATTAGTACATGGGACAATTCAGTTCAGATCTGGTCATGCATGCATCAAATCTAATGCAGTAGTGTGTATGTGTGTGTAAAATAGGTACACAAATTTTATTTTACACGCATATAATGGATATGTAAATCGAAATAGCATGCAGCAGATGTTGAATCAAGTAAACAATGGGCATATGTTTTTTCAAGTGTGTACTAAATGTCATAAAATATATGCCCAAATCTACAGGTTCAAGGCAAGATAAGTGAACAAAATCTGGTGAGTAGTTTTGTGGATAGAAATTTCGGTAATGGCATGGCAAAATATCAAAGCGCAGCCAATATATGAACAACGTATATATTTGTAAAAAAAGGATATCCTTGGCAAACATTTGCATATTCAAATACGTTAACTTTGATCATTTTGGTAGTTTAACTGTAGTTAGTACAAAACCGTTTCCAAATTTGTTTTCCATTATTCTATTTATATTACGGACGTTTTTGTCAATGTGATGAATAATCAGTTGCCCTTTTTCTAAATTATAACAATGAAACCCAAGATTAGTTGGTACAGTGCGGTAGTGAAATAAATTTTTTTAACATTTGTTTCTTCACTTATACGTCTTTCACTGTTTTGCAATATGCAATTGCAACGCAATAAATCAACATTGTAAAATGCGTATGCTAATACTGTTATACATGGAAACTCATATTTCTTTCTCAAACAATGTGTTTTTTTCATGTCTCAAATTTTTACAAACTCATGTCAATTTGTTGTCTATTGTGCAACCAATTTGCTTATCAACTCAATTTATAAATTGGTTTTGTACAATACATTGGTGCTTAACCATTTACTATTGTTTATTCAACATAACCAAAATCCTGCTTACATATTTTCTCAACATATTGCGGTTAAGTTTGTAACCATTCAAACCATCAAGGAAACACGTAGAAAATCAAGGCTATGAAAACTCACAAATGGAAAAGGTAATGAGGTAAAATGTTGCAACCCAACATCATGAACAAAATCAAATGACAATCAACATGGCAACAAGGTAATGGTTCTATATCAAGACCATAAACCATAATAATTTTTAGTTTAAATTGAAATTAGATTACTTTAAAAAAAATCATGAGGGGGAAACTCACAATAGACAACGGTTGATTCACAAGGGAGAAAGCAGCGGCTTCGATTTGCTGGTGCGATCTTGGTGGTGGCGAACAACAACAAGCTCAGGTTTCTAGGGTTCTTCGATGGTGGCGGATGTAGGGGGTGAATGATTTGAGAGGCTCGCTTGTATTTAGGAGAACGACGCATCATCATTCTTTTTATTTTTACTTTTATGGAGGCGTTCACATTTTTTTAAGAACAGAGGAGTTGTGGGAATGTTTAGGAGAAAACTGATCGGGAAGAAACTTGGATTTAAAGAAGGATGGATCAAGCAATCAAGAAGAAAATGTGGGGATCATTTCAAAACTTTAAGAAGCTCAATCTTTTTATATGAGTATTGTTAATGCCACTCCAAAAATGGTTAAGGGGGATCATTTTTTATTTTATTTTATTTTATTTTAAATTTACTAAGGAAGGATCGTTAAACCCTAATCATCCTCTTCTTCTCAGAATAAAAAAATTAATCACCTTTTTCAAGGAGAAAACAATTTCTAACGAAATTTTTAACTTTGAAAAAGAAGACAACATGATTTTTACTCAAAAAACGAACGATATGTTGAATTTGTTGAAGAAATCACTGAAAAGGTAACAATTTATTAGAAAAAATGGAGACCCATTTCGATCATCCATTTTCGGCATGTTATTTCCAAACTTTGTACTGAATTTCAGTATGCTCTTGTCGATGTTTACCGTATTTTATGTATTTGAATGGAGGGTAAAATCGGGTTCTTTTATTTATTTTTCCATTATGTTTGGTCCTCCCTTAATAATTTATTTTTTAGTGGAGTGAAAATAAAATATGACCCCCCTTATCCGTTTTTGGAGTGGCATTAACAATAATCTTTTATATATAAAAATAAATATATGATGTGTGTTTTCAGATTTAAAAGGGCAGAAGTTTCACATAAATGGAAGAATACAAAACGTGGCTTGCATTGGTTTTGGACATGGACGACATGCATGCATGCATTACAAATTATACAATAAATGGTATATGTCCATATGCTTTTCACTAAACAAATGAAAAGATCATTTTGCTTTCTCTTTGTAAACGTGGCCAAGTAATTTGCTCATTAATTCAAATTAAATGTGAACATGAATTTGTATCATGCATATATACAACACATTTTGCTTTTCTTTGTAACAGACACAAAATATGCAAATTTAGAAATGAATGAACGTGTTGATATGTATAGATGAAAAGGTGTCTAGAACAATGAGGCATTTGAAATTTGTGTGCATGCTTGAAAATAGAATGTATGGAAAGAAATTAATAAAATGGATGAAAGAAATGAATGCATTATTAATGAAGAAATAAAGTGGAGAGAGATGAGGTAGTGAATTTGGGGAAAGAAGATAAACTTGCGTGAATGTGAATAAGCAGAGAAATTATATGTATGATTTATTTAATTATAAATGTCAACATTAATTTTCGTTAACTATGCTAGTTAAAACATGCTTATTTATCATTTCATTAGTCTCCCCTATATAATTTAAACTTAAGATATTAATTAATTTATTATCAATTAGGGTATAGCTCTTATATTCAAGTTTTTAAACAAAGCAATGATTTAACTACTTATCAATGGTTCAAAGTTAATTATCTCATATATATATATATATAATTTATTAACAATTTTCGTTATTATAAATCACCATTCATCTTATTATAATTTGTTGTTTATTAAAAATAAATTTGATATTGTTCATTAATAACATCACAAAATATATTTTTAATTTCAATAACTTAAATGCTCGAAATATACGGGGTGTTACAAATATGATACAAAGACATCAACAAATAAGAGAACACATATTTGTAGGTAGCATTTGCACCATGCATTATTTCATGCCTATATAATTGTACCTTAATTCTCTACAGATAAGTCAACTATGCATTAACATATATAATCATAACCATAAGTATAAACATTTTTTATGATATAAATTATTGTGTCTTCCACAATAAAAGAAGAATGGTTAGTACTGGACTCCTTGGGATCGCATAGTGAAAGAAGACCGGTATCAATAAACTCAAATAGCCACCCAATCTGATAATCTCTCAAGTAAATCAATGATCTAAACAAGCTGATGATTTCATTACTAGTTGCTTGAATTTCATTATTGATATGCTTTTAAACCAGTTTGGTATTGGATAAACACCTACTAGTACACTAAAACCCAGACGCAATGTAACAAGGTGATTATAAGAAGTACTGTAAAACAAATTTCATATTTAATATTTGTCATGTTTACTATATGTATAGTTATAATTGCTTTGAGTGTCAGAAAATTGTAGGTGACTAAGTTTGAAAACAGATAAAATAGTCATGCTATTGTGATAAATAAAATATACTTTTTACTCAAGCATGCACCGACATTGACCTATAAATCATCGATACTAATATGCTTATAGGAGGCTAAATTATGACAAAATGATGCAGCTTCTTTTGTTTTGTCTAACTAAATAATTTCATCACCAAACATTGAAATTTTTACACATAATAACCAAGAGAAAACTATACTTTTTTTTAAAAGACGGTAAAGACATATTAATGGACTCCAAATTATTAATAGGCATCCAATTTCGTGAATGCTTGATAAATTCCAATGATAAAAATAACAAACTTTTAATTCTCAAATAACTCAGCACTATTCTAGGATTCCATTTTGAAAAAGGTTCACAAAGACAAACAAGAAATAAATCGAAAGCAGATCTTGTTTAAATCAACTATGGCCGGGTTTTTAAGTTTGCCGAGATTTCAGGTTTTTAACGAATTCTAACCTAAAATCTCACTAGTGATAGACATAAAAAGAAGATGCATATATGCATACCTAAACCAGATAAGTGAGAAGAACCTAGAAATTGGTTTCCTAAAACACAAATTCGGCCATAAGATTTATGTTGAAAATCGGTAATCCAATAAAATTGTTGCTAAATAGAAATACGTAAAATTGAGGGGAAAAGTGAAAAAAAATCATACATCTATTTTGAATTAAAGGAAGACGTGCAATAGAGGAGGACGAGTGTGCACCGTAGGCTGTGAGGGAATCGAGTCGCGTTCGCATCCATGGAATCGAGCTCGTGGTAGTGGTGACCAGAGCGTAGCATTCTCGAAGTGGAGTCGTCTGGCGAAGAACGGAGTTGCGTTTAGCTAAGGGATGAAGGATATTTTGGTGGAGGTTTGGGTTCATTTTACTGTACGAGAGGAGGAAGCGCCGCCATAGATAATGGGATACCAGGTTGAGCGAACAAGGGGAGGACTTGAGAAAAGGATAAGGAGGAATAAAGGAGAAAAAAATGGATCGTGATAGGAAAGTGCAATTTAGTAGAAGTGGAAGTTCCATGAAATATAGTGTCCCGCGTGGTTTTTACTTCTCGCCTGTTTGTTTTGATTTTCAGCGACATCAGCTTTTTCCCCTTTTATTTAAGAAGACTAACGGATGCACTTGAACCTCAAATGCTACAATATAACGTAACTATACATATGTTTTCTGATAGTGGTTTGAGTTTGGACATCCTTTGCATCCCACAAGTACCTGCTTAGATTTGATTACGGACATCATTTGCATCCCATAGGCATCCACTTAGGTTTGAATTCGAAGGTCTTTTGCATTTTTTTAGTTTGTTCGGTTAAACAATATATCTTGGGTATAGATCTATTCCACATGCTATATATGTCTATCATTTTTTCTGAATGCTACATTTGTCTATCATTCCATAGCTATTCGTCTTGTTTTTGTCAACATCTTCCAAATCTTGAATGTTATTTTCCTTTATCATTTAACATTCTATCATTACACATTAATCAAATAAAATAACATATTCAGCTATAATTTTTTCATGTTATGTTTGTCTATCATTTTTTCTCAATGTTATATTTGTCTATTTTCTATAGTTATTCATCTTGCTTTTGCCTATCATCTATCAAATATTGAATGCTAATTTTCTCTATCATTTATCATTGCAACATAACACATTAAGCAAACAAAGTAACATATTCAACTATAATTATATCATGCTATGTTTGTCTATCATTTTTTTTCAATGATATGTATATCTATCATTACTCAAGTGCTATGTTAAACATAGGATTGGACTTCATTACTCAAATTCTATATTACAAAATCATTTTGTATACAAAACTTATGCAAGTAGACTCTTTGGTTGAAATGAAATATCATTTTGCATATTATAATCTTGTTATTGAACTTTATAACTGAAATGTTATATTAAACTTTCATTTTGCATTTTAGAAACATGATAGTGGATTTGGTAACTCGTATGCTATGCTAAACTAGCATTTTGCATATTTTAAATATGTTGGTGGACTTTGTTATTAAAATGCTATATTATATCTTATTTTGCATATTATAATCATGTTACCGAACTTTATAACTAAAATGTTACATTAATCTATCATTTTTCATATTTAAAGCTTGACAGTGGACTAACTCAAATGCTATTTAAACTATCATTTTGCATACCTTAAATATGTTAGTCGACATTGTATTTAAAATGTTACATTAAAAAAATCAAATGATTTATGTTGTTGTCATTATGCATATTTTATTCATGATAGTTCCTTTTAGGAATATTTATATCATTTTGAATATTCTATTCTTGCAAATTCACTTTAAATATACTCGAGAAAAATTCATGCTAGTGGACTTTGCATTCAAACTGTTACTTTAAAAAAAATGCTATATATAATTATCATTTTGACCATTTTTTTCATGGTAGTTCTCTTCAGGAATACTTATATCATTGTATACATCATATTTTATGCTAGTTCACTTTAAATATTATTATGAAAAATTCAAATATATTTTTGCATATTTTTTCATTCTTATTCGATTGGAATATAACTATACTATAGGCTAATTCTATTTATACACCTGATTTTCCTTTTCTTACAATGGATTTCTTTTTTTAAAATAGCAATAAAAATATCCTTATCTATAGCAGTAAAGTTTACGTTTTAATTTTTTTTAAACCTACTAATTAATTAAGTTAAAGGTACAAATCCAAAATTCAAAACTTTTAGCAATGAAAATTGTTGGGGAAGAGACAAATTTAGGGTTAGGATTTATATAACCTAATTATGTTGATGCAGAAACCAGGGGAAATCAAGATTTTGGAACAGAATGTGCAGATCAGGTTAGTTATTTTTTATGTATATAGCAGGTAGCTTTGCATATCAAAATTAACGTTTGACACAACGGTAGTGCAAGGTTGTGCGCTAGCCGCGCATCTCGGCTATGAGGAATGGTTTTTTCCTCGCAGCGTTCTGCTAGGTTTTCACCTTTACCCGTAGTTCATGTCCTAGGATTATGTTGGCTAATTGTTCTTCCCTTGCAGCTTAACTCTGATCATAATAGCCCATATGATGTTGGTCATGCGTAGTTACTTATTGACTACAGCAATGAATTTACAATATATGATGTATGTAGGATCGCATTCTTATTTTAAGCGTTTATATTAATTTGGTTGTTGATTTACAATATGATTCTGTGTAGATATTTCCGAGGAGAGAAAAGTTAGTGGAATGAGTGTGGAATACTGGAAAACGATTTGGTTTTGTGATCATTGTGTTACGTTCTGATGTTATTGGATCTTGGTCCAAATTGCGAATTTTCTTCGGATGTGAGTGCAATGGAGTGTACAAAAGAGCCAAATCGAAGAATATTACTTTTAACTTAAAGAGTAACGGATACTAAAAAAATGCAATTGTCTATTTAAATTGAAAGGTAATAAATTTCCAACTGTAGATGAATGGGGTTCATAACCATGCTGAGCTTAGAAATAAAGAGGGCCATTCTTTTGTGGGAAGATAAGGAGGAGGTTAAATTAGTTGTTGATATGCATAAAAATTTAGTTAAATCGAAACAAAATATGCATACTTTGAAAACTATTGATCCGACGAATTGTAAAACAATTAAGACGATTTACAATGTCATACAAGCTCAAAATAAGATTGAAAGGGCTGGACGAACTCAAGTTCAATATTTACTATGTAAGCTGAAAGAGTTTGGATATTTTGAATGGTATCACAGTACTTTAGATGGTACAGATATTATTAAAGATATTTTTTGGGCTTATCCGACTAGCTTAGGCTTTTTACGTACATTTCCTCGTGATATTATTATGGACTGTATGTACAAAACAAAAAATATATAAAATATCATTGCTTGAAATTGTTGGTGTGACGTCAACAAATCATACCTTCTGTGTTGTCATCACATATTTAGTTGGAGAATGCGAAGAAAACTATCTTTGGGCCTTGGAGCTTTTAAAATCTATTATGATTTATTGTCAAGTAGACATGTCTAGTGTTATCATTACAAATAGAGAAATTGCATTATTGAATTCCATTCAAATAGTATTTCCTCAATCTGCTCATATATTATGCAAGTAGCTGTTGAGGAAATTGTGCCTTTGCGGAAGCGACCAACATTTTATTCACCCAATTACTTAAAGATGATTAAGTGGAAAAATAGCACCGATATGAAATTACATGCACAAACACAAGATATTCCACTCAACTACCCTCTTTATTGATTCACAAAAACAATTTTTTTTACACTTAAGGGATTAAAAACAAAAAGTAAACAAACTACAATTGAATCAATAACCTTATTGAGAAAGTAAAATAATATCTAGATGACTACAACTATTGTTTGAGAAGGAGAAAAATGAAGAACAAGGGAAGACCCTTGGATTAACTATTTCGGTCTAAATCCCATGATTATAATCTAATCCTAGATGTTGCTTTATAGGAGAATAGAAGGCCAAGGAAAAATATCCAATTTGCCCCTCATAAATATCATAGATTAAAGATGAGAAAAACTAGGTCAAAATAATATTCTTCGGCTCAAACTATCTCCTCTATCACAAAGCACTTCCAAGCATCGTTTTTTTAACATACATGTGATTTTATGTCACAAATCACAACACTCCACCTTGATATAAAATCACATCATCAAGCAAACTTCCAACAATCAACAAATAAGTCATCTAGCTCTTTCAACAACCACTTACTCTTAATTAAAACCATTACAAACACAACCATTAGCTGCACCACACAGAAACCAACGGTCTTAAAATGCTTGTAATACCACAAAGATCTCTGTCTTTTCTTTGTGGAATTCCCAACTCGATACACGTCTCTCATTTGACCTGAGCTCTTTCTTGATCATCCTAGATCCCTCGAGCATCATCAACATGAAGACCCCTGTCTAAAACATCAGCAGTGACCAAATTAACCTCTCCACCTTGCTGTGGACTAGGTTCTTCAACCGTCACTCGTCTTCCACAATCGACCACTAAACCAACCAATCTATAATGGTTCCCTTCCTGCAAAATTCCTCTCATCATAACACGATCACCCTTTTCACTCTAAAAACTCCACCTTGAGTATCATAAGTGCAACCACGGCGATCCAACTGGCCGAGTGAAATAAGATTATGTGAACTAGCGGGTACATGTCTAACTCTAGAGACTTCCCTCACCACACCATCATACACACGAAACTAGATAGATCCAGTACCACAAACCAGTAGCTCTACTCCATTGGTCGTTCTCATTATGTCAACATTATTCTCATAAGAAGAAAAATACTTCACATCCTTACAAATATGAAAACTGGCTCCCAAATCCATCTTTCAAGGATTAGTTTCACTAAACATGACATCACAAGAAGCATCGCTACTGGTACCTTCAGCAAAACCTGCTTGTGCATCATTACTATTATCACCATCCGTTGCCTTCTTCTTATCCTTCTGATAAGCATAACAATTTCTGCGTATGTGACCTTCCTTACACAATAATGACAAGTGATAGCACAATTACTATTATCTCCCTTCTTCTTCCATCTTGTATCTTTCCTTGAGTCCCTTGCTACCATAGCCTCACCTTGAGCTGATTTCAACCCCGATCTTTTTCTCCTTAGTTCCTTATTCAAAAGGTTACTTCGAACAGTTTTCAAAGAGATGGCTCCATCAGCATTGGAATTTACTCAATGAAACAACCGAAGTCTCCTAGCTTTTTGAAAGCGAACTCATCAACAAAAGAGCCTGCAACTCATCATCAAAATTAATCTTCAAATTTACCAATTGATTGGTCACATCTTTTTATTCGTTCAAATGCTTTGCAACAGACTTCTCCTCACCCAACGATGTCGCACCAACTTTCAAACCAAAAAAGTCTTACTTGTAATACTCCTCGACTCATACAAAGATACCAACTTGTCCGACAAATCCTTCGTGGATTCACAGATGGAATATTGAATCACAAGGTACTGCCGAATCAAGGCAATCGCCTTCTTATTCATCTTCTTCCACTTTCCCTTATCATCATAAGAGGGATTCTTCCTATCTCCATCAATCGAATCATGAAGATCATTGAGGTAAAGCACATCCTCCATCTTAGGCTTCAAAATCCCCAAATTTCTTCCATCAAAATAGTCACCTTCAGAAACGTCATCATATCCGACACAAAAAAATCAACTTTTTTTTATTCACCAAATAAAAATCAAAATTTTTTATTCACTAAGAAAACATTTTTTTTTCCAATCCAAAATCACTCGAAGTTTTGCGATGGTCTAGCTTTGATACCAACTATTGAGAAAAATTACACCTTTGCGGAAGCGAACAGGATCTTATTCACCCAATTACTTAAAGATGATTCAATGGAAAAACAGCCAGATATGAAATTACACGCACAAATGTAAGATATTCCACCTTATCACCCTCTTTATTGAGTCACAAAAACAAATTCTGTTTACATTTAATGGATCAAAAACCAAAAGTAAACAAACTACAATTGAATCAATAACCTTACTGAGAAAGGGACAGAATATCTAGATGACTATAGTTATTGTTGGAGAAGGAAAACAACGAAGAACGACGACAAACCCTTGGATCAACTATTTAAATCTTAGTCCCATGATTATAATCTAATCCTAGATGTTGCTTTTATAGGAGAATGGAAGGCCTAGACAAAATATCTAATTTACCCCTCATAAATATCATAGATTAAAGATGAGATAAACTAGGTCAGAATAATATAAATCGGCTCAAACTATCTCCTCTGTCATAAAGCACTTCCAAGCATCGCCTTCTTCAACATACATGTGATTTTATGTCACAAATCACAATAGTGGCGATTTACAAGCACTACATGAACAATATAGTACACATACGAAGCTTATGATATATATATATATATATATATATATATATATTCATGAGAGTTGGTGAGATCCCTGGAAAGAACGTTTTGTTCATGCGTGGACTGATGAACATATGCATTTTGGTAATTACACTTCAAATAAGTATTAATTTTTTATACTAAATTAGTTCACATTACATTAATAATATGATATATTGATTCATATATATTTCATTGTTATTGTAGGGTTGAGGCAGCACATTCAAAGTTGAAAAAGCATTTAACAATAGCCATTGTAACTTTGAATAAGCTTGGTCAAAAATGCATTCATTGTTAGAAATTTCATTCACAGATCTAAAGGGTTCATTTGAAGAAAGTTTAACAAAAATTGTTCATGTTTATCATATAAAATAGTTCAAAAACCTATGGGGTGTAATTTCCACAGTTGCTTTAGGGTTACTTTATTCAAAGCTTATGCATGTGAGAGATATTGGTGCAAACGAGCAGAGTTGTGGATGTACACTTCTGAAAACTCAAGGTCTTCGTTGCTTCCATGAACTAGCCCGCCTTGGTTCACATGTAGAAATACCACTTAAACTAATTGATACACATCGGACAAGACTTCATCTTGTTCAAAGAGGAAAGAAAGAGGACGTGTGCATTATGGAAAAGATCGAAGATTTATTAAAGGAAGTTAAAAAATGGATGTTCCGTATCAATTGTAATTGTATAAAAAAATGATGGAAGTCATTGTCTCTCAAACATCTTCTCTTGCATCTCCATAAAGTAAAATTAAAACTCGTGGAAGAGAAGAAAAAAAGACAAGATATCAACAAAAAATGCCTTCCTCTTTTAAGTTAGTGGACATCATATCTTCTTAACAACCATCCACGCTAGTAAGCAGTAATATGAAGAAAGCAAAGGTAGAATAGCTATTGACAAATTGACCAAAGAAAGTTTAAAAAAAAATCTTAACACTATGATTGTATCTTACTATTTATAGCTCTGCAGGTAAAAGAATTAACAACTGATACCAGACGATATATTGATCAGATTCCCGAGGAGTGGAAACCATATGTTAAATAAATTCGTGATGTACAATGGGATGAAAATTGCGGTTTTCGTTGTGCTGCTGCCTTGCTTGGGCTAGGCGAATCATGTTGGTCTCAACTGCGGAAAGATTTGATTGACGAGCTCAAAGAAAATAAAGAACTATACGATCGAGTTTTTGTTGAATATGGTTGATTGGACGATCTACTTAATTCACTTGACTTTGATGGCAAGGGTGATGCACCTCATTCGAAGTGGATGTGTATGCCAGATATTGCTTGTGTTGTAGCAACTTGATATCAAGTGGTTGTTTCTAATATAAGTTCAATGCTATCGTTAACTATACCGCCATTAACTGGACAAGTTCCTCCACCTATCCAACGATTGGAAATAGGGATCGCTTTTGTCCATAATGCTCATTTAGTATAGGTACTATTATGTCTCTTTTTTCTTTTTCAGTTCAAACATGTTTTAACAATGTTTTGTTGTAGGTGAACTTGGAACCGAACCATCCTATTCCTCCAATCAGCAGTATATGCCTACAATGACCATTGTCATAAATATGTAGAGACTGAACAATAAAACCATTAAGGAGGACAATGCTTTAGTCGTGATGCCACCCGATGTTTCTTTTGGTTTGGTCTGATCTTGTTAATCCAGAAGTTCAGCAGAATCAAGTCAATAATTATCTGATTGATGTGTGTTGCAACACATGGAAGGACGAGCAATCCTGACTCTCCAAATGCAACTCTCAACTAATCAACAACCGCTACCATCACAAGATATTTTTTTGGCTCGCTACAATAGTATCAACTCGTGAATTCCCCTTTCTAGAGAAGACCGATTATGTTCCTCTTGAAAAAGATGAAAACATTTTCACCACAAGAGTATTGAAGGAAAATAGAACAAGATGCAGAAGTATTCCTGAGCTAATGGCAATAACAATGAAGCGGGAGCTAAGTTGAAGTAGAAAGAAAATAGCCTGCATAGCAGAAGCGAGCTGCAGTGAAATTTACAGTATGATGCTCGAACGATAGACTTTCGATGGAGATCGGCGGCAGAAGAATTAGAGCTCGAAGTATTTCTGCCATACAACTTTTGGATGAGCCGAACAGGATGGAGAAATAACATAATACTTTAAACTAAACATAATGATATATAGCTGTTTTGTAATGCAACGTCAAAACATCCAATATTTAAAACAAACAAAAAATCATGGTAAACAATGTTTAGTCTGTTATTATACTTTGACATTGACATTGAGTTTCTGGAAGAGGATGACATTGAGCATAAAATTCATCTTCATTCCATAGTTGGTGTAATTATACATCAAAAATTATGTACTTTAGTGTGCTATTATAGTCTCCACTAAAAGATTCAACATCATTGCATTTTGTGTGCTTATATCTTTATAAGGGTCAATAGAAAAAAATATACTTATCGAGAGAGAGAGAGAAAGAAAGAAAAAGACATCAAAAATGTATATAGTCTAAATGGAAACAGCGCAAAACTCCTCCGTGGTGAAACTTGGACCACAACGTCATCCGATAACGGCAAAAACAACCGGAAATCATTAAGCAACAAGCTGAAAAAACATACCAGATGATGATGGACCACCTACGATAGATGTGCGCTTTGCCGCTGGCTTCCACTTCGATTTTTGAACAGACATTTCAATTTGATTTTTTCGACCGTCGTAAGAGAGACTAGGGTTTCTGTGATTTGAGAGCAAAAGGTTAAACGAGAGAAGGATTTGGTAGGTTTGGGGTTTAATGGAAAGATACAGGGTGAAGGCAAAGTAAAAAATGGTGTGTAAATTTTCAGCTTAACTTTTGGTGTATGGAAGGCAAAATTAGGTGTCCCAATAGAATTACCATATGCTATATTCTAATATCATTTTACATATACAGGCAATGATACTATATTTTTGAAAGTATAAATGCTATATTAATCTATCATTTAGCTTTTTAAACAGTCTGTTGTGTTTTAAGTTACGTTTTATTGAATTTGAAGAAATTAGCGTTAGCATACAAATTAATAACCGAAGCATCGTTTGGACTTGAATATAGCACTAGCGACGACTTGCACTGTGGCAACTTGGATGGCGATGGCGACTTGGACGGCGGTGGCTTGGATGGCGGTGAGTTATCCTTAGTGTATATGTTGATGATGGAAAAACTGTTTGGATCTAAATATCGGCAAAAGAGAGGAATTGATGACGACAACTAATTAGACAACAGGGACTTGAATGGCGGCGGCTTCAAATAATGGTTGGTAGTGGCAGACTTGCGTGAAGATGGAAAAGATATTCGAGATCGAAAAAATTGTGAAAATCGTGTTACTGTCCTTCTGTCTAAATATAAAAGGTTGCGTCCTAAATTTAAAAATTAGTTAATAGTTTATCCTTTAAACCAATTTGCTCTATATGATATTAATAAGCTAGCAAAACGACAGTTAGACTCGAATACCATATCGTTGACCAACTTTTTGGGAAAAGCTGTCACGGTTCAACGGATCGAAGCCCAATAACTAGAAACTCTCTTCAGCATCGTTCGATCGGCCGACAGAGCAACTTACGCCCTCGAAAGTCCAGGCAAGGTTCGGCCCAAACCAGCTTCCTTCTAAGACAGCCCGAACCAAGGCTGGCTCGAGTTGGTTTCCTTCAAGCAACGGCTCGACGAGCCCAGAAGAATCGCTCCTCTCAACCAACCGGGTTAGCCGCTTCCTTTAAAGATGGATAGACCAAATATCTCGGATCCATCTGGAAATATCCAACTAAGTCATTCATTACTTGGACCAAGTCTCAAGGCAACAAAGGCGGTCAAACGCTACCAGCCAAAGCTCTACTTTTTATACACCTCATCTAGGCTGCCACGTAAGCCACAATTCTCGATGGTGCTATTAATCAGCAGTGGATCGGGTCCCACCGCCGCAACTACTCCCAATACTCGAGCTCCACGTGTCCAAGCTCCGGAAAAGAGGAAAGCCACGTGGCGGCCTGCTCAGCCCACTTCCTCACCTATAAATACATCCAAGCTCAAAGTGGAAAGGGGGTTCTTTCGGCTACTTCAACCCTTAGCTGAACTTCTCCTCCTAAATCTAAGCTTTCCTACAGCTAAGTCCAAAAATAACCGGTTCTTCTCCCTTCTCAAAATAGAAAAAACATTGTACTTGTAATCAAAAGTGAATCAATACATATAAAGTGGACGTAAGCACCATCTTTGCCGAACCACTATACAAAGTCTTGTGTATTCCCTGTTTTCTTTACTTTTCTGCATTTTATAATCATTATTCGTGTGCTCTCCACACGATTGGGGGTTGACCGTCATTAATGACCAACTTTTGACGTCAGCATATATCTTAACATGTGTCACTTATGCCTAATAAGTCAGTTGAACAAAATTATAATATCATAGTAGCAAATTTAAAATAAGATTTCACTAAAATTAACTCACATCTAACCATATGCACTTAACCAAACCTAAAGTCCTGATTCGTATGATAAAGGTGAACTGCAACATGATCGAGCCTGAATCCCAATGTATACGGGTCACTATCGAGGAACTATATACTTCAACCCATTATCATCAAATCAGAAGCGACTCTCTATTAGGGAACGCAATGTTCATGCACATTATCACTAAAACTGTAGACGACTCGTTACCGAGAAACTCAATGTCTTAACCTCTTATAGTCAAAATCGTATGTACACTATGAGCTTAGTTTAAACTAAGCATTAGTCAACATTACTTTTGGAATTAAGCCCAAACCCATTATCGCCCCATCATTTACAAGCTTCTATTAGATCAAGCCCTAATGGTAACTATTGAATTCAAGTCAAAGCTAAATATTCGCCTAACAGTCAATGACACTATCATGTTCAAGCCCAAACCCCATGAACACACCACCGTCTACGCAGCCACAGGATCAAGCTCAACCCATTACCATTGAAGTTAAGTCCAAGCTACTCGTTAAATCGACGATTAGAAAACCAAATAATTTTAGCAATGCTATATCTTTGAATAAAAGATTCTTTCGTCCGTGGAAATTCAATCGTTTTTTGAAAGTTCACTACTTCCAAACAATTTAGAAAGGGAAAAGATGACAATTTCCTTAAAAAAAAAAAAAAAAAAAAAAATATCATTTGTCACAAAATCTTTTTTGCATGTATTTTTCTCCCTTAAACTTGAAACAAAAATCCTTTGCACTTGGGAATTATCAGACCTCAAATCAAAACCAGTGGTTCTCCGAAGAATTAATTCCAATTTTGGCCTTTTATATTACTTAGAGGTTAAGCCATTAAGAGGCCAATGGCAACCAGAAAATAGAATTATTTAAAAATTAATTGATTTCTATACACGTCCCCGTGCACATGTGTCCGAATTTCATTCCCCACTGTACATAAACGGCTTCTCTAGAATCGACAACGCAGCTGATTTACCAATAAAGATATTTTCAGTTTCCCGGTATTTTCGTACACGACAACAGTATGTCGGTTTTCCGCACCGTATAAATATCCCGGGCATCACCGACCAAAAACGTCATTTCCCTTATATTATATAAACAAGGAGATAAAAGGAAAAGAAATGAATTTCAAAGAACCCAAGGTCGAACAGTCGGAGCAGAGCATACCTCAGCCATTGGAGTGCTTCCGCAACCCGCCGGTACCTCCGTTTCTATCAAAAACATACGATTTGGTCGACGATTCCTCGTTGGATCCGATCATTTCATGGAGTCCTGGAGGAACAAGCTTCGTTGTTTGGGATCCCGTCGAGTTCTCGAGAAGCGTTCTTCCAAAGCATTTCAAGCATAATAATTTCTCCAGTTTCGTTAGGCAGCTCAATACTTATGTGGGTAAATTTTGATTTTGATTTTGATTTTTGATTTTCTCCTTTTTATCATCTTTTCCTCTTTTGTGAATCCTGTATTTTGTTCTCTGATTTGATTTGCTTGTATGTAGTTCCCTTTTGTAAATTTTTCTATAAGAATTGTAATTTTGTACAAACCTGTATGTCTCATGAATGTATGTTCGAGAATTTGTAACAGAAATAACGATTGTATGTATCAAGAGGGGTCAAGGTTCCGTTTTAGTTTATTTGGAGATAGTTTGACATGTAGAAGTTGTAAATATCCTAGTTTGTGTCTTCGCTTTGTTGATGGGAAAGATTGCTTCTGGCTGAAGATGAACTCTGAAAATTAATATGGGTAAGTTTTTGAAATTCAAGTTCTTTCTCCATTGAACTTCACATATGATAATTCGGATTATCCCTCTATGTTACTATAAATTGCTCTGTTGATTATTCTTGATTTTGATACTGGAGAATATGTTGGACAGAGCCACTGTGACCCCTCTACGCTACATTTATTAATGTCTGAAATGGAAATGTAACCAAAGTTTTAAAGTGAATCCAGAAATTTGTTGGTTTTACTTCAATAATCAGTTTTTCAGTAGATACATCTGTTGGGTCTTTTGTATGATTTCTTTTAAATGCTTGCAAATTATATGAACTTCGAAACATTTGTACTCTGCATTGATTGCCTTGAAACTTGTTAAATTGCATGGTTTGAGCAAGAGCATTGTATGTGATAATTTTTGCTGAAACTTGTTATTTGTTTAACGATGGCCATTTTGTCCTGTAAAATTTTGTTAGCGGTCTGACTCATTGTTTTGGACAAAAATTAGGGAAAAAAAGGTATTTAAATGCGTTGTTTCTCTATTGTTCATACATTGTATTGTCCTTACGTGTTGCCGGTCGTCTGGTTTGGACAAACAAAGTTGGAGCTTGTCCGGTCTGAATTTTCCATAGGATAGAGTTTGAACACTTTAACATCTGTTTGGATTGGATCCGTTTGCACTGTCTTCTTGCATTTCATCAACGTAATGAGCTCTTTGTAGTTTCAGATCATTTACCCTGGAGTTGCTGTTATTTATTTTACAATTTTGATTTAATTTTTTTTATATTTTTATCATTAAGATGAAGTAGCATGTATCTTTGGGCAAAAAGCTCTCCTCTCTGTTTGAAACTTCAACTTGTTTTTCATATCTTATGTTCTAATTTTTGAAACAAGATTTGTTCAGAAACACATTATCTGTTACATTGTTGGTTCTTTCTCAGCCAGGGTAGAACAATATGTGTTTAATTTCTGAGATGGCCTTCGACTTGTCATGATAGTGTTTCTTGTAAACGGCATGTGAACTTATTGTTTTTATATTTAGAGGAACATAGAACTTAACCCAAAATGATAATTTTGTAGTATTGCATCCTGCATGAAATTTTATTAAAGTAATAGTAAATACGACTGTTGTTTCCACTGCTTCAATGGCAAGATTGTACTATGGACAAAGAACTTATGTAAAAAGGAACCCACTAAAAATATTGCTATGAACTTTGGTTAATATTTCTTTGTTGCCATGCACTGATTTATGTTTCCTTTTCAAGTATCTGTTGTATGTTGGAAGCTATAGATAGTGGTACCGTTACATCATAGATTTCATATCTTGTTAAATAAATCCGTCTAGTTTTGGAAATTCCATCATTCTCAAGTTAACTTCATTTAATGGTGTATAGTAGTTAACTTCATTTAATGGTGTATAGTGGATTAGCTTTGCTGAATATTTTGCTTGTCAATTTGTCAAATATATGTGAACATGAGCTCAAAAGAGGCTTATATATGATTGTAAATAATTTACATTGATTGTGATTTGTATTAGTTGCATGGATCCCTGTTTCCACGATTTAGATTATGGAAAAATCATGGAATTTGCTACTAGTCTTGCCAGCCATCATTTTAGCTACATTTCATGGTTGCATGTTGAATACTGTGAGATTCCTACTATTGGCTTGGCATTTGTCTAAGAGTGCGCTAGATATTTTTTTTTAATAGAATATATGGATGGATGCCTATAAACAATAATTTTCTTCCAGCACGGGGGGTAATAGATTTTTCTAAATGATTTCTGATCTTACTCTAATACACAACTGTCCATTCTATAGGGTTTCCACAAGATTGGCACCGACAAATGGGAATTCGCAAACGAGGACTTCATGCGTGGACATCGAACACGTCTAAAGCACATAAGCAGGCGCAGAACATCTCAAGTTCACCAGAGCACTTCTCAAACCCTAACCTCCTCTTCAGCGGGAATGGCCAATCCGCGCTTGGTTGAAGATGAAATCACCAAGCTTAAACAAGAAAAAGAAACGCTGATGCAAGAAGTCTTTCAGCTGAAGCAACAGAACGTTCAGAACGTCGAAAGACTCGAATCCCTCAACCATAGAATATCATCTGCAGAAGAGAGGCAGAAGCAAATGGTTTCTTTCCTGGCCAAAGTCCTGAATCCAACGTTCATCAGTCATCTGAAAAGGCTGAAGGCGCAAAAAAGCATTGAATATGCAACGAGAGCAAAGCGCAAGTTTCTCAAACACTGCACCAGCAGCTTCAGTTCTTCATCGGCTATTACATTGAGTGACACCACCGAAAGCGATAACGAAAAGCAAAAGCAAGTCAGTGATGATCGTTTGAAGAACTTAAACAACGATAAGGGAAAGACCATTGCGAAGGAGATGGATGTTTCAGACCCTATTTTCTCTGCCAGTGAGGATGACTATCTGCTGTCATTGCCAGAGAATATCATGATCAACTCCGAGAACGAAGTTGAAAGAGATGTACATGGAAGACTTGTAGGTCCAGAAGCAACTTCTGCAATGAATGAAGATTGCGTCAATGAAGGGTGGGAGGGTATGATCGATGTGGGTGCGGGTGAAAACTACTTATGTGATAATGCTGCTTGGGACATGAACATTGGTGGATACAGTAATGATCAGGATTCATTATGGGACGTTGGGTTAAATACAGCAGAGGAGGATTTGGATATTGACAGGTACATTGCTGGGGCTTCTTTGCTTGAAGAATTTAGGATGGGTGCACAGCAGAATCGGGATCTGAAGCCCTGAAAACCTGAAGGCTCTGTAGCATATATATTTTGTAGTATATACATTGTGGAGTCGCATAGTGGTGGTGATATTCTATTTGTTTGAGCATCTGTTAGCTTTAGACGCTTGTTAGATTTACATAGTTACATATAGATGATTTATTGAAATTTTGAAGTTTCCCCAATTCGGGGGTGTGATTTTGTTGTTCACCATGTGAGGCTGTAACATCAAATTGATGAGCAGGGCAGTTTGCCACTGTTTTGGAAGGGAATGCCTTGCTGCCAATGGAAATTTGGTAGTTGCAAAATGAACTTCGTTTGGCAATTCGTACTGCGAAATGTCCTGTTCATTCTATCCTAAAAAAAAAACATGTTACATGACTGCTGATGCATGCATGCAACGTAATTTAATCGTTAATTTACTTTGTAAGGGGATTTATTCATGAATTTACTATTGATTGTGGGGATCAATTCAATGCTTGCGTATGCATTGCATTTGTTACTTGTTTAAGCAAATTCGTTTTTGCGTTTTGATTTCTCAAGTGGTTGAATTGAAAGTTAACCAATCCGTTTAATTGAGAAATTACGATCAATTTATTGAGTAGGTAAATCCATTTTACTTTGTAATTTATCCGATCAAATCTGCTTGATCCATTTTTGGTTGAAACTATATCAAAAACGGAACAAATGCAGGAATACAGCATATAAACCATAGAAAATAGCAGGATAAATTTGCAGCAGTAGCAGCTTTCAATTTCCAACAGATGCACATACAGAACTCCAATACACATAGACTGAAAATACAATTCAAAAACAGCAACATTTGCATTTGCATTTGCAATATAAAATACAACATCAATAAAAAAAAGGGACCAGGTAACAGGTACTTACAAAAGCGAATGCATTTAAATATCCAAAGAGTGTGGACCAACTTTAGCTGTAGACAATCATAAGCAAATTTGTAAAATAGAGAGGATAATAAGATAATGAGTTCTTGAATAATCATTACAAATGGGCAAGGTTAGTACCTGCAAGGTTAGTACTTTGGAAGATCAAATTCTCTGTCTTCAAACTTTTCTATACTCCCGTATCCAACCAATCAAATTCTCTAATTTTTACATTTTGCAATTAAATCAGAGATAAAAAAGGGTTCAATTGCAAAAAATAAAAATTAGGAAGTCCTGATTGGTTGAGTACAGTGAATAGGAGGTTTTAGGTACAGGGGATTTGGTTTGGTACTTTGGATGCAGGACACAAACCATTATTATTAATATTAATTATTATTATTTTTGAGGGGCATGGAGTTAACCGTTCTCAAGAGCTTTGAGGGGAATAAATGCATATTCACTAAAATGGCTGAAAGCTAATTTTTTTTGCCTAAAAGCAAGTATTTACTGGTTTCTATTTGACAGTTATACAAATCCTATCACTATAAAAACAACGGTGATTTCCACTAGCAATAAGCCGTAGATAGCCGTTGGAAAGCTATCGGGAACCGTTAGAAGTTACGTTGGAATGTGAATCTTATTTTGTAATGACTTCCAACAAAGCCAACAGCTACTTTCCAATGGCTTACAACGGTTTTTTGAGTCGGTTTCCAACGGCGATAGTGAACACCTGGCATATCCAAATTAGTAAATTGCATCGCAAAACCATTGGAAAATGTCGGAATTCATTGTTAAAGCCGTTAGAAGCTTTTAGAATGTTGTGGCCAATACACTGCTGGTAGCACCCCTTTAGCAATCCTATCCTACCGTGAGATACATTAATTCAAATCCAACAAGATTTTATAGATGTTCAATCCATATATATATATTATCGTCCATCCAAAATTTGAGCTCGTTCTAACATTTGTAACATTTTTAAAATTTTAGATCAATTACTCACTGTTTAGATATTCAGACCGTTGAATTTAAACACCAAATATATTATTCTACAAATGTCGGAATAAACTCAAATTTTGGATGGATGGTAATATACGTATGAATTGAACATGTACAAGTTCTTATTGAATTGGATTAGTGTAGTTCACGGTTGGGTAGGGGTGCTAAAGGAATGTTGCAAAACAGGGGTACTTCAGACTCCTCTCTCTCTCTCTCTCTCTCTCTCTCTCTCTCTCTCTCTCTCTCTGCGCGCGCGCGTGTGTGTATATATATATATATCTCAAAATCCAAATCTAAATCTACAAACAATATATTGAAATGTATTAAGCATATAAACCAAATATCGAAATTACAAAGAATATATCCAAATTCATCGTTAAGTACAACAACGCTACAAACAAATATAAATCCAGATGAAACAATACATAATTTATCAGAATGTATCAACCACGTCCTAACCTACTCTAAGCGTAGATATACATACGAAAAACCATAATAAAACGAACTTCTCATCACACATCATTCCCTTTGGAACCATCCGACAAAGTGAACCTCACATACTGCTTTATAAACTCCGTCAAACATTGGTTCAACTACTCCATCTGCACATCACGACAGTTGTCATGCTCCTGAGGTTCGTCGTCTGGGCTCGTAGCTCTACAATTTTAGCTTTGTCTTGAGCCCTCTGGCATGCCCTTTTGAATGTATTATCATGTGAACAAAAATAAATTGTTATAACATCTTCAACATCATAAACGTAATTTACATAGTTTTAATTGAAAAATATACAATATTTGAATTTAGTCTCTTTTTTTTTTTTTTTTTTAAATAGCACTTGGTTTCCAAACCTATAGCTTCAACCGTGAGATGGTGGATTCATGACAGACTCAAAAATAATGTCCTTCTCTTCTGTAGTCAACTTATCATGTCCTGTGTCATTTACTAGTTACGCATGTGCTTCTTGAAATTTTAGCGGTAATGCAAAATAACATTTAATTTTGTTATATTGCAAAATACAATCAAATTTTACATAACAATATTTTAATTATTTATAACTAATTAATTAAACTAATCATGTTTAAGTAAGCTAATAACTATAAATAATAAAAAGTTGAGAATGGTTATAGGTATAAATAACATTGGTCAAAATATTTATGTGTACCTAACAAACTTATAATTTTTTTTACCTTAATTATATTTCACTAACATATGCATAGTCCCTTTATATCTTGCTTTCAGGAGTATACAACTGAACCCGCATCGTCGTTCTGCGTCAGGGGGATAAGTATGAGTAAAAACATCTTAATATGACGCAGGAGCCTCGCATGCTCTTTTTTGAAATATGAATATATAAATATTTATTTTATTTTATTTTATTAACTACTATAACGTATTTTAGCTTAAAATATAAAAAATGAAATAATTGTTTGTTATCTGAATAATTTACCAAGCCTCTGTGAAGATGTTGGAATGACTTTGAACCACTGCAATGCTTTACGGGATTCTTGTTTCTGTCCGTGGTGTTCATGTTTGATCCTTTTATAAATTTAAACTGAAAATAATGTTTTACAATTCTTAATTATATACTAAATACACAAAGCAATTTAAGTAATATATGGTAAACTTACTTAAAACTCCTCATTGCCTTACTATTAGACCTAGGCATCCCACACTTTAGTGCTCATCCAACTTTATCCTTTCCCCTCTTTTTTCATACTAGACATTGTTTTCCTATAATTTTTTGCAATGTTGCTGCTCCAATGGCTCGAGCTCAAAGTCGTTGTGTTAAAAAAACCTTTAATAAATCATGACTAATACACAACAGATTGTACAGGAAAGAAAATTAATGTTGAAATAAAGTTAGTGCTTACCGTCCATCCGCTTTGGCCTGCCACCAGACCACAGAACGTGCAGGCTCCTGCGATGGGCCACTGCTATCACCGTCTAGAGCACCAGTCCCTTTTTGAGAGGAAGAGAGGGACCCTGAATGGGAAGAGGGCTACGTCTACGGGAAAAAGACATGGCACCTATCATACATACATACATACATACATACATATATATATGTATGTATGTATGTATGTATGTATGTATGATAGGTGCCATGTCTTTTTCCCGTACATACACACACATTATATGAGAAAAATATCATTTAATTTTGTGAAACGTATATTATGGAAACAGAATATGTGAAACAGATTATGACAAAACTTTTTGTTTAGCAGAACACATCATTGTTACTAAGAAAAGTGTAACATAAGTTAACATAAAAAATACCTCCTAAATTGTAGATTATTAATCAGTTCTCATCGCTTTCTGATTCAGACTCTGTTTCGTACTCTATATTTTGTTCATCTGTAGTCTCAATGGTTCTATTAACGCATTTAATTCATCGTTTAGAGATCCAAAATCAGTTTGATCATCGGTTATTACTATTCCGTTATTATCCGTGATATCTGCTTGATAGGCTTGTTCGTTCGGAATATTTGGTCCATTAAATGTAAACTTGCCTTTGAAATGTCTCTGTCGGAAGCTGTGGAAATATTCTTGTCCGTGCTTTCGAAAGTTTCCATTGGTGTATATTGTCTGTTTTGTAGTGTATAAGCTACACTCACGAAATATTTCTTTTTGTACAACTAAATTGCTAGGAATTTATCAACATACAATAATCATTCTAAAATATTCAATTATGTATCCTACTATGTGTTGTGCACTTTCTTATTTGCAAAGGAAATTGAGTAACAATGATTCACAGATTCACAGGCTCGCTGAATGAAAATTTTGAAACGCTAATAGGGAATGCCAAAACTGGAATTTGCTACAATTTTACTATATAAAATAGAACGAACTACTAACGACACATATTGCACATACAAAAAATACATGTCAAGGAATAAAATAAAAAGATAAATTGAATATGGATCGCTCGATAAAATACATGCACCAAATTGCATGCTGCTTTCAATATTCAAGCATTCTGTTTTGATCAGCCTATCTCATTTGTTTTTATTCTCATGGAAGAAAAGTAAGCAAGGTTATATGCATATATTTTCATAACATACATAATAATAATTAAATAATAATTTTTAAAAAAAGAATGGAAGAAAGAAAGAAAAGTGATGTAATGATACATAGTTGAATTATTAAACTTGATTTGTTATGGTTTCTGGATATTTTATGCTATTATAGTTTCCAGATTCTTCTTGTATTTACTGTAGATTATTGAGATGTCTTGATTTTTCTAATAGAAATAAGTAATATGTACTGAGTCATGTTTCTAGAATTGTTTAGAGATTCATGTTTCTAGAATAGTCTATGAAATCCTATAAACAGAGGAGCTCACACCTCATGTAACGACCTGATAGGAATTTGACGCTCGAATTTCGAAAATAATACATAAACACGTATTACTTGCCAAAACCCAAGTATCGAAAACACTAGATGGTTAATAGAAAAAAATTAGAGGGTGAGAAAAAAGAAAAAAAAAGTAGAATATAAGAAGAAGAATCAACACAACACAAAGTCTCAAATCATAGCGGAATAAAATAAAATATAGAAACAAATCTTTATTGTGAGCTTGAAATAAAACTTACACTCATCAGAGTACATCAAAACTCTCGACAGTTATAACAACTTGTCCTCATATACAATCTCACAGCTGAATAATATCTATATAATATCATACGTTTGAACTCTTCCAGCTCGTCTCTTCAAAGCATCCGCTAAGATGAACCTGTAAAACTCGGTCTAACCCGAGGATTGTAAACGCCAAAATCAGTCTAGAGAGCCAGCGTGAGAAAACTCACTAGGTTTATAGGTATCATCTAACTTGATTTTAAAGTTAAACAACCTTTTGAAAGAAAAGGATAATTGTAACCCAAAACATTTTTTTAAATCAATAATTTTCTGATATTGTGATAGTGTCTAAATTAAGTAAATAGCAATCTAGTAGAACGCTTGCATCTCATGCTCCATATACAAAGTATACAATCAAAACTGCGAGCTCTTATTGGAGAATGGATTTACAACTATGGCAAGATATGGGACCACCTTCCGACAGTGTACCTCTAGAGAAAATACACTAGGGTTCAACAAAAACATCTTGCAACCCTAGCTAAACATGATCGGTCATCCACTTCGCTTAAATGTTCCGAATATATTGGCAACTTATGATTGCTAGCAACATAACCTTTTCCCGGGAGATACAGAAGCGAATGAAGAACAAATGGAAATTTCTCTAGATGGTGAGAATACCCCTAATTGAGAGCGACCCACTTAGCCATCCTAATTGAGAGCGACCCACTTAGCCATGCGACCTACCCGATTTTATACCATTTCCTAGTTGAAGAGGCTTAAGATCATAAATATCTTTAGAACATATGGCCACCATTCACTTTAAATATCATATAGCCATATCTGCCAAAAAATCACTAATTGACGTCCAAAAAAATACTCTAATTGTTAAGCTAAGAGAAGTGCCCTTCTCCGCCACCAAATTGGTACGTTTGAAGAAATCAACGTACGTGACTCCTTTGGAAATACTCTGTCATACATCCATCCATACAAGTTGTCCTGGGACTAGACAAACTGAAGGCACCCTCCTACCACATCCTAGGTATCACCCTATGGATTAATAGTGAATAATCCTTGCAAATCCGTAGATTCCAATCACGATAGAATCAAAAGTAAAAATATTATCGGGGGATACCCTTAGAAATTTAACAAGTAGTTTTTCCGCTCATGAAGATCAACAGTCTTCAATTGCTCTATCTTCAATCAGCATCTTCCACGTATTTGCCGTTCATAATGGTTTTTGAATATAAATTCGATCCCAGACTTTCCGTACCAATAATCGTATAGGCCAATTTTGATAGTCTGTTATTTAATTATCAAATAAACGACCATTCATTCATACAAATAAAATAAATTTACTGATTTGGTACCCTTAATCATTTAGCCTCTTTAATTAACCAGTCGCTAATTAAATATTAAAACTTCTAATTCTTACTATATTAGGAAAACATTTCCCTTTTCTTATTTAATATAAGAATATTCAATTATCATTACACTTCTACTCATTGGCTCCTCATTGTAAATTGGTAAGTGAATAAATCTCTAAGTATACAACCTCGAAGGCCGAAACAACAGCATATTGACACAATGAATTTACTCAACTCAACCAACATACAGCAGGTTCCAATTTATAAAAATACCACATCATATCCCTTTTTACTACTTTCAAAACAATTATACCCCTTTATAATCTCACTAATCATTTCCAATTTTATTTAAAATATCATTTCATAAAATTAACTAAAATAATTCAATTTAACTTTGTAAATAAATATTACAGATTCTATTTCAAAAACCCTTCACCTTTCATTTACCGAATCATTAACTTTTCATTTACAAAATCATTAACCTTTCATTTAAAAAATTCCTCAACCTTCCATTTATAAATTCATTAACAGTTCATTTATAAATTCATCAACCCATCCGTTTATAAATTCATCAACCATTAATTTATAAATTCATTAAACGATCTCAACACTTTTAAAATCTTATAAATCCCTTAACGATACTTAAGTTCTTTCAAAACAATCTTAACATCCCAATTTATTAATATGACAATTTATTTAATAATATCTTGGAATTTTCATTTAATTGTAATTTAAATAATTTTAAAAACGTAAATAAAACTTCGACGTTTATATTTTCAAAACAAGCATCATATTTCAAAAAATATATAAATATAATCTTGAAAACATTCAGAATCGATGTAACATCGATCCCAAAAGTCTTTTCTTTTATTAACGGTACTAAAGAGACAAACGACTACTAAAATACCCAACCGTGAAAATTAAACCAAATTTGAACACAACAATTCATATTGATGAACATTATCAATATCAGTGAGGAATCCTGTTGGATTCCTCTAACCTATCAATCCCTGCATCACAATTTCATATTTTTAACATATATTATAATATAATAGAATTTAACATCTACTGGTGAGGATTCCAGTTGGATCCCTCCAACCAGTTATTCTCTCCATCCAAACAGGTTACCTCAAATAAAATCACTCAATGAGAATTATCCGATTTAAACTAATAATTTCTATAACAATCAATAGTAATAATTTAACACTTCAATAACAATTTAAACAACTCATCAAGTTAAACACGTTTATTTTATAAACGTGACCAACAAGGTAAGTTACCTAAATTGATTCCAATCGTTAAAATAACGATTTGTGTTTTCATTGAAACTAAACAAACGTTTAATTTCATCGGTTTAATCATTATAGGAATATAATTGATGTACACTCAACAATTAGCAGCCATAACACACAAAATAAAAACCCAACTTATATAAAATATAAGTGGGATGAACTAAGTGAATTTTACTCATCTTGATTTGATTCGTTTTTAAAAATGACTTGATTAAATTAAATTAAAAATACGTTTAATTTAATTAAAAAAATCCAGCTGCTTCCTTCTCAGTTCAAACTGGTTTCACCATGAAGTGCTCATTGACACGGTTCCAATGTCTTTGGCTTGGTCGGATTCTGTTAACGTATACACAAGTTATACATTAAATAAGTTTAAGTTGAAATAACAAACTTTTCAATTAATAATTAATTAACGTTAATTATGAGTTTATATAAAATCGGCACGGTTAAACTTGATTAGGCACGTATAAATCCATTTGTCCCTCACCTGCTTTGAAATCCTTGTTGTTCCAACCCATTACCTTCCTCTCGAACATACCCATGCAACTCCATTTGATATATATATATATTTCGAACGACCCAAATCCCCATCACAATCCACGTCCCTTTCCCTACAACCTTCTCATTCCCTACGTTTTGTTTCTTCCCCATCTCGTTGTTATATATTTCGAACCAAAAAGATCCATCTACAAACCATATAAACAGCCTCCACCTACGTCATATTTCCCTCCCTATACTAGATCCGCCCCATGAATGACCTCGTCACCATGATGCTGCTCTTTTATCATGCATAGATACGTTCACATGACCTACTCACAGAAACCATCAATCTCCTCACTATCCCAGTTTCGAAGCCACCTACGCATGCCTCCTACCTGCTATTATTTTGCTTCGTTTTTCTGTTACGCCACCTTCATCAATACTCGCCTGCCTCCCCTCCTTTCTTCCCTGGCCCGACATTTCTTATTTTCCTCATATTTTTGGTCTGACTCCACAAAACCTCCAAATAACGAACTTCTACACACTTATGACAACCTAAGCTCCGGCCAAGCATCCCCTTCGACCACCTTTTCCAACTACCTTACTGCTCCGCACTGACCCACGTGTAATGTTAATATCTTAGGTACCTGTAACACCCCAAAATTTTAAAGAACATTATAATGATAAACTGAAGAATACTTAATTAAATATTTGGAATTAAGTAAAATTGACTGCGCCATTGCGTTCATCTCAAAATTCTTCTTAAGATAGACCCCGAGTTTGCGTAGAACAGACATCGTATGAAGAAGATGTTAAGGTTTGAAATTTATATATATAAGCAATATAAATATAAATAAATCATGTCTAGAAATCGAAAATAAAAGAGCTGGAAGAGGAGGGAATTTGGCCCGTCAGGGGTCGACCCCATGCCCCATGGGTGTCGACCCATGGGTCGACCCCGGGGTCAACCAGGTCTGGGGCAGATCTGTTTCTGTGTACGTGGATTCATTTCTTGACCAGATTCGTTGGCATTAGGCTATATATAGGACCTCATTTCTATTGTTTTATTCACCAAAAATAATAGAGACAACAAGGTGCTTCCCCAACTCAGATTAAAATAGCCTATTCTTCTACAATAACAATTTATACGTATTCAGGAATCTCTACAACAACATCAACAGTCAATTCTCTGTTCTTTAGATCCATTCACAGTGAGTTCATATTATTTTTAGATATAAATAATTAATAGTAATCTTGACATGTTTATAAGCTGGATCTAAACCTATGCCTATTAATAACCTAAATCATAACTAAACAGATCTGCCATTACTTGTACACCTGATCCTTTGTTTAGTTCTTGCATGCCCGTCCTTATTATGTCCATTTTGTCATTATTCTCGTTCTGTCACTATATGCTTATTTTGTTAATATGCCTAATCATCTAACCATATACCAGTCCTGTTAGTATGCTTATTTCTGTCATCATATGCCTGTCTTGTTATTATGCATATTCTTGTTCTCTTCTCTCCCTCTTTCCCCTTTTTATTTTCATAGCTAGGCTACCTTCGAGCCTAGGCCTATCGCTGAAATATGCTAGCGCACAAAATTGGAAATGGTTGGGAATGATAAATTTGGGGCATAACTTATATTAAAACATAATTGGGATTTCGGGGCATAATCTTGGATAAACATGAAAAATTGGTTAATAATGAACATGCCTAGATTTACAGTACTTAGAAACCATAACTGCACTTAGACACGAGGTTAGATTGCACGTGTGGTAGAAGACCGCCCGAAACCGCCCAGCAAATCCTGCATCCATAAGTGGTTAATCTAATGTGAGGGGTCACGTGCATAAATGTACATGTAACAGTGCTAAGACACGAGGTTAAGTCCGACTTGTGGTAGAAGTCTGCCCAGAACTGCCTGGCAAGTCCAACATCTACAAGTAGTAGACTTAATGTGAGAGGTCTAGTCTATCAACAACCATAAATGGATGAATGATGATAACTCGTTAACCTGTAATACTTAACCTGTTTAAATCTGTGGGGGTTACATTAATTGGTAAAATTAAGTAGGGGTTAAGTAAACTGGCTTGAATCAGTGGGGGTTAAGTTAATCTTGTTAAAACTGTGGGGGCGGTTTATATATATATATATATATATATAAACCCAACAAACTTAACCTTTTTTGCATGTGGGTGCTAAGCAACCTTGTTAAGCTGTTAGGCATAACCTGTCAAAATCCTAGTAGTGATGATGCAAGCCTAGGGGGAAGCTTGTGTCATCAGTTGTGTGGGACCCGTTTCAGTCGGTAACCCATCTTGGTATCAAACGGGGAACCCGAACTAGGTCGGGGTCTGGGAACGCATACTAAGTTGATTATAAGAAGTCACTTGTGTGAGGGTGTTGATGGCACATTCAAACGGAGTCACGTGCGTGCATGAGTCTGATTTTCTTGGGGAAATTAAGATGCTGTGACATCAATGGATATGGCTGTGCATTTTGAAAATAACGGGGTTGCCATTTTAGGAAGTGATACATCCTACTTGGGGCCAACACAGGGTATCAACGGGATAGGGAACCAATCGATTGGGGTAGTGTAACAACCCGAATTCCAACGGACCGATTTTTTTTCAAAAATCCAATCCATCAAAACCCGAGTAAGCTACTCTGGCATCCTGCAGAAAAGACAGAGATAGGAAATATGTCAGAGTTCGGAAAACACCTCACAGCGGAAGGAATAAAATATAATATATATAAACATAGCTTTACCTTAATTATAATACTGCTAAATCAGTATCTCCAAAGCTATAAGTCTCTGTCATGAATCTAACCTGCGAATGTTATGAGGAGGGGGTCAGAACATAAGTTCTATGTGAATGAGTTTAAACTACACTTCTTGAATAATCCGACATATACCGTTCAATTACATTTTATTGTTTATTAGGTTATTTGTGTCGTTAGCGCTCAAGGCTTACACACACGTCGCACCCATCTACTCCCAGTAGATTAACCTAATATAATGTATATGTAGCTACCCCCAAACTGAGGTACACCCCGTGGTACCCCACTCGCATGGTCCCCATCGTATCCTCGCAGTGATATACGCAGTCCTCCGTCCTATGTCATAATAATGTATATTCCTCTTATATATATAATACAACACTACGCCCACATAGGATCACTCCAATTTGACTGCCGTTATTGAATAATGCCCACCAGTCTACGATACACCACCCAGAGCAGACATGGTTATATCCAGACTCCTCCACATACGTATTCTCTATCGTATTCGATACTTAACCCGCATACCCATCGTGTGTGCGTGCCCGAGTTCCGTGGCAGGGCTACACAAGAAACACAGAACTCGGTCGGGAGCTTTCCTTATATTTGTGCAAGGCCCGCCTTTAAGAGCCTCCCACACAAATATCCCTAGGGTCTGTTTTCTATGGTGGCTATGGCCCCACCTCGGCCCCTCCCATAACTAATAAAGACTACGAGAGCTAAGCGACAAGCCCCTAAGTAACCAATCTAAACATCCATGTGGCATCTCCCCTCAACCACTGTTCTACGATAGTGAATAGTTAATGGTACATTGGGTCTAGCTCTAGTCTTTCCGCATCCTACTGGCTGTGGTAATAGGCACTCGACGACCTACTATTCTTGTTGGTCCCGACCCTCCACCTCCGTTGAGGCAGCCGTCGAATCACCTTTTCCGTCACTGCGAACAGCATTCTGACTGTCCAGCTATTCTTGTAGTTAAGGCTCACCCACCTAGTAGTTACGCGCAGACCCAACCTCTACGGGCACAGCCTGAAATATCTGCCACCACACAGAGGACTACTAGGAGCACCTTTAACGTCTCAAGAAGCCGCGTGCTTCCCCTTCCAGTCCGTTGGAGCCGCCAAAATAACGAATGTGCACTCCCCTCGTGTCTTATGACACCATGATGATTTACCTTGTTGGGTTATTCATCCTGCAACGTACGGATTTCCCCAAGCGCCTTGATTTTATATGACATTGGACCCTGCGTCTAATCAATTCTTACGCGCTTGTGTTATCTCGTCAGTTTTTCTTATTTAACTTGGTTATTCTTATTCATATTGACTTCCTTTTCAAGTTTACCAAGTTACCCTCGCTTATTAATTCAATTTATACTTACCCCATTTACGTCCATTAATAAGACCACAACATGTTCTTTTCCAACTTCATAAATTATTCCCTTTTAGGGTTACAACAACATGTTATACATAATTCATAGTTAAGTATGTCTTATCCACATATATACTGATTAGGAGAATAAACTCCTAAACACCAGCCCCGAAGACCGGAATCAACATCAGACTGGCACCCAGAGAATTACTCAACCCAACTAACATATATGACTCTAATTTACTTCTTTTCAATTCATATAACTTATATCATCTTAAATTTCTCACTTCTCCTTCCCAAGCTACTTAATTCATAATTATGTATATCTTCACATATAAGTTACCTTATTTTTGTCTATCGTTTCTTATAACTTACCTTATCCCACAAGTTATACTTTCCACTTGTCCCTAGGACAAGTCTAACCTATTATCCTTTCTTTTCTTATTCAAATTCATTCATTAGAGGTTATTTACCATTCCCCACTTTTGTCATTAATTTAGATTTACTTAACTCTTTTCATTTATTTAACCCGTTACCTAAACTTTACCCAATTCAATTAATTTGTGATGCCATAACGGGTCCCCTTTGGTTAAGAATTATTTATTTATGTCTTACATGTCGCCCATGTTCCACTTAACCTCTTTTATTATTATTTCCATGTCTTACACATGCTTTACTATGGTTAAGTTCACCTTAATCATGTTTTACTTCACGTTTCTTACTACAGTTAAGTCCACATTTACATGTTTTACATGTCTTGTCTTACTACGGTTAAGTCCATATTTACATGTTTTACATGTCTTGTCTTACTACGGTTAAGTCCATATTTACATGTCATATTTTACATGTCACCCACTTAACCCTCTAACCATACCCATGTCACCCACATGTCTTATTATGGTTAGTATTCCTTAATTCATTCATTATGACGAACAGTGCATGACCTCCCACATTAGACCGAACACTTTGTGGCTGCTGGATTTGCCGGGCGGTTCCGGGCAGTCTTACACCACAAAGCGGGTCTAACCTCATGTCACCAACCATTACGCCTACAATTCATGCCTTTGACCTATCACATTAGACGTCCAATTGTGGCAGTTGGATTTGTCGGGCGGTTCCGGGCAGTCTTACACCACAATTGTGCCTAACCTCGTGTCAAAGGTTCATTAACATCGTATTTCACCCAAATCCCAATTTTAATGTTATGTGTTTCCAATTTAACATATAGTCATGTTTACAATTTTGCCTATTCCAACTTGTCACTAATTACATATTAATTAGCCTTAATTACAAATTTCCAATTATAGGCAATTTCATCAATTCCATGTAATCCATACCCAAATATGCCAATTTCTTTTATATTCCAATTATCCATAATATCCAATAATACTCAAGTTCATAAAATCAATATTTTTCCAATATATTTCTCAATGTTCTCATGTTCATACATATAACCTAACCTTTTTGGCTTATCTTATGAATAAATTTCACCAATCCATGTTATCCAATTACATGTTGTTAATATTAAATTGTACTAATTCCATATTCAATTTCGATCATGCCAAACTACATAAATTTAAAATTACCATACAATTATGTCCATAATTCTATTCAAGTCATACATAAATCCTTCCAACCCATATTATGCCCAAACAGCCCCTTTTTCCCTTTTACTTTCTCGTTCTCGTTTACAACGCATAAATGCATGATAGATGTAGGCTCGAGATAGCCTAGCTATAAAAATAAAAAGGGGAAAGAACGTAAGCATAAATGAAATAACTGATCTTATTAAATTATCATCATATTCATTATGGGGAATGGCAAACAATATAAGTACAATTATACAACAACTGTATTTTAAACCACTCACCTTGACTGGATTGAAGAAATAAACAATTGGTTGTTGAGGTAGAACGTTGGTTTAGGCTTCTTATTTGATTATTGACGTAGAACGTGAATTGTTGTTGAAGAAACTTGCTACTTGATTTGATTAAACTCCAAAATTGATGAAGAACTTGCAATTTAATTTAGAGTTTAGAGGCGGTGGCTATGTTGGGTTGAAGTTTGGTGGCATGGAGACGTCTTATAAGAGATAGAATGATTTTAGAGTTAGGTTAGATATTCTTTTATAGGTGGATTAGAGCAACTAGGACCTTAGGATTAAATAAAAACTCATCTAAACCGTCCACCTCACCCTAGAAAAGAACCATCCAGAACAACCCTTTTCACACTTAGTGCTCCTTTAAATAAAATAAAAAAGAAACCGCTTTATTTCTTTTTAATTAATGCATTACATACTATTTTTAACGTATAGCAACCTCTTTCCTTCATGCATTCAATTATTTATTTATTTATTTATTTGCACTTATACATGAACCTTTATTTGCTATATTCTTCTTCTAATCAATTAATTGATTTCTTTCTCTTTTTTTGTCTACTCTTTTTGAAAAGAAACCGCATGTCCTTAAACCATTTTCTTTTATTTATTTACATATAATCACATGTGCATGCGTCTCTGATTTGAATGTTATTTAATAACATTAACCTTCCTTCAATCGTGGCTTGGTTATGGCTTTATTAGTTTACTTTTTAAACGTTTATATTTCAAAAGTTGATCTCCTTCACATTTAATTGCTCCATTTTAATGTTTACAAACTTTTTTTATGCATGCTTTAATTGCACATTTAACATGTTTTGCATTCCATATTCTCTTTCTTTTATTTGCATCACATTAATTTATTTTTATTAAGGTTCATGCATCATCCATTTATTTAATGCAATAATTTCACATATCCTCTTTTCCTTATTGCATTAATTTCAAATAACATGTATACATATATGCCTCCTGTTTGTTTGTCTCTATGTTCGCGCGCAACTTCAAATTTGAATCATCTTCATACGCATCCATCTCTTATGCGTATACTAATTTTTATATGTGAACAATTGTCTATTTTATTTGGAAATTATCTTCCTTAATCAATTAATGATTTATTTCCATTCTTTCAATCAAACCTCCAATTAACTTATCCCCTTTAGCACTGAACCAATTTGTTAAGCCACTATTTAGCCGCTCCTTAAAACAAAACAAAAAATATATGACACTGGTGGGGATTGAACTCACAACCTCTTATGTACAAGTCTCGTGTATTAACCAAATGAGCTACTAAGTCTTTTGTTAACAATATTTAGGACCAAGCTACATATTATTCTTTTCCCATTGCTCTTTTTCATGTTTTGTTGCATTTCTTAAATTAAGGATAACTTCTTCGTTTTAAATCAGTTTTCTACAAACTATAGGTCTAAATTGACTAGAAAATCGCCACGAACGTAATGACACTAATTTCATGACCAAATTCTAGAGTCTCTTCAAATTCTCCTTTTTATTTCTTTTTAAATGTTCGCATGTATTTCTTCGCATTTCACTGTATTTCTTCTTATTTCAAATATTGCATGTAATTTCTTTATTAATCTTTTTCTTCATTTCACTGCATAAACTTCTTACATGCAATTACATTAATATTATTTAATCTTTCCTTTAAATATATCCATGCATATATACATATATCTCATTTTTAATTATATTAAAAATGCGGGGTGTTACATTCTACCACCCTTAAGGAATTTCGTCCTCGAAATTCGATAGGGGTAAAATATACAATTCCTCGCATAATATCAAACCATCAAGTGTGCATCCAATTTTTTTGCAAACATTGTGCACATGTGTAAAGTGAAATACATCATAGTAATGCATGTACGCCTAATTTGGTACCACCTATATGTATGCAAACTTTCAATTTTTTTTTTCAAAACATGATGCTCACATCCTAAATATACTTGCAGTTCTATATGAATGCAATATTTTTTAAAAACCAAAACATTTTTCATCCAAATTTTCCTATACTCTTATAGAATAAGAGCATAGTTCATCCAATTATTGCATCCAAAATCCTACCAACCATTAATAAATTCGAAATTTAGAAAAATCTAATTTTCCAAATCCAATTTCTTATGTTACAAAAAGGTATAAAACGGAAGAATTCATATTTTCCATTTTTCTTTTATGTAGCTTTTCTGGTTGCACTTGGATTTTTACATAGCTATTCTATAAAAAGTTCCTATTTTCCTATCCAAGCACAATTACATAAGAAACTTTTTTTTTTCAACTTATCTTTTTCGAGCAACAATTCTAGTCTTTATAATGCTTATGCATTCTACGAGAATTTATTTTTATTATTCTAGGATAGTCCTTATTATTTACTTCCTAGCCTCAAACTCGTTCTTTCTAGATACTAATCCTTACCTACTCCATTTGTTTTAAAACATGGTTTGGTCTCTTTTTTTTCTAAATTTTTCTCCCAAAAATTAAAAATGGTAAAACTTTACTTTCTTTACCAAAACTTGCTTTTGCCAAACTATAAAAACACGCCATAACAAAAATGCAAAACATTTTTTTCAAACACCAAAAACTGGAGTAGACAAGGACAACTATTTCTTAATCGGGTTTACAAATTACCTAGGCTTTCCTAGACACATCCACGAAATCATTTCTTCCAACTATATATATTCCTAATCCATTTTCCACTTTATAAGGTTTCCCTACTAAACCCACTAATCTCAGTTACTATTGTATGGGATACATCTTTCTTAACACCAATCATTTTGTACACTTTCCACCCAACATACCTAAGGATCTCAGATTTCCTTGCTCATTCTTTTAGCGTACAAAATAGTTATCCCAATTCTTTCCATATTTTACTCTTTCTATTTAGTGGGCTTCTTTATAGATCTAGGTTTATATATAATATATTTATATTTTTGAAAATACAAATACGCTCTCTCATTACCTATATAGGAATCGTAAACCCATGCTCCGATACCAAATGTAACAACCCGAATTCCGACGGACCGATTTTTTTCAAAAACCCAATCCATCAAAACCTGAGTTGGTTGCTCGGTATCCTGCAGAAAAGACAGAGACAAGAAATATGTCAAAGTTCGGAAAACACCTCACAGCGGAAGGAATAAAATATAACATATATAAACATAGCTTTACCTTAATTACAATACTGCTAAATCAGTATCTCCAAAGCTATAAGTCTCTGTCATGAATCTAACCCGCGAATGTTATGAGGAGGGCGTCATAACATAAGTTCTACGTGAATGACTTTAAACTACACTTCTTGAATAATCCTACATATATCGTTCAATTACATTTTATTGTTTATTAGGTTATTTGTGTCGTTAGCGCTCAAGGCTTACACACACGTCGCACCCATCTACTCCCAGTAGATTAACCTAATATAATGTATATGTAGCTACCCCCAAACTGAGGTACACCCCGTCGTACCCCACTCGCATGGTCCTCATCGTATCCTCGCAGTGATATACGCAGTCCCCCATCCTATGTCATAGTAATGTATATTCCTCTTATATATATAATACAACACTACGCCCACATAGGATCACTCTAATTTGACTGCCGTTATTGAATAATGCCCACCAGTCTACGATACACCACCCAGAGCAGACATGGTTATATCTAGACTCTTCCGCGTACGTATTCTCTATCGTATTCGATATCTAACCCGCACACCCATCGTGTGTGCGTGCCCAAGTTCTGTGGCAGGGCTACACAAGAAACACGGAACCCGGTCGAAAGCTTTACTTATATTTGTGCAAGGCCTCCTTTAAGAGCCTCCCACACAAATATCCCTAGGGTCTATTTTCTATGGTGGCTATGGCCCAACCTCGGCCCCTCCCATAACTAATAAAGACTACGAGAGCTAAGCGACAAGCCCCTAAGCAACCAATCTAAACATCCATGTGGCGTCTCCCCTCAACCACCGTCCCACAATAGTGAATGGTTAATGGTATATTGGGTCTAGCTCTAGTTTTTCTGCATCCTACTGGCTATGGTAACATGCACTCGACGACCTACTATCCTTGTTAGTCCTGACCCTCCACCTCTGTTGAGGCAGCCGTTGAATCACCTTTTCCGTCACCGCGAACAGCATTCTGACTGCCCAGCTATTCTTGCAGTCAAGGCCCACCCACCTAGTAGTTACGCGTAGACCCAACCTCTGCGGGCACAGCCTGAAACATCTGCCACCACACAGAGGACTACTAGGAGCACCTTTAATGTCTCAGGAAGCCGCATGATTCCCCCTCCAGTCCATTGGAGCCGCCAAAATAACGAATGTGCGCTCCCCTCGTTTCTTATGACACCGTAATGATTTACCTTGTTGGGTTATTCATCTTACAACGTACGGAATGCCCCAAGCGTTTTGATTTTTTTATGTCATTAGACCCTACGTCTAATCAATTCTTACGCGCTTGTGTTACCTCGTCAATTTTTCTTATTTAACTTGGTTATTCTTATTCATATTGACTTCCTTTTCAAGTTTGCCAAGTTACCCTCGCTTATTAATTCAATTTATACTTAACCCATTTAAGTCCATTAATAAGACCACAACATATTGTTTCCCAACTTCATAAATTATTCTCTTTTAGGGTTACAACAACATGTTATACATAATTCATAGTTAAGTATGTCTTATCCACATATATACCGATTAGGAGAATAATCCCCTAAACACCAGCCCCGAAGACTGAAATCAACATCAGACTGGCACCCAGAGAATTACTCAACCCAACCAACATATATGATTCTAATTTACTTCTTTTCCATTCATATAACTTATATCATCTTAAATTTCACACTTCTCCTTCCCAAACTACTTAATTTATAATTAAGTATATCTTCACATATAAGTTACCTTATTTTCCTCTATCGTTTCTTATAACTTACCTTATCCCCTAAGTTATACTTTCCACTTGTCCCTAGGACAAGTCTAACCTATTATCCTTCCTTTTCTTATTCAAATTCATTCATAATAGGTTATTTATCATTCCCCACTTTTGTCATTAATTTAGATTTACTTAATCCTTTCCATTTATTTAACCCGTTACCTAAACTTTACCAATTCAATTAATTTGTGATGCCATAACGGGTCCCCTTTGGTTAAGCATTATTTATTTATGTCTTACATGTCGCCCATGTCCCACTTAATCTCTTTTATTATTATTTCCATGTCTTACACATGCTTTACTACGGTTAAGTCCACATTAGTTATGTTTTACTTCACATATCTTACTACAGTTAAGTCCACATTTACATGTTTTACATGTCTTGTCTTACTACGGTTAAGTCCATATTTACATGTCTTGTCTTACTACGGTAAGTCCATATTTACATGTCATATTTTACATGTCACCCACTTAACCCTCTAACCATACCCATGTCACCCACATGTATTATTATGTTTAGTATTCCTTAATTCATTCATTATGACGAACGGTGCATGATCTCCCACATTAGATCGAACACTTTGTGGGTGCTGGATTTGCAGGGCGGTTCCGGGCAGTCTTACACCACAAAGCGGGTCTAACCTCGTGTCACCAACCGTTATGCCTACAATTCATGCCTTTGACCTCTCACATTAGACGTCCAATTGTGGCAGCTGGATTTGCCGGGCGGTTCCGGGCAGTCTTACACCACAATTGCGCCTAACCTCATGTCAAAGATTCATTAATATCGTATTTCACCCAAATCCCAATTTTCATGTTATGTGTTTCCAATTCAACATATATTCATGTTTACAATATTGCCTATTCCAACTTGTCAATAATTACATATTAATTAGTCTTAGTTACAAATTTCCAATTGTAGGCAATTTCATCAATTCCATGTAATCCATACCCAAATATGCCAATTTCTTTTATATTCCAATTATCCAAAATATCCAATAATACTCAAGTTTATAAAATCAATATTTTTCCAATATATTTCCCAACGTTCCCATGTTCATACATATAACCTAATTCACCTTCTACGCTTATCTTACCAATAAATTTCACCAATCCATGTTATCCAATTACATGTTGTTAATATTAAATTGTACTAATTCCATATCCAATTTAAGTCATGCCAAACTACATAAATTTAAAATTACAGTACAATTATGTCCATAATTCTATTCAAATCATACATAAATCCTTCCAACCCATATTATGCCCAAACAACCCCTTTTTCCCCTTTTACTTTCTCGTTCTCGTTTACAACGCATAAATTCATGATAGATGTAGGCTCGAGATAGCCTAGCTATAAAAATAAAAAGGGGAAAGAATAAAAAGGAGAGAACTCAATCGTAAGCATAAACAAAATAACTGATCTTAATAAATTATCATCATATTCATTATGGGGAATGGAAAACGATAGAAGTACAATTATACAACAACTGTATTTTAAACCACTCACCTTGACTGGATTGGAGAAATAAACAATTGGTTGTTGAGGTACAACGTTGGTTTAGGCTTTTATTTGATTATTGACGCAGAACGTGAATTGTTGTTGAAGAAACTTGCTACTAGATTTGATTAAACTCCAAAATCGGTGAAGAACTTGCAATTTAATTTAGAGTTTATAGGCGGCTGCTATGTTGCGTTGAAGTTTGGTGGCATGGAGGTGTCTTATAAGAGATAGAATGATTTTAGGGTTAGGTTAGATGTTCTTTTATATGTGAGTTAGAGCAACTAGGACCTTAGGATTAAATAAAAACTCATCTAAACCGTCTACCTCACCCTAGAAAAGAACCATCCAGAACAACCATTTTCACACTTAGTGCTCCTTTAAATAAAATAAAAAAAAAGAAACTGCTTTATTTCTTTCTAATTAATGCATTACATACTATTTTTAATGTATAGCAACCTCTTTCCTTCATGCATTCAATTATTTATTTATTTATTTGCACTTATACATAAACCTTTATTTGCTATATTCTTCTCCTAATCAATTAATTGATTTCTTTCTCTTTTTGTCTACTCTTTTTGAAAAGAAACCGCATGTCCTTAAACCATTTTCTTTTATTTATTTACATCTAATCACATGTGCATGTGTCTCTGATTTGAATGTTATTTAATAATATTAACCTTTCTCTAATTGTGGCTTGCTTATGACCTTATTAGTTTACTTTTTAAACGTTTAAATTTCAAAAGTTGATCCCCTTCACATTTAATTGCTCCATTTTATTGTTTACAACCTTTTTCTATGCATGCTTTAATTGCACATTTGACATGTTTTGCATTCCATATCCTCTTCCTTTTATTTGCATCACACTAATTTATTTTTATTCAGGTTCATGCATCATCCATTTATTTAATGCAATAATTTCACATATCCTCTTTTTCTTATTGCATTAATTTCAAATAACATGTATACACATATGCCTCCTTTTTGTTTGTCTCTATATTCGCGCGCAACTTCAAATTTGAATCATGTTTATACGCATCCATCTCTTATGTGTATACTAATTTTTATATGCGAACAATTGTCTATTTTATTTGGAAATTATCTTCCTTAATCAATTAATGGTTTATTTCCATTCCTTCAATTAAACCTCCAATTAACTTATCCCCTTTCGCACTGAACCAATTTGCCAAGCCACTATTTAGCCGCTCCTTAAAAAAAATATGGCACTGGACGGGATTGAACTCACAACCTCTTATGTACAAGTCTCGTGTATTAACCAAATGAGCTACTAAGTCTTTTGTTAACAAGACTTAGGACCAAGCTACATATTATTCTTTTCCCATTGCTCTTTTTCATGTTTTGTTTGCATTTCTTAAATTAAGGATAACTTCTTCGTTTTAAATCAGTTTTCTATAAACTATAGGTCTAAATTGACTAGAAAATCGCCATGAACGTAATGACACTAATTTCATGACCAAATTCTAGAGTCTTTTCAAATTATCCTTTTTATTTCTTTATGTTCGCATGTATTTCTTCGCATTTCACTATATTTCTTCTGATTTCAAATATTGCATGTAATTTCTTTATTAATCTTTTTCTTTATTTCACTGCATAAACTTCTTACATGCAATTACATTAATATTATTTAATCTTTCCTTTAAATATATCCATGCATATATACATATATCTCATTTTTAATTATAATAAAAATGCGGGGTGTTACAGGTAATAATTAGGGTACATCTAGTCTTTCTTGTTTAGGGGCCCGTTATTATCATTGGGGCAACACCTGTCATTTCTGTTCGGCTACCTGTTATTATTGTTGGGGGTAAAACCCGTCACTAGAAGTACACCTAAGTCTATCATCTTGTTCTTGTTGGGATCATTTTGTTCTTGTTATACTAGTATCGGTGTAGAGAAAAGTACTTGAGAAGTGCAATATATTCTGTCATGTTTATTCTGTTTATCCTGCTTAGTCTATTATACCTTCCTTATGATATTTTTATCTCTCTCATCCAGTTTATATGCCTGTCATGAATCTCATGATGTTTTTACTCATTTATATGCTAAAAGTAGTTGGACTCGCCATACTTTATGTCTAACCCATTTTGTTTCCTCTTCTCTCTCTTTCATTTCACCCCAGGTTCTCAGGGTGGGAATACTCGGGCTTGATTAGGATTCCCTCTTTCATCCTGCTTGGAGCTTCTTAGACGTACTGCTTTGATTTCCTATCTTCTCCGATATGGCTATATTTTGGGGACTATGCTTTTTATATATTACTGTACTCTGATGATTTTAGTAACAAGACAAAAATTGTAATGGATTTTCTACATTTTAGACTATGGTGTAACTGGGTTTTGGACCACGATGTTTTCTGTTTAATAAAGTTTTAAATTTCGCTGTTATTTTATATCTGTCTTGTGATGTTTCTGTTTACCTATAACGCTTTACGAAACTTAATGCATTTTGATAAAGAGTGACATTAACGGACGTGGGGTGTCACATATGGTATTAGAGTTGAAGGTTACCAGATCAGATAAAAGATTTTGAAAATTGTTTTCAAAAAGGTTTAAAAGAAAGCATTTTCAAAAGAAAACTCTGTGTTTAAAAACATATTTCCCAAACCATATGGAATATCTTTCGATTCTCTATTTGAATCCCTTTTCTTTTCTTTTTCAACATGTCTGGGGAAACTATTATTCCCAAGGGCGATACAATACCGGCTTTGTTTCGTAGATATCTTGATGCTACGACGCCAGTCGGAGGCCAAGCAAATGCTCCTCCCCTAGCTGCAGTCGCTGTTCTTCCTCCTCCTCCACGAGCTAATAATTTCTCCAAGATATGAGAGGGTTTCTGGGCTATGGGAGGAAAGACATTCAAAGGAACCGAAACTTTTTTAGAATCAAGGAATTGGCTTAAAGAGACGGAGGATTTATTTGGGATTTTTGAGGTTGATGACCGTAGGAAGATTCAGTTGGCCATTTGGCAACTAAAAGATGAGGCTTAATTTTGGTGGAAAGTGACGCAAGCAGGGCGTCCAGTTGAGACTTGGTATGATTTTCGACAGAGATTCAAAATGAAGTTTCTTTCTCAAGCCTAGCAAAGTATGCAAACGGAAAATGTAACACCCTGCATTTTACATATCGGATGTTCGTAAAATATTTTTATTTCATTCTCGGAGGGTTGGATCATTCTCATATTTTAATATGTTGCTTATGGGGATGTGAGACATGTCGATAATTTTTACCAGTGACCATTTTTCCCCTGTTAGTCTTGTATAAGGATTAACTTTTGAATCATGTTGAATCAGGTGGTGGGACCTACGCCATTGGAAAGGAAATGATGATTGCCTTTCCGCGGAGTGGTTACATTAAAGATCTGTCTCAGCGGTTTGGGAGGAATCATTTGTTTAAGGTTTTTTAGTTGGCTGTTCAGCTTTGGAGAGCCACAATGGGCTGATTTGGGAAGGCCCATTGGTGGGCTAGTGGAAGGGTATAAATAGGGGGTGAGAGGTAAGAGAAATGTTTTAGTTTCTCTATTCTCTCATTAAGTGGCCTATGTTCCTCCTTCCTCTAACACCTTTCCACCATTAAAATCAACCTCTAAAGGAAGCAAATCGAAGATCTACACCATTGGAGGCTACAAAACAACATTCGACGTGGGAATTCATCGTATCACGGGGTTTGGTTCGAAGTGCTTGTTGTCCGAAATCTTATTGCATTGATTTTTGCTTGTTTGGGAGGATCGGTGAGTGATTTACATCTCTTACATGGATTCAATGAAGCATATGAATGTTTGATCATGTTTTTCATCAAATTCAATGTTTTATCATAAATCTACAGCACGATAAGTCCATTTTCATATGAATCACCCTAGGATCTAAGTTAGCATGTTTAAACCGGTAATTCTTATGCTATTTCATATGTTTATGCAAGTTAGATTCGCAATTTAGATCATATGTTCATTTGGCATGATTTTTATATGATTTTGATGAAATAGTCATTTTCATGTTGTTATTGATTTCGTATCATGTTTGTGGTAATATTTGATGAGTTGGATAAGTTGGTTTCGTCAAATCCATCGTTTTGACGAAGTTTTGGTCAAAATTGGAGATGAATTGGAAAATGCAGGTTTTGGGTCGGCCATGGTTGGGTCGGTCGGTCTCAAATCGTGTCTTGGGAAGCAAGTCAGACTGGGTCGGTCGGTTGTTGTGGGTCGGGTCGGTCAAACCGGGTCGGTCGAGCAACTTGGTCCTGATTGGTTTGGGTTGATGTTGGGTCGAGCATGAAGTATTGGATCGAGTAGGCCAGGGTCGTGTAAGGAGGGGTCGAGCATGGGCTCGAGTAGTGGGGTTCGGTCTGGTTGGGTCGAGCAGAGCACCGGCCGAGCCGGGTTCTGGTCGAGCTTAGGGTCGGGTCGAGCTCAGGGTTGGGTCGAGCAAGCATCGGGTCGGTCAGTATGGTCTGTGTCTCTGGTCGGTCATGCAATGTAAGGGTGGTTTCGCTCGTACCATGGTGGGTGGTTCGATCGGATAACGGATGGGTCGGTCGGGCATAACAAGGTCGGTTGCACCAAGAACACAGGGTCATTTCTGAAAAGTTATATTTTTTGGGTATGACTCAGATTTGAAGAAAAAGCTTAATTTTTTTTGGGGGAAAACCCCCGAACCCTAACCGTAGCATAGTGATGTAATTAGCTCGGTGATGGTGTGACTTTGAAGTAAATTCAAGTAGGAAGGTTCGTAGTGTTGAAAGGTGTTTGTTGATCGGTGTAGAATAACGAATGAGGTTGTAACATCCCGTATTTTTACGATATAATTGTAATTTAAAATGACTAAAATTAAATAATATTGAATATTTAATTAATATAAATAATAGAATAATGTATTTAAATTCCGAAATAATCGGAAATAGCTGAATGAATTGAATTATTTATAAGATATAATTCAGTTTATAATTCGATAATAATAACGAATATATTTAATGAACGATGGTTGAGCGTATAAATTATATTATAATTATAATCGAGCTCGAAATGGTGCGGCAGTTCATAATTTGGCGATTTGAACTTTAAATGAATATACAGAACCCGTTTAAGTTGGATTTCTGTGAAACAAGAAACGTTCGGAGCTGGTGAAGTATATTTTTCTAATGGAAGAGAAAAATCGGGATTTTGTCGTGTAGATGGAGAGTTATGTCCAAATCAAATTTTCGAAAAGTCATTATGGAATTCCTTTATAATTTATAATGATTTATTTACGTTATAAATGGATTTTTAATATAAATTGAATACTGATTTAACATTGGATTTGAAATATCGAGTTATATATTCAAATGGGAATATTTTAGACCTGTATGATATTATAGGCGAATATATATACAGTAATATTAATTTATTAATATTTAATTTAATTATTTTTAAATATATTAATATATAAATGGGTTTATTTAGAGCTTTAAAAATAACCAGTTTTGCAAACGAGCTCCGTTTTCGATGAAACTAATTTTGTTGGGTCCGGAATATTAAATTATTGCTAGATTTTAATTTTTGTGATTTTTAGAGTCAATATGTGGCCGCATGGGATTTTAATGTAAAAAACAGTCGATAATTTGACCTTTAAATGTGTGAGCAAACGAACTCGGAATTCGACGAAACAAGTTTCGTTCGGTCCGTAATGTCGAACTGCGGCTATATGTCCATTTTCTTCGAATTTGGATATTGTATGTTATCGTAGAGATTTTTAACGATAAAAATGAATAGCGTTATGATAGAAATTAATGTTTAAATTGAATATAAAATTATTAAATCACTCTATAAATACCCCTTTACATCTTCTAACCCTAAGAGCTTTCCATTTCTCTGGTATATCTACGCCGCCAGTATTCTTCATTTTTTTTAAGAAAACGTGAGTTTGTTAAAATCGAAACAAATCCTATAAAAATCCTAAAAATCCTAAAACAAATGTCTTTGGCCTTGCAAGCCTATGTTATTCAGTCCTATACCTATTTCCTTGGGTATGGTGTTGAAGCCTAGGGTTCTGATTCTCCTAAAATTCATGGCGTATGAACGCGATTTAAGCATGGTGTTGGGATTCTGGAAACAAGATGAGCATGTGGTGAGTTTTTCGGTGTACTCGGTGATATTTTTGTTCGATCAAATCCTGAAGCCATGCGTGAGGTCATCAGTTCGGACCTGGGTAGATGGTGCGAGTTTGACGGTGATGGGTGGACATGAAAGAGGGTTTGATAAGGAGTAGCACTGTTGTAGTTTGAATTTTTATTGATGGAAGGAGCAATGGTTTTGGAAAGTATGGCCATGAAGAATGAAGTGGGGGTTCATTTACTGTGCGTGCTCCAGAAGAATTGTTTGGGGAAGGAAGTTTCGAATTGTAGTAGATCTCACGTCGTTGGGTTATTTTTCATAAGCAGTGATTGGCTTGAATTGTTTTACTAGAAGTCGGATTTTTTTTGTTTCTGGAAATCATGAGAAACACGGTAGACATAATTGAGTCAGGTTCATTCTTTTTGTGATTTACTATCAGTGTTTTAGTTTTAAAAATTTTGGACTGAAGGGGAAGAAGCATTACAGTGTTAATGGTTTAAATTATCGTGAAGTAAAAGAGGGGTTTAGTGTTTGCAAAGTCTAGCCATTTGAGTTGGGAAGTTACACGATTTACTGGGGAGGACATAATTGAGGAAGAAGGCCACGGGGTAGTAAGCGGGCCGGATCTGCTAAATGAAGAGTAGTGGGCCGGAGAAAAAGAAAGGTTAAGGCACATTTGAAAATAAAATCAAAGTTTTTATAATTTAAATGTATATTAACTTGTAAATATCATAACATTGTCATACGTTAACCGAATTCAGCAAAACAGGATCCATTAGGATCATATAGACGAGGACTACACCATGGAACTGGTTTTGAGTGGATTAGAGTTCGTTTCAATTTATGGCAAAAAAATTGCCTGAATGGAGCAATTGAACGTTTATCGTTATTCAACAATAACCGACCAAAGTAAGTAAATCTCACTACCTCTGATCAGTTTATATTTTTATAACATATTTTTAGAATTTATAAATGATGGTTGATTACTGTGAGTAGTTTTTTTAGGTGAACTTCTAATCGATTGGTTGAAATTATATATAACTATATATATATATATATATATATATATAAACAAATCATTAACTAAATATTGATTCTGTTTATCAGAATATTTCATATTGAAATGAAATTGATGTTATTTATATTGTTTAACATCGGTGATGCAGGGAAACAGATTGGAGGGATCCAACAGGATTCCTCAATATTTGTAATACTGTTTGTTTTTCATATATTGTGATATATGATGTGATATATAATCTGTGATTGATTATGACGACACAGGTCTTGTTATTTGGTATGCTAAATACCATAAGTGATACTGGAATGTATAAAGCGAATTTTCAAAGTGTATATTGAAATTAAAATATTGATATGATATCAATAGAAGTATAAAAGGAAATAATTAAAAATGGAAATAATTATAAAAAGTAAATAATTATAAAATGGAAACAATTTTATAAATGGAAATATTTGGAAAATGAACAGAATTTTATAAAAGGAGAATTTTACATTAGGAAGATTTACACTCGTGTTTCGCACGCGGGTATAACATGATATGGATTTAAAATAGATATTAAATAAAAATCTGTTTTAACATATATAAATTGGAAAGATAAATTTATAAATAATGTTTATAAATTAAATAAAATATTTATCATTGGATAAATTGAATATGTAAATCTGAATTTATATAGTGGAGTGGCTTTATCACCGATGTTTTTAATGGAATTTGAACTTAGCATTTTTAAAGGGAATTAAATGAGATTTTAGTGTTAGAAGTATAAAATAAGTTTTTGTATGTAAATTCTATAAATAGAAGTATGAAAAGAAATTGGATTTGGGATATTGTTTTTAAAATACGAAATCAAACTGTTCGATTATATATAGACATGTCATTCACATTCTATATGAAAATTTTGACTAAAGAAAATATTTTGCAAATAAAATATTATAAAGGAATTTGGGGTTTCGAATTAGGAATTTAAATGGAATTACTGAAATTAGAAACTGACTGGAAATTAGTTGAGTTGAATGGCTTTCTGGGTATCGATCCGATGTTGGTTTCGGCCTTCGGGGTTTATACTTAGGTAGTTGTTCTCTTACTAGTTTACAGTTAGAGACTGATGGAGGTGGGATGATATTGATGCGTGAATCAGAAATGGAAACGTTTTCCAAAGTGAATAACGTATATTTTCTAATTTTAGAAAATAAGGAATTTATGAATATATGTAAATAATAAATGAAAAATTGGGAAATGAAATGATGATTGATCGGTAAGATTTCCATTTGGAAATACGACCGTTGTTTGTACACATGTTTTCCTTTGATAATTAAATCACAGACTATCAAAGATTTTGACCATTTCCGTTGTCTATACGGAGAGACCGGGATCATATATATTATCTGAAAACCACTCCATATGTCATTAGCGTTGCGAGTAAAATATGATGAAGAAATTGAAGATGGAGTTATGCAAGGGTTGTTTAGTAAATCCTAGGCAGAAATTGCCAGAGATGGATTCACAGAATAGTTCCTTCGGGTTGTCCAGTCCCATAACAACTTGATTGGACTAGTGTCTGACAGAGTATATCTGGTAGATCACGTAAGTTGATCGTTTCAAATGTATTTACGTTGGTGGCGGAGGAATTCGTTTCTCTTAACTTTATAACCGTGGTATTTTTGGGAAATCAATTTGTGATTTGATGGGTATGACGATGTGGCACTTAAAGTAAATGAAGGAGTGATCTGTTAAAAGATACATTATGACCTTAAACCTCATTAACTGGGAAATGACAGAAATCGGGCAGGAAGCATGGCTAAGTGGGTCACACCCAAGTAGGGTATATTGTCACCATCTAGAGAATATTCATATTTGTTACTTCTTTCAATTGTGTATCACTCGGGAACAGTTATGTTGGTATACCAACCGTAAGGTGACAATATATTCGGAACATTCAAGCGAAATGAATGGCCGGTCATGTTTGGCCAAGTTACAAGATGTTCTTGTTGAACTCTATTGTATCGCTTCTAGAGTACACTGATCAGAAGGTGGTTCCATACCTTTTCATAGTTGGAAATCCATTACCTGATAAGAGTCTGCGGTTTTTGATTGTGTATTATATAAGTAGAACATGAGATGAAAGCGCTCTATTGGATTGCAATTTACTTGATTTAAACATTATTATAATATCGGAAGAGTTGTGATATAAAGAATATTTTGAGTAGTCGTAAGGTAAAAACCATTTGTGTTTATGTGTGAATCGATGAATCGGTCTTACGATTATTCTTTCCTTTAAAAGGATTTTAAAAGTTACACAAATGGTTAGAGTTTACTCACACCAGTCACATGACTGACCCAGTTTTTATTTTGTTTTGTTTTCCCTAAACTCTTGGGTGCCCAATTTTGTACGGGCAGTCAAGTAGTCAGGATTTACAGATATACTTGGAAAGCTGGAGCAGGAGGCTTCATAATTATATATCTATTTGTAACACACCGTGTTTTCTGTTAACATAAACTAACAAATTAAGTAATAATTAATTTTAAATGTGAGAATTAAGGGAAACAGGTTACGCCATTGTGTTCGACTCGGAATTCTGGTTGAAATAGAGTCCGAGTTTGCGTAATTTGGACTTCGTATGAAGAAGTTATGCCTGTCGGAAGTTTCCTGAAAATTCAAATAAATTCAAACAGCTCGAAAACAAATTCAAAATTCAAATCAGAAGTCAGAAGCGGGCTGGGCGGGAAAATTCCCACCCAGGACCCAGGTCGACCAGGGGGTCGACCCTAGTGTCGACCTCCCCCCTACAGGTCGACTTGCGGGTCGACCTATGGGTCGGCCTGGGGGTCGACCTGCCCTCCCCCGCCCCGGGCGGATCTGAAAGGTGACGATTTTGTGACTCAATGCTGAGTCATTAGGGCTGAGGTGTCACTCTATCTTGACTGGATGGTCTTGATTGATTCTAGGTTGATCGGATGGCCTAAATTAATCATAAATTCTATATAAACACATGTAGACTCAACCATAAAACCAAATCAAAATTAGAACCATGGCCGTCATGCTATTACCTTGCAACCTGGAGTAGCCGCCACCAACTAGAGGAAAAGTAAAGATAATCAACTCAAGTCTATAATAACAACAACAAATTTGTCTACTTCAAAGGTGAGCTAAATCAATTTCAGAACACAGATCCCAGAACTCAAGACCTTCTTTGAGTTGTGAGTTCAATTTCTTTAATAAGATAATTAACAAGTTAATTGGGTTGAGTTATAATTTGGGTTATATGGCTATGTTTGTGAAACAATGGGAAAATGTTATATTTTGTGAATATATGCTAGTTATTCATAATGACAGTTTTTGTTGTGGATTCCTATGTATATGCCCAATCACCTATATTCAACTTGATTCATGTTTGCCATCATTTTATATGCAAGTTTGGGTGTAGAATATATGCTAGTTTCTATGTGAATTGTACACAAGTTTACATGTGAACCAAATAAAGTGACTGTATGCAAGTTTAGGTATAAATTGGATTCACATATATGCAAGTTTACACCTTTAGATTTAGATCTATGACATACATAGTTTTATGCAAGTTTGTGACTATGGCCTATGCAAGTTTTGGGTAGAAAACTATATCCATATATGTAAGTTTTGGGTGAAAACTATATTCACATATGCAAGTTCACACCTTTAGGTCTATGTTTAGATCCATGACATTACAAAGTTTATGCAAGATATATTGTAATCCTTATTCGTAAGTTAGATACATTTTGTTTGTTATGCAAATTTGCGATGTTTCTTCCCTTTTATGTCATTAGACTAATTGCTAGTCTAATATATATATATATATATGTCATGATAAGCGAACGAACAACATAGGGACGATGGGGGTAATATTGAATATACACATATTGAGAATTGGCATGTAATGGCCTTAAAAGGCATACAATTAATTTGAGGCAGTAATTGGTATAATTTATATACCTGAAATAAATGGACATAATTTAGGTGACAATTATGGACATAAGTATATTTGGAATTTATTTACAAATTTGAATAGGGATATTGATCCAATTTGGGGTTAAATAAAGCTGTAATAATAAACCGCCTAAGACACGAGATTAGACTCCCTTAATTTCACATGCCAGCCTAACGTCGGACGTCTTTACAAGGTTACGGTGTTAATGAATTAAGAAACACTTAATCAGATAAACATGTGGTGGGACATGGGGGGGTTAAGTAGGTGCCTTGGGTGGCATGTGAAATTAAGAGGGTGCCTTGGGTGGCATGTGAAATACGATTAGATGCACTTAACCAAGATTGAAACATGTAAGAAGACATGAATAAGAATGGGGTTAAGTGGGGAAAACCTTAGAGGGGACCAAGCATATGTGGAAAGCTTGTGTCATACATGAGGGCCCTTTTCAAACCAGTAACCCATTAAGTATCTTTGTGGGCTCGACCCAAGTCGAGGATGGGACACGCGTACTGGGTTTTATTGTAAGAGGTCAAAACGGGTTAGCGGTGACAACACAAGTCCAACAGGGTCATGTGCGTGTGTTGCCCCGGGCTGGTAGGTAAGACATTGTTTCATCGTGTAGATATAAGCTATGCATTTTTGGTGCTATCGGGTTGCCACTTTGGGGAGTGATAAACTCTACTGTGGGGCCAACACGAGTATCAACGAGTTAGGGAGCCGATCGAATGGGGGTAGTGGGTACACCTAGTGGAGATAGGGGCAGACGACACCTATGAAGGCAGCTAGGGGTACACGAAACTACCATTATCATTATTAAGTTTTGTAGATGGGATCAACTTTTAGGGTGTTTGGTATGGTGCGATGTAGTAATTATCTTATAGTGGTTAGGTGCGCCTTTAACGTTATCTCTGTTCATCTTATTTCCTTTGTTTGCTCTGCCATGCCCATTTGTTCACAGTCATTTCCTTATTTTCCTGCTTATGCCTTATCCTAGTTACTTTAATGATTATATTGTTAAAGTTATTGCATTTGCCATACTTTATGTCTGACCCCCTTTGTTTCCACCTCTTTTCTTCCTTTTTGCCCCCTAGGTGCTCAGGGTGGGACTAGTACTAGTGGAGCTTGATTTTGGATAGCTTTATCTCTCTCTTTTGGAAGTTGCTTGGATTGCTGAAGTAAAGTTCAGCCTATCTTATTTATGGCTATTTTATGTTGGGGTTATGTCTTTTATTTTATGTACTCAAAACTTATTTGTCAAGATGGATAATAAGTGTATTTGGTTTTATAGTTGGTTTCTGATGTGATGTAACCAAACTATTTCTCCGCTGCAATAAAAGTGGTTTTTATTTTCCAAGTACCAATATATTTATCTGTCTTGTTTACTTTTCTGTTCTATACACAATAAACGCTCCACCAATATTAAGGCATTCCCTTTGTAAGTGACCTTAATGGAGATGGGGTATCACACGTAGTATCAGAGCTGAAGGTTACCAGAACAGATAAGATATTTTGATAAACTATTTTTCAAAAAAAAAAACATTTTATAAAGAAACACTTTCAAAAAAAATGTTTTAAGGAAAGTATTTTTAAGAGAAAAGTTTATTTTAAAAACATAACCCCCAAGAGCTATATATCTTTCTTTCGAATTCTCCATTTGAATCTCTTCATTTTCTTTTTAGCATGTCTGGAATTCCCGAGGTACCCGAGGGGATACCGATACCAGGATGGTTTAGAAGGTATCTGGAAGCTAGGGCCAATGTCGCAGGCCCAGCAAATGCTCCTCCTCCTCCTCCTCCCCCTCCCCGTGTTGATACTTTCGCAAAGATATGCAAGGACTTTTGGGTAATGGGCGGAAAACCTTTTCACGGTTCGTAGACGTTTTTTGAAGCTCGAAATTGGCTAAAGGAGGTGGAAGAATTGTTTGGAATCTTTTAGGTAGAAGATGGAAGAAAGGTCTAGTTAGCTGCCTGGTTAATGAAGGATGAGGCCTCGTTTTGGTGAGGGGTCAGTAATGGAGAGCGTCCAGTTGATACATGGCCGGATTTCAGGTGTAGGTTCAAGGCAAAGTTTCTCTCGCGGGCCGAAGAGAACCTATACATGGAAAGTTTTTTGGCATTGAGGCAAGGAAATCTATCAGTGAAAGAGTACGTCAACAAGTTCAATCAATTGGCGAGATTCGGCTTGGACTTGGTGAATACACCCAAAAAGAAGGCCCTGAGATTTGTTAAGGGTTTGAACGAGCCGCTACATGGGTTAGCTATGACCCACATCCCTATGGGGGCCACTTTTTAAAGACTGGTTGACATGGCGCTTATGCATGAAGAGGAGAAAGGTGCCAATGCTAATAAGGCACCTGAGAAGAAAGGGGATCAAAAGAAACCACAACAGCAACAACAGAACAAGAAGGGTGGTATAGACAACAATGGCAAGGGAAAGAAAAGATGCTTTAACTGTGGGACACCAGGCCATCTGAGCAAAGACTGTAGGAAGAAGAAGATTGGTTGTTTCCACTGTGGAGAGGCAGGATATCTGAATAGGGACTGCCCAAAGAAAGGGCAAAGGGCAGGGACTACCTCTGGAGGGTAGATTCAGGCTCTCATGGCACCAGGGCAGGCATGGGGCAGGTCCAGGCTCTCGTGGCCCCACCGTTGCAAGAACGAGGTAGAACGATTTCCGTTGAAAGTTTAGTTTATCTTTTTGATCATCCTGTTCGCACACTCTTTGATTCTGGTGCATTGCACTCTTTTATATCTACTGCTTTAGTCGAGTCACTACACCTAAACACCAGTATAGTAGAGGATCCCTTAGTTGTTTCAAATCCAATTGGGGGCTCAGCCTATTTTTCGATGATTTGTTTGGATTTGGAAATTTCTATACTTAGCGTTGGGTTTAGATGTGATGCTTATGTTTTGGGCTTCACGGGCTATGGGTTAATTCTGGGCATGGATTGGTTATCCAGTAATGGAGCCGTCCTAGATTGTGAAAAGAGAGAGGTTAGGCTGATGACTCGCTTGGGAAACACTCTCGAAATCTCTTGTAATCCCATGAATTCTGTTATGCTAAGTTATCTAGAATCGCTTGATGCGTCTGTTGAGAACTTGCAGTCTGTTAGAGTGGTTCGGTGAATACTCGAATGTCTTTGAGGAAGTAGAGGGCTTGCCTCCGAAGCGGGAGATAGACTTCCGCATATATCTAGTTGATAACGCAAAACCCATTGCTTTACCCGTTAGACACATGGCTCCAAAGGAGAGAAAGGAGCTTAGCAAGCAAGTTAAGGAGCTGCTAGAAAAAGGGTTTATAAGGCGGAGTATTTCTGAATGGGGTGCTCCAGTGGTGTTCGCAACCAAAGCGAACGGTTCACTTCGCCTATGCGTTAATTATAGGGAGCTAAACAAGCTGACCAAAAAGAATAGGCACCCACTGCCAAGAATAGACGATTTGTTTGATTAGCTTGTAGGTGCAATAGTTTTCTGCCAATTAGATCTGAATACCGGATTTCATCAGCTAAGAGTGGCTGAAGATAGCATTGATAAGACCGCGTTCAGAACCCCGGACGGTTTCTTCGAGTGGCTCATCATGCCTTTCGGCTTGACAAACGCACCTACTTATTTCGTCGATTTGATGAATAGAGTGTTCTGGGAATTTCTCAATGAATTCGTGGTGGTCTTCATAGATGATATTCTAGTTTTCTCGAAGAATGAGGAAGAGCATGCTTTGCATTTAAGGGAAGTCATGGATACTCTCCGTGCACATCAGTTAAAAGAAAAATTCTCCAAGTGCCACTTCTGGAGGGAAAAGTAAGATTTCTTGGGCATGTAGTGTCCAAAGAAGGGTTAGTTGTGGACCCCGCAAAAGTAGTTGCGGTCCAGGATTGGAAGGTTCCAAAGAATGCAACCGAAGTCCGAAGTTTTCTTGGACTAGCAGGCTTTTATCGCAAGTTCATTAAAGACTTTGCGAAAATCTCAGCTCCACTTACAAGGTTAACGAAGAAGAACCTGACTTTCACTTGGGATTTGGACTGCGAAGTCGCTTTCCAACGATTGAAGAAGGCTCTGAAAACAGCCCTAGTTTTGACATTACCAGATGGGAGCAATATGTTTACGGTATACAAAGATGCATGCGGTACGAGACTAGGCGCTGTTTTGATGCAAGAGGGGAAGGTAGTAGCTTATGGTGGAAGGCTGTAACGACCCGTATTCTACGCATCATCGGATCGTAGGATATTTATTTCTTTCACATACGAAGTCGTATGGTCATGTAACTTTGGGAGACGATTATTGGGGTCATTTCCCATGTTCATGATTTTTCTCGATTTTTAAATGACCATTTTACCCCTAGTTGGTACTGTTTTGGCCATAACTTTTGACTGGAAAGGAATTTTGACCTGAAACCACTTCCATTGGCTCCGGATGATGGTTTACAATTCCGTAGAGTGGTCACGTTAGCCAAACGGACTCACCGTTTGGGGGATATGGCTGAAACAAGTTTCAGATAGTAAAAAACAGTTTAATTGGGCTTAATCGGGTAATTAGTAGCTAGGCCCAAAGGGGATTTCGGGATTTGAGATGTATAGGGGCTGAATAGGGTCAGAAAACATTTCTTTCAGCCGCCACTTTCATTCTTGAACCCTAACAATGGCCGCCAACATCTAGGAACATCCCCAAATCACTTTCTAATCAAGTTTTGGCTTAATCTACATCAAATTAAGGAGAGAAAACACGAAAGCAAGGTTAGAGATGCTGTTAGACATCAATATTCACCCAAATCAACGAGGTTTCAGTTCTGAGAATTTTATTTGTGGCCAAGGTGAGTGATTAGCATTGTTTTGACACTAATTACAGTTAATTAAGGGTAATTAGTGAAGATTGGCGAATTTATACACTAATAAATTCTGGAAAAATATCTATAAATTCGAAAATAATATTTTATGCCTCTGGTAGAAATTTGGTTTAATTTGGTTAAGTTTTGTTAATCCTATGATTAGTTTTGCTTAAACATGCTTAAGGGAAAATATGGGGTTTTGGGTATATTTGATCCATTTTGACACGTAAATTCATTGTTTTGGTGTTTGTGGTTAGTTTGCTATGTTGCTATGATTGTTCGGAATGATTTGTGGTTGATTAGAATAGTTAGATTGGTCGAAAACGTCGTCGAATGGCGTAAACAAGTTGCTGGAAAAAGTTGTAGAAAGTTTTGCAGGGTTTAGGATCGGATCGGGTATGGGCTCGGATCGAATCCGACCCGAACTGGAATCTGGCACAAAAGAAGTTTGGCAAAAAGGAAGGCCACTTCTTAGAGTTGGAGTTGGACAGAGGATCGGATCGGAGCTATGGAGCAGGATCAGATCGGAGTAGGCTAGGGAGCGAGATCGGATCGGGGGAGGCAAGCGAGGGGGATCGGATCGGAGCTATGGAGCAGGATCGGATCGGAGTAGGCTAGGGAGCGAGATCGGGTCAGAGCAGGCAAGCTGGAGCAGGAGGGACGAACCGAACCGAATGGAGCGTGACATCCGAACCGATCCGACGTCTGAAGGGGGAGGATCACCAAACCGCACTCAGGAGTACATTATGAAGCATTGCACCGAACCGAACCGTGTTATACGTATGTATCCGAACCGAATGGAATTCAGGACCACTTCTACGCGACGACTCTTTTGAAGACCAACTCCAATTCGATCAAAACCCGAGATGCAAAGGAAGTCCAAATGAGGAGCTTTGACTCAGGATCCAGCTGGGAACCAATGAGTGAGCTTCATGATTGGGCTCTGCTACGGGACGTGTGCCAAGGGGCTATTGATGTCTATGACTTTGGATCACTATGTATGGGAGGTACGTGAACGGATTCAGGGCCACAGTGGCCTAGGTACGACTAAAGGGCTATAGACCAATGAGGTGGGGTCATTTGTAAAGATTTGGTCATGACTCCATGTGGTAAGCTTGGTAGTAGCAGTAGTTGTACAAGTTGAACTCCATCACTACTTCGATGGTTCTAGTGATTGACAGTGGTGGACATCGTATGCTTTACGCACTGAGTGAGAGATGTGAGGATGGTTGCTATGGTTGATTGTTTGCCATCATTATGACATGCGCACCCCACCCCCGTATTCTTTACACTATTCAAAATGGCACCTTAGAGTATTGTACGGTATGTAGTGCTAACTCTTTGGTTGCAAGTCCAGGTTCAGGTATGGTTTAGTATACCTGTTATTTTTCTGTTTAGATGCTTATCGCTCATACCAGGCTTTATGTCTGACCCAGAGTTTTATGTCTCTTCTTATTACTCTGGGTGCTCACACGATCAGACTAGAGACAGGTTAGCTGGTGATGCACGGGTAGATGATCCGGAGACGAGCAGGAAGCTTCCACGTAATATATATAGTATTCTCCCTGTGTTGTTGAAGATCACTGCTTGGGCATTAGTAGTGCATCTTCTACTTTAAGCTTTCTTTTGTTTTAGAGACATTAAATTTGGAAAAGTTGTAATAAGCTGTACTTGGATTTCCGCTGCTCTGATGTTGATGTTGATGTTGATTTTAGTTATCAGCTTATGCACTGTCTCACCTGTTTTATGTCAAGTATGTTATTATTATTATATTTTACTCCATGCGCTGTGAGACATTCTACAGGTTCCTCGTAAGTTAATTCCCTTCTTTCCTTTCCTTGACGACCGTTCTGTGCTAGCCGGGCATGTGTACAACACACTTTCGGAGGAAACGCCGGCTAGTGCGGGGCGGGCTGTCACAAAGGCAGTTGAAAGTGCATGAGAAAAACTACCCAACCCACGATCTAAAGTTAGCAGCCATCGTTTTTGCGCTTAAGTCTTGGCGACACTATCTCTTAGGTGAGAAATTTGAGTTGTATACTGACCATAAATCATTGAAGTACCTTTTCTCGCAGAAAGACCTCAATCTAAGGCAGCAAAGATGGATGGAGTTTCTCGCCTCATACGACTTTGAGATCTCCTATACTCCTGGCAAGGGCAATGTAGTAGCAGACGCCCTAAGTAAAAAGAAGCTGACCTTAAGTCCTCTCTTTGTAGAAAGGCAAAGTTTGGAGTACATAGCAAATTTTGATTTTAGAACCTCTGTTGATTATGTGACTAGCTTGATGGCAATGCTAGAAGTGCGGCCTACTTTGTTGGACTCAATAGGAACCGCGCAACGTGAAGACCCACAACTAGTTGATGTGATAAATAAGCTGATTAGGGGAGAGACTTCCAATCACCTCAATAGATACTCCATCGATGATAAGGGTTGGTTGAGATGGAATGGAAGACTATGCGTCACGCAAGCAAGATATTTGGTGAAGATGGTTCTAGAAGAAGCACACCATTCCAAGATGACCACACACCCTGGTGGAGACAAGATGTATAAAGATATCAAAAGAGTTTTCTTTTAGAATTGCATGAAGAGGGATGTAGCTGAATTATTTTCAAAATGCATGATATGCCAGTAAGTCAAGGCAGAGCAGAAGAAGTCTGGCGGTTTGCTTCATCCTCTAAAAGTTCCGCAACGGAAATGGGAGAGCATCTCGATGGACTTTGTTGATGGGTTGCCTAGGTCATGAAGGGGCAATACCGGTATTTGGGTAATAGTGGACAGGCTCAGGAAAAGCGCTCATTTTACACCTATCAAGAGTAGGAGGACCGCCTCGTCTTAGCCTCCATTTATCTTAAGGAGATAGTTCGACTCCATGGGATACCCTCCAGCATAGTGAGTGATCGAGACCCTATCTTTACAAGCGAGTTTCTGGAGGAGTTTGCAAGAGGCCATAGGAACACAGCTATGTTTAAGCACAACCTATCACCCTCAAACCGATGGTCAGACGGAAAGGGTGAACAGAGTACTGGAAGATCTTTTAAGATTATGCATTCTTGACTTTGGAGGATCTTCAGAGGATCATCTCCCTTTGGTGGAATTCACTTATAACAATAGCTACCAAGCCACTATAGGCATGGCACCCTTCGAGGCTTTATATGGAAGGCCATGTCGATCACCAACTTGTTGGTGAGATTCCACAGATAAACTTATACTTGGGCCGGACATGATTAGAGGGACTTCAGAGAAAGTGGACTTGATACGAAGGAGAATGAAGACTGCCCAAGATAGACAGAAATCCTACGCAGATAAGAGAAGGACCGACCTTGAGTTTGAGGTTGGGGATAAGGTGTTCCTTAAAGTATCTCCTTTGAGGAATGTTATCCGTTTTGGGTCCGTAGGAAAGTTGGCACCATGATTTGTAGGACCATTTCCTATCATCGAAAGGATTGGAACGATGGCCTACAGAGTAGAGCTACCTGAAAGACTGGCTGGAGTTCATAATGTTTTTCATGTCTCCCAGCTACGAAAGTGCTTACATGAGTCGACAGAAGTTGTGGAGCCAAGCATACTAGAGGAAATCGAAGTGGAACGAGAAGCGATTGTGAGGAGAGTTCCAACTCGTATCTTAGGGATGGAAGTCAAAAAGCTACGCAACCGTGAAGTTAAGCTTGTCAAAGTTCGATGGAGTGACGCTGAGGAAGACGCGACTTGGGAGACTGAGGCCAAAATACGTGCAACAAACCCTTTTCTTTTTTAGGGTACATCTTTGATCTCTTTTTCCTTAAGTTTATTCAAGCTTGTATCTACCTTTTTAGTGTATCTCCTCAGTCATATTACTTATCCTTAGGTAGAGGCCAATGGATGTAAACATGTATTTGAAACATGTTATGATTGATGTATGCTAGTGGATGCAAGTGTTTACTAGTGGTTGCTCGTGGATGCATACACACACACATTAGGCACTAGATTGGCTCAATCACTTTCATACTGCATATGAATGTGTTCTTATTCAGATTAATGGATGTATAATGGTTGTGTTATCATATGGATGCTGCATTCGGATGAATAGTTGTGCATGCATGTAGAAATAATATGTATCATTGGGGATCTTTTGCATACATAATGGATGCACGGCACTACCATAATTTGCATTAAGGAGGTCAACTGAATCAGTAGACCGCCTGATTTTGCATTAGATATGGACATGTACACACACTGTGCATATAAACATGGAAGAATTAGAAGTCTTTTAAGGACAATGGATGCATGTGTTTGATGGTTGAGTAGATGGACGATTGGATGATAGGATATGTATTCTTCATAACTTGAAGATTTCGGGGTCGAAATCCTTTAAGGAGGGGAGAATGTAATACCCCATGTTTTCTGTTAACATAAACTAATGAATTAAGGAATAATTAATTTTAAATGTGAGAACAAAGGGAAACGGGTTACGCCATTGTGTTTGTCTCGGAATTCTGGTTGAGATAGAGTCTGAGTTTGCGTAAATTGGACTTCGTATGAAGAAGTTATGGCTGTCGGAAGTTTCCAGAAAATTCAAATAAATTCAAACAGCTCGAAAACAGATTCAAAATTCAAATCAGAAGTCAGAAGCGGGTTGGGCGGGAAAATTCCCGCCCAGGACCCACGTCGACCAGGGGCCGACCATAGTGTCAACCTCCCCCCTACAGGTCGACATGGGGGTCGACCTGCCCCCCTCCCCCCCCAGGCAGATCTGAAAGGTGACGATTTTGTGACTCAGTGCTGAGTCATTAGGGCTGAGGTGTCACTCTATCTTGACTGGATGATCGTGATTGATTCTAGGTTGATCGGATGGCCTAAATTAATCCTAAATTCTATATAAACACATGTAGACTCAACCCTAGAACCTAATCAAAATTAGAACCATGGCCGTCATGCTATCATCTTGCAACCTGGAGTAGCCGCCACCAACTAGAGGAAAAGTAAAGCTAATCAACCCAATTCAACTCAAGTCTATAAAAACAGCAACAACAAATTTGTCTACTTCAAAGGCGAGCTAAATCAATTTCAGAACACATATCCCAAAACTCAAGACCTTCTTTGAGTTGTGAGTTCAATTTCTTTAATAAGATAATTAACAAGTTAATTGGGTTGATTTATTATTTGGGTTATATGGCTATGTTTGTGAAACATTGGGAAAATGTGATATTTTGTGAATATATGCTAGTTGTTCATAATGACATTTTTTGTTGTGGATTCCTTTGTATATGCCCAATCACCTATGTCCAACTTAACTCATGTTTGACACCATTTTATATGCAAGTTTGGGTGTAGATTATATGCTAGTTTCTATGTTAATTGTATACAAGTTTACATGTGAACCAAATAAAGTGACTATATGCAAGTTTAGGCAGAAATTGGATTCACATATATGCAAGTTTACACCTTTAGATTTAGATCTATGCCATACATAGTTTTGTGCAAGTTTGTGACTATGGCCTAGGCAAGTTTTGGGTAGAAAACTATATTCATATATGCAAGTTTTGGGTGAAAACTATATTCATATATGCAAGTTCACACCTTTTGGTCTATGTTTAGATTCCTGACAATACAAAGTTTATGCAAGATATAATCCTTATTCGTAAGTTAGATCCATTTTGTGTGTTATGCAAATTTGCGATGTTTCTTCCCTTTTATGTCATTAGACTAATTGCTAGTCTAATATATATATATATATATATATATATATATATGTCATGATAAGCGAACGAACAACGTGGGGACGATGGGGGTAATATTGAATATACACATATTGAGAATTGGCATGTAATGGCCTTAAAAGGCATACAAATAATTTGAGGCAATAATTGGTATAATTTATATACCTGAAATAAATGGACATAATTTAGGTGACAATTATGGACATAAGTATATTTGGAATTTATTTACAAATTTGAATAGGGATATTAATCCAATTTTGGTTTAAATAAAGGTGTGTAATAATAAACCGCCTAAGACACGAGGTTAGACTCTTTTGTGGTGTAAGACTGCCCGGACCCGCCCGGCAAATCCAGCAGCCACAAATGCCAGTCTAATATGAGAGGTCAAAGGCATGAATTAAATGTGTAACAGTTGTAAAGACATGAGGTTAGGCTCGTTTGTGGTGTAAGACTGCCCGGACCCGCCCGGCAAATCCAGCAGACACAAATGCCAGTCTAATGTGGGAGGACTTTACAAGGTTACGGTGTTAATGAATTAAGAAACACTTAACTAGATAAACATGTGGTAGGACATGGGGGGTTAAGTGGGTGCCTTGGGTGGCATGTGAAATTAAGAGGGTGCCTTGGGTGGCATGTGAAATATGATTAGATGCACTTAACCAAGATTGAAACATGTAAGAAGACATGAATAAGAATGAGGTTAAGTGGGGAAAACCTTAGAGGGGACCAAGCATATGTGGAAAGCTTGTGTCATACATGGGGGCACTTTTCAAACCAGTAACCCATTAAGTATCTTTGTGGGCTCGACCCAAGTCGAGGATAGGACACGCATACTGGGTTTGATTGTAAGAGGTCAAAACGGGTTAGCGGTGGCAACGCAAGTCCAATGGGGTCATGTGTGTGTGGCCCGGGCTGGTAGGTAAGATGTTGTTGCATCGTGTAGATATAAGCCGTGCATTTTTGGTGGTATAGGGTTGCCACTTTGGGGAGTGATACACCCCACTATGGGGCCAGCACGGGTATCTACGAGTTAAGGAGCCGATCGAATGGCGGTAGTGGGTACACCTAGTGGAGATAGGGGCAGACGACACCTATGAAGGCAGCTAGAGGTACATGAAACTACCATTATCATTATTAAGTTTTGTATGCGAGATCAACTTTTAGGGTGTTTGGTGTGGTGCAATGTAGTAATTATCTTATAGTGGTTAGGTGCGTCTTTAACGTTATCTTTGTTCATCTTATTTCCTTTGTTTGTCTGTCATGCCCATTTGTTCGCAGTCATTTCCTTATTTTCCAACTTATGCCTTATCCTTGTTACTTTAATGATTATATTGTTAAAGTTATTACACTCGCCAGACTTTATGTCTGACCCCCTTTGTTTCTACCTCTTTTCTTTCTTTCCGCCCCCTCAGGTGCTTAGGGTGGGACTAGTACTAGTGGAGCTTGATTTTGGACAGCTTTATCTCTCTCTTTTGGAAGTTGCTTGGATTGCTGAAGTAAAGTTCAGCCTATCTTATTTATGACTATTTTATGTTGGGGTTATTTCTTTTATTTTATGTACTCAGAACTTATTTGTCAAGATGGATAATAAGTGTATTTGGTTTTGTAGTTGGTTTTTGATGTGATGTAACCAAACTATTTCTCCACTGCAATAAAAGTGGTTTTTATTTTCCAAGTACCAATATATTTACCTGTCTTGTTTAACTTTCTGTTCTATACACAATAAACGCTCCACCAAAATTAAGGCATTCCCTTTGTGAGTGACCTTAATGGAGATGGGGTGTCACACTATTGTTTATTTCCGCTATGATGTAAGTGTTATACTCTAATGATGATATGTATATACAATTGACCGATTTGTATTTCAAAGTTATGTTGTATACTATATTATATTCGTTCCGCTGTGAGATTCGTGTTACTCTGATCCTGTTGTTGTGATCTTCTTCTTCTTCTTTTCTAATTTTCAATCTTATCTATTCTCACCCTCTAATTTCTTTCTATAAACTATCCGGTATTTCTGATGCTTGGATAGTCGACATTGAGTTTATGTCAATTACCAAGGCTGCAAATCTCTCGGGTCATTACAGTGGTATCAGAGCTGAAGGTTAAGTGATTACCTTGGCTCCGTGGCGTAACTCGATAGAGATGGGGTTAGTAATACAGTATATTGAGTTTAAGTGTATATATACGAGTGTACATATTTGTTATTTGATATAAAATGGTTTTATACTGTGGAGATTTATTGGTTGAGTCGTTTATGGGTTCTGATTGATTAGTTTGATCCACTGTATCGGTAGGGGTTTATAAACACTCGAATATGATGAATCGACAGAGTATGTTTTGAAAAGAGGGTAAATGGAATAATTCTACCCAATAATATTTTGATATAAAGAATTTACATTGGAATGATTATAATATATTGGATATATTGGTTGTTATTATAATCGAGTAAGACTATAAATTAAATGGTCATGTAAATAACCAATCAGAATTCATATGAATTCAATATATGAAATCAGATGAATTAAATCTGAAATTTAAGTCAGAATTGAAATTAAAACCCTGGAAATTTGGAAAGGTGTTTGTAAATGGATTTGGAATTAATATATGAGAATTTTAAAATCCTGTGAGATTTTAAATTGTTTACAAGCATTGTGAAGGATATTTTGAAAGTGATTTCAAAAAGAAGCTGTTTATATATGGTTTTGAAATTGTTATAGTATTGAACTCACTTCGATAGCTGGAAAATAACCCTCACGATGATGGCCACATCATCAGTGTCATTTTCGAGTTGCTAAGTGACGGATTACTACCAAAGATTTTGTTTTTGAATTGTTTTGCGGAAAGCAAGTTATTTTGAATCCTGAAAAGGGATAACTGGTTTTAGAAAAACTAAGTGGTTTAAAACTCCCAGGAAGGATTGTTTGATTTGAAAACAAATTAAATTAGAAATTTGGAAAGGCAAATTGAATTGGATTGGATTAGAAAGTTATCGAGGAAAATCTGGATTTGTGGGAAAGGAACTTTGGTTTGGAATGGAAATTTGACTTGAGTATAAGCAAATGATTGTGTTTGAGGATACAAACTGATTGGAGATTGATCGGGATGACATTAGTATATGCAGAATTGGCAGCAGTTGGAAATGATATAAATGATATGCCCACCAAAAGGTACAAGTTTATATTTTATATGAGTATGGGATTTATGAGCTGAATTGGCAAGCCGCTTGGCTGTTTGATTTTCTTTTGGGTGGGAGAAGGCCTAGAGAGGCAAGTTGTAGTTTTACTGATTGAGCTATACAAAGGAGGTACTGGCGAAATTTTTCGAAAATTTATGGTGTTAGAATTTTTTTGGAATATTTGAAAATTTTCTTTGATAAGAATGAATTAATATTTTAATTGAAATAAATTGATTTATTTGAAACTGAAATTTTAGAAGTAAACAAATAAATTTTACCCAGTTAATAAGGTTTGCTTTCTACCTTAGCAATTTCGAGGACGAAATTATTTTAAGGGAGGAAGAATGTAACATCCTGTATTTTTACGGTATAATAATTAATTAATTTAATTATTTAAATGATAGTTTGGTAATTTAAAATGACCAGAATTAAATAATATTGAATATTTAATTAATATAAATAATAGAATAATATATTTAAATTCCGAAATAATTGGAAATAGCTGAATCCACAATATTGTGTGAATTGGATTATTTATAAGATATAATTCAGTTTAGAATTCAATAATAATAACGAATATATTTAATGAACGATGGTTGAACATATAAATTATAATAGAGCTCGAAATGGCGCGGTAGTTCGTAATTTGGCGATTTGAACTTTAAATGAATATACAGAATCCGTTTTAAGTCGGATTTCTGTGAAACAAGAAGTGTTCAGAGCTAGTGAAGTATATTTTTCTAATGGAAGAGAAAAATCGGGATTTCATCGTGTAGATGGAGAGTTATGTCCAAATCAAATTTTCGAAAAGTCGCTATGGAATTCCTTTATAATTTATAACGATTTATTTACATTATAAATGGATTTTTAATATAAATTGAATACTAATTTAACACTGGATTTGGAATATCGAGTTATATATTTAGATGGGAATATTTTGGAGTTGTATATGGGTTTATTTAGAGCTTTAAAAATAACTAGTTTTGCAAACAAGCCCCGTTTTTGACGAAACTAATTTTGTTGGATCCGGAATATTAAATTTTTGTTAGATTTCAATTTTCATGATTTTTGGAGTCAGTATGTGGCCGTACGGGATTTTAATGTGAGAAACAATCGATAATTTGACCTTTAAAATTACACTGTGTGAGCAAACGAACTCAGAATTCGATAGAACAAGTTTCGTTGGGTCCGTAATGTTGAACTGTAGTTGTACGTCCGTTTTCTTCGAATTTGGATATTGTATGTAATCATAGGGATTTTTAACGATAAAAATGAATAGCGTTATGAAAAAAATTAATATTTAAATCGAATATAAAATTATTAAATCACTCTATAAATACCCCTTTACATATTCTAACCCTAAGACCTTTCCATTTCTCTAGTCAAATATCTACGCTGCTAGTATTCTTCATTTTTTTAAGAAAAAGTTAGTTTGTTAAAATCAAAACAAATCCTAAAAAAAATCCTAAAACAAATGTCGTTGGCGTTGCAAGCCTATGCTATTCAATCCTATACCTATTTCCTTGGGTACGGTGTTGATTCTAGGTTGCTCGAATTCGAGCAAAAGCCTAGGGTTCTGATTCTCCTAAAATTCATAGCGTATGAACGCGATTTAAGCATGGCACTGGGACTGAAGGGGAAGAAGCAATACTGTGTTAATGGTTTAAATTATCATGAAGTAGAAGAGGGGTTTAGTATTTGCAAAGTCTAGCCATTTGTGTTGGGTGGTTACACGATTTACTGAGGAGTATGTAATTGAGGTAGAAGGCTATGGGGTAGTAAGTGGGTCGGGTCTGCTAAATTATGAGTAGTGGGCCGGAGAAAAAGAAAGGTTAAGGCCCATTTGAAAATAAAATCCAATTTTTTTAATTTAAATGTATATTAACTTGTAAATATCATAACATTGTCATACGTTAACCGAATTCAGCAAAACAAGATCCATTAGGATCGTATAGATGAGGGCTACACCATGGAACTGGTTTGGAGTGGATTAGAGTTCATTTGAATTTATGGCAAAAAAAAAAATTGCCTGAAAGGAGCTGTTGAACGTTTACCGTTATTCAACGATAACCGACTAAAGTGAGATCTCACTATCTCTGATCAATTTATTTTTTTACAACGTATTTTTAGAATTGATAAATGATGGTTAATTGCTGTGTGTTGTTTATTTGGGTTAACTGCTAATTGATTGATTGAAATTATAAATAGCGATGTATATATAAATCATTAATTAAATATTGATTCTGTTTATCAGAATATTTCATATTGAAATGAAATTGATGTTATTTATATTGTTTAACATCCGTGATGTAGGGAAACAGGTTGGTGGGATCCATCAGGATTCCTTAATATTTGTAATAATGTTTGTTTTTCATATACTGTGATATATGATGTGATTGATTATGACGACACTGGTCTTGTTATTTGGTATGTTAAATATGATAAGTGATACTGGAATGTATAAAGGGAATTTTCAAAGTGTATATTGAAAATAAAATATTGATATGAAATCAATAGAATTATAAAAGGAAATAAATTATAAAATCGAAATAATTATAAAATGGAAATAATTACAAAAAGGAAATAATTATAAAATGGAAAGAATTTTATAAAGGGATATATTTGGAAAATGAATAAAATTTTATAAAAGGAAAATTTTACATTAGGAAGATTTACACCCCTGCTTCGCACACGGGTATAACATGATATGGATTTAAATTAGATATTAAATAAAAATCTGTTTATTGTATATAAATTGGAAAGATAAATTTATAAATGATGTTTATAAATTAAATAAAATATTTATCATTGGATAAATTGGATATATAAATCTGAATTTATATAGAATAGTGAAAATCGGTTTTAACACCGATGTTTTTAATGGAATTTGAACTTAGCATTTTTAAAGGGAATTAAATGAGATTTTAGTGTTAGAAGTATAAAATAAGTTTTTGTATGTAAATTCTATAAATAGAAGTATGAAAAGAAATTGGATTTGGGATATTGTTTTTAAAATACGAAATCAAACTGTTCGATTATATATAGACATGTCATTCACATTCTACATGAAAATTTTGACTAAAGTAAATATTTTGCAAATAAAATATTATAAAGGAATTTGGGGTTTCGAATTAGGAATTTAAATGGAATTACTGAAATTAGAAACTGACTGGAAATTAGTTGAGTTGAATGGCTTTCTGGGTATCGATCCGATGTTGGTTTTGGCCTTCGGGGTTTATACTTGGGTAGTTGTTCTCTTACTAGTTTACAATTAGAGACTGATGGAGGTGGGATGATATTGATGCGTGAATCAGAAATGGAAACGTTTTCCAAAGTGAATAATGTATATTTTCTAATTTTAGAAAATAAGGAATTTATGAATATATGGAAATGATAAATGAAAAATTGGGAAATGAATTGTTGATTGATCAGTAAGATTTCCATTTGGAAATACGACCGTTGTTTGTACACATGTTTTCCTTTGATAATTAAATTAAAGATTATCATTGATTTTGACCATTTCCGTTGTCAATACGGAGAGACCGGGATCAGATATATTATCTGAAAACCACTCCGTATGGCATTAGTGTTGCAAATCAAATATGATGAAGAATTTGAAGATGGGGTTATGCAAAGGCTGTTCAGTAAATCCTAGGTAGAAATTGCCAAAGATGGATTCACAGAATAGTGCCTTCGGGTTGTCCAGTCCCAGGATAACTTGAGTTGACAAGTGTCTAATAGAGTATATCTGGTAGATCGCGTAAACTGATCGTTTCAAACGTATTTACATTGGTGGCGGAGGAATTCGTTTCTCTTAGCTATATACCCATGGTATTTTTGGGAAATCATTTTGTGATTTGACGGGTATGACGATGTGGCATTCAAAGTAAATGAAGGAGTGATCTATTAAAAGATACGTTATGACCTCAAAACTCATCAGTTGGGAAATGACAGAAATCGGACAGGCAGCATGTCTAAGTGGGTCGCACCTAAGTAGGGTATATTGTCAACATCTAGAGAATATTCATATTTCTTACTTCTTTTAATTCTGTATCTCCCGGGAACAGTTATGTTGGTATACCAACCGTAAGGTGACAATATATGAAGAACATTCAAGCGAAATGAATGGCCGGTCATGTGTGGCTGAGTTACAAGATGTTCTTGTTGAACTCCATTGTATCGCTTCTAGAGTACACTGATCAGAAGGTGGTTGCATAACTTGTCATAGTTGGAAATCCATTACCCAATAAGAGTCTGCGGTTTTTGATTGTGTACTATATATGTAGAATGTGAGATGAAAGCATTCTATTAGATTGTTATTTACTTGATTTAGACATTATTATAATATCAGAAGAGTTGTGATATAAAGAATATTTTGAGTAGTTGTGAGGTAAAAACCATATGTGTTTATGTGTAGATCGGTCTTACGAGTATTCTTTCCTTTAAAAGAATTTTAAAAGTAAAACAAATGGTTGGAGTTTACTCACACCATTCACATGACTGACCCAGAGTTTATTTTGTTTTGTTTTCCCTAAACTCTTGGGTGCCCAATTTTGTACGGGCAGTTAAGTAGTCGGGATTTACAAATATACTTGGAGAGTTGGAGCAGGAGGCTTCAGAATTATATAGCTATTTTTTATTTCCGTTGTGATGTAAGTGTTATACTCTAATGATGATATGTATATACAAATGACCAATTTGTTTTTCAAAGTTATGTTGTATACTATATTTTGTTCGTTCCGCTGTGAGATTCGTGTTACTCTGATTCTGTTGTTGTGATCTTCTTCTTCTATTCTAATTTTCTATATTATCTATTCTAACCCTCTAATTTCTTTGTATTAACTATCTGGTATTTTTGATGCTTGGATAGTCGACATTGAGTTTATGTTGATTATCAAGGTTGCAAATCCCCCGGGTTGTTACAGAGGTGACAACTCAAGTGGTGGATAATGGATGCTCGAGAAGGTTGCTTGGGCTATGAAAAATCGTTAAGTTAGATGACTGGAGATGACAAAGTCAAGAGATTATCGTTGTCGTAAGTTTTAGCAGGCTCAAAGCAGGGGTACAATAGAGGCACCTAAAAGACTGGTTGTAGGTTGAGTACCCTGGGTATCGCTGAAAGGTCTAGTTGTCAAGGTTGGACATATATACATATCATTGAAAGACGTAAGGAGTTTTTGCTAGACTGGGGTTACCACTAGCCCTTGACATATGGCAAGGTTGGCCGTCATATGATTAACGATGGTTTCGAAGCAGGATTGGCGGTGATATCCAGAGTCAGTCATGGATGCTTAATTGTATGGATGCTATGTTTGTACTATCTCATGTAGATTGTCCAACGTCGAAGGAGATGTTCCTTGGGTGCTTGTCTGATATTGGTTTAGTCCTCTAGGGCTTGTGCTTAAGGGATATTGAATTCGATTAGGATGATTTACATGAGATATATAATTTGGATGTCATGAGTGCTTTGCCATGATTGAATGAGTGTTCTGGTTTTCATGGATGTATGGTTGAAATGTTATCGTAAAGGCTATCACTGTCCGATGTGTGGAAGACGGGAGTTGAGTTCTTCTCTGATATTTTGGGTAGATTAGTATGTTTATCTATCCATTCTCATAAACTTTATTGATGAAGTTTCTTGGCTGTTTTATCGCTCACTAAGGCTGTTGTCTGACTCAAGGTTTTATGTTTCCTCTTATTACCTTGGGCTGTTAATCCGATTGTGGATGCGCAGACTAGGTAGCAGGTGACATGTGATTAGTGAGGACGATGCTGTTGTGCGAAAGTAAGCAGGAGGCTGGTGTATTACTTTTACTACTATCTAGTATTTCTATTTCCGTTGTTTGAGTTGCTCTCTGAGTGTTGTAGTGAGGCCTTATATACATACTTGATATTTCCTATGATGTTGGGATAATCTTTCAGGATGTTTTGAAAGTTTGAAAGTTTGCTATATGATGCTTCACTATTATTACTTGTTGTATATGTTCTATTATATTATATCCTTGCGCTATGAGTTCTACGATAGGTTCCGATGTTGTTTACATACTCTGATGATCGTCCTTTGCTGTTTGGAACACTTTTCAACGCATTATTCCTTTTGTTTAGTGCAGGGATTATGGGCGGTTGTCACATTTGGTATCAGAGCTCTGGTTAACGATTTTAGCCAAAGTTCTAAGACATAATCACGTATGAGAGACGTACTTGTAGATTTCAGCTGGGTGCTTACTGTAGCAGTTATGTTCCTTTAGCAATTTTTCTTGGAAGTAGCAAATTACTCTAAATTGTAGATTTTGAATGAGTAGACAACCCTCACAATATGTTGCTTGGGGAGCTAATACTGGAGGGGGAAATGGCAGTGAAGCAGACTACCCTACCATGTTTGAAGCCATGATGGAGGCATTCATGCGAAGGGTCCCTCCTCCAATGGTAACTACAGTAGACGTAGGAGTTCAGTTACCTAGGGCTGTGGATTTAGCAAAGTTGTGTAAAGATTATACATCTCTAGGAGGGAAATCATTCAAAGGAACTGAGCCAGCTGAAGAGGTTCAGAGGTGGATGGATTCTTTGTGTTCATATTTTTTGTAGACTTGAGTTTGGATGGTGCAACCAAGAGAAAGCTTGCATCAAGGTAACTGCAAGGCAAGGCCATGGAATGGTGGAATTCAGTCACACTTGAGACTCTAGAGGAAGAAATTTCATGGGAGCAATTCCAGGCTAATTTTGAAGCAAAGTTTATCTCCACAGCTCAGAAGTCTTCTTTGATCAAGAAGTTCATGGAGCTGAAACAAAATGATCGTTCTGTGCTTGATTATGTTTCTTATTTCGAGGTCTTGTCTAAATACGCTCGTTTATACATTGATACACCTTATCAAAAAAAATGAGAATTTTGTTATGGGTCTGGATACCTATATTGGAAGGCCGTTGGTGGATCATCTTGACGATTAATTTGAGAAGATTATGGAAAAGACTATTCGTTATGAGGGCTTATTTCCTAAGGAGGAAAATGTTGTCGCTGCAACCAAAGAAGTTCAGAAACCACAACAGGGTGGTAATAATAAGAAGCGGAAGCAACAACAGCAGGAAGGAAAGGATGGCCAAAAGAAGCCTAAGAGTGAGGTGGTTTGATTTAACTGCCAACAGAAGGGTCATTACTCGAATGAGTGCAAGAATCCCAAAACTGAGAAGAAGTGCTTCAAGTGTGGAAAGCCTGGGAATGAGAAGAAAGACTGTCCAGAATCAGCTAAGGGCAAGCAGGTTGTGAAGGCATATGCTTTGCAAACCATGTCGTCTTCTTCAAGAGCTCCTACTGCAGAGGAAAAGGGTGTCGTTGTTCAAGGTACTCTTTTAGTTAATGATGTTTCAGTTTATGTGTTGTTCAATACTAATGCATCACATTTTTTCATTTGCAATGAACTTGTGTGCCGCTTGGGTTTGGAAACAGAGATTTGTGATAGACCATTGATCGTGACTAATCCGGTTGGGGGTTCGTCCCGTTTGTGCATGTTGTGTCGTGGTCTAGTGTTGTCGAGTCATGGTTGTTCTTTTGTATGTGATTGTTTTGTTCTTAACTTTGCTGGGTTTAGGATTATCTTAGGCATGGATTGGCTTAAGATTTATGCGGCAAGGGTAAATTGCGAGAAGATGGAGGTGGGAGTCGGGGATGTGGAAGGGCGAAAGGTGTTGATTAGATGTAAGAGCGAAGAGGGTGTCTTCGTGAGCTATCTATATTCGCTTGTGATTCCACAAGAAGACTTGTCATCTGTGCCAATCGTTAATGAGTATGAGGATGTCTTTGACGAGGTCAAAGGCTTGCTGCTGCATCGAGAAATCGAGTTTAGGATCGATTTGGTCAAGGGTGCTAGACCAATCGTTATGCCTCTTAGGCAAATGGCGCCTAAGGAACAGCGAGGGTTGGAGGTGCAAGTTCATGACCTTATAGGAAAGGGATTCATTCGGAGAAGTATTTCCGAATGGGGTGCATTGGTCGTGTTTGCAACTAAGGCAGATGGATCATTAAGATTCTGTGTGGACTATCGTGAGCTGAACAAGGTGACTAAAAAGAACAAGTATCTTTTGCCAAGGATTGATGACTTGTTCGGTCAGCTTCATGAATCCAAAGTGTTTTCTCAGATGGATTTGGAAACGGGATTTCACCAATTGTGGGTGGCTAAGAATAGCGCGCCAAATACTGCTTTTAGGACACCATTCGGTTTCTTCGAATGGTTGGTGATGCCATTTGGGTTGACTAACACGCTAGCGTATTTTGTGGATCTTATGAATAGAGTTTTCAGAGATCAATTGAACTAGTTTGTGCTTGTGTTCGTGGATGATATTCAGGTTTACTCACGTAATGAGGAAGAGCATAAGACACACTTAAGAGCAGTGTTAGAAATCTTGCGAAAGCATCAGCTAAGAGCTAAGTTTTCAATGTGCCACTTCTGGAACAATGAAGTGAGGTTCTTAGGCCATGTTGTTTCTGGAAATGGGATAGCAGTTGACCCCACTAATGTAGCAGCAATCCAGGACTGGGATAGACCTAAGAATGCAAGGATGTGAGAAGTTTCCTTGGGTTGGCTGGTTATTACCGATGGTTTATCAAGGATTTCTCAAAGGTAGCTGCACCGTTGACAAAATTGACAAAGAAGAACCAAGTTTTCATATGGGATGCAAAGTTTGAACAAGCGTTCGGGGTCCTGAAAGAGAGACCGACGAATGCTCCTGTTTTGACCATTCCAAGTGGGAATGAAGAAATGATTGTGTATTCGATGCATGTGGTACTGGATTTGGAGCAGTGCTGATGCAGAAGGATAAGGTCGTGGCCTATGCGAGTCAATAGCTAAAGTCATATGAAAGGAACTATCCAACTCTTGATTTGGAGTTGGCGGCTATTGTGTTTGCTCTGAAGATATAGAGACATTACCTTTTGGGAGTTTGATTTGAGTTGTTCACGGATTACAACTCGTTGAAGTATCTTTTCTCCCTAAAGGATTTGAATTTTCGGCAGCGAATGTGGTTAGAGTTTTTGGCGTCATATGATTTTGGTATAGCCTATACTCGTGGCAAAGGCAATGCAGTGGTAGATGCATTGAGCCGTAGACACATAAGTTTGGGTGCGATGTTTTCAGAATGGAAGAGCCTCGAGTACTTGGCGGGGTTTGATTTCAGGCCAAGGTGTGAATTGGAACCCGAAATGTTGGAAAGCTTATCGATAATACCTACTCTCACCGAAAGGATTGGCGATAGCCAAAAGCGAGATGCAAAGCTTATCGAGTTTATCTAGAAATTGGAACCAGAAGATAAAGAGTTTGAAGTCGATCGAGAAGGTTGGCTTCGAAAGCAAGCACGATTAGTTATTCCTGACATCGATGGATTGAGAGATGAGGTTCTAGGAGAATTTCATCACTCGAAGTTGACGATTCATCCCGGTGGTAATAAGATGTATCAGGACATGAAACGATACTAATGGGAAGGGATGAAGCAAGATATTGGAAAGTTCATTGCCAAGTGCATGAACTGTCAGTTGGTGAAAGCTGAACAGAAGAAGCCGACTGGATTGCTTCAGCCATAAGAAGTTCCTACGTGGAAGTGGAAGCAAATATCAATAGACTTTATCGACGGATTACCTAGGACAAGGGCAGGAAACGAAGTGTAATGACCCGGGTTTTTGTGATCTTGAGTAATCGACATAAGCTCAATGTCGACTATTCAAGCATCGGAAATACCGGATAGTCCATGAAAGAAATTAGAGGGTGAGAATAGATAAGATAGAAACTTAGAATAGAAGAAGAAGAACATACATCATCATCAGAGTAACACGAAACTCACAGCAGAACGAACAATATATAATATATACATAACTTTGAAATAAAACTAGTATATGTATACAGTAACATTACCAGAGTACAACACTTACAACACAGTGGAAATAACAATAGCTATAAAAACGCTGTTGAAGCCTCCTGCTCCAGCTCCTTCTAGTGCATCTGTAAATCCTGACTACTTGACTGCTCGTACAAATTTGAGCACCTAAGAATTTAGGGATAACAAAAAAAAACAAACTCCAGGGTCAGTCATGGGACTGGTGTGAGTAAATAATTTAACATAGTTTGAGAAAATAAACAATATCTTATAAGACCACGCCGTATAACACGGAACGTGTTTTTCCCTTATGAGAATCTGAAACACTTGATCTAACATTTCAAAAATCGTTTTGAAAGAAACGATAATATTTTATCAAAACTCTTTTGATATTATAATAGTGTCTATCAACCACAATATAATAATCATTTAGCAGAACGCTTTCATCTCTCGTTCCACATACATAACATATAATCAAAAACCACGGGCGCTTATTGGTTAATGAATTCGAACTGGCAAGGTATGGGACCACCTTCCGACAGTGTATCTCTAGAGAGGAATACACCAGGTTCAACAAGAACATCTTCTAACCCAGGCTAAACATGACTGGTCACTCATTTCGCTTGAGTGTACCAAATGTATTATCACCAACAGTTAGGATCAGCAACCGTTTCCCGAAAGGGACAGCATCAACAGATTTGAGAAGAAAAAGGAATTTCTCTAGATCAGGTGACAATACACCTTACTTGGCAGCCAACCACTTAGCCATGCGACCTACCCAATTTTATACTATTTGTGGTTGTAAGGCTAGAGGCCACCCTTATCTCTGACAAATCACACAATTATTCACTTTGAATGTCACATCGTCATACCCACTAAATCACAAATTGATTTCTCCAAAAATACCATGGGTATACAGCTAAGAGAAACGAATTCCTCTGCCACCAAACGTAAATATGTTTGAAGAGATCAACTTACGCGATCTATTAAATATACTATGTCAGACATTCTTCCATACAGGTCGTCCTAGGACTGGACAGACCGAAGGTACTATTCTGTAAACAGGACAGCCCTTGCATTACTCCATCTTCAGTTATCTTCATCATATTTGATCGCAACGCTAATGCCCATATAGAGTGGTTTTCAGATAATGAATCCGATCCTGGTCTCTCCGTATTGACGACGGAAAAATGGTCAAAAACTTCGATAGTCGGTGAGTTAACTATCAAAGAAAAACATGTGTGCAAACAACGATATTATTTCCAGATGGAAATTATATCGATCAATCATCATTTAACATTTATCTCTATAGTTCATTAATTTATCCATTTTTCATTTCCTGTTTCCATATATTCAACATTTCTTATTTTCTAAATTTAGAAAATATACGTTATTAACATTGGAAAACATTTCCATTTATTTTCTATATTAGAAAACATTTTTGATTCTTATTTGGAAAACATTTCCAAAACTCCTACAGTTGGATTTAGAACAGATGTTTAAATAAAACATTGCTATGCCAACTCAAACCATTACACTCATTAACTAAATTTTCTTAATCAACCTTCACTATCGAACCTTAACCATTCCTTAGTTAAAAATGGAGTCAATTAAGTTGGGGTATTAACTACCTCTCAGACCTTAACTGAACAACAGTTTTAACCTCGTAATAGACAAAGTTAACCTTTTAAATCTTTAGCAAACTTCCTTAAGTAACTCTCTTTCGAATAATCTCTATTCGATAACTCTTTCCTTCGAATAAACTATATTTGATACTCTCTCTTTTGAATAACTATATTCGTTAACCTTTCTTTCGAATAAACTATATTCGATAACTCTTTTCTTCGAATAAACTATATTCGATAAATCTCTCTTCGAATAACTATATTCGATTAACTCTATTCACTTAACTCTAATCGATTAACTCTATTGGATTAACTCTCTTTGATTAACTCTATTGGATTAACTCTCTTCGATTAACTCTAATCGATTAACTAATACTCGACTCACTCTAATCGATTAACTAATACTCGACTCAATCTAATCGATTAACTAATATTCGACTAACTCTATTCAAATAAATAATATTCGACTAACACTATTCGAATAACTAATATTTGATTAACTCCTTTTTCGATTAATTCTATTTTGATTAACTCTATCAAATTAACTCTATTTATTCCATATATAAATATTTCCTTTTATAACTCTATTTATTTTCAAAATAAATATCTCCTTCTATAAATCAATTTATTTTCTAAATGAATATCTCCTTTTATTCAATATACAATATAAATATATTTTATTTCAATATACACATTGAAAATTCCCTTTTTAATTCCAGTATTTTATACGGTATTTAAAATACCAAATTACATGACCAGTGTCATCATAATCAATCACAGATTTTATATCACATCATATATCACAATATATGAAAGCAAACAGTATTATAATATTGATGAATCCAGTTGGATCCCTCCAACCTGTCTCCCTGCATCCATAGATGTTAAACAATATAAATAACATCGATTTCATTTCTATATGAAATATTCTGCTAAACAGAATCAATATTTGGTTAACGATTTATATATATATATATATATATATATCGTTATCTATAATTTCAACCAATAAATTAGCAATTCAACCAAACAATCAACACACAGCAATCAATCATCATTTATCGATACTAGATTATATTTATAAAAATATAAACTGTAAAGAGTTAGTGAGACTTACTCACATTGAACGATCATCGTTAAATAACGATAATTGTCGTTGATTTGGATCGGACAATTTATTTCGCTATAAATTGTAACGAGCTCCAATTCACTTTCAGTCAGTTCCATTGTGTTGCTTTCGTCCATATGATCCTGACGGATCTTGTTTTGTTGGATTCTGATTATGTTTGAACGAGATATGGTTTGTATAAGTTAATGCGTAATTTAGATAAATTTTGGCCCAGACAATTAAAATCTGGCCCGCCTTCCCTCTTGGGAACCCACGACCGCAAGTGACAGGGTATCATTCTTCCACTTTTACAAATAGATGTCTGCTGTCTCTTGTTGCCATTGCTGCAAATTCCATCTACTTCCTTTTGCTCCAACTTATCTAAGAAAAGGGAATCCAAGCTTACCATCTGCTCATACGTCCATTATCTTCTTCGTGAACCCAGAATTACAACTCGCGTCCCTTCCTTCCAAACAACCGATAATGACTCTCTCTTCAATGCCATACGCGACTTCCACAACAGCAGTATCGCCAATGATTCTCCATAAAATAATCAACGAAAATAACCAAAATTATTATTTTCAAAATCTCTATCTCCCACAACCAATTTCGTTAGACTCGACGTCCCCAATTATGATGCGGTTCTAGGCATTACATCGCGGAACTAAAGAAATTATCGAACCAAAAATTTCCAGAACTCCAATTTTCACGCAAGATACCAATTGCACTCACAAACTAGAATAAAGTTTCAAATTTTCCAATCGATACCTCAATATCGCAGTACCTTAACCTAGGGTTTTGCGTTATAAATATAGAATTCTTCAGAACAGCAATCGAGCAAAGTGAAAATAGTGCGAGCATGAAGGATGCAAGTATACAAATCCAATGAACCAACCCGTGTTCAGTTCTGTTAAGAATTCATTTTGATTTGAATTTTTGAAGATGATGTTCCGACGTTTTTGCCTAGAAAATGGTGGCGGATCAAAATAACTGAAGCTGGAATTGTCAATAGGTTTAGGAAGTGAAAAGATTTTTTATAGGTAGAGGAAATAATATTTTAATTGATTATTATATTCGGTTTTAATCGATCGATGCTTGTATTTGTATTCAAAAAATCCACATGATCACATACGATATCCAAAAATCATGAAAATGGGCAAGCAGCTATAGTTCAACATTACGGACCAACAAAACTAGTTTAGTCGAATTCCGAGTCTGTTTGCTCATACAGCGTACTTTGAAAGTCAATTTTTTTTTTCACACTAAAATCCTGTACGGCCACATATTGACTCCAAAAATCACAAAAATTGAAACCTAACAGTAATTTAATATTCCGGATCCAACAAAATTAGTTTCGTCAAAAACGGAGGTCGTTTGCAAAACTGGCTATTTTTAAAGCTCTAAATAAACCCTTTTAAATATTAATATATTTGAAAATAATTAAATTAAATATTTATAAGTAAATATTATCGTATATATTCACATAGAATATAATACAGCTCCAAAATATTCCTATTTGACTTTGATAACTCGACATTTCAAATCCAGATTAAATCAATATTCAATTTATATTGAAAATCCTTTTATAATATAAATAAATCGTTATAAATTATAAAGGAATTCCATAGCGACTTTTCGAAAATTTGATTTGGACATAAGTCAAAATCTACACAACGAAATCCTGATTTTTCTCTTATATTAGAAAAATATACTTCACCATCTCTGAACGTTTCTTATTTCACAGAAATCTGATTTAAAACAGATTCTGTATATTCATTTAAAGTTCAAATCACCAAATTACGAACTGACACGCCATTTCGAGCTCGTCTATAATTATAATATAAATTATACGTTCAAATGACATTTATAAATAATTTTGTTAATATAATTCAATCCTAAACTGAATTATATATTTCAAATAATCATATTCACACAATGTACTCAATTCACTAATTTCCGACTATTTCGGATTTAAATATATTATTCTATTATTTATATTAATTAAATATTCAATATTATTTAATAAAACGACCATTTAAATCTCTATATCACTATTTAAATAATTAAATAAATCAATTATTATACCGAAAAAACACGGGATGTTACATTCTTCCCCCCTTAAAATAGTTTCGTCCTCGAAATTGCTAAGGTAGGAAACAAACCCTATTAACTGGGTTAAAAATTATTTGTTCACTTCTTAACTTCAGTTTCAATTGAACCGATTAATTTCAACTAAAATATCAATCCATTTCTATTAACGAAAATTTTCAAAAATTCTGAAAATTTTCTAACACCCGAAATTTTCGAAATTTTTTGCCAGCACCTCCTTTGTATGGCTCAATCGGTACAACTACAACTCGCCTCTCTAGGCCTTCTCCAACCCAAAAGAAAATCAAATAGCCAAGCAGCTTGCCAAATCGGCTCATAAATCTCATATCCAACAGAAATATAATCTTGTACCTTTTTGTCGGGCATATCATTATATCCTTTGCATCTGTTACCAATTCCGCATATACCAATGTCATCCCAATCATTCGGTTATACCCAAGGCGAATTCTGTTCTTAACTCGGATTCCATTTTTAATTTCAACTCTTAACTTACCAGTCTAATTCCATTTCGGATTATCTCTAATCCAATATAATTCGATACTTTCTATCTCAATTCATTATCCACTTAACTGGTTTCAATTCAATTTCTATTTCTATTTATTTTTACAAATTCTAGTTTAATTTCTTTCAATCCAAACAATCTTCCCCAGGGAATTTTAAACATTTTAGCTTTTCTAAAACCAGATATCCCTTTTCAGGATTCAAAACAACTTGCTTTCCACAAAACAATTCAAAAACAAAATCCTTGGTAGTAATCCGCCACTTAGCAACTCGAAAATAAACACCGATGATGCAGCTGTCATCATCGGAATCTATTTTCTAGCGATCGAAGTGAGTTCAATACTATATCACTTTCAAAACCATTTCTAAATACTTCCATTTTGACATTTCAAAATACCATTCACACTGCTTGTAAAACAATTTAAAATCTCCCAGGATTTTAAAATTCTCATATATTTAATCCAATTCCATGTATAAACACTTTTATAACTTTCAGCGGTTTTAAATTATCAATTCCGATTTAAATTCAGATTTAACTATTTTCATAACACTTATCTGAATTCTGATTGGTTATTTACATAACCATTTCACTTTTATTCTTACTCGATTATAATAAAACCAACACATCCAACATATTATAATCATTCCAATATAAATCCTTTATATCAAAATATAATTTGGGTAAAATTATTTCGTTTACCCTCTTTTCAAAGCATACTATGTCGGTTCATTGTATTCAAGTGTTTAGAAACTCCAACCAATACAGTGGATCAAACTGATCGATCTGAATTCATAAACAACTCAATCAATAAATCTCCACAATATACAATCATTTTATATTGAACAACAAATACACGCTCATATATATACATTCAAACTCAATCTAGGGTATTGCTAACCCCATCTCTACTGAGTCACGCCACAGAGCCAAGGTAATCACTTAACCTTTAACTCTGATACCACTGTAACGACCCGGGTTTTCGTGATCCTGAGTAATCGACATAAACTCAATGTCGACTCTTCAAGCATCGGAAATACCGGATAGTCCATGAAAGAAATTAGAGGGTGAGAATAGATAAGATAGAAACTTAGAATAGAAGAAGAAGAACATACATCATCATCAGAGTAACACGAAACTCACAGCGAAACGAACAATATATAATAGATACATAACATTGAAATAAAACTAGTATAAATATACAGTAACATTATCAAAGTACAATACTTACAAAACAGAAGAAATAACAATAGCTATAAAAACGCTGCTGAAGCCTCCTGCTCCAGCTCCTTCTAGTGCATCTACAAATCCCAACTACTTGATTGCTCGTACAAATTTGAGCACCCAAGAGTTTAGGGAAAACAAAACAAAACAAACTCCGAGTCAGTCATGGGACTGGTGTGAGTAAACAATTTAAAACAGTTTGAGAAAATAAACGATATCTCAAAAGACCACGCCATATAACACGGAACGGGTTTGTCCCTTATGAGAATCTGAAACTCTTGATATAACATTTCAAAAATCCTTTTGAAAGAAACGATAATCTTTATATCAAAAGTCTTTTGATATTATAATAGTGTCTATCAACCACAATATAATACTCATCTAGCAGAACGCTTTCATCTCACGCTCCACATGCATAATATATAATCAAAAACCATGGGCGCTAACTGGTTAATGAATTCCAACCGGCAAGGTATGGGACCACCTTCCGATAGTGTATCTCTAGAGAGGAATACACCAGGTTTAACAAGAACATCTTGTAACCTAGGCTAAACATGACCGGTCACTCATTTCGCTTGAGTGTACCGAATGTATTATCACCAACGGTTGGGATCAGCAACTGTTTCCTGAAAGGGACAACATCTATAGATTTAAGAAGAAAAAGGAATTTCTCTAGATCAGGTGACAATACACCCTTCTTGGCAGCCAACCACTTAGCCATGCGACCTACCCGATTTTATACCATTTCCGGTTGTGAGGCTAGAGGCCATGCTTATCTCTGACAGATCACACAATTATTCACTTTGAATGTCACATCGTCAAACCCACTAAATCACAAATTGATTTCTCCAAAAATACCATGGGTATATAGCTAAGAGAAATGGATCCCTCCGCCACCAAACGTAAATACTTTTGAAGAGATCAACTTACGCTATCTATTAAGTATACTCTTTCAGACATTCTTCCATACAGGTCGTCCTGGGACTGAACAGACCGAAGGTACTATTCTGTAAACAGGACAACCCTTGCATAACTCTGTCTTCAGTCATCTTCATCATATTTGATTGCAATGCTAACGCCCATACAGAGTGGTTTTCAGATAATGAATCCGATCCCGATCCCTCCGTATTGACGACTGAAAAATGGTCAAAAACTTCGATAGTTTGTGAGTTAAATATCAAAGAAAAACACATGTGCAAACAACGATATTATTTCCAAATGGAAATTATATCGATCAATCATCATTTAACATTTATCTCTTTAGTTCATTAATTTATTCATTTTTCATTTGCTATTTCCATAAATTCAACATTTCCTATTTTCTAAATATAGAAAATATATGTTATTAACATTGGAAAACATTTCCGTTTATTTTCTATATTAGAAAACATTTCCGATTCTTATTTGGAAAACATTTCCAAAACTCCTACATTTGGATTTAAACAGATGTTTAAATAAAACATCGCTATGCTAACTCAAACCATTACACTCATTAACTAAATTTACTTAACCAACCTTCACTATTGAACCTTAACTATTCCTTAGTTAAAAATGGAGTCAATCAAGTTGGGGTATAACTACCTCTCAGGCCTTAACTGAACAACATTTTTAACCTCGTAATAGACAAAATTCACCTTTTAGATCTTTAACAAACTTCCTTAAGTAACTCTCTTTCGAATAATCTCCATTCGATAACTCTTCCCTTCGAATAAACAATATTCGATACTCTTTCTTTCGAATAACTATATTCGATAAACTTTCTTTCGAATAAACTAAATTTGATAACTCTTTTCTTTGAATAAACTATATTCGTTAAATCTCTCTTTGAATAACTATATTCGATTAACTCTATTCAATTAACTCCAGTCGATTAACTCTTTTGGATTAACTCTCTTTGATTAACTCTAATCGATTAATTCTATTGGATTAACCCTCTTCGATTAACTCTAATCGATTAACTAATACTCGACTCACTCTAATCGATCAACTAATACTCGACTCACTCTAATCGATTAACTAATATTCGACTAACTCTATTCAAACAAATAATATTCGACTAACTCTATTCGAATAACTAATATTTGACTAACTCCTTTTTCGATTAACTCTATTTCAATTAACTCTATCAAATTAACTCTATTTATTCCATATATAAATATTTCCTTTTATAACTCTATTTATTTTCTAAATAAATATCTCCTTTTATAGCTCAATTTATTTTCTAAATAAATATCTCCTTTTATTCAATATACACTTTGAAATTCCTTTTTATAAAATCATTTGATTTTATATAAATATATTTTATTTCAATATACACATTGAAAACTCCCTTTTTAATTCCAGTATTTTATATGGTATTTAAAATACCAAATAACATGACAAATGTCACCATAATCAATCACAGATTACATATCGCATCATATATCACAATATATGATAACAAATAGTATTATAATATTGAGGAATCCAATTGGATCCCTCCAACCTGTCTCCCTGCATCCAAAGATGTTAAACAATATAAATAACATCAATTTCATTTCAATATGAAATATTCTGCTAAACAGAATCAATATTTGATTAACGGTTTAGATATATATATCGTTATCTATAATTTCAACCAATAAATCAACAATTCAACCAACATTCAACACACAACAATCAATCATCATTTATCGATACTAGGGATGAGCAGGAAAACTGATTACGAACCGAAACCGAACCAAAACTGCATAAAACCGATAAAAACCGCATCTTAAAAAACCACACCGAAGTAAAACCGCAAAACCGGTGAAACCGCACCATTAGTATGGTTCGGGTTCGGTTTTCATCCTTTTTCAAACCGCAAAACTGAAACGGCACCGAATATTACTTATACATAAATTTTAACGCTACCTTCTCAAATTTAGCTTCAGGAAAATCTGCACGTTCACTACTTGGAAATCATGGAAGCAAAAGAGCAGCAATACATGCTGGAGCACTCTAACTGCACGGCTATATTGACTCAAGTTGCCAAGATTAATCATGACGTGTTGACGGAAATGTCTGATCATAGAAAGGATCTACAAAAGGAAACAAAACTAATATTGAACACCTTGAGAAGTTTTCAAGGCCTGCCACCAGACAAAGCTCTTACTGTATTAGCTATAGAGGTTGAAAAAAGGTGGTATGCGACTGCTGAGAAGTATCTAGAACAAGTTCTACATGCTGCTTTCGGTCCATTAGAATTATGATTTGGATTACATCCTTTTCCTTGATGTCATTCATAGTAAGATGGTATTAGGATCGGACCAATTGGTCATTACAGTAAAAGAGTTTTCATTTGCATGTGAAGATCAATATCACATACTGGACAAATAAAAAAGCCTCTGCCTCAGCTTTAAACATTTCATGTGCATCACCATCTAAGGGAACGATGTTTTTTTGTTAATTGGTTTTGAAACCGAAACCGCACTTTTAAAAACCAAAACCGCACTTTTAAAACCGAACCGCACTAATGGTTTTTGGTCCGGTTCCGGTTCCTAATTTTGAAAACCGCACGCTAGCGGTTTCGCGTGCGTTTTTAAGTCAAAACCGCACCAAATCGCACCATGCTCATCCCTAATCGATACTAGATTATATTTATAAAAATATAAACTGTACATAGTTAGTGAGATTTACTCACATTGAACGATCATCGTTAAATAACGATAAATTGTCGTTGATTTGGATCGGACAATTTATTTTGCTGTAAATTGTAGCGAGCTCCAATTCACTCTAGTCAGTTCCATTGTGTAGCTCTCGTCCATACGATCTTGATGGATCTTGTTCTGTCGAATTCTGATTACATATGAACGAGATATGGTTTGTATAAGTTAATGCGTAATTTAGATAAATTTAAACTTGATATAAATAAATATTTTGGCCCAAATAATTAAAATCCGGCCCACGTTCCCTCTTGGAAACCCACAACCGCAAGTGACAGGGTATCCTTCTTCCACTTTTACAAACGGATGCCTACTGTCTCTTGTTGCCATTGCCGCAAATTTCATCTACTTCCTTTTGCTCCAACTTATCTAAGAAAAGGGAATCCAAGCTTACCATCTGCTCATACGTCCATTATCTTCTTCGTGAACCCAGAATTACAACTCGCGTCCCTTCCTTCCAAACAACTGATAATGACTCTCTCTTCAATGCCATACGCGACTTCCACAACAGCAGTATCGCCAATGATTCTCCATAAAATAATAAATGAAAATTACCGAAATTATTATTTTCAAAATCTCTATCTCCCACAACCAATTTCGTTAGACTCGACGTCCCCAAGTATAATGCGGTTCCAGGCATTACATCGCAGAACTGAAGAAAATATCGAACAAAAAATTTCCAGAACTCCACATGATTTTCATGCAAGATACCAATAGCACTCACAAACTAGAATAAAGTTTCAAATTTTCCAATCGATACCTCAATATCAAAGTATCTTACCTTAGGGTTCTGTGCTGTAAATACAGAATGCTTCAGAATAGCGATCGAGCAAAGTGAAAATGGTGTGAGCATGAAGGATGCAATTATACAAATCCAGTGAACCAACCCGTGTCCAATTCTGTTAAGAATTCAATTTGATTTGAATTTTTGAAGATGTTGTTCTCACGTTTTTGCTTAGAAAATGATGGCGGCTCAAAATAGCTGAAGCTGGAATTGTTAATAGGTTTAGGAAGTGAAAACATTATTTATAGGTCGAGGAGATAATACTTTAATTGATTATTATATTCTGTTTTAATTGATCGTTGCTTGTATTTGTATTCTAGAAATCCACATGATCACGTACGATATCCAAAAATCATGAAAATGGGCAAGTAGCTATAGTTCGACATTACGAACCCAACGAAGCTAGTATCATCGAATTCCGAGTCCGTTTGCTCACATAGCGTATTTTTAAAGTCAAATTATTGACTGTTTTTCACATTAAAATCCATACGGCCACATACTGACTCCAAAAATCACAAAAATTGAAATCTAACAATAATTTAATATTCCAGATCCAACAAAATTAGTTTCGTCGAAAATGGAGGTCGTTTGCAAAACTGGCTATTTTTAAAGCTCCAAATAAACCCTTTTAAATATTAATATACTTAAAAATAATTAAATTAAATATTTATAAGTAAATATTATCGTATACATTCACATAGAATATAATACAACTCCAAAATATTCCTATCTGACTTTGATAACTTGACATTTCAAATCCATATTAAACCAATATTCAATTTATATTGAAAATCCTTTTATAATAAAAATAAATCATTATAAATTATAAAGGAATTTCATAGCGACTTTTCGAAAATTTGATTTGGACATAAATCAAAATCTACACGACGAAATCCTGATTTTTCTCTTCCATCAGAAAAATATACTTCACCATCTCCGAACGTTTCTTGTTTCACAGAAATCCGATTTAAAACGGATTATGTATATTCGTTTAAAGTTCGAATCACCAAATAACGAACCGCCGCGCCTTTCGAGCTCGTTTATAATTATAATATAAATTATACGTTCAACTGACATTTATAAATAGATTCGTTAACATAATTCAACCCTAAACTGAATTATATATTTTAAATAATCAAATTCACACAATGTTGCTAATTCACTAATTTCTGACTATTTCGGATTTAAATATATTATTTTATTATTTATAGTAATTAAATATTCAATATTATTTATATTAATTAAATATTCAATATTATTTAATTAAACGACCATTTAAATCTCTACATCACTATTTAAATAATTAAATAAATTAATTATTATACCGAAAAAATACGGGATGTTACACGAAGGAATTTGGGTCATCGTGGATCGCCTGAGCTAAAGTGCAAGGTTCATTCCTGTCAAATCGACTAGGACAGGATCAAAATTGGTTGAACTTTATGTAAAATGGATAGTTCGATTCCATGGGGTCCCAAAGAGTATAGTGAGTGAATGAGATCCATTGTTTACGAGTGGATTTTGGAAAAGTTTGCAGGATGCTTTGGGAACCGAGTTGTGCTTGAGTACGGCTTATCATCCCCAAACAAATGGTCAAACTGAGAGGGTTAACCGAGTTTTGGAAGATCTCCTAAGGGCTTATGTGTTAGACTTCGGAGGATCATGGGAAGACCATCTACATCTAGTTGAGTTTGCTTATAATAATAGGTACCAGTCGAGCATTGGGATGGCACCATACGAGGCGTTGTGTGGAAGACCGTGCAATTCTCCAGTTTATTGGTTAGAAACTGGAGATAAGTTGATACTTGGGCTAGAAATGATAAGAGAGACCTCAGATTGTATTGGGATCGTCCGACAACGAATGAAGTCACCCCAAGATCGTCAGAAGAGTTATGCAGATAAACGTCGTAAGGATTTGGAGTTCGACGTTGGCGACATGATTTTTGTAAAGATTTTGCCATTAAAGCATGTGGTTCGATTCAGAAGTAAAGGAAAGTTGGCTCCTAGGTTCGTTGGACCATTTGCGATAGTCGAGCGAATTGGAAAGCTCACATATAGATTAGAGTTACTCGAGAAGATGTTGAGTGTGCATAATGTTTTCCATGTGTCGTTTCTACGAAAGTTCATGCATGATTCGAATGTGGTGGTATCTCCAGAGCAGTATGAAGACCTAGAAGTAGAGATCGCAGTTGTGAAACCTCGTAAGCCACTTCATGTTGTGGGAAATGACACGAAATAGTTTAGGAGGAAGGCGGTTAAGGTAGTCAAGGTATAATGGAGTGAAGATGTACATGGGAGATGGAAGAGAGTATGAGGGCGACTCATCCAGAACTCTTCGTCAGTAGGACCCTTTGATATTGTATCATCGTTATATCGTTGTATCTTGTTGATTGTTTGATAGAATTCCGTGTGCTAGGATAAGGCTACGAATGCATGGCTTGATAGTTGCTAGTTTGGATGATAAAATTGGCTTCTCATGGATGATAGGCATGTGGAATTATTGTGGTTGCTTGTGTTTGCGTGGAATTTTGGGAGTGAAATTCATAAGGAGGGGAGAATGTAACAGCCCACATTTTACATATTGGAAGATCGTAAAATATTTTATTTTATTTTCCCGGAGGGTTGGATCATTCTCATATTTTGATATGTTGCTTATAGGGATGTGAGACATGTCCATAATTTTTACCAATTTTGTTTATGACTATTTTGCCCTTGTCGGTCTTGTACAGGGCATAACTTCTGACTCAGGTCGACTCAGGTGGTGAGACCTATGCCGTTGGAAAGGAAATGATGATTGCCTTTCCGTAGAGTGGTTAATTAAAGATTTGGCTCAGTGTTTTGGGAGGAATCGCTGTTTTAAGGTTTTTCAGTTGGCTGTTCAGGTTTGGAGAGCCATAATGGGCTGATTTGGGAAGGCCCAATGGTGGGCCACTGGAACGGTATAAATAGCGGGTGGGAGGTATGAGAAATGTTTTAGTTTTTCTATTCTCTCATTAGGTGGCCTATGTTCCTCCTTCCTCTAAAACCTTTCCTCCATTAATATCAACCTCTAAAGGAAGCAAATCGAAGATCTACACCATTGGAGGCTAGATCTACATCATTCGAAACAGAGTTCATCAGACCAAGGGGTTTGGTTCAAAGTTCTTACTGTCTGAAATATTATTTCATTGATTTTTGCTTGTTTAGGGGGATCGATGAGTGATTTATATCTCTCACATGGATTCAATGAAGCATATTAATGTTTGATCATGTTTTTCATCAAATTCAAGTGTTTTATCATAAATCAACACCATGGTAAGTCCATTTTCATATGAATCACCCTAGGATCTAAGTTAGCATTTTTAAACCAGTAATTCTACGCTATTTCATATCTTTATGCAAGTTAGATTCGCAGTTTAGATCATTTGTTCATTTGACACGATTTTTGTATGATTTAGATGAAACAGTCATTTTCATGTTATTATTGATTTCATATCATGTTTGTGGTCATATTTGATGAGTTGGACAAGTTGATTTTGTCGAATCTATCGTTTTGACAAAGTTTTGGTTGAAATTGGAGTTGAATTGGAAAATGTAGGTTTTGGGTCGGTCATGGTTGGGTCGGTCAGTCTCAAATCGTGCTTGGGAAATAAGTCAGACTGGGTCGGTCGGTTGCTGTGGGTCGGTCGGTCAAACCGGGTCGGTTGAGCAGCTTGGTCCTGGTCAGTCTGGGTTGATGTTGGGTCAAGCACGAAGTGCTGGATCGAGTAGGCCAGGGTCATGCAAGGAGGGGTCGCGCATGGGTTCAAGTAGAGGGGTTCGGTCCGATTGGGTCGAGCAGGGTTCTGGTCGAGATTAGGGTCGGGTCGAGCTCAGGGTTGGGTTGGGCAAGCATCGTGTCGGTCATGATGGTTTGTGTCCCTGGTCGGTCGTGATGTACGGGTGATTCTGGTTGTACCATGGTGGGTCGGTCGGACAATGGACGAGTCGGTCGTGCATAACAGGGTCGTTCACACCAAGAACACAGGGTCATTTTCTGAAAAATTATATTTTTCGGGTATGACTCAGATTTGAAGAAAAAGCTTGAATATTTTTTTGGCAAACCCCTGAACCCTAACCATAGCACAGTGATGTAGTTGTCTTGGTGATAGTGCGACTTTGATGTAAATTCAAATAGGAAGGTTCGAAGTGTTGAAAGGTGTTTGTTGATCGGTGTAGAACAACGAATGAGGTGAAATCTCAAAGCTCGTGATTTGGTGGATAATGGTTGCTCGAGAAGGTTGCTTGGGCTATAAAAAATCATCGAGCTGGATGATTAAAGATGAGAAGGCCGAGAGATTATCGTTGTCGTAAGTTCCAGCAGGCTCAAAGCAGGGGTACGATAGGGGCACCTAAAAGACCAGTTGTAGGTCGAGTACCCTGGTTATCGTTGAAAGGCCTAGTTGTCAATGTTGGACATACATGTGTATCGTTGAAAGATGTAGGGAGTTTATGCTAGAACTGGGGTTACCACTTGCCCTTGTCATATAACTAGGTTGGCCGTCATATGATTAACGATGGTTTCGAAGTAAGATTGGCGTGATAGCTAGAGTCAGTCATGGATGCTTAATTGTATGGATGTTATGTTTGTACTGTCTCATGTAGATTGTCCAATGTTGAAGAAGATGTTCCTTGGGTGCTGTTCTGATATTGGTTTAGGCCTCTGGAGCTTGTGCTAGAGGGATGTTGAATTCGATCACGATGATTTACATGAGATATATAATTTGGACGTCATGAGTTCTTTGCCATGATTGAATAAGTGTTCTAGTTTTCATGGATGTATGATTGAAATGTTATCGTAAAGGCTATCACTATCCGATGTGGGGAAGACAGGAGTTGAGTTCTTCTCTGATATTTTGGGTAGATTAGTATGTTTATCTATCCATTCTCATAAAATTTATTGATGAAGTTTGTTAGATGTTTTATTGCTCACTAAGACTGTTGTCTGACTCAAGGTTTTATGTTTCCTCTTATTACCTTGGGTTGTTCATCCGGTTGTGGATGGGCAGAATCGGTAGCAGGTGATAAGTGATTAGTGAGGATGATGATGTTGTGCGAAGGCGAGCAGTAGGCTGGCGTATTACTTTTACTGATATCTAGTATTTCTGTTTTCGCTATTTGAGTTGCTCTATGAGTGTTGTAGTGGGGCCTTATGTACATACTTGATATTCCCTATGATGTTAGGATAATCTTTCAGGATGTTGTGAAATTTTGAAAAGTTTGCTATATGATGGCTCACTACTATTACCTGTTGTATATGTTCAATTATATTTTATCCTTGCGCTGTGAGTTCTACGACAGGTTCTGATGTTGTTTACCTACTCTGATGATCGTCCATAGCTGCCTGGCATACTTTTCAGCGCATTATTCCTCTTGTTTAGTGTAGGGGTTATGGGCGGTTCACAGTATACATGATGCATGTTGTACAAGGCTTTGTGCGGTTCTGATGCAAGAGGGAAGGGTAGTATATTATGGAGGTAGACAGTTAAGAGTTCATGAGAATAATTGTAACACCCCGTAATTTTAAAATGGGACATAAGAGATAATTAAAGAATAATTAATCTTTAAAAGAAGAATTGGGTGAAACGGGTTACGCCATTGCGTTCACCTCGGAATTCTTCTTGAGATAGAGTCCGAGTTTGCATGAATTGGACTCCGTATGAAGAAGTTATGGAGGTTATAAGTTTTCAAGTTTAAGCAGAAATTAAATTAAATTAATAATTAAAGAAATCGAGTTTGAAATTCAAATCTGCATAGAAGGCTGGGCGGGAAAAGTCCCGCCATAGGGTGTCGACCCCCCTAGGAGTGTAAAGATGGAACGAGAAGCGACAGTTAGACGAGTTCCTATGCGTATTCTTGGATCAGAGGTTAAGAAGCTACGCAACCGAGAGGTCAAGTTGATGAAAGTTCAATGCGGAGAAGATCCCAAGGATGCAACTTGGGAGACCGAAAACAAGATTCGCGCTTCGTACCCTTTTCTTTTCAAGGGTGTGTTCTTAACTTCTTTTCCAAAGCTTTTTATTCGCACTTGTTTCTGTCATTTAGTATATCCTATCATTCGAATCTTCGACCTTTAGGTAGGGAACCCATGGATGAAAACATGTGTTTGAAGCAAGTTCTGTTTGATGGATGCAAGTGGATGCAAGTGTTTGCTCGTGGTTGCTCGTGGATGCATATACACACGCATTAGACACTAGATCGGTTCAATCACTTTCATACTGCATACGGATGCGTATGCATTTTTTTTATGGATGGAAATGGGTGTATCATCATGTGGATGTTGCATTTGGATGAATAATTGTGCACACATATAGCATTTACATGATATATTAGGATTGTTTACATACATGTTGGATTCATGGCACTAACATATGTTGCGTTAAGGAGGTCGACTGTATCAATAGACTACCTGATCTTTCGCATTAGTATAGGGACATATACACACATCTTTGCATACGTTCGTATAAGCATTAGAAATATTTTAAGGACAATGGATGCATGTGATTGGTGGATGAGTAGACGGATGATGGATGTCAGGATATACATTATTCTTAACTTGAAGATTTCGGGGACAAAATCCTTTAAGTAGGGGAGAATGTAACACCCCAAAATTTTAAATAACATTAGAATGATAAACTAAAGAATAATTAATTAAATATTTGGAATTAAGTAAAACGGAATGCTCCATTGTGTTCATCTCGGAATTCTGCTTTAGATAGACTCTGAGTTTGCGTAAAACAGACATCGTATGAAGAAGATATTAAGGTTTGAAATTTATATACATATAAGCAATATAAATAAATCATGTCTAGAAATCGAAAATCAAAGATCGGGAAGAGGAGGGAATTCAGCCCGTTAGGGGTCGACCCCATGCCCATGGGTGTCGACCCCTGCGTCAACCCCATAATGGGGGTGTCGACCCCGGGGTCGACCCCAGCCAGATCTGGGGCAGATTCGTTTCCGTGTACGTGGATTCGTTTCTTGACCAGATTCGTTGACATTAGGCTATATATAGGACCTCATTTCTATTATTTTATTCACCAAAAACAATGAAGACAACGAGATGCTACCCCCAACTCAGATTAAAATAGCATATTCTTCTGCAACAACAATTTATACTTATTCAAGAATCTCTGCTACAACATCAACAGTCAATTCTCTGTTCTTTAGATCTAGTCACAGTGAGTTCATGCTATTTTTAGATATGAACAATTAATAGTAATCTTGACATGTTTATAAGTTGGATCTAAATCTGTGCCTGTTAATAAACTAAATTATAACTAAACAGATCTGCCATTACTTGTACACCTGATCCTCTGTTTAGTTGTTGCATGCCTATCCTTATAATGTCCATTCTGTCATTATTCCCATTCTGTCACTATATGCTTATTCTGTTAATATGCCTAATCATATCACCATATGCCTATCCTGTTAGTATGCTTATTTATGTCATCATATTCCTGTCTTGTTATTATGCCGATTCTTGTTCTCTTCTCTCCCTCTTTCCCCTTTTTATTTTTATAGCCAGGCTACCTTCAAGCCTAGGCCTATAGCTGAAATATGCTAGCACACGAAATTGGGAACGGTTGGGAATGATAAAGTTGGGGCATAACTTATATTAAAACATGATTAGGATTTGGGGAATAATCTAGATAAACATGAAAAATTGGTTAATAATGAACATGCCTAGATTTACAGTAATTAGAAACTGTAACCGCACTTAGACAAGAGGTTAGATTACATTTATGGTAGAAGTCTACTCGGAATCTCCCGGAAAATCCAGCGTCCACAAGTGATTAATCTAATGTGAGGGGTCGAGTTCATAAATGTACATGTAATGGTGCTAAGACACGAGGTTAAGTCTGACTTTTGGTAGAAGTCTGCTCGGAACTGCACGGCATATCCAACATCCAAAAGTAGTAGACTTAATGTGAGAGGTATAGTCCATTAACAACCATAAATGGATGAATGATAATAACTCTTAACCTATAATTCTTAACCTATTTAAATTTGTGGGGGTTACATTAACCTGTCAAATTAAGTAGGGGTTAAGTAAAGTGGCTTGAATCAGTGGAGGTTAAGTTTATCTTATTAAAACTGTGGGGGCGGGTTATATATATAAACCCAACAAACTTAACCTGTTTTACACGTAGGAGTTATGCAACCTTGTTAAACTATTAGGCATAATCTGGCCAAATCCTAGTAGTGGGGATGAAAGCCTAGGGGAAAGATTGTATCATCTATTGTGTGGGACCCGTTTCAGTCAGTAACCCATCTTGGTATCAAACGGGGAACCCCAAACTAGGTCGAGGTCTGGGCACGCTTACTGAGATGGTTATAAGAGGTCACTTGTGTGAGGGTGTTGACGGCGCATTCCAACGATGTCATGTGCATGCATGGGTCCGGTTTTCTTTGGGAAATTAAGACGATGTAACATCAGCAGATATGGCTGTGGGGGTTTCCATTTTAGAAAGTTATACATCCTATTGTGGGGGCAAGCATAGGGTATATACGGGATAGGGAGTCAATCGATTGGGGTAGTAATTAATGTACATCTAGTCTTGCTTGTTTAGAGGACCGTTATTATCGTTGGTGTTAAGACCTGTCATTTCTATTGGGCTACCTGTTATTATTGTTGGAGGTAAAACCTATCACTAGAAGTACACCTAAATCTATCATCTTATTCTTCTTGGGATCATTATGTTCTTGTTATACTAGTATCAGTGTAGATAAATGTACTTGAGAAGCACAATATATTCTGTAATGTTTATTCTGTTTATCCTGCTCAATCTATTATACTGACCTTATGATATTGTTATCTCTTTCATCTAGTTTATATGCCAATCATGATGCTTTTACTTCTTTATATGCTAAAAGTAACTGGACTCGCCAGACTTTATGTCTGACCCATTTTGTTTCCTCTTCTCTCTCCTCCGTTCCCCCCCAGGTTCTCAGGGTGGTAATACTCAGGCTTGATTAAGATTCTCTCTTTCATTCTGCTTGGAGCTGCTTAGACGTATGCTTTGATTTCGTGTCTTCTCCTATATGTCTATATTTTGGGGACTATGCTTTCTATATATTACTTTACTCTGATAATTTTAGTAACAAGACAGAAATTGTAATGGGTTTTCTGTATTTCAGACTTATGATGTAATTGGGTTTTGGACTATGATGTTTTCTTCTTAATAAAGTTTTAAATTCTGCTGTTATTTTATAATGTATGTGGGGTGTCACAATAACCTAGGTATTGATTTTGATGACAACAACCATATAAACATTAATACTAGCATATATTTGAGTTGTGTAGTTGCATTAGACATATTATGGAGATATTTAAACAAGAGTACAAAAGAGTAATTATGGAAGAAGGATAATCAGAACAATTGAAGACCAAAGCGTACTAGAGAAGAATGCTAAAGAACAGAGGTGTTTGAAGTGATGAGGAGTTGGTTGAACCTTAGAATATCTTGTTAAAGATCCCATGGTAATTATACTTGAAGATAATCAACCATTGACCTCAACTGAATCACCAAAATCCATAAGTATGAGGAAATTTGAAGTGCAGAAAATTTGAAACACCTATAAGTGTTGTTGTGCATATTTGCAACACAAGTATGTCGACATACACATTTATGTATGTTGACATATAGCGGTTTTCCATATTTTTAAATTCAAATTGGGTAGTTATTTCCATCCACCCTTTCACCAAAAGCCACATCTTTTCATACACTATTTAAAGGCCTTTGGTTACAAATTTTTACACAATAATTTCATATTTTATTTTACTCCTTCTACTCCATTTATTCTCTACAAAATTCCATTGAAAACTATCCTATTACTCTTGCAAATCCGCTCTCTTTCACTCCATTAATCATTGATTTGCAAGGCACACAATATCAGAGAGTTGTACTTGAATTCATATCAATCTCTCTCTGATTTAATCCTATTTCCTCAAAGAATTCAAAGATATATTGTCATCAGAGGTCTATAGGATCATTATACCAAATCTGCAAGAATTTGTATCGAAGATATGACTACTTGCCATTGTTTGTTGTTGTTGATAAGGAGAAGGTGTATCTTGTAGCCCATGAAATCAAGATTGTAAAGGTGTTCTTGCCACCCGAGGAAAAGCAATCGATTATAGTGAAATTCTGCACGATGAAGTGTAGGACCAGATGTAGGATTGGTTAATCTGAACCAGTATAAAATCCTGGTATCATTTACATTACTCCATTTCATTTTATTATTTATTTCTTTTGATCTGAATTTGGATAGACATAGTAAATACACTTCATCTCTCTAGTGTATGAATAGCCTTAAGATCCATTAACACTGGATTTTTGACACCCCAGTCCTGTAACACCCCACCTCCGCTAGGGTCACTCTTTAGGGGGCGCTAGCTTCTGGGGGGGCGTTATAACTGGGTAAGCATGCATAATGATATATCAAGGCAGAACAAGAACATAAATATATATGTAAAACAGAGTAAGTGAAAATAAAACAGCGGAATATCTCAAACCATCTCAAAACAAGTCTAGTACATCATAAAGTCATCTACCAAAATAAATATGTCTAGTACAACATAAACAGAAATACTGAAATACATAGTGCTATCCCCAAAAATAAAAGTGATAAACCATAGCGAGCTCAATGTCCAGACATACATGAGCTATCCAGCGAACAAGCAAGCGATCCAAGCTAAGCACCACTGTTCCCTCCCTGAGAACCTGGGGGGGGGGGAAACGGAAGAAAAGAAGCGAAAGAAAACAGGTCAGTCAAAAAGACTGGTAAGCCCTACTACGATCAGTCTATAAACTAATAAAGCTAACATCATGATGGAAACTGAGATGAACATACTGGCAGTAGATAAAGGTGTCATCACATAAAGAAGATTAAGCTTTGCACCATACTGTACTAGCAAACTAACATAACAGGTATTGATCCCTCAGCCCAAACTTTGGCCCAATTGCATGAGATGACCTCAATACAAGGTCCAGCCCAACGGTCTAGTCGATCAGCTCCCTATAAACCTAACACGTCAAGTGTTGGTGTCCATACGGCCCACATATGGTTGTAGTCAGACTGCGCTGGGTCCACCTTCGGGTGTATCAAGCCCTCGGGTGTCAACCCCAGACACCTAAGCAATAATGCACAGTCTAAACCTACTGGTACCCGTGCCTCGAGTTTGTCCAACACCGGACTACGTGCACGTCCGTAGCCCGCCTGGACCCGCATCGCTGTACCACTCAGCCGTCGCTTTGGTCGCTTACATCAGTCCAGTAATCGTGCCCTGCCCTAGCCTAGCCTCTAGGGTTGTGAATGATACCAAACTGGGATTACTGCTGGAACAGACCACGTTGCTAGGGTTTTCTAAGAGGGTTAAGTGTGGTTTAACCCCTCACTAATCATGGATTAAATTAGTTAAGTGTAACCAACAGTTCACCACTTAACCCCATTTAATCCCTCGCATCCCCAAAATTGGTTAAGTATTAGTGGGCCATGACTTAACCCTAATCATGAGGCATTAATTTAATTGTACCCCAACCTCTCACATTAGACTTTGTTGCGGTTACTAGTTAAGCCGGGCGGGTCCGGGTAGCTTTACACCACAACTTGGTCTAACCTCGGGTCCAAGGTACACATGACCAACTTCTCACATTGGGTCCTATTGTTTGTAGCAACTAGTTAAGCCGGTCGGTTCCGGGTAGGTTTACGCTACAAACTCAACCCAACCTCGAGTTGGCCACACATGTTTTCTAAGTGTCATGTCCACTTTATTTTCAAACCATAATTACAAGTTTAACAAATACTTGGGTAGACCTAACTTAATAGGTAAATTCCCAAGGGGTAGACCTAACTTAATAGGTAAATTCCCAATCTTATATTTTCATGTATTCTAAGTTTTACCCAAAACCCCCCAACGTCATTCTATCGCTTACATATTCGTCATAACGCATAAAGGATAGAAAGAGGGAACTTGGCACACATACATGATAAATCTTACATATCATACTAAACATGCATAACATGTTAGACTTGCATAACTTAGCATAGTGAACTTGCATAAAACATGCATAACTTATTAGACTTGCAAATCATGGCATAGTGAACTTGCATAAACATGCATAACTTGTTAAACTTGCAAATCATGGCATAGTGAACTTGCATAAACATGCATAACTTGTTAAACTTGCAAATCATGGCATAGTGAACTTGCATAAACATGCATAACTTGTTAAACATGTGTAACATAGCATAGTGAACTCGCATAAGCATGCATAACTTATCAAACATGCATAACATAGCATAGTGAACTCGCATAAGCATGCATAACTTATCAAACATGCATAACATAGCATAGTGAACTCGCATAAGCATGCATAACTCAATGAACTTGCATAAATCCCAACTTTCATCACATATTAACTTTAGAGTTTCCAAAATGAAGGTAAGAGGGCTTACAAATATTATGAAGACACAAATCTACTAATAAAGATTGAGAAGCCCTTTTATGCAAGCATATAAAAACCCAAAACAAAGCTCCAATTAACAAAAATCCCAAAAACTCTAGCTTTAGCAATTAAAGCTTGCAACTTGATGATGTATGCAAGCTAATGATCATTCATACAACTTAGAAATGCTTGTATGAACATCAAAACCTTCATAGAAATGATTTTTGAAGAGGTTGGAGGCTAGGGTTTTTAGGTGGAGGCCATTTGAGAATTCAATTTGACATAGTTTGGTTGCTAGAATGAATAATGAGGCTTTAGGGTAGGATTAGGGGCTTATTTATAGAAGATTAGAGTGTTTTTAGCCCTAGGATTAACCCTAGGTTAGTTTAGGCCCGTCAGATTTAGGAATTCTCTAGAACCAAGCCACACAACCAAGCCCAAATCAAAATGGTGCGCCAGGCAAAACTGCCTGGCCACCCCGTGTCGACAGGGCTGTCGACAGGGCAGTCGACACCCTAAGACCCCTGTCGACATGCCTGTCGACATGGGGGTCCTGGCGGGAGTTTTCCCGCCTGACGCCAATTAGCCCTAATCCTTGTTTTTAATTTGAAATTTAAATCTGTTTTTAACTTAGGAATTTTCTGAAAACTTCAATGGGCCTTAACTGGGTCATACGGACTCCGATTTTCGAAAACTCGGACTCTATTTCGCGTATTTTTCCGAGACGAACGCAATGGCATAGACCGTTTCCCTTAATTCAGATTTTTGAAATAAATTCTGCCTCGATTTATGTTATAACAGGTTATTGAAAATATGGGTTGTTACATTCTCCCCTCCTTAAAGGATTTCGTCCCCGAAATCTTCAAGTTAGGAAGAACGTATCCTACCATCCAGCATCCATCTATTCAAGACATCATCCACGAGCAATCATTGTCCTTAAAAAGATTCTAAATGCTGTATGAACATATGCAAAAGTGTGTGTATATGTACCTATCTAATGCAAAGATCAATGCAAAATATGTTAGTGAAATGTATCCATATGTATGCAAATCCCTAACATAATGTATAATATCTACATGCGTGCTCAAACATACATCCATATGCAACATCCATGTGATTGCATACAAACTTCATCCAAGAATAAGCATAAACACTCATGCACATGCAATATGAGGAGTGTGTGAGCCGATCTAGTGCCTAATGTGTATTATGCATCCACGAGTAACCACTTGCAAACACTTGCAACCACTTGCAACCATCAAACATAACATGTCTCAACCACATGTTTCATCCAAAGGGTTTCTACCTAAGGTTCTCATGACAAGATTAGCACGATAACTAGGTAAACATGGATAGCAAAGAGAAAGATATGCTGACAAAGGAAAGAGATTGAGAGTGTACCCTCAAAAAGGAATGGATAAAGCCCACGCATCTTCTCCTCGGTTTCCCAAGTTGCGTCTTCTTCGGCTTCACCCCATTGAACCTTCACCAGCTTGACCTCTCGATTCCTTAGCTTCTTGGTCTCCGTCCCCAAGATACGAATCGGAGCTCTCCTCAAAGTTGCCTCTTTCTCTACTTCCACGTCTTCAAGAATGCTAGGTTCTACCACCTCAGCGGACTCATGTAGGCACTTTCGGAGATGCGAGACATGAAAGACATTATGCACTCCGGACAGCTTCTCGGGCAATTGCACTTTATAAGCCATCTTCCCAATCCTCTCTATGATAGGGAAGGGTCCAACAAATCTCGGTGCCAATTTCCCAACAGCTCCAAATCGGACCACATTCCGCAAAGGAGAAACCTTTACGAAAACCATGTCCCCGACATCAAACTCCAAATCGGATCTTCGCTTATCAGCATAGGATTTCTGTCGGTCTTGGGCCGCCTTCATCCGTCTTCTAATCAACTCGACCTTCTCGGATGTATCTCTAATCATGTCGGGTCCAAGTATAAGCTTATCTGTAGTCTCCCACCAACATGTAGGCGACTTGCACGGCCTCCCATATAAAGCTTCAAATGGTGCCATCCCTATGCTTGCTTGATAACTGTTATTATATGCAAACTCAACAAGAGGAAGATGGTCTTCCCAAGCACCCCCAAAATCCAGAATGCAAAGCCTCAACAAGTCCTCAAGTACCCTATTCACCCTTTCTGTTTGGCCGTCTGTTTGTGGGTGATAGGCCGTACTCAGGTTCAACCTTGTGCCCATAACTTCCTGCAAACTGTTCCAGAACTGACTAGTAAAGATGGGGTCTCGGTCACTGACTATGCTGGAAGGGACTCCATGTAGTCGTACTATCTCACGAAGATATACTGATGCTAGTCCAGATGCGGTCCTTTTGCTCTTCACCGGAATGAAATGAGCACTCTTCGTAAGCCTATCTACAATGACCCATATGCTCGCATTCCCTCTCCTTGACCTTGGAAGCCCATCAATAAAGTCCATAGAAATACTCTCCCACTTCCATAGCGGGACCTCTAGAGGATGCAATAGCCCACCGGGCTTCTTCGACTCGGCTTTTACTCTCTGACAAACAACACATCTGGAGACAAACTCTGCCACATCTTTCTTCATTCCAGGCCAGAAGAAAATGCGCTTCATATCATTATACATCTTATCACCGCCTGGATGTATAGTCAACTTGGAGCGATGTGCCTCATCAAGAACTTTCCTCACCAAATCTTCTACCATTGGAACACACAGCCTTCCGTCTCTCCTCAGCCAACCCTTATCATCTATAGAATATCGAGCAAGGTGACTAGATGTCTCCCCTCGAATCAGCTTATCCATGATCTCAATTATCTGAGGGTCTTCCTTCTGCGAAGCCCCAACTTGATCCAGAAGGGTAGGCCTGAGCTCTAGAGATGCCAAAGAACCGGTCATCGACTCAACTGTCAAAGAAAAATCAAAGGTTGCCAAGAACTCTAAATTCTTCATCTCAACAAATAGAGGACTTAGTGTCAACCTTTTTCTACTCAACGCATCCGCTACAACATTCCCCTTGCCAGGGGTATAGGCTATATCAAAATCATAGGAAGCCAAGAATTCCATCCATCTTTGCTGCCTCAAGTTCAGATCCTTCTGCGAAAAGAGATACTTCAAAGACTTATGATCAGTATACAGCTCGAATCTCTCTCCCAGAAGATAATGACGCCAAGCCTTGAGTGCATATACAATCGCTGCCAGCTCTAGATCATGAGTGGGATAATTCTTCTCATGCACCTTAAGTTGCCTCCCACCAAAACATATAACTCTGCCTTCTTGCATCAGAACGGCGCCCAATCCCGTGCCACAAGCATCAGTGTACACGGTAAATATCTTACCACCATCGGGTAGAGCTAGAACTGGTGCAGAGGTAAGGGCTCTCTTGAGTCTTTGGAAAGCAAGCTCACAGTCCATATCCCAAGCAAAAACTAAGTTCTTCTTCGTCAACTTAGTAAGAGGAGCGGATATCTTCGCGAAGTCCTTGATGAACTTTCGGTAAAAACCCGCAAGACCTAGAAAACTTCTCACCTCGGTTGCACTCCTTGGAGTCTTCCAATCCTGAACTGCAACCACCTTAGCGGGATCCACCGCTAAGCCTTGCTTGGATACGATATGCCCAAGGAATCTAACTTCCCTTCTCCAAAAGTGACACTTGGAGAACTTGGCCTTTAGCTGATGCGCTCTAAGCGTATCCATCACCTCTACAAGATGCCTCGCGTGCTCTTCTTCATCCTTGGAGAAGACCAGAATATCATCCACAAAGACCACGACAAACTTGTTCAAGAACTCCCGAAACACCCTACTCATCAAGTCCACGAAATACGCGGGTGCATTCGTCAAACCGAACGGCATAACAAGCCATTCAAAGAATCCATCTGGAGTTCTGAATGCAGTCTTGTCTATACTATCCTCAGCCACTCTGAGCTGATGAAATCCGGTAGCAAGATCAAGCTGAGAGAAAACAGAAGCACCAACAAGCTGATCAAAGAGATCATCGATCCTCGGTAACGGGTGTCTGTTCTTCTTAGTCAGCTTATTCAATTCTCTATAGTCCACACAGAGTCGAAGAGAACCATCTACCTTAGTAGCAAACACCACAGGCGCTCCCCATTCGGATATACTTCGTCTGATGAAGTTCTTTTCAAGCAACTCTTTTACTTGCTTGCTGAGCTCCCGTCTCTCACGCGGAGCCATGTGCCGAACGGGCAAAGAAATAGGCTTAGCATTATCCACCAGATAAATGCGAAAATCAATCTCTCGTTTTGGGGGCAACCCCTTAACTTCTTCAAAAACATCTGGATAATCTCGGACCACCCTTACAGACTGAAGGGCTTCCTCTGACGAGTCGAGAGATTCAAGATAGCACAACATGACGGGATCCTTCGGATTGCATGAAATCTCTAAGGTGTTGCCAAGGCGAGTCACAAGCCTCACAACCCTATGCTCACAATCAAGAATGGCTCCATATCGGGACAGCCAATCCATGCCCAGTATCAATCCGTATCCCCTGAAACCAAGAACATATGCACTACACAAGAACTGTACACTGAGTATAGAGATCCTCAGATCCTCACATCTCATAGATAGATGAGCAGAACCCCCAATGGGATTCGAAACACAAACGGGATCATCCACTAAGCTAGTACTAAGGTGCAAGCTATCAACAAGATCAGATGAAATAAAGCTATGTGATGCACCAGAATCAAACAAGGTATGAACTGGAAGATCAGAAACATAAACAAGGTTCTCAACAGAAACACTACCTCGGTCGGGAACTGGAGCGGTATTGAGAGCATGAACTTGCCCCCCTGAAGGTCCAGCCTGTCCTTTCTTCTTCGGGCACTCCTTGCTGAAGTGTCCAGTCTCACCACAGGAAAAACATCCACAACTAAGCTTCCTTTTCTTCTTCCTACAATCCTTAGCAAAGTGTCCAGGCACACCACAGTAATTGCACTTTCCCTTGCCTTTGTTGTTGTTGTTCCCCTTCTTGTTCTTGCCCTGATTCCCCTGACTGCTTTGACCACCTTGATTGCCTTTGCCTTGAGAATCAGTCTTCTTTGCTTGAGTATCACTCGTCTTGACCTCTTTCTTTCCATCTCCCTGAAGTAGAGCCATATTGACCAAACTCTCAAAAGTAGCCCCATGCGGAATATGTGACATTGCCAAGCCCTGCAGTTGCTCATTCAATCCTCTAGCAAATCGAAGAGCCTTCTTCTTAGGAGTGTTTACCATATCCAAACCAAAACGGGCCAGCTGATTAAACTTGTTCACATACTCCTTAACAGACATATCACCTTGCTTTAATGCAATGAACTTCTCCATCTGTAAATTCGCCTCAGCAGAAGATAGAAACTTGGTCACAAATCTAGCCCTCAAATCGGCCCAAGTCTCAACGGGCCTCGTCCCATTGGTGACCTCCCACCAATAGGCCGCTTCATCCTTCAAAAGCCACACTGTCAATAAGATCTTCCTTTCGTCATCAATCCCAAAGATAGCAAACAAGTCCTCAGTGTCTTTCAGCCAATTCCTAGCTTCAACAAAAGATTCCGTGCCTAGGAAATTCTTGCCTCCCATCGCCTTGAAGTCTTTACAAACCTTCGTGAACTCAACCTGAGGATGCTGAGGGGGAGGAGGAGGAAGAGGAGCCTCAGCAATAGGAGGGGGAGGAACATTAGCAACGGGAGGAGGAATATTAACCACTGGAGGGACCACCGGAGGAGGGACATTAGGGAGAGGATTCTCAACTACGGGAGGAGGAGTGGGAGTAGGGTTTGCGGGGCCGGCTGCCGCCCTAGCTTCTAGAAGTCTCCTATACCAGAGTGGCACATTTACTCCATCCGGGATGGCAAGATCCTCAGCCATACTGAAACGAAGGATAAGATAAGATTAGGTCAAGGGAACGAAAGATAACGCTAATGGCTTTTTGGGGAATAGCCTTTTAAAATACTAGACTTTTCTTTGGAAAATACTTTATACTTGTTTTGAAAATAGTTTTTCAAAAGTCTTTTAAAAACTTTTTGTTCTTTCTTGTAAACCTTATGCTCTGATACCAAATTTGTAACACCCCACCTCCGCTAGGGTCACTCTTTAGGGGGCGCTAGCTTCTGGGGGGGCGTTATAACTGGGTAAGCATGCATAATGATATATCAAGGCAGAACAAGAACATAAATATATATGTAAAACAGAGTAAGTGAAAATAAAACAGCGGAATATCTCAAACCATCTCAAAACAAGTCTAGTACATCATAAAGTCATCTACCAAAATAAATATGTCTAGTACAACATAAACAGAAATACTGAAATACATAGTGCTATCCCCAAAAATAAAAGTGATAAACCATAGCGAGCTCAATGTCCAGACATACATGAGCTATCCAGCGAACAAGCAAGCGATCCAAGCTAAGCACCACTGTTCCCTCCCTGAGAACCTGGGGGGGGGGGGAAACGGAAGAAAAGAAGCGAAAGAAAACAGGTCAGTCAAAAAGACTGGTAAGCCCTACTACGATCAGTCTATAAACTAATAAAGCTAACATCATGATGGAAACTGAGATGAACATACTGGCAGTAGATAAAGGTGTCATCACATAAAGAAGATTAAGCTTTGCACCATAGTGTACTAGCAAACTAACATAACAGGTATTGATCCCTCAGCCCAAACTTTGGCCCAATTGCATGAGATGACCTCAATACAAGGTCCAGCCCAACGGTCTAGTCGATCAGCTCCCTATAAACCTAACACGTCAAGTGTTGGTGTCCATACGGCCCACATATGGTTGTAGTCAGACTGCGCTGGGTCCACCTTCGGGTGTATCAAGCCCTCGGGTGTCAACCCCAGACACCTAAGCAATAATGCACAGTCTAAACCTACTGGTACCCGTGCCTCGAGTTTGTCCAACACCGGACTACGTGCACGTCCGTAGCCCGCCTGGACCCGCATCGCTGTACCACTCAGCCGTCGCTTTGGTCGCTTACATCAGTCCAGTAATCGTGCCCCGCCCTAGCCTAGCCTCTAGGGTTGTGAATGATACCAAACTGGGATTACTGCTGGAACAGACCACGTTGCTAGGGTTTTCTAAGAGGGTTAAGTGTGGTTTAACCCCTCACTAATCATGGATTAAATTAGTTAGGTGTAACCAACAGTTCACCACTTAACCCCATTTAATCCCCCGCATCCCCAAAATTGGTTAAGTATTAGTGGGCCATGACTTAACCCTAATCATGAGGCATTAATTTAATTGTACCCCAACCTCTCACATTAGACTTTGTTGCGGTTACTAGTTAAGCCGGGCGGGTCCGGGTAGCTTTACACCACAACTTGGTCTAACCTCGGGTCCAAGGTACACATGACCAACTTCTCACATTGGGTCCTATTGTTTGTAGCAACTAGTTAAGCCGGTCGGTTCCGGGTAGGTTTACGCTACAAACTCAACCCAACCTCGAGTTGGCCACACATGTTTTCTAAGTGTCATGTCCACTTTATTTTCAAACCATAATTACAAGTTTAACAAATACTTGGGTAGACCTAACTTAATAGGTAAATTCCCAAGGGGTAGACCTAACTTAATAGGTAAATTCCCAATCTTATATTTTCATGTATTTTAAGTTTTACCCAAAACCCCCCAACGTCATTCTATCGCTTACATATTCGTCATAACGCATAAAGGATAGAAAGAGGGAACTTGGCAAACATACATGATAAATCTTACATATCATACTAAACATGCATAACATGTTAGACTTGCATAACTTAGCATAGTGAACTTGCATAAAACATGCATAACTTATTAGACTTGCAAATCATGGCATAGTGAACTTGCATAAACATGCATAACTTGTTAAACTTGCAAATCATGGCATAGTGAACTTGCATAAACATGCATAACTTGTTAAACTTGCAAATCATGGCATAGTGAACTTGCATAAACATGCATAACTTGTTAAACATGTGTAACATAGCATAGTGAACTCGCATAAGCATGCATAACTTATCAAACATGCATAACATAGCATAGTGAACTCGCATAAGCATGCATAACTTATCAAACATGCATAACATAGCATAGTGAACTCGCATAAGCATGCATAACTCAATGAACTTGCATAAATCCCAACTTTCATCACATATTAACTTTAGAGTTTCCAAAATGAAGGTAAGAGGGCTTACAAATATTATGAAGACACAAATCTACTAATAAAGATTGAGAAGCCCTTTTATGCAAGCATATAAAAACCCAAAACAAAGCTCCAATTAACAAAAATCCCAAAAACTCTAGCTTTAGCAATTAAAGCTTGCAACTTGATGATGTATGCAAGCTAATGATCATTCATACAACTTAGAAATGCTTGTATGAACATCAAAACCTTCATAGAAATGATTTTTGAAGAGGTTGGAGGCTAGGGTTTTTAGGTGGAGGCCATTTGAGAATTCAATTTGACATAGTTTGGTTGCTAGAATGAATAATGAGGCTTTAGGGTAGGATTAGGGGCTTATTTATAGAAGATTAGAGTGTTTTTAGCCCTAGGATTAACCCTAGGTTAGTTTAGGCCCGTCAGATTTAGGAATTCTCTAGAACCAAGCCACACAACCAAGCCCAAATCAAAATGGTGCGCCAGGCAAAACTGCCTGGCCACCCCGTGTCGACAGGGCTGTCGACAGGGCAGTCGACACCCTAAGACCCCTGTCGACATGCCTGTCGACATGGGGGTCCTGGCGGGAGTTTTCCCGCCTGACGCCAATTAGCCCTAATCCTTGTTTTTAATTTGAAATTTAAATCTGTTTTTAACTTAGGAATTTTCTGAAAACTTCAATGGGCCTTAACTGGGTCATACGGACTCCGATTTTCGAAAACTCGGACTCTATTTCGCGTATTTTTCCGAGACGAACGCAATGGCATAGCCCGTTTCCCTTAATTCAGATTTTTGAAATAAATTCTGCCTCGATTTATGTTATAACAGGTTATTGAAAATATGGGTTGTTACAAGTCCCCTAACAATTGGTATTAGAGCAAGGTTTTTTTAAAGTTCATAATTTGATTTTTGAAATTATTAAATGGCTAGTGACACTAGTTACACAATAATTAGTTCTTTTATAGAAGGGCAATCTACCACTAGACCTCCTCTATTTGATGGCAGTAATTATGCTTACTGAATTGTAGGATGAAATTTTATTTGTAGTCTAATGGTTTAGATATTTGGAGCGTTACCCAAGAAGAATATATAGAGCCTCAAATTGAATATTCAAAATGGACACCAGACCAAAAGACGCAAGCACTTAATAATTCTAAGGCCATGAACATTTTATTTTGTTCTTTAGATAGAAATGAGTTTAATCGAGTTTCTATATGTAATTCCGCATATGAAATTTGGAGAACACCAAAAGTCACACATGAAGGCACCAATCAAGTAAAGAAGATAAAGATATCTATGCCGACTAACTAGTTTCAATTTTTTCAAATGAAATCAAATGAGTCTATTTCTGATATGTGTAACACCCCGCCTCCGCCAGGGTGGCTCTTGCAAGCACTCTGACTTTGGAGGGGCGTTTGAATCAGGTAAACATGCATAATGATATATCAAGGCGGAACAAGAACATATGTATATATGTAAACAGAGTAAATAACATAGATAAAACAGCGGAAGATTTTAAACCATTTCAAAACAAGTCTGTTACATCATAATGTCAACTTTCCCAACAAACAAGTCTAGATAAAACAACATCAACTGAAAAACTGAAATGCATAAATACTAATCCCCAAAAGAAGTGATAGCCATAACTAGCTTCATGTCAAACCGTACATGAGCTAAATCCCACAAGCAAGCAATCCGAAATCCAGCTAAGCTCCAATATTCCCTCCCTGAGAACCTGGGGGGGGGGGAAACGGAAGAAAAGAGGCGAAAGAAAACAGGTCAGTCAAAAAGACTGAGTAAGCCCTACTACAATCAATGTAAACTGATAAAGTTAACTGGCATGAGCAGCAGGGATGAACATAAGGATAACAATCATACTAGCATGATGATTAACTAACAAGGTAGATAAAGGTGTCATCGCATAATCAGGATTAAGGTTTTGCACCACAGGTGTACTAGCAAACTAACATGACTTGAATAAACAAGTATTGATCCCTTGGCCCAAGCTTTGGCCCAATAACATGAAGTGACCCTAACCCGCGGTCCAATAACATGAAATGACCCTAATACAAGGTCCAACCAAACGGTCTAGTCGATCGGCTCCCTAATCCTAACTCGTCACGTGTTGGTGTCAATACGGCCCAAACATAATTGTAGTCGAACTGTGCCGGGTCCACCCTTCGGGTGTATCAAGCCCTAGGGTGCCAACCCCTGGACACCATAAACATGAGTGCACAGTCTCGATCTACTGGTACCCATGGGTGACTTCTCCAAATACGGACTACGTGCACGACCATAGTCCGTCCAGAACTACATCGGCGTACCACACGGCCGTCGTTTATTTGGTCGCTTACCTCCAGCCCAGTAATCGTGCCCCCTCCCTAGCCTAGCCCCTAGGGCCTTAATGATACGATTTTGGGGTTACTGCGGAGTGGGCCCCCATTGCTAGTATTTTCTAGTGGGTTAAGTACGGTTTAACCCTCTTGATAATCATGGATTAACTTGGTTAAGTGTAACGATGAGTTCATGACTTAACCCCGATTAATCTACCAAGCCCAAGTTGGTTAAGTATTAAGTGGACCATGACTTAACCCTAATCACGAGGCATTAATTAATTTAATGCGCCTTAACCTCTCACATTAGACCTTGTTGTGGTTACTAGTTAAGCCGAGCGGGTCCGGGTAGCTTTACACCACAACTTGGTCTAACCTCGGGTTCAAGGTACAACATGACCAACTTCTCACATTGGGTCCTATTGTTTGTAGCAACTAGTTAAGCCGGTCGGTTCCGGGTAGGTTTACGCTACAAACTCAACCCAACCTCGAGTTGGCCACACTTATCTTTTCTAAGTGTCATGTCCATCATGTTTCCAAAACATGTTACAAGTTTTCAAGCAATTGGGTAGACCTAACTTAATAGGTAAATTCCCAATGGGTAGACCTAACTTAATAGGTAAATTCCCAAGCTTATGTTTTACGTCTTTTAAGTTTACCCAACCCCAAACGCAATCCCGTCGCTTACATATCGCAATAGCGCATAAAGGATAGAAAGAGGGAACTTGGCATAATCATGACATAAAAGGTGTTGAAGCCACAAGTTCAACATGGTGGCATATGAAATGTACATATGTTCATACACTTGCATATTACATTTTTAGGCCTCAAAATCATGCATAAAATCAAACTTGGCATATTGATGATATATGGTGCTAAATGACATGTAGACATGGCCATAAGTTCGCATTTAGCCTCACATGCAAGTTATCATAAGAGATATGATAACTTACATGTTGCCAAAATGCAACCTTTGGCATAAAGCTTGAAGCTTTATGTTCATAAACCCAAAATAAGCTTGCATAACATGATAGTATGAACAAAGTGTTCAACCCAAACTTGCATAACATAACTTGCATATCATATGACAACTTGCATATCAAACTTGCATAACATAACTTGCATATCATATGACAACTTGCATATTATAACATAACAAGCTTGCATAACATGATAAACTTGCATATTACATCATAGAAAACTTGCATAACATGATAAACTTGCATATTACATCATAGAAGACTTGCATATCATACATTTAACTTTAGAGTTTAAGTATGAAAGTAGAATAGGGCTTACAATGCTTAGGAAATATGACAAAGCCCTTATGCAACCAAATTAAACCCCAAAATGCAAGCTAAAATGATCAAAACCCTTCCTTTATGATGCAAATATAGAAACTTGACTTGAATGCAAGCTAATGATGCTCATACAAGTTTGAAAACACTTGTATGCATGGAAAATCACTTAGAAATTGATTTAGGAATTTCATGAAGAGAGTGGAGGCCATGAGAGGATTGATTTTGCCATAGTTTAGTTACTTGGATGAATAATGATGATTTAGGGTAGGTTAGGGTCTTATTTATAGATTAGGCAAGTGTTTTAGGCCATAGGATTAAACCCTAGTTCCAATCTCAGCCCTCAAAACCGAATCTGGCCCCCAAGCTCAACACAATCTCAAACTGGTGCACCAGGCTAAACAGCCCGACTGGACCAAGTCGACAGCCAAGTCGACAGGGCTGTCGACTTGGGTCCAACCAAGTCGACTCCCAAGTCGACAGGGCTGTCGACTTGGGTACTATGGCGGGAATTTTCCCGCCTGGCCCAAACTGGCCCAATTTTCCAAATTCAAGTTTGAATTTGAAATCTGTTTTTACTTAGAAATTTTCTGAAAACTTCGTTGGGCCTTAATCGGGTCATACGGACTCCGATTTTCGAAAACTCGGACTCTATTTCGCGTATTTTTCCGAGACGAACGCAATGGCATAGCCCGTTTCCCATGATTCAGATTTTAGAATAAAATTCTGCCTCGATTTACGTTATAACAGGTTATTGAAAATACGGGTTGTTACATTCTCCCCTCCTTAAAGGATTTCGTCCTCGAAATCTTCAAGTTAGGAAGAACGTATCCTACCATTCAACATCCATCTACTCAAAACATCATCCACGAGCAATCATTGTCCTTACAAGATTCTAAATGTTGTATGAGCATATGCAAAGGTGTGTGTATATGTCCTTATCTAATGCAAATATCATCAATGCAAATTATGTTAGTGAAATGAATCCATATGTATGCAATTCCTAACATAATGTATAACATCTATATGTGTGCACATAACATACATCCATATGCAACATCCATGTGATAACACAAAAATTTTCATTCATGAATAAGCATAAACACTCATGCATATGCAATATGAGGAGTGTGTGAGCCGATCTAGTGCCTAACGTGTATAATGCATCCACGAGTAACCACTTGCAACCACTTGCAACCATCAAGCATAACATGTTTCAAACACATGTTTCATCCAAAGGGTTTCTACCTAAGGTTCACATGACAAGATTAACACGATAAACTAGATAAACATGGATAGCAAAAAGAAAAGAGATTGGGAGTGTACCCTCAAAAAGGAATGGATAAAGCCCACGCATCTTCTCCTCGGTTTCCCAAGTTGCGTCTTCTTCGGCTTCACCCCATTGAACCTTCACCAACTTGACCTCTCGATTCCTTAGCTTCTTGGTCTCCGTCCCCAAGATACGAATCGGAGCTCTCCTTAAGGTAGCCTCTTTCTCCACTTCCACATCTTTCAGAACACTTGGCTCAACAACCTCTGCTGATTCATGCAAACACTTCCGAAGATGTGAAACATGAAAAACACCGTGTACTCCGGCCAGCTTCTCGGGCAACTTCACTCTATAAGTGATCGTCGCTAGTCTATGAGTTAGAAAAGCGCGATATTTTAAATAATTACTGCAAGCGTACAGGTGTGTAGCATACAGGTCGAACACAGGGAGGTGAATTAAATCAATTATTTATTTAATCTCTTGGGCGAGTTAGACAAAGCTTAGAGGTTGATTTTTTTCGCAAAGCAAAATAAAAACTGAAACTACGAATAAAAGATGCAATTAAATTCACTGCAGATTCGAATCTAATCGGATCTGTAATAAATTCAATGATTAAAATAAAATAGAACACTGGAAATAAAATTGCAGAAAGGAAATCAACAACTGAAAATAAAAACTAGGATTACCGCTGAATCTAATCAGACGGTCAATCACTAGTAAGAAAAATAGAAGCAATAGCAAATTTTGTTCTAGCAAATCTAATTGACTAGACAACACAATATGCCATGAAAATAAAATGCAGAAACTAAAGAAAAGAAAGCTTTATTACGACTGAAAGAGAGTACAGAAAAATGAATGATTTTTTTACAATGGTTACATCACATATTTATAGATGAGAATGGGAGAACCATAATTAGGTCTATGAATAAATGGGCCTCCTCATTCTTGAATATCTCTTGCCTTCCTTGACTAACTTGATTGGAGAAAATCTGGGCATATCATGGTAAATATTTTCCATATCTTTCAATTTTCCCATGTGGCTTGATTGATAGAAGATTGCATCTAATTAATTCTTCCAAACAAGGACGCTTGTCAGACTCCAAAGGCAATATAAGATAAAATCTTCAAAATTGATTTTTTCTTCTTGGCAACAATTCAATCAGAAATTCTTCTAATTGAAATTGAATGATTTGAATTTAATTCCATGATAAGAATATGGCTATTGCTGAAATGTTAATTGGTGCACATGAATATGTGTATGTATATATATAACATAACACTAATCCAGATATTTCTCAAAGCAAAGGGCCAGTGTGAACGCGCTCCGTTTCTTTGGCAAAAAGTGAGCTTGATGGGGTTCGAACTCAGGTCTCTCAGCACCAATTCCTATGCCTTTACCAGTGAGCTACTACTTCTTTTGCAATTGAAATGAATTTGATGTGAGGAAGTAGCTCTTTCTTGTAGTTGGCCTTTGATTTGAATTGAAGGAGGCAACGCTTGAAATCTGTAAAAACACATAAAAAATACCCAAAGTATCATTTATTTATTTACAAAAGATAAAGCATAAGAGTCATAAAATAAACACTTTTCAATGTCAATCAAATACCCCCACACTTATCTTTTACTCGTCCTCGAGTAAAACAAAAAAAATGAAAAACTAAACTAGATAGGTCACACTTTCGTAGGAAACACGATTGCATTGAGCGTATGCAACAAGCCGTTAAACCTCTAGGTGTCCCTAGTAGGACGAGTGGTGTCTCGTGAGGGTTTTCAGCGGATACTACCCACAAAATCCAAATGCAGTATGCTATGATTCTAATGAAACTACATGAATGCAATGGACATATGCAAAAATAAAAACGAACAATGGCAACACGACTTATTTCAAGAAAGTGGTACAACAAATTAAGTTAACAATTTCTAATCAGTTGATTTTATTTTAGATACCTCGACTTGTCACAAATTTTCAATATAAATCAAGTTTTCAAATGTTAAATTCCAGTTTGGCCAGTTAGTTCGGTCGATAACATAGTGCAGCCATGAAATAAATTCTTAGTTTGCTTGGCACAGTTTGCAAAGTGGTATTCTAATTTTCTCATGTATGGCTAGTCAAATCAATAAGGTCAAGAAGTGTTTGGGTATCATCGCTTATTCTTTATTCTATAAAATTTTAAGATTTATGATTAAGTACATACACCTAACTAAAAAGACCAAGGTTTACCACCCATGCACTGCCTCGCGGACTAACGGAGAGTAGGTAAAGAGCTTGGCGGATTGTGCAGGCCGACTTTGACTTTGTCAACAACGTGTCGGTAATCCTTAGGTGTCCAATCTCATAGAATGAGACCAAGATATTCCGACTTTGACTTTGTCAACAACGTGTCGGATAGAGCTTGGCGGGTTTGCACACCAACGCTCGATATACAAGCAATGTTGGATACCCTTGGAATACTATTATTATTATTATCGAAAATATAAGCACAAAAGAGAGTAACGCAAATTCAACTTAACACAACTTAGTTTTAAAGATTTGAAAAGCCAATATAAGTATTTTAAGTCCTCCACTTATTTAAACAAAGTCTACAATATAGAATAGATTTCATGGCCATCACCTAAGAATCTCCCTATGTACCGGTTACACTATTATCCGTCAAAATTAAACTTTTCATTATATTTCCTATTCGATCTAAGTTGAGAGAGAAAAATACTATCAACTGGCTAAAAATTGTAAACCTTTTTTGTTGTATCACTTGAAAATGAGTCGTATTTCAAAAAAAAAATATGGTATGTTACTACAATCTAAAATGTATGATGATCCTACTTAAATGGCTGAAAATAAAAAGAAATAAAAACAAGGAAAAATGAAAATGGATGAATTGCAGACTCCCCCCCACACTAGATTGAGACAGTGTCCCAACTGTCTAAGGCAGAAAAACAAAAATAAAATGAAAAAAATGAAAAAGAAAACTAAAAGAAAAAGAACGTGTACCACCTGATTTCATGGTGGATGATCATGCAGATCGATAGAGTCATCTTCGTCATATTGCTCGAATTCCAAAAATGGTTTCAGTCGTTGACCGTTTACTTTGAAGACTTTTCCATCCCTAGGATTTTCAATTTCAACCGCTCCATGAGGGTATACTGTTTTCACGACATAAGGTCCAGTCCTTCGAGATCTGAGTTTCCCTGGAAACAAGTGAAGTCTAGAGTCGTATAAAAGAACTTTTTGACCTATGTTGAATTCCTTACGAAGTATGTTTTTGTCGTGTTGGGCTTTGGTTCTTTCTTTGTAGATTTTCGCATTTTCATACGCCTCATTTCTTAATTCCTCTAATTCAGAAATTTGTAACTTCCTATGTGAGCCGGCTTTTTCTAAGTCAAAGTTCAAAAATTTTATGGCCCAAAGAGCGCGATGCTCTAATTCAAGAGGTAAGTGACAAGCCTTTCCAAAGACTAATCGATATGGTGACATCCCTAGATTGGTTTTATAAGCAGTGCGAAAAGCCCAAAGTGCATCAATCAGTTTTACAGACCAATCTTTTCTATTGGAATTCACGGTTTTCTCAAGAATTTGTTTGATTTGTCTATTGGAAACTTCTACTTGCCCACTCGTTTGTGGATGGTAGGGGGTCGACAGCTTGTGTGTGATTGAGTATTTCTTGAGCAAGGACTCAAAAGCACGATTACAGAAGTGAGTGCCATTATCGCTAATGATAGCTCGAGGTGTGCCAAAGCGTGAAAAGATGTTTTCTTTGAGGAATTTGACAACAACCTTGTTGTCGTTGGTTTTGGTCGGAATGGCTTCAACCCATTTTGAGACGTAATCTACTGCAAGCAAGATGTAAAGATTCCCAAATGAATTGGGGAATGGTCCCATGAAGTCGATGCCCCAAACATCGAATAACTCAATCACTAAAATGGGGTTGAGAGGCATCATGTTCCGCTTAGAGATTCGACCCGTTCTTTGACATCGCTCACATTTAGAGCAAAATTCGAAAGCGTCACGGAAGAGTGTGGGCCAATAAAAACCGCTTTGCAAAACTTTTGCAGCAGTTTTTCTTGCTCCAAAATGACCGCCACAAGCATGGTCATGTGAGAAGGAGAGAATACTTTGGTGTTCATGATCGGGCACACACCTTCGAATGATTTGGTCTGGACAGTATTTGAAAAGATATGGGTCGTCCCAATAGAAGTTTCGAACTTTCGAGAGAAATTTTTGTTTGTCTTGTTTCGACCATTCAGCGGGCATTTGTTGTGTGACAAGATAATTCACAATGTCAGCGTACCAAGGGGTGTTAGAGATCGAAAGGAGTTGTTCATCAGGAAAATAGTCATCGATTTGAGTGTCGTTATCATTTTCGTGCACAATTCGAGAGAGATGATCAGCTACGACATTTTCAGAACCCTTTTTATCTCGTATTTCTATATCGAATTCTTGAAGAAGAAGGATCCAACAAATCAAGCGGGCCTTGGCATCCTTTTTAGAAAGCAAATATCGTAGGGCAGCATGGTCAGTGTAAACTATGACTTTGGATCCTATGAGATATGGTCTGAATTTCTCAAGAGCGAAGACAACTGCCAAAAATTCCTTTTCAGTAGTTGAGTAATTCAACTGGGCCTCGTTTAAGGTTTTGCTAGCGTAGTAAATGACTCGAGGGAGTTTATCAATTCGCTGACCCAAGATGGCTCCAATTGCAAAGTCAGAAGCGTCGCACATAAGTTCAAAGGGTTGAGTCCAATCAGGAGGTTGAATGATGGGAGTTGTGGTCAAGAGTGATTTAAGAGTTTCAAAAGATGTTTTGCAATCATCGGAAAATTCAAACTTTACGTCTTTGGTAAGTAAATTTGAGAGAGGTTTTGAAATTTTCGAGAAATCCTTAATGAATCTTCTATAGAATCCCGCATGGCCAAGAAATTAACGAACATCTTTGACAGACTTGGGAGGAGGTAAATTAGCAATCAAATCGATTTTGGATTTATCGACTTCTAGGCCATTTTTGGAGACGACATGACCTAGAACTATCCCCCTTTTTACCATAAAGTGGCATTTCTCCCAATTAAGCACAAGTGATTTCTCCTTACAACGCTTAAGGACGAGTTCTAAATGAGTGAGACATTGGGAAAAAGATGATCCATATATTGAAAAATCATCCATGAATATTTCCAAGAATTCTTCCACCATATCAGAGAAAATACTCATCATACACCTTTGGAAAGTCGCGGGGGCATTACAAAGACCGAAAGGCATGCGACGATAAGCAAAGGTTCCAAAGGGACAAGTAAAGGTGGTCTTATGTTGATCCTCTAAAGCAACAGGGATTTGGTTATAGCCAGAGTATCCATCGAGAAAACAGTAGTACTCATGTCCTGCTAAGCGTTCGAGCATTTGGTCAATAAAAGGCAAGGGAAAATGGTCTTTTCGTGTGGCTGAGTTAAGCTTTCGATAGTCGATACACACACGCCATTTGGTTTTGATTTTTGTTGGGACGAGTTCATTACTGTCGTTTTTGATCACTGTGACTCCCGACTTCTTTGGTACAACTTGTACCGGGCTCACCCAAGTACTGTCAGAGATGGGATAGATGATGTTATTGTCTAGACATTTGATTATCTCCTCCTTGACCACTTCTCTCATGTTTGGGTTTAATCGCCTTTGAGCCTCACGGGTGGGTTTAGCCTCATCAACTAAATGTATGTGATGTTCCACAATTGATGGGCTAATTCCTTTTATATCGCTAATTTCCCACCCCAAGGCGTCCTTATTTTCCCGTAAAGTTTCCAAAACTTTTTCTTCTTGGTCTTCGGTAAGATCAGAGGCCAAGATTACGGGGAAAGTTTTTGAAGAGTCTAGGTAGGCATACTTAAGGTCTGGTGGCAAGGGTTTGAGGTCTAACTTAGGAAGTTCTTGTGTATCAACATTGGTTAACATTACTTGGTTAGATTCAGGTGACGAAGTGTCGGAGTCAAGAATTTTGTTTAGTTCAGAAATGTATTCGAGTTCATTGAAATCAGAGTCGAAATGGTCAAGACACATTTTCAAGGCTTCAGAAGTGTCACTAGAGGTTTCATCAACTGTGGTTTGAATCATGTCAATTTCATCGATCTCAAAATCCCTAGGTTGCTTGTTGAGATTAAAGATGTTTAGCTCAATGGTTAGGTGCCCGAAGGAAAGTCGAAGTTGACCATTCCTACAATTAATGACAGCATTAGAGGTTGCTAAGAAAGGGCGTCCTAAGATCAATGGTATTTGAACTTTGGGATTTGAGACAGGCTCTGTTTCTAGAACTATAAAATCGACAGGGAAGTAGAACTGTTCGATTTGTATTAAGACGTCTTCGATAATTCCCAATGGCTTTTTGACAGATCGATCGGCTAGTTGAAGTGTGATGTTTGTTGGTTTAATCTCCCCTAGTCCAAGTTGACGATAGACAGTATAAGGGAGAAGGTTGACACTGGCACCAAGGTCGAGTAGGGCACGAGAGATGTGAGTGTTTCCTATTTTACAATCAATCGTAGGGCAGCCAGGGTCTTTATACTTGACTGGGGCAAGATTCGAAAGAACAGAGCTTGTATTTGCAGTTAGAAAAGCGGTTCTTGGGACGTTGGTCGCACGTTTTTGTGTGCACAATTCCTTCAGACATTTAGCATATTGAGGAATTTGTTCAATGGTGTCTAAAAGAGGAATGTTCACACGAACTTGTTTGAAAATTTCCAAGATTTTATCGAAATTTGCCGCTTTCTTCTTATTATTGAGTCTATGAGGGAAAGGAGCTACTGGTTTTTCAGCTCTGTGATGAGTTTCATCATTCGAAGAAGAAGGTTTATCCAAAGGGATAGAAGGTGGTAAGGTCGTAGAAGATGGAATGTTGGTATTGCCAACATCAATTTTCGAAGGTGGGTCGGGTTTGCCGACACTGGAAGGAGAACTGTTGGGATTGCCAACATTTGAGGGGGGTTTAGAAGGATTGGCATTCGAAGCCAATGGGTGGTCATCAAGATTAGGGGTTGGGGTCGAGTTAGAGGGTTCGTCAGGGTCTCCCATGTTATTATCAATCCTCTTTCCAGATCGAAGGGTTGTAATAGCGTTGACTGGATTATGGTTTTCGTCCTCACAAGAATTTACAGCACGAGAGTTATATTTTGGATTCACCTCAGGTTGACTAGGCAACTTTCCCTTCTCATGAGTTTTCATCAATTCCTTCATCATATTAAACATTTGGTCCATTTTAGCGTCTTGCGAGTTTATTTTAGCTTCGTAAGAGTTCAACTGTTTTTCTAGACGCCCAATGTCTTGTGATGGTTGAGAAGATTGAGATGATTGGTTTGATGATTGAAAATTAGGGTGCCTATAAGGTTGTTTGGATTGAGGTGTAGCTTGAGAGGTTTGAGAATTGGGGGGGTGGACCTTGGTAATTTGGATTGGGAATAAAGGGTTGCATGTGAGATGGGTTAGCCGAATTATTGGGGTTTGACCAAAAAAAATTTGGGTGGTTCCTCCAACCCGGGTTGTACGTGGATGAGTAAGGATTATTTTGAGCTATGGCATTGGCTTGGTCTTGAGAGTAATAGTGGGGTAACCCTTCTCCGACTTGAGGAGTTTGAGTTTCTAAAGGAATTTGACTTGGGTCCACGACATGCACTCCTCTAGTAGAAGTACGAATGGGAACACGAATCGATTCCCACTGCATGTCCTTTTCAGAATAATCTTCCAAGAATTGCCAAGCTTCATCGGCTGTCTTAGACATAAAATCTCCTCCACACATTGATTCTAGTTGAGTTCTAGTCTGATAGTTTAGCCCTTCATATGCAATTTGACATAAGTGATCTTTTAGAATTCCATGATGAGGGCAACTATATAATAGCTGGTTGAATCTCTCAAAGTATTTTGAAAAAGTTTCCCCCTCATTTTGACAAAATTGATTTATCTCGGTTCGGATTTTTAGAGTTTTATGGAAAGGGAAAAACTTTTTCAAGAATGCAGTGACAAATTCATCCCAACTTCTTATGGAATACCGTGGAAGAGAATTTAGCCATCTTTTAGCGCTTTCAAGTAGTGCAAATGGAATTAGCCTTAGCTTGATCGATTCGTTAGATAGTTGTTGCATTTTTGTTGTGGAAGCATACAATTCAAATTCACTCAGAAATTCGTAAGCATTTTCAGACCCAGTAAATTTTGGTACCCCTTGGATAAAAGAGTGTTTTAGCTCAAAATTGTTTCCTTCAGCTGGTGGGAACACAATGACAGAGGGTTGAACGGTCCTAGTCGGATAACATCGATCACGAAGAGACAAGGGTCTATCCATTTGGATATTGAGGTTTTGAAAATTTTGATTTATTTGGTTTTGATCCCCAAAGTTTGGAAGGTTTTGATTCACTCGATTTTGATCCAATTCGGTTGGAAAATTTTGGTTGATTCGAGAACCCCTAGGAGAATTTTGTTGGCTAACACTTTTTTCACTCATTGTTGTTAATTGCAAGCACAGAAATTAGCTACAATGAAGTTTTCTGTCCTTATTGGCTCTTAACCCAAAATTATAAAGTGATGCGTTTGATTACTTAGATCAAAAGATTTCTTAGCCAGTTAACGGACAGGAGTTATCAGTGCACCAGGAATCACCCTAGCAATGCAGCCGAAGGTTTAAGTACCTTCAGAGTAACAACCGATATAATATTTACGAATCACCGTAATATTTATAAACGGTTATTTCTCTGCCGTAGTCTAGACACCAAGAATTAATTCGTTCCAAATGAATCAACTATCACAATATAATTAAGCCCTAGATGAGCCCGTGACTCCCTTAAGTCCAACGTCTAACCGTCATTATTAGTCAAATTCTATGATGAAATGCAATTTGTGGGCTAAGGAAAGGGTGATGAAATCCCTCACCTTATGTGAATTGGGGTACTGCCCTTAACAGAATGAATAAAAGATGCAGAAACAACAGCAATCACACAAAACAATTGCAGAAATTAAAAATTGTACATTCAAAGCCGCTGCCCCTGCAGAAATTTTTTACAACAATTGTCTATATATTTTTTCTTTTTTTCTTTTGCAGCAGAGCACCTGTAGAGTTTTAAAAGTTTTCACCTAGATCGGCAGTCCTCCAGTGAATTTGGGAAGCGCTAGCGCGTTCACACCCCACTTGGTGTGCAACCGCTCCAACCCATCTGAATCGTCCGCTGCTTTCTGTTGTTGTCCCCTTCTATTAGCTGTACCTGTTTTTGAAAAATTCTCCTTTTTTTTTTAAAGAAAAGAAACGAACAAAAATAAAAAGTAACAACTAAGTCAAAATAAAATAAAATAAAAACTAAACTAACAAATGACTAGAAAAAAATATATATATACATAACAAACAGAAATAACTCCGAAAAAAAAAACTACACTTAAAGGAAAACCTAAAACTCAACAAAACCATAACTAGACTCAAAATTTAAAACAAAAACAAAAATAACAAACTAGTTGAAGAGAAAAAGAAACTGCCAGGAAGACAAAATAGAAGGGGAAAGCAAATGCAGAAGGTCAAGCATTCATATATATAAACCACGCATGGCCTCTCTCAACCCAAAAAGACACAGTCAACAAAAATAAAATCTCGCCCCCAAATATGAAATACACGCCTCCTCTAAAAATCACTCCGAAATGATTTCAATTCGGAACGGGGTATTTCAATTCGAAATTGGGTTTTTGAAGCTTGAATTGGGATTTTCGGGAATTTGGGTTTTGGCAATTTAGGGCTTCCGGCAGAGTTGGTATTTGCGAAGTTTGTGAGGTTTGTTGTCTAGAGTTTGTGCGAAGAAGGGAAGGAACGATAGGAGAGGGGTTTGCGGCGGTTTTGTGGATGTGGTGACGCTGTTGATTTTTGGTGAGAAGGGGGGAGGGGTTGGTTTGCGTGAGATGATGTAATGGATATTGGAGTTGGTATGGTAGGAGAATGGTGAGCGGTTTTACTGAATTTGTGGTGGAAGATGTAGGAAGATGCTGTTGTGATGGTAGGGTAGGCAAATCGATAGTTTTGACTGTCGATGGCCGAGGAATTTTGCTGGGAAGGATGTTGTGGGACTGGTCAGGGTTGTCTGACAAGTTGCGGATTGGGATTTCAAAAAAATAAAATAAATGGGAACTGCGTTGTTTTGGTATGTGGTCAGGTGATGGATGAAGTTAGTGGAAGATGGGTTCTGTATGTTTTGGGAGGACGGTGGAGGGCTATTTGCGTCTGAACAGTGATGGTGTGAGGCTGATAGCAGTGTTGTTGGGTTGCGGTGCGGTGTATGAGTTGGACAGGGGTATGATGATGGAGGTTTTTTTTTTATTGTGATTGGGTGGTCGGAAACACTGGCTTAGAATTTGAGACAGAATAAATTGCAGGTGGATGGACTTGTAAATTGAAGAGGAGGGTGACAGGAAGGTTGTGGCTCTTTGGGGGAGGAACGGATTGTGGTGGAAGTTGTGAACGCGGGTTCAAGTGTATGAAGTGTTATTACTAGGAGGAACAACAAAGGGAATTTGCATTTATGTTGTGGTGGATGTAAACGTTGCCGTGAGGAAGAAGGTGTTATAGAAGTGGTCTGTGGAGAGAAAACACAGCAAAAGAGAATATGTAATTTTCACTTTTTTTTTCTTGTTTCGTTTGTGATAGTATCAATGGAATTGATATATCAATTCACCGATCAAGATTTTCTTTCATAAATACAAGAAAATAAAAGAAAAAAAATAAAATAAAAACTGGAATTGTAAAAGGATTTTTTTTTTTTGTAAACTTGGAAAAGAAGAAAGGAAAGATGCTGGAAAAAGGAAAGATATAAAAGCAAAAGTTGGAACTTTTTTTTTATTTTGGGATTGTAGTATTAATCAATAATACCAAATCATCCAAACAAGGAATTTTTTTTTAAGAAAACAAAACTAACACGAATCAGAAATTAAATAAATAATAAAATTTAATTATTGCCTCCCCGGCAACGGCGCCAAAAACTTGATCGTCGCTAGTCTATGAGTTAGAAAAGCACGATATTTTAAATAATTACTGCAAGCGTACAGGTGTGTAGCATACAGGTCGAACACAGGGAGGTGAATTAAATCAATTATTTATTTAATCTCTTGGGCGAGTTAGACAAAGCTTAGAGGTTGATTTTTTTCGCAAAGCAAAATAAAAACTGAAACTACGAATAAAAGATGCAATTAAATTCACTGCAGATTCGAATCTAATCGGATCTGTAATAAATTCAATGATTAAAATAAAATAGAACACTGGAAATAAAATTGCAGAAAGGAAATCAACAACTGAAAATAAAAACTAGGATTACCGTTGAATCTAATCAGACGGTCAATCACTAGTAAGAAAAATAGAAGCAATAGCAAATTGTGTTCTAGCAAATCTAATTGACTAGACAACACAATATGCCATGAAAATAAAATGCAGAAACTAAAGAAAAGAAAGCTTTATTACGACTGAAAGAGAGTACAGAAAAATGAATGATTTTTTTACAATGGTTACATCACATATTTATAGATGAGAATGGGAGAACCATAATTAGGTCTATGAATAAATGGGCCTCCTCATTCTTGAATATCTCTTGCCTTCCTTGACTAACTTGATTGGAGAAAATCTGGGCATATCATGGTAAATATTTTCCATATCTTTCAATTTTCCCATGTGGCTTGATTGATAGAAGATTGCATCTAATTAATTCTTCCAAACAAGGACGCTTGTCAGACTCCAAAGGCAATATAAGATAAAATCTTCAAAATTGATTTTTTTCTTCTTGGCAACAATTCAATCAGAAATTCTTCTAATTGAAATTGAATGATTTGAATTTAATTCCATGATAAGAATATGGCTATTGCTGAAATGTTAATTGGTGCACATGAATATGTGTATGTATATATATAACATAACACTAATCCAGATATTTCTCAAAGCAAAGGGCCAGTGTGAACGCGCTCCGTTTCTTTGGCAAAAAGTGAGCTTGATGGGGTTCGAACTCAGGTCTCTCAGCACCAATTCCTATGCCTTTACCAGTGAGCTACTACTTCTTTTGCAATTGAAATGAATTTGATGTGAGGAAGTAGCTCTTTCTTGTAGTTGGCCTTTGATTTGAATTGAAGGAGGCAACGCTTGAAATCTGTAAAAACACATAAAAAATACCCAAAGTATCATTTATTTATTTACGAAAGATAAAGCATAAGAGTCATAAAATAAACACTTTTCAATGTCAATCAATAAGCCATCTGCCCGATCCTCTCTACAATAGGGAATGGTCTAACAAACCTCGGTGCCAACTTCCCAACAGCTCCAAATCGGACCACATTCCGCAAAGGAGAAACCTTCACGAAAACCATATCCCCAACATCAAACTCCAAATCAGTTCTCCGCTTATCAGCATAGGATTTCTGTCGGTCTTGGGCCGCTTTCATCCGTCTCCGAATCAACTCGATCTTCTCGGATGTATCTCTGATCATATCAGGCCCAAGTATAAGCTCATCTGTAGTCTCCCACCAACATGTAGGCGACTTGCACGGCCTCCCATATAAAGCTTCAAATGGTGCCATCCCTATGCTTGCCTGATAACTGTTATTATATGCAAACTCAACAAGAGGAAGATGGTCTTCCCAAGTACCACCAAAATCCAGAATACAAAGCCTCAACAGATCCTCGAGTACCCTATTCACCCTTTCGGTCTGTCCGTCCGTCTGTGGGTGATAAGCAGTACTTAGATTCAACCTCGTGCCCATGGCTTCTTGCAAGCTATTCCAGAATTGACTTGTAAAGATTGGGTCACGGTCACTGACTATACTAGAAGGGACTCCATGTAGTCTCACAATCTCACGAAGATATACAGACGCTAGCCCAGATGCGGTCCTCTTGCTCTTCACCGGAATGAAATGAGCACTCTTCGTAAGTCTATCCACAATAACCCAAATGCTCGTATTCCCTTTCCTTGACCATGGTAGCCCATCGATAAAATCCATGGAAATACTCTCCCACTTCCAAAGTGGAACGTCTAGAGGATGCAATAGCCCACCAGGCTTCTTCGACTCGGCCTTAACTTGCTGGCAAATGATACATCTAGAGACAAACTCTGCCACATCCTTCTTCATCCCAGGCCAGAAGAAAATGCGCTTCATATCTTTATACATCTTATCTCCGCCCGGATGTATAGTCAACTTAGAGCGTTGTGCTTCCTCAAGAACTTTTCTTACTAAATCTTCCACCATTGGAACACATAACCTTCCGTCTCTCCTCAGCCAACCCTTGTCATCAATAGAATATCGAGCGAGATGACTAGACGCCTCTCCTCGAATCAGCTTATCCATAATCTCAACTATCTGAGGGTCTTCTCTCTACGAAGCCCCAACTTGATCAAGAAGGGTAGGTCTGAGTTCCAGAGATGCTAAAGAACCGGTCATCGACTCAACCACCAAAGAGAAATCAAAGGTTGCCACATACTCTAAATTCTTCATCTCAACGAATAGAGGACTTAGGGTCAACCTTCTTCTACTCAATGCATCCGCTACCACATTCCCCTTGCCAGGGGTATAAGCTATCTCAAAATCATAGGATGCCAAGAATTCCATCCATCTTTGCTGCCTCAAATTCAGATCCTTCTGGGAAAAGAGATACTTCAATGACTTGTGATCGTTATACAGCTCAAATCTTTCCCCCTGAAGATAATGGCGCCAAGCCTTGAGTGCATATACTATTGCTGCCAACTCTAAGTCATGAGTGGGATAATTCTTCTCATGCACTTTGAGTTGTCTACCGCCAAAGCATATCACCCTTCCTTCTTGCATCAAAACAGCTCCTAACCCCGTGCCACATGCATCGGTGTATACTGTAAATAACTTCCCTCCATCGGGCAAAGCTAGAACAGGTGCTGATGTGAGAGCTCTCTTGAGCTTCTGAAAAGCAAGCTCGCATTCTATGCTCCAAGCAAAAACTAAATTCTTCTTCGTCAATTTAGTGAGAGGAGCGGAAATCTTCACGAAGTCCTTGATGAACTTCCGGTAAAAACCCGCAAGACCTAGAAAACTTCTTACTTCGGTTGCATTCCTTGGAGTCTTCCAATCCTGAACTGCAACTACCTTAGCGGGATCCACCGCTAAGCCTTGCTTAGATACTATATGCCCAAGGAATCTGACTTCCCTTCTCCAAAAGTGACACTTGGAGAACTTGGCCTTCAATTGATGCGCTCTAAGCGTATCCATCACCTCCACGAGATGCCTTGCGTGCTCTTCCTCATCCCTAGAGAAGATCAGGATATCATCTACGAAGACCACGACAAACTTGTTCAAGAACTCCCTGAACACCCTACTCATCAAGTCCACGAAATATGCGGGTGCATTAGTCAAGCCGAACGGCATGACAAGCCATTCGAAGAATCCATCTGGAGTTCTGAACGCAGTCTTGTCTATACTATCTTCAGCTACCCTGAGCTGATGGAATCCCATAGCAAGATCAAGCTGAGAGAAAACAGAAGCACCGACAAGCTGGTCAAAGAGATCATCAATCCTCGGTAACGGGTGTCTGTTCTTCTTAGTCAGCTTATTCAACTCTCGATAGTCAACACAAAGTCGGAGAGAACCATCTGCCTTGGTAGCAAATACCACAGGCGCTCCCCATTCAGATATACTTCATCTAATGAAGTTCTTCTCAAGCAACTCTTTCACTTGCTTGCTTAGCTCCCGCCTTTCACGCGGAGCCATGTGCCGAACGGGCAAAGAAACCGGCTTTGCATTATCCACCAGATAAATGCGGAAATCAATCTCTCGCTTAGGGGGCAACCCCCTAACTTCATCAAAAACATCCGGATACTCTCGAACCACTCTCACAGACTGAAGAGTTTCCATTGACGAGTCGAGTGATTCCAGATAGCACATCATGACGGGACCTCTCGGATCACAAGAAATCTCTAGGGTGTTTCCGAGGTGAGTCACGAGCCTCACAACCCTATGCTCACAATCAAGAATGGCTCCATATCTGGACAGCCAATCCATGCCCAATATCAATCCGTATCCCCTGAAACCAAGAACATAAGCACAACACAAGAACTCTACACTCAGTATAGAGATCCTCAAATCCCCATATATCATAGACAAATGGGCGGAACCCCCAATAGGATTTGAGACACAGACGGGATCATCTACCAAGCTAGTACTAAGGTGCAAACTATCAACAAGATCAGATGAGATAAAGCTATGCGATGCACCAGAATCAAACAAGGTACGAACTGGAAAATCAAAAATATATACAAGGCTCTCAACAGAAATACTACCTCGGTCAGGAACTGGAGCGACATTGAGAGCATGAACTTGCCCTCCTGAAGGTCCAGCACGCTGAGTCTGACCCTGGCCTTGCCCTTGCTTCTTCGGGCAATCCCTACTGAAATGCCCAGTCTTACCGCAGAAAAAGCATTCACCATTCTTCCTTTTCCTCTTCTTACAATCCTTAATAAGATGCCCAACTGAACCGCAATAATGGCACTTCTCCTTGTTGTTCTTGCCCTTGTTATTGTTCCCCTTGTTGCCTTGACTCTTGTTCTTATTCTGATTGCCTTGACTGCTTTGACCACTTGGATTACCCTGATTCCCCTTTCCCTGGGAATCAGTCTTCTTGGCTTGAGTATCATTCATCTTGACCTCTTTCTTGACATCTCCCTGAAGTAACGCCATATCAACCAAACTCTCAAACGTGGCCCCATGGGGAATATGTGACATAGCTAATCCCTGCAATGGCTCATTCAATCCTCTAGCAAAACGAAGAGCCTTCTTCTGAGGAGTATTCACCATATCCAAGCCAAAACGAGCTAACTGATTGAATTTGTTCACATATTCTTTGACAGACATATCTCCTTGTTTCAGAGTTATGAACCTCTCCATTTGCAGATTCTCCTCAGCAGAAGATAGAAACTTAAGCATGAACCTTACCCTGAAATCAGCCCAAGTCTCAACAGGCCTAGTACCATTGGTGACTTCCCACCAATAAGCGGCTTCATCCTTCATAAGCCAAACCGCCAACAAGATCTTCCTCTGATCGTCTATCCCAAAGATAGCAAATAAATCCTCGGTCTCTTTCAACCAATTTCTGGCCTCTACAAAAGTCTCAGTGCCTTGAAAATTCTTGCCACCCATTACTTTGAAATCTTTGCAAGTCTTTGCGAAGTCAGCTTGAGGATGCTGAGGGGGAGGAGGAAAAGGAACCTCAGCGACAGGAGGAGGAGGAACATTAACTACCGGAGGAGGAGGAGGAGGAACATTAACTACTGGAGGAGGAGGAGGAACATCTGCGGGGCCGGCTTCGGTCGCCCTAGCCTCCAAAAGTCTCCTATACCAAACAGGTACGTGTACTCCCTCCGGAATAGCAAAGTTATCGGCCATACTGAAAACGAAGAAAAAGACAGATTCAGAATGGCGGAAAAAAATGAAGGAATTTTGCTAATGGCTTTTTGGGGAATAGCCTTTAAAATAAACTAGACTTTTCTTTGGAAAATACTTTATACTTAGTTTTGAAATTAGTTTTCCAAAAGTTTTAAAAACCTTTTTGTTCCTTCTCGTAAACCATATGCTCTGATACCAAATGTAACACCCCGCCTCCGCCAGGGTGGCTCTTGCAAGCACTCTGACTTTGGAGGGGCGTTTGAATCAGGTAAACATGCATAATGATATATCAAGGCAGAACAAGAACATATGTATATATGTAAACAGATTAAATAACATAGATAAAACAGCGGAAGATTTTAAATCATTTCAAAACAAGTCTGTTACATCATAATGTCAACTTTCCCAACAAACAAGTCTAGATAAAACAACATCAACTGAAAAACTGAAATGCATAAATACTAATCCCCAAAAGAAGTGATAGCCATAACTAGCTTCATGTCAAACCGTACATGAGCTAAATCCCACAAGAAAGCAATCCGAAATCCAGCTAAGCTCCAATATTCCCTCCCTGAGAACCTGGGGGGGGGGAACGGAAGAAAAGAGGCGAAAGAAAACAGGTCAGTCAAAAAGACTGAGTAAGCCCTACTACAATCAATGTAAACTGATAAAGTTAACTGGCATGAGCAGCAGGGATGAACATAAGGATAACAATCGTACTAGCATGATGATTAACTAACAAGGTAGATAAAGGTGTCATCGCATAATCAGGATTAAGGTTTTGCACCACAGGTGTACTAGCAAACTAACATGACTTGAATAAACAATTATTGATCCCTTGGCCCAAGCTTTGGCCCAATAACATGAAGTGACCCTAACCCACGGTCCAATAACATGAAATGACCCTAATACAAGGTCCAACCAAACGGTCTAGTCGATCGGCTCCCTAAGCCTAACTCGTCACGTGTTGGTGTCAATACGGCCCAAACATAATTGTAGTCGAACTGTGCCGGGTCCACCCTTCGGGTGTATCAAGCCCTAGGGTGCCAACCCCTGGACACCATAAACATGAGTGCACAGTCTCGATCTACTTGTACCCATGGGTGACTTCTCCAAATACGGACTACGTGCACGACCATAGTCCGTCCGGAACTACATCGGCGTACCACACGGCCGTCGTTTATTTGGTCGCTTACCTCCAGCCCAGTAATCGTGCCCCCTCCCTAGCCTAGCCCCTAGGGCCTTAATGATACGATTTTGGGGTTACTGCGGAGTGGGCCCCCATTGCTAGTATTTTCTAGTGGGTTAAGTACGGTTTAACCCTCTTGATAATCATGGATTAACTTGGTTAAATGTAACGATGAGTTCATGACTTAACCCCGATTAATCTACCAAGCCCAAGTTGGTTAAGTATTAAGTGGACCATGACTTAACCCTAATCACGAGGCATTAATTAATTTAATGCGCCTTAACCTCTCACATTAGACCTTGTTGTGGTTACTAGTTAAGCCGGGCGGGTCCGGGTAGCTTTACACCACAACTTGGTCTAACCTCGGGTTCAAGGTACAACATGACCAACTTCTCACATTGGGTCCTATTGTTTGTAGCAACTAGTTAAGCCGGTCGGTTCCGGGTAGGTTTACGCTACAAACTCAACCCAACCTCGAGTTGGCCACACTTATCTTTTCTAAGTGTCATGTCCATCATGTTTCCAAAACATGTTACAAGTTTTCAAGCAATTGGGTAGACCTAACTTAATAGGTAAATTCCCAATGGGTAGACCTAACTTAATAGGTAAATTACCAAGCTTATGTTTTACGTCTTTTAAGTTTACCAAACCCCAAACGCAATCCCATCGCTTACATATCGCAATAGCGCATAAAGGATAGAAAGAGGGAACTTGGCATAATCATGACATAAAAGGTGTTGAAGCCACAAGTTCAACATGGTGGCATATGAAATGTACATATGTTCATACACTTGCATATTACATTTTTAGGCCTCAAAAGCATGCATAAAATCAAACTTGGCATATTGATGATATATGGTGCTAAATGACATGTAGACATGGCCATAAGTTCGCATTTAGCCTCACATGCAAGTTATCATAAGAGATATGATAACTTACATGTTGCCAAAATGCAACCTTTGGCATAAAGCTTGAAGCTTTATGTTCATAAACCCAAAATAAGCTTGCATAACATGATAGTATGAACAAAGTGTTCAACCCAAACTTGCATAACATAACTTGCATATCATATGACAACTTGCATATCAAACTTGCATAACATAACTTGCATATCATATGACAACTTGCATATTATAACATAACAAGCTTGCATAACATGATAAACTTGCATATTACATCATAGAAAACTTGCATAACATGATAAACTTGCATATTACATCATAGAAGACTTGCATATCATACATTTAACTTTAGAGTTTAAGTATGAAAGTAGAATAGGGCTTACAATGCTTAGGAAATATGACAAAGCCCTTATGCAACCAAATTAAACCCCAAAATGCAAGCTAAAATGATCAAAACCCTTCCTTTATGATGCAAATATAGAAACTTGACTTGAATGCAAGCTAATGATGCTCATACAAGTTTGAAAACACTTGTATGCATGGAAAATCACTTAGAAATTGATTTAGGAATTTCATGAAGAGAGTGGAGGCCATGAGAGGATTGATTTTGCCATAGTTTAGTTACTTGGATGAATAATGATGATTTAGGGTAGGTTAGGGTCTTATTTATAGATTAGGCAAGTGTTTTAGGCCATAGGATTAAACCCTAGTTCCAATCTCAGCCCTCAAAACCGAATCTGGCCCCCAAGCTCAACACAATCTCAAACTGGTGCACCAGGCTAAACAGCCCGGCTGGACCAAGTCGACAGCCAAGTCGACAGGGCTGTCGACTTGGGTCCAACCAAGTCGACTCCCAAGTCGACAGGGCTGTCGACTTGGGTACTCTGGCGGGAATTTTCCCGCCTGGCCCAAACTGGCCCAATTTTCCAAATTCATGTTTGAATTTGAAATCTGTTTTTACTTAGAAATTTTCTAAAAACTTCGTTGGGCCTTAATCGGGTCATACGGACTCCGATTTTCGAAAACTCGGACTCTATTTCGCGTATTTTTCCGAGACGAACGCAATGGCATAGCCCGTTTCCCTTGATTCAGATTTTAGGATTAAATTCTGCCTCGATTTACGTTATAACAGGTTATTGAAAATACGGGTTGTTACAATATGTATTCTAGATTTCAAGATATTGTACATGCCTTAGTATAATTGGAAAAGAAAATTACTGAAGAAGACTAAGTCAGAAAGATCTTGAATTCACTTCCTGGTGAATGGGATCCAAAGGCTCTAGCAATCGAGGAAACCAAAGATATTAGTACTATGTCAATAGATTAAGTGGTAATCTAATGTCCTATGAAGTGAAGTTGTAGGTTAGAAAAGAGAATCAGGGAAATGAGAAGAAATCACTAGCACTTAATGAAATGATTAATAATGATGAACCATATGATGATACTATTGACGATGATATTGAGTTTGTTACCGAGAAGATCAAGAAATTCTTAAAGTACTGAATAACGAAGAAACTTCGAAAAACTAACAACAATAATTCCAGAAATGGGAATGTTGTTAGATGTTTCAAATGTGATAAACCCGGTCATTTGAAAAGAGATTGTCCCAACTTTGAGAAAACCAAAGCACATTTCAAATAGTTTCAATAAAAAGGGGAAACAAGCATTCAATGCAAATTCATCATCAACCGATGGTGATACAGAAACATAAAATGCCAATGTATGCTTCCTAGCAATGGATGACTAGGTATGGAATTTTGATAAAAAAATTACTAAAGTATTAAATGATATGCATCAGGATTATGAAATACTTAGGAAAAAGTAAGATAATAGTTTGGCAGAAATAGATAGATTAAAAATATCTAATGAAAAGTTGAGTAAAGAAAAACATTGCCTAGAAGATGAATTTGGAAGATTTAATGGTCATAAAAATGGAAAGGATTTAACACTTGGAAGCTTTGAAAAACTAAAAAGTGAAAATGAGTCCTTAAAATTAGAAAATCTTTCAATGAAGTCACAGATCACTTATTTGAATGACAAAATAACACTTCTAAACAATGTTATTCTTAACCATAGTAAGGATTTTAATAAAATGAAAACTGATATTGATAAATTTACCAAAGGGAAGGATAATCCTGAGAAATTATTATCTGCATCTAAACACAATAGGAATAAGCACAGACTTGGCTACACCCTTAAGGCTTAATCAAAGAAAAATAGTACTCAATGTACTAAGTTTGTTAAAGCCACCAAGTTCAAACCAAAACCTAGGAAATTAAAGCTAAATCCTCCAAATAGGTTCATTAACTTATGGGTTCCAAAATGGTTAGATAATACTGAAAAAGAAAAATATATTGATAATTTTATTAATAATGTTCATTTATCTAATGGTTATATTTTGAATGGCTATTCAAACTCTTCATGGGTTTGACATCCCAAAACTTAATCCAATGGACCCCGAAATAAAAAGGGTACCAGTGTGCATATTTTATAATTTTTTTTGGTACCAAACAGACGATGCTCAAAGCATATGACAAGAAATCTGTTGAACCATAGATAAATATCAAAAGGATATGGGCATCAGCAAAGTCAGTAACTCTAAAACTCATCTGAGTATGTAGTTTATTTCATGTTTTGATTTTCCCACTCTTGTTTTATTTATATGCATATACAAACTCTACATATTGTTTAGCAGTAAACTAAATAATTCTTTTTCCCCTTATTGTTAATGACAAAGGGGGAGAAAAGGTATAAATATACTAGACAAAATGATAGGGGGAGTGCGCAAAGTTAAGGGGAGTCAAGTATAAAAAGTATTATGTTTTATCATGAATATTTATATGGTTGTCATCATCAAAAGGGGGGAGACTGTTAATACCCTAGGTAATCTAGTATTGATTTTGATGACAACATCCATATATACATTAGCACTAACATATCTTTGAGTTGTGCAGTTACATTAGATATATTATGGAGATATTAAAACAAGAGTACAAAAGAATAACTATAGAAGAAGGATAATCAGAACAATTGAAGACCAAAGCGTATTAGAGAAGAATGATGAAGAACAAAGGTGTTTGAAGTGATGAGGAGTTGGTTGAACCTTAGAATATATTGTTAAAGATCCCATGGCAATTATACTTGAAGATAATCAACCATTGATCTCAACCGAATCACCAAAATCCACAAAAATAAGGAAATTTGAAGTGCAAAAAATTTGAAACACTTATAAATGTTGTTGTGCATATTTGCAACACAAGTATGTCGACATACACATTTATGTATGTTGACATATAATGGTTTTCCATATTTTTAAATTCAAATTTGGTAGATATTTCCCTCCACCCTTTCACCAAAAGCCACATCCTTTCATACACTATTTAAAGGCCTCTAGTAACGAATTTTTACATAATAATTGCAAATTTTCTTCTACTTCTCCATTTATTCTCTACAAAATTCCATTAAAAACTATACTATTACTCTTGCAATCCACTCTTTTCACTCCATTCTTCGTTGATTTACTGGCCACACAATATCAGAAAGTTGTACTTGAATTTATATCATTCTCTCTCTTATTTAATCCTATTTCCTAAAAGAATTCAAAGATATATTGTCATTGGAGGTCTATAGGATCATTATACCAAATTTTCAAGAATCTGTATTAAAGATACGACTACTTGCCACTGTTGTTGTTCTTGATAAGAAGTAGGTGTACCTTGAAGCCCGTGAAATCATGATTGTAAAGGTGTTCTTGCCACCCATGGAAAGCAAACGATTATAGTGAAATTCTGCACGGTGAAGTGCAGGACTGGATGTAGGATTGGTTAATCCGAACTAGTATAAAAATCCTGGTGTTATTTACTTTACTGCATTTCATTTTATTACTTATTTCTTTTGATTTGAATTTGAATAGATATAGTAAATACACTTCATCTATCTAGTGTCTGAATAGCCTTAAGATGCATTAACATTAGGTTATAGACACCCCAGTTCCCTAACATGCAACACCTGCCTCGTGATCTCCTTTCATCACTCTTTTTTTCTACATCAATGGTTGCGGTTTTATTTATTGATGAGGTAGGATGGGTTCTTAATTTGCTAAAACGAAATAAAATGGGAATGTAGTAGTGCGAATATATAGGGTATGAATTGGGGTGGGATAAGCATGACATAACTTCGTTACGTACAAGATGCATGTGCTATAACTGTGCGATGACCAAGTCGTGGTATAGGATAGGCACATGGAAATAAAGTCTGCGTACTTGATAAGAAATAGGATAGGTTGGCATGGGAAAAGAAAGTATGCACTTGAACGAATTTGGTAGCTGGAGAAGAAGTAGAGGCTGAAAAAAAAATTATTAGGTGGCTTCTGTACGTAACTTGTGCATTAGTATAGAAAAATAGGGTAGGTCCGATTTGTACGTGTGAGTTGAAACAGCTGTACGTTTTTGTGTAGAATTTAAGGTAGGTTTTATTTATCATACTTTGCTTTGATGTGAAGTTTTAATACTAAAAAAAATACTATTATTATTGTTATATGGTTAATTTATTTTACCTCTATTTATCTCTTTTTACATTAAGCGTTTAATATTCGCATTGACACAAACAACACCCAAACGAAATGAAAACGGTTGCACCGCTATGTCTTGACATTCCGATCCTAATGAAATTAATTTAGTTGAAATCCGACTTTGTTTGCTCAACGATGTTATTTTAATTTCAATTTGTTTGTCGATTTACATTTAAATGTCGCACACTCACAAATAACTTTGATTGGTTCCAAACTGGAAATTATAAATAATTAGTTATATGTATTCCAATAAAATCCATTTCGTCAAAAATAGGGGTCATTTGAAAAGAAACTATTTTCAAGGCTTATATATCGTCAATAAATATAAATAAATTCCAAAGCTATTTAATTTAAATGATATAAATTATTGTTATCGTAAACTTCCAATTGGAATATCATATAGTTTCAAATATAACCAATATAGATTTATAACTCAATATCATCAATTTCATGTTAAAACGGTATCCAAATTATATTAAAACCCTTCTAAATTTATTAAATAGACGTTATCTTTTATTAACGACTCCATAGCGACTATTTGAAAACTTGAATTGGACATAACTAACAATTTGTAACATGAAATCTGAATTTTTTCTCTTTCATTTGAAAATTATAATCAACAAGATTTAAACGTTTTTTTTTCAAAGAATTCCGACTTATATCAGACCCTGTATATTCAATTAAAGTTCAGAACTCAATATTATGAATACCGCGATGTTATAAGCCCGTTTTATATTAATTATAAATTTAACGTTCAAACTTCGTTTTATAAACGAATTCAATATTAAACTCTATTAATATCCCAAATATAATATTTAAAATAGATTTAAATATTCAAATTCAATTGATCGAAAAATTTGAGTCGTTACATTTGTCCCCCCTTAAAAGAATTTCGTCTCCGAAATTACTAAGGTAGGAAAAATGTTACAAACCCATTCGCTTTTCAAAAATCCAATTTATATTAAACCAAAAACCAATTCATTATTGTTAATAAAAACTCAAAAATATCGAAAATTTTCTAATTCCTTAATCCTATAAAAATTCGGCAGAGTCTCCCATGTACGGAAGGCCTTCTGTGATATCATAGGAAAAAATAATATATATACGTCGAACCACACGGTCAGAAAACAAAATTCAAAAACCCAAATTTATATTTGCGCATAGGCGTACCTTATATGAGCGCTATCGAGCATACTTTCTCAACTTAGTGTAGTCTACGTAATCAAATCAATGCTCATAGCCTTTTGGCACCACTATGCCATAAACAGCCTAATGCAACGGAAAAAATTGTTGGCATATGCCCAAAAAATGTTGGCATAGGTCTTTGGCAACGTTTTAAGGGTGATACAATTTTCACCATTGCTGTAGACCTCAAAGGCAACATTTTGACTATCTGCGGCAAAACAACGAATATTGTTACGGTAGAACCCTATTTAGTTTTATAGCAATATCCTTAGGTGTCTGTAGCAACATCCAAAAATTTTGCTATATATATTAAAATTTTGAATTTTGTTAGGTGAGCTACTTGCATAATACCACATACAATTGTACAACAGCTACTTGCATAATACCACAAACAATAGTACTACAGCTACTTGCATAATATCACGTACACCACTTGCATAAAACACCATTCATAGATTCTTTAAAAACATACAATAGTACACATAACAATTCATTATCAACAACTCCAAAAAAACGAAACATGAAAAAAAATTATGAAGAAAAACTGTCCATATACATGTTATTTCACTTGGATGGTGCTACACTGCACTATATTGCCATAAGTATACACAAAACAATCCCAAACATGATCCATGACATAGCTAAATCTCGTGCAAAGATTTTTTCTCCTTTCTCATGCTTTCCACATTTAGCGTGCACTAAGGCTAACTCTACCTTCATATCAACCACAAATTCATCGAATTTTGCCCTCTTTTGCTTTTGTTTCAACAACTTGTCTTCAAGTGTCTTCCTTTCCATGAGCAATTGCGACATAGTAGTTTTCTTTTCCATCAATTTAACAGTTGTATCTTCATTTCAGCATTGCTATTGATTTCATACACATCGTGTAACATCCCATATTTTTTGTTAACATTAGAGTAACGAATTAAAGAATACTTAATTCCAAATGTGAAAATTAAGGAAACGGGTTACGCCATTACGTTCGTCTCGGAATTCTTCTTGAGATAAAGTCCGAGTTTGCGTAAAACGGATACCGTATGAAGGAGATATGGACGAACGAAGTTAGGCAGAAAAAACCAGAAACAGGGTAGAATGCACTGGCGCACTTGTGAAGTGCACCAGTACAAAAATGCATTGGCGCACCTGCCAAGTGCACCCATGTTGGGCTAAAAACCTGCACAGATTTCTGATCCGAACAGTGAGTCATTACTGAGTCACAAAGGCTTAGGTGGCTGCTCTATCTTGACTGAATGGTTCGGGTTATTCCTAGGTTAATCCGACGGCTCTTAATTAATCAAATTTCTATATAAGCAACCTAACACTCAACCCTAGAATCACAAATATTCATACCAAGGGCCTCCATGCTGTCAATGGTGAATCTAGAATAGCCTTCATCTCTTTCAACTCAAAAAGCAAGATAGAAGCTACATCAGAATCAAATCAAATCATATCTAATTATAACAACGATTAGTCTACATCAAAGGCGAGCAATTCAGTTTCAAAAAACAGATTTCAGAACTCACGATTTCTCTTTTGTTTGTAAGTTGGTTATTACTTAGATTTAAATGAATTTCTTAAATGAAATCATGACATGTTGTTACTTGAATCTAGAACGATGTTCATATTTAAGACAAATGAAATCTAATTCTTGTCCATTTTGAATTACCAATAATTCTGAAAGTATTGTGATTGATCATGCCTATTGTGAGTTATAAGATTGTGGTGATTGACATAAAATAACCCATTATGCATATGAAACTGATTTGTTTGACATAATGGAATCCATCGTATTTATGAGACTGGTTGGTATTAAAACTATCATGTTATATGCAAGCTTGGTGATTCTATCTTATTATGTATATGCAAGCTTTAGGCAGAATAATGTTCACATATGTTTAGATCTACAACCTTATATGTTTTAGATCTAGGTTAATTAGATCCAATTCATTGCAAGTTCACCTTTACATGCCAAGTTTAATTTGTGTAGTTCTATGCAAATTCATATGCTTATGTTTCATATTAAATTGGATCTAAAAATGCAAGTTCATTATTCTATGCTAAATATTATGTGACATATGTTGGACCCATATTATCTTTGTTGAATGCTACATGTTTTTTCTTTTTCCCCTTTTGACTTTGAGGTAGGCTAAATTGCGAAGCCTAAACATTCTATGTAATGTATGCGAACGTTTAACGGGGATAACGTTGGGGGGAAACTTGAAATTTCATGTAATTGATCTATTTGGCTCATAACCATGTAAATGGTTTATGGCATGTAATGGTATAATTTATATACCAAAGATTATGAACATGATTTAGAAGGAAAGTGGGCCATGACAATAATTGATTTATAATTTACATATAAATATGAAGGATAAACATGAAAATTACATGGCATAGATTGGTTCATGAAATGGTATATTTACTATACCATTAATTGTGAGCATAATTAAAAGGATAATTATGGCATAATTAAATTGGGAATAATTTACGTATGGAATTTGTCATAAATAAAAAATATGTAAATTGTAGGAAAGATGAATATGCCTAACCCGAGGTTAGATTGAGTTATGGTGTAAAACTGCCCGGAACCGCCCGACTGTCCAGTAACCACAACAATACATATCTAATGTGGGAGGTTAGGGCATTGAGCCCAATAAGAACCCAAGGTTAGACTGAGTTGCGGTGTAAAACTGCCCAGAACCGACTGGCACATCCAGTGACCGCAACAATACCTGTCTAATGTGAGTGGTTGGTGCTTTAATGAACGAATTAATGTTATTGACACAAGCTAAGTATGGGAGGGTTAGGTTAATTGATACTTAACTAATATGACATATGGGTGGTTAAGTTAAACATGAACGGACAAAGGACACCTAACCAACAAGACATGATATAGGGTAGGGTTAAGTTAACTAAGGGAACACTTAACCATTATAACATGTTAACTAAACAGATGGTAGGGTTAAGTTAACTAAGGGAACACATTATAACATGTTACTAAACAGATGGTAGGGTTAAGTTAACTAAGGCATCACTTAACCGTTATAACATGTTAATCAAGAAGATGATAGGGTTAAGTTAACTAAAGTAACACTTAACCAAAATATATAATGACTTGTGGTAGGGTTAGGTAACACAAGAGGATACGCTTAACCAATATATAATGACATGCGGTGGGGTTAAGTAATATAAGAGGAAAACACTTAACCAATTATGTAACACGATGTATGGGAAGGGTTAAGTTAACACGAGAAGGAAACACTTAACCAATATAACATGATTTGAGGTAGGGTCAATTTAATAACCCGGAAAATCTGGGCCAGTTTAAAATTTTTATTTTGGCAATTTTAGCGAATTTTGAATATTTAAAATGGAATATTTTAAATAAAATCAACGAGAAATTTATTTTGAATAGAATTCGAACGTATATATTTATACGCGTCGTCGTTAGAATTTAAATATTTATACATAATTATAAACAGAATTGAAAATGGCGCGGTAGTTCGATAATTCGATTTCAAACTTCAATTGAACATACCGGGTGCAAAACAATTCGGATTTTGGTGAAACCAAAAATAGTAGGGTCTATTTGATAATATTTTTCCAACGGATCCGAAAAATCAAAATTTCATAGCGGGAATCAAAAGATATGTCCAAATGAAAATTCTGAATAGTCACTATGGAATTCAGGCCCTTAAAAATGGAAATTTTGCAAACGACCTCGGATTTCTACGAAACCACTTTTGTTGGGTCCGTGATGTTAAGTTATTGCTAGATTCCAAATTTCATAATTTTTCGAATCAATAAGTGAGCGTGGCAAAGGAAAACGTGTTTGACCAGTTTTAGTTGATTTTAATCGACTGAAAAATGGCCATTTTTCCAACGGTCTCAGAATTCGACGAAACTAGTTTTGTTAGGACCGTATCGTCAATACGAAGCCAGAAAATATTTTTCTGGAATTTTTCAAGTTAGTACGCGACTCCGGTAAATAGAAATGCGCGTTTAAAATCAATATATAGAGTTATATGTTGATTTTAACGGAAACTGATTGTAACGATCGATTCAGCCTACGATACATAACCCATTGTGTTCGGAATGGGGGTAATACGCTATGGACGACAGGCGGTGGGCCTCGTTTAGAGGTCATATGTAAAAGTCAACTTTTTTGAAATTAAAATATAAAATATCTTCCCTCCCTCCCTTATCTTTCATTCTGCCCCCCCCCCCCCCCGTATAAACCAAATCGGCATTCAGTAAAAGGAAAAAAAGAAGAAGAAAAAGGGGGGAAAGCATCGATCGCCTCCCCCCGTACACCGCCGTGACCGCCGCTAGGCTGCCAGAGGGGCAGCGCCGCACCCCTCCCCCACCGCGCAGCTTCTCTCTCCTTCTCTTCCCATTTCCTGAAGGCAAACCCGAGCCCCAACCCCACGGAGATCCGCGCCGCCCAGCCTCCCAAGACCCGCTGCCGACCATCAGAGAACCCCGCGACCTTTCAGCCCCTCCTCTGACCCCCTTCCCTCCGACGAAATCAAATACAAAGTGAGTCTTCTTCTTTTTCCTTTCTGATTTTGTTTTTGATTTTGTTTTTGCATAAATAAAATCAGTTTATATTTATATAAAATATAATACAAAATCAATTTTATATAGAAAAAGCATTAATTTTAGAAATCAGTTTTTATAGATTTTTCTATGAGAAAAGATTAGATTTTTAAAATAGAAAAGTATAGATTTTTCTAATAGAAAAGATTAGATTTTTAAAATAGAAAAGTATAGATTTTTCTAATAGAAAAGATTAGATTTTTAAAATGGAAAAGATTAGATTTTTCTAATAGAAAAGATTAGATTTTTAAAATAGAAAAGATTATATTTTTAAAATATAAAAGATTAGATTTTTGAAATTGAAAGGGCGAAATCTTTATATGAAGAATAGCGGGATAAAATTAGAATTTTTATCTATATAGCGGGATGAAATTAGGATTTTTATCTATATAGCGGGATGAAATTAGAATTTTTATCTATATAGCGGGATGAAATTAGAATTTTTATCTATATAGCGGGATGAAATTAGAATTTTTATCTATATAGCACCATTGTAAAAATAGAATTTTTTATCCATATAGCATGATTATAAAAATAGGATTTTTATATACATAGCAAAGAAAAATTCGATTTTTATATATTGAATAGCGAAGTAAAAATTCGATTTTTATATATTGAATAGCGAAGTAAAAATTCGATTTTTATATATTGAGTAGCGAAGTGAAAATGTGATTTTTATATATGTAGTGGCTACGGGCAACGAAAGTGACAAAAGGCGAGAATGGCGATGATTTCTCTAAATGAAGTGTCGTGGAGTTGGATAGCTATCGGTGAGAATTTCTCACTCTTCAATTTCTTTTCTAGTTATATATATATATACTAGGATGCAGACGGTGCTTAGTAGCACCCGACACAATCGTCCACAGACCATGGACTTGTTTGTTTGGTTGTGTAGTTGGTTAGATTATTTGGTTTGAACTGAATTGTTTGGTGAAATAAATGGATTTGATTGATGTGTGAATGGCGTGGGCCTTCACTAGACCGGGGATAAGGCTAGGCCTCGTCCCGTTTCTAGTATCGTGCCGTTATGCCGCCGAAATTTTCTAAAATATGTTAGAGAAATAAAAATATCATTTTATTGAATAAATGAACTGAATAGAAATTCATGTGTTAAAATAAAATATTTTATCGTTAAAAATATAATTTTTTACGTGAAAGTGAATAAATGAATATTTATAAACAAATCGGCCGATTTGTTTATATACATTGATTTGACTGATATTGATTGGGTCGATAAATTTTACACGTCACCCAACTGCACAAATAAAATCTGTGTTTGATTGTTTGAAACCCCACACGGGTATTGGGATAAAATACGGCCTACACCAATCCCAATAATTAGTTGTATGTCGATCGATTGATTGACAGGCTGTTATAAGCGTTAGATATCTATATTTGATGCTTATACAGTGTAGTGCACTTTGGATGATGGTTGATTATTTATCGTTGCTATTATATACATGTGTTGTATGGAATCCATATAGTTAACGCTATATGGTAATTGATTGGGCCTCATTCCAATCGGGAAAATAAAGGTTCAGTGTTGACCGTACTCATCCGTTGAGATTAGTCATGTGTTGAACGAAATATTTTAATAATAAAATTTATATCTTTAACTTTATAAAATAAAGGTTCATGTGTTGACCGTACTCATCCGTTGAGATTAGTCAAGTGTTGAACGAAATATTTTAACAATAAAATTTACATCTTTATCATACAGAAAATTAGAAACTAACTGGAAAATAGATAAGATGAGTGGTCTCCTGGATATTGATCTGATGTTGGTTTCGGCCTTCGGGGTTAATATTCAGGGAATCGTTCTCTTACTAATTTACGGTTGGAGTCTGATTTGAAATCAAAAGATAGATACCATAATTTGTATAAAATATATTAAATAACAAAAAGAGTCACACGTGGACAGTACTCATTCGTTGAGATTAGTCGTGTGTTGACAAAAATATAGATTCACGTATTGAATAGGATAAATATTCAATTATTGAATAGAATAACGGGATTATTGAAATATATAAAGCCGTGTTGATTAGAGATGCGCTATTTTGACGCGAACGATATTTATATTGATTATATTCGTTTTTATAATTGAATTTGATTTAAATAGAAAACGAAATGAATTTGATTTGAATAGAAATCGAATTTGATTTGATTAGAAAACGAATTGAATTTGATTTGATTAGAAAACGAAATGAATTTGATTTGAATAGAAATCAAATTTGATTTGATTAGAAAACGAATTGAATTTGATTTGATTAGAAAACGAATTGAATTTGATTTGAATAGAAATCGAATTTGATTTGATTAGAAAACGAATTGAATTTGATTTAAATAGAAAACGAAATGAATTTGATTTGAATAGAAATCGAATTTGATTTGATTAGAAAACGAAATGAATTTGATTTGATTAGAAAATGAAATGAATTTGATTAGAAAACGAATTGAATTTGATTTAAATAGAAAACGAATTGAATTTGATTTGAATTGAAAACGAATTTGATTTGAATGGAAAACGAATTTGATTTGATTTGAAAACGAATTCGAATCGAATTGAATTGAAAAGAAAATGAATTCGAATCGAATTAAAATCGATTTGAATTGAAATCAAATAGAAATGAAAGTAAAAAGGATTTATAATAGAAAATTCAATTTTGATTTAAATTTGAAATAAAGGTTGAAATTGTTTTTGAAACGAATTCAAAACTATTTATAAAATTCGTTTTAAATAGTAATCGACGAAATATATATTATATATATTATATATATAATATAATGGCCTGAATAGAACGCGCCGCGCCGCGGTAGTTCGCGAATTTCGACCATTGACTTCGAACGGATATTACGGGAGATCCGACCGCCGGATTCTCCTAAAACCAGAACCATTGGGTTCGTATCGAAAAGAGCTTTCTAACGAATATTAGAAATTTGAAATCAAACGGTTGGATTTGGAGATACGTCCAAATAAAATTTGGAAAAGGTCGCTGTAAGTGCAGTTCGATGGCCATTAATGGAAATCAACTATACGGGCCTTGATAAAATTATTAAAAATAGTAATAATTTGTGAAAAATCATAAGAAATGATTTGGGAAAAATTGGGATGAAAAACTCCATAATTGAAAAGATAAAAATAGATTTTTATCGAAATGAACTAGTTTCGAACTAAAATTAAAACCCAACTATTTTTAAATAAATAAATTGGATTTGAAATGGGTTTAAATTGAATTGATTCATGGGTTTACCGTGAACTGTGTTTTTAATAACACTAGTTCTTTAACCCGACAATAAATAGAATGTGATTTGGGTTTATCGTGAACTGTGTTTTAAATGACACTAGTTCTTTAACCCAGTAAAAGGAGTTTTAATGAATCTGCAATTAGATTGAAATGTGAATTGATAATTTAAATTATCAAATTTGGCAAATGAGCGAGAATGGAGTATTACCAGTTTTGCTCCAAAGCGATAGTAAAATCTTTAATTAGATTTGAACGTGAAATGGTAATTAATTTTACCGATAACACCGTGGTGTTAGATATGGAGTATTACCAGTTTTGCTTCATGGGATGAATAGGTTGGGATTGGGAAATAAAATAAATAATTACTTCGGTACGGTTCGCTAATCTCGACTAGTTTGGAAAACCATAATTTGGTTTGAAATGACATCAAAAGGAAAATTAAAGGATAAATTTTAAAGAATTTATCTTGGATAAAATTAATGGGAACCTTTCCCTAAGAATATAAAATTTGCGGTTAGTGGCTTCTGAATTGGAATGAGGCGTATGTTGTGTTTGTGTAACATTTGTTTTTAATATACGCGGGTTGTTCGGAAAGACCGGGTTTATACCCATTCTGAATAACCGATTCGACGGTAAGTCGAAGATGAAGACGGTGGTCGAAGACCGGAAGTCTTCACATCGTTTGGGTGATTACTGATGATCTTGATTGGGCTGTACACCCAAGATGAGGGAATCAGTTGGTGGTCGTCCAGACGTACTTGGAGATCGATGGATATGCGAGGAAAGTGCCTCCGGTTTTGTTCAGACCCAGAACAAACTTGTAAATGGATTGTGTGTCTGACATTGGATTTTATTCTGTGTTGATTGATTTCTATTAAATATACATCTGTTGGCGGCGAAGAATTTATTCTCTTGCTTAACGCCCTTCTCTGAGACGTACGAGCTTAGAGGTTATATATCGATAGATATCAATCGCATGGCATGAATTGCCTGTGTGGCATGCTGAGTTGCATGGATCAAGGCTTCTGTTGAAAAGCAAAGTCTTGTGGTTGATGATCAAAGCACGGTCTTTGTGGCGTAGCTTTGTGTATAACGTGAATTCGCGAGCCTCTCACCTCGGTATGAGTTAAAAACGGGATACGGACCGCTGGGAGAGCACGACGTTTCTTTCTAGCTATGGTGGTGTCAGTGAATTACCAGCCCTGACATTGATATCTATTTTTCACCTATGTGGTTGTTGGAATGCGAGGTGCCTCGATTATAGGTCTGTAAGGACCGGGAAACGTGTGTTCAGACATAATTAATCCTCAAACGTAAGAGAGGACCGGCCCAGCCGAATCCGGGGTTGCCCAGAGTGTGTAGTCCTGAGGCATTTGCTAGAATGTCTCGAAGTGGAAGGAGCTTGCCCCTTGCCTCGACTCATGACGGAAATCCAATTTCCAATACGTGATATTGCGGTTTTAATTGTAGAACTAGTATGGCGACATAGTAGATGGTAGCTATGCCGCCTATGATTGATATTTATGATTGAAATTGTTTTGACACTATACACTTATTATAGTATCAAATGATTTGTTTTTAAAACGTACCAGCATGTTTGGCTATTATAAGGGAAAACCCTATCCTCTGGCTTGCGTTGCATTGTGTGATGGGACCTGGGTCTTATAATAGCTTCATTTTTCGAAAAAAGCATTGCGTTGTTTATTCTATGCACTGGCATTCTTGGGAGGAAACCTGTTCCGTGTTATACGACGTGGTCCCTTGAATTACTCTCTTTTAAAGTAAAGTTTTAAATAACTGTTTTAGTTCTCACACCAGTCACATGACTGACCTGGAGTTTATTGTTTTAACCTAAACTCTGGGTGCCCCTATTTTCCACACGGGCAGCTAGTAGTTTTGGTTTTGCAGATTTATATTCACAGGATCCTGGTTTACAGCTGGAATGATACCCAGAAAGCTCTGTATCCGTATATCACCTTCAGTTGTGCTTTGTATTATTTTCCGCTGCTATGTAATTTACTGTAGTCTCTGGTATTTATCGATTGTAATTTATTCATTTATACTCTGTATATTCTTGTATCTGATGGAATTGTTGTAATAACAATGAAATGTTCTTCCGTCTGCGTTCTATTTTGTCTTGTCCTCACAGTATCCGCTCTTTCCTTAACGGGGAAGTAACGGGTTCTCACAGTGGTATCAGAGCTTTGGTTTACAGAGCTCGAGAACAAACCATACGAAGAATTCATCAGATATTGGATTAGTAATGTCCAATTAGAATGACTCGTTAGAGATGGGATCAATAGCATCCTAGAACGAGTGTGAAGAGTATATTTTCCAATTGAAAACAATTTTGTTTTGAAAATTTAAACCATTTTATACGTATTTGAGTATTTATTTATATTAAATTTGGACAATCTAGTATATAAAGGTTTTGCATATACGCGTCATGAACGTATATTCGAAGTTTTAATATATTAGATAGATATAGAATCACATTCTAGTCGCCCGGAGATGGTACTGATGATAGCACGTGCATCATCAGTATTTATGTTCGTGTTTCGAAGGTGTGATGTCTATATATTTCCATTAGACTGGTGTGAGAACCAAAACTTATATAGCTAGAACACATTGTTGTGAATTGGCATCAAAACATGATTTTCTATATATGTATCAAAATTATGAATTTGAAACGTTAAATTCACTAATTGATTGATGTTTGTGTTGTTTGTTTATTTGTTTGATAATTTTGAACCATTTAGCCTAATTGAACCAAATATTGAACTATATTGAAAATTTGGTCACATTTGCTTACATATACATGTACTTACATTGAACAGGTCATAGCAATGAGGCTAGAGCAGAGAATAAAATTTGTTTGCCCGACAAATACGTACATGTTTACTATAATTTACCGTTTTGTTTGGGTGATGATGATTTTATGAGCCGATTGGCTAGCCGCTTGGCTTTTTCTTTTTCTTTTTGAGATCAGAAGGCCTGTATGGCAATTTCAGGATTTTCCCGTGGCTCCCGGTGCAGCCGAGTTTATGGCGAAAATTTTCGAAAATTTAGGGTGTTAGCCAAATTTTTGAAGAATTTGGAAATTCTCATAAACTGAAAAGTTGGAGAATGGAAGCCAGATCGAACGTAGAATTGATTAATCAAACCACTTTCGACTTTGTTCCTTTTCGGGGACGAAAAGTTTTAAGTGGGGGAGATTGTAATAACCCGGAAAATCTGGGCCAGTTTAAAATTTTTATTTTGGCAATTTTAGCGAATTTTGAATATTTAAAATGGAATATTTTAAATAAAATCAACGAGAAATTTATTTTGAATAGAATTCGAACGTATATATTTATACGCGTCGTCGTTAGAATATAAATATTTATATATAATTATAAACAGAATTGAAAATGGCGCGGTAGTTCGATAATTCGATTTCAAACTTCAATTGAACATACCGGGTGCAAAACAATCCGGATTTTGGTGAAACCAAAAATAGTAGGGTCTATTTGAAAATATTTTTCCGATGGATCCGAAAAATCAAAATTTCATAGCGGGAATCAAAAGATATGTCCAAATGAAAATTCTGAATAGTCGCTATGGAATTCAGGCCCTTAAAAATGGAAATTTTGCATACGACCTCGGATTTCGACGAAACCACTTTTGTTGGGTCCGTGATGTTAAGTTATTGCTAGATTCCAAATTTCATAATTTTTCGAATCAATAAGTGAGTGTGGCAAAGGAAAACGTGTTTGACCAGTTTCAGTTGATTTTAATCGACTGGAAAATGGCCATTTTTCCAACGGTCTCAGAATTCGACGAAACTAGTTTTGTTAGGACCGTATCGTCAATACGAAGCCAGAAAATATTTTTCTGGAATTTTTCAAGTTAGTATGCGACCCCGGTAAATAGAAATGCGCGTTTAAAATCAGTATATAGAGTTATATGTTGATTTTAACGGAAACTGATTGTAACGATCGAATCAGCCTACGATACATAACCCATTGTGTTCGGAATGGGGGTAATACGCTATGGACGACAGGCGGTGGGCCTCGTGTAGAGGTCATATGTAAAAGTCAACTTTTTTGAAATTAAAATAAAATAAAATATAAAATATCTTCCCTCCCTCCCTTATCTTTCATTCTGCCCCCCCCCCCCCCCCGCCGTATAAACCAAATCGACATTCAGTAAAAGGAAAAAAAAAGGGGGGAAGCATCGATCGCCTCCCCCCGTGCACCGCCGTGACCGCCGCTAGGCTGCTAGAGGGGCAGCGCCGCACCCCTCCCCCACCGCGCAGCTTCTCTCTCCTTCTCTTCCCCTTTCCTGAAGGCAAACCCGAGCCTCAACCCCACGGAGATCCGCGCCGCCCAGCCTCCCAAGACCCGCCGCCGACCATCAGAGAACCCCGCGACCTTTCAGCCCCTCCTCTGACCCCCCCTCCCTCCGACGAAATCAAATACAAAGTGAGTCTTCTTCTTTTTCCTTTCTGATTTTGTTTTTGATTTTGTTTTTGCATAAATAAAATCAGTTTATATTTATATAAAATATAATATAAAATCAATTTTTATATATAAAAAGCATTAATTTTAGAAATCAGTTTTTATAGATTTTTCTATGAGAAAAGATTAGATTTTTAAAATAGAAAAGTATAGATTTTTCTAATAGGAAAGATTAGATTTTTTAAAATAGAAAAGTATAGATTTTTCTAATAGAAAAGATTAGATTTTTAAAATAGAAAAGATTAGATTTTTCTAATAGAAAAGATTAGATTTTTAAAATAAAAAAGATTAGATTTTTAAAATAGAAAAGATCAGATTTTTGAAATTGAAAGGGCGAAATCTTTATACGAAGAATAGCGGGATAAAATTAGAATTTTTATCTATATAGCGGGATGAAATTAGAATTTTTATCTATATAGCGGGATGAAATTAGAATTTTTATCTATATAGCGGGATGAAATTAGAATTTTTATCTATATAGCACCATTGTAAAAATAGAATTTTTTATCCATATAGCGTGATTATAAATTAGGATTTTTATATACATAGCAAAGAAAAATTTGATTTTTATATATTGAATAGCGAAGTAAAAATTCGATTTTTATATATTGAATAGCGAAGTAAAAATTCGATTTTTATATATTGAGTAGCGAAGTGAAAATATGATTTTTATATATGTAGTGGCTACGGGCAACGAAAGTGACAAAAGGCGAGAATGGCGATGATTTCTCTAAATGAAGTGTCGTGGAGTTGGATAGCTATCGGTGAGAATTTCTCACTCTTCACTTTCTTTTCTAGTTATATATATATATACTAGGATGCAGACGGTGCTTAGTAGCACCCGACACAATCGTCCACAGACCATGGACTTGTTTGTTTGGTTGTGTAGTTGGTTAGATTATTTGGTTTGAACTGAATTGTTTGGTGAATTGAATGGATTTGATTGATGTGTGAATGGCGTGGGCCTTCACTAGACCGGGGATAAGGCTAGGCCTCGTCCCGTTTCTAGTATCGTGCCGTTATGCCGCCGAAATTTTCTAAAATATGTTAGAGAAATAAAAATATCATTTTATTGAATAAATGAACTGAATAGAAATTCATGTGTTAAAATAAAATATTTTATCGCTAAAAATATAATTTTTAACGTGAAAGTGAATAAATGAATATTTATAAACAAATCGGCCGATTTGTTTATATACACTGATTTGACTGATATTGATTGGGTCGATAAATTTTACACATCACCCAACTGCACAAATAAAATCTGTGTTTGATTGTTTGAAACCCCACACGGGTATTGGGATAAAATACGGCCTACACCAATCCCAATAATTAGTTGTAGGTCAATCGATTGATTGACAGGATGTTATAAGCGTTATATATCTATATTTGATGCTTATACAGTGTAGTGCACTTTGGATGATGGTTGATTATTTATCGTTGCTATTATATACATGTGTTGTATGGAATCCATATAGTTAACGCTATATGGTAATTGATTGGGCCTCATTCCAATCGGGAAAATAAATAACATTATAAAATAAAGGTTCATGTGTTGACCGTACTCATCCATTGAGATTAGTCATGTGTTTAACGAAATATTTTAATAATAAAATTTATATCTTTAACTTTATAAAATAAAGGTTCATGTGTTGACCGTACTCATCCTTTGAGATTAGTCATGTGTTGAACAAAATATTTTAACAATAAAATTTACATCTTTATCATATAGAAAATTAGAAACTAACTGGAAAATAGATAAGATGAGTGGTCTCCTGGATATTGATCTGATGTTGGTTTCAGCCTTCGGGGTTAATATTCAGGGAATCGTTCTCTTACTAATTTACGGTTGGAGTCTGATTTGAAATCAAAAGATAGATACCATAATTTTTATAAAATATATTAAATAACAAAAAGAGTCACACGTGGACAGTACTCATTCGTTGAGATTAGTCGTGTGTTGACAAAAATATAGATTCACGTATTGAATAGGATAAATATTCAATTATTGAATAGAATTACGGGATTATTGAAATATATAAAGCCGTGTTTATTAGAGATGCGCTATTTTGATGCGAACGATATTTATATCGATTATATTCGTTTTTATAATTGAATTTGATTTAAATAGAAAACGAAATGAATTTGATTTGAATAGAAATCGAATTTGATTTGATTAGAAAACGAATTGAATTTGATTTGATTAGAAAACGAAATGAATTTGATTTGAATATAAATCGAATTTGATTTGATTAGAAAACGAATTGAATTTGATTTGATTAGAAAACAAATTGAATTTGATTTGAATAGAATTCGAATTTGATTTGATTAGAAAACGAATTGAATTTGATTTAAATAGAAAACGAAATGAATTTGATTTGAGTCGAAATCGAATTTGATTTGATTAGAAAACGAAATGAATTTGATTTGATTAGAAAACGAAATGAATTTGATTTGATTAGAAAACGAATTGAATTTGAATAAACGAATTGAATTTGATTTGAATAGAAAACGAATTTGATTTGAATGGAAAACGAATTTGATTTGATTTGAAAATGAATTCGAATCAAATTGAATTGAATAGAAAATGAATTCGAATCGAATTAAAATCGATTTGAATTGAAATCAAATAGAAATGAAAGTAAAAAGGATTTATAATAGAAAATTCAATTTTGATTTGAATTTGAAGTAAAGGTTGAAATTGTTTTTGAAACGAATTCAAAACTATTTATAAAATTCGTTTTAAATAGTAATCGACGAAATATATATTATATATATTATATATATAATATAATGGCCTGAATAGAACGCGCCGCGCCGCGGCAGTTCGCGAATTTCGACCATTGACTTCGAACAGATATTACGGGAGATCCGACCGTTGGATTCTCCTAAAACCGGAACCGTTGGGTTCGTATCGAAAAGAGCTTTCTAACGAATATTAGAAATTTGAAATCAAACGGTTGGATTTGGAGATACGTCCAAATCAAATTTGGAAAAGGTCGCTGTAAGTGCAGTTCGATGGCCATTAATGGAAATCGACTATACGGGCCTTGATAAAATTATTAAAAATAGTAATAATTTTTGTAAAATCATAAGAAATGATTTGGGAAAAATTGGGATGAAAAACTCCATAATTGAAAAGATAAAAATAGATTTTTATCAAAATGAACTAGTTTCGAACTAAAATTAAAACCCAACTATTTTTAAATAAATAAATTGGATTTGAAATGGGTTTAAATAGAATTGATTCATGGGTTTATCGTGAACTGTGTTTTAAATAACACTAGTTCTTTAACCCGATAATAAATAGAATGTGATTTGAGTTTATCGTGAACTGTGTTTTAAATGACACTAGTTCTTTAACCTAGTAAAAGGAGTTTTAATGAATCTGCAATTAGATTGAAATGTGAATTGATAATTTAATTTATCAAATTTGGCAAATGAGCAAGAATGGAGTATTACCAGTTTTGCTCCAAAGCGATAGTAAAATCTTTAATTAAATTTGAACATGAAATGGTAATTAATTTTACCGATAACACCGTGGTGTTAGATATGGAGTATTACCAGTTTTGCTTCATGGGATGAATAGGTTGGGATTGGGAAATAAAATAAATAATTACTTCGGTATGGTTCGCTTATCTCGACTAGTTTGGAAAACCATAATTTGGTTTGAAATGACATCCAAAGGAAGATTAAAGGATAAATTTTAAAGAATTTATCTTGGATAAAATTAATGGGAACCTTTCCCTAAGAATATGAAATTTGCGGTTAGTGGCTTCTGAATTGGAATGAGGCGTATGTTGTGTTTGTGTAACATTTGTTTTTAATATACGCGGGTTGTTCGGAAAGACCGGGTTTATGCCCATTCTGAATAACCGATTCGATGATAAGTCGAAGATGAAGACGGTGGTCGAAGACCGGAAGTCTTCACATCGTTTGGGTGATTACTGATGATCTTGATTGGGCTGTACACCCAAGATGAGGGAATCAGTTGGTGGTCGTCCAGACGTACTTGGAGATCGATGGATATGCGAGGAAAGTGCCTCCGGTTTCGTTCAGACCCCGAACGAACTTGTAAATAGATTGTGTGTCTGACATTGGATTTTATTCTTTGTTGATTGATTTCTATTAAATATACATCTGTTGGCGGCGGAGAATTATTCTCTTGCTTAACGCCCTTCTCTGAGACGTACGAGCTTAGAGGTTATATATCGATAGATATCAATCGCATGGCATGAATTGCCTGTGTGGCATGCTGAGTTGCATGGATCAAGGCTTCTGTTGAAAAGCAAAATCTTGTGGTTGATGATCAAAGCACGGTCTTTGTGGCGTAGCTTTGTGTATAACGTGAATTCGCGAGCCTCACACCTCGGTATAAGTTAAAAACGGGATACGGACCGCTGGGAGAGCACGACGTTTCTTTCTAGCTATGGTGGTGTCAGTGACTTACCAGCCCTGACATTTATATCTATTTTTCACCTATGTGGTTGTTGGAATGCGAGGTGCCTCGATTATAGGTCTGTAAGGACCGGGAAACGTGTGTTCAGGCATAATTAATCCTCAAACGTAAGAGAGGACCGGCCCAGCCGAATCCGGGGTTGCCTAGAGTGTGTAGTCCTGAGGCATTTGTTAGAATGTCTTGAAGCGGAGAGGAGCTTGCCCCTTGCCTCGACTCATGACGGAAATCCAATTTCCAATACGTGATATTGCGGTTTTAATTGTAGAACTAGTATGGCGACATAGTAGATGGTAGCTATGCCGCCTATGATTGATATTTATGATTGAAATTGTTTTGACACTATACACTTATTATAGTATCAAATGATTTGTTTTTAAAACGTACCAAGCATGTTGGGCTATTATAAGGGAAAACCCTATCCTCTGGCTTGCGTTGCATTGTGTGATGGGACCTGGGTATTATAATAGCTTCATTTTTCGAAAAAGCATTGCGTTGTTTATTCTTTGCACTGGCATTCTTGGGAGGAAACCCGTTCCGTGTTATACGGCGTGGTCCCTTGAATTACTCTCTTTTAAGGTAAAGTTTTAAATAACTGTTTTAGTTCTCACACCAGTCACATGAATGACCTGGAGTTTATTGTTTTAACCTAAACTCTGGGTGCCCCTATTTTCCGCACGGGCAGCTAGTAGTTTTGATTTTGCAGATTTATATTCACAGGATCCTAGTTTACAGCTGGAATGATACCCGGAAAGCTCTGTATCCGTATATCACCTTCAGTTGTGCTTTGTATTATTTTCCGCTGCTATGTAATTTATTGTAATCTCTGATATTTATCGAATGTAATTTATTCATTTATACTCTGTATATTCTTGTATCTGATGGAATTGTTGTAATAACAATGAAATGTTCTTCCGTCTGCGTTCTATTTTGTCTTGCCCTCACAGTATCCGCTCTTTCCTTAACGGGGAAGTAACAGGTTCTCACAGTCAAGTTAACACCAGAAGGAAACACTTAATAAACATGACAAGATGAGTGGGTGAGTTAAGTTAACTTGAATTGATTGATGACACTTGACCAATATAACTTGATGAACGAATGGGGTTAAGTTAAATGGGAAATACTTAACCAATATAACCTGATGAATGAACAGGGTTAAGTTAATAAATCACACTTAACTAATCCAACATGATAAGTGAGAAAGGTTAAGTTAATAAGAACCACTTAACCAACATGGCATGACGAGTAGGAGGGTTAAGTACACGTCGGGTTTGTGGGTAATATTAGTAAATATATAGGCCCACAAAACTTAACCATTATATAAACATTTTTGAATCCGTGGGAAGTTTAAGTATACGTCGGGTTGGTGGGTAATATTAGTAAATATAGGCCCACAAAACTTAACCATTATATAAACATGCTTGAATCGGTGAGAGGGTTAAGTACATATCGGGTTGGTGGGTAATATTAGTAAATATAGGCCCACAAACTTAACCGGTAGAAAACCCTAGTAACGGGGACCCATTTCAGCAGTAACCCACATAGATGTATCAAGGTACCCTGAGCTAGGCAGGGTGTGGCACGATTACTGGGCTGATTATAAGCAGTCAAAATAACAACGGGGGATACGTCAGTATAGGTTCTGAAGGTTTACGAGCGTGCACATACTCCGGAGTGGGAAAAAGCAGGCACTGGGTACCAGTAGTTATACACTGTGCATCTTGATTCATGTTGGGTCATTATCATAAGGATTGATACACCTTATGGTGGGACCAGCGCATGGTATCTACACGCAAGAGGGGGCCGATTGACACATACACATGGAACATTTGTACAAGTAGGGGGCCGATCGATAGGGTAGTAAGGGTAGATCTAAAATCTTTATGGCAATTAGGCCGACTGAGGTGGAATCCTCATAATAGATGTACACCTGAAGGCTACCACAATTACAGGGATTGGGATCACATTGTAATATTATCCTTTTATATAGATTACTAGTTGGGACACTAGTTAGGTGGTGCAGAGATATAGAAATCAAAATAACAGGGTAGTAGCGAAGCAGAGAAAGAGTTGAAGCGCATTCATTTTATCTTGCCTTATCATATCTTGTGCTAAACTTATGTTATCTTGTTACCATTGTTGTCTTACTGTAGAGTATTGTCCTATGTTCAGCTTATCTCATGTCATGATTCTTTTCCTGTTTAAATACTAGTAATCACTGAACTTACCAGACTTATTGTCTGACCCACTTTATTTCGTCTTCTTTTCTTCCGTTCCCCCTCCAGGTAGTCAGGGAGGAAATAACTCAACTTAGTTTGGACCATTTCTCTTTGCAAGAATTGAAGATTAGTCGATGTATTGCTCTGGACTTTCTTTTCCACTGCTATGGCTGGCTCCTGCTCTATTGGGGAATATTATTGTCATTTATGCTTCTTTATTTTGTTAAACAAGATAGATACTTTGGTATTGTAGACAATCTGTGTACAAGCTATTTTATAAATAATGTAAAGTTTCATTTTCTGCTGCTTTATTTATCTGTCTTGTAATTTATCTGCATCTTTTATCTATATTGCTCCATTAAAGTTAAGGCATTCCCTTTGCGAGTGACCTTAACAGAGGTGGGGTGTTTCACTTCATCATGCCACATAAAATACCCACAATTGTCATTCTGCACATATGTTATATTCTCGGCTAAAGCATCACGGAAAAATACGATAATCGAAAAAGTAACCAAAAATACCTAATTTATACTTACAGACCACATGGAACAACCAAAAAGTTCTTCTCTGTATCCGACCCTACCTTCACAGTCCACACTTCACTGGGATTTTGTGGTGGCAATGCTTACTTCCCGCTGTTGTTATTGAAGTTGAAATAGAAATTGATTGAGCGGTCATTGAACTTGAAGATAGATAGGTCAACTACATATATGTACACATACATGTGAATATATGCATGTATATTTGTGTGTATGAAATAATTTTTTAACAACTATACATGTTTAAGAAGATGGACAGATCAATTACATAACACTCAAACAAGAAACTAGGAAATGGACAAACAACATATATCTGAATATATTCACCATAATCATCATAATATCCACGAATTAAAAGTATATACCCATGAACAAGATTCAGATCATACTGAATACAGTTTGAGTTAGAACCCACAAACAAAATTAAAGCCTCAAATCCTTACAACAACATCGAACTGATACCAATCCTTACAACAACATTTTAAGGATTGTCACTGTTAGTACCAGTAAACCCACAAACGAAATTAAAGCCCATATTCTAACTATTTAAATCCAACAATAAAATTCTTAACCTATGCAGAATGAGAAAAAACTGCGGTAATAACAAATCCATTATATGGGAGATCAGTTGGATGAAATGGAAATCCAACAGGAATTTGGAAGTTGAATACGCTGAATAACTAAATTTTTCGAAACAACAATTGAATCACTAGAAACCCATATCCAATTTCGCTAAGGACCAATTATAGACAGGTGCCTCCCAGATTGAAGAATCTTGTACGAAGATAAAAGTAGGTTTCTGAATTTTAGTGTATGGGTGAGAACGAGAAAATTAGGTATTGATTAAATAGTGAGTGAATGAAAATTAGGGATTAAAGATTTTGAAATTTTGGGGGTTAGAACAAAATGAAAAAGAAAGTGAGTGAATGAAAATAAAAGTGGAAAATGGAAATAAGTGAGATGTGGATTGATGGCATGGATGGACGACTGAGATATTGTTTTAACTGATGGTGCGGATCGCCACGTAGGACATGGAAAGCTCTGCTATAGAAACACTGTATAAATTTTGCATCGTGCTACACTTGTTTATCTAAAGCAACATAATTTTATGGCTAAGGTAACAATGAAAATAAAACATTGCAATCGGAACAAAATAGTGTAGTTATCGGGACATTTTGGCTTGCAACACCTTGCAAATTCGTTGCATTAGGTTGTTTATGGCGTAGTGCACCTGTACTTAACACGCTTCAACATGTAAGTAACAAATACTTGAAATATTTAAATAACACTTCATTCATTTACAAGTGTAACTACACCAATTCCCACAATCAAACATGAAGCATCGATTTATTTGCAAATGCAGGGTTAAATAATTCAGTTTTTATTCATATGCAGTTTCATTCCACTTTATAACACTAGAATTCATTTCTCTTGGTTTTCAATTCATTTAACTTATATTAAACCATTGATGAATATATATCCAACCAATCTAGCATATTATCAATAATCAATCAATTCAATCAATCATTCAATTTATTGAACATTAATATTTTCTTTGGTTTTACATACCTCAATAGTGATTGATTAACATTAAATTGATCTTTCAATCAATTTATATTCCCAATTCTGATTTTTATTTCAAAAATCATCCATTCTAATCCATTTTGTTTTCATTTACTTATTTTTAAGTTAAGTCATGATTCATTTAATTTCATATTAAAATTCTTATTCACAAATCTTTTGTGTAATCTTTTTCTGGTTATATCGAACATTCAAATTTTATAATCCAATTTGAATTTTATCCATATCAACCAAACGCATTGATATCTCAATAATTTGATAAAATTATTTCATTTATATACAAAAATATATTTTGGGTAAAATTATTTCATTTACCCTTTTTACCAAACAATATTGTGCCCATTGACAATTCAAAATTGAACTGATCAAACAACACAATACAACACATTTGTATATAAAATCTACAAATACGCACTCTCATATATATGTATGTATGTATGTATGTATATGTATACACACACACACTCAAACTCAATCTAGGGTATTACTAACCCATCTCTATCGAGTTACGCCACATAGCCGAAGTTATTACTAAACCATATGCTCTGATACTACAGTAACAACCTAGTAGGAATTTGATGCCTAAATTTCGACAATAATACATAAACATGTATTACTTGCCAAACCCCAAGTATCGAAAACACCAGATAGTTAATAGAAAGAAATTAGAGGGTGAGAAAAGAAAGAAAGAAATATTAGAATAGAAGAAGAAGAAGAACCAACACAACACAAAGACACATCACAGTGGAACAAAATATAATATAGAAACAAATCTTTATTGAGAGCTAGAAATAAAACTTACAATCATCAGAGTACGTCAATACATCTGAACAGTTATAACAACTTATCCTCATATATAATTACACAGCAGAATAATATCTATATAATATCATACGCCTGAACTCTTCCAGCACGTTTTTTCACATATCCGATAACCTAAACCTGTATAACTCGGTCTAACTCGAGCATTACAAACCACAGAATCAATCTGGTGAACCAGTGTGAGAAAACTAACTAAGTTTATAGGCAATATCCAACTTGATTTTAAAGTCAAACATCCTTTCGAAAGAAAAGTATAATCGTAATACCAATCAACACATAAACACAGATGATTTTTACCTTATGATAACCCAAAACATTTTTTAAAAATCAATAAATTTCTGGTATTATAATAGTGTCTAAATCAAGTAAATAACAATCTCGTAGAATGATTGCATCTCATGCTCCACATATGTAGTACACAATCAAAACCACAAGCTCTTAGTGGAAAATGGATTTCCAACCATGGCAAGGTATGGGACCACCTTGCAACCGTGGCTAAACATGACCGACCATTCACTTCGCTTGAATGTTCCTAATATATTGTCACATTATGGTTGCTATCAACTTAACCGTTTCTCGAGAGATACATAAGCAAAAGAAGAACAAATAGAAGTTTCTCTTGATGGTGGTAATACACCCAAATTGGGAGCGACCCACTTAGCCAAGGGACCTACCCGATTTTATACCATCTCCCGGTTGAAGAGGTTGAGGTCATAAATATACTTAGAACATCTGGCCACCATTCACTTCGAATGTCACATCGTCATATCCGCCAGAAAATCAATAATTTACGTCCACAAAAATACTCTAGTTGTTAAGCTAAGAGAAATTCCTTTCTCCACCACCAACTTGGTACATTTGAAGAAATCAACGTACATGACCCCTTTGGAAATACTATGTCATACATCCATTCATATAAGTTCTCCTGGGACTGAATAAACTGAAGGCACCCTCGTATCACATCCTAGGTACCACCTTATGGATTAGTAACGAGTAGTCCTTGCAAATCCATATAATCTTATCATGATAGAATCATAAGTCAAAATATCATCGGGAGCTACCTTTAGAAATTTAACAAGTAGTTCTTCCACTCATGAAGATCAATGGTCTTCAATTGCTCCATCTTCAATCAATATCTTCCATGTATTTTCTGGTTCACATCGGTTTTCGAATATAAAATCGATCCCGACCTTTCCATACCAACAATCGTATAGGCCAAATTTGATAGTCGGTTATTTAACTATCAAATAAACAACCATTCATTCATAAACATAAAATAAAATTACTGATTCGGTACCCATCATCATTTGTCCTCTTTAATTAACCAGTCGTTAATTAAATATTAAAACTTCTAATTCTTACTATATTAGGAAAATATTTCCCTTTTCTTATTTAATATAAGAATATTCAATTATCATTACACTTATACTCATTGGATCCTCATTGTAAATGGATAAGTGAATAAATCTCTAAGTATACAACCCCAAAGGCCGAAACCAACATCAGATGACACCTTGAAAGTTACTCAACTCGATCAATGTACAACAAGTTCCAATTTATAAAAATACCAAATCATATCCCTTTTTACTATTTTCAACACGATTATACTCCTTTATAATCTCACTAATCATTTCCAGTTTTATTTAAAATATCATTTCATAAAATTAACTAAAATAATTCAATTTAACCACTGTAAATAAATATTATAGATACCATTTCAAAAACCCTTCCATTTACCAAATCACTAACTTTTCATTCACAAAATCATTGATGTTTCATTTACAAAATTCCTCAACCTTCCATTTATAAATTCATTAATAAATTCATCAGCACATCCATTTATAAATTCATCAACCCATCCATTTATAAATTCATTAACCAATCTCAACACTTTAAAAATCTTATAAATCCCTTAATGATACTTAAGTTCTTTCAAAACCATCTTAACATCCCATTTTATTAATACAACAATTTATTTAATAATATCTTGGAATTTTCATTTTATTATAATTTAAATAATTTAAAAAAGTAAATAAAATTTCTATGTTTATATTTTCAAAACAAACGTCATAATTCAAAATATATATAAATATAACTTTGAAAACATTCAAAATCGATTTCACATTGGTTCAAAAAATCTTTTCTTTTGTAAATGGTACTAAAGAGACAAACGACTACTAAAGTACCCAACCATGAAATATAAACCAATTTCACATCCAAATGAACACAACAATTCTTACTGATAAACATTATCAATATCAGTTAGGAATCTTGTTGGATTCCTCTAACCAGTCAATCCTTTCATCACAATTTCAAATTTTTAACATATATTATAATATAATAAAATTTAACATCTACTGGTGAGGAATCAAGTTGGATCCCTCCAACCTGTTATTCTGCATCCAAATAGGTTACGTCAAATAAAATCATTCAATAAGAATTATCCAATTTAAACTAATAATTTCTATTACAATCAATAATAATAATTTAACACAACAATAACAATTTAAACAATTCATCAAGTTAAACACGTTTATTTTATAAACATGACCAACAAGGTAAGTTACCTCAATTGGTTCCAATCGCTAAAATAACGATTTGGTTTTACAATGAAACTAAACAAACATTTAATTTCATCGGTTCAATCATTATAGGAATATAATTGACATGCACTCAACAATTAGCAGCTATAGCACATAAAATAAAAACCTGACTCATATAAAATATAAGTGGGATGAACTGAGTGGGTTTTACTCACCTTGATCTGATTCGTTTTTGAAAACTGCTTGATTTAATTAATTAAAAATACGTTTAATTTAATAAAAAACACAATCACTTCCTTCCTTATTCAAACTGGTTTCACCATGAAGTGCTCGTTGAGACGGTTCCAATATCTTTGACTTGGTCGGATTCTGTTAACGTATACACAAGTAATACGTTAAATAAGTTAACGATTTAAATTAAAATAACTTACTCTTCAATTAATAATTAATCAATGTTAATTAAGAGTTTATATAAAATAGGAACGCTAATATTTGATTGGGCATTTTTAAATCCATTTATCCCTCGACTACTTCGAAATCATTGTTGTTCCAACCCATCACCTTCCTCTCGAACGTACCCACGCTACTCCATTTGTTATATATATATATATATATATATATATATATATATATATATATATGCAAGCGTTCGGTTGCACCCCAAAAATGGAGCGCCCCAAATGCCCCTTGATTTCCACCACTCGTTTATATTAAAGAATGTGAGTGGGAAGTGAGGGAGCGAGTGGAAGGAGAGGGAAGGGGAAATACTTGGTGGAGATTGAGGGGCATTTGGGGTGCTGCACTGTTTAGGGTGCTCTCGAACCTGCCTCATATATATATATATATTAAATTTATTTCGAACGACCCAAAGCCAAATCCTCATCACAAGCCACATCCCCTTCCCCATAGCCTTCTCCTTCCCTACGTTTTGTTTCTTCCCCATCTCGTTGCTATATATTTCAAACCAGAAACATCCATCTCCAAGCCATACAAACAGCCACCACCCACGTCATATTTCCTTCCCCATACCAAATCCGCCCCATGAATGACCTCTCCATCACGATGCTTCTCCATTCTCACGCACATAAATGTTCACATGACCTACTCACAGGAACCACCAACCTCCTCACCATTCCAGTTTCGTAGCTACCTACGCATGCCTCCTGCCTGCTATTCTTTAGTTTCATTTTTCTGTTATGCCACCTTCATCAATACTCTCCTTTCTCCCCTCCTTTCTTCCTTGACCCAACATTACTTCTTCTTCCCCTTGTGTTTTTGGTCTGACCTCCACAAAACCTCCAAACAACGAACTGCTACACACCTATGATAACCGGAGCTCCGGCCAAGCACCCCCTTCAACCACCTTTTCCAGCCACCTTACTGCTCTGCACTGACCTGCGTGTAACACCCGCCTCGTGATCTCCTTTCATCACTCTTTTTTTCCTACATCAATGGTTTCATTTTTATTTGTTGATGAGGGAGAATGGGTTCTTATTTTGCTGAAATGAAACAAAATGGGTACGTGGCAATGTGAACATATAGGGTATAAATTTGGGTATGGTAAGCACAATGTAACTTCGTTACATAAAAAATGCATGTGCTATAGCTATGCGACGGCAAAGACATGGTGTAGGATAGGCACATGGAAATAAAGTATGCATACCTGGTAAGAGATAAGATAGGTTGGCATGGGAAAAGAAAGTGTGTACTTGAAGGATTTTGGTAGATAGAGAAGAAGTAGAGAAGTAGAGGTTGAAAAAAATCATTACGCATCTTATGTATGTAACATGTGCGTTACGATACAAAAATAGGGTCGACTCGATTTGTACGTGTGAGTTGATAAGGCTATAAATTTTTGGGTAGAATTTAAAATAGGTTTTATTCATCATACTTTGCTTGGATGTGAAGTTTTCATATTTGAAAAAATTATTATTATTATATGGTTAATTTATTTTACCACCTTTTACATTATGCGTTTAATATTCGCATTGACACAAACAACACCCAAACGAAATTAAAATGGTCGCACCGCTACGTCTTGACGTTCTGGTCCCAATGAAATTAATTTAGTTGAAATCCGACTTTGTTTGCTCAACGACGTTATTTTAATTTCAATTTATTTGTCTGTTTACATTTAAATGTCGCACACACACAAATAACCCTGATTAGCTCCAAATTAGAAATTTAATAATAATTAGTTATACTTATCCCAATAAAATCCGTTTCGTAAAAAACAGAGGCCGTTTGAAAAATAGCTATTTTCAAGGCTTATATATCATCAATATAATATAAATAAATTCCAAAACTATTTAATTTAATTGATATAAATTATTATTATTATAAACATCCAAATGGAATATCATATATAATCAATATGGATTTATATCTCAAAATCATCAATTTCTTGTTAAAACGGAATCCAAATTATATTAAAACCCTTTTAAATTTATTAAATAGACGTTATCTTATATTAACGATTCCATGGAGACTATTTGAAATTTGAATTGGACATAACTAAAAATTTATAACATGAAACCTGAATTTTTTTCTCTTTCATATGAAAATTATAGTCAACAAGACTCAAACGTTTCTTGTTTCATAGATTTTCGACTTATATCGGACCCTGTATATTCAATTAAAGTTCAAAACTCAATATTATGAACTACCTCGACGTTATGAGCCCATTTTATATGAATTATAAATTTAACATTCAAATTCGTTTTATAAACAAATTCAATATTAAAATCCATTAATATCCAAAATATAATATTTAAAATAGAATTAAATATTCAAATTAAAATGTCTGAAAAATCTGGGTCGTTACACCTCATTTTGTATCAAATAAGAAAACAAGCATCAACAATAGAAAATTTTCAAAAATAAACCTCTTTCTTAAATTTTCTTCCACTTTCTTCTAAAAATATTATTAGGTCTATAAGATTTTTTCAAAAATAAGGATGGTGAAAATTGGTGTTCCCCGGCAAGTTCCAGTGCTCTCCAAGATCAATTATGATAATTGGATTTTAAGGATGATGGATCTCCGTAGAGAACACGGCGTGCAGGATATAGTCGAGAATGGCTATACTGAACAAGAGAATGAAGATAGTTTATCTCAAAATCAAAAGGATAGTTTAAGAAAATTTTGGATAAAGCATAAGAAGGCTTTATATCCAATCTATCGAGCATTAGATGATGATACATCTGGGAATATTTTAGGATCATAATCGTCCAAAGTAGCATGGGAAAAGCTTTCGAATGTCTTACAAGGGAGGTGACCAAGTCAAAAAAGTATGTCTTCAACCTTTAAGATGAGAGTTTGAAATTTTTCATATATAAGAAAGTTAGCTTGTTTTTGACTACTCCTCAAGAGTTTTGGTGGTTAGCAACAATCTAAAAGGAAATGATGAGAAGTAAGATGATGCAAGAATTATGGAGAAGATTCTTAGATCATTAGATCCAAAGTTCGATCATGTTGTCACCACCATCGAAGCAACAAAAAAATCGAATACAATGGCAATAGAGGAATTTTAGGCTCATGGAAAGTGTATGAAGAAAAGATAAGGAAAAAGGAAGGGACCATGGAGCATGTTCTTAAAACACGGATTGATTCAAAAAGAAGAAGAAAATAACTGAAGCCAACAAAGATGGGGTTGTTGTCAAGTTCGAGGAAGAGGTCATGGATATTGACATGGACGAGGTCGGAGGTTCAACAGTAGCAACAAAAATAAAAGTGGAAAAAGCTCCACAATAGGTTATAGAAGAGGAAATTCAAGGTGTGACAAATAAGGCATTAAGTGCTACAATTATGTGAAACTTAGACATTATGCTTCTGAATTTAGAGCTCCGAAATACGATAGAGTTGAAGTGAAGACCAATTATGTTGAAGAAAATGTCAAGAGGATGGTACCTTATTATTGGCTCACAAAGAAAATGACAAATGGTAGGAAAATCAATGGTACCTAGATAGCGGTGCAAAGAACCATATGTGTGGAAGAAAAAAAACATGTTCGTGGAGCTTAATGAATTGCTGAAGGGCAACGTGGCATTTGGATATTATTCAAAGGTAATAGTGAAAGGTAAATGAAAAGTTATTATCTAATTGAAGAATAAAGAATCCTAATTCATTTCCAATGTTTACTATATGCCAAACATGAAGAGCAACATCTTAAGCTTAAGACAACTCTTGAAGAAAGGTTATGATATTCGATTAAAAGATAATAACCTCTATATAAGAGATTGTGCAAGTAACTTCATTACTAAGTTGCGAATGTAAATGAATAGAATGTTTGTGCTTAACATTTAAAGTGATGTCGTAAAATTCCTTAAAACGTGCTATAAAGATTCCTCTTGGTCTTGGCATCTTGGTTTTGGATATCCTACCTTCATAGGATGAGTGTTGCTCCCCAAGAAGGAAACAGTAAGACGATAACCATGCATAAGCCATCCTATTCAACTATGTGAAGGATGTTTGCTTGGGAAGCAATTTAAAATGGGATTTCAAAAGGATTCATAGTCAAGAGCTAGAAAACTGTTAGAAAGATCGTTTGGATGTGTGTGACCTGATCAAGCCAAGTTCACTTGGTAAGAGTAATTATTTCCTTTATTTTCAACGATGATTTTTCAAGAATCACATAGGTGTAATTTTTAAAGAAACAAATCAAAGGATCTGAGAACTTCAACAATTTCCAAGCTTGTGATGAGAAAGAAAGTGGCCATATGATTGAGCCATGAGTTGGAGGAGAGTTCACATCAAAAGAATTCCTAAAGTGTTGTGAAAATAATGGAATCAGATGACAACTGATAGTGTTTATATCTCCCTAGCAACAAGGAATAGCAAAAATGAAGAATAGAACACTCCTTGGGATGGCAAGGAGCATGCTTAAAAGTAAGAGATTGTGGAAGGAATTTTGGATGGAAGTTGTGGCATGTGAGGTTTATCTATCAAATCGATCTCCAACAAGAAGTGTGTGGGTGAAGACTCGATAAGAAGCAAAAAGTGAAAGGAAGCCTGGTATTTCTCATCCAAGAATCTTCGGTACCATAGCTCATGTACATGTATCGGATGAAAAACGAAGCAAATTGGATGAAAAAAGTGAGAAATATATTTTCATTGGTTATGGCATTAAATCCAAAGGGTATAAGCTTTACAATAATAATATGAGGAATATGATAATTATTCCAGATGTTGTGTCTGTTGAAGAAGAGAAATGAAATTGGGTATCATATAATGAAAATTACAACTTCTTTTCATACTTTAAAGGAGATGAAATTCAACAATCAAGGACCGAACAATCAAGAGACGAGCACATTTCCCCACTAGTTTCACCAGTCACAAGTTGTCAAGAAAAGATCCCAAGTGAGAAGGTTTCACACATTCAAAGCCTTCAAGAAATTTATGAGGTAACAAAAAATCAAGACGGTCTTACTCTCTTTTGTCTGTTTGTGGATTGTGAGCTATAAACTTCTAAGAAGCTTTATAAAAAAAGAGTTGGAAAATGTTATGGACGAAGAAATCAAGGCCATCAAGAAGAATGACACATGGGAGTTAGCTTCACTTTCAAAATGTCATAAGGAAATTGGTGAGAAGTGGGCATACAAAGCCAATAATAACGCTAAAGAAGAAGTTGAAAGATGCAAGGCGAGATTGGTTGAAAGGATATAGTCAAAGAGTCGGCATTGACTATGTTGAGGTATTCGCTCAACTAGAAACTGTTAGACAAATAATTTCATTAGAAGCTCAAAGTAATTGAAAGAGACATAAAACATATGTGAAATCTTCCTTCTTAAATGGAGTTATTGAAGAATAAATTCATATCGAGCAACCATTCGATTGTAAAGTCATAGGAGAAGAAGACAAGGTATCGAAGGCTAATTGGGAAATCGCCCAAGCCTCCTTGTTAGCAGCAAAGGGATTCTCATCAAAAGACGATTCTACTAAAATATGAGTCACTTCGACCGTCCGAACGCGGTCGAAGATATTCTTGAAGACAAGAACATTCCATGCCTTAAGGAAAGCCTTAAGATGCTTCAGCTTACGAGAAAATATAACACATTAGGAGCCAAGAACTAGGGAGATCCAAGAGTCTTCCACAACACTATGAAATGTGTGATGTGATCTCCACATACTCTGGAATCGAGCAGAAGACTTACGAGAAAGGGAAAGGGGAGAAAAACGAAGAATCATTGGATCATGAATCAAAAAGGTACGGTGCAAATGGGAGATGGAGAATATGAATGGAAGGTTGAACCAACCTTCCGATCCGAAAACATTGTCAAGTCCAGAAAGAAATGCGGTTTGGCCCATCTTCATTATTACACCAAGTAAAAGCCGAACCGATGAAAGAGACTTCAGAAAGACCCAAACTGACGATAAAAGGAATGGAAATCCGCCACCACCACATGGTTAACGGCATCCTCCCACCCGTTCCTTAGGTTGACAGACGACAATATTGAAGTCGCATCCTAAAACCGAAACCAAAATGCCTAAGTCGTAAAGAGCGAGGATGTCAGACCAAAGGGCCAATCTCTTTGTCCTATAGCACTTAGCGTAGACTACTAAGAACAAGAAAGAGGAGGAGAAAGAGGGAACCAAACATGCTACTGAGAGTAGCCGAGCAGAATCGAAGATAGGGTTAAAAAAAACATTTTTGGACCAAAGAATCCAAATCTTGTCGGACACATTAGCTAAGGCACCCCTAAAGCCTAGAGACAAATTCGAATTGGTGATATCCTCCCGACCCGCAAAAGGTTCCAATAGCGCCACCAAACAGATAGAATGCTTCTTAACAATGCGCTTGAGTCTAGCCACCGATGCATCATTGCTTATACCATGAACATTCCAGTAAAGGAAATTCACCATCTAGGAAAAACAGAAAACGACCAAAAAACCAGAAAAGATAGAATATGCTTCAACTGGGAGAAGAACAAAGCACAAAACTCAGATAAGATAAAGCATGTGTCGAGTAAATCTAACTATCTACTAAGACGCCGCTATAGAGAGTGTGCGAATGGTACGGAGAGTGCGAGGAGTCGCTCGCTGACTACGAACCATCAAGCGAGTAGACGAGTAGACAGATTCCTCATAGGACACAAAGAACCCCAAAGAGAGACCAAGACACTAATCTGGTGGATAAGAAGCCGACACACCAAACCAAGAAGGGCAAGAATACTTAGTAAGAAGAGATAGGCGATTATTAATGAAGGTTATCTCATCCTTACTAAGAAGGGAGGCGAGACGGGAATAGAAGAGACGAGGCGACAAGTAGAAAAGGGGTATACATCGAACAAAAGGAGCATAAAAAGCAGAATAAAGTGTGGGGTTACTCAAAGGAGACAACACCAGTTGTCGTGCGAACTTAACCAAAGCCAAACTATCATCAGATTGACAGCCCCACCTAATAGGTAAAGTTCTCAAGCCAATGAACCAACAGCCATCATAAGGTAAAGTCAAAATTGGGAGGCCACCTCCCTATAGTGAGCCAAGGCTGGATCCTCTATACGTCTACGACAGGGAGACCACCCATCCCATGTAAACAGAAGCCAAAATATCCGCGAAAACGCTTATAAAGCACCGAGAACTAGAAACAAACAACATGAGTCACCAACGACACAAAAACAGCCTCGTAGTGACTAAAAGAATTAAACTACCCAAAAACTGACACAAAAACCCCAGGGATAGTGAATCTTGCCCAACACGACGACCAAACAAATGACTAGTTTGAGCAACCAATCGTTGGCTGACCACAGCGAACCAAAATAAAGAGTCGCCAAGGCCAACAAGAAGCCCACCAAGCCACAAAATCAGACGAAAACACCCACCAAGACTCATTCTGGCCAAGACCAGAAGTCACAGACTAACAAAGTTGACATACACCATTAGCAGCAACGACTGAACCAAGAAGGACACACGAGTCAACCACTTGGGGGGAGGGGTTAGCCCCAAACAAAATAGGGGCAAGTCAAAAAAAAGGGTGGCACAAGCCATACGGACAACACGCACAATAGCACAAAAAACTACACACATATGACCTCTCACGTCAACTTCCAAAGATGGAGTATTAGTGATAGGGAGCATACACGAATGTGTGTTTGGGCTCATAGCATCACACACAACACCATCCAAGAACCAATAGTGCAAAGTAAACTTCAAAGTAAAAGCAACAGTGTAAGAAGAAAGAGAGAAAATTCGAACCTGAGAACATAAAGAGATGAGCCACGACTCAAGCGATGGTAAGCTAAACGTAGCATCAACAGGAAATGCCTCTATAGTCAAATCTGACACCTGCAAATCGCAACAAAAAAACCTATCCCTGCCTAACCTATCCACAGAGGATGATGACCTCGATGAAGAGGGAGAAACATCCACACTCTCATCAATAAGTTCATCACCTCCTAGGACTAAAAAGGCGTTGAAGAGGTTAAGAGCATGGGGATCCTGCAGGCAAGTAACAGTGGAGACTGTTACTACCAAAATTAACAGTGAAATGAGCTGGCAGTGAGGGGTATCGAAAGACCGAAATCTCACAAAAAAACTCTTCAGAAAGTAAGGTCAAATACTAGGAGGAGCTAATAGCAGGTAGAAATGATCTGAAAGCTGCATCAACCGAAACCTTCCTAGGAAGAAAAGGTTGTAAAAGCTACAGGATATAACCGGCGGGATCTATCCGACAGGGTCAATCCGACAAGATCCTTCCAACAGCGTCAACCAAACAGAAGATTCTATGGCAAAAAGTCATCATGATCCGAAACAAAGAAAGATAAAAGCAATAAATCCATCGGATGAAGTCTAAAGGAACCTTCGATATTAACCCGCCTGATACTGATACGTCGGGAAGCTAAAACTTCAAGAGCATCAAAGACAGGAGTGCATAAAGATTGTCCGGAACCCATTTTCGTGACGCCTATCATACAAATACCAAAAGGTTGCATTGATTAAATAACAGGCGAGCCACCTCGAGCAATCTTTCGAAGATCGGGTTACACCCGGAAATCCCACTGAAGCGCAGACCAGAATCTCGGAAGGGATACAAGCTATCCACACTAGTCTACTTAGCACATACGTCGACAGTGATTCTGAACCGGTAGCTAACCACATACACAATGAAGGCAGGCTCCTCTAAGTATTCACGGGAAAACCAGAAGCCTATGTACGAAAGAATATGGCCAAGAGCATACACATGGAAGCTCAAGATATCTCTCGGGAAGCTACCACAATGACAAGCATATATTCCCCTCGAAGAGGCTCCCGACTAGCCGAAACCTACATCGAGAAATCCATAATTAGCATCACAAAGCGGCCGAAAGCGAAAAAATCCGAGATCAAGGAAAAAGGCAGCCGACAAAGGCTCCCGAAGGCCCAATGGCCCAATAAAAGAAGGGGTTCCAGGTTTCCTATAAATAGGACTCCAAGGGTCACATTTGTGGAGGGGGGAGGGGGTGGGGTGGCTGTCTCATTTTTTCATTTGGCTAATCTTTGTATTTCCTCTCTTAAAGCCCTCAGACGGGGACAATTAAAGAAGTTCTTCTATTCTGGTCATGTATTCTAAATCAAAGATTAATAAAGTGTTCATCCATATTCAAAGCATCTTACTGTGAGTTTGTCATACTATTTTTCTTAATCATTAATGGTCGTGGTTTACTATTTATTTCCTACAAATGCTTGGATTCTTATCTGAACCTTCTTGCATGATGAAGAGAACACCCACTACAATAGATTTACCTTTTAATAGCACATACAAAATGCTATAATAGGCTACCATAGCATTAGTGACGATGCTATATAACGACATGTTATAATAGCCCTGTAATATCTTATAACTCAAATTTAAACGCTATAGTATTATACTTATTATAGCACACGTTCACCACCATGAAATGTTTTACATAGCGTTCATACCTTACAATTATATTTGCTTACTAAAATCTCAGCATATTTTTTATAGCATTATCAATATTGTCATAGCACATGTTCATTGATATGAAAAATATTTTCCATAGCATTATCATTATTTACATAGCTCATATTCAGTGATATGAAAAGTTATCCACATGATTTAATAGCATTTCACATTTTGATTCCATAAGTGGAGTTTTCTGCTATGAATATTTGTAGCATGTATAGCATTATCAGTGTTTTCGTACCATACATTCAATGATATGAAAAAGTTTTCCAAACTATTTAATTTTTTACATAGCATTCACCTTATATTTTCATAAGAGCAATTTTCCGCTATTAATATTTTTAATACATAGCAATATCAGCTATGATCTTTATATAGCAAACCTCTTATTTAATTTGTGCATAGTTTAAACAATTAAACAGTAAGTTCAAAAGACAAAACTGTCAACAGCAAAAAATTAATACTAAAAACATATTTGATTTCAATTACAAAGTCAAGGTTAACAAGTCTACTAGTAAATATAGAAACAAGTCAATTAACATACATATTGTTCAAACATCATTTCAAAAAACAAGATAACATGAAAAATCACTTAGTCTTTAGCTTGTAAGCTCATATAACTTCTAGAACCTGCAATCCACAACCACAAGTTATAGTTTTATAACAAAAAAATATGAAAGAAACACAATTAAAATGCAAAAATGAAACAGTCTTAGATGTCATCACAAATAGTTCATAACAAACAGAAGATATGCTGCATGTTTTAATCACGTAAAATAGGCTTTTGGTATAATAGAAAATATGCAGAAACTGCCATTCATCATTACTAATCCTCTGCAGAAACTGCAGAAAGTTCCGTTCACCATTAAATAAAATGAAACTGTCTGATTATTATAAAATTGCAGAAACTACCATGTAAAATGAAATAGTTTTATAAAATAGGCTTTTACAACAAACACTTTTCAAATGAATGTTTGCTTCCATTCACCATTATTGATCCTCTGATTATTATAAATTGGCAGATATAAATAGACCTAAAGTACTTCCATGTACTAACAATGAAAACTTGCTAAAGGCCTGAATCTTACCTTCCTTACTAACAATCATACTAAGAATGAAGTACTTCCATGTACTAACAATGAAGGAGATTGGAGCTACATATGAAAACATGTACGCATTTATATGAAAACACAATACCTTTAGTCAGTTTGTGTTGATTACCTGATATTTTTAGCAATAGGCGGACTACGAAGGAGATTGGAGCTATCTACCAACCAGCCTCCGTGTCTTAAGTAAAATTATGGATGCAACAAATCCAACTGCTATTATGGAAAGAAAACAATGTAAATTCAAATTATTTTCATATATTAAATTGTAAAATTTTACCTTTAGGCATAGGACTGGCGTTCCGTCCAATAGTGTGCTCTCCAGTTTGAGATCTCTGTGATAGATTTACTATTCACAAATATGATAAAAATACGTCTCTTAATCTATAGTTTGAAAAATAAAATATATGGTCTACAAATAAATGAAAATGAGAAGCTATACAACTTGTGATGTACCATGAAATGACAATAATAGACTCCAAATATAAGCGGTTGAAAGTAGAACCTTGCCTACTCCAAATATAATCCAGTTAAATACGATCTAACAAAGATTATTTTTGAACAACTATTTCAAAAATATAACCTCTATAAAGTTAAACAAAGATAGGCTCAATAAAAAAAGAAAGAGGCTTTAGGTTTCTTATATAAACAAACCCAAAAAAATGAATAAACAAATCATCACAGATCATGCTCATAATAAAACTGACACCCCTTGTCTTTAAGACATAGCAAGTTTATTGTGAAACAACCACAAAATGGTTTCATGACAACATCCATGATACTTGCTCAATTTGATCAAAATTTCCAAATTTAGGAAATAAAAATACTAACAATCAATTTTATCAACAAGAATGATTCTTACAGTTGGGTTAAAATATGCATAAATCATCCCAATAATCTTGATATACCAGTCAAATCCAGATCCAAAGTGCCAAGCATGCAAAATTAGAAGATTCCCTTTAGAAGCTTCACATCGTTGTATTCCATAATCATGGTATTTAGAAAATTTCAGCATTAAACACTAGAAAGCAGATCAGAAATTGCGCTACAACAGGTGCTTGCCAAATAAAAAGGTGAAATGAGCCCATGCAATATCCAAAACTGCAAGAACTTCACAAATTAAAATCACCACAAGAAAACATGACATGATCTTCACTGCAATCACTTTATTGTATCATAGAATGGAACTAACGTTAAACAATATTCTCTCATAGCATAATTCCTGCGAGGTTGTAGCATTATACAATAACACTTGAATACTAAGCAGTACATTTGCAATGAATATTTTAAAACGTAAAACAATTATTAAGTCACTAACCTGGTTGAATTCTAAATCTATAAAATGAATTTCAGAAGAATCGATAATCTTGGAAGCTTCCACTAAAATCAGTGAACAAACCAACAACTTTGATTTTGTCTATCTAGTAATCATATTAGGCATATGGATCTTGATTGAAATTGAAAAGCAAGAACTGGTATTTTCCTAAATGTATATGGATGCACCTGCAATTAACATTTACATATATAATGTTTATGTAAAATTGTAAATACATGTTTCAAAATAAAAGCAAATAGAGTACCGAGAGTGTGTGAAAATTAAAATGTAACAGCTTATAATATGAAAATTAATTACATCTGTATTGCTGCTCCTTGAAACTATATTTTTGTTTATCCGGGAGTTACTTCAATTCCACAAGAAAATGGATACAGTATTATTATATTGATGAGGTGAGATTAGCATACATAAATAAATGTAAAAAAAGGGAGGAAACTAAATAGAAAAACAAAAGACAAACTACAGAGAATGAGTAAGACAGGTCCTTAATGCTGATTGAATTCTCTATCATAAAGGTCCACATAAATCACTCCATTATATTTACATTCTTTATAACTTAATACTCTAAATGAACACAGTATTGTATATTCCAATCTTTTCGATGGAACAATATTGAGTTGTTGCCTCTTTTTGCAATGACGCTCGAGTTATTTAAGTAAGGGCATGTCTAGCTAAGACAAATAAAGAAATATGGGACAAGCACCCTCGAGTGTGTTGCAGTGAAATGAGGACATACGGGTCTAAAGGACATCAGGAGAGTAACCTACATTATGCAGGCTAATAGTCATAGGTGGGAAGCGCTCTTACAGAAAGCAATATCTGGTTAGGTCATTGTCCGAAGCTGTTTAACTGAATTATATTTGGAGTAGTTGTCCGACTATTTTTGACCAAAGAAGAATTCCGGAACCAGCTGCAGATGGTGCATCCCAAGCAATTACTGAATGGTCCAAGAATACCTCTGTAAAGTTACAGGTGAGCACAAAACCTCCCGAACCTCATGCTATTTCAGATGCATAGCATCTCATGACTGACCATATTAGTGATGCCGATAATGTTTCCAACAATAGCGAGCAAAAGAAGACCAATCAGTGAGCAACAGTCCAAACCAGCCACCTCTTTAAAGTTAAGAATCTCAAAACCTACAGAACCTTCTGAAGCAAATAACCCTTCTTTGCAACCTTATCCTTTGCTACCCATCGGTGATCATACCATAGATAATGGAAAGGAAGCTGATGCTATATCCAGTTGCAGTGAGAGGAAAAGATACGTATAATATGATAGTATTGAGCTAGGTTAATAAGTGATATACTCAATAATACCCCGACATTTTTAATACTAAGAGAAACAAATACACCAACATATGTATAATAGGACAGTGGAATCTATGTAAATGTATTAATTTTTTTTCATACTACACAATAGTTAAATATTGTTTTCTTGTAATATATTTGATAGGACAGTTTGTTAAAGCTTGCGTAAACAAAAAGTTAAGAGAAAGAAATGTACCTTAATGCCAAACTATTCCTTCAAGCCTTTTAAAATCATAGTGTTATCATCTATGCTAGCTTCAGCCACATACTTCAGTTGAAATGTCATTTCCAAATTAGCCAGCCTTCTCCATATAATTAATATACACTTCCAATTTGATTTCTCTAATACATCTCAAATAACCTCTCGTGAACATTGGCTTAAACAATTTAGCTACATCCATATTGCAATCCAAATAATCAAACTTGATTAGTCATGTATGCTAACATATGTAGACATAGTCAAAGAGCCATAATATATACATAGCATGATTAAGTTTTATATGAATTTACAAATTACTGACCAAAAGCTGATCCTCTGATTATTATAAATTAGCATACACAATGTAAGTGACTCTCGTGTTAAAACTTCCATGCAGATTGAATATACAGAAGAATGTATTTGACATACTTCTATATATTTTAACGATAACAAAATGGATGCACAAGAACATGATAACATGAGTAAACTCATCTACATGTATCCTTTTTACCATATCAACTACAAGCAGCAGCCATTGGTACGGATGAGTAGACTACGTGAAGTTCGAAAGGGGAAAAATGTGATGTGTTCGAATGCTAGCTTGACTAATTTACCACTTCAAGATTAGAATAGGAACATACAAGTCAAGATAACTAACATGTTGTTCATTACAGACTTAATAATATAGTTGTTTATTACTTGCTTTGAAATAGTTCTATTTGGTTAGTAATTCCATCTAAAATATGTGATGAACAGTTTCCAAATAGATTTCCTCCTCAATAAATAAAGCACATTACTATGATTTGAAATGATGTTATTCCCTTTTTAAATCATAACGATCAAAACTTATAAATGATTCCATATTATCAAAAGGAGAATATATAGCTAGTATGACATATCAACTATGATTATCAAAATGGGAATATCTAGCCAGCTGTAAAAAAATCGATACAAAGCATGTACATATGTATACTAAACTAATTCGATGATATGTTTAAATTTTGCATATGGATCCTCTGCAGACCATTATAGATACAAAATTGTTTATGGTTTAGTTGGACAAATATGGATTTGACATATGGTTAAAAAGTAAGAACATAGTATTTAGAAGAAAAAAACTAACCTGCATTGGAAATCTAATAAAAGAACAACAGCTGGCTGAAGTATAGGTCGAAGTAATTTACGTAATGCATAAACTATAACAGGTTTGTAGAAAAAATATAACAAATATATAATTTTTAGAAAATAATAATGTTTTTTTTCTGTTTCAGATAGCTTAACAACAACAATTATTCGGTCCAAAAGATTTTTAGTAAAAGGTACCATTTTGATTATAAAATTATCGAATTTTTCCTTGCCAGCGCGATATTATTCCATCATATATAAAATATCAAAACATATTTTTGGATATTAGATTGCATAATAAAGCATGAAACAAATTTTGTTGTAATTATATTCAAAATTTTAGTTGACTGTCACTACAGCAGGTTAATTAAAATGTACAAGTAGAAGATGTGTTAATATATAAGAGTAGTATGTTTTAAAAATATGTCTCAAATATAACATTCGGGAAAACAAAAACAAAATATTCGGCAGTTTTTCTTATATCAAGAAAAAACAAATAGAGGTGTCACAGCTGTAGCAAAGTCAAAATAATAATAATTTTATGTACGACATATATGAAAATTCTAATTTCGAACCTGTGAAAAAACAGTTAACGGCCTTGCACATAAATAAGAATTTTGGTCACTGTTTAACTTATATTAGATTGTGAGTTCTAATTAAGTCGGAGTGTGTAGATCCATAATCAGCCGATAATGTAGGAGGAATGCATAATAAAAGTAGGAAAACAAATTGACTATTGATTAACTCGGAAAATACCTCCTATATCATATCAATTTATTGAGGCATCATAAGATTACTCCTTTTGTGGTGCTTGATGGTGGAAATGCTCCTTGCAAATCTAACATTGAAAATGTAAACATAGGGGAAGGAAAGGAAATCTATAATTGGCAAAGAAAAAGCTGGAGGAAGGGAACGAACATGCTGCTATCAAGTATTTTCAAAAATCGGTGCACATTACTCTAGTAAGGCAAATGAACTAATTCGGGTTCTATAATCGAAAAATGTTAATTTCATAATAGTTCCATATGAATATGATTCCCAGCTAGCATATTTATCAGTTCAGAGTTCTGAGAAAAGAGGAATCATTGCAGTAATAATGAAGACAGAGACTTGATTGCATATGGTTTCCAACACTTGTATCTAAGATTGTTAGATATGGAAATGGTGAAGAGTTTTTAGTGAATAAGACATTTAATAGGGTTATCAATGGCCTGCCTATTAAGAACTTCAATGAAGAACTCTTTACAGGAATGTGCATCCTAGCAGGTTGTGATTTTCATTCCTTCATTCTTGGTTGTGATGGCCCGTCCCGCACCAGCCGACATTTCCAATGAAAGTGCGTTGTACCAATGTCCAACCGGCACGGGACGGTCGCCAAAGAATGGAAAAAGAAGAGAACTTACTGGTGAACTATCAAAGAACCTGTAGAATGTCTCACAGCGCATGGAATAAAATATAATAATAACATACTTGACATAAAACCGGTGAGACAGTGCATAAGCTGAAACTAAAACATCATAGCAGCGGAAAATCCAATTACAGCTTATGTTCCACATCATCGTTATTACAACTTAAAAAAAATTGTCTCTAAAACAAAAGAAAGGAAAGGTACACTAGTAATGCCCAAAGTAGTGACCAGTAACGACATAGGGAGAATATCTATATATCTATATATATATATATATATCATATGTGGAAGCCTCCTGCTCGTCTTCGGTACAGCTACTCGTGCTTCACCAGCTAACCTGTCTCTAGTTTGCTCGTGAGAGCACCCAGAGTAATAAGAAGAGACATAAAACTCTGGGTCAGACAAAAGTCTGGTATGAGCGATAAGCAGCAAAACAGAACAATAATAGGTATACTAAACCATACCTGAACCTGGACTTGCAACCAAAGAGTTAGCACTACATATTGTACAATACTCTAAGGTGCCACTAACACATGGTGTAAAGAATACGGGGATGGGGTGTTCATGGCATAGTGATGGCAAACAAATCAAACATAGCAACCATCCTCACATCTCTCACTCAGTGCGTAAAGCATACGATATCCACCACTTTGATCACCAGACCCATCGAGGTAATGACGGAGTTCGACTTGTACAACTACTACTACCATCAAGCTTATCCCATGGGATCATGACCAAACCTTTTCAAATAACCCCACTTCACTGGTCTATAGCCCACTAGTCGTACCTAGGCCACTGTGGCCCTGAATCCGGCCACGTACCTCCCATACATAGTGATCCAAAGTCATAGACATTGACAACCCATTAGCACACGTACCGCAGCATAGCCCTACTCATGAAATTAACTCGTTGGTTCCCAACTAGATCCCGAGTTCTACTTCATATTTGGACTTCCTTTTCATCTCGGGTTTTGGTCGAGTTGGAGCTGGTCTTCAAAAGAGTCGTTGCGTAGAAGTAGCTGAAGTCTGGTTCGGTTCGGCTATAAATCATCTTTAGATTTCTCGTTCAGTTCGGGTCTTCTGGTTTGGCTCGGGTCTCCCCATCCGGTTCGGTTCGGATTCCCCATCGTGGTTTGGCTCAGCTCCTTCATTCGGTTTGGTTCAGAAGCCACTCTCCAACTTGGTTCGGTTCGGGTGCCTCTCTCGCTTCGGTTCGGTCCATGTAGATCCGATCCCACACCTTCCTGCCGTTACGGTCCAATTCCACTTGGTTATAATGGTCTTCCTTTTTGCCCTTGCGTCCTCTTGTGCCAGGTTCCGGTCCGATCCGTACTCTCTTGCCCAGTCCACCGATCCGATCTGAGCCCTATATCCGATCCGACCCGAAACCCTGAACAACTTTCTACATCTTTTTCCTGCAACTGTTTTACGCCATTCGACGACATTTTCAGCTAATATATCTTTTCTAAATAATCACAAATCATTCCAAACAGTCATAAGAACATGTATAATCAACTAGAAACACCAAAACAATAATTTGATAGGTTAAAACGGATCAAATATAGCTAAAATCTCATATTTTCCCTTAAGCATGTTTAAGCAAAACTAATGATAGGATTAGTAAACTTAACCAAATTATCCAAATTTTCTAATAGAGGCCTAAAACATCATTTCGAATTTTATGAATATTTTTCCATAATTTATTAGTGTATAAATTCGCTAATCAACACTAATTACCCTTAATTAACCATAATTAGTGAGAAACCTTGCAAATCACTCACCTTTGCCACAAATAAACTTTAGATCTGAAATGATTCTCTGTTTGGGCGCGAATACCAAGGCAATACAGCAGCTCTACCCCGATTCTTGTGCTAATCCTCTTTGATTTGATGTAGATTTGGCTTAATTAGCGATTAGGAGGTGATTTGGGTTGTTTTAGCAAGTGGAGGCCATTGCTAGGTTGAGAGGAATGTCTTAGGCGGCTGGAAAATGAAGTAAAATTCGTTTTCTAAACCCCTAGCAGCCCTCTTATACTCTTAATCCCGAAATTCCCCTTTGGGCCTAGCTGTTAATCACCCGGTTAAGCCCAATTAAGCTGTTTTTCACCACTGAAACTTGTTTCAGCCACATCTCCCAAACGGTGAGTCCGTTTGGCTAATGTGACCACTCTACGGAAAGGTAAACCATCATCCGGATCTATTGGAAATGATTTCAAATCAAAACTCCTTTCCAATCAAAAGCTATGGCCGAAACAAAATTTGCTAGGGGCAAAACGGTCATTTAAAAATTGGCAAAAATCATGAAAATGGGAAATGACCCCAATAGTCATCTCCCAAAGTTACATGACCATACGACTTCGTATGTGAAAGAAATAAATATTCTACGATCCTTTGATGCGTAGAATGTGAGTCGTTACATTCTCCCCCCTTAGGAAATTTCGTCCCCGAAATTCCTTAACCCAAAAACATACAAAGAATCCCGCATGCCTACCAGCCACATACAACAATCAAACATGCAAAAATAAACAAAACAAGCCTATCCTAGCATGTGGAAAGACTAAATCTAAACAGAAATCTTACCAGGCGAAGAGTTCTGGATACGTCTTCCTAATGCTCTCTTCTGTCTCCCAAGTACAGTCATTCTCATTCTCGCCCAACTAAACTTTGACTAGATTCACCATTTTACTTCGAAGTTGCGTCATATCGTTCCCAACAATACGCATAGGCCTGCGATTCCCAACCGCCTCGGGTTCAACCTCGATATCATCCAACTGATCAGGTGAAATAGTCACATCGGGGTCGTGCACGAATTTCCTTAACTTGGAAACATGAAATACGTTATGAACTCCTGCCATCTTCTCTGGTAATTCAACTTTATATGCCAAATTCCCAATTTGCTCAAGGACTGGGAATGGACCAACAAATCTTGGTGCTAACTTGCCTCTCCTGCCAAATCTTATCATGCTCTTCAACGGAGAAATCTTGACAAACACCAAGTCGCCAATGGAGAACTTTAATTCTCTTCTGCTCTTATCAACATAACTTTTCTGCCTGTCTTGGGCAACCTTCATTCTCTGTTGGACAACCTTAATCTTAGCTGAAGTTTCTCTTATCACATCTGGTCCAAGCACAAACTTCTCACTAGTTTCTAACCAACATGACGGTGAGTTGCACGGTCTTCCGTACAAAGCTTCAAATGGAGCCATACCAATATTGGATTGATAACTATTATTATATGCAAACTCTACTAGATGCAAATGGTCATCCCATGATCCACCAAAATCCAATATGCAAGCTCCCAAGAGATCTTCTAACACTCGATTCACCCTCTTTGTTTGATCAATGGTTTGAGGATGATACGCAGTACTGAGATGTAATTCTGATCCTAGCGCGTCTTGTAAGCTCTTCCAAAATCCACTAGTGAACAACGGATCTCGGTCACTCACAATGGCTTTGGATATTCCATGAAATCTTACTACCCACTTTACATATAGTTCAGCTAACTTAGTTGTCGTCCTGTTTGACTTGACGGGTATAAACCTTGCACTCTTAGTCAATCGTTCAACAATCACCCAAATGCTATCATGGCCCGATCTAGTCCTTGGTAATCCATCAATGAAATCCATTGAGACTTGTTCCCATTTCCATTCTAGAATTTATAATGGTTGTAACAAACTACTAGGCTTCTTTTGCTCAGCTTTAACTAGCTGGCAATTCATGCATTTAGATATAAACTTCCCAGCGTCTCTTTTCATCCCTTCCCAGTAGTAGGTCTGCTTCATGTCTCAGTACATCTTGTTACCACCGGGATGTATAGTCAGTTTTGAGTGATGACATTCTCTAAGCACTTCATCTCTCAATCCATTGACATTTGGTACAACTAATCTTCCATTCTTTCTAAGCCATCCATTTCGATCAAGCCCATACTTGCTCATCTCTACGTCGATTCCCATCTCTAACTTTGAGATGATTTCCAATAGGTTAGGATCGTCCCTCTGACTGGAACCAATCCGCTCAATCAAAGTGGATCTGATCGTCAAACTTGCTAACATTTCTGGATCCAATTCGCAATTTGGTCTGAAGTCATACCCAGCGATGTAGTCCAGTTTCTTACATTCTAGAAACATAGCCCCTAAACTGGCATGTCTTCTACTCAATGCATCAGCTACTGCATTTCCCTTTCCTGGTGTATATGCGATGTCGAAATCATAGGAAGCCAAGAATTCTAACCATCTTTGTTGTCGGAGATTTAGATCCTTTTGAGAGAAAAGATACTTTAACGATTTATGATCGGTAAACAACTCGAATCTTTCTCCCAAGAAATAATGTCTCCACATCTTCAATGCGAACACGATCGCTGCTAATTCTAAATCATGAGTAGGGTATCTTCTCTCGTGCGGTTTCAATTGCCAACTTGCATAAGCTACAACCCTACCTCCTTGCATCAATACAGCACCTAGTCTGGTACCACATGCATCTGTGTATACCGTCATCTCTTCATTCCCCTTAGGAATGACTAACACTGGTGCACACGTCAACTTTTCCTTTAGACTCTTGAATGCATTCTCACACTTTTCGTCCCAGAAGAAAGCTTGATTCTTCTTGGTCAATTGAGTCAATGGTGCCGCTATCTTGGTGAAGTCTTGGATAAACTTACGATAATATCCAGCTAATCCCAAGAAACTTCTTTTGTCTGTTGCATTCTTGGGCGTAGACCAATCTTGTACCGTAGCCACCTTCGCAGGGTCCACGGCGATACCATTTTCTGAAACAACATGGCCCAAGAATCTCACTTCCCTCCTCCAAAAGTGTCACTTAGAAAACTTTGCTTTCAACTGGTGTTTTCTTAACACCTCCATCACTATCCTCAAGTGTTCCTTGTGCTCTTCCTCTGTCCTCTAATAAACAAGTATATCGTCCACGAACACAAGAACAAATTTATTCAACTGATCTCTGAATACCCTATTCATAGGATCCACAAAATATGCTGGTGCATTGGTCAACCCAAGTGGCATGACCAACTACTCATAAAATCCAAACGGCATCCGAAATGCTGTTTTAGCTATACTTTCAGCTTCCAATCTAAGCTGATGAAAACCTGTCGCAAGATCCAACTGGGAGAACACTCTCGCGCCACTCAACTGATCAAACTAATCATCAATTCGCTGTAGATGATACTTATTCTTCCTCATCACCTTATTCAACTCGTGGTAGTTTACACACAATCGAAGGGAACCATCAGCCTTTGTAGTAAACACAATTGGTGCTCCCCACTTAGAAACACTTCTTCTGATAAATCACTTCTTCAAAAGATCGCTTACTTGCACCCCGAGCTCTCGCTGCTCCCTTGGTGCCATACGACAAAGTGGCATCACTATAGGTCTGGCATCTTTCACTAAATCAATACGGAACTCAATCTCTCGATGTGGTGGAAGTCCGGTCACTTCCTCGAAGACGTCCGGATACTGGCCAACCACGGGCAAAACTGACAACTCATCATGCGGGATGTCGAGGGAATTTAGAAAACTAGCCATTACCCCATCATTAGGTAGACCACCAAAAACTACCCTCCGCCCATCATCCACTCTAACTATCACCAAAAATCCCTCACAGTCTACCACCACCCCGTATCTTTGGAGCCAATCGACTCCCAAAATAATGCCAAACCCAGTAAAGCCCAAAACAAAGCAATCACAAACAAACATGCATCCATGACTCGATAAGACCACATTACGGCAAATCATGCTAAGGCTAGTCGAACCACCAATCGGGTTGGTCACTACTAAAGGTCTATCAGTAATCTCGGGCTCCAATCCCAACCTATCTGCTAGGTCACTAGATATGAAGGAACTGGAAGCTACGGTATCAAACAATACTCAAACAAGAACATCATAAACAGAAAGCATACCTTGAATAACAACATTCTTTCCTTTCTCCGCCGCAGTTGGGGCATTCGATGAAGAAGGAATAGCATTAAGGGCATACGCTTTCACCATCTGCTTTTCTTTAGGGGGTTGCAGACACTTGTCTTTGTGATGTCCCACTTGGCCACGGTTGAAGCACTTCCTATCTACTGGCTTTGCTCGACAATTAGTAGCATAGTGGCCCTTCTTGCCACAAATAAAGCACTCAACATCTTTCTTCTTCTTCTGGTCATCCTTATTCAGGTTCTTCTTCCTCTTACTCTGAGAACCACTCTTGCCTCCACCGCTTGCTTGCGATTTTGGCTCCTCTGCAGATGCGACCTCAGTCTTCGACTTAGGGTAAAGACTTTCCGATCTTAAAGCTTTCCCCACAATCGATTCAAACGTCTCATCGATGTGGTTAATAAGCCTTTCCCCCAAGTATCCATCCAAGCCAGTTATGAACTTCTCGTTCTTCTTCTTGGCAGTATCTATTAGGGATAACCCATATTTCGACAAAGTGTCGAATTCGGCAATATACTCCGAGACAGCTCTGCCATTCTGCTTGAGTTCCAAGAATTTCTTAAACAGCACTGACTTCTGAGCAGCTGGAATGAACTTATCGCTAAAGCGAGCCTTAAACTGATCCCAAGTAATCTGATCTTCGGGAGTAGCTGCCTTTATAGCATTCCAACAATACATTGCCCGTCCTTGCAGCTGACGAGATGCTAGCCTTCTCTTCATCGCATCCTCGATACCCAAGTCTTCGAAGATACAATCGCAGCTATCCAACCAATCCTGAATATCCGTAACCGACTCCGTTCCATGGAACGGCTTCCTACCAAGACTAGTATAATCCTTGTTTAGCTTGGCGAAATCGGCCCTAGGCGCCTGCACTGCTGGACCACCACCATTACCAGCATTAGGAGCTGCCCTATGAACATCTCTAAGCATCTCCCTCATGAGGTCAGTAAGCATCGTCCTCATGTCAGGAGCATTCCCTTTGTTGGCTCCTCTACCAGCACTCCTCGTATATCGGCTCATCGTTCAATCTGTAAAGAGAAACGATTAACCATCCTCTTTGTGGTGTCAGTGCAGTGTGACTTAATCCTTAGCTATACTAGTAGTATATATATAGCTTTTGAAAACAAAAATAATCACAAATACGCGCTCTCATATACGTATTATCTCTCCCTGATGTCTTTCCCTAGGTTAACTACGCAACCTAGAGCTCTGATACCAAGTGTGACGACCCGCCCCGCACCAGCCGACATTTCCAATGAAAGTGCGTTGTACCGATGTCTAACCGGCACGGGACGGTCGCCAAAGAAAGGAAAAAGAAGAGAACTTACTGGTGAACTATCAAAGGACCTGTAAAACGTCTCACAGCGCATGGAATAAAATATAATAATAACATACTTGACATAAAACTGGTGAGACAGTGCATAAGCTGAAACTAAAACATCGTAGCAGCGGAAAATCCAATTACAGCTTATGTTCCACATCATCGTTATTACAACTTAAAAAAATTGTCTCTAAAACAAATGAAAGGAAAGGTACACTACTAATGCCCAAAGTAGTGACCAGTAGCGACACACGGAGAATATCGATATATATCATATGTGGAAGCCTCCTGCTCGTCTTCGGTACAGCTACTCGTGCTTCACCAGCCAACCTATCCCTAGTTTGCTCATAAGAGCACCCAGAGTAATAAGAAGAGACATAAAACTCTGGGTCAGACAAAAGTCTGGTATGAGCGATAAGTAGCAAAACAGAACAATAAACGGTATACTAAACCATACCTGAACCTGGACCTACAACCAAAGAGTTAGCACTACATTCTGTACAATACTCTAAGGTGCCACTAACACATGGTGTAAAGAATACGGGGGTGGGGTGTGCATGTCATAGTGATGGCAAACAAATCAAACATAGTAACCATCCTCATATCTCTCACTCAGTGCATAAAGCATATGATATCCACCACTTTGATCACTAGACCCATAGAGGTAATGACGAAGTTCGTCTTGTACAACTACTGCTACCACCAAGCTTATCCCATGGGATCATGACCAACCTTTTTAAATGACCCCACTTCATTGGTCTATATCCCACTAGTTGTACCTAGGCCACTGTGGCCCTGAATCTGGCCACATACCTCCCATACATAGTGATCCAAAGTCATAGACATTGACAACCCCTTAGCACATGTCTCGTAGCAGAGCCCGACACATGAAGTTAACTCGTTGGTTCCCAGCTGGATCCTGAGTTCTACTTCCTGTTTGGACTTCCTTTGCATCTCGGGTTCGGTTCGACTATAAATCATCTTCACATTTCTCGTTCAGTTCGGGTCTTCTGGTTTGGCTCGAGTCTCCCTATCTGGTTCGGTTCGGATTCCCCATCGTGGTTTGGCTCAGCTCCTTCATTCGGTTCGGTTCGGAGGCCACTCTCCAACTCGGTTCGGTTCGGGTGCCTCTCTCGCTTCGGTTCAGTCCACGTAGATCTGATCCCACACCTTCCTACCGTTCCGGTCCGACCCCAACTCCACTCGGTTTTAATGGCCTTCCTTTTTGCCCTTGCATCCTCTTGTGTCAGTTTCCAGTCCGATCCGTACTCTCATGCCTAGTCCACCGATCCGATCCGAGCCCCATATCCGACCCGAAACCCTGCACAACTTTCTACAACTTTTTCCGGCAGCTGTTTACGCCATTCGACGGCGTTTTCGGCTAATCTATCTTTTCTTAATAATCAAAAATCATTCCAAATAGTCATAGCAACATGTATAATCAACCATAAACACCAAAACAATAATTTAATAGGTTAAAACGGATCAAACATAGCCAAAATCCCATATTTTCCCTTAAGCATGTTTAAGCAAAACTAATGATACGATTAGTAAAACTTAACCAAATTATCCAAATTTTCTAACAGAGGCCTAAAACATCATTTCGAATTTTATGAATATTTTTCCTGAATTTATTAGTGTATAAATTCGCTAATCAACACTAATTACCCTTAATTAACCATAATTAGTGAGAAACCTTGCAAATCACTCACCTTTGCCACAAATAAACTTTAGATCTGAAATAATTCTATATTTGGGCGCGAATACCAAGGCAATACAGCAATTCTACCTCGATTCTTGTTCTAATCCTCTTTGATTTGATGTAGATTTGGCTTAATTAGCGATTAGGAGGTGATTTGGGGGTGTTTTAGCAAGTGGAGGCCATTGCTAGGTTGAGAGGAATGCCTTAAGCAGCTGAAAAATGAAGTATAATTCATTTTCTAAACCCTAGCAGCCCTCTTATACTCTTAATCCCAAAATTCCCCTTTGGGCCAAGCTGTTAATCACCCGGTTAAGCCCAATTAAGCTGTTTTTCACCACCTGAAACTTGTTTCAGCCATATCTCCCAAATGGTGAGTCCGTTTGGCTAATGTGACCACTCTATGGAAAGGTAAACCATCATCCGTCTAATGGAAGTGGTTTCAGTTCAAAACTCCTTTCCAATCAAAAGTTATGGCCGAAACAAGATCAGTTAGGGGCAAAACGGTCTTTTAAAAATTGGCAAAAATCATGAATATGGGAAATGACCCCAATAGTCATCTCCCAAAGTTACATAACCATACGACTTCGTATGTGAAAGAAATAAATATTCTACGATCCTTCGATGTTTAGAATGCAGGTCGTTACATTGGTATTGGCCCCAAACAAACATACATGTTAGTTTCGAAATATTTATTTCAATGCTAAGATTAGACAAAAATTATCAGGTGCTAGAAGACTACTCTGATACATAAAAAAAAAGGAAAAAAACATTTGCAGTTTTTCACCATGCTCGAATATATGGAGATTATAATCGTTAAAGATGTCGAAGCCCTTGGACGAAAAGCATTCCCAATTCTAAATGGAGATTATAATCTTCTTGCGCCTGATCTTCCACCATCAGTAGCCATTGCCATTGCAGAGTGACATCTAAATCCTATCAGTATGGAACCCTTTAATAACTTCTGTACACATTAGGATGTCGCTGATTATATTTCCTTCTGCTCAAATTAAGGGAAAATTATTTCCACACAAGATAGTTCTGTTACATTCTTTCCTGAACAAAGCAACACAAACAGCACAGTTACTATGGAAGAGATAAATATGGACACAAAAAAGTATAAAAAGAAGCTGATTGCACTTGGAAAACTGATTAATTCAAAAAAGACACAGAAGACGCTAATGCTAGAACTAAATAAATTGGAAGTACCAAACAACAATCCCTTCAATTTTAAGAATAGGGAAGTGGAGCCTGTAACATTTAAACATGAATACTTTTCTGAATCTACCATTATTGATAAACAAACAGTTGAGCACTTACAGTCAATCTTAAATCCAATCACTTCCACTTTCTAGATATAATAAGACACAACCAATCTAAATCGTATTCAATCACTAGCGTGCCATCTAAAGGCTACAAAAGCTTCTTCTAAACAAGTTAATTTAAAAGTATATAATAATACCTCTTATGGAAGTTGAAATCGGAGAGGCATGGATGTTTGCTGCATTCATGGATTTGGATCGACCGCGTGATAGTAATTATGGCACCGATATACTCTATTGTTCTTTGCGATTTTGGAACCCCGATTCACGATTGCGATTTTGATGAAGGATGCCATCAGTGATTTGGGGGAGATGCGAGATCGGCCAAGAGCAATCTGAAAGGACATGAGATTAGTTGAATACCCTATTTAGAGGTAGGGCGTTATCCTTTGGAGGCGGAGGCGATGCGAGAGGAGATTTGGATGTTGGATTGAATTAGAGATGACCGACTTCCAATGAATCGAAATTTCTAGGGATTTAGGGATAAAATTGGATGTAATGGAGGGATATTTTTAATTTTGCGGCCTTAAGTTTTATTTTATCCCGCATTCGGTTTTCGTTCCCGCTTTTTCTAGGGGGAATGGAAATATAGCGGAATAGTACTATGTATAGCATAATTTATTTGCTATTCCTTTGCTTCCTTTGTATAGCACAATTTATGCATTATTATTATTATTATTATTATTATTTTAGCACTTTAATGTAAGGCTATGAGACAATGCTATGTATATCATGTTTTATTGTAGTGACCCTTTCCTATAAATTTAAACCCCTCCTGTGAGCTTCTGCCCTCCCCACAAGCTTAGACCTCCTAGCGAGCTTGGTGAGGAGTCCCTTACTATCTGCCAATAAAGTCCTTTTTCAAGAGCAATAGATTAGTAACCCTTCTTTCCAAAACCCCGACATCTAGGGACGGAGAACCAATTCAAACCTGCGAAAGCTAAACAACCAACTTCATCCCCTTAGATCCATCCCCATTAACCTACCTCCGCTGCTGACGAAAAATATCGTTAACAGAGACAACCAAAACTATTGCTAAAGTCGGGGAGCCAACAAGAGTTTGTGATGGAGCAACCATGTCTGGTCTCGTAGAACGTCAAGAAGGATATCGACGACGACGAGAGCTAGGCTGCAGCCTACACCACCTACAGGAACCCTCACGCTGTTAGCACACAAGACTTGGGCTGGGTGGGGTGATCAAATCCCAACCATCCACTTAGAAATCCGACATAACATGGCCAAAATCAGGGCCGAACACGCCACCGCAAACCAAAAGAACCCACCAAGGAACCACACACTGCCACTATAGGAAAGGCCCGCGAGCCCCTGAAGATCGAGGTTCAAAGAGGGTGATGAAATCCCTTTTTGCTCAAGTAAGTTCAGGGCAACACAACTCGCCCTCCTCCAACGCAGGTGGATGGATAACACTCCCATGTGGGGAGAGTTTGGACACCAAACCTAATGAGAATAGGGGAGAAAGCTCCAAAAAACACCCATCAACATCCAAAAATTTGAATCGTAGCGCTCAACAAAGGAGCTTAGGGAGAATAACCAAATCTCAATCACCGAATAACTAGCAATAACAATCGAAACTAGACCTTTAGCAATAGCCAAAATTGAACCAGCAATCGCTTCGAATGGTGCGCAAGGCTTCAGAAAGGAGCCAGTAACCACGAATTCATCGGGAACCGACCACGAAGTCATAACTCTAGAATTTAGGGCAAATCAAATCGGTCGAGATTTGCAAAATCACAAGCACCACGAAAACACAAGAAAAACTAGGAGAAAAGAAATGCGAGTGACGAATAAGCAGCAAAGAGATTCGCAGAAGGATGCAAAAAATTTCAGAGAGAAATCGCGCATTTTACATGAATATGTATGTATGTAAGTGAGTTTTATATATTCAATTGATGTTCAAAACGTAAAATTTCGAACTAGCACGCCACAATGAGCTCATTTTAACTTAATTTATATATACACGCTTAAACTTCATTTATGAAATAAATTACAACCTCATCCTTTTATATTTTAATATAAATTAAGTATGTTCTCCAAACTTAAAAATTCCAATATTGAGTAAATATCACATTTTGTTCTATTCATGGTTTTTAAAAACATATCCATCCATTCATAATATTATTTTAATTCCAAATTTCATTTATTTAATTTAATTATTAAGTAAATCCAATTTGTTAACTTTAAACCTTTGTTTCACCCTTTTATACGAGACTTGATTCTATTTTAAATACAACCCTTTCATAAAACTTCTTATAAGTTTATTTCAGAATTATCTAAAATTCATCTATTAATAAAACTTCACTACATACTCACATTATTCGAATTTAAATCGAATTATTTAACTTAAACTTGCATTCTTTGCTTATGAGCAAATCGCCTCCAATATTTCTAAAAATGTAACCAAATTCCTTTTAGCTTTACAAACTTTTATTTATAGAAACTCCTTTACTTATAAAATTTCATTATAAGTTCAAATTCAACTAAGGCCCAACATTACTTATAATACAGTTTATTATCCCATATCGACTTCAAATCTGTTCATAAGATATTTGTCAAAACCAATATAATTTCACTCAAACTATTTCGTTGTATATTTATTTTACTACTTCATAACTTCCTCATTTAAATAATTCCATTTAAGAAAATATTTTATCATTATAAAACATATATATATATATAATTTAATTTCATATCTTTAAATAATGGAAAAATAAGCTTCTTAAAATATTTAATTTTAAATTATAGTTTTAAGTAAATAAAATTCGAATATCCTATCTCGAAATTAATTTATTTTTATAAATTCGACATAGTCGAATTCCAATCATAAATCCATTTGGATTTATTTTAATTCAATTTACATTCTAAACACCGGAATAAATTTCATTGTTTCCTTTCAAATCGATTTCCGATTTCCTTTTAAAATTCACATTTGAATTTAAATTCCTAAATTATCTAGTGATAATTATTCCACTTCATTTATAAATTTAACTACTTGTTTTTATTATTAAATAAGTATATATTTTCTAACGCATTCAAAATTCAATTTCTATTTTGAAAAAAAAAATCTTTTTTTAATCCAAATTATTTTTCCTTTTCATTCAAATATTTTTTACGGTACTTAAGTACCAATATTTAGGGATGGTGCTATTTAAACATTCAAAACACCCAATAATCAATCACAAATTATTTATCACATCATATAACACTATATATGAAAATAATAATTTAATTATTGAGGAATCCAGTTGGATCCCTCCAACCTGTTTCCCTGCATCTACAAATTCAACATAAATAGTACATGTAACGACCCAAGAGTTTTTGACCTTGAAAATCAACATAGACACCATGTCGACTATTCAAGTATCAAAAATATTGGATTATTAATAGAAAGAATTTAGAAGGTGAGAAATAGAAAGAAAGTAATTTAGAATAGAAGAAGAAGAAGATCATAACTGAAAAGAATCAGAGTAAACACAAATCTCACAGCAGAATGAATAAAATATATTATGTATAACATAACTTTTGAAATACAAACTTGTAATTGTATAAACATACCATTATCATAGTACAACAAATCACATCAGACATAAACACTATATATATATAATGTTGAAGCCTCCTGCTCCAAGATCCTTCATGTATATCTGTAAAATCCTGACTACTTGACTGCCATTACAAATTTGGGCACCCAAGAGTTTAGGGTAAAAAAAAATCTGGGTCAGTCATGGGACTGGTGTGAGTAAACTCAAATCATTGTGTTTTAACGTTTCAAAATACTTTTCAAAGAAATGATAATCTTAAGACCGATCGACACATAAAAACGGATGGTTTTACCTTATGAAACCCAAAATATTTGTTAAAGCAATATTATTTTGATATTATAATAGTGTCTAAATCAAGTAAATAACAATCTAGGAGAACACTTGCATCTCACGCTCCACATATATAGTATACAATCAAAAACCACAGTCTCTTATTAAGGAATGGATTTCCAACTATGACAAGGTATGGAACCACCTTCCGATCAGTATACTCTAGAGGGATACACTGGAGTTCAACAAGAACATCTTGCAACTCAGCCACACATGACCGACCATTCATTTCGTTTGAATTTTTCGAATATATTGCCACCTTATGGTTGGTATTCCAACATAACCATTCACGGGAGATAGAGAAGAGAAAGAAGAACAAAAATGAATATTCTTTATATGGTGATAATATACCCTAACTGGGTGTGACCCACTTAGCCATGCTGGCTGCCCGATTTTAGTCATTTCCCAGTTGATGAGGCTTGAGGTCATAACGTATCTTTTGTTAGATCACACATTCATTTACTTTGAATGTCACATCATCATACCCACCAAATCACAAATTTATTTCTCCAAAAATACGACGGGTATAAAGCTAAGAGAAACAAATTCCTCGGCTACCAACGTAAATACGTTTGAAGAGATCAACTCCCGCTATCTATTAGATATACTCTATCAAACATTTGTCCATTCACGTTGTCCTGTGACTGGACAAACTGAAGGCACTATTCTGTAAATCCATCTTAGGCAATTTCTACCTAGGATCACCAGAACAGCCCTTGCATAAACACCGTCTTCAATTATCTTCATCATATTTGATTCGTAGCACTAATTCCCATATGGATTGGTTTTCAGATGATAAATCTGATCCCAGCCTCTACATATTGACAATGGTAAAATGGTTAAAACTTTGATAGTCAGTGATTTAACTATCAAAGTAAAACATCCATACAAACAACGGTCGTATTTCCAACTGGAAATCTTACTGATCAATCGTCAATCAACACTGAGCCCCTTTAAATAGATTTATCAAAAATCACTTCTTTTCCCAATTTCCCTTAAATATCTTTACCCCAATATTTTTCCAACTCGCTTAGCCTCTCAAGATTTGCGGAACAAAATTTCTATATATTCACAATTCTTTATTTTCTATACTTAGAAAATATACTTTATCTTGGGAAAAATATTTCCGTTTCTTATTCATTCGTCACTATCCTTTCACATTCATCGGTCCCTAACCGAAAACTATTAAGAGAACAATTCCCTAAATATCAACCATGAAGGACAAAACCAACATCAGATTGATAGTCAAGAAGTCATCCACTTAACTAATCTCTAGTCATTTTTTAATTTCCTTAATTTCAATTCTTAATTTCTTATCAAATCATCGCTTACGCAACTCTCAAATTCGATTTATGTAACACCCCGCATTTTTAAGATACTAAAATAAGAATAAATTAATTTGAATACTCAGAATTAAGTGAAATGGACAACGTCATTACGTTCATCTCAAAATTCTGGTCAAGATAGACACTGGTTTGCGTAAAACAGACATCGTATGAAGATAGACACTGGTTTGCTTAAGAAGACATCGTATGAAGAAGTTATTAAGCTTAGAAGTTTGTATGCATATAGGAGATACACAGACACACACACACACACATACACACACACACACACAAATATATATATATATATATGTATATACATATACACACACACAAATCAATGTAGAAATTAAAAACAGCAAAGCGGGATAGGCTAGGAGGGAATCGAACCGTTGAAGGGGTCAGCCAGAGACTCATCTGTGTCGACCCTGGGGTTGACTCAGGGTGTTTGGGTCGACCCTAGGGTCGATCCAGGTAGAAGAGGGTCGACCCCGATACAGATCTGGGTAGATTCACCATTTTGAATGTGGACTTGTTTTGTGGCTTGGTTTGTTGGCTTTAGGCTATAAATAGGACCCCATTTCTATTGTTTTTACACATATCAAAAACAATGGAGACAGTGAGATGATGCCCCAGCTTGGATTAATTTAGCTTATTTTCTTCAACAACAGCTTATACGCACACAAGAATTTCTTCTATAGCTTAACCTAATTATTCTTTATTCTTTAGATCCAATCTCTGTGAGTTTATGTTTCTTTTAGATATAAACATTTAACAAGTAATTTTGACATGTTTATAAATCGGGATCTAAACCTATGCCTGTTAAGAATTTGATTCATACCTAAATAGATCCGTCATTACATGTATTCCTGTGTACACCTGATATACTGTTCAGTTCTTATGTGCCTATTTCTGTTATCATATTCCTATTCGTTATTATGCCTATTCATGTTCTCTTCTCTCCCTCTTTCCCTTTTTTATTTTTATAGTATAGGTTACCTTCGAGCCTAGGCCTATCACGCTGAAATATGTGAACGGACGAAACTGGGAATGGTTGGGAAAGATAAATTTGGGGCATAACTTGTATTATGAATCATGACTGGGATTTGGGGGGCATAATCTATGTTGTAATGTAAGACTAAACTTGGGGGATATGTTATATTGTGAATTATTACCATAATTTATGGAATATAAATCTGTAGGTTTAATTTAAGATTAAGCAGAACATGTTAATGAAACGGTAAGTAACCTATCGTAACTTGCAAAGATGTTTAATCTGTTAAAATGTTTAATCTGCTGAAATCTATTGAAACTAAATACTTTAATTGAAAAACCTACGATGAGCATGAGTAATTCCTAAATAAGATTACTAGACCAAAAAGATTGTTAATACAACTATGGCGATTAAGGAATGGTAATCACACTTAGACACGAGGTTAAATTCAACTTGTGGTAGAAGTCTGCTCGGAACCGCTTGGCAAATCCAGCATCCACAAGTTGTTAATTTAATGTGAGGGATCTAGTGCGTAAATATTCATGTAACGGTGCTAAGACATGAGGTTAAGTCCAACTTGTGGTAGTAGTCTTCCCGGAACCGCCCAGGATATCCAGCGTCCACAAGTGGTCAACTTAATGTGAGAGGTCTAGTGCATTAACATACATGAACGGGGAATAATAATAACATGTTAACCTGTAATATTTAACCTGTTTAATCTGTGGGGGTTATATAAATAGTTAAACTGTAACTTGGGGAAATCTGAACATGTGAATTAGGTTGAGGGATTGTAGATTACTTTCATTGATTACAATCCAGGGATAAAAGATTGTAGATTACTTTCGTTAATTACAATCCAGGGATAAACAATTGAAGATTACTTTCATTAATTACAATCCGAGGATAAAAGATTGTAGATTACTCTCGTTAATTACAATCGGAGGATAAAAGATTGTAGATTAATTTCGTTAATTACAATCCAAGGATAAAAGATTGCAGATTACTTTTGTTAGTTACAATCCGAGGATAAAAGATTGTAGATTACTTTCATTAATTACAATCAGGGGATAAAAGATTATAGATTACTTTCGTTAATTATAATCTAGGGATAAAAGATTGTATATTACTTTCGTTAATTACGATCCGGGGATAAAAGATTGTAGATTACACTCGTTAATTACAATCCGGGGATAAAAGCTTTTGATCACTTTCGTTAATTACAATCTAGAAGTAAGGGATTGTAGATTACTTTCGTTAACTACAATCCAGGGATAAAAGATTGTAGATTACTTTCGTTAATTACAATCTAAATGTAAGGGGTTAAATCTATGGGGGTTAAGTAAATCTATTTAATCAGTGGGGGGTTATACGAATCCGATAAAGTTAACCTATTTTATATATTGGGGTTATGCGGGCTTGTTAAACTGTTAGGCATAACCTGTCAAAAATCCTATTAGTTGGGGACACAAGCCTAGGGGTGGCTTATATCATTTGTTGTGTGGGACCCATATCAGTCAGTAACCCATACAGGTATCATAGGGGACCCCGCACTAGGTAGGGGTCAGGGGCATGCTTACTGAGCTGATTATAAGAGGTTCATATGGGTGGAGGTCTGACGGCGCATTCCAACGGAGTCATGAGCGTGCATGGGTCCAGACTGATTGAAAAATTAAGACTTCGTGACATCAGTAAATGTGGTTGTGCCTATCAGGGGAAGGGGTTGCCAATTTAGGAAGGGATACATCTTATCATGGGGCCAGCACAGGGTATATACGGGATAGGGAGGCGATCAATTGGGGGTGGTAATTAGGGTACATCTAGTCCTGCCTGTTTAGGTTCCCGTTATTATCGTTTGGGGGTAACAACCGTTATTGCTGCTGGGGTGCCTGTTATTATCGTTTGGGGGTAAAACACGTCACTAGAAGTACACCTAATTAGACTACCATTATGTTTCTGTTAGGATCATTTATACCTGTTATTCTATTATTGGTGCAGAGAAAAGTATTTGAGAAGCGTAATCTGTTCTGTTCTGTACATCCTTCTTATCCTGTTCAGTTTTTTTCCCTATCATGCGACATTGTTATCTGTCATCCAGTTTATATACCTGTCATGATGCTTTTACTTATTTATATGCTAAAAGTAAGTGGACTCACCAGATTTTATGTCTGACTCGTTTTGTTTCCTTTTATATCTCTTCCTTTCCCCCCAGGTTTTCATGGTGGGAGTGCTCAGGCTTGATTAGAATTCTCTCTTCTGTTTATGCTTGGAGCTGCTTAGATGTACCGCTTTGACTAATAAGGCTCTTTTTTGGGACTATGATTTTATGTTACTCTACTCTGATGATTTTTAGTACAAGGCAAATATTTTAAATTGATGTAATGGGTTTTCAGTATTTCAGACTTATGTTGTAACTGGATTTTGGACCACGATGTTTTCTATTTAAAAAATAAAGTTTTAAATTCCACTGCTATTTTATATCTGTCTTGTGATGTTTTTGTTTCTGTTTACCTATAATGCTTTATGGAACTTAATGCATTCTATTAAAGAGAGACATTAACGGATGTGGGGTGTCACAAGCAACAAGCAGTGTCCCTTTGTATTTACCGTACAAATGTGTACTGTCAATACATAGCAAAGGACGATAATGTAGAAAACCTGCAATGGAAGGACCAAATGCCCAAAAAGAATGATCAAATACTCCAACATCATCATATGCTATATGTCCAACCGTACCTCAATTGTTTCTCTTTATTTCTTCAAAATGTTGAGGCAAACTCATATATGATTCGACCCAGTCACCATATTTTTTTTCCAATGTTCGCCAAGCTTTCATGTAACTGATTTTGATAAAGAGTTGATTGTCTGCAAGCACCTAAACCATACCAGCTGAGATGTCTAAATCACCCTTCACAAAAGGCATGATTTTGGACACAAAAAATCCAGAAGTGACTTGCTTATGGTTGGAATTAATCATAGGTTTGACACAGTTATGTTCATGAGGTAGCTTTTTGATTTTACACCATGTAGTTTGAGATTTCTTCGACACTATAGCATGTATTCTCTATGGATGGGTAGCATCAACATTATGTACAACAATATATATTGTTTTATTCGACTTGATTGGCTTGTATGAAACTCTGTGTAGAATTGACCATTCCGTTAGTTGGTGTAAAAACTTTTTTTTACTTTGGAATACCATCCCAACAACAAAACCATTATGTACGCAAGCAGTCGAGAATTTTTTACTTGAAATTATAGATTGACAACTACCGATCTGGCCATCATTTTTTCCTTAAAAAGATCATCGTCTAATGGTACTTCCATTTTAACCTTAGCACCATTTTCTTTATGATCTTCCATGTTCGGAAAGTCATAGTCCAACAGTTTGCTGTTGACTTCTATTCATTGCATCCAACATTTATCATCAGCATTTCTTGTGGCAACCACCATGCTATCAATAAGGCCATTTACTTCCATATTAATGTATGAATTTGGATCATTTATTGCTCTGAATGTCCACACCCCAGCTTAATTCGGATTTTTCAGTCGGTATGTTAATAAATGCATTTCAGTCACATCTTACACTTCATTGAGTACTTAGCACACTAAAATTATGTACAACACATACCTTTGGCTCATATTGTACAGTTCTAACTGAGAATAAAAGATTGCATGTTGCTCATAGTCGTCTGGTTGAAAAGTCTATTGTTATTGTTCATGAACATTTGGCTAAAACGTTTGATGTTGTTGCTGATGTTGCTCGTCCAAATTCGTATGAAAATAGGGATTGATATAATTGGAGAACTAAATATGAGTGAAGGATCATGATTTTGCAACATTTTTGTGAAATACCCTAAACCCGTACTCACGATGGAAGGTGGGACGATTTCTTTTTCCATTCTTCTAACAAACAGCTCAATCGATTTGGTAATTGCAGAAAACATTACTTCTACATCTTCAATGTCTGAGAGTGATACTGCTCTCGACCCGAATCAGTAGGTCAGTTAACCAATAAGTCAATATCATATTCGAGAGGGTTAATTTTTGTTGCTTTGAAGACCGATTCTTTCAGAGCATCAAGTGTTTAACCCTTGCAAACTCTCTCTGGTTTGTAAAATCCTCCAACGTACTTTCCATTTTGTTGTTCATCCACGACTAGTCCACCGCCATAGTAGCAAAGTGTAGGAATAAAATTTCTAGCCATTGTTTAGTGAGTAAATTAGTTCTGAAGATATTTGTAGTAGATATAGAAGTGTTTCTGATATGAGAAATAATGTGTTGAAGGGAGTTGAGATAAACAAGACATCTCAGCAATGTCATTGTCAAATCACCTTTAATCATTTTAGAAATGTCATTGTCAAGTCAGCTAAAGTCATCCCAGCAATGTCATTGTCCTTTGGCCAGCTTTACCACATTGGACAAGTTTTGGATCATCTTTAGTAGAGTGTAATCAAGTCATCTGTTTTTGAAATAAAGCAATGCCATTTTCCTTTGGCCGGCTTTATCACAATGTACAAGTTTTGGATCAGCTTTGGCAGAGTGCAGTCAAGTCACCTGTTTCGAGATATTGATTTCTTTGGCCAACTTTATCACATTGGACAATTTTGGATCAACTTTATAAGAGTGTAGTCAAGTCACCTTTTTTGTGGCAGAGTGTAGTCAAGTCACCTTTTTTGTGGCAGAGTGTAGTCAATTCTTTCTATTTGAAATAGCTTCGGCACAACTCTACTTAATGTGGTGATTCCGTACTATTTGAAAATACTTTAACCAATGAATGTGCATTTCATATTTCACTCTTCCAAAGTGTTTTTGGTAGAGCTTGATCTTTTCTTCACTCAACTAGTTTTTCCACATTATCTTTATGAGATGGTTTACTATTTGTAGTAGCTTTAATCAGTGAGTTGTCATTTCGTCTTTATGACAAGGTGTACTATATGAAACATCATTAGTCAATGTGGTCTAATATAATGTTCCGGGCTAGCTATATTCAGTGTACTATGACTGATAGGCAGTGATATAATCATACAAATTAAATAAACATCCTCTTGTTCTTAGACAAAAACTAACATACAATACTTCATGCTCATCTTCCAAGTTCTACAATCATACAAACACACTAATAATAATTCAAACTAATATTTGAAATACAACTACGATAACAAATAATAGGAACACTAGTGGTTATGGTTAAACTGCAAGTTTTCAATGACTTGTCTGAGACGTTTAATTTCTTCTTACTGCTCATTCGCATATGCTCTACCCCTTGGACATAGAGGTTCGTCAATCCATTCTGCAAAATTGCAACCTTCCATATGAAAGGGACAAAGTAGTATTCGCCGACCAATGTTTTCGCCATCTGCTCTTACAATAACTTTAGCCATATATCCACAATGGCAGCAAACTGGGTAAGAGTCAACCTCTTGTTCAGTTGAGGGTTGTAATATTGGTACCTACTCAACCTCTTGTTCTTGATATGGTTTATAAACAAGTTATTCATTCACTAGTTAGACAACCTCATGTTCATTCGGTTCAGGTTGAAGTGTGATACGTCAAGGTCCGGGTATTCAAAAGCAATGTCCTCATAATGTTGTTCTTGATAGTTTATATTTCAATCAATATCAGTGTGATCACTGAACATTGGAGACGTTACCGAAATCGGAGTCTATAGATGAAGGCCATGAAGACATTGTTAAGGTAAATAAAGTAATGAAGATACAGTTGAGTATGAATCAGATTTATGAAGAAGTGGGGGTATTTATAAAGTGTACAAATACATAGGCGAAATTTCAAAATTCGCCCAAAGGCGAGCTTTCAAACTTCGCCCAGTCCTCTCCCCATACAAAATAGGTCTATATTTGCAAAAATTTCCCTACAAACTAGCCTAAATTGGTTAATTATCCTAAATAATAAGGGATCGACTATTTAAACATTAAATTAGACACATGTGTTGACACATAGGACCTGCACCATTGGACCCTTTTGTTTTTATGTTGAAGGAGGAATTCAAGGAGAAATCCAATGGTGCAAGTTCTTTGTATCACCAGTTATGTCTAGTTTCATGGCTAAATAGACTTTCCCAAATAATGATATTTATATGTAATATTACTAACTTGTAATATTGTTTGTTAGTTATTATTTAGCAAAATTTTAGTTTCGGTCTTTTTATTATATTTACCTTTTTGCTCAAATAGAATCCCTTAATAACTAAAATTAATAATTTAATATTTACCATTTAGTAATCTAAATTTAATAATTAACCATTTATAATCAATTTTTAATAATTAAGAAATAATATTTATTATTATGTATTTAGTATTAATAATTATATTCAACGATTATATTTATTATTTAATGATTATAAAATATTATAAGCAACAATAATCTATAAATAATAATTCATGAGTAACAGTTTCTAGTTAATAATCAATAGTTTATAAACAAATATAAATAATAATTTATGATTATCGACTAATAATATAGAATTAACATATGGACAGTAACACCTTGTTATGAAACAACTCTTTTTTAAAACACAATACTAACAAATACATCCTTTTCTTCAATCTTTGGATATGCATGTGGCCAAAAATAATCTCTTAAAACATCTTATGGCCAAAAATCGAAAGCCCAACCTGATTATTAACTTTTTAAATAATAGCCTTAGTTATTACATGATTATTATTAATAATTATTATTAATTAATACTTATAAAAATCAATTATTGAATTCTAAATATTACTTCCTAATCATTAAACATTAAATATTAAAGATTAATTACGAAATATTAATTAATTTTTTTAAATAATTTATTATATAAGTTCTGATCAATTCTACCTTTTATTTGCAATTTAAGTTCAGAATCGTTCTTGATCAAACGGTCATTTTTTGGAACAAAGTAGAATATAATAACCAAATAAGAGAATTAAGCCATTCTCCAAGGTTCATAAAAACCAGCTCAGAAGTACAATATAACAACTGGAACAGGATAGGAAGTACCTCACAAAACAAAATAGAAATGCAAACAATACAACCCCTGCCACAACAGAAAAAATAGACGACCAACATCTCCAAAGATTGCCTTTACCAAACGAAGGGGGGCGAATCCAAAGCCCTGCACCTACACCAGCTAGCGAAAGGGACCAAACTGTCATTTTCGAATTAACACTTTACCTTGTGTTTGTGAGGTTACTTATGGTAAAATTGAAATTGCAATGCTTGTGTGAAATCCTATATATGGAGCATTGAGTTTTTTTTAACTAATACGTAAATATTAATTTATAGTTGTTAATTATAAGCAACAACTTATAGTTGTCATTGTTTGTTAAGTATTATGATCGATAATCATAAACAAATCCAGGGAGCGGTTATTTGAAACAAAATTAAACACAAATTTGAATGACACAGAGCCTCGACCATTGGGTCTCTTGTCCTTACCTATAAAGGTGGAATTCCGGGGGCGATCTAATGGTTGTGATCGATCGTGTCACCAGTTATGTCTAAATGTTGTGTCTAAATAGATTTTCCCATAAATATCATACAATTATAAATTATCATTGATAATCAATAAGACTTCTTATATTTAATAATTTATTACTTAATTAAATTAGCAAATTATAGATAATATTTTATTATTTACATTTAAAAATTTAGAAATGTAGCTAGTAATCATGAATTTATATTAAGTAATTTATATTACATAATAAATTATTAAAATTTTAACATTTAATACATAATTAATAAGCAATGTTTAATAATTAGGTAGTAATACATATAATTTAATAATTGGTTTAATTACTATTAAATAATTGATTATTATTTGGCATAGCAATATAATTGATTATTAAGAATCGTGTAATAAATAAGGCTTTAAAAAGTTAATAATCAGGAAGCGATATTTAATATTTAACAATTAGTTTTAAATAATTATAAATTAATAAGTACTATTAGAAAACAAAGAATTAATAATTTAGACCAATCTTTAATAATTCGTAATTAATATACAATATTAATAAATAAGAAGTAGTATTTAGTATGTAATATTTAATATTAATTATATTTAATATTTTATTACTTACACTTAAAAATTAATAAAAGTAGTTATTAATTAAGAATTGATATTAAATATTAAATTATTAAATTTTAATAATTAATATTTAACATTTAATATTTAATTAATAAGCATTGTTTAATAATTAGGAAGTAATACATATAATTTAATAATTTATTTTTAATAATAATAATAACTATTAAATAATTGACTATTAATAATAGTGTAATATTAGTTCAAAAATAATCGTGTAATAATTAAGGCTTTAAAATGTTAATATTCCGGAAGTTGTAATTTATATTTAATGCTAGTTCTAAAAAATTATGAATTAATAAATATTGTTAAAAAACAAATAATGAGTAATTAAGATGAATATTTACTAATTCATAATTAATATACAATATTAATAATTAAAAAGTAACATTTAGTAAGTAATATTTTATATTAATTATATTTAATATTTTATAAAAGTTAAAATATTGAAACTTTCCAAAATAAACTAAAATTATAGTTTATAATTATTAATTTGATATAACTAATTATTAATAACTATATTGCGATTAATAATTTAAAATCATAATGTATAAATAAATATACAAGAAAATAGTGTGAAGGACAAAATTAAGGAAAAATTTAGACACAAGGACAAAATGTCAAAAATTTAGATATAAGAAAACCTTTTAGTGTACAATAGAAAATGATAATGGACCCCTGAATTTCTTGATTTACACTAAAAAATATCCTTATATCTAAATTTTTGGTCTTTTGTCCTTGTACCTGAGTTTTTCTCTAATTTTGTCCTTATGCCTAAAAATCGCATAAATATATATACTTAATATTAGTAACTTATAACAGTTGTTAGTTGCTCTTTTACAAAAAAAAAAGTTCTTTTGAATATTGGGTACTCATATGCAAGTCTAGGTCGTATGCATCATCTTTTGCAAAATTTTACTTTCAAAACTATTTGCACTTTTCCCGTTTTGGTTAAATAAAATCTTCCTTTAATAATTAAAATTAGTAATTCAATATTTAATATTTATCATTTAATAATTAATTTTTGATCATTAATGAATAATAATTAATCTTTAATAATTACAAAATAATACTTATAGTATTATGTATTTAATATTAGTAGTTATGTTCAATATTTAATAATTATAAAATATCATAAACGATAATAATTTATAAATAACTATTGATGAATATCAACTTATAGTTAATAATTAATTATAAGCAATAATAAATAATAATATATGTTTATTAATTAACAATATAAAATTTTATTATATAGTCTTTATTAACTGCTAGAATAGAAAGTCTTTTCGTCCAATGGTTAAGTTCTTATACAACACCATATTATCAAAACTTCTTTTCCAACACACACCGTACTACCAAAATATAATCTTTTTCGCAATCTTTTGGTCCACATGTGCTTAAAATGATAATACGACTTTTGGCTTCAGACCCGCATGACTCCAGGCTTCAGCTTTAGACCCGATCGCCCGCTTTATATTCGCGACTCTAAGCTCCAGAACCATGCGAACATCTCAAACTTATTGCAGCTTCAGATACCTTATATTTTCTTTTATTAAAATTTTATTTTGCATACATGTAATTTACGTTGATTTGTTTACATGTAAGTCACGTAGATTTGTGTGCATATATATACTCAACAATTATGGTTTAGAGGAAAAATGGTAGTGCTTGTATTTTTCATGAACGTAATTTTCACTACTAGAATGGAGAGGTATTCCAAAGCCCACTTTCCAATGGCCACCAATGGTGGTTGAGGAACCGTTGGAAATCGTTGGAAACCGATGGAAGAGATGCCGTTAGCGGCCGTTGGAAGTCGTTGGAAATTTACAGTATATTGCCTGCTTCAGCAAACTAGGAGCTTCATTCTCCTTCCTCATATAAATAATTCTCTCTTTCCACCATTCCTCTCCTTTCAATTTGCTGCCAAAGCTTCCTCCACCACTCCAACCTTTTTGGGTGCCATCTACGATCTTCTCCAACCCATCTCCACCCTTCTCCTTCTCCAAATTAGGTAATTTCATTAAACCTAATTTTTAGGGTTTAATTAATTTTGGGTTTAATTTGTAATTTGCTTAATTCCTACTTTTTTGTATATGTATATTACATCATGTTACCCTCTAATTGCTATTATTATCACCATAATGATCAATTTGCTGGAGTTAAATTGATTTAGAGCTTAATTGTGTTTGTTTAGGTAACTTTGGTTAGTAGTGAACGTTATATGTGTGTGGCAGAGTTTGCTAATAATATAATTATGCAAACACGAAATCATTGTTTTACAGTTTTAGTACATGTGTAATGGTTATATTGGCATGTATAATATAATTTAAGCCGTTTTAAGCCATTGGAAGTTGTGAAAGTTATTCCAACGGCCGCCAACGGCTAATAGCCATTAGAATAGCCCTGTATTCTAGTAATGTTTGTTTAACAATGTTTTCATGTACCCGTACTAATAGAATTCCATCACTTAGTATCTTTTGTCACTCAAAAGAGAAGGTGAGTGGTTCTCACTGAAGTTGTATATATGATGAAGGAAAATGATTGTGACGTGGTGCATCTATTAATTTTGAGCAAAAAAATGTTTTATATAGGTGTTCTCAGCAACCACATGGACAACAAAAACAGAAAAAAGTAGCATTTATACAAGTTTTGTATGGTCTATAAATTGAATGTTACGGGAAGCAACTAGAGTCACTTGTGTAACTTCTTGGAATTTACAACTAAAGCTTGCTTATGATTAGGTTAGCACTAAGTAACCCCTATTTTATAATAGTAAAATAATGCAATGCTTCTTCAGTGTTCCTTCTTATTTAGATGCTTACGGATGATTCAATGCATCACAGAGACTGAACTGTAGATGAAGCTTAGTGTTGAATTCTGAACAGAACTCAAAAATAATTGTTACGATAGGTAATTTGAGAATAATCACCTGATATATCACAGCAGAAGCTATTGTCCTTTTTTCTTTTCATTCATTGAACTAATTAAAAGTGAATATAGTTGTGTTTGCATTATTTGCACTCTTGATTTTTTGTTTTCCAAATAATCAGATAGATTGTCCAAGATATTGAAACAGTGTTGTGTTATGCATCATGATTCATACATGACAATGTTGTTTATTCATTTATCATACAGTTCTTTGAAACATTTTGTTCAATGATTACTAGTACAATGTTACGGTAAAACTACGGTTGAAATATGGGAATTCTATAGGAATATTAAAATAAGAAAATTGCAAGCTTTTTGAAGTGTCTATTTCAATCTTTACTGCTGCTTGCAGGATCCATTCTAAATCCAGGGATGTCTGTTATTAGAGTGCTGCAACGACTGTACTTTGATACAAAGACTTCATTTCCTTATGCCAATTAATACGTGCAGTTTGACCTTTGTGGATTACGTGATGTACTTTATTTTGGAACTATTCCTTCGTATCTTCGATATGTGTTGTGCCATGCTAGAGCTTTGTAATTTTATTTAGCCTTCTGGAATTTTTGCTAGAAATTGATGAATGTAACTTTTAACATTTCAGAATGTGTTTTTTTGGTTGTTTTATAATAATGGTTGACATGTGTATTACAATATATGAGTTGTAGATAGTTGTTTTGTCCTATTTTATTTTGCAGCAGTTGCCAATGATCAAATATAACAATTATTTAAAACAGATTTAATTTTATACTTTTAAAACAAAGTTTGTAGATCTACAACTATCATTTATAAATGTAAAAGAGACTACTGCAGTTGCTTCCAACTGTTGTACAAAATTTCATTTGTAATTATTATAAACTAGTGTATAACCCATACGTTACATACGATAATATTATCAGTAGTATTTATTATTTTAACATTGAAATAAAAACTTTGTTATATGATAAATTTTAATGTGAAATACATAAACTATTAATTAAAATTATTGTTATTATTATTGTTGTTTATGTGTTATTTAAATTTTATAGCTTACACAAACTTATGTATGCGAGTGTATTTGAGAATTTTTTAATCATTATATATATCTATAAGAGAGAGAGAGAGAGAAATTGATGCATGTTAGTAATTTATTCAATAAATTTGCAAATATTATTGATAGAATTTGTTTAAATAAGTTAAATGTAATATCGCGAAGTTAGTTTAACTCGTACCATAGTAGAAAAAACTGAAAAGATATTTGCAAAAAAATAAAACAAAATTTGTTGTGGAGTTATTGATGTTTAAAAAGAATTATGTGATATAGTATACGGTAAAATTTTAATATAAATGAATCATAAATATTTTATAAATTAACTTTGTCAATATTGTTGATATGCATAGTTCATGTTATGTGATTAATACATTTTTGTAGTTGAATGGAAAAAAAATATATTTAAATATGAATATATATAGTAAAATTGACGTATATTTTTAAGAGCTGTTAGAAAAATGTACTAAATGTCCTCTAAGATTATTTAAATAATTAGAATTTAAGATTTCATGAGTAGTTTTAAACATTTGGATTGAAATATAAAATATCATAAATGTGACGACCCTGATTTTTAGTTGATTAATGTGGAACAATTAATATTGTTTTAAATGTTGAATTGATAATATAAATCAATTTTACATGGAATCTATCAATTAACAATCGAATACGATTTAGAATATATTGAATTATCGTACTACGAAAAATGACAAATAATTGAATTCGAAGTTAAAACTAAATCAAAATGATTCAGATGATCAATATAAATTCTATTTGAATATAAACAATAATAGTAATAATAATTTGTTATCGAGGAGTTGATCGTTATGAATTTATAATATATTTTCTCGATTTAATTTGGTTTATGAAAAGAATTAATTCGAACCAATTTTCAAACGACCTCTAATTTCAATGAAACTAACTTTATAAAATTTGAAATAGTTAGTTATGCCTAGATTTCCAATTTCGTGTCAATTGGAGTTATTTTGTGATCGTGTGCAATTTGAACGTGTATCGGTTCACGTTAAGAAATTAAAAGGAAGTTTTACAAATGATCCCGTAATTTAACGAAACCAGTTCCATCGTATTTGAAATATGAATTTATTATGGGATTAAAAGTTTGAACGCGATTGGAACTCATATGTGATCGTTTAAACGAGTTGCTTTGAGCTCAAGTTTCACAAGAATATTATAACAATAAATTTGTCTATAAATAGACCCATATCGCCTCCCCGTTTTCCTCTTTATTTTTTCTTTCTTTCCTCTCGTTTTTTTGGTTAAATTAAAAAGGGAAAAACCACTCCCTCCTTCCGATTTCAAATTCAAGTATAAATTGAAGAAAAATTCAGAATTTCGAAATCAATGGCATTAACTCCATTATTATTTTGCTTCAAATTGATGAGAAAAACGTAAGGCTCGAGTTTGTTTCCAAGGGCACGATTGTCTCAAGCACAACCTAAGGTTCATGATTTGGTGCAATGCAGTGAGTGATTGTAGAAACGAAGCTTGGATTCGATGTTAGCTTGGGGTTTCGCATCTTGTATATGAATTTGAGGGAATTCGGTAGTAAATAATGTCATGACATGTAAAGGGGGGAGAGCCTATCCAATTTTGATCTGGGAGCCAAGTTCCTTTTATTATCAATGCCGAATCGACGACCTATTTATAAAAAGGATAAATTTTTGGATTTGAATATAAATTTCGTTGAAATTTAAATAAAGAAACAACTTTGCTGATAACATTAGAGATTTTAGTCTGGTCCGAAGAGTCCTTATAATATTCTGGTCTTGTATCGGTTTTGATATGTTTGCATGCAAACAGAACTAGAGAGGATAGGCTCATTACATTAAAAAAAAAAAGAGTTGCGAGGGGTGTGGAGTTAGGGCTGGCAAGTTAAATGGTGGGAAAGGCGACATCGATGGGTTGTCAGAGTTTCGAGCATGGATGGTTATAAGAATTGACTTTTTACTGTAAGCTGGGAGGGACGCCGTTAATTTGAATTTGGAAACGAGAGATTAACGTGGTTAAGGATGATATCATGGTGATTAAAGGTATAATCAATTTTTAATTAACTAGTTAACGATCGTTTAATTTTGTGTTAAATTGTAAATGCAGTATCTTACTCATTTAAGGTCCAAACATAACGCCGTAAATCACGTTGGGTTTATAGCTGAAAAACGTACGAGCTAACGTTGATTTGGGAATTATCGGAATAAACTATGAATTTAAAATTTTAATCAAACATCGTTCGATTTAATTTAAAATTTGAGATGATTGCAATAAAAATCACGGTGAGTAAACTCACTCTCTGGTTCGTTTATAATTTATTATAAACAAATTTTTATTTAGTGTATAATTTTTATATGTTGTTTGTTGGCTGTTTGGATGCACTGATGAATTATTATCAATTGTGGCTATTATATATTAGTTATATTTAGGCTTGGTAGTTAGATATTCCTGCAACTTTTTAGCGGATGAGACCCTATGTGCTATGCATAATAGCGGATGACCTTCTATACCGCGATATCACATCCCGAAGTAGGATTTGTGCCGTAACGTCCCAGAATTTTTAGCGATATAATAATTAATTTATGTAATTATTTGAATAATGGTTTGGCAATGTAATGATTTGAATTAAATAATTTTGATTATTTAATTAATTTAAATAGTGGAATAATAATCTAATTTCCGAAATATTTGGAAATAGTTGAATTGGCTATATTGTGTGAACTGGATAAATTTATAAGATGTAATTCAGCTAGAATTGAATTATAATAACAAATATATTATTTAAATGATAGTTGGATGTATTAATTATAATATAATTATAATCGAGCTCGTAACATCGCGGTAGTTCATAATATTGAGTTTTGAACTTCAAACGACTATACAAGATTCATTATAAGTCAGATTTCATCGAAACAAGAAATATTAAAATCTATTAAACTGTATTTTTCTAATAGATGTGAAAAATGGAGATTTTGTCTTATAGATTGTAAGTTATGTTCAAATCAAATTTTCAGAAAGTTGATATGGAATCGTTTATAAGCCATAACGATTTATTTAAATATAATAAATCATTGGTTTCGAATTTGGATAAGATTTTTAAGATGTATTTGTAATTTAATTTATAGAATTTTTCCATAATTTTGGAAGATAAGCAACTTTATATTGAACGGATTTTGCACTCTGAATCAGCATTCTTGGAATTTCACAAGAAAAGTTATTTTGTCTATTTTGTTGTATTTTTGGGATCGTGGCACATTGCTCATCACAACGATATTATTTTTTTGTCCATAACAATTCGTACATGAACATAAATTTTCGTAGTAGGGTGCGCTACATTTTTATAACTTAAAACAAACTAAACAGACTATTTATTTAATATGGGCAGATGGGCCACCTCGATAAATTTACTATATCAACTAAATACATGATGCGGTGGGTAAATAAGGCTAGTATCAAGGTAAAGGGAAATGATTAAGTGGGGAAGGGCATATCTGCATAAGTAAATATAACCTTTATATAAATATATTGTCGCATGTAAGTCTCTATTTCTTTATTCTTGTTTTATGCCTAAGCTTGGAGCTCCCATACCACCTACGTTTATCTACAATGTACCGCATCAACCTATACTGCAGCCTAACCCTAATACTTCGTTGCGAAGAATACAGAACCGACCCAAAAATATAGTATGTTTACCTACATCTTGTTATAATTTCACGGCCAAGTCTATATTTAGTAGCTGCCCTACACCGTACTAACACACAGTCTACAGAGGAGACATGGATCTTATCTCCTTGCTCATCTATCTATTTATACATGCACGCAGGCATGGCCTCATTTATTTTTTGAAACAGTGAAGAAATAGAAGAAAACTGATCGATGAAAAACATACACACATATATATAATTATGTATATATATAATTACCAATATATAATTTCCAACCAAATTCTCTTCTAAAGATCATAAGAAAAAAATATACATATACAAAACTCCCTGCGAAGGCTCTCTACACTCTCATGTATGTTTTGAGGGGATTGGCACATTATGTTCGTTGTTTTGGCAAGCCGTGAGGTAGGGATTCATTTTTGCGGAGTGTTGGCACACTTATTCATGAGCTGGAGGTTTGGTTGGGTTTGAGAGAAGATTTATAGCTTGTAAGAAATGTTTGGTGAAATTCTAGCTTAAAGATGGTCGTTCGATCCTCTGTAAATCGAGATGAGGAGGAATCATGTGAGATGGAGGTAGTTGTGATGGAAGCATAGAACAGTTGTAATAACCCGGAAAATCTGGGCCAGTTTAAAATTTTTATTTTGGCAAGTTTAGCGGATTCTGAATATTTAAAATAGATTATTTTAAATAATATCGACGGAAAATTTATTTTCAATATAATTCGACGTATATATTTTACGCGTCGTCGTTAGAATATAAATATTTATATATAATTATAAATAGAATTGAAAATGGCGCGGTAGTTCGATAATTCGATTTCAAACTTCAATTGAATGTACCGGGTGCAAAACAATCCGGATTTTAGTAAAACCAAAAACATTAGGATCTGATTGATAATATCTTTCTAACGGATGTAAGAAACTGAGATTTCACTTTAAAAATTGAAAGATATGTCCAGTTGAAAATTCTGAATAGTCGCTATGGAATTCAGGCCCTTAAAAATGGACATTTTGCAAATGACCTCGGATTTCGACGAAACCAGTTTTGTTGGGTCCGCAGTGTCAAGTTATTGCTAGATTCCAAATTTCATAATTTTTCGAATCAATATGTGAGCGTGGCAAAGGAAAACGCGTTTGACCAGTTTCCGTTGATTTTAATCGACTGGAAATTGGCCATTTTTCATACGGTCTCAGAATTCGACGAAACTAGTTTTGTTAGGACCGTATTGTCAATACGAAGCTAGAAAATATTTTTCCGTAATTTTTCGAGTTAGTATGTGACCCCGGTAATTTGAAATGTACGTTTAAAATTCAATAAAGTGATTTAAATGTAAATTTAACAGAAACTAATTCAAAACAGTCGAATCAGCCTACGTGGCATATCCCATTGTGTTCGGAATGGGGGTAAAACGCTATGGACGACAGGCGGTGGGCCTCGTTTCGAGTTCGTATGTGAAAGTCAACTCTAAGGAGAAAATAAATTAAAATAAAATTAAAATATAAATAAATATATTTGCATATACCCCCCCCCTCTCCTCTCGTTTTCACTCAGAAGAAATAAAAAAAAAAAAAAAAGATTAAACCTAATCGATCGACGGGGAGAGCAGCCGCCGCCCCCATCGCGCCCCCCCTGGCGTTCGCCACCGCCCTCCGTCCCCTTCTCCCTTCGCCTGCGACGCCCGAAACCCCCCCCTCTCCTCAAGCGACGCGACAACATTCCCCCCCGACCCGCATCCAACCGACGCCGCCAGGACCCGCGCCTGAGCCTCGAGCACCGACCAGCATCCAAGCCCCCCCTTCGACGAAGACCACTGCCAAACCCCCCCCCCTCGGTTTAACTGTAAGTTTTTTTTATATACGATATTTTTTTTTTAATTCGTTTTTTTTTTATATATATATAATTATTGTTAGTTAGTTTAAAACTGATTTTTTTTGTATGTTTAAAACTGATTTTTTTTTTTTTTTTTATAATGATGCTAAAACTGATTTTAAATAAAAAGTTAAAACTGATTTTATTTTATATTTTTGGTTTAGGAAAACAGAATTTTTAAAAGGGTTTTAAAAACAGAATTTTTAAAAGAATTATAAAAACTGTTTTAAAAGAAAATAAAAACTGATTTTTCAAAAGGATTAAAACTGATTAGAAAAAAAAAAGATTTGATTTTTAGTTAAAGAAAAATATGATTTTTATATTTTTAAAGTATTAAAAATATGATTTTTATATTTTCAAAGTATTAAAAATATAGTCCTTACTATATAGATGATGTCAAAATATGATTTTTGGTTAGTTAAAGTATTAAAAATATAATCTTTACTATATAGAAATATTAAAAATAGGATTTTTATATTTTTAAAGTATTAAAAATATAATCTTTATAAGATAGAGAATATAAAGATATCATCTTTGTATATGTAGCGAAATAAAAATCTGATTTTTATTACGTTGAGATAAAGTGGTAATTTTTGAAAAGGCGAAAACTTTATTTTTATAAAGGCGAAAACTTTATTTTTATAAAGGCGAAAACTTTATTTTTGAAAAGGCGAAAACTTTATTTTAGAAAAGGCGAAATCTTTATGTGGAAAATAGTGTGATAAAAATATAATTTTTATCTATTTGACGTAGAGGTAAAAATTCGATTTTTATATATTGAACTTTGAAGTAAAAATTCGATTTTTATATATATAGTGACTACGGGCAACGAAGATGACGAAGAGGCGATAACGAGGAAGACTTCTGCAAATGAAGAGCCGTGGAGCTTGGATAGCTATATGTGAGAATTTCTCACCTTTCAATTTAATTTTTCTAGTTATATATATACTAGGATGCAGACGGTGCTTAGTAGCACCCGACACAATCGTCCACAGACCATGGACTTGTTTGTTTGACTGTTTGGTTATAGATTGTGATATTGGTTTGAATGTGGTTTGTGGTGTGAAAAATCGAATCGATAAATTGGTTAGGATTAGACGTGCGCCGTTATAAGGCGAAGGAGTAAGGCTAGGTTAGACCCTTACTCCAAATTTTGTGGTTTGCATAACGAAAGTGAATTTGATTGATGTGTGAATGGCGTGGGCCTTCACTAGACCGGGGATTAGGCTAGGCCTTGTCCCGTTTCTAGTATCGTGCCGTTATGCCGCCGAAATTTTCTAAAATATGTTAGAAAAATAAAAATAATCATTTATTGAATAAATGAACTGAATAGATATTCATATGTTAAGATAAATGTTTTATCGTTAAAAATATAATTTTTAACGTGAATGCGAATAAATAAAATATTCATTTACAAACCGGATGGTTTGTTTATGTACACCTATTTGAATGACATTGATTGGGTCGATAAATTTTACACATCGCCCAACTGCACAAATAAAATCTGTGTTTGATTGTTTGAAACCCTACACGGGTGTTGGGATGAAATTTAAAAGTTCACTCATCCTGACTGATTAAATATGTCGATCGATTGATTGACAGGCTGTTATAAGCGTTAGATATCTATATTTTATGCTTATACAGTGTAGTGCACTTTGGTTGATGGTTGATTATTTTCAATGCTATTAAATACATGTGTTGTATGAAAATCCATATAATTAACGTTATATGGTGATTGATTGGGCCTCATTCCAATTTGAAAAATAAAGAATATAAAATAAAGGTTCATGTGTTGACTATACTCATCCGTTGGGATTAGTCATGTGTTGAACGAATTATTTTTATAATAAAATTTACATCTTTATCAATATAAAATAAAGGTTCATGTGTTGACGGTACTCATTCGTTGAGATTAGTCATGTGTTGAACGAAATAATTTAACCAAAAATAGTCACACATGGACGGTACTCATTCGTTGAGATTAGTCGTGTGTTGACAAAAAGAAATATTTGAAATAGCATATATAAAGCCGTGTTGAATAGTGATGCGCCATTTTGACGCGAACGATATTTATATCGATTTTAACGATTTCGAAATGAATTGAATATATAATGATTTCGAAATGAATTGAATATATAATGATTTCGAAATGAATTGAATATATAACGATTTCGAAATGAATTGAATATATAACGATTTCGAAATGAATTGAATATATAACGATTTCGAAATGAATTGAATATATAACGATTTCGATTTGAATTGAATATATAACGATTTCGAAATGAATTGAATATATAACGATTTCGATTTGAGTTGAATATAAAACGATTTCGAATTGAATGGAATGGAAAACCAATTTGATCTCAAATTGAATATATAATGAACTTGATTCAAATAGAAAACGAAACGAATTTAATTTGAATAGGAAATGAATTTGAATCGAATAGAAAACCAATTTGAATTGAATTGAATTGAAAACGAATTCAAATTGAATTGAAAACGAATTGAAACGAATTCAAATTGAGTTGAAATTTGAATTAAATAGGAATGAATTTTAAACCGAATTTTTTTAGAAGAATTCAATTTTGCTTTGGATTGAAATAGAAGTTGAAATGATTTTTGAAACGAATTCAAAACTATTTATAAAATTCGTTTTAAATAATAATCGACGAAATATATATTATATATATTATATATATAATATAATGGCCTGAATAGAACGCGCCGCGCCGCGGCAGTTCGTGAATTTCGACCATTTATTTCAAACGGACATTACGGGAGATCCGACCGTCGGATTCTCCTAAAACCGGAACCGTTGGGTTCGTATCGAAAAGAGCTTTCTAACGAATATTAGAAATTCAAAATCTAACGGTTGGATTTGGAGATACGTCCAAATCAAATTCGAAAAAGGTCGCTGTAAGTGCAGTTCGATGGCCATTGTTGGAAATCGACTGTACGGGCCTTGATAAAATTATTAAAAATATCAATAATTTGTGTAAAATCATAAGAAATGATTTGGGAAAAATTGGGGTGAAAAACTCCATATTTGAAAAGATAAAAATAGATTTTTATCAAAATGAACTAGTTTTAAACTAAATTTAAAACCAATTTATTTTTAAATAAATGAACAAGATTTAAAAAGGGGTTTTAAATAATCGAATTTCTAATATATTTGATTGAGTTTGAAATGGGTTTATCGTGAACTGTGTTTTAAATAACACCTAGTTCTTTAACCCAGTAAAAGGAGTTTTAACGAATCTGCAATTAGATTGAAATGTGAATTCGTAATCTAAATTTCCAAATTTAGAAAATGAACGAGAATGGAGTATTACCAGTTTTGCTCCAAAGCGATAGTTAAATCTTTAATTAGATTTGAACGTGAAATGGTAATTAGTTTTACCGATAACACCACGGTGTTAGATATGGAGTATTACCAGTTTTGCTTCATGGGATGAATAGGTCGGGATTGGGAAATAAAATAAATAATTACTTCGTTACGGTTCGCTAATCTCGACTAGTTGGAAAAACCATAATTTGGTTTTAAACGACATCCAAAGGAAGATTTCAGGATAAATTTTAAAGAATTTATCTTGGATAAAATTAATGGGAACCTTTCCCTAAGAATGTGGAATTTAGAAACTAGCTGTAGGTTGGCTAAGAAGAATGGTTTCCTGGGTATTGATCTGATGTTGGTTTCGGCCTTCGGGGTTAATGTTTGGGAAATTGTTCTCTTGCTAATTTGCGGTTAGTGACTAATGAATTGGAATGAGGCGTATGTTGTGTTTGTGTAACATTTGTTTTAATATACGCGGGTTGTTCGGAAAGTCCGGGTTTACACCCATTCTGAATAACCGATTCGACGATATGTCGAAGATGAAGACGGTGGTTGAAGACCGGAAGTCTTCACATCGTTTGGATAATTACTAACGATCCTGATTGGGCTGTACACCCAAGAGGATGGAAATAGTTGGTGGTCGTCCAGACGTACTTGGAGATGGATGGATATGCGAGGAAAGTGCCTCCGGTTTCGTTCAGACCCAGAACGGACTTGTAAATAGATTGTGTGTCTGACATTGGATTTTATTCTGTGTTGATTGATTTCTATTAAATATATATCTGTTTGGCGGCGGAGAATTTATTCTCTTGCTTAACGCCCTTCTCTGAGACGTACGAGCTTAGAGGTTATATATCGATGGACATCAGTCGCATGGCATGAATTGCCTGTGTGGCATACTGAGATGCAATGATCAAGGCTTCTGTTGAAAAGCAAAGTCTTGTGGTTGATGATCAAAGCACGGCCTCTGTGGCGTAGCTTTGTGTATAGCGTGTATTCGCGAGCCTCACACCTCGGTATGAGTTAAAAACGGGATACGGACTGCAGGGAGAGCACACGTTTCTTTCTAGCTTTGGTGGTGTCAGTGACTTACCAGCCCTGACATTTATATACTTTTCACCTTTGTGGTTGTTGGAATGCGAGGCGCCTCGATTATAGGTCTGTAAGGACCGGGAAACGTGTGTTCAGGCATAATTAATCCTCTAACGTAAGTGAGGACCGGCCCTGAAGATCCAGGGGTTACCCAGTGTGCGTAATCCCGGGGACATTTGCTAGAGTGTCTCGAACGCGGAGAGGAGCTTGCCCCTTGCCTCGACTCATGACGGAATCCAATTTCCAATACGTGTATTTCGGCTTTATTTGTAGAGCCTAGTATGGCGACATAGTAGCATGGGATACTATGCCGTCTATGATTTATATTTATGATTGAAATGTTTTGACACTATACACTTATTATAGTATCAAATGATTTGTTTTAAGCGTACCAAGCATGTTTGGCTATTATAAGGGAAAACCCTATCCCCCGGCTTGCGTTGCATTGTATGATAGGACCTGGGTCTTATAATAGCTTCATTTTTCGAAAAAGCATTGCGTTGTTTATTGATATGCACTGGTATTCTTGGGAGGAAACCCGTTCCGTGTTATGCGGCGTGGTCCCTTGAATTACTTTCTTTTAAAATAAAGTTTTAAATAACTGTTTTAGTTCTCACACCAGTCACATGACTGACCTGGAGTTTATTGTTTTAACCTAAACTCTGGGTGCCCCTATTTTCCGCACGGGCAGCTAGTAGTTTTGGTTTTGCAGATTTATATTCACAGGATCCTGGTTTACAGCTGGAATGATATCCGGAAAGCTCTGTATCCGTATATCACCTTCAGTTGTGCTTTATATTATTTTTCCGCTGCTATGTATTTAAATGTAATTTAAATCTCTGATATTTCTGTGTAATATTTATTCATTTATACTCTGTATATTCTTGTAATCTGATGCATTGTTGTAATATACAATAAAATGTTCTTCTGTTTGCGTTCTGATTTGCCCTGTTCTCAACAGTCAGGGGTTTCGAACGGTCTAGATCGGTTTAACGACTGATTCGGATCGAGCGAAATTCCAGGCCGTCACATTTGGTATCAGAGCTTTGGTTTACAGAGCTCGAGGACAAGACACATTAGAACCATACGAAAGAATTCATCAGATATTGGATTAGTAATATCCAATTAGAATGACTCGTTAGAGATAGGATCAGTAGTATCCTAGAACGAGTGTGAAGAGTATATTTTTCAAATGAAAACAATTTTGTTTTAAAAAATTATAAATCGTGTTAAACGTATTTGAATATTTATTTATTTTGAATATGGACAATCGAGTATATATAGATTTCGCGTATACGCGTCATGAACGTATATTCGAAGTGTTAATATACTGGATAGATATAGAATCATACTCTAGTGGCCCGAAGATGATTCTGATGATTGACTAGTTGTCATTAGTATTCATGTTCGAGTAACGAAGGTGTGATATCTATATATTTCCATTAGACTGGTGTGAGAACCAAAACTAATATAGTTAGAACACATTGTTGTGAATTGGCATCAAAAACATGATTTTCTTTATATATATCAAAATTATGAATTTAAAACTCTAATCCACTAATTGATTGATGTTTGTGTTGTTTGTTTAATTGTTTGCTAATTTTTAACCATTTATACCTAATATAACCAAATATTGAATTATATTGAAATCGGTCGCATTTGCTTCCATATACATATACTTACTTTGAACAGGTCATAGCAAGGAGGCTAGAGCAGAGAATAAAATTTGTTTGCCCGACAAATAGGTACATGTTTACTACATAATTTCCTGTTTTGTTTGGGTGATGATGATTTTGTGAGCCTATTGGCTAGCCGCTTGGCTTTTTCTTTTTCTTTTTGAGATCTGAAGGACCGGGGAAGCTATTTGAAATTCCCCGATGCTCCCGGTGCAGGGGAGGTTATGGCGAAATTTTTCGAAAATTTAGGGTGTTAGCCAAATTTTTGAAATTTTGGAAATTCTCAGAAACTAAAGAGTTGGAGAATGGAAGCCAGATCGAACATAGAGTTGAATAATCAAACCACTTTCGACTTTGTTCCTTTTCGGGGACGAAAAGTTTTAAGTGGGGGAGATTGTAATAACCCGGAAAATCTGGGCCAGTTTAAAATTTTTATTTTGGCAAGTTTAGCGGATTCTGAATATTTAAAATAGATTATTTTAAATAATATCGACAGAAAATTTATTTTCAATATAATTCGACGTATATATTTTACGCGTCGTCGTTAGAATATAAATATTTATATATAATTATAAATAGAATTGAAAATGGCGCGGTAGTTCGATAATTCGATTTCAAACTTCAATTGAATGTACCGGGTGCAAAACAATCCGGATTTTAGTAAAACCAAAAACATTAGGATCTGATTGATAATATCTTTCTAACGGATGTAAGAAACTGAGATTTCACTTTAAAAATTGAAAGATATGTCCAGTTGAAAATTCTGAATAGTCGCTATGGAATTCAGGCCCTTAAAAATGGACATTTTGCAAATGACCTCGGATTTCGACGAAACCAGTTTTGTTGGGTCCGCAGTGTCAAGTTATTGCTAGATTCCAAATTTCATAATTTTTCGAATCAATATGTGAGCGTGGCAAAGGAAAACGCGTTTGACCAGTTTCCGTTGATTTTAATCGACTGGAAATTGGCCATTTTTCATACGGTCTCAGAATTCGACGAAACTAGTTTTGTTAGGACCGTATTGTCAATACGAAGCTAGAAAATATTTTTCCGTAATTTTTCGAGTTAGTATGTGACCCCGGTAATTTGAAATGTACGTTTAAAATTCAATAAAGTGATTTAAATGTAAATTTAACAGAAACTAATTCAAAACAGTCGAATCAGCCTACGTGGCATATCCCATTGTGTTCGGAATGGGGGTAAAACGCTATGGACGACAGGCGGTGGGCCTCGTTTCGAGTTCGTATGTGAAAGTCAACTCTAAGGAGAAAATAAATTAAAATAAAATTAAAATATAAATAAATATATTTGCATATACCCCCCCCCCCTCTCCTCTCGTTTTCACTCAGAAGAAAAAAAAAAAAAAAAAAAGATTAAACCTAATCGATCGACGGGGAGAGCAGCCGCCGCCCCCATCGCGCCCCCCCCTGGCGTTCGCCACCGCCCTCCGTCCCCTTCTCCCTTCGCCTGCGACGCCCGAAACCCCCCCCTCTCCTCAAGCGACGCGACAACATTCCCCCCCCGACCCGCATCCAACCGACGCCGCCAGGACCCGCGCCTGAGCCTCGAGCACCGACCAGCATCCAAGCCCCCCCTTCGACGAAGACCACTGCCAAACCCCCCCCCCCCCCTCGGTTTAACTGTAAGTTTTTTTTATATACGATTTTTTTTTTTTTAATTCGTTTTTTTTTTATATATATATAATTATTGTTAGTTAGTTTAAAACTGATTTTTTTTGTATGTTTAAAACTGATTTTTTTTTTTTTTTTATAATGATGCTAAAACTGATTTTAAATAAAAAGTTAAAACTGATTTTATTTTATATTTTTGGTTTAGGAAAACAGAATTTTTAAAAGGGTTTTAAAAACAGAATTTTTAAAAGAATTATAAAAACTGTTTTAAAAGAAAATAAAAACTGATTTTTCAAAAGGATTAAAACTGATTAGAAAAAAAAAGATTTGATTTTTAGTTAAAGAAAAATATGATTTTTATATTTTTAAAGTATTAAAAATATGATTTTTATATTTTCAAAGTATTAAAAATATAGTCCTTACTATATAGATGATGTCAAAATATGATTTTTGGTTAGTTAAAGTATTAAAAATATAATCTTTACTATATAGAAATATTAAAAATAGGATTTTTATATTTTTAAAGTATTAAAAATATAATCTTTATAAGATAGAGAATATAAAGATATCATCTTTGTATATGTAGCGAAATAAAAATCTGATTTTTATTACGTTGAGATAAAGTGGTAATTTTTGAAAAGGCGAAAACTTTATTTTTATAAAGGCGAAAACTTTATTTTTATAAAGGCGAAAACTTTATTTTTGAAAAGGCGAAAACTTTATTTTAGAAAAGGCGAAATCTTTATGTGGAAAATAGTGTGATAAAAATATAATTTTTATCTATTTGACGTAGAGGTAAAAATTCGATTTTTATATATTGAACTTTGAAGTAAAAATTCGATTTTTATATATATAGTGACTACGGGCAACGAAGATGACGAAGAGGCGATAACGAGGAAGACTTCTGCAAATGAAGAGCCGTGGAGCTTGGATAGCTATATGTGAGAATTTCTCACCTTTCAATTTAATTTTTCTAGTTATATATATACTAGGATGCAGACGGTGCTTAGTAGCACCCGACACAATCGTCCACAGACCATGGACTTGTTTGTTTGACTGTTTGGTTATAGATTGTGATATTGGTTTGAATGTGGTTTGTGGTGTGAAAAATCGAATCGATAAATTGGTTAGGATTAGACGTGCGCCGTTATAAGGCGAAGGAGTAAGGCTAGGTTAGACCCTTACTCCAAATTTTGTGGTTTGCATAACGAAAGTGAATTTGATTGATGTGTGAATGGCGTGGGCCTTCACTAGACCGGGGATTAGGCTAGGCCTTGTCCCGTTTCTAGTATCGTGCCGTTATGCCGCCGAAATTTTCTAAAATATGTTAGAAAAATAAAAATAATCATTTATTGAATAAATGAACTGAATAGATATTCATATGTTAAGATAAATGTTTTATCGTTAAAAATATAATTTTTAACGTGAATGCGAATAAATAAAATATTCATTTACAAACCGGATGGTTTGTTTATGTACACCTATTTGAATGACATTGATTGGGTCGATAAATTTTACACATCGCCCAACTGCACAAATAAAATCTGTGTTTGATTGTTTGAAACCCTACACGGGTGTTGGGATGAAATTTAAAAGTTCACTCATCCTGACTTATTAAATATGTCGATCGATTGATTGACAGGCTGTTATAAGCGTTAGATATCTATATTTTATGCTTATACAGTGTAGTGCACTTTGGTTGATGGTTGATTATTTTCAATGCTATTAAATACATGTGTTGTATGAAAATCCATATAATTAACGTTATATGGTGATTGATTGGGCCTCATTCCAATTTGAAAAATAAAGAATATAAAATAAAGGTTCATGTGTTGACTATACTCATCCGTTGGGATTAGTCATGTGTTGAACGAATTATTTTTATAATAAAATTTACATCTTTATCAATATAAAATAAAGGTTCATGTGTTGACGGTACTCATTCGTTGAGATTAGTCATGTGTTGAACGAAATAATTTAACCAAAAATAGTCACACATGGACGGTACTCATTCGTTGAGATTAGTCGTGTGTTGACAAAAAGAAATATTTGAAATAGCATATATAAAGCCGTGTTGAATAGTGATGCGCCATTTTGACGCGAACGATATTTATATCGATTTTAACGATTTCGAAATGAATTGAATATATAATGATTTCGAAATGAATTGAATATATAATGATTTCGAAATGAATTGAATATATAACGATTTCGAAATGAATTGAATATATAACGATTTCGAAATGAATTGAATATATAACGATTTCGAAATGAATTGAATATATAACGATTTCGATTTGAATTGAATATATAACGATTTCGAAATGAATTGAATATATAACGATTTCGATTTGAGTTGAATATAAAACGATTTCGAATTGAATGGAATGGAAAACCAATTTGATCTCAAATTGAATATATAATGAACTTGATTCAAATAGAAAACGAAACGAATTTAATTTGAATAGGAAATGAATTTGAATCGAATAGAAAACCAATTTGAATTGAATTGAATTGAAAACGAATTCAAATTGAATTGAAAACGAATTGAAACGAATTCAAATTGAGTTGAAATTTGAATTAAATAGGAATGAATTTTAAACCGAATTTTTTTAGAAGAATTCAATTTTGCTTTGGATTGAAATAGAAGTTGAAATGATTTTTGAAACGAATTCAAAACTATTTATAAAATTCGTTTTAAATAATAATCGACGAAATATATATTATATATATTATATATATAATATAATGGCCTGAATAGAACGCGCCGCGCCGCGGCAGTTCGTGAATTTCGACCATTTATTTCAAACGGACATTACGGGAGATCCGACCGTCGGATTCTCCTAAAACCGGAACCGTTGGGTTCGTATCGAAAAGAGCTTTCTAACGAATATTAGAAATTCAAAATCTAACGGTTGGATTTGGAGATACGTCCAAATCAAATTCGAAAAAGGTCGCTGTAAGTGCAGTTCGATGGCCATTGTTGGAAATCGACTGTACGGGCCTTGATAAAATTATTAAAAATATCAATAATTTGTGTAAAATCATAAGAAATGATTTGGGAAAAATTGGGGTGAAAAACTCCATATTTGAAAAGATAAAAATAGATTTTTATCAAAATGAACTAGTTTTAAACTAAATTTAAAACCAATTTATTTTTAAATAAATGAACAAGATTTAAAAAGGGGTTTTAAATAATCGAATTTCTAATATATTTGATTGAGTTTGAAATGGGTTTATCGTGAACTGTGTTTTAAATAACACCTAGTTCTTTAACCCAGTAAAAGGAGTTTTAACGAATCTGCAATTAGATTGAAATGTGAATTCGTAATCTAAATTTCCAAATTTAGAAAATGAACGAGAATGGAGTATTACCAGTTTTGCTCCAAAGCGATAGTTAAATCTTTAATTAGATTTGAACGTGAAATGGTAATTAGTTTTACCGATAACACCACGGTGTTAGATATGGAGTATTACCAGTTTTGCTTCATGGGATGAATAGGTCGGGATTGGGAAATAAAATAAATAATTACTTCGTTACGGTTCGCTAATCTCGACTAGTTGGAAAAACCATAATTTGGTTTTAAACGACATCCAAAGGAAGATTTCAGGATAAATTTTAAAGAATTTATCTTGGATAAAATTAATGGGAACCTTTCCCTAAGAATGTGGAATTTAGAAACTAGCTGTAGGTTGGCTAAGAAGAATGGTTTCCTGGGTATTGATCTGATGTTGGTTTCGGCCTTCGGGGTTAATGTTTGGGAAATTGTTCTCTTGCTAATTTGCGGTTAGTGACTAATGAATTGGAATGAGGCGTATGTTGTGTTTGTGTAACATTTGTTTTAATATACGCGGGTTGTTCGGAAAGTCCGGGTTTACACCCATTCTGAATAACCGATTCGACGATATGTCGAAGATGAAGACGGTGGTTGAAGACCGGAAGTCTTCACATCGTTTGGATAATTACTAACGATCCTGATTGGGCTGTACACCCAAGAGGATGGAAATAGTTGGTGGTCGTCCAGACGTACTTGGAGATGGATGGATATGCGAGGAAAGTGCCTCCGGTTTCGTTCAGACCCAGAACGGACTTGTAAATAGATTGTGTGTCTGACATTGGATTTTATTCTGTGTTGATTGATTTCTATTAAATATATATCTGTTTGGCGGCGGAGAATTTATTCTCTTGCTTAACGCCCTTCTCTGAGACGTACGAGCTTAGAGGTTATATATCGATGGACATCAGTCGCATGGCATGAATTGCCTGTGTGGCATACTGAGATGCAATGATCAAGGCTTCTGTTGAAAAGCAAAGTCTTGTGGTTGATGATCAAAGCACGGCCTCTGTGGCGTAGCTTTGTGTATAGCGTGTATTCGCGAGCCTCACACCTCGGTATGAGTTAAAAACGGGATACGGACTGCAGGGAGAGCACACGTTTCTTTCTAGCTTTGGTGGTGTCAGTGACTTACCAGCCCTGACATTTATATACTTTTCACCTTTGTGGTTGTTGGAATGCGAGGCGCCTCGATTATAGGTCTGTAAGGACCGGGAAACGTGTGTTCAGGCATAATTAATCCTCTAACGTAAGTGAGGACCGGCCCTGAAGATCCAGGGGTTACCCAGTGTGCGTAATCCCGGGGACATTTGCTAGAGTGTCTCGAACGCGGAGAGGAGCTTGCCCCTTGCCTCGACTCATGACGGAATCCAATTTCCAATACGTGTATTTCGGCTTTATTTGTAGAGCCTAGTATGGCGACATAGTAGCATGGGATACTATGCCGTCTATGATTTATATTTATGATTGAAATGTTTTGACACTATACACTTATTATAGTATCAAATGATTTGTTTTAAGCGTACCAAGCATGTTTGGCTATTATAAGGGAAAACCCTATCCCCCGGCTTGCGTTGCATTGTATGATAGGACCTGGGTCTTATAATAGCTTCATTTTTCGAAAAAGCATTGCGTTGTTTATTGATATGCACTGGTATTCTTGGGAGGAAACCCGTTCCGTGTTATGCGGCGTGGTCCCTTGAATTACTTTCTTTTAAAATAAAGTTTTAAATAACTGTTTTAGTTCTCACACCAGTCACATGACTGACCTGGAGTTTATTGTTTTAACCTAAACTCTGGGTGCCCCTATTTTCCGCACGGGCAGCTAGTAGTTTTGGTTTTGCAGATTTATATTCACAGGATCCTGGTTTACAGCTGGAATGATATCCAGAAAGCTCTGTATCCGTATATCACCTTCAGTTGTGCTTTATATTATTTTTCCGCTGCTATGTATTTAAATGTAATTTAAATCTCTGATATTTCTGTGTAATATTTATTCATTTATACTCTGTATATTCTTGTAATCTGATGCATTGTTGTAATATACAATAAAATGTTCTTCTGTTTGCGTTCTGATTTGCCCTGTTCTCAACAGTCAGGGGTTTCGAACGGTCTAGATCGGTTTAACGACTGATTCGGATCGAGCGAAATTCCAGGCCGTCACAACAGTCGAAGGGGTAATCGGCAAGCATTTTGGGGAGAAGAAGTTGGGTCACGAAAATAGCTAGAGGACGGATATTACGTGAAGGAAGAAATATAGGGGGTTGCAATTTAAAAAAATATAAGAAGATAAGGACCATATTTCCTAGAATGAGAAGCAACAGACAATGGACATATGGAATTATGAACATGGCAGTGTGTATACGTGGGCTTTGCATGACACAGGTAAATATATTTATATGTACTTGGCAAAGGGACGTGAGTTGAACGGATGAGACAGTACTTGTATTAAGGAGAAGAAGGCACATGTGGTAGGAGACTAGAGAGGATAGATAGAGAAGGAGGATGTTAGAGTTTCAGGAAGAAATGAGGTGAAGAGGGGCATTCAAGTTTCGGCAGTGGGAAGAAAATAGAAGAGCAGGCGTCTGGAGTTTAAATTCGGGGAAGACAAAGATGTATATGCAGGCATGCGTGTTTAACGTGGATGAATTTGGGTCGGGTTGTAATGTGAGGCCCACAAGAAAAAAGGGATAACTTGCGGATATTCATTTTTGAAGGAGAACAAGAAACCGTTTGGAATGGTTAGAATGTTCATAGAGGGGAGGAGATACTATTTTGAGTGGTCAAGTATTGAAAGAGGTGGGCTGGATTCAAAATATAAGGCCCAATTACTTAAATAATTATTTAAGTTCTAAAATAATACGTATAATTTGTTAATTACGTAATTCTCACATATGTTATCCAAATCACATAATTTTGGTACCGTTGGAATCGTATGATCGTTGGCTACAACATGGAACTGGTTTGAAGGCATTTGGAGTTCGTTACAATTTAGACAGAATTAAACATCTGATTTTAACCAACCGACGTTAATCGTTTTTCAACGATTAACGACCAAGGTGAGTAAACTCACTAACTCTGTCCAGTTTTATAATTTTATAAATGTTATTTAATATTGATAAAGATGATTGAATGTTGTGTGTGATGGTTGTCTAGATGATTTGCTAATTAATTGGTTGAGATTATAAATACCGGTATACATATAACATTGCTAAAATATTGATTCTATTTATTATAATATTTCATATAGATATGAGATTAATGATATTTATGTTCATTAACATTTGTAGGTGCAGGGAGACAGGTTGGAGGAATCCAACTGGATTCCTCAACAATTTTATTGTTGTTTTTCACATATTGCATTATATGATGTGACGAATAATATGTGGTTGATTATTGTATGTTTGGGATGTTTGAACAACATTGACCTGAAATATTTGGTATTTAAATACCATAAAAATATAGTGGAAAGGAATTCGAGATTTGAAAAGGGAAATCTATTTTTAAAATAGAAATTGAATATCGATTGGGTTAGAATATAATAACTTGTTTCAATTATATGAAAACAAGTAGTTGAATTATAAAATGATGTTTACAAATGAGACGAAATAATTATTATGGGATAATTTGGGAATGTAGATTCAAGAATGAATTTAAACGGGGAAACTGGGAATCAATTGTAATAAAATAAAATAATGATTTTTTTTTAATGTTCGAAATGGGAATAGAATTATCTAAATCCCTAAGGATTTATAATTAGAATTCAACTATCTCGAGTGTTATAAAAATAATTTATTTTTATGTTATATAATCTTGGATTTGACAAGATAGTTAATATTTGGCTGAAACCAATAAATTATAATCAAATAACAAATGAACTTGATATTTATTTAACAAGAAGTTGATTTATAAATGGAAATTATGAAATGGAATATGAATTTACAAAATAACTCAATAAATCAGATTTGAACCTATAATGATATTATAAACAAAAATCATGTTTTGATTGATATAATGAGTCCAATTTTCTGGAAATAAATAATATTCACATTTTAAGTGAATAAAGGTTTAAAAGCAAATGTATGACAAATTAAAATAGTTAAAAAGGGAAATCGAAAATGTTTTGGAAATGATAAATTCAAAATTGAGTTCACCTGAAATAGTGAATTTATTCGGACGTTCGAAACATAAATCGAATAGAAATTATTCAAAGAAGAGTCAGACGATGAATTTAAGGAAGTATTATTTACTTTCCATTTTTAAATCAAGATTATTTATTTAATTAGTTTATTAATTATTATTTTTTATTCAAAGTAACGAATCAAAGTTATATTTTAAAGTTAAGTATTTTGAAAACAGGGATCATAATACTATCGTTATAATCAATATTTTTCGTAAAAGAACCAGATTCGTAAATTGTAACAACCCGAATTATGACAGACCGATTTTTTTTTTCAAAAATTCCAACCTATCGAAACTCGTGTTGGTTTGCTCTGGTATTCTGCAGAAAAGACAGAGACATAAAATATGTCAGAGCTCGGAAAATATCTCACAGCGGAATGGATAAAGTATAATGTAATCAAAATATAGCCTTACCGTATTAATAATATTGCCTAACCAGTATCCAAAACTATCATGTCTCTGCCACAAATCTAACCTGCAAGTATGTTATGTGGAGGGAGTCAGAATACAAGTTCTGGTGACTGGATTTAAATTATACACTTTGGATAACACTACATATACCGTTCAATCATATTTTCTTATTTATTAGGTTACGTGGGTTAACAACACTCAAGGCTTACACACACATCGTACCCATTTACTTCCTAGCAGATTAACCTAATATAGTATATATGTAACTACCCCTTAATATTGAGGTACACCCCATGGTACCCCACTCGCACGGTCCCCACCATAATACCGCCAAAATATACGCAGTCCTTTTTCCTACGCTGGAGTGATGTACGGATCTATATATAATAATGTTACATTCCGCATATATCTGTCAATTATATGCTATGTAAGCGTACGAACTGCCACCTTCGATCGAATCGGATTCCATACCAGAGTAATGCCCTCAAGTCTATGATACACCACATAAAGCAGACATGTGAGTATCTAGGCTGTCCCAGGTATGTACTGTTAATTGTTGCTCGATGTCTTAACTGCACGTTCTCTAATGTGCACTGAGTTCCATGGTAGGGAGATACAAGAAACACGGAACTCGGTTGGGAGCTTTTCCATATCCGTACATGCGCGCCTTTAAGAGCCTCAAAATACAGATATTCCTAGGGTCTATTTTCACGGTGTCTATGGCCCCACCTCTGCCCTTCCCTTAACTAGTAAAGACTACAAGAGCTAAACAACTTGCCCCTAACAAACAATCTAAACATCCAATTGGCGTCTTTTCTCAACCACCGTACCTCGATAGTGAACGGTGAATGATCTGTTGGTTTTAGCTCTAGTCTTTTCGCATCCCACTGGCTGTCGATGATGGGTATCCGACGATCTACTATCCTTGTTGGTCATGACCCTACGCCTCCCCGTTGAGGCGACCGCCGAATCACCCTGGTGTCACCATGTCATAGCATTCTGATTGCAAAGCTACTTTTGCAGTCAAGGCCCACCCACCTTGTACTTATGCGCAGACCCAACCTCTGCTAACACAGCCTAAACAACTTCCACCGCATATAGGACTACCAGGAGCACCTTAAGTATCTCAGGAAGCTGCTTGCTTCCCCTTTCAGTCCTTCGGAGCTGACAGAATAATTAGATGAACATGCGCTCCCTTCGTGCCTTATAACACCATGATGATCTACCCCGTTGGGTTATTCTTCCTCAAACATATGGACTGGTCCAAGCGCCTCAATTTATTATGTTATTAGACCCTATGTCTAAACATTCTTTTACGCGATTGCTTTACCCTATCAGGTTTCCATTTAACTTGGTTATCTTAACTTTTTATTTAGGTTACCAAGTTCTTCCTAGCCCCTTATATCAATGAGGAATAGCCCCTCTTGCTTATTAATTTTAGTCATACAAACTTAACCCATTTAGGTTTATTAATAACCCCACAACATGTTATTCTCTAGATTGTAATCCAAGGTCAGTAATCCATAGTCCCTTTATATTTTTGTTTGATTCAGGGTTACAATAACATGTTCTACTTAATATGTAACTGTATCTTAATTCACATGTTTTCTATTTAACATGCCACTTAACATTTATGATTAAATATAACTCACCTCATTTTCTGAGTTTCCTCATTCTTTCTTATTTAATCACAATTCCCTCTTATGTTGTCATCACAACTTAACGTTGTTTCCATATTAACTTGTTCATTTAACTAAGGTATACTAATATGTCTCCTCTTCCCATAAATATAACTTATGTTGTCTTCATCCGTAGATTTCAGATTCTTATTCTTGTGAATATCTTAATTTACAAAGTAGAATTTATCCCATAACATAAGTTATTCGAGTTTCCTTATTGTTTTGTTATGACCTAAGTTATAGTTCCCACTTGTCCCTAGGACAAATCTTAACATAACATTCTTATCAGCATATTTCAGAATTCCAAGCTTTCAAAATTTATAATTAAGTACAACTTCTTTCATTTCATAAGTTTCCCCCTTTTCTCAGCTGGTTTCAGGTTTTCCCCATTTACTGATTACTTAATTTACGATTAATTGTCATTTAACTCATTTCACTAGTTATGTCATTTCCTTACTAGTTTATTATAACCTAAGTTATAATCTTCACTTGTCCCTAGGACAAGTCTACCTATTATACATCATTCTTATTAATGTATTTTATTTATAATAGGTTATTATCATTCCCCGTTCATTCCCATTTTCTTTTTACTGTTGTTTCTTTCTTTCAATTTCATTTATTCCCATTAATTAAAATTAATGTTGTTTATCATTCCTTCTATTTACATATATTCATAAATGTATTTAGTTATGCACTAAACCTCTCACATAAGCCTACGCTTGTGGATGCTGGATTTGCCAGGCGGTTCCGGGAAGACTTTTACCACAAGTCGACTTAACCTTGTGTCTTAGCACCATTACATGTTTTAATTATGCACTTAGACCCCTCACATTAGATTTACCACTTGTGGATGCTGGATATGCGGGGCAGTTCCGGGCAGACTTCTACCACAAGTGTAATCTAACCTCGTGTCTAAGCGCGGTTACAGTTTCTTATTTACTATAAATCTTCTGTATACCCTAGACATGTCTATTTCTTTCAAATTTCCACTGTAATTTATAATTTACAGGTCATCAAATTATGCCTATTTTATGTCATATGTTCTTTCTCACATATAATCAATTCCTTTTTAACATGTAATCAATTAATCAGATAATTGTTCAAATCACATAAACTAATATGTATTGTTCTCAATTTCTACCATTAATGGCCTGGGTACACAATTGTCACAAATTGACATGGAATTGAAACAACAGTAATTGCTATGCAAAATTTGACAAGCTTATATTCCAAAAAAAAAATATCTTAGCATATTAATTATTCCTACAAGTCATACTTATCACTTTAGTCATTATTAACATATTGTAAACATCTCAACATATCATATTTCAGTTATACATAATGGGCATTCATTGTCCTTAAAGGATCTTGTTCCCAAAATCCCTAAGTCAAGAAGAATGTATATCCTAACATCCATCAATCATCCACTCATCCATCAATCATAGGCATTCATTGTCCTTAAAAGATTTCTAATGCTTATATGAACATATGTGATAGTGTGTGCATATGTCCTTACACTAATGCAAAATATCAGGCAGTCTACTGATTCAGTCGACCTCCCTAATGCAATGTACGTTGGTGCCATGAATTCAGCATGTATGCAAATAGTCCTAGCATATCATGTAAATGCTGTATGTGTGTACAATCATCCATCCAAATGCAACATTCAAGTGATGATACATCCATTTCTATCTAATAAAAAGAAAAAAGAAAAATTCATACACATCCATATGCAGTATGAGAGTGATCGAGCCGATCTAGTGCCTAGTGTGTGTATATGCATCCACGAGCAACCACTAGAAAACACTTGCATCCATCAAACATAACATGTCTCAAACACATGTTTACATCCATTGGTTTTCTACCTAAAGGTCAAAGATTCGATCCATAGGATATACTTAGATGACAGAAACAAGTACGAATAAAAGCTTTGAAAAAATAAGTTTAAGAACATGCCCTTGAAAAGAAAAGGGTACGAAGCATGAATCTTGTCTTCGGTCTCCCAAGTTGCATCCTTGTGGTCTCCGCTCCATTGAAATTTTATCAACTTGATCTCTCGGTTGTGTAGCTTCTTAACTTCTTATCCAAGATTATGGGTAGGAACTCGTCTAACTATCGCCTCTCGTTCTATCTCTACTTCCTCAAGCATATTCGGCTCAACTACTTCTGTGGTTTCATGCATACACTTCCACAGATGAGAAACATGGAAAACATCATGAACACCCGCTAATCTCTCTGGTAGCATTATTTTATAGGCCATTCGACGTATCCTTTCCACTATGTGAAATGGACCTAAAAACCTTGGCGCTAGTTTCCTTACAGATCCAAAACGAACCACATTCCTCAAAGGTGATACTTTGATGAACCATGTCTCCCACCCCAAACTCAATATCGGTCCTCCTCTTATCTATGTATGACTTCTGCCTATCTTGAGCTGTCCTTATGCGTCTGCGGATAAGATCAATCTTTTTTGAACTTTCTCTAATCATCTCAGGTCCAAGTAGAAGCCTATATCTGTTGTCTCAATTTGAGATCCTTCTACGAGAACAAATACTTGTGTGACTTATGGTCCATGTATAACTCGAACCTCTCTCCAAGCAGATACTGCCGCCAAGTCTTACGTGCGAATATTATAGCAGCTAATTCCAAAACATAGCTATGGTAGTTCTTCTCGTGAACTCTCAACTATCTACCACCGTAGCATACTACCCTTCCCTCTTGTGTCAAGACGACACCGAGCCCTGTACCACATGCATCAGTGTATATTGTGAACACTTTGTTTCCATCAGCCAAAGTTAAGACAGGGGCTGTTGTCAGAGCCCTCTTCAATCACTGAAAAGCATCCTCACAGTCAATATCCCAAGAAATGTTTAGATTATTCTTCGTCAGTCTGGTGAGTGCGGCTGATATCTTTGCGAAGTCCTTAATAAACTTCCTATAATAGCCCACTAAACCAAGAAAAATCCTCACCTCCGTTGCATTCTTTAGAACCTTCCAGTCTTGAACAACAACTTCTTTTGTGGGATCCTCAGAGAGTTATCATCCACAAAGACCACAACGAACTTATTCAGAAACTCCTGGGACACCCTACTCATCAGATCCACAAAATACGCGGGTGCATTCGTCAACCCAAAAGCATGACTAGCCACTCGAAGAAACTATCTGGAGTTCTAAAAGTGGTCTTGTCTATATTGTCCTCGACCACCCTCAAATGATGAAAACCCATGGCCAAAGCTAACTGAGAGAAAACAAATGCACCAAAAAGTTGATCAAACAGATCATCTATCCTCTGAAGGGGGTGGCGATTCTTCTTAGTGAGTTTATTCAACTTTCTGTAATCCATGCATAAGCGAAGTGAGTCGTCTGCCTTAGTTGCAAATACAATTGGAGCACCCCATTCAAATATGCTTCGCCTAATAAATCCCTTCTCAAGTAGCTCCCCTACTTTCTTGCTGAGCTCCCTCCACTCCCTAGGAGCCATGTGGCGCACAGACAATGCAGCTGGCTTTGCATTGCCCACCAAGTATATCCGGAATTAATCTCACGCCTCGAAGGTAATCCCCTAACCTCCTCAAAAACATCGAACACTCACAGATTACCGGTATTGATTGCAAATCATCGACAAATGCATCAAGTGATTCTAGAAAGCTAAGCATAATAGACCCTTTTGGGTCGAAATGTAACAGCCCGCAAATCCGTACTATCTGAGTTGTATAAACAACACACATCCAACCCAAATTGTACCGAAATATGAGCCAGTAAGGGTTAAAGAAATAGAAATAGATAAAAGAATAACATAAATAACAACATAGAATCTCACAGCGAAACGAATAAAATATAATATCATAAATCATAACTTTGAAACACAAATCTGTTTTGAATATACATACCATATCAGAGTCCAATGCATATACATCACAATGGAAATAGCTCTAAATAACTAACGGTGAAGCCTCCTGCTTCAATTTTCTCCAAGTGCATCTGTAAAATCCAGAAACACTTGACTGCCCGTACAAATTTGGGCACCCAAGAGTTTAGGTAAAAACAAACAAAATAAACTCTGGGTCAGTCATGGGACTAGTGTGCGTAAACTCCAACCATATTGTTTAACTTTGAAAAACCTTTTAAAAGAAAAGGATAATAGTAAGACCAACCCACACATAAACATGGACATTTTTTACCTTCCTATAACCCAAAACATTTTTTATGTCAAAATTCAGTGATAGTATAATAATGTCTAATCAAATAAATAACCAAATAGTAGAACGCTTGCATCTCACTCTCTACATACATAGTATAAAATCAACAACCGTAGGGCGCTTATTGGAGATTGGATTCCAACAATGACAACGTATGGGACCACCTCCCGATCAGTGTGCTCTAGAGGGGATATACTGAGGTTCAGCAAGAACATCTTGCAACTTGGCCACACATGTCCGCCCAATCATTTAGCTTGAGTGTAGCGAATATATTGTCACCAATGGTTGTCGGCCATCTAACCGTAATCCGTAAGATACAGAATCGAATGAAGAATAAATAATGAATTTTCTCTAGATCGGTGACAAATATACCCTGCTTGGGTATGACCCAACTAGCCATGCGCCTGCCCGATTTTTTTCATTTCCTGGTTGTGAGGCTTGAGACTACGTTATTTTTTTAGAACATCTGCTCACCATACATTTTGAATGCCATATAGTTAAACCCCTCAAATCACTAGTTGATCTTCCCAAAAATATTACGGGTATAAAAGCTAAGAGAAACGAATTCCTCCACCACCAGGCATAATACATTGAAAGGATCGTCTTGTGATCCGTTAGGGATACTTTATTATTCATTCGTCCATACAAGTTGTCCTGGGACTGGACAACAAAACAGCCCTTGCATTTTTCTCCATCTTCAATTATCTCCAACATAATCTAATTCTCAATGCTTATGCCTATACAGAGTGGTTTTCGGATAATAAATCCAACCGGTCTCTCCGTATTGACAACGATGGTCAAAAATCTTTGGTAGCCGGTGATTTAACTACCAAAGGAAAAAACATCCATCAAACAATTGCAAGCCCTTTTTAATTAATATTCATTCATTAATTATTTTCCAAATTCCTTATCGAATTCTATATATATCGACATGTTGATTTCTAGTTATCAAATTCCTCAAAATATTCTAACTATTCCGGAAAATTTTACCTGCACCTCCTTTGTACCGATCAATAGCTCAAACCCCAACTCGCCTCCCTAGGTCCTTTCCATTCAAAAATAAAATCAAAAAGCCAAGCGGCTTGCCAGTAGGCTCATACAATCTCATATGGAAATTGAAACATGTACCATTTTGTCGGGCACTCGAATTATAATCTTCATACTCACTTTATACTCTTCATCCCATACCTGTCTAATATACGTACACCTGCACTTCCATTTATACCCAAACCACACAACTATTTTGGTTTTTACCACATTCAATTTCTCTAATAAAATTTTCAACTAATTCAACCACTTCATTCACTTATAGTTTGAATCAGTAGTGTTCAAACATGTTTTAATTTACTTATAAACAATTAGACTTCCACTTATAACTCATGCCTCATATTTGATTTCAAATTCTAATTAACAAGTCCAATTTACTTTAAGTTCCATTCGAATTCCATTAACTAACTCCTTTTAATATCTTTCCATAATTCAAAATATGATTTTATATCAAAAATCACTTCATTCAACATGCTTGAGTTCATATTTATTTCATAACTTAAATCTGGATTTTCTGATGGAAATTCAGATTTTATTTACTCAAAATCCTTTTAATTTACTAAACAAACCGTTATGGTTTTAACGTGACGATGGCGTTGTTTTCCTAAAAAATTGATTTTGGCATTACTCAAAATCTATAAAATGAAATCAAGATTTTTCTCTTCCATTAGAAAACTAATATTCATTAGGTCTGAGCGTTTCCTGTTTCATCAAATTCCGACTTATATTGAGTTCTATATACCCAATTGAAGTTCAAAACGCCAAATTACGAACTGTCGAGCTGTTGTGAGCTCGTTTTAATTAAATTTAAATATAAACGTTTAAACTTCATTTATTAAATAAATTCAACTCCATTCTCTAGTATTTAAATATAAATTAAATCAGTTTTCCAAATCTAATATAAACGTCTCGATTTTACAAATCCTTGATTACTTTACCCAAAATTCATAACTCGGTTATAAGTTATTCATAACCCCAATTTTATATTAATTTCCAATTTCCTTGGTCATAAAATTGTATTAAAAGAATTTGATATAATAGAATTCAATTTTTTTTAATGGGAATAATCAATTAATTCAACATTCTTCACCATTACAAACTAATATCATCCCTTAATAATAGTGAAGTCGTTCAAGTTGGGGTATTTTATTTACCTCTTAGACCTTAATTGACAATGTTCTTATTTGAGACGGATAAGAGTTTATTATACAAAAACTGTCATTACTTATCATAAAAATCCCATGTTCTATCTCATTTGAAAAGATGATTTTTAAATGTCATTTCTTATATTCGGAAAAATTTATTTCCAATTTATCCAATGAAAATTACTTCATTTCATTTATAAACATTGTTTATAAATCAACTTCCATATTTAATATTAACAAGCTTCCGTTTATAATTCCACTTAAAACTCAATTCCTTGTTTGAAATATTTTATTATTATAACTTACGTATAAATAAGCATAGAATTTGTTTTCGTATTAAAATCCTAAATTTTAATAGAGTTGCAATATCTTTTGGAAATAAAAATTTATTTCTATAAATTCAACTTCGTTGAATTTAAATCATAAATCTATATGTATTTGTGTCAATCCAATTTATTTCGAACATCAGAATAAATTTCATTGTTTTCTTCTCGAACGATTCCAAATTCACTTATTAAATTCATACTTAGATTAAAACTTCAAATTTTACATTGATAATTAATTTACTTTATTAATAAACATCGTTTATAAATTTCACTTCATGTTTTAAACATTTAAAACAAGCTTCGTGTGATACCCCACGTCCGTTAATGTCACTTATTAAGAGAATGCATTAAGTTTTGTGAAGCTTTATAGGTAAACAGAAACAGAAACATTACAAGACAGATATAAAATAGAAGTAGAATTAAAAACTTTATTAATCATAAAGCATTGTGGTTCAAAACATCATATGTTTGAAAATACATAAACCCAGTACATCATCAAAACTTCCGTCTTGCACTTAAAACATTAGAGTACAAAAATAAAAGAAGCATAATTCCCTAAATAAAACATAGCCATAGTAGCAAATATAAGAACTTGAGCAGTACATCTAAGAAGCTCCCAAGAATGATAGCATAATCCTAATCAAGCTTGAGTATTCCCACCCTGAGAACCTCGGGAGGGTGGGGGGAATGAAAGAAAGAAGAGGAAACAAAAAGGGTCAGACATAAAGTTTGGCGAGTCCATCTACTTTTAGCAAATAAATAAGTAAAAGTATCATGACAGGCATATAAAGTGGATAAGAGAGATAACATCATAAAAGGCAGGTATGACAAGGTAAACGGGGTAATCATGATAGAGTTTGTATGCTTCTCTAACGTTTCCTCTACACCGATACTAGTATAACCAAAATGAGATGATCCCAACAACTATAAGATGGAAGACTTAGGTGTACTTTTTGGTGAGAGGTTTTAACCCCATACAATCAATAGGCAGCCCAATAACAGGCTCTAAACTTACCAGAGTCTAGATGTACACTAACCGATCGGCTCCCTACTCCGTAGATACCCTATGCTGGCCCCACAGAAGGGTATATCACTCCCTAAAGTGGCAACCCTTCATTTCCCGGATGTGCAGAACCATATCTACTGATGTCACAATATCTTATTTTTCCGAGCAGGCAGAGTCATGCACGCACATCGCCCCAATGGAACGTGTCGTCGGACACTGTCCCCACTTTTGGATCTCTTACAATCAGCCTTGTAAGCGTTCCCCGACTTCGACCTAGTTCAGAATACTCATTTGATACCTAGATATGGGAACTGACTGAACGGGTCCCATACACAAGATGATGCAAGATCTTCCCTTTGTCTTGCATCACCACTACTAGGTTTTCCATAGAATATGCCTACCTACTGGTGTCGTGAAATTGCATAATCCAAACAAGTTAAGTTTGTGGGCCTATATATAAAAATATAACCGACCCACCCCAGATTTGCTTAACCACCCACTGTTTCAAACAAGTTTACTTAACTCCTAATCAGGTTCATGTTCATACAATCATTATGGATTCAACTAGGTTAAGTATTCCAACTCATTACCATGTCCATTTATGGTTATAATATGCTAGACCTCCCATATTAAGCTACCACTTGATAAGCCGGTCGGTTTCGGGCAGACCTCTTCCATAAGTCGGGTTTAACCTCGTGTCTTAGCACGTCTCGTGTTTATGCACCTAGACCCCTCACATTAGATTCATCACTTGTGGTCGCTGGATATGCCGGGCGGTTCCGGGCAGACTTCCACCGCAAGTGTAATCTAACCTCGTGTCTAGGCGGGGTTACATTTTCTAATTATTTTAATCCTAGGCATTTCCATTATTAACCAAATTTACATATGTCGTTATAGGTTTTCATGCCCATTTTCCCAAGTTATGTTCATAATGCACCATATGCCCCAAATTAATAGTATTACACTTTATTCAAGTTATTCCCAAATTCCCCATTACAAGTTATGCCCAATACAACATTTTCCCCTCATTCCCAATCTAACGCATTCGCATGTTTCAGCGACATGCCTAGGCTCGAAGGTAGCCTGGCTATATAAAAATAAAAGGAAAAAGATAGAGGGAATAGAACAGAGATGATCATACTAACATAATGGACATATAATGGCACAAACAGGCACAAAACATATAGTGACATAATGACAAGGTAGGCATATAGGAACATATCTAATGAACACATGATAATAGAACTGATTCTAACATAATAGGGACAGGCATGTTGTGACCTAAACAATGATTTAAATGTCCAACTAATATCATATCTGATTTGGCCATAAACATAATAGAACAGGTATATGGTGATCGAAACAGTGAATTAAATCTACAATCAAAGGAAGATCTGACATGATAAAGGTTAAGATCTAAGTCATAGTCATATCAAGATATCATAGATACACAAGTTATAACAGATCTGATATGATTCAAGCAGTCATAGGCATAGATCCAAGTTATAGTCATATCATGTTTACTTTTTAATTATTTAGATCTAAAAGTAACTTAAACTCACAGTGTTTGGATCTAGAAAAATATAGAAAGGATTGCTAGCGCTGAATCACAGAACTAAGCTTGAATAACTTGATTGTAGAAGAAGAAAAAGTCTTGATTTGATCTGGGTGGAGGTAGCATCTAGTTATCCATTATTTTTGGTGTGCAAAACATGAAAAATGAGGCCATATATATAGCTGCCAGCCCCAAACACTAATCTGCCACGTCTGCCCTAGGGGTCGGCCCCCCTTAGGGGGTCGACCCAGGGGTCGATACCCCCTTAAGGGTTCAACACCCCTGGGCGGGATATTTCCCTCTCACCTCATTTCTGCGCGATTTGAACTATTTTGACTAAATTTTGAATTTCTGGACTATATATATGTATATATAATTCTCTTACACGTATAGAAACTTCAAACCTTCATAACTTCTTCATAGGTGTCTGTTTTACGCAAACCAGGTGTTTATTTTGACCATAATTTCGAGATGAACATAATGGTGCATTCCGTTTCCTTAATTTTGAATATTAAATTAACTATTCTTTAATTTGTCCTCTTTAGTGTTGTTGAAATTACAAGGTATTACACTTCGATTTCAAATTCCATTTGAAAATCCAATTTCCACTTCAGAAAATAATTTTTCCTTTTTAAATTCATGCTTGAATTTAAAATCCAATATTATCAAATGATAATATTTCTTTTCATTTATAAACATCGTTTATAAATTCAGCTAATTGTTTTTATATTAAAAACAAGTTAATATTTCTCAGTTCATTTGAAATTTTATTTTTATTTCGAAAAACAAAATTTCCCCTTTTAAACTAGAAATCCCTTTGTGTAATATTTTTAAATATCAATATCTAGGGCCAGTGATATTCAAACATCACAAATCACCTAATTATCAATCACTGGTTTATAGCACATCATATATTATAATATATATATGGAAAAAAACAATTATAAATTTTGAGGGATCCATTGGATCCCTCCAACCTGTTTTCCTGCATCCACGGATGTCAAACAACATAAATAATAACAATCCTACTTCAAGGCAGGATGTCGTGGTATAGAAGGTCATCCTCTCATATATCTTGGGGCGATTAGGTCATCCGCTAATGATACTGCGGGCATCCGCTAATGGTACTACGGGAATATCCAATATATATATATATAATAGCCACAACCACCAAGCCTAAATAACTAATATATATAATCACCACAATTTTTCAATAAACTGAAATGCAACCAATCAGCCAACCAACAACATATAAATATTTGTATCAAATAAAAATTCAATTATAATAAATTATAATCGAACAATGGATTGAGTTTACTCACCTTGGTTTTTATTTGCTGAACACCCTTTTTAATTTTCAGTCGTCTTGGCTTGTTGCAATTGAATTCATTATGTACCTACGATGATTTATTTATTTATAATGATTAATCGACTATTTATTTAGATTAACTTACTATAAATAAATAAACAAATAATTATATGAATTTTTAAATTACGAACAACGTATATCTTATTCCATTGCGAATCTCGACCAATTCACGAAGCTCCTAAATTTTTTTTAATCAACCCTCCACTGAAAACAACCCAAAATACTTGTCCTACATCACTCCGATATTTAAACAATTCACATTCTATTTCCATTCCTAACACCCACAACACTTCCTTCTTCTACCGTACCATCCGAATCAACACAACATCATTCTTGCTAACTCTGCCTCCATCATCTCGACCCCCTACTAAATAGCATCTCCATTCAAACTCCTCCAAAATCCTGCTCCATCTTAATTTGTCATTATGTCGAACACCTTATAGTCAATCTACATTTCCTTTTTAAACATACAAAGCCACTGCTTTATTGTTTCTGCACCACCATCGGACAGTCTCCGATCATCACCACTACATAATGTATTGCCTCAAAACACATCAGTCACAACGTTCATTGACCCTACTTCCAAATCAGTTACTGCCGAAGCCTTCATTTACCGCAGTCATACACTAACACATTCAACTCCTGTCATAAACTACCCCATCTCTTGTTCAATTATCAACATACATCATACCTCTCCGAAACGCAGATCGTACTACCCTAATTCCCATTATCGCACTCCCATTCCTGAACACCGCGTTGCTTCTAAGATACCCAACGCCCAGTCCAAAACTCCAGATAAGTCGCAGCGCCACCAACATCGCATCACTCAAGAGTTCGAACTACTCCACTTCGAATCCCAAATTAAAATCGCAGTACTTTGGAGCGTCTTTCTTCTTGAAACCCCCAGTCCTCTCAACTTCACCTCGCCACACCTAAAGCCCATGCTGTGTAAAGGAACAACAAAACACAATAAGTTCGAGTTCGATGGAATTCATACTCGATTGGAGTACGCGAGTTAAGGAGGATAATGAATCGATTTTTGTTTGATTTTGTGAAGTAATCTAATTGTTTGAAATTTTGGAAAGGTGGAAATTCACGGTGGATTCCATTGTTTTACCTGAGTATGAATTGTGAGGAGGATTCAATTAAAGTTTCTGAAGCTCTTGGTTGATTTGAAGAAAAAGGAGTTGTGCATGATTTAATAATGAACAAGGCAACTTTAATATGAGAGATAGGTCTGCGTGAGGTCGGTTGAAGTAGGGTTTTAGGGTGGCTAATGTAAAGACCTGGAAAATTTGAACACTTAACCTTTAAATATCGTGACTATTTGGAATATAGTTAAGTGTTGTAAATATGATTTTATAACCTTGTTAAACATCTTATATATAAAAATTAATAATCCTAGATGCATTTTGGAAAAATGTTTACAAAAATATAATTTTTGGAAAAATGTCGAAAATATGACCGAAAACCGTTTTATCGATATATAGTTATTTTTTCAATAAAAGTTGTTGAAATTTTAAATAGGTATTAATCATTAGGAAAGTGATTAGCAAATAAAAATATTTTTAGTATTTATGGTTAACTAAATTTATGATGATGTCATGCATGACATAAGCAAGATATTTAGGAAATGAGCAAATAAGGAAAATGAGCAAATAAGGAAAATGAGAAAAAGCAGTAATACTTGATATGTAAGATTACGGTTTTAAGGGCTTTTAGGTCTTTTCCCATTCACCTTGCTTTTCCTATAAAAGAAGGGGCATAACTTCTCTTTTCATTCACAAAAATTCCTAAGCTTTAAGGATAAAAACAATGTCTTCTTCATCTTCGTCTCTTACTCACTAACTTTCCAAAAACATACTTAAACCAACATTAAATCAACTCAAACTTTGAGTGAAGCCTTCCTGCAACATTACAAGACCTTCTAGCTAGTTAGAAGTTGAAAATTTCAAGCCCCTCTCCATTTTCAAGAATAGGCCGTGAGCTATAAAGCAAGGAAAAGCTAGGAAAGGAAGGAAAGAAAGGAGGTTGCTATCTATCTTGGCTCTTGTTCTTGAATATTGGATTTGCTAAGGATTAAAGTGAGTTTACTCACTATTTAGGACAGAAAATATAAACCATTTGCATGTCCTTAACTATGCTTAAAGTTGCTTGAATGTTAGTTACTTATGTTAAAAATGTTAACTTGATTCTTACTTTAAAAGTAAGTGACATATGTGATCCATGTTAATGGATTGGAAAGGACTTGAATGGACTTGGAATTGGACTTGAATTGACTTTTATAACAAGTGGAATGGACTTGAATAAAAGCACATAAGGATTAGTATGGAATTGACATATTATGGACTTGAACTTAAAAGTGCACTTATAGCGATAGTCGCTATATATGTAGTTCGAATTGTCGTGTTTTCAACACTTTGTATGGAAATTTGTAATGAATTCTTTAGTGATTTCTTATCATATTAAATCTAATTTTACTTGTATTTTAACTACCTTGAAGCTATTGAATAGTAAAATGCTAAGTAACCCATCAAAAATGACAAAAACTTCACTAGTGCAAAAGTACCCGTTTAACCTTGTTTTTAGATTTTTAAAGTTTTATAAAGGCACTTTAAGCTTATGTAAACTATCTTATCTTTTTTCTTTATTCTTATAGAGTATTCCAAAGTATAAAAATCTTCCTTTTATAAATATCTTCTTTTCAAAATATCTATTTTCTAAAATATTTTCTTTTCAGAATATCTTCTTTTCCAAATATCTTCTTTCTAAAATATCTTCTTTCCAAAATATCTTCTTTCACAAATATCTTCTTTTCAAAATATCTTCTTTCCAAAATATCTTCTTTTCAAAATATCTGCTTTCTAAAATATCTTCTTTCTAAAATATCGTCTTTCTAAAATATCTTTTCAAATAAAACAAAGGTAAGAAACGGTTATGAATTGCTGAATCTTGTCATGAATAAGTCACTAAATTAAAAGGTAGTTGATAATGATTAACACTAATAAGCCAACAAAGTAGGCTTATCTATTTATGAGAGTTAAGATTGATGTCGAGTAGGGATGGAGCAATAGAGCTCTAACCTATCGTCTTCCCTTTTAGCCATGGAAAAGATAAGTTGGGAATGTTGGAAACGTGTTAATCATGTTGATTACTTACTTGTTTATTGAATATCATGGATACTATGCTTAATTCTAATAAGCCGATGAGTAGGCTTATCTATATGTGAGTGTCAAGAATGGGGAGTATTGGCAAGCGGTGATATGCAACTGGTGCTCTAACTTACCTGGCCTTACTTTTGACCGAGGGATAGTTAAGTTGATAATGTTGGAAACAATTTAAGTGTACGAACCATGGTTTCTATAAGCTATTAATTGACTAGATAGTCGATTAGTCGACTATCGAACTATACCGTTATAACTTAAGAAGTATCTGGAAAGCTTCGCGATTCCATACCAACGAGAACCCCTGGGGAGGAGTGTTGGTATGAAACTCTCTAGCTTTCACTTACTTTTGAAAGAAATGGAATTGAGTTAACCAGAAATTCATCGATCAGTTTTGAAGAGACTGGGATCAATAAGTGTTTTACTTATCGAATACCACTTCAAAACTAGAATACGAGTTCTACATTTTGGAAGAGGTTGAAGAAAAAAGGGAATCTATATGAAGATTGGGAAACTTCTCGAGGTGCTCAGATCAAAGTAATGATTCGTGATCCGTTCGAGAAGTAGGAATCCAATTTGGGATTCGCGTTCTATTCGAGTGATGAAGACTCGTGTGAAAGATGCTAAATGAAACCACGACATCGGAGATAGCTAAAAACAGAGTATGAGCACAATCTGGGGTTTTGCTAACCTATAGCAGGATATATTGACTCCATATCTAGTGTATGCTTATATCGAATCTTGCGGGAGCTCCTTTAAGTTGCGCGCGGGGAGTTGGATATATTTGATTCCACATGGTACACTTAGGTATCTCATGCATGGGCCAGTTGTATTTACCTTATAGTATATTTTATCTAGAGATATACGACGCTCAGAGGTACTTTCTGACCCTTTTGTATCGAGTTCGGATTTGTATTGAGAGATCTCCGATGGAAAATCCAATATGCGAACGTGTCTTATCTGTTTTGTTTGCACATTTAATAGATGTTGAATGTAATCAATGTAACCATTCCAACTATTTGAATTATTTATATTCTACACCCTAGACATTATCTATTATACAACTATGGTAAAGTTAATCAATTGTTGGTTTCTTTGCGGGGCAAATCAGAGTGGTAATCTGCACGGTCCCCTCAGTGTTTTTGCATGCAATGTGTATCTTGAGTTTCTCATACCAGACTGATGTTTGACACGTGGTTTTTTGTTTTCCCTAAAATCCTCATGTACTCCTCTGAGTAGGCTAAGTATGGTAGGTTTTACTTTGGATTCTTTAGAGTTCGGAAGGCGAGTTGGAGGCTTCCATTATCTATCTACCTATTTCTATTTCTGTTGTATTGTATTAGTTATGTACATATCAGCATTGTAAGGACAGGCAGTTATAACTGTCCAGGCTGATTATGGTACATAGGCTTTTATAACTCTGAAATTCCTTTATTCAGAGTAACCCTTTGTACTATGTTGATATTATATATTTCCGTTTCGCTGTGAGATTCTGATATTTTGTTCTTCCTTACCTATTCTACTTCTTTTTATTTTTATTTTACCCAACAATTCAATTTTCCGACACTTGGATGTTCGGCACACGAATACCATGGGTGCATTTAGTGTCGACTTTTGAGGTTCGAAAAGTTGGGCCATTACATTTAGTATCAGCGCCCAAGGTTGAGCGAACACCCTGGCTTTGGTTGGGTATGGCTCGTTAGAGATGGGGTAAGCGACACCCTCGAATGAGTCGAGTGTATTATATATATGAGAGCGTATTTGTATTTTGAAAACTAAAATTTGAAAATATTTCTTAGGAATGTCTATTTCTCACAACCCTTTCTTGAATAAGGTTTCTTAGTAATAAACATTGCTTTGTATTGTTTCCTTGAAATAATTCTATCTTTAAGTATTGTAACGTTGTTTTCTATAATTCAGATAGTAAACTATGAGTACTCGTAATGCAAATACTAGAGGAGGTAGAGTTAGCCGAGCTAGTACTGTCACTATTGATGAGAATCGTGCACCGGGGAATGCAGCTGCTGTGGAGGATCCAATAGTAGGTGTTGTAGAGGAGGTCGTGCAAGTCAGGCCTCATAATGGATTTGCTTCACTTTGTCGTGACTGTGAAAGGCTTGGGGAAAGGAGGTTTAGTGGCTCGGAATCAATCATAGAAGTTTAGACTTGGGTCAAGCTATGTGACCATATATTTGGGGATATGGAGCTAGATAATGCAATGAAGCGTCGATTGGCATCATGACATTTAACTGATACGACTATGGATTGATGGAATCTGATTACTTTGGATGTCCAAGAGGATGACTTTTCTTAGGCCAAATTTAAAGAGGAATTTGAAAAGAAATATGTTGCAGAAGCTGGGAAGACCTTATTATACAAGAGTTTCATGGACTTGAAGTAGGGGGATATAACAATAGCAGAGTATGATAAGTGATTCACTACATTGTCTTTGTTCGGACCAGGTCTGATTGATACGCCACTGAAGAAGAATGATAAGTTCATTACAGGATTGTGTCGTGAGTTTCATCAAGACATGACAAACCATATTTTGGCACCCTATTTGGATTTGGTAAACATAGGATTGAGGTTTGAGGGTTTGGTTTCGAAATCAGCTAATTCGGCACCAACTAGCAAGAATAAGAGGAAGTTTCAACCAAATAAAGATATATCTAGGTTTACTTGTCATAACTATGGGAAGAAGGACCATTTTGCTAAGAACTATACGAAGGCTAAGAAGAAATAGGTAGAAAGGGCACCTGTGCTTAAGGCACCAATTACTAATAATCCAAAGGTTGAGTCACAGACGATCAAGACTCAGTTTGCTCCAAGGGATGGCTGCTCAACTGTAATTTTGCTAGGGAGTGTCCACTTCTTCAGAAGGGGAACACCTCAAGCTTTTGCTTTAGCTTCAGCACCTTCCACTTCTGCAGTAGCAAAGGGGAAGCAAGTTATGGAAGGTATTCTATCTATTTTTGGCATTCCTATTCATGTCTTATTTGATACTGATGCTTCTCTAAATTTCATTTCTCATACTCTTGTTGGTAAACTGAAACTTAAGCCAATAATGGCTTAAGAATCTATTTGTGTGTCGAACCCTATTGAAGGCTCAACAAATCTTTGTATGGGATGCTTAGGAGTTCCGATTTCTTATTATGACGAACTCTTCCCTTGTGATTTATATGTTTGGGGTTTTATGGGTTTTATTGTCCTACTTGGGATGGATTGGTTGTCTCGATATTTTGGGGTTCTAGATTATAAGAAGGGAACTGTCTCATTTAAGACTAATAAAGGGAAATATTTCATAGTATTTTGTGGAGGACCTAGCTCACTTATGACTAGTTTTCTTTATTCCTTGAATGTGGCGGAGGAAGAAATGAGTTCTATTCCCATTGTTCGAGATTTTGCAGATGTCTTCGAGGAGGTGTCAGGTTTACCACTTCATCGGGAGATAAAGTTTCGCATTGATTTGGTCAAAGATACAAAGCCTATCGTGTTGCCTGTTCGAAGGTTAGCACCAAAGGAAAAGTTGGAGCTATCTATTCAGGTGGATGATCTATCGCAGAAGGGCTTGATCCAACCAAGTCGTTCAAGCTGGGGAGCGCCTGTTGTCTTTGCTATGATGGCGGATGGTTCTTTAAGATTATGTGTCGATTATCGCGAGCTCAACAACTATTAGGAATAAGTATCCTTTGCTTAGGATAGATGACCTGTTCGACCAGATCCATGGAGCTCAAGTGTTTTCTCAACTAGATCTTGCTATAAGATTCCATTAGTTGAGGGTAGCAGAGGAAAGTGTACCCTTAACCGATTTTGGGTCCGATAAATTTTATGAGTGGTTAGTATGCCGTTCAGTCTAACTAATGCTCCAGCATATTTCATGGACCTAATGAATCAGGTTTTCCGGGATGTGTTGAATAAGTTTGTTCTTGTATTCATTGATGATATTCTGGTCCACTCTAAGCCCGAGGAAGAACATACATGCCATTTGAGGATAGTATTAGAAATATTGAGGGACAACGTTTTGAAGGCAAAATTCTCAAAGTGTCATTTTTGGCATTCGAAAGTTAAATTTTTGGGCCACGTAGTATCTACAGAAGGTATTTCTGTTGATCCAGCGATGGTTGTGTCTGTTCAGGACTGGAAGAGGTCGGAAAGTGCTACAGATATTAGAAGCTTTTTGGGTCTAGCTGGCTATTATAGAAGGCTTATTCAGGAATTCGCAAAGATCGCTTCTTGTTTGACGAAGTTGACAAAGAAAGATATCAAATTCATATGGACAGAGAAGTGTGAGCAAGCCTTTATAAAGCTTAAGGAGAAGTTGACTAGTGCTCCTGTCCTTACTGTACCAGATGGAGGTGAAGGTTTGATTATTTACACTGATGCATGTGGAATAGGGTTGGGTGCTGCGTTGATGCAATATGGAAGAGTTACTACTTATGCGAGCCGCCAGCTCAAACCACATGAAACAAGGTATGCGATTGATGACTTGGAGTTATTAGCAGTCGTGTTTGCATTAAAAATGTGGAGGCATCATTTGTTAGGTGAGAAGTTCGAGTTATATACGGATCACAAATCCTTGAAGTATCTTTTTATGCAAAAAGACTTGAACATGAGGCAACAAAGTTGGTTAGAGTTTCTTGCAGCCTATGATCTAGACATCATGTATACCCTAGGAAAGGCTAATGTTGTAGTCGATGCAGTTAGTAGAAGATATGCTATTATGGCAAATGTAGAAGTTCGACCGACCTTGATTAGTCGTATCGAAGAGAACCAGCTTAGAGATCTTCATCTTGCCAGGACTGCTAAGTTAGTAAGTGAGAATATTTCTCCAGAGAAATAGCCAGGATTCGAAGTAGATAACCATGGCATCATAAGGATGAATGGTTGGTATTGTGTTTCGACTGTTGATGGAATCAGGCAAGAGGTTCTAATGGAAAGTCATCATTAACGATTGATGATACATTCGGGGGTAACTAAAATGTATCAAGACATGAAGTGAACATTCTGGTGGGAGGGCATGAAGAGGGATGTCTCTATATTTGTAAGTAGGTGTGCTAACTGCTAGCAAGTAAAGGGTAGTCATCAGAAGACGGCTGGGCTACTTTAGCCACTCGAGATTCCTAAGTGAAAATAGGAGCAAATTTATATGGATTTCATTGACAGATTGCCTAAGACGAGGAGAGGTAATGAAGGTGTATGGGTTATTGTAGATCGATTAACCAAGTGCGCGTACTTCTTATTAGTAAAGGCAACAAGGACTGCTTCTAGTTTAGCGCTTTTGTATATTAAAGAGATAGTTAGCTTCATGGCATTCTGAATAGTATTGTAAGTGATAGAGATCCAATCTTCACAAGTCATTTCTGGAAGGGATTGCATGATGTATTGGGGACTAAGCTCAATTTGAGTACCGCTTACCATCCACAGACTGATGGGAAAACGGAAAGGGTGAACCGAGTATTAGAAAACTAATTTTGGGATTGCATTTTAGATTTTGGAGGTTCGTGGGAAGAGCACTTACTACTTGTTGAGTTTTCATACAACAATATTTATCAAGCCATCAATGGAATGGCACCTTTCGAAGCATTGTATGGGAGGCTTTGCAAATCTCTATCATGTTAGGTAGAATCTGGAGATCGCCTTGTACTTGGACCAGATATGGTTCGAGAAGCATCAGGTAAGGTCTTAGAGATTCAAAAGCAAATCAAAGAAGCACAGAATTGACAGAAGAGCTATGCATACGGAAGGATAAGAGACTTGGAATTCACAGTTGGAGACTTTGTATTTGTAAAAAGTTTCCCCGATGAGAAGTGTTGTTCGGTTTGGAAGGCCTGGGAAGTTGGCTCCTCGTTATATTGGACCACTCCCAATTCTAGAGAGGATTGGTACACCCTTGTATAGAGTAGAGTTACCAATTAGGTTATCGGGTATGCACACTGTATTTCATATATCACATTTGCGTAAGTATGTGCATGATCCCTCGATGATAGTAGAAGCATCGCAGCAAGAAGACTTGGAAGTGGAGCCGAATTTACTATATTGAGACAACCGGTTTGAGTTATTGATAGAGATATTAAGAAACTGAGGACTAAGGTTGTGAAGTTAGTGAAGGTACAATGGAGTTAGAGCTCGGGATTGTACATGGGAAACAGAGGATAATCTGAGGAAGTTTAATCCAGACTTGATCTTAGACTAAGGGTTTCTTATCTTAGTATCGTATGTCTTTTGGTGTTTAGTTTGCATATATTTTTTGGAATTAATCTATATATGCATCTTGTTCTTCTATTTTCTTTGATTTTCATTCTTGTTTGAATTTTGGGGACGAAATGTTTTAAGTGGGGGAGAATGTAAAGACCCGGAAAATTTGAACACTTAATCTTCAAATATCGTAACTATCTGGAATATAGTTAAATGTTGTAAATGTGATTTTATAACCTTCTTAAACATCTTATATATCAAAATTAATGATCCTAGATTCATTTCGGAAAAATGTTTACAAAAATATAATTTTTGGAAAAATGTCGAAAATATGACCGAAAACCGTTATATAGTTATTTTCTCAATAAAAGTTGTTGAAAATTTAAATGGCTGTCTAATTAATCATTAGGAAAGCGATTAGCAAATAAATATTTTTAGTATTTATGTTAACTAAATTTATGATGATTTCATGCATGACATAAGCAAGATATTTAGGAAATGAGCAGATAAGGAAATGAGCAAATAAGGAAAATGAGCAAAAGTAGTAATACTTCATATGTAAGATTAGGGTTTTAAGGGCTTTTAGGTCTTTTCCCATTCACCTTGCTTTTCCTACTCCCTCCGATTCATAATATAAGTTGTTTTAAGTTGTTTAATTTGTTTCAAAATATAAGGTTTTAATCCTGTTTATCTGTTCTTCATAATAAATAATGTGACTTTTTATGTATTTATTTATGTTTCAACCAATAGATGCACACTAAAAGAAGCTAATTTAAGGGAGAGACTTATTTTGAGCATGAATTCAAGCACCATTAACTTAATTCCTTAATTCTTGTGCAAACAAGTAAAACATATTATATATGAACCGAAGGCAGTATAAAAGAAGGGGCATACCTTCTCTTTTCATTCACAAAAATTCCTAAGCTTTAAGGATAAAAACAATGTCTTCTTCATCTTCCTCTCTTGCTCACTAACTTTCTAAAAACATACGCAAACCAACTCCAAATCAACTCAAACTTTGAGTGAATCCTTCCTACACCATTACAAGACCTTCTAGCTAGTTAGAAGTTGAAAAATTCAAGCCCCTCTCCATTTTCAAGAATAGGCCGTGAGCTACAAAGCAAGGAAAAACTAGGAAAGGAAGGAAAGAAAGGAGGTTGCTATCTTGGATCTGGCTCGTGTTCTTGGATCATGGATTTGCTAAGAATTAAATTGAGTTTACTCGCTATTTAGGATAGAAAATATAAACCATTTGCATGTCTTTAACTATGCTTAAAGTTGCTTGAATGTTAGTAACTTATGTTAAAAATGTTAACTTGATTCTTACTTTAAAATTAAATGACATAAGTGATCCATGTTAATGGATTTAAACGGACTTGAATGGACTTGGAATTGGACTTGAATTGACTTTTATAACAACTGGAGTGGACTTGAAGCAAAGCAGATAAGGATTAGTAGGGAATTGACATATTGTGGACTTGAACTTGAAAGTGCACTTATAGGCTATAGCGATAGTCGCTATAGGTGCAGTTTGAATTGTTGTGTTTTCAACACTTTGTAATGAAATTTTTAGTGATTTCTTATCATATTAAATCTTTTTTTACTTGTATGTTCACTATCTTGAAGTTATTGAATAGTAAAATGCTAAGTAAACCATCAAAAATGACAAAAACTTCACTAGTGCAAAACTACTCGTTTAACCTTGTTTTTAGATTTTTAAAGTTTTGTAAAGCCACTTTAAGCTTATGTAAACTGTCGTATTTTTTTCTTTATTCTTATTAGAGTATTCTAAAGTATAAAATATATTCTTTCTAAAATATCTTCTTTTCAAAATATCTTCTTTCTAAAATAACTTCTTTTCAAAATATCTTATTTTCAAAATATCATCTTTCCAAAATATTTTCTTTTCAAAATATCTTCTTTCCAAAATATCGTCTTTCTAAAATATCTTTTCGAATAAAACAAAGGTTAGAAACAGTTATGAATTGCTAAATCTTGTCGTGAATAAGTCACTAGATTAAAAGGTAGTTGATAATGATTAACACTAATAAGCCAACGAAGTAGGCTTATCTATTTGTGAGAGTTAAGATTGATGTCGAGTAGGGATGGAGAAATAGAGCTCTAATCTACCGGCTTCCCTCTTAGCCAAGGAATATATAAGTTGGGAATGTTGGAAACATGTTAATTATGTTGATTACTTACTTGTTTATTGAATATCATGAATACCCTGCTTAATTCTAATAAGCCGACGAATTGGCTTATCTATCTGTGAGTGTCAAGAATGGGGTGTCTAGGAAAGGGATGATATGCCACTAGTGCTCTAACTTACCAGGCCTTACTCTTGACTGAGGGATAGTTAAGTTGATAATGTCGGAAACCAGTTAAGTGTACGAACCATGGTTTTATAAGCTATTAATTGACTAAATAGTCGACTAGTCGACTATCGAACTATACCATTATAAATTAAGAAGTATCGGGAAAGCTTCATGATTCCATACCAACGAGAACCCCCGGGGAGGAGTGCTGGTGTAACAACCCGGAAATTCTGGGCCAGTTGAAATTTTTTATTTTGGCAATTTTAATGAATTTTGAATATTTAAAATGAATTATTTTAAATAATAACAACGAGAAATTTATTTTGAATATAATTCGAACGTATATATTTATATACATCGTCGTTAGAATATAAATATTTATTTTAAATTATGAAAGGAATTGAAAATGGCGCGGTAGTTCGATAATTCGATTTCAAATTTCAATTGAACATACCGAGTGCAAAATAAACCGGATTTTGGCAAAACCAGAAATATTGGAATCTAGTTGAAAATATCTTTCCAACAAATCTGAAAAATCGAAATTTCATAGCGGGAATCAAAAGTTATGCACAGTTGAAAATTCAGAATAATCGCTATGTAAATTATACATGGCCCAAAAAGTCAAATTTTGCATACGGATGAATTTGGACTCAAAACCACTTCCATTGAGTTCAAAATGTTGTTTAGAACTCCGAAATGTATAAGCTTCGATATATTCCGATATCCGGAATAGTGACAATTGGCAGGAGCTTTTCGGTTAACAAAACATAGCCCTTAAAAAGTGAAATTTTGCATACGAGCTCAGAATTCGACGAGATAAATTTTTCTGGATTCATAATGACAAACCATTGTTGAGTTCCAAAGAGCGCGTCGAACGGAGTCAGTATGTGGCCGTGCGAGCTGAAACAGTTCAGGGTAAAGTAGACAGTCATTTTACAAAGGAACATTATTGATAAGACCTCAGAATTCGATTTCGTTTTTTTTCTGGATTCGTATCGTCTAAAAATGGTTAAATCCAAAAGTGCATGACTTTTGAAGTTAGCATGTGAGTGTGCAAGAAGAAATGGTGCGCCAAAATAGCATTTTTAGAGCTTATCTGAGCATTTTTATAATTTTTTTTGGATGGTCAAACGAACTCGAAATTCGACGAAACTTGTTTCGTTGGACTCGCCTTCACGTCTACTATCTCGTGTCCGAAATCCGCGGCGATTGGAAATCGTTAGCGTTCAGGCGATACGCGAGAAACTATCATATAATCACTTTTACTCCATTTTTCTCTTCATAATTTCATTTCTCTCTTCCTCTTCAAAAACTCAAAAATGGAGTCTCCTCCACCACCACGGCTGCCACCGCCCCCTACCCCGCTGCCGCACCACCTCGGGCCGCCGGCCACCACCCCCACTCCACCTCTTCCTCCTCCTCTCTCTCTCCTCCTCTTTCCCTCTTCTAAATTGCAAACCCTAGCTCCTGCAGCCACCACCACCACCTCACGTGCTCCACCGCCGCCACCAGCACCCTCCCCACCTCCAATCAGGTCCGGCGCCCCCTTCCCCCCCCCCCCCCTCAATTCCGGCCGTGGGCCCCCCGGTCTTCAAAAACTCATTTTCACCAAAATTCCCGTTTTGCAAATAAGTCTCTGGACTGTTTTGGCCTATATCTCGCAAACGGTGCGTTTTTGGCCAAAGTCTCTCTAGACCAAAGTTGTAGAGCGCGAAATTCTCTTCGATTTGGCTATATGGAAGTCGTGTTTTGGAGTTCGGACCTGCTTGGAAAACGCGTTCGAAGTCTGCAGGAAGAGAGGGACCAAGGATGTAACAACCCGTATTTTCAATAACCTGTAATAACATAAATCGAGGCAGAATTTAATTCTAAAATGGGAATCAAGGGAAACGGGCTATGCCATTGCGTTCGTCTCGGAAAAATACGCGAAATAGAGTCCGAGTTTTCGAAAATCGGAGTCCGTATGACCAAGATATGGCCTCGCGAAGTTTCACGAAAATTCCCAAATTAAAGTATACTTAATTAAGTGAAATGGGTTGTGTAGATATATATATATATATATTGATATATATATATATATATATATATAATTGAAAATTTAATAAATAAATATGCAAAAATGCTCAAAACAGCGAATTGGGAGAGGGGAATAACCGAACCGGCCGATTTTTGAAGTCGACCCGAGCCCGCTGGGTCGACTAGGGGTTAATCCAGGGTGTTTGGCTGTCAACCCGTGGGCCGATTCGCTCAAGTGCAGATTTTGCATTTGAATGGCTCTCATGGTCCATCTTTAATCTAAAGGCCCTAGATGGTTCCTACACTTGACTTCTTCCCCAAGACATGCTTTGATGGCTTGGATTGAATCTAGGGTTAATCCTATGGCCTAAAACACTTGCCTAATCTATAAATAAGACCCTAACCTACCCTAATTCATTCATAATTAAACCTAGTGACTAAACTATGGCAAAATGCTAGCTCTCATGGCCTCCACTAATTTTATGAAGAGGGTTGCATACTAATCACTCTCTAATCAACTTCTAATCCCTTCTTAGCATCTTAATCTTCTTCATTTGGTGTTCAAAGTTGCTAGTTGTGAGTTTCTATCACTTTGATGATCTTTTGTTAAACTAAGTAGATGAGATATGATGAGATTTATGGTTTTGTATGTGGATTAATGAGTCTTGAATCATATGATATGATGTTAGCATTAATCTTATGTTTATGCATGTTGAGTATGTAAGTTTATGCAAGTTTAATATGATGTATGTTATATTTGCATGATGCTAAATATGCAAGTTGTGGGCTATATGCATGTTATGCAAGTTCATGGTGATATGCTATGCAAGTTACATGTATGTTAATATGCAAGATATGCTATGCAAGTTACATGTTTGTTAATATGCAAGTTACATGTATGTTAATATGCAAGATATGCTATGCAAGTTACATGTTTGTTAATATGCAAGTTACATGTATGTTAATATGCAAGATATGCTATGCAAGTTACATGTTTGTTAATATGCAAGTTACATGTATGTTAATATGCAAGATATGCTATGCAAGTTACATGTTTGTTAATATGCAAGTTACATGTATGTTAATATGCAAGATATGCTATGCAAGTTACATGTTTGTTAATATGCAAGTTACATGTATGTTAATATGCAAGATATGCTATGCAAGTTACATGTTTGTTAATATGCAAGTTACATGTATGTTAATATGCAAGATATGCTATGCAAGTTACATGTTTGTTAATATGCAAGTTACATGTTTGTTAATATGCAAGTTACATGTTTGTTAATATGCAAGTTACATGTTTGTCAATATGCAAGTTACATGTTTGTTAATATGCAAGTTCATGATGACACATTATGCAAGTCTATGGGTTAATATGCAAGTATATTATGCAAGTGAATATGTAAGTTATGTGACATATTATATGCAAGTTATGTGACATGTTATACAAGATTATATGCAAGTTATGTGACATATTATGCAAGTTCATATGCAAGTTATGTGTTTGTTAATATGCAAGATGGCACCTTTGAAACATGTTCGTTCATATGCAAGTTGACACCTTTTATATGTGTTATATCATGAACGAAATTACGTGGGAACGATGGGGTAATTAAATGCATAAGTTAATAAGATTGTGTGAAATTAATATAATTATGCATAACACAAAATAAATAAACATAGTATGGGAATTTGCCTATTTGGTTAGGTGTACCCATACTATGTGTTGGGAATTTACCTATTGAGTTAGGTCTACCCCATGGGAATTTACCTATTAAGTTAGGTCTACCCATGTTAAGAAAACTTGATTAATTAGGGATAATTAATATAAAATTATGAGGGTGATTAATTAGGTGTAATTAATTGACTAAGACACGAGGTTGGACTCAGTTATAGCGTAAAACTGCCCGGACCCAACCGGCTTAACCAGTTGCTACAAATGTTAGCCCAATGTGAGAGGTCTTAGGCACAAACTAAATACGTAATTAATGTAAAGACACGAGGTTAGACTCTGTTATGACATAAGGCTGCCCGGACCCAACCGGCTTAACCAGCGGTCATAAAAGACAGTCTAATGTGAGAGGTCTTTACAAAGGTTACGTTCTTAATTAATTAATTAAGAAACACTTAACCACATTAGCATGTAGAGGGACATGAGGGGTTAAGTGGGTGCCTCGGGTGGCATGAGAAAATCTAGTGGTTGCCTTGGGTGGCAATAGAAAATACGATTAGAATACTTAACCAAAATGGAACATGTAATTAAAACATGATTAAAGGGTTAAGTGGGATATACTAGAAAAAGGGACAAGCTTAGGTGGGTAGCTTGTGGAGGCCCATTTCAACCAGTAACCCATACGTATCTTTGTGGGCTCGACCCATGTCGAGGACGGGACACGCATACTGGGCTTGACTGTAAGAGGCAAACGGGTTAGCGGTGGCAACGCAAGTCCAACGGGCTTCATATGCGTGAGTGGGCCCGGGCTGGTAGGTAAGCCGTTGTTGCATCGAGTAGATATAAGCCGTGCACCTTTAGTTCCATCAGGTTGCCACATTGGGGAATGATACATCCCACGGTGGGGCCAGCACGGGTATCTACGTTAGGGAGCCGATCGAATGGGAAGTAGTGTGTACACCTAGTGGATTGTAGGGCCCCGTGGCGCCTACTTGGTCACCTAGGGGTACGCAGGTACTAATTAGTAAATTTTATAAGTCCTTGGGTGGGATCAACCTTTAAGTAGGAATTAATCTTAGGTAGGTAAAACTGGTGTGGTGCAGTGTAGGAATTATCTTTGAGTAGGTCTGGGGCGGTGTAATTTAGTAATTATCCTTGGGTGGGTAAATGCGTCTTTACGGTGATCTTAGTTTATCCTAAGTTTACCAAGCTGCTTAGTGTAGCCATTCATCCCCAGTCGTTACCGTATATCAACTTATGTCTTCTCTGGTTATTTTAATGATTGTATTGTTAGGGTTATAGGACTCACTCAGACTTATGTCTGACCCCGTTGTTTTTATCTTTTTCCCCCAACCCCAGGTTATTAGAGTGGGCCTGGTGCTAGTGGGCTTTGATCTGATTGCTGTATCTATCCTATGGAGCTTGGACCTCTGAAGTGAAGCCGAGCTTATCTTTCCTTTTATGGCTATTAGTTATGTAGTGGGATTATGTACTTCTATTTTATCAAGATGGATATTATGTACTTGACTCTGGTTTATGGTTTTGTGATGTAACCAAACATGTATTACTTTCCGTTGCAATGAAATGATGATTTAAATTTTCAAGTATTACTTATATCTGTCTTGCTGTAATTTTACTGTTCTATATTCACTCAAAATACTTCACCGAAACTAAGGCATTCCCCTGGTATGAGTGACCTTAGCGGACGTGGGGTGTTACACGTGGTATCAGAGCTTAAGGTTACCAGAACAGATAAAATTTTTAGAAAAACTATTTTTCTAAGAAAATTTTTGAAGGAATGTTTTCAAAAACATGTCTTTTAAGAGAAAAGTTTTTGAGAAAAGCATAATCCCCGATAGCCATATCTTTATCTTTCGAATTCTCCGTTTGAATCTCTTTCTCTCTCGTTTTGAGTTTCCCCTCCATGTGTAGATGATCTTTCTAAGATAGATAAGAATGGAAAACCGCTTCAAGGGAATTAGACGTAAATCAGATTAGAAGTTGGTTCAAGAAGGAGGAGGACTGGTAAGTACTTATTGGATGGACGATGGGAGGAAGGCTCTAATAGTTGTTTGGTTAATAAAGGACGAAGCCTCATTGATGGGAGGTTACGAGTGGAGAATGGGAAGGAGAAGGCTAGTAGTTATCCTTTTGGGAGGAATAGGACACCTTATTAGGATTGACCAAAGAAGCAAGGACAAGGTATGGAATCTTTTGGAGGGTAGTTGTATTCCCTCACGACTAGGGTGCCGTATGGGGATAAGACCGTCTAGGTTGGAATTTGGATTTCTTTATTATCCGATTCGAACTTTATTTGATTTGGATGCATTAAGTTCGTTTATCTCATCATTGTTAGTGAGTCACTGCACTTAGACACCAGTTTAGTAGATGATCCCTTAGTTGTTTCAAACCCAATTGGGCTCCATGATGTGTTTGGGTTTGAAAGTTTCTATACTTAGCATTGAGTTTGGATGTGATGCTTGTTGGGCTTCACGAGCTATGGGTTAGTTTGGGCATGGACTGGTTATCCAGTAGGGATGCCATTCTTGATTTTGAAAAGAGAGTTGTTAGGCTTATGACCCGCTTGGGTAACACTCTCGAGATCTCTTGTAATCCCATAGAGACTGTTATGCTAAGTTATCTAGAATCGCTGGACACGTCGGTCGAGAGTTTGCGATCTGTTAGAAGTGGTCCGGGAATACTCGGATGTGTTTGAGAAGGTGAAGGGCTTACCTCCGGAGCGGGAGATTGACTTCCGAATATATCTGGTAAACAATGCCAAACCAGTGACTTGGCCAGTGTGCCACAAGGCTCCTCGTGAGAGGAGGGAACTCCATAAGTAAGTAGGCGATTGCTTGAGAAGGGGTTCATAAGAAGAAGTATATCGGAGTGGGGCGCTCCAGTAGTTTTTTTTCCATGAAGGCGGATGGGTCCCTCAGACCTTGTGTAGGCTAAAGAGAACTAAATAAACTCACAAAGAAGAATAGACACCCATTGCCAAAGATTGATGATCTCTTTGATCAGTTGGTTGGCGCCTCAGTATTTTCGCAGTTGGACTAAGCCACATGGTTTCGTCAGTTGAGAGTGGCTGACGATAGTATAGAGAAGATTGCCTTTAGGACTCCGGATGGTTTTATGAGTGGCTGGTGATGCTATTTGGTTTGACGAACGCCCCCGCATACTTTGTTGATTGGAAGAGAAGGGTGTTCAGAGAGTACCTAAATAAGTTTGTGATGGTCTTTGTGGATGACATCTTGGTCTTTTCTAGGAGCGAAATAAGTTTTCATATGTGCTCAATAGGTTGAGCAAAGCCAGTTATGGGATAAAACAGTGGTTTTGGAGCGAGACTGGCAAGGACATCCAAAGTTGGTCAAAGGCTTAATTGTTTAGCCATTATTATTATTATTTTTAGTATCATCTCACGTAGGTTGCCTGAACTCGAAGGAGATATCCCTTGGGTGTTTGTCTGATATTGGTTTCGGCCTTTGGGGCTTGCATTTGGGGGATGTCGAATTCGACTAGGGTGGTCTGCGTGAGAGATGGACAGTTGTGACGATTTTGGATAGGATTCTTAGCATCTTATGAGTTGAGATAGCGTATACCCCTAACAAGGGAAGCATGGTAGCAGACGCCTTAAGAAGAAAAAGGTTGTCCTTGAGTTCATTGATCGATTAAACGACGGAGCTTAGGGTTTATTTCTATGTTTGACTTTAGACCTTCCGTTGACTTTGTACCCGGTTTGCTAGCCTCCTTGGAGGTTAGGCCTACTCTTTTGGGACGGGGTGGCGAGGCACAGCAAGACGACCCACAGTAGGTTGAGCTATGAGAGAAGCTCATAAGGGGGAGGAGTCGTCCAGCCATTTGAGTAGGTACACCCTAGATAGTAAGGGGTGGTTGCGTAGAGACGGTAGACTTTGTGTACCGCAAGACGAGGGTTTGAGGAAGGCTATACTTGATGATACACATCGGTCGAAGATGACCATTCATCCCGGTAGGGACAAGATGTACCAAGACATAAAGCGAGTTTTCCTTTTTGCCAATCTGAAGAAAGATGCGGCCAAGTATGTCGCTAGATGCTTGGTATGCTAACAAGTGAAAGTGGAACAGAAGAAACCCGGAGGGTTGCTTCACCCGTTGGAAGTTCCGAAATAGGAAGTAGGATAGTGCCTCGTTGGATAACCGAAATCAAGGAAGGGTAATACGGGGATTGGGCTTATGGTAGATAGACTTACTAAGTGTGCCCATTTCATACCCGTGAAGAGAAAGAGGACTATTCCATGTCTAGCTTCAGTTTACCTTCAAGGGATTATTAGATTTCATGGTGTACCTTCCAGCATTGTGAGTGATCAAGATCCTATCTTCACTAGTGAGTTTTGGAAGATTTTGCAAGAGGGCGGTAGGGACTCAGTTGTGTTTGAGCACCGCATCTCATCCTCAGACGGACGGTCAGACCAAGAGGGTGAACCGTATCTAGAACATCTTTTGAGGTTATGTATTTTGGATTTTGGAGGTACATGGGAAGAGCATCTTCCGTTGGTGGAGTTCGCATATAATAGCAGCTTTCAGTCCAGTATTGGTATGGCTCATTTCAAAGCTCTTTATGGAAGGCCTTGTCGATCTCCTACATGTTGGTGGGAATCTACGGATAAGATCTTGCTTGGGCCAGATATGGTTAGAGAGACTTCAGAGAAGATGGGTTGGATTCGAAGAAGGATGAAAGCGGCGGAATCTTATGCGGACAAGAGGAGAACAGAGCTTGAGTTTGATATTAGGACATGCTTTTTATCAAGGTGTCTCCGTTACGGAATGTGGTTCACTTTGGATCTGTTAGGAAGTAAGTACCAAGGTTTGTAGGGCCATTTCCCATTAAGGAAAGAATTGGAGGGATGGCATATAGAGTGGAGTTGCCTGACAGACTTAGTGGTGTACCGGATGTATTTCATGTGTCCCATTTGAGGAAGTGCTTACATGAGACCGCTGAGGTGGTAGAGCCGAGTTTGCTTAAAGAAGTAGAGTTAGAGCACGATGAGACGATTCGACGAGCTCCTACTCGCATCATTGGGCCAGAGACTAGGAAGTTGAGGAACAGAGAAGTTCAGCTAGTTAGAATGCTACTTGGGAGACGGAAGCGAAGATGCGTTCTTTGTATCCATTTCTTTTGGAGAGTATGTCTTTTAACTTCTCCTTTATCGCTTGCCTAGTACTTATCTTATCTTTAGTAGGTCCTCTCGTTAGTCCTGTTTGACCTTTAGATAGGGAAAACCTATGGTTGAAACATGTGTTTGAGACATGTTATGGTTGATGGATGCAAGTGGATGCAAGTGTTTGCTAGTGGTTGCTCGTGGATGCATATATACACACATTAGGCACTAGATCGGCTCAGTCACTTCATGTTGCATATCGCATAAATGGATGTGGTAGTTAGATTGATGGATGTATCATGGCTGTGTTATCATATGGATGATGCATTTTTGTGTATGGTTGTGCACGCATGTAGAAATTTGTATGTGTCAATAGGGTTTCGCATACATATTGGATGCATGGCACTATCATGGTTTGCATTAAGGAGGTTTACTGTATCAGTAACCGCCTGATTTTCGCATTAGGTAAGTACATATACACACACTTTTGCATATATCCATCCAGCATTTAGAATCTTGTAAGGACAATGATTGCTCGTGGATGATGCTTTGAGTAGATGGATGATTGGATGGTAGGATACGTTCTTCCTAACTTGAAGATTTCGGGGACGAAATCCTTTAAGGAGGGGAGAATGTAACAACCCGTATTTTCAATAACCTGTAATAACATAAATCGAGGCAGAATTTAATTCTAAAATGGGAATCAAGGGAAACGGGCTATGCCATTGCGTTCGTCTCGGAAAAATACGCGAAATAGAGTCCGAGTTTTCGAAAATCGGAGTCCGTATGACCAAGATATGGCCTCGCGAAGTTTCACGAAAATTCCCAAATTAAAGTATACTTAATTAAGTGAAATGGGTTGTGTAGATATATATATATATATATATTGATATATATATATATATATATATATATATAATTGAAAATTTAATAAATAAATATGCAAAAATGCTCAAAACAGCGAATTGGGAGAGGGGAATAACCGAACCGGCCGATTTTTGAAGTCGACCCGAGCCCGCTGGGTCGACTAGGGGTTAATCCAGGGTGTTTGGCTGTCAACCCGTGGGCCGATTCGCTCAAGTGCAGATTTTGCATTTGAATGGCTCTCATGGTCCATCTTTAATCTAAAGGCCCTAGATGGTTCCTACACTTGACTTCTTCCCCAAGACATGCTTTGATGGCTTGGATTGAATCTAGGGTTAATCCTATGGCCTAAAACACTTGCCTAATCTATAAATAAGACCCTAACCTACCCTAATTCATTCATAATTAAACCTAGTGACTAAACTATGGCAAAATGCTAGCTCTCATGGCCTCCACTAATTTTATGAAGAGGGTTGCATACTAATCACTCTCTAATCAACTTCTAATCCCTTCTTAGCATCTTAATCTTCTTCATTTGGTGTTCAAAGTTGCTAGTTGTGAGTTTCTATCACTTTGATGATCTTTTGTTAAACTAAGTAGATGAGATATGATGAGATTTATGGTTTTGTATGTGGATTAATGAGTCTTGAATCATATGATATGATGTTAGCATTAATCTTATGTTTATGCATGTTGAGTATGTAAGTTTATGCAAGTTTAATATGATGTATGTTATATTTGCATGATGCTAAATATGCAAGTTGTGGGCTATATGCATGTTATGCAAGTTCATGGTGATATGCTATGCAAGTTACATGTATGTTAATATGCAAGATATGCTATGCAAGTTACATGTTTGTTAATATGCAAGTTACATGTATGTTAATATGCAAGATATGCTATGCAAGTTACATGTTTGTTAATATGCAAGTTACATGTATGTTAATATGCAAGATATGCTATGCAAGTTACATGTTTGTTAATATGCAAGTTACATGTATGTTAATATGCAAGATATGCTATGCAAGTTACATGTTTGTTAATATGCAAGTTACATGTATGTTAATATGCAAGATATGCTATGCAAGTTACATGTTTGTTAATATGCAAGTTACATGTATGTTAATATGCAAGATATGCTATGCAAGTTACATGTTTGTTAATATGCAAGTTACATGTATGTTAATATGCAAGATATGCTATGCAAGTTACATGTTTGTTAATATGCAAGTTACATGTTTGTTAATATGCAAGTTACATGTTTGTTAATATGCAAGTTACATGTTTGTCAATATGCAAGTTACATGTTTGTTAATATGCAAGTTCATGATGACACATTATGCAAGTCTATGGGTTAATATGCAAGTATATTATGCAAGTGAATATGTAAGTTATGTGACATATTATATGCAAGTTATGTGACATGTTATACAAGATTATATGCAAGTTATGTGACATATTATGCAAGTTCATATGCAAGTTATGTGTTTGTTAATATGCAAGATGGCACCTTTGAAACATGTTCATTCATATGCAAGTTGACACCTTTTATATGTGTTATATCATGAACGAAATTACGTGGGAACGATGGGGTAATTAAATGCATAAGTTAATAAGATTGTGTGAAATTAATATAATTATGCATAACACAAAATAAATAAACATAGTATGGGAATTTGCCTATTTGGTTAGGTGTACCCATACTATGTGTTGGGAATTTACCTATTGAGTTAGGTCTACCCCATGGGAATTTACCTATTAAGTTAGGTCTACCCATGTTAAGAAAACTTGATTAATTAGGGATAATTAATATAAAATTATGAGGGTGATTAATTAGGTGTAATTAATTGACTAAGACACGAGGTTGGACTCAGTTATAGCGTAAAACTGCCCGGACCCAACCGGCTTAACCAGTTGCTACAAATGTTAGCCCAATGTGAGAGGTCTTAGGCACAAACTAAATACGTAATTAATGTAAAGACACGAGGTTAGACTCTGTTATGACATAAGGCTGCCCGGACCCAACCGGCTTAACCAGCGGTCATAAAAGACAGTCTAATGTGAGAGGTCTTTACAAAGGTTACGTTCTTAATTAATTAATTAAGAAACACTTAACCACATTAGCATGTAGAGGGACATGAGGGGTTAAGTGGGTGCCTCGGGTGGCATGAGAAAATCTAGTGGTTGCCTTGGGTGGCAATAGAAAATACGATTAGAATACTTAACCAAAATGGAACATGTAATTAAAACATGATTAAAGGGTTAAGTGGGATATACTAGAAAAAGGGACAAGCTTAGGTGGGTAGCTTGTGGAGGCCCATTTCAACCAGTAACCCATACGTATCTTTGTGGGCTCGACCCATGTCGAGGACGGGACACGCATACTGGGCTTGACTGTAAGAGGCAAACGGGTTAGCGGTGGCAACGCAAGTCCAACGGGCTTCATATGCGTGAGTGGGCCCGGGCTGGTAGGTAAGCCGTTGTTGCATCGAGTAGATATAAGCCGTGCACCTTTAGTTCCATCAGGTTGCCACATTGGGGAATGATACATCCCACGGTGGGGCCAGCACGGGTATCTACGTTAGGGAGCCGATCGAATGGGAAGTAGTGTGTACACCTAGTGGATTGTAGGGCCCCGTGGCGCCTACTTGGTCACCTAGGGGTACGCAGGTACTAATTAGTAAATTTTATAAGTCCTTGGGTGGGATCAACCTTTAAGTAGGAATTAATCTTAGGTAGGTAAAACTGGTGTGGTGCAGTGTAGGAATTATCTTTGAGTAGGTCTGGGGCGGTGTAATTTAGTAATTATCCTTGGGTGGGTAAATGCGTCTTTACGGTGATCTTAGTTTATCCTAAGTTTACCAAGCTGCTTAGTGTAGCCATTCATCCCCAGTCGTTACCGTATATCAACTTATGCCTTCTCTGGTTATTTTAATGATTGTATTGTTAGGGTTATAGGACTCACTCAGACTTATGTCTGACCCCGTTGTTTTTATCTTTTTCCCCCAACCCCAGGTTATTAGAGTGGGCCTGGTGCTAGTGGGCTTTGATCTGATTGCTGTATCTATCCTATGGAGCTTGGACCTCTGAAGTGAAGCCGAGCTTATCTTTCCTTTTATGGCTATTAGTTATGTAGTGGGATTATGTACTTCTATTTTATCAAGATGGATATTATGTACTTGACTCTGGTTTATGGTTTTGTGATGTAACCAAACATGTATTACTTTCCGTTGCAATGAAATGATGATTTAAATTTTCAAGTATTACTTATATCTGTCTTGCTGTAATTTTACTGTTCTATATTCACTCAAAATACTTCACCGAAACTAAGGCATTCCCCTGGTATGAGTGACCTTAGCGGACGTGGGGTGTTACAAAGGATATACTCTTAAGAAGAGATATGATGCACGAATCTAGTCTTCGATCTTCTAAGTCGCATTTCCTTGAGTTTAACTCCATTATGCTTCGTCCGTCTTTAACTTCACAATTTCGTAGCTTCTTAATTCTTGTTTCCAAAATATGAGTTGGAACCTTTTCCACTGTTGCCTCTCGTTCCACTTTCACTTACTCTACTTCTAATATACTTGGCTCAAGCCTAACTGCGTACTCATGGTCCCATGCAAGCTCTCCAAAATTCACTAGTGAATCTTGGATCTTGTTAACTTACTAGAAGGTATTCCACAACCCATTCATAAGTGAAATGAACTTTCCGCCTTAGTGGCGAACACTACTGGAGCGCCCCATTCTGAAATGCTCCTCCTAATGAACCCCTTTCTCTAGAGGCTCTTTAATCTGTTTACTGAGCTCTTTCCTTTCTCGTGGAGCCATGTGTCTAACGGGCAATGCAACGGGCTTTGCATTATCTACAAGATATATGCGGAAGTCTATTTCCCGCTTCGGAGGCAAGCCCTTCACCTCTTCGAAGACATCCGGATATTCCCGGACCACTCTAACTGATTGCAAATTTTCAACAGAGGCATCTAGCGATTCAAGATAACTAAGCATAACCGCATACGAGGGATTACAAGAAATTTCCAAAGTATTACCGAGCTGGGTTAGGAGCCTAACAACCCTTTTCTCACAATCAAGAATGGCCCCATTACTGGATAGCCAATCCATACCCAAAATCAAACCATAACCCGAAAAGCCCAAAACAAAGGCACTACATTGAAATTCAACACTTAGAATAGAAATTTTCAATCCCACACAGATCATAGACAAATGAGCTGGGCCCCCAATTGGGTTTGAAACAATTAAGGGGTCCTCTACCATACTAGTTTTTAGGTGCAGAGATTCTACTAAAGCAGACGAGATAAAGGAGTGTGATGCGCCAGAATCAAATAAAGTGCGAACGGGATGATCATAAAGATAAACTACACTTTCTACAGAAGTGTTGGTACCTCGCTGTTGCAAAGGTGGCGCTTCTAGCACATGAACCTGTGCCCCTGAGGTGGATCCAGCCCTCTGCCCCTGTCCTTGTTTCTTTGGGCAGTCCTTAGCCCTATGGCCTGTCTCACCGCAAGAAAAGCACCCACCATTCTCCTTGGCCTTCTTTTTCCGGCAGTCCTTTACTAAGTGCCCCACTTTGCCACAGAAATTGCACTTCCTTTTCTCTTTGTTGCCTTCCCCGCCTTTCTTAAAGTCTGTCTTCTTAGGCTGCAAACCCTCTTTCTTCCCTTGAGAGCTTTCTGCCTTTGTCTCCTTCTTGCCCTTATCCTCTTCATTCAGCAATGCCATTTGCACCAATCTTTCATACGTGGCTCCCATGGGTATATGGGTCATGGCCAAACTGTGTAATGGCTCATTCAACCCTTTGACGAAACGGAGAGCCTTCTTGTGCGGGGTGTTGACTAGGTCAAGCCCAAACCTAGCCAGCTCATCGAACTGATTCACATACTCTCTGACTGTCTTGTCCCCTTGCTTAAGAAATAAAAATCTTTCCAACTGCAAACTCCTTTCCGCATCTGAGAGAAATTTGGTCTCAAACCTTGCCCTAAAGTCCTCCCATGTCTCCACTGGTCTTTCAGCATGAGTGACTTCCCACCAGTAGGAAGCCTCGCCCTTCAATAGCCATACTGCCAATTGTACTTTTTGTCTATCTTCTACCTCAAAGATGATGAATAGGTCCTCCGTTTCTTTCAGCCAATTCCTAGCTGCCACGAAGGACTCAGTTCCATGGAAATCCCTTCCTCCCATAGCTTTAAAATCTTTACATATCTTAGCGAATGTGTTTCCCCGAGGAGGAGGTGGAGGAAAAGGTGCCGCTGCAGCCGGATGATTTCCTTCAGCTGGGGGAGGAGGAACGGTAGGACCTGGCTGAGTGGCCCTTGCTTCTAAGAACCGTCTAAACCAACCAGGTATTGGTACCCCTTCCGGCAAGTTAAGTTCTTGGGACATGCTGAAACAAAAAGGATAGATTCAAAACGAAGGATAAGAGATAATACCTATGGCTTTGGGGAGTGGACTTTGCTTTTTAGAATAAAATAATATTTTTCTTTTTTAAAAATGCTTCTTTAAATTTCCTTTTTGAAAATAAATTTTCAAAACTTTTTATCTTATCTAGTAAACCTATGCTCTGATACCAAGTGAAACACCCCACCTCCGTTAGGGTCACTCTCAAAGGGAATGCCCTAATTTTGGTGGAGGTTTATAAGTACAAGTCACAGATATACAAGACAGATCTAAGAACACATATTTGTAAACAGCGGAAGAACAACAAACTTTATTTCATAAAGTCAAATACGTGTTACAACAACATCCTTTCCAAAAACATAACATAACACTTTCGTAATCTGTCTTGAGTACATTATTTAAAGAAGCATAAATAAAACATAGATAAACTGCAAAAGCCCCATAGTGGATTGTCCAAAGCCATAGTTCAAAAACGGAAAGTTCCAAGCAATACATTTCTCTTCTTCAAGCTGGATGTTGAGGTTGATCAAGCTGCAGTGTTCCCTCCCTGAGGACCTGGGGGGGGGGAAACGGAAGAAAGAAGACGAAAGAAAAGTAGAGTCAGACATAAAGCCTGAGTAAGTCTAGTACTATTTTGTCTATGAATAAAGAACTGGGTATGATAAGTATAAACAAGAAGTGGGCATGCACTATAAACTTGGTTAAGTTGTCTAGGGTCGAATATACTATCGTACCCCATGTTGATCTCTGAACCCATATAAACTAGTTTCCAACTGGCACCCCAAAATCAGGGTGATGTGATCCATTCAATGATGATCGGCTCCTACTCGCATAGTTACATGTGTCTTACGGCCCCCGATGTCGTAGTTACCTATGCTGGTCCTACCATGGGGTGTATCAAGTCCCGTGGTGGCGGCCCGACACAACCTTAGAATGCACAGGTATGCTACTGGTGCCCAGTGCCTTATTTTTCTGCGCCGGAGTGTGTGCACGCCCGCACTCCGTTAGAACCTACACTGCTACACCACCGCCGTCGCTTTGACCTCTTACAATCAGCCCAGTAATCATGCCCCACCCTGCCTAGTTTCAGGGTATCCTGATACACCTTCTAGGGTTACTGCTGAAAAGGGTCCCCCGTTACTAGGTTTTCTATCTCTAGCCAACACGCTAAGTTGGTTAAGTGTTTTCTAACCTAACCCCCACCAGTCCGTTTAGTTTAGCATGTTCCATTTTGATTAAGTCTTTAGTTCACTTAATCCTAACAATCCTGACTCAGCCTTAATTGTCTTATTAAGGCCCTGACCTCTCACATTAGACAGTTATTGTTGTGGCTGCCTGTTGCCGGTTGGTTCCGGGCAGTCTTACGCCACAACTCAGTCTAACCTCGGGTCCTTGTTGGGCTCCATGTTTAACCTCCCACATTGGATAGGTATTGTTGTGACTACTGGACAGCCGGGCGGTTCCGGGCAGGTTTACATCACAACTCAATCCAACCTCGGGTTAAACACATCGTATGTTCTACATTTACATATTTTGTCATTCCTCTTTATTTCTTATATGTAAATATTTGCGGCCCATTATTAAGTTAATGGTGTAAAGGTTACACCAATCATGGGCCCAACCCATACTTGAACTTGGGCCCTTCTATTTTATATTTTCATTCATTAGTAATTTTAACCCAGCGTTATTTTCCCCCGTTTAACACGTCCGTTGATATATTTTGGGCTTAGCCTTTTAAAGCCCAAATTAGCCATGCGAAAAGGGGAGGCTTAAAGCGTGATTACATACACAAAGAGGGGAATGTGAGCGCATGAACTTGCAATACGACGTTGGAAATACAAAATAGAAACTGGTGTACTTGCATAGTGGTAACATAGGTGACATGAATCAAAGCATGTGAACTTGTAATTGAGATATCATTATTGTCACATGAACCTATATTTTTTATTTAGGCATAATGTCAAACATAAGCATGGCATAAATATTTCTAGCATAAGCATGGCATAATGTCAAACATAAGCATGGCATAAATATTTCTAGCATAAGCATGGCATAATGTCAAACATAAACAAGTCATGTTCATAAGGTTTCTACATGTTTACAAAGGGGATACTTTGTTACTAACACAAAAGCATAGTTCAACTTAATTATGATTTAAATCTAATCACATAACGATGGTATAAATATACTTATGCATAAAAATACACATCATGATGGCATAGTAGCAAAACCCCAAACTTGCATGAATTTAAATCAACTACATACATGTAGCTTCAACATGGATTACATAATTTGCGAAATATTCCAAACGTATACTTGCATAGAACTACCGCATGTAGTTCTTTATAACATGAATAACATAATTCAAGAATATCCAAACATATATAATATTTCAAATTGATAAGAACGCACAAATATGAATTACTTTATTGCCACAATTCAAGCATACAAACCAACACAATTGTTTATTCATACCAAAGTAATACTCTACTTACAATGGTGTGATGAATTCTCTAATTTAGGGATTGAAGACGCAAATTCCTTTGTTGAATTGATTTGCTTAGGTTGCTTTAAGCTTTAGAATCTTCCTCCTAACCCTCTCTCCAATTTGGTGGCTACTCCTAGTCGTTCCTCAGCAACATGGCGGCTATGTTCTTATTTTTGAATGAATAGATTAGGGTTTAGTCTAGAGTTGTTTATATAGAGGTTAGGAACCGATTAGGACCATTGATGTTGCTTGGATTGATCGTAGCCATTCATTCGATAGAGAGACCAATTAAAACTTGCCACCTAGCCCTAATGACAAAGCAGACCACAGAAAATCGGCCAAACACAGACCTGGCCAGCCAGGTTGGCTGGGCTCGACCAGGTCGATACCCCTGTCGACAGGGCTGTCGACAGCCCTGTCGACATGGGTAGCCCAGGTCGACAGCCCAGTCGACCTGGGTGGCCTAGGCGGGTGTTTATCCGCCCTGGCCCATTGGGCCCGATTTTTAATTATTTTATTCTGTTTGAATTTTAAATTTAATTCAAAACTTCCGAAGGCCATATCTTCTTCATACGGACTCCGTTTTTCGAAAACTCGGACTCTATTTCGCGTATTTTTCCGAGACGAATGCAATGGCGTATCTCGTTTCCCTTAGTTCTTTGATTTGAAATTAATTATACTTTAATTTGTGAATTTCACAGTTATAGAATTCGCGGGGTGTTACATTCTCCCCCACTTAAAAGGATTTCGTCCCCGAAATCTTCAAGTGTAGGAAAATGTATATCCTAACATCCAATCATCCATCTACTCATCCATCAAACACGAGCATCCATTGTCCTTAAAAGATTTCTAATGCTTCATGATCATATGCGTAGTGTGTGTGTACATGTACTTATCTAATGCAAAATCAGGCGGTCTACTGATTCAGTTGACCTCCTTAATGCGAATTATGTAGGTGCCATGAATCCATTATGTATGCAAATTTTCCTATTCTTGATTCTACATGAGTGCACAATCATTCAATACAAATGCAATATCCATAAGACAACACATTAAAGTTCAACCATATACAAATACAAACATATATGCATATGCAATATGAAGTGACTGAGCCGATCTAAAACCTAGATTATGTGTGTATATGCAACCACGAGCAACCACTAGCAATCACTTGCAACCACTTGCAACCATCATACATAACATGTTTCAACTACATGTTTCCATCCAAAAAGATTCTACCTAAAAGATAAGGTCGAGGAAATATACCTAAAAAGATAGATAAAAGCGCAACTTTAGGGAAAAAGAAAGATCAAGGATGTACCCTCGAACAGAAAAGGGTAGGCAGTGCGTATTCTAGCTTCAGTTTCCCAAGTCGCGTCTCCCTCGGCGTTGCTCCACTGAACTTTGAAAAGCTTGACTTCGTGGTTGCGTAGCTTCTTCACTTCTGTTCCTAATATGCAGGTTGGAATTTTCCTTATGGTTGCTTCGCGTTCCACTTCGGCTTCTTCGAGGATATTTGGCTCTACCACTTCAGCAGACTCATGCAGACATTTTCGGAGATGAGAAACGTTAAAAACGTTGTGGACTCCGGCCAACTTCTCGGGTAGCTCTAATCTATAGGCCATTTTCCCAATTTTCTCAATGATAGGAAATGGTCCTACCTAAAGGTATAGTCGAATGATAGAAGCAAGTAAAAACTTTGTGCCCATTAGGCAATGTCAAAACTGGAAATCTATGCCACATATATATTGATTAGGAGAAGAACTCTCTAAGCATCAGCCCCGAAGACCGAAATCAACATCAGACTGACACCCAAAGAATTACTCAACCCAACCACTATATATGATTCTATGAAACTAAGCATGATGGACTCCTTTTTAGGTCACAAGGGAGTCCCTTCCTAAGACCAACCCGTATCCTATAAAACCCAAAAAGTTTGGTCAATCCAACGAACACCCTCAAGCCCCAACATGTGTTACTAACAGATGAGTCATACTCCCTATGGGGTTTTGCGACAGAAATTGGATTGAGGATGGGACCGAGAGGATATACACAAAGGATAGCATGCAAGTAAGCTCTACAGGAAGAGAGGGACCAAGGATATACTCTTAAGAAGAGATATGATGCACGAATCTAGTCTTCGATCTTCTAAGTCGCATTTCCTTGAGTTTAACTCCATTATGCTTCGTCCGTCTTTAACTTCACAATTTCGTAGCTTCTTAATTCTTGTTTCCAAAATATGAGTTGGAACCTTTTCCACTGTTGCCTCTCGTTCCACTTTCACTTACTCTACTTCTAATATACTTGGCTCAAGCCTAACTGCGTACTCATGGTCCCATGCAAGCTCTCCAAAATTCACTAGTGAATCTTGGATCTTGTTAACTTACTAGAAGGTATTCCACAACCCATTCATAAGTGAAATGAACTTTCCGCCTTAGTGGCGAACACTACTGGAGCGCCCCATTCTGAAATGCTCCTCCTAATGAACCCCTTTCTCTAGAGGCTCTTTAATCTGTTTACTGAGCTCTTTCCTTTCTCGTGGAGCCATGTGTCTAACGGGCAATGCAACGGGCTTTGCATTATCTACAAGATATATGCGGAAGTCTATTTCCCGCTTCGGAGGCAAGCCCTTCACCTCTTCGAAGACATCCGGATATTCCCGGACCACTCTAACTGATTGCAAATTTTCAACAGAGGCATCTAGCGATTCAAGATAACTAAGCATAACCGCATACGAGGGATTACAAGAAATTTCCAAAGTATTACCGAGCTGGGTTAGGAGCCTAACAACCCTTTTCTCACAATCAAGAATGGCCCCATTACTGGATAGCCAATCCATACCCAAAATCAAACCATAACCCGAAAAGCCCAAAACAAAGGCACTACATTGAAATTCAACACTTAGAATAGAAATTTTCAATCCCACACAGATCATAGACAAATGAGCTGGGCCCCCAATTGGGTTTGAAACAATTAAGGGGTCCTCTACCATACTAGTTTTTAGGTGCAGAGATTCTACTAAAGCAGACGAGATAAAGGAGTGTGATGCGCCAGAATCAAATAAAGTGCGAACGGGATGATCATAAAGATAAACTACACTTTCTACAGAAGTGTTGGTACCTCGCTGTTGCAAAGGTGGCGCTTCTAGCACATGAACCTGTGCCCCTGAGGTGGATCCAGCCCTCTGCCCCTGTCCTTGTTTCTTTGGGCAGTCCTTAGCCCTATGGCCTGTCTCACCGCAAGAAAAGCACCCACCATTCTCCTTGGCCTTCTTTTTCCGGCAGTCCTTTACTAAGTGCCCCACTTTGCCACAGAAATTGCACTTCCTTTTCTCTTTGTTGCCTTCCCCGCCTTTCTTAAAGTCTGTCTTCTTAGGCTGCAAACCCTCTTTCTTCCCTTGAGAGCTTTCTGCCTTTGTCTCCTTCTTGCCCTTATCCTCTTCATTCAGCAATGCCATTTGCACCAATCTTTCATACGTGGCTCCCATGGGTATATGGGTCATGGCCAAACTGTGTAATGGCTCATTCAACCCTTTGACGAAACGGAGAGCCTTCTTGTGCGGGGTGTTGACTAGGTCAAGCCCAAACCTAGCCAGCTCATCGAACTGATTCACATACTCTCTGACTGTCTTGTCCCCTTGCTTAAGAAATAAAAATCTTTCCAACTGCAAACTCCTTTCCGCATCTGAGAGAAATTTGGTCTCAAACCTTGCCCTAAAGTCCTCCCATGTCTCCACTGGTCTTTCAGCATGAGTGACTTCCCACCAGTAGGAAGCCTCGCCCTTCAATAGCCATACTGCCAATTGTACTTTTTGTCTATCTTCTACCTCAAAGATGATGAATAGGTCCTCCGTTTCTTTCAGCCAATTCCTAGCTGCCACGAAGGACTCAGTTCCATGGAAATCCCTTCCTCCCATAGCTTTAAAATCTTTACATATCTTAGCGAATGTGTTTCCCCGAGGAGGAGGTGGAGGAAAAGGTGCCGCTGCAGCCGGATGATTTCCTTCAGCTGGGGGAGGAGGAACGGTAGGACCTGGCTGAGTGGCCCTTGCTTCTAAGAACCGTCTAAACCAACCAGGTATTGGTACCCCTTCCGGCAAGTTAAGTTCTTGGGACATGCTGAAACAAAAAGGATAGATTCAAAACGAAGGATAAGAGATAATACCTATGGCTTTGGGGAGTGGACTTTGCTTTTTAGAATAAAATAATATTTTTCTTTTTTAAAAATGCTTCTTTAAATTTCCTTTTTGAAAATAAATTTTCAAAACTTTTTATCTTATCTAGTAAACCTATGCTCTGATACCAAGTGAAACACCCCACCTCCGTTAGGGTCACTCTCAAAGGGAATGCCCTAATTTTGGTGGAGGTTTATAAGTACAAGTCACAGATATACAAGACAGATCTAAGAACACATATTTGTAAACAGCGGAAGAACAACAAACTTTATTTCATAAAGTCAAATACGTGTTACAACAACATCCTTTCCAAAAACATAACATAACACTTTCGTAATCTGTCTTGAGTACATTATTTAAAGAAGCATAAATAAAACATAGATAAACTGCAAAAGCCCCATAGTGGATTGTCCAAAGCCATAGTTCAAAAACGGAAAGTTCCAAGCAATACATTTCTCTTCTTCAAGCTGGATGTTGAGGTTGATCAAGCTGCAGTGTTCCCTCCCTGAGGACCTGGGGGGGGGGAAACGGAAGAAAGAAGACGAAAGAAAAGTAGAGTCAGACATAAAGCCTGAGTAAGTCTAGTACTATTTTGTCTATGAATAAAGAACTGGGTATGATAAGTATAAACAAGAAGTGGGCATGCACTATAAACTTGGTTAAGTTGTCTAGGGTCGAATATACTATCGTACCCCATGTTGATCTCTGAACCCATATAAACTAGTTTCCAACTGGCACCCCAAAATCAGGGTGATGTGATCCATTCAATGATGATCGGCTCCTACTCGCATAGTTACATGTGTCTTACGGCCCCCGATGTCGTAGTTACCTATGCTGGTCCTACCATGGGGTGTATCAAGTCCCGTGGTGGCGGCCCGACACAACCTTAGAATGCACAGGTATGCTACTGGTGCCCAGTGCCTTATTTTTCTGCGCCGGAGTGTGTGCACGCCCGCACTCCGTTAGAACCTACACTGCTACACCACCGCCGTCGCTTTGACCTCTTACAATCAGCCCAGTAATCATGCCCCACCCTGCCTAGTTTCAGGGTATCCTGATACACCTTCTAGGGTTACTGCTGAAAAGGGTCCCCCGTTACTAGGTTTTCTATCTCTAGCCAACACGCTAAGTTGGTTAAGTGTTTTCTAACCTAACCCCCACCAGTCCGTTTAGTTTAGCATGTTCCATTTTGATTAAGTCTTTAGTTCACTTAATCCTAACAATCCTGACTCAGCCTTAATTGTCTTATTAAGGCCCTGACCTCTCACATTAGACAGTTATTGTTGTGGCTGCCTGTTGCCGGTTGGTTCCGGGCAGTCTTACGCCACAACTCAGTCTAACCTCGGGTCCTTGCTGGGCTCCATGTTTAACCTCCCACATTGGATAGGTATTGTTGTGACTACTGGACAGCCGGGCGGTTCCGGGCAGGTTTACATCACAACTCAATCCAACCTCGGGTTAAACACATCGTATGTTCTACATTTACATATTTTGTCATTCCTCTTTATTTCTTATATGTAAATATTTGCGGCCCATTATTAAGTTAATGGTGTAAAGGTTACACCAATCATGGGCCCAACCCATACTTGAACTTGGGCCCTTCTATTTTATATTTTCATTCATTAGTAATTTTAACCCAGCGTTATTTTCCCCCGTTTAACACGTCCGTTGATATATTTTGGGCTTAGCCTTTTAAAGCCCAAATTAGCCATGCGAAAAGGGGAGGCTTAAAGCGTGATTACATACACAAAGTGGGGAATGTGAGCGCATGAACTTGCAATACGACGTTGGAAATACAAAATAGAAACTGGTGTACTTGCATAGTGGTAACATAGGTGACATGAATCAAAGCATGTGAACTTGTAATTGAGATATCATTATTGTCACATGAACCTATATTTTTTATTTAGGCATAATGTCAAACATAAGCATGGCATAAATATTTCTAGCATAAGCATGGCATAATGTCAAACATAAGCATGGCATAAATATTTCTAGCATAAGCATGGCATAATGTCAAACATAAACAAGTCATGTTCATAAGGTTTCTACATGTTTACAAAGGGGATACTTTGTTACTAACACAAAAGCATAGTTCAACTTAATTATGATTTAAATCTAATCACATAACGATGGTATAAATATACTTATGCATAAAAATACACATCATGATGGCATAGTAGCAAAACCCCAAACTTGCATGAATTTAAATCAACTACATACATGTAGCTTCAACATGGATTACATAATTTGCGAAATATTCCAAACGTATACTTGCATAGAACTACCGCATGTAGTTCTTTATAACATGAATAACATAATTCAAGAATATCCAAACATATATAATATTTCAAATTGATAAGAACGCACAAATATGAATTACTTTATTGCCACAATTCAAGCATACAAACCAACACAATTGTTTATTCATACCAAAGTAATACTCTACTTACAATGGTGTGATGAATTCTCTAATTTAGGGATTGAAGACGCAAATTCCTTTGTTGAATTGATTTGCTTAGGTTGCTTTAAGCTTTAGAATCTTCCTCCTAACCCTCTCTCCAATTTGGTGGCTACTCCTAGTCGTTCCTCAGCAACATGGCGGCTATGTTCTTATTTTTGAATGAATAGATTAGGGTTTAGTCTAGAGTTGTTTATATAGAGGTTAGGAACTGATTAGGTCATTGATGTTGCTTGGATTGATCGTAGCCATTCATTCGATAGAGAGACCAATTAAAACTTGCCACCTAGCCCTAATGACAAAGCAGACCACAGAAAATCGGCCAAACACAGACCTGGCCAGCCAGGTTGGCTGGGCTCGACCAGGTCGATACCCCTGTCGACAGGGCTGTCGACAGCCCTGTCGACATGGGTAGCCCAGGTCGACAGCCCAGTCGACCTGGGTGGCCTAGGCGGGTGTTTATCCGCCCTGGCCCATTGGGCCCGATTTTTAATTATTTTATTCTGTTTGAATTTTAAATTTAATTCAAAACTTCCGAAGGCCATATCTTCTTCATACGGACTCCGTTTTTCGAAAACTCGGACTCTATTTCGCGTATTTTTCCGAGACGAATGCAATGGCGTATCCCGTTTCCCTTAGTTCTTTGATTTGAAATTAATTATACTTTAATTTGTGAATTTCATAGTTATAGAATTCGCGGGGTGTTACAATAGAATAACGGAATTATTGAAATATATAAAGCCGTGTTGATTAGAGATCCGCTATTTTTGACGCGAACGATATTTATATCGACTATATTCGTTTTATAATTAATATTGAAAAGAGATTTAAAAATGGAATTCGAATTGAATTGAATAGAAAACGAATTCGAATTGAATTGAATAGAAAACGAATTCGAATTGAATTGAATAGAAATCGAATTCGAATTGATATGAATTCAGTTGAAAATGAACTGAAATAGAATTGAAATCGATTTGAATTGAAATCAAATAGAGATGAATGTAAAAAGGATTTATAAGGAAAAATTCAATTTTTATTTGAATTTGAAATGAAGGTTGAAATTGTTTTTGAAACAAATCTGAAATGATTTATAAAATTCATTTTAAAAAGGTAATCGACGAAATACATATAATATATATATATTATATATATAATGGCCTGAATAGAACGCGTCGCGCTGCGGCAGTTCGCTAATTTCGACCATTGACTTGGAACGGATATTACGGGAGATCCGACCGTCGGATTCTCCTAAAACCGGAACCGTTGGGTTCGTATCGAAAAGAGCTTTCTAACGAATATTAGAAATTTGAAATCTAACGGTTGGATTTGGAGATACGTCCAAATCAAATTTAAAAAAGGTCGCTGTAAGTGCAGTTCGATGGCCATTATTGGAAATCGACTGTACGGGCCTTGATAAAACTATCAAAAATAGTAATAATTTGTGTAAAATCATAAGAAATGATTTGTGAAGAACTAGGATGAAAAATCCCACATTTGTAAAGATAAAATTAGTTTTTTATCGAAATGAACTAGTTTTGAACTAAAATTAAACTCGTTTATTTTTAAATAAATAAATTGGATTTGAAACGGGTTTAAAATAGAATTGATTTGTGGGTTTATCGTGAACGGTGTTTTAAATAACACTAGTTCTTTAACCCGATAATAAATAGAATGTGATTTGGGTTTATCGTGAACTGTGTTTTAAATGACATTAGTTCTTTAACCCAGTAAAAGGAGTTTTAATGAATCTGCAATTAGATTGAAATGTGAATTGATAATCTAAACTATCAAATTTGGAAAATGAGCGAGAATGGAGTATCACCAGTTTTGCTCCAAAGCGATAGTTAAATCTTTAATTAGATTTGAACGTGAAATGGTAATTAATTTTACCGATAACACCGTGGTGTTAGATATGGAGTATTACCAGTTTTGCTTCATGGGATGAATAGGTTGGGATTGGGAAATAAGATAAATAATTACTACGGTGTGGTTCGCTAATCTCGACTAGTTTGGGAAACCATAATTTGGTTTGAAATGACATCCAAAGGAAGATTAAAGAATAAATTCAAAGAATTTATCTTGGATAAAATTAATGGGAACCTTTCCCTAAGAATATGAAATTTAGAAACTAGCTGTAGGTTAGCTAAGAAGAATGGTTTCCTGTATTGATCTGATGTTGGTTTCGGCCTTCGGGGTTAATATTTGGGAAATTGTTCTCTTGTTGATTTACTGAATTGGAATGAGGCATATGTTGTGTTTGTGTAACATTTGTTTACTATATACGCGGGTTTTTCAGAAAGGCCGGGTTTATACCCATTCTGAATAACCGATTCGACGATATGTCGAAGATGAAGACTTTGGTTGAAGACCGGAAGTTTTCACATCGTTTGGGTGATTACTGATGATCTTGATTGGGCTGTACACCCAAGATGAGGGAATCAGTTGGTGGTCGTCCAGACGTACTTGGAGATCGATGGATATGCAAGGAAAGTGCCTCCGGTTTCGTTCAGACCCAGAACGAACTTGTAAATGGATTGTGTGTCTGACATTGGATTTTATTCTGTGTTGATTGATTTCTGTTAAATATATATCTGTTTGGCGGTGGAGAATTTACTCTCTTGCTTAACGCCCTTCTCTGAGACGTACGAGCTTAGAGGTTATATATCGATAGATATCAATCGCATGGCATGAATTGCCTGTGTGGCACACTGAGTTGCATGGATCAAGGCTTCTGTTGAAAAGCAAAGTCTTGTGGTTGATGATCAAAGCACGGCCTTTGTGGCGTATCTTTGTGTATAACGTGAATTCGCGAGCCTCACACCTCGGTATGAGTTAAAAATGGGAAAAGGGCTACAGGGAGAGCACTACGTTTCTTTCTAGCTTTGGTGCTGTCAGTGACTTACCAACCCTGACATTTATATACTTTTCACCTATGTGGTTGTTGGATGAGGCGCCTCGATTTTAGGTCTGTAAGGACCGGGAAACGTGTGTTCAGGAATAATTAATCCTCAAACGTAAGAGAGGACCGGTCCTGAAGCATCCAAGGGTTACCCAGAGTGTGTAGTCCTGGGACATTTGCTAGAGTGTCTCGAAGCGGAGAGGAGCTTGCCCCTTGCCTCGACTCATGACGGAAATCCAATTTCCAATACGAGATATTTCGGTTTTATTTGTAGAGCCTAGTATGGCGACATGATAGATGGTACTCATGCCGCCTAGGATTGATATTTATGATTGAAATTGTTTTGACACTATACATTTATTATAGTATCAAATGATTTGTTTTTAAAACGTACCAAGCATGTTTGGCTGTTATAAGGTAAAACCCTATCCTCCGGCTTGCGTTGCATTGTGTTATGGGATCTGTGTCTTATAATAGCTTCATTTTTCGAAAAAGCATTGCGCTGCTTATTCTACGCACTGGTATTCTTGGGAGGAAACCCGTTCCGTGTTATACGGCGTGGTCCCTTGAATTACTCTCTTTTAAAGTAAAGTTTTAAATACCTGTTTTAGTTCTCACACCAGTCATATGACTGACCTGGAGTTTGTTTTAACCTAAACTCTAGGTGCCCCTATTTCCACACGGGCAGCTAGTAGTTTTGGTTTTGCAGATTCATATTCACAGGATCCTGATTTACAGCTGGAACGATGCTCGGAAAGCTCTGTATCCGTGTATTACTTTCAGTTGTGCTTTGTATTATTTTCCGCTGCTATGTAATTTATCGTAATCTCTGATATTTATCGAACGTAATTTATTCAATTATACTCTGTATATTCTTGTATTCTGATGGAATTGTTGTAATAAACAAAATGTTCTTCTGGTTGCATTCCAATTTGTCCTGTTCTCAAAACGATCAGGGGTTTCGAACGGTCTAGATCGGTTTAACGACTGATTCAGATCGAGCGATATTCCAGGCCGTCACATTTGGTATCAGAGCTTTGGTTTACAGAGCTCGAGAACAAGACACATTAGAACCATATGAAAGAATTCATCAAATATTGGATTAGTAATATCCAATTAGAATGACTCGTTAGAGATAGGATCAGTAGTATCCTAGAACGAGTGTGAAGGGTATATATTTTTTTCAAATGAAAACAATTTTGTTTTGAAATTTAAATCGTTTTATACGTATTTGAATAATTTATTTATATTCATTTGGACAATCTAGTATATAAAGATTTTGCATATACGCGTCATGAACGTATATTCGAAGTTTTAATATATTAGATAGATATAGAGTCACACTCTAGTCGCCTGGACATGGACCTGATGATGAAGTATACCATCACCAGTATTTATTTTCGAGTGACGAAGGTGTGATATCTATATATTTCCATTAGACTGGTGTGAGAACCAAAACTAGATAGGTTTATTGTTGTGATTTGGCATCAAAAACATGTTTTTCTGTATATATATATATATATCAAATTATGAATTTGAAAAGCTAATTCACTAATTGATTGATGGTTGTGTTGTATGATTATTTATTTAAACCATTATGTGAATGAATGGTGAATTTAGGCTTAATTGAACCAAATATTGAATTGTATTGTAAATTATTTGCAAATGCATGCATATACATATATATGTTTGAACAGGTAAATGGATTAGCTGTTGAGTAAAGAATTTATTTGCATGCCCGACAAATAGGTAAACCTTAATGAGTTGGATGCGCACTTTTATTATTATATCAACTCCTGTGAGTGCCATTGGATGCGGAGTGCTGGTTATTCTGTGTGTAATTAATAAATGTCGCCATAGGATAGTAACAATTAATTTTGAACTACACTGCATGGCATACTTCCTGAAGATGGCATACTTCTTGAAGATCGCATACTTCATCATATACCACACAAGCATTTGGAGCTTGTGTGACGAGGTGGAAGATTTACCATACGAGCGAGAGGCTTGTATGGTGATGACTATATATTACAGGTTGAATTGATGACAGATATGGACTATATATTACAGGTTGAACTGATGACTGATATGGACAATATAAAATTGTAATGGTAAAATTGACAGATTAATAAAAACCCCACACGGGTCTGGAGTTGACAATAATCACGTCTCTCTAGTCATCAGATACGGCACATGGATTATTTATTTCCCACACTGGACGAGGTGATGAGAATTTATTCTCTGGAGCAATTAAAATACACACTCCCTCAGGCTTTGACAGGGTGACGAGAATTTATTCTCTGGAGTTATTATCTATACACGCTCCCCTGTAAACACCAGATTATATCACTATACATATGTGTATGCTTTATAGGATTTATTGGGTACCTAGTACGGCCCAATAAATTTCCAAACCCCTCCCCGTACAAAGGAGGTTATGGCGAAATTTTTCGAAAATTCCAGGTGTTAGCCAAATTTTTGAAGAATTTGAAAATTCTCAGAAACTGAAAAGTTGGAGAATGGAAGCCAGAATGAACGTTGAGTTGGATTTTAAAACAACTTTCGGCTTCGTTCCTTTTCGGGGACGAAAAGTTTTAAGTGGGGGAGATTGTAACAACCCGGAAATTCTAGGCCAGTTTAAAATTTTTATTTTGGCAATTTTAATGAATTTTGAATATTTAAAATGAATTATTTTAAATAATAACAACGAGAAATTTATTTTGAATATAATTCGAACGTATATATTTATATACATCGTCGTTAGAATATAAATATTTATTTTAAATTATAAAAGGAATTGAAAATGGCGCGGTAGTTCGATAATTCGATTACAAATTTCAATTGAACATACCGAGTGCAAAATAAACTGGATTTTGGCGAAACCAGAAATATTGGAATCTAGTTGAAAATATCTTTCCAACGAATCTGAAAAATCGAAATTTCATAGCGGGAATCAAAAGTTATGCCCAGTTGAAAATTCAGAATAGTCGCTATGTAAATTATACATGGCCCAAAAAGTCAAATTTTATATACGGATGAATTTGGACTCGAAACCACTTCCATTGAGTTCAAAATACCGTTTAGAACTCCGAAAAGTATAAGCTTCGATATATTCCGATATCCGGAATAGTGGCAATTGGCAGGAGCTTTTCGGTTTACAAAACATAGCCCTTAAAAAGTGAAATTTTGCATACGAGCTCAGAATTCGACGAGATAAATTTTTCTGGATTCATAATGACAAATCATTGTTGAGTTCCAAAGAGCGCGTCGAACGGAGTCAATACGTGGTCGTGCGAGCTGAAACAGTTCAGGGTAAAGCAGACAGTCATTTTACAAAGGAATATTATTGATAAGACCTCAGAATTCGATTTCGTTTTTTTTTTGGATTCGTACCGTCTAAAAATGGTTAAATCCAAAAGGGCATGACTTTTGAAGTTAGCATGTGAGGGTGCAAGAAGAAATGGTGCGCCAAAATATCATTTTTAGAGCTTATCTGAGCATTTTTATGATTTTTTTGGACGGTCAAACGAACTCGGAATTCGACGAAACTTGTTTCGTTGGACTCGTCTTCACGTCTACTATCTCGTGTCCGAAATCCGCGGCGATTGGAAATCGTTAGCGTTCAGGCGATACGCGAGAAACTAACATATAATCACTTTTACTCCATTTTTCTCTTCATAATTTCATTTCTCTCTTCCTCTTTAAAAACTCAAAAATGGAGTCTCGTCCACCACCACCGCTTCCACCGCCCCCTACCCCGCTGCCGCACCACCTCGGGCCGCCGGCCACCACCCCCACTCCACCTCCTCCTCTTCCTCCTCCTCTCTCTCTCCTCCTCTTTCCCTCTCCTAAATTGCAAACCCTAGCTCCTCCGGCCACCACCACCACCTCCCGTGCTCCATCGCCGCCACCAGCACCCTCCCCACCTCCAATCAGGTCCAGCGCCCCCTTCCCCCCCTCAATTCCGGCCGCGGGCCCCCCCGTCTCCAAAAACCCATTTTCACCAAAATTCCCGTTTTGCAAATAAGCCCCTGGACTGTTTTGGCCTATATCTCTCAAACGGTGCATTTTTGGCCAAAGTCCCTCTAGACCAAAGTTGTAGAGCGCGAAATTCTCTTCGATTTGGCTATATGGAAGTCATGTTTTGGAGTTCGGAGCTGCTCGGAAAACGCGTTCGAAGTCTGCTGTTCAAAAGCGGTAAAATTCATGTACTTTTGCGAATTCTGGCGAATTGGAGCATTTTCGGCAAAAATTCCCTTAGGCAAAAGTTGTTCAGAATGCTGTGCTTGTGCTAGACAAAAAAATGGATTGAAGATTTGAGCTTGTATGCGAAGTCTGGAGCTCGAACAACAATTCAGCAGTTCATAAAAGGCGTTAGAAAAAAATCAATGTGAGAATTTCTCACTTTAACTTTTCTTTTCTAGTTATATAAATATATACTAGGATGCAGACGGTGTTTAGTAGCACCCGACACCACTATCCACAGACCATGGACTTGTTTGTTTGGTTGCATAGATTAGTTAGATTATTTGAGTTGAATTTGATTGTTTGGGGAAATAGAAATTGATTTGATTGATGTGTGAATGGCGTGGGCCATCACTAGACCGGGGATAAGGCTAGGCATTGTCCTGTTTCTAGTATCGTGTCGTTATGCCGCCGAAATTTTCTAAAATAAGTTAGAAAAATAAAGATATCATTTTATTTAATGAATAAACCGAATAGAATATTCATAGGTTGAATAAAATAATTTGGTCGTTAAAAATATAATTTTTAACGTGAAAGTGAATAAATAAATATTCATTTACAAACCGGACGGTTTGTTTATGTACACCTATTTGAAGGACATTGATTGGGACGATAAATTTTACACATCGCTCAACTGCACAAATAAAATCTGTGTTTGATTGTTTGAAACCCCACACGGGTATTGGGATAAAATACGGCATACACTAATCCCAATAATTAGTTGTATGTCAATCGATTGATTGATAGGCTGTTATAAGCGTTAGACATCTATATTTGATGCTTATACAGTGTAGTGCACTTTGGATGATGGTTGATTATGTATCGTTGCTATTATATACATGTGTTGTATGGAATCCATATAATTAACTTTATATGGTGATTGATTGGGCCTCATTCCAATTTAGAAAATAAAGAATTTTATAAAATAAAGGTTCATGTGTTGACAGTACTCATCCGTTGAGATTAGTCATGTGTTGAACGAAATATTTTAACAATAGAATTTACATCTTTATTATATATAGAATTAGAAACTAACTTCTTTATAAAATAAAGGTTCATGTGTTGACAGTACTCATCCGTTGAGATTAGTCATGTGTTGAACGAAATATTTTAACGATAAAATTTACATCTTTATCATATATAAAATTAGAAATTAACTGGAAAATAGATGAGAAGAATGGTTTTCTGGATATTGATATGATGTTGGTTTCGGCCTTCGGGGTTAATATTTAGGGAATCGTTCTCTTACTAATTTACTGTTGGAGTCTGATTTAAATCAAACGATAGATACCATAAATTTTATAAAATATATTGAATAACAAAAATAGTCACACGTGGACAGTACTCATTCATCGAGATTAGTCATGTGTTGACAAAAATATAGATTCACGTATTGAATAAGATAAATATTCATTTGTTGAATAGAATAACGGAATTATTGAAATATATAAAGCCGTGTTGATTAGAGATGCGTTATTTTTGACGCGAACGATATTTATATCGATTATATTCGTTTTATAATGAATATTGAAAGAGATTTAAAAATGGAATTCGAATTGAATTGAATAGAAAATGAATTCGAATTGAATTGAATAGAAAACGAATTCGAATTGAATTGAATAGAAAACGAATTCGAATTGAATTGAATAGAAATCGAACTTGTAAATGGATTGTGTGTCTGACATTGGATTTTATTCTGTGTTGATTGATTTCTGTTAAATATATATCTATTTGGCGGTGGAGAATTTATTCTTCGTCTTAACGCCCTTCTCTGAGACGTACGAGCTTAGAGGTTATATATCGATAGATATCAATCGCATGGCATGAATTGCCTGTGTGGCACGCTGAGTTGCATGGATCAAGGCTTCTGTTGAAAAGCAAAGTCTTATGGTTGATGATCAAAGCACGGCCTTTGTGGCATAGCTTTGTGTATAACATGAATTCGCGAGCCTCACACCTCGGTATGAGTTAAAAACGGGATAAGGACTGCAGGGAGAGCACGACGTTTCTTTCTAGCTTTGGTGGTGTCAGTGACTTACCAGCCCTGACATTTATATACTTTTCACCTATGTGGTTGTTGGATGAGGCGCCTCGATTTTAGGTCTGTAAGGACCGGGAAACGTGTGTTCAGGAATAATTAATCCTCAAACATAAGAGAGGACCGGCCCTGAAGCATCCAAGGGTTACCCAGAGTATGTAGTCCTGGGACATTTGCTAGAGTGTCTCGAAGCGGAGAGGAGCTTGCCCCTTGCCTCGACTCATGACGGAAATCCAATTTCCAATACGAGATATTTCGGTTTTATTTGTAGAGCCTAGTATGGCGACATGATAGATGGTACCCATGCCGCCTATGATTGATATTTATGATTGAAATTGTTTTGACACTATACACTTATTATAGTATCAAATGATTTGTTTTTAAAACGTACCAAGCATGTTTGGTTGTTATAAGGTAAAACCCTATCCTCCGGCTTGCGTTGCATTGTGTGATGGGACCTGGGTCTTATAATAGCTTCATTTTTCGAAAAAGCATTGCGCTGTTTATTCTATGCACTGGTGTTCTTGGGAGGAAACTTGTTCCGTGTTATACGGCGTGGTCCCTTGAATTACTCTCTTTTAAAGTAAAGTTTTAAATACCTGTTTTAGTTCTCACACCAGTCACATGACTGACCTGGAGTTTATTGTTTTAACCTAAACTCTGGGTGCCCCTATTTCCACACGGGCAGCTAGTAGTTTTGGTTTTGCAGATTTATATTCACATGATCCTGATTTACAGCTGGAACGATGCTCGGAAAGCTCTGTATCCGTGTATTACTTTCAGTTGTGCTTTGTATTATTTTCCGCTGCTATGTAATTTATTGTAATCTCTGATATTTATCGAACGTAATTTATTCAATTATACTCTGTATATTCTTGTATTTTGGTGGAATTGTTGTAATAAACAGTGAAATGTTCTTCTGGTTGCGTTCCAATTTGTCCTGTTCTCAAAACGATCAGGGGTTTCGAACGGTCTAGATCGGTTTAATGACTGATTCAGATTGAGCGAAATTCCATGCCGTCACAGCTGGTATGAAACGTCTCTAGCTTTCACTTACTTTTGAAAGAACTGGAATTGAGTTAACCGGAAATTCATCGATTAGTTTTGAAGAGACCGGGATCGATAAGTGTTTTACTTATCTAATACCACTTCAAAACTAGAATATGAGTTCTACATTTTGGAAGCGGTTGAAGAAAAAAGGGAATCTATATGAAGATTGGGAAACTTCTCGAGATGCACGGATCAAAGTAGTGATTCGTGATACGTTCGAGAAGTAGGAATCCAATTTGGGATTCGTGTTTTGTTCGGGTGATGAAGACTCGTGTAAAAGATGCCGAACGAAACCTCGACATCAAATATGGCTAAAATCAGAGTAGGAGCCCAATCTGGGGTTTTGCTAACCTATGGCAGGATATATTAACTCCATATCTAGTGTATGCTTATATTGAATCGTATGGGAGCTCCTCGAAGTTGCGCGCGGGAGTTGGATATATTTGGTTCCACGTGGTACACTTCAGTGTTTCGTGTGTGGGCCAGTTGTGTTTACCTTATGGTATATTTTATCTAGAGATATACGACGCTCGGAGGTGCTTTCTGACCCTTATGTAAGGAGTTCAGATCTATATTGAGACATCTCCGATGGAAAATCCAATATGCGAACATGCCTTATCGGTTTTGTTTGCACACTTAATAGTTGTCGAATGTAACCAATGTAACCATTCTAACTATTTGAGTTATTTATTTTCTACACCCTAGACATTATCTATTATACAACTATAGTAAACTTAATCTATGGTTGGTTTCTTTTGATGGGAAAATCAGAGTGGTAATCTGCACGGTCCCCTCAGTGTTGTTACATGCAATGTGTATCTTGATTTTCTCATACCAGACTGATGTCTGACGTGTGTTTTTTCCCTAAAATCCACACGTACTCCCTTGAGTAGGCTGAGTATGGAAGGTTTTACTTTAGATGCTTTAGAGTTTGGAAGATGAGCTGGTGGCTTCCATTATCTATCTACCTATTTCTATTTCTGTTGTGTTGTATTAGTTATGTACATATCAACATTGTGAGGACAGGCAGTTATAACTGTCCAGGCTGACGATGGTACTTAGGCTTTTATAACTCTGAAATTCCTTTATTCAGTGTAACCCTTTGTACTATGTTGATATTATATATTTTTGTTCCGCTGTGAGATTCTGATGTTTTGTTCTTCCTTACCTATTCTACTTCTTTTTATTTTTATTTTACCCAACAATTCGACTTTTCGGCACTTGGATGTTTGGCACACAAATACAGTGAATGCATTTAGTGTCGACTTTTGAGGTTCGAAAAGTCGGGTCGTTACAGCTGAAGTACAAATGTTTTAATGTGATTTGATTTCGATCCTATCCGTTTAGAATTTTTAGTAACAAAATTTAGGATTCCGAACCCCTATTTTGATCATATGTAGAAGATTTCAAATTAAACTGACTATTTAAATTAGATTCAAATGATTAAAATATAAATCGATCGATAATAAATTATTATTATAGTTCTAACTCAAATAGAATATATATTGTTCGACTAAATCATTTTGATTCAGTTTTAACTCAAAATTCTATTGTTTGTTGTTTCCGTCCACCATAATTCGATATTAAATCGTATATAGAATATTAAATCAATTAATTCCATATAAAACTCATTTATTATTCCAATTCAATATAAATTTAAATTTGTTCAAAAAAAATTGACTAAAAATCTGGGATGTTACAAGAAATCTTAAGAGTCCTCCCATGGCAAGTCAAAAATCTAACGACCCTCCTCTCACAGTCTAGAATGGAACCATATGTGGCTAGCCAATCCAACCTTAGAATCAAACCATATCCCATAAAACCAAGCACATATGTGTCGCGCTCAAACTCGACGCCCAATATAGATATCCTCAAACCCCGACAAATCACCCACAGATGAGTCGAGCCCCCAATGGGGTTTGAGACACACAATGGGATCCAAAACCATACTAGTACTAAGTTGCAGAGACTCAACCACATAATCAGATATAAAAGAATGCGAAGCACCAAAATCAAAAAGAGTCATAACAGGTCGATCGGAAAGAGAAATCAAACCTTCAACAGAAACTTTCCTACCTATGTTTGGTACACTTGCCTCGAGTGCATGCATCTACCCTCCGAAGATCCTACCCTTTACCCCTGTCCTTGCTTCTTTAGGCACTCCCTAGAATAGTATCCAACTTTGCCATAATTGAAACAAGCATTCTTCCCTTTTCGGTAATCTTTGGCCAAATGAACCACGTTCCCACAACCGTGACACTTCTTCTTGCCTTTATTTGAACTTTATTAGGCTTTCCATTTTTTGTCCATGTTCCCTTCTTAGGCCACCATTTTTCTCATCCTTAGGATGTGCTCCTTAGCCCTAACTTCCTTATTCTTCTTTTACCATCCTTGTATAACATGCTAACAAGTCTCTCGAAAGCTTCCTCCATCGCACAGAAATCCTTACGAAGCTTGAAAGAGAATTAGCCGCAAGTGAAACTACTATGGTTACAAATTGAGGTTACGCACTTCCTTTCCCTTCGACATGTGCCATAGTTTTAACATTCCTACGGAACAATTCCGCAATGGGGACATCCTTCGGGAAGAATTGGTTCCCCAAACATGCTGAAAAGAAAAGGAAAAGGGATTCAAGCGGAGAATCAAGAGATATTTTATATAGCTTTGGGGAATATGTTTTTCAAAAACAAACTTTTCTTTGAAAATACTTTCTTTTTGAAGCCTTTTGAAAACAATTTTCAAAATCTTTTATCCGGTCTTGTAACCTTCAGCTCTGATACCAAATGTGACACCCCACGTCCGTGAATGTCACTCTATAACAGAATGCGTTATGTTCCATGAAGTGTTATAGGTAAACAGAAACAGAAACATCACAAAATATATATAAAATAGCAGTAGAATTTAAAACTTTATTTTTTAAATAGAAAACATCATGGTCCAAAATCCAGTTACAACATAAGTCTGGAATGCTGAAAACCCGTTACATTAATTAAAAATATCTGCCTTGTACTAAAAATCATTAGAGTACAGTAATATAAAATCATAGTCCCCAAAAAGATCCATATCAGAGTTAACAAGTAGTCAAAGCAATAGATCTAAGCAGCTCCAAGCAAAAACAGAAGAGCAAAACCTAATTAAGCCTGAGCACTCCCACCCTGAGAACCTGGGAAAAAGGAAGAGGGAGAAAAGGAAACAAAACGAGTCAGACATAAAGTCTGGTGAGTCCAGTTACTTTTAGCATATAAACAATTAAAAGCATCATGACAGGTATATAAACTGGATGAGAGATAACAGTGTCACATGATAGGTAAAACAAACTGAACGGAATAAGAAGGATGAACAGAATAGATTACGCTTCTCAAATACTTTTCTCTGCACCAATACTAGAATAACAGATATAATAATCCTAACAGAAACATAATGGTAGTCTTATTAGGTGTACTTCTAGTGATGGGTTTTACCCCCAAACGATAATAACAGGCACCCAAATAGCAATAACGGGTGTTACCCCCAAACAATAATAACGGGAACCTAAATAGGCAGGACTAGACGTACCCTAATTACTACCCCCAATCGATCGCCTCCCTATCCCGTAGATACCCTGTGCTAGCCCCATAATAGGATGTATCACTTCCTAAAGTGGCAACCCCTTCCCCCAATAGACACAACCATATCTACTGATGTCACGACGTCTTAATTTCCCGATCAGTCCGGACACATGCAAGCACGTAGCTCCGTTGGAATGCACCGTAAACACCTCCACCCATATGAACCTCTTATAATCAGCTCAGCAAGCATGCCCCTGACCCTTACCTAGTGATGGGTTCCCCTATGATACCTGTATGGGTTAATGACTGATATAGGTCCCATACCACAAATGATACAAGCCACCTCTAGGCTTGTATCCCCAACTACTAGGATTTTTGATAGGTTATGCCTAACAGGTTAACAAGCCCGCATGAACCCAACATATAAAACATGATAAGTTTATTGGATTTGTATAACCCCCCGTTGATTTAATAGATTTACTTAACTACCACGGGTTTACTTAACCCCTTACCTTTAGATTGTAATTAACGAAAGTAATCTACAATATTTTATCCTTGGATTATAGTTAACGAAAGTAATCTACAATCCCTTACTTCTAGATTGTAATTAACGAAAGTGATCTAAAATCTTTTATCCCTGGATTGTAATTAACGAAAGTAACCTACGATCTTTTATCCCAGGATTGTAGTTAACGAAAGTAATCTATAATCATTTATCCCTAGATTGGTATTAACGAAAGTAATCTACAATCTTTTATCCTTGGATTGTAATTAACGAAAGTAATCTATAATCTTTTATCTCTGGATTGTAATTAACAAAAGTAATCTATAATCTTTTATCACCGAATTGTAATTAACGAAAGTAATCTATAATCTTTTATCCCCGGATTGTAATTAACGAAAGTAATCTTCAATCATTTATCCCCGGATTGTAATGAACGAAAGTAATCTACAATCTTTTATCCCTGGATTGTAATTAACGAAAGAATGTACAACCTCTCATCCTAATTCACATGTTCATATTTCCCCAAGTTACAGTTTAACGGTTTATATAACTCCTACGGATTAAACAGGTAAGTATTACAGGTTAACATGTGTAACGGCCCGAAAAGTTCCGATCCTGGTTATCAATACTATTACATATTCCGTATCACATATCGATTATCACATATCGACTAATCAAACATCAAAAATTAACAGATCGTTAATAGAAAGAGATTAGAGGATGAGAAATAGAAAGAAAGAAAGTTAGAATAGAAGAAAAAGAAGAACTGAACATAATAGAATCAGAGTATAACGAATCTCACAACGGAACTGAATAAAATATACTATATAACAACTTGAAATACAAAATTGTATTTACTTCCATACATCATTAGAGTACAACTCATACACAACACAACGAAAATAAACTTGGTATATCTAATGTTGAAGACCCTGCTCCAAGCTCATTCAAGTGAATCTGTAAAATCCTAAAACCACTTGACTGCCCGTACAAATTTCAGCACCCAAGAGTTTAGGGAAAACACAGAAAAATAAACTCTGGGTCAGTCATGGGACTGGTGTGAGTAAACGATTTTAAAGTTCAAAAATCTTTTCGAAAGAAAGGATAATCGTAAGACCAAATCCACACATAAATATGGATGGTTTTTACCTTACGATAACCCAAAACATTTTTAAAAATCAGATGTATCATCTGATATTATGATAGTGTCTAAACACAAATAAATATCAAACTAGCAGAACGCTTGCATCTCACACTCCACATATTTAGTATACAATCAAAACCGTGGGCGCTTATTGGAGATTGGATTCCGACTATGACAAGGTATGGGATCACCTGCCGGTAGTTTATCTCTAGAGGCGAATACACTGGGTTCAACAAGAATGTCTTGCAACCCGGCCACACATGACCGACCACTCATTTCGCTTGAGTGTATCGAATGTATATCAACAACAGTTGGGATCAGAAACCATTTCCCGAAAGGGGACAGCATCGAAAATAGATTAAAGAAGCAACGGAATTTCTCTAGATAGGTGATTATACACCATAATGGGAGCGACCCACATAGCCATATTACCTGCCCGATTTTTATCATTTCCCAATTAATGAGGCTTGAGGTTAAAATTTATCTTTAGAACATCTGGCCATCATTTACTTTGAATGCCACATCGTCAGATCCACCAAATCACTAATTGACGTCCACAAATATACTCTGGATGTAAAAGAATGGTCATTCTTTGCCATCAACTTGGTATATTTGTAAAAATCAACGTATGTGGTTTTTTTTAGGAAATACTCTGTCAGACATTCGTCCATACAAGTCATCCAGGAGTAGGATGAACCGAAGGCACTCTCCTACTGCATCCAATATTGGAATCACCCCATGGATCAGTAGCGAATAGTCCTTGCAATCCTAAGATTTCAGTCATGACAGGATCACAAGTCAAAATATCTCTAGTGGACCAGACTAGAGAAATTCAACGAGTATTTCTTCCGATCATGAAGATCATCGGTCTTCAATGCTCCATCTTTATACGCTTGCAAGTTAGCCGTGACGCACAATTGATTCGAAGTGGTTTTGGGTCCAATTCCCATCCCGGTCTCTTCGAACTAACGCATAAGGATATAATTCTTTGATAGTCGTTGTTTTAACTATCAAAATCAACCAGTGTGATCAAGTGAAACTTATTTAAATTATTTCATATCATATATATAATATCCATTCAAATTAATTACTTATAAGATCTTATTTCTGATCTCTGAACAGAAACCAGCACAAGACAATAAAATAAAATGTATCAACATTTTATTTAACTACCTTAGACTCGAGTGGTCACATCATAGTATACTAGATGATTCACAACAATCGTTCATCACAACATCAACAACCAACAATATTCGACATTAAATTTCAAACTGAATAACAGTTTGAAATACGTGGTTTCTATAACAACTAATTTCACAATATATTTATTCCACATTCGTTTGAAATAAATTAATTGATTTATTTAATTTTTCCTTATTTACTTCTATTATGAAAATCGATTCTATTAACTGCATAAATTCCAGGTTCATTACTGTCAAATTATTTACGCACATTTCTTTAATTTAATTTCGTCGTCCATTGTAAGGTATTTAGGTGAACTTCAAATTATTTAAATATATAATAAAACAGTTAAATTCCAAAGGGATCTAAAAATATTTAAACAGCCCTTATTTAAATATTTAATTAAATTTCCGGCCCTAGGCCCATCAGCCCAACACAGGAGTCTTTACCATGATTTGCTTCTTCCAGACAAATGCTGAATCGGCCTTAACACCAAAACTGGATCGCTCCGCATCGATCAGAAAAATAATAATTATCTGCCCCAACTTTCTCCCCTCGTCCTCACTCCTGCATCACGTTGCGATCAAAATTTAATCCAAAACGAGTTTGACACATGCAAGACCTTGGATCTGGACGCTGCGTTCATTACTTTCTCTCCTTGCCGACTTTCCTCTTCCCTTCTTCTTCTTTCTTTCCTTACCCCTGTTTTCCCATACTAAGTTTGATTGTTGATGGTACTATGAAGAAGAGAAAACTATGATATGATATATTAACAAGTGTGGCTGAGTCGACATGGTATGTTATGATTTCTGCGGGTTTACTCTTTCATAGAACTGATTTAACAAGTATGTCAAATTAACAAGTCTATAAATCTTAATATCTTATAGTTAAAAACTTATGGTCTAAATAAACTTATTACAGCTACTGATACTCGAGTTAATTGCTGAAAGAGTTAATACTTTAACTAGTACAAATCTATAATAATATAATTATAGTGCCATATTCAAGCGTAGGACAGAACAAAGTATGATTTAGTTATGTGATGGAGCTGTGTACCAAATCAAAGCAGTACATTCGGGTTGTTTCTTTTAGTTGAAAGAAAAATATGTCTTCAGACCTTCCACTTTTCCGAACTTACCACAACAGTGTTATATTTGGTGAACCCATAGTTGAAATGACAGTATTACAATCATAGATATCAAATTGTCATGATCATGTACCACTCGTTCATAAAGTGAGCTGTAGTTGTTAACATTCCAACTTAAGTTATGTGATCATTTCTTTAATTACTAAGGCCATAGCCTGTGTTATCTACAGTAAATTCAAATCATGTTTATATGATTTATCAGCAGAACACGCATGTGCATGTGGTATTACATAACCCCTAGCAACCAATGAATACCTATATATGAATCAAAATTTAAGTATATATATAATAGTATATAAATTTTGTTTACTCACAGCATGTCATACTATTCTGTATTTTTTTATTATTTGCCTTACATCTCAACTTCAATATTACTGCATTTCATTTTTATTTTTTTCTGACGTCGAGCTTAGTTTTGAACGGAAAATCCCCTGACCCAACATGCTACTGAGCATGCATTCAATGCTTTCCTCACCTTCTTTTTTTTCCAGTTTAAACGAGCTCATGGTGCTTCAGTACTTAAAAATGTATCATCCCCTTTTTACCAAACATACCATACTGCACTCATCTAGTTCCTGAATCATCCTTTCATCTCCTATTCGCTATTACTAACCTTTGCTTATCCTCTAACTCCACCACGAGTTTGCCGACGAACCCTTCCTCCAATTCTCCCTGAAGCGCAACACTATATTTCCATACCTTTGGTGCAGTTCTCCATATAATTATTTGAAGATATAAATCAATCATGATGCTGATATCAGTACAAATACCTTACATTTTGTTATTTACTTAACTGATGTATGTACCCGCATAACAACATATCAAGCTGTGTATGTGAACTATAAATACTTGTTATATCCTATCTTCCTTAACTTTATGATGAGGCCGTGGGTTTGCATCATGAAACACGCTGTGGAAACAAGGACTCACCTTTGCTTATCTATCTGTAATGGTGGAACTACACTATTTCCTAAAAAAAAAACTTGCCACTTGAACTGGTGTGGCATTTACTCTAAACCTTGGTTGTTCAGTCTGTACATAACAGATGAGGGGAAGCTTGCAATTGTTATAAATTAACCTTTAATTACACTTCAATGGCCACAGAGTTATCTGTCCCATTATACACATGTTCATTCCTGCATTCCTTTAACCATCCAAGTCAATGAAGTCGAGCGCTTCAAGCGAAGCTAGATAATGGACTTCCATTCATTTGAGGGGTATCACGACAGTTCCACTTTCCAGTTTGGAAAGAGACACTTGAATATTACGCAGTGGTTCAGTCGTCAATCCTACTCTAATGGTTTTACAGAGATTAATCTAATAAGCAGTTACACAGGGCTGAGTCAAATGTGATGAATCCATATTAGTGCACATTGTCTGAAACTAGTTAAATACATTACAGTATAGTAAAGATATGTTTAATTGTTTACTTATTTTGTATTCCCTATCCTGTTTTCAATATTAACAGGGATCTGATTTGTCAACATATGCCAGTTGAAACTAAATAAATAACCATAACTTGGTTTGGAGAGAAGATTAAGGAAAGTTTACTTACTATTATTTTTGTGCTAACTGTCTTTTATATTTTCTTTCCTAGTTTATTTAAACTAATTGTTCCAGGGTTTTTAATAGCAATATTTGAATCCTATCTAATGGTTACAAATTCGTAGTTGCATACATATGGGTTCAATCCATTTGAAGTTCTAATATAAGCGTAAACATATTTAAGGTGTTTGCTTATTTTAATTACTGTTGCTTATCAAGCCATAGTTACTACACTTAGACCACTTCAATACTGAAAACCAATATAGTGAGTACATATTAACACATATAAAATTGAATCTACTATGACTAGTTATGAACAGTAAAGAGTTTGCGAGTGTTTACTCACTTAGTATTTTCTTTGCATAGTCTTGTTAACAGGTTCACTGCGTCGCTCTTGTTGTTCTCCGTTTCAGGCTTTCTCTCTGTTTCTTTGGCCATTTATGTTGCCAGTTTCTTCTCATTGTTTTCATTAGTTCTCTAGTGAACTGGTGTGTGAATTAGAGTGGGTTTTCATGTGTATTTATAGTGGAATTCTTAGGCCTTAAGCCAGGTAGGTTTAAGGCGGGGAGGTGCGTACATGCAGCAGTGATGTGTGATGTGTGAAGTGTGATTGAAAACAAGTGGTGTTTAGTCTCCTCTATCAAATCCTTCGCAGACTATGCTACATGCAAAGCTAATGTATTTCATGTGCAGGGGTTCTAGGACTAGGCTTATACAGGGTATATGGTTTAGGCTGTCATTATGCTGATTGAAAAGAAGGGTGCTAGCTGCTTTCTTCACAATCTTCTTGCTGCTAGGTGAATATCAAGTGATTTTCTCATGTGTAGGGTTCTAGAAGTTATGCTATCCTATAGTTGATTTGATAGAAAGTTGCTAAGGCTGTCTACATTTAGTTTTCTCCTATCAATTATCACGGCCAGTAAATGTTTTTTTTTTTTTTTTGCCGTACAGGGTAAGGTTGAAAAATATACAAAGCCATGTGAGAAATGTTCTAGCAACTAGGCTTAAGATAAGGAATAGAGACAAGGGTAACTCTGCAACATGTAGCATCATATTGTAGTACAAAACCATGCTCTCTCGTATACTAATATGTATAAAATAGGTTTAAAAACCCAAGCTTCACATCTAAGCAAACTATACTATCAAGTTTAGGCTGTAGCATCTAGGGAGGAGTGTGCTAGGGCTGTCTTTTTGATTTGAATGGAAAGAGATATGCTAAGATGTTTTCATTTGATCCCCTCTAGATATGTATGCAGGGCTAGCAAGAATAACCACATGCAATTCATACTTTGTTTCCAAATAACTCCAGTTATAACATAGCTATAAATCACTACTTAGGATCTAAAACAAATCAAAGCTAATTAATATTTGATTTCATTCAACCACTATTAATTTAATGCCATGTTCCTGTAAAGGCCGAAAAATCCGTACCAATTTGAGCTTACTAATATCCTACACATTCAACTCAAAGTGCACGAAAATACAGATCTTTAATAGAAAGAAATAAGAGGATGACAAAGATAAGATAGAACTAATAGAATAGAAGAAGAAGAACATCAGAATCTAAACAGTATCAGAGTAAACACGAATCTCACAGTGGAACGAATAAAATATATTATATAACACTTTGAAATACAAATCTGAATTTGTATATACATACCATATCAGAATATAACTTATATACATCACAGCGGAAATAATGTCTAATAACTAGTGGTGAATCTTCCTGCTTTGAGCTCCTCCAAGTGAATCTGCAAAGCCTGAACACTTGACTGCCCATACAAATTTGGGCATCCAAGAGTTTGGGAAAACAAACAAAATAAAACTCTGGGCCAGTCGTGGGACTGGTGTGAGTAAATTCCAACCAATCCGTTTAACTTTGAAAAATCCTTTGAAAGAAAGGTAATAGTAAGGCCAGCCTACACAGAAACACGGACGGTTTTTACCTTACTATAACCAAACCATTTTTGATATAAAAATCCAATGATATTATAATAATGTCTAATCAAATAAATAACCAAATAGTAGAACGCTTGCATCTCACACTCCTCGTACATAGTATAAAATCAAAAACCGCAGGGCGCTTATTGGAGATTGGACTTCCTGATCAGTGTACTCTAGAGGGGATACGCTGGGGCTCAACAAGAACATCTTGCAACCCGGCCCACACATGATCGACCATTCATTTCTCTTGAGTGTATCAAATATAGTGCCACCTATGGTTGGGCCCACATAACCATTATCCGAAGATACAGAAACGAAAGAAGAACAAATACGAATTTTATCTAGATGGTGACAATACACCCTAATGGGAATGACCCACATAACCATGCCGCCTGCCCGATTTTTGTCATTTCCTCGTTGTGAGGCTTGAGGCTATGTCTATCTATTCAGAACACCTATCCACCATTCACTTTGAATGCCACATCGTCAAACCCATCAATTCACTTAATCGATTTCCAAAAATATCACTGGTACAAAAAGCTAAGAAGAACGAATTCCTCCGCTACCAGACGTAATACCTTTAAGAGATCAATCGTACGTGATTTGTTAGGTATACTCTGTCAGACACTCATCCATACAAGTTGTCCTGAGACTGGACAAACAGAAAGCACCATTCTGGAACAGAACGACCCTTGTATTCAACTCCGTCTTCAATTATCTTCAGCAAAATCTAATTCGCAGCACTTACGCCTATACAGAGCAGTTTTCGGATAATATATCCAACAAACATCCATTCAAACGTACAACCAAACATCACACAAACACTGGCCCTTTTACTAACTTTCTAGTTTCCCATAGTTTTATAAACTCTTCTTTATTTCCCTTTATGACCAATGCAATACGCTGCTATATCCCCTTTATAACTACTGCAATACGCTGCCATATTTCCCTTTATAACTAATGCAATACGCTGCCATATTCCCCTTTATAACTACTGTAATACACTGCTATATTCCCTTTATAACTAATGCAATACGCTGTTATGTTCCCCTTTATAACTACTGCAATACGCTGCTATATTCCCTTTTATAACTACTCTCGACGTCTCTGTCCGTTACAAACTAATACCGTCCCTCGATAATAGTGAAGTCGTTCAAGTTGGGGTATTTTATTTACCTCTCAGACCTTGATCGACAACGTTCTTATCTTAGAATAGATATAAGTCCGTAACTCTAAACTCCTTATTATTTCTAATCTTGATCAATATGTATTTCTTGTTACATTTTACGATATAGTTTTTATAACGCCATATTCTTACTTTGAAATCTCCGTTGTTTACGGCTATTTATATTAACTCTTCACTCTACTGGGGAAAACAGTTATTCGATTGACTCTCCTTATCTTTGATTAACTTGCTTCAAATAACTTATATCCGTCTAACTCTAATTTGATTAACTTTATTCGATTAACACTTATTCGATTAACTAATATTTGACTAAATCTAATTTTATTAACTCTATTTCGAATAACTAATATTCGATTAACTCTAATTCAATTAACTCTATTCGATTTACTCTATTCGATTTACTCAATTCGAATAACTAATATTCGATTAACTCCATTCGAATAACTAATATACGATTAAACTCTATTTGAATAACTAATATTCGATTAATTCTATTCGAATAACTAATATTCGATTAATTCTATTTCAAATTCCCATTTTGAATTCCAATTCCAAAACTCAATTTCACTTATAAAATATTCCTTTAATCCATGATTCATATCGAATGTGAAAAATATTCCTTTTTATAAAATCATTAAGTTTGATTTCATATTTTAAAATAATATCCCATTTCCAAATTCTTTTTATACTTCTATATAGAGAATTATTCATACGAAATCCCCTTTTTATTTCTAACCCTTAATTCTCATTTATAACTCCCTTTATAAATGCTGAGTTCACATTCTATTTAAAATATCGATGTCAAAACTGGTTTTTACTTCTCTATATAAGTTCAGACTTATATATTCCATTTATCAAACGATAAATATTTCATTTAATTTATAAAAACATTATTTATAAATTAATCTTCTCAATTTATCTGTTAAAACATATTCTATTTAAAATTTACTTTAAATAAATCGTTTCCATTTATCTGTTAAAACAGATTCCCATTTAATATTTATTTTCCAAATACTTCCCTTTTATAAAATTCTATTTTATAAAATACTTCCCTTTTATAATACCTTATTTATTTTACATAAATATTTCATTTATAATATCCTATTTATTTCCAATAAATATTTCATCGAAATATTTTATTTCATATAAATATTTCCTTATAATATCCTATTTATTTCATATAGATATTTCCTTTTCCAATTCTATTTGTTTTCCAAATATTTCTATTTCCATTTTATTTGTTTCCAAATAATTCTTTTATAAAATCCATTGATTTTATAAAATCCTTAAATTCAATATTCACCTTGAAATTCCTTTTTATCGAATCATTTGATTTTATAAAAGTATATTTCATTTTCAATATACACTTTGAAATTTCCCTTTTATACGTTCCAGTATTTCTTATGGTATTTAAAATACCAGACAACAGGGCCAGTGTCATCGCAATCAATCACAGATTATATCCATCACATCATATATCACAATATATGAATAAAACAGTATAATAAACATTGAAGAATCCAGTTGGATCCCTCCAACTTGTTTCCCTGCATCCACAGATGTTAAATAATATACTTAACATCAACTTCATTTCAGTATGAAATATTCTGATAAACAGAATCAATTATTTGATTAACGATATATAAATATATTGTTATCCATAATTTCAACTACTAAATAAGTAATTCAGCCAAACAACCATCACACAGAAATCAATCATCATTTATCAACACTAGAAAATATAAACTGAGGAGAGTTAGTGAGATTTACTCACCTTGGCACGTTAACCGTTAAATAACGATTTGCATCAGTTTGGATCCGCGCCCGTTAGAAGCCTCTCCTCCCAAATAGTTCGCACCCATCAATGAACCACAAAAACTATAAACCGCCTGTACAAAGGTCCGCACCCACACTTTCTTGTTTTCCAAACATCACACTAGTCAGGCACCTGCCTGCTTCTTTGTCTCTTGTCGCACCGCTGTAGTCGAACTCGGCACCATCATCTTGTTTGCGACATTTTTCAGCTCCACCTTACGAATCCAACGCGGTAGCTACCGACACTTCCGGCTCGCCTCCAAAAATACAACTCCGGCACTACAACTTATACCACCCATTGCGCTCCAACTTAAATGACTCAACCGAAGTCCGCCTAGCCATCACATTTCCGAGCATCAACATCTACTTGTTTACCGAAAACTACCCATATATATAACCGATGACCACACTACCGTTCCTCTTCCTCATCACATGATGCGGAACCCAGGTGGTCACACTACCTTGTACCCAGACTATGGACCACCTGCTCATCACCAGTGTGGCCTACCTCATCCTTACACTATCCTATTCTTTCCTTAAACAACAGTACCCCCTTTTCATGTTTCCATACTTCCATCTTCCACTTTGTTATATTTTCTTCAAACTCCCTTACAGTAAAACATTCAGCACCCCTTCTACTGTTTTCTCCCTTTGGAAACATTTCTAACTTGGGCTCCCTTTTCACCATTTGCTGATGGCGGTTTCCCCCTACTCTCGCTACTCTTGTGTAGCTTCTCCGATACGCCACATCTTTCACCGTCCAGCTACCACGCCCTATTCAAACAACTCCACTAGCAAATCTCCCCCATACTCCACGTTTACACTGTTAATACACCTCCACACGTTACCACTAATTCTCGACACGTCACTCTCAGCCTCGTCAACAGCATCAGTTCATTCCTCACTCCAAGTTTCACAACTGTAAACACTTCACGGCACCGCTACTTTAAACCACAACATCTCTCTTCTCTTGCTGATCTGTTCGTGCCATATAGTCTTGCTTGTGGTTCCAAATGTGCTGACTTCCTGCTCTTCATCGGTAAGGCATGGTGCTCTTCCTTCGACCCAAATAAAACTCTTGTTTACACTTGTAACACCCCATGTCCTACGAGAAACACCGTAGACCACTGCATCACGTTCCCTAGCACCAGCAACCTCCTCAGGTTCTCCTCGACCCAGTTATTCCGGTGGCCAATAGCTTCCTGCGAGCTCAAACGCAACTCCATGCAAACTGCTCCACGCTCTCCTGTGTTGACGAGTTCATGAGGTAACACCGTCGTCTTGGAGTCGGTCGGCTTGGATACGAGATGGAGGACGACTGAGATTTCTTTAAAGAAAGAATGGAATTTAATTTGTTTTTATTGAAATTTTTTTTGGCTTTGTTTTGAAGCTCCCTGAAAACGAGATGAACAGGCTGTATTATATAGATGTGTAGCCATCATATCCACGTTATACATTCCTTGGAATGCAAGGAGTAGGATATAGATTGGTACAGGTAGGCTTTGAAATTTTCTTTCCTTGGTCCATACGTATTAGCTGTTAGGTTTGTAGTCTTCTATTCCTTAGACATGTGCAAACTTCATATATAATTTGAACCGAAATATCATGCAGCGGGGTTCAGACTAGGCCTGTGTAAAACAACCTAGCTCATATGCGTGATTTGAAGTAACATGCCAACGTACACCCCTTGGCGGCCGAGTAATGGTTATTATATCTATATATATCTTTCTAAGTGCAGTACATATGAGTTTTGTCATCACTAGGCTCGTAGACATTAGATGGTACGGTAGGTAGTAAGAATGGTTTAATAAAGAAGACAAATATTCATATATATTATATTAAGGGTGTCTGGTTGCATACAATCTTGTTCGTTTATGGTCTGCTATGGACAGAGATAAAATTATGGTCGTGTCAAGCGAGATGCCATGATCCCAAAAATATAATAATATCGGTAGGTTAACTCATATTGTGAAACCTCGAAATACTGATATAGGGTGCAAAATACTCCAAATAAAAAGTTGTGTATTTAATTAATTAAAAATTACAGTAAAATTCTAAAAATTAAATTATCACTACGTCTCAAAAGAATCTTGTCCAGATTCGCAACCAGTATCTAGTTATATCAAATAAACCATTACGGTCGATAAATGATTCTATAACGACTATTTGAATATTTGATTTAGATATAATTCACAATCTATAAGACAAAATCTTGATTTTTCACTTCTGTTAGAAAGATACAGTTCAACAGATTCCAACGATTCTTGTTTCGAAGAAATCCGATTTAAAATGGGTCATGTACACTCAGTTGAAGTTCAGAACGTTAAATTACGAACTGCCGCGATATTACGGGCTCGATTATATTTAATATATATTTTTATATGTTCAACTCTGTTTTAATTTTTATATAAATCAACTTATATTACAAATTCAACATTTAAATTGATTTAAATATTCAAATAGAAACCGATAAAAATGCGGGACGTTACATTCCTTCCCCCTTAAAAGAATTTCGTCCCCGAAATTACTAAGGTTGGAGAATGCTACAATCCATATTATAACCAGGTTAAAAATATTTTGTTTCAACTAAGCCAATTAATTTCAGTTAAAATATTAATTCCTTTATATTAACGAATATATTCAAAATTCTAATATCTTCAATTTTCGAGAAATTTCGTCAGCATCTCCTCGGCATGGCTCAACCGGTACTACTACAACTCGCCTCTCTGGGGCCTTCTCCAATCCAAAGGAAAATAAACAGCCAAGTGGCTTGCCAAATATCTCAAAATTCTCCTATCCAAATTTACCATTAACTTGTACCTTTTTGTTGGGCGTTCAACTTTATCTCTTGCTACCAATTCAGCCTATATTCCCAAAATTCCAGTTGATCTCCACTCAGTTTATCTTCAAATTTCATTAATTTTCTTTTATCGAGCCAAATTTTATTTCGACTCCAGCTACATTCTAAATTCCAATTTCTTCCTCAATAATCCACCTACATAACCAAGTTATGTTCCATTCCAATGTCTTATTTCCCATATTTAATTATTTCACCAATTTTAAATTCTATTCCAATACGATTTTCCCCTTAATTGAGTTCAATTCTATTTAAATTTTATTTAACTTAGTTTTAAGTTAAATTCAGATTTATTCACTTTTATCATTTCAATATATTTAACTTCAAATTTCAGAATTCAAATTCCTAGGATTTATTTCAAATTGGTCTGAAATCATATATAATTCAAAACATTTGAATTTCTAACAATTTGTTTCCTCACAATAATTCAAAACAAAATCTTTGGTAATAATCTGTCACTTGGAAACTCAAAAATGAACACTGATAATGTCGCGGTTCATCATCGGAATTATTTTCCAGCAACCGAAGTGAGTTCAATACTATATCAATATCAAAACTTATTTTCAAACGCTTTTATTTGAAAATTACTTCAAAATATCTCTTACGTCACTTGGAAAACAATTTCAAACCTCCCAGGACTTTAAAATTCCCATATATTTAATCCAAACATTATTTCCAACTCTTTTCCAAGTTTCTAGAGTTTTATTTCAATTCTAGATTTAATTCAATTTTAGTTCATCGGATTTTAGATATTATATATATAATATCTCAATTGGTTATCTATATAACCAACTCAAGTATAAATCTTGTTTGATCATAATAACGATCAACACTATAATAATCTCAGGATATATACTCCTTTTATATCAAAATATACTTTGGGTAAAAAAAAATCATTTACCCTCTTTTCAAAACATACTGCGTCGAATTACCCTGTTCAAAAGTTTAGGAACAACTATCGACACAGTTTGCATTACTGTTTCGACCAGAATTCGTAAACCACTCATCAGACCAATCAACACATTATAGAATCGTTTTATATTAATTTACAAATACGCGCTCATATATATACACTCATACTCAATCTAGGGTATTACTAATCCCATCTCTATTGAGTTACGCCACAGAGCCAAGGTAATCGCTTAACCTTCAGCTCTGGTACCAACTGTAAAGGCCTGAAAATCCATACCAATTTGAGCTGACTAATATCCTACACATTCAACTCAAAGTGCATGAAAATGCAGATCTTTAATAGAAAGAAATAAGAGGATGAGAAAGATAAGATAGAATTAATAGAATAGAAGAAGAAGATCATCATAATCTAAACAGTATCAGAGTAAACACGAATCTCACAGCAGAACGAATAAAATATATTATATAACACTTTGAAATACAAATTTGAATTTGTATATACATACCATATCAGAATATAACTCATATACATCACAGCGGAAATAATCTCTAATAACTAGTGGTGAAGCTTCCTACTTTGAGCTCCTCCAAGTGAATCTGCAAAGCCTGAATACTTGACTGCCCGCACAAATTTGGGCACCCAGGAGTTTGGGAAAATAAACAAAATAAAACTCTGGGTCAGTCATGGGACCGGTGTGAGTAAATTCCAACCAATCTGTTTAACTTTGAAAAATCCTTTGAAAGAAAGAGAATAGTAAGGCCAGCCCACACAGAAACATAGACGGTTTTTACCTTACTATTACCAAACCATTTTTGATATCAAAATCCAATCATATTATAATAATGTATAATCAAATAAATAACCAAATAGTAGAACGCTTGCATCTCACGCTCCACGTACATAGTAGAAAATCAAAAACCGCAGGGCGCTTATTGGAGATTGGATTCCAACTATGACAAGGTACGGGACCACCTCCCGATCAGTGTACTCTAGAGGAGATACGCTGGGGTTTAACAAGAACATCTTGCAAGTCGGCCCACACATGACCGACCACTCATTTCTCTTGAGTGTATCGAATATATTGCCACCTACGGTTGGGCCTACATAACCGTTATTCGAAGATACAGAAACGAAAGAAGAACAAATACGAATTTTCTCTAGATGGTGACAATACACACTAATGGGAATGACCTACATAGCAATGTCGCCTGCCCGATTTTTGTCATTTCCTGGTTGTGAGTCTTGAAGCTATGTCTATCTTTTCAGAACACCTTTCCACCATTCACTTTGAATGCCACATCGTCAAACCCGTCAATTCATTTAATCGATTTCCAAAAATATCACGGGTATAAAAGGCTAAGAAGAACAAATTCCTCCGCCACCAGATGTCATACCTTTAAGAGATCAATCGTACGTTATTTGTTAGCTTTAAGAGATCAATCGTCCATACAAGTTGTCATGGGACTGGACAAACAGAAAGCACCATTCTGGAACAGAACGACCCTTGTATTCAACTCCGTCTTCAATTATCCTCAGCAAAATCTAACTCGCAACGCTTATGCCTATACGGAGTGGTTTTCGGATAATATATCCAACCGGTCTCTCCATATTGACGATGATGGTCAAAACACTTCGATAGTCGGTTATTTAACTATCGAAGTAAAACAAACATCAATTCAAACGTACAACCAAACATCACACAAACACTGGCCCGTTTACTTACTTTCTAGTTTCCCATATTTTTATAAACTCTTCTTTATTTTCTTTTATAACCAATGCAATACGCTGCTATATTACCCTTTATAACTACTGCAATATGCTGCTATATTCCCCTTTATAACTAATGCAATACGTTGCTATATTCCCCTTTATAACTACTGCAATTTGCTGCTATATTCCCTTTTATAACTACTCTCGATGTCTTTGTCCGTTACAAACTAATACCGTCCCTCGATAATAGTGAAGTCATTCAAGTTGGGATATTTTATTTAACTCTCAGACCTTGATCGACAACGTTCTTATCTTAGAATAGATATAAGTCCGCAACTCTAAACTCCTCATTATTTCTAATCTTGATCAAAATGTAGTTCTTGTTTCATTTTACGATATAGTTTTTATAATGCCATATCCTTACTTTGAAATCTCTGCTGTTTATGGCTATTTATATTAACTCTTCACTCTCCTGGGAAAAACAGTTATTCGATTGACTCTCCTTATCTTTGATTAACTTGCTTCAAATAACTTATATCTGCCTAACTCTAATTCGATTAACTCTTATTCGATTAACAAATATTCGACTAACTCTAATTTGATTAACTCTAATTCGAATTACTAATATTTGATTAACTCTAATTCAATTAACTCTATTCGATTTAATCTATTCGATTGACTCTATTCAAATGACTAATATTCGATTAACTCCATTCGAATAACTAATATACGATTAAACTCTATTCGAATAACTAATATTCGATTAATTCTATTCGAATAACTAATATTCGATTAATTCTATTTCAAATTCCCATTTGAATTCCTATTCCAAAACTCAGTTTCACTTATAAAATATTCCTTTAATCCATGATTTATATCGAATGTGAAAAATATTCCTTTTTATAAAATCATTAAGTTTGATTTCATATTTTAAAATAATATCCCATTTCCAAATTCTATTTATACTTCTATATAGAGAATTATTCATACGAAATTTCCTTTTTATTTCTAACCCTTAAATCTCATTTATAATTCACTTTATAAATGCTGAGTTCACATCTTATTTAAAATATTGGTGTCAAAACCGGTTTTTACTTCTCTATATAAGTTCAGACTTATATATTCCATTTATCAAACGATAAATATTTCATTTAATTTATAAAAACATTATTTATAAATTAATCTTCTCAATTTATCTATTAAAACAGATTCTATTTAAAATTTACTTTAAATAAATCTTTTCCATTTATATTTTAAAACAGATTCCCATTTAATATTTATTTTCCATATATTCCCCTTTTATAAAATTCTATTTTTTAAAATACTTCCCTTTTACAATACCTAATTTATTTTACGTAAATATTTCATTTATAATATCCTATTTATTTTCTATAAATATTTCATCTAAAATATCCTATTTTATTTCACATAAATATTTCCTTATAATATCCTATTTATTTCATATAGATATTTCCTTCTCCAATTCTATTTGTTTTCCAAATATTTCTATTTCCATTCTATTTGTTTCCAAATAATTCTTTTATAAAATCCATTGATTTTATAAAATCCTTGAATTCAATATTCACCTTGAAATTCCTTTTTATAAAATCATTTGATTTTATAAAATTATATTTCATTTTCAATATACACTTTGAAATTTCCCTTTTATACATTCCAGTATTTCTTATGGTATTTAAAATACGAGACAACAGGGCTAGTGTCATCACAATCAATCACAGATTATATTCATCACAATATATGAATAAAACTGTATAATAAATATTGAAGAATCCAGTTGGATCCCTCCAACTTGTTTCCCTGCATCCACAGATGTCAAATAATAAACTTAACATCAACTTCATTTCAGTATGAAATATTCTGATAAACAAAATCAATTATTTGATTAACGATATATAAATATATTGTTATCCATAATTTCAACTACTAAATAAGTAATTCAGCCAAACAACCATCACACAGAAATCAATCCTCATTTATCAACACTAGAAAATATAAACTGAGGAGAGTTAGTGAGATTTACTCACCTTGGCGCGTTAACCGTTAAATAACGATTTGCATCAGTTTAGATCTGCGCCCGTTAGAAGCCCCTCCTCCCAAATAGTTCGCACCCATCAATGAACCGCAAAAACTATAAACCGCCTGTACAAAGGTCCTCACCCACACTTTCTTGTTTGCCAAACATCACACTAGTCAGGCACCTGCCTGCTTCTTTGTCTCTTGACACACCGCTGTAGTCGAACTCGGCACCATCATCTTGGTTGCGACATTTTTCAGCTCCACCTTACGAATCCAACACGGTAACTACCGATAATTCCGACTCGCCTCCAAAAATACAACTCCGGCACTACAACTTATACCACCCATTGCGCTCCAACTTAAATGACTCAACCGAAGTTCGCCTACCCATCACATTTCCGAGCATCAACATCTACTTGTTTACCGGAAACTACCCATATATATATATATATATAATCGATGACCATGCTACTGTTCCTCTTCCGCATCACATGATGCGGATCCCAGGTGGTCACACTACCATGTACCCAGACTCTAGACCACCTGCTCATCCTACCTTACCCTTACACTATACCATTCTTTCCTTAAACAACAGTACTTCCTTTTCATGTTTCCACACTTCTATCTTCCACTTTGTTATATTTTCTTCAAACTCCCTTACAGTAAAACACTCAGCGCCCCTTCTACTGTTTTTCCCTTTGGAAACAATTCTAACTTGGGCTCCCTTTTTACCATTTGCTGATGGCGGTTTCCCCCTACTCTCGCTACTCTTTTGTAGCTTCTCCCATACGCCACATCTTTCACCGTCCAGCTACCATGCCCCATTCAAACAACTCCACTCGCAAATCTCCCTCATACTCCAAGTTTACATTGTTAATACACCTACTCACCTTACCATTAATTCTCTACATGTCACTCTCAGCCTCGTCAACAACATCAGTTCATTCCTCACTCCAAGTTTCACAACTGTAAACACTTCACGGCACCGCTACTTTAAAACACAACATCTCTCTTCTCTTACTAATCTGTTCGTGCCATATAGTCTTACTTGCGGTTCCAAACGTGCTGACTTCTTGCTCTTCATCGGTGAGACACGGTACTCTTCCTCCGAACCAAATAAAACTCGTGTTTACACTTGCAACGCCCCATGCCCTACTGGAAACACCGGAGACAAATGCGCCATGTTCCCCAGCACCAGCGGCCTCCTCCGGTTCTCCTTGACCAACCCCATTTATTTCGGTGGTCAGTAGCTTCCTGCGAGCTCAAACGCAACTCCATGCAAACCGCTCCACGCTCTCCTATGCTAACGAGTTCGTGAGTTAACATCGTCGTCTTGGAGTCGGTCGGCTTGGGTACGAAATGGAAGAAGACTGAGATTTCTTTGAAGAAAGAATGGAATTTAATTTTTTTTTATTGATTTTTCTTTTTGGCTTCATTTTGGAGCTCCCTGAAAAACGAGATGAACAGGCTGTATTATATAGATGTGTAGCCTTCATATCCACGTTATACATTCCTTGGAATGCAAGGAGTAGGATATAGGTTGGTAAAGGTAGGCTTTGAAATTTGCTTTCCTTTGTCCATACTTATTAGTTGTTAGGTTTGTAGTCTTCTATTCTTTAGGCATGTGCAAACTTCATATATAATTTGAACCGAACTATAATGCAGTAGGGTTCAGACTAGGCCTATGTAAAACAACCTAGCTCATATGCGTGATTTGAAGTAACATGCCAACGTACATTCCTCGGCGGCCAAGTAATGGTTATTATATTTGTATATATCTTTCTAAGTGCGGTATGGATGAGTTTTGTCATCACTAGGCTGACATTAGATGGTACGGTAGGTAGTAAGAATGGTTTAGTAAAGAAGACAAATATTCAGATATATTATACTAAGGGTGTCTGGTTGCATACAATCTTGTTCGTTTATGGGCTGCTACGGACAGAGATAAAATTATGGTTGTGTCCAGCGAGGTGCCACGATCCCAAAAATATAATAATATCGGTAGGTTAACTCATATTGTGAAACCTCGAAATACTGATACAAGGTGCAAAATACTCCAAATAAAAAGTTGCGTATTTAATTAATTAAAAATTACAGTAAAATTCTAAAAATTAAATTATCACTACATCTCAAAAGAATCTTGTCTAGATTCGCAACCAGTATCCAGTTATATCAAATAAACCATTACGGTCGATAAATGATTCTCTTGCTACCAATTCAGCCTATATTCCCAAAATTCCAATTGATCTCCACTCAGTTTATCTTCAATTTCCGTTAATTCGCTTTTACCGAGCCAAATTTTATTTCAACTCCAGCTACATTCTAAATTCCAATTTCTTCCTCAATAATCCACCTACATAACCAAATTATGTTCCATTCCAATGTCTTATTTCCCATATTTAATTATTTCACCAATTTTAAATTCTGTTCCAATACAATTTTCCCCTTAATTGACTTTAAATCTATTTAAATTTTATTTAACTTAGTTTTAAGTTAAATTCAGATTTATTCACTTTTGTCATTTCAATATATTTAACTTCAAATTTCAGAATTCAAATTCCGGGGATTTATTTCAAATTGGTCTGAAATCATATATAATTCAAAACATTTGAATTTCTAACAATTTGTTTCCTCACAATAATTCAAAACAAAATTTTTGGTAATAATCCATCACTTGGAAATTCGAAAATGAACACCGATAATGCTGCGGTTCAACATCGGAAATATTTTCCAGCAGCCGAAGTGAGTTCAGTACTATATCAATATCAAAACTTATTTTCAAACACTTTTATTCGAAAATTACTTCAAAATATCTCTCACGGCACTTGGAAAACAATTTCAAACCTCCCAGGACTTTAAAATCCCCATATATTTAATCCAAACATTCTTTCCAACTCATTTCCAAGTTTCTAGAGTTCTATTACAATTCTGGTTTTAAATTCAATTTTAGTTTATCTGATTTTAGATATTATATATATAATACCTCAATTGGTTATTTATATAACGAACTCAATTATAAATCTTATTTGATCATAATGACGATCAACACTATAATAATCTCAAGATATATACTCCTTTTATATCAAAATATATTTTGGGTAAAAAAAATTCATTTACCCTCTTTTCAAAACATACTGCGTCGAATTACCCTGTTCAAGAGTTTAGAAACAACTATCGACACAGTTTGTATTACTGTTTCGACTAGAATTCGTAAACCACTCGTCAGGCCAATCAACACAATATAAAATCGTTTTATATTAATTTACAAATACGCACTCATATATATACACTCATACTCAATCTAGGTTATTACTAATCCCATCTCTATTGAGTTACACCGCAGAGCCAAGGTAATCACTCAACCTTTAGCTCTGATACCAACTGTAAAGGCTCGAAAATCCGTACCAATTTAAGCTAACTAATATTCTACACATTCAACTCAAAGTGCACGAAAATACAGATCTTTAATAGAAAGAAATAAAAGGATGAGAAATATAAGATAGAACTAATAGAATAGAAGAAGAACATAAAAATCTAAACAGTATCAGAGTAAACACGAATCTTACAGCGGAACAAATAAAATATATTATATAACACTTTGAAATACAAATCTGAATTTGTATATACATACCATATCAGAATATAACTCATATACATCACAGCAGAAATAATCTCTAATAACTAGTGGTGAAGATTCCTGCTTTGAGTTCCTCCAAGTGAATCTGCAAAGCCTGAACACTTGACTGCCCGTACAAACTTGGGCACCCAAGTGTTTGGGAAAACAAACAAAATAAATTCTTGGTCAGTCATGGGACTGGTGTGAGTAAATTCTAACCAATCTGTTTAACTTTGAAAAATCCTTTGAAAGAAAGGTAATAGTAAAGCCAGCCCACACAGAAACACGGACGGTTTTTACCTTACTATAACCAAACCATTTTTGATATCAAAATCCAATGATATTATAATAATGTCTAATCAAATAAATAACCAAATAGTAGAACGCTTGCATCTCACGCTCCACGTACATAGTAGAAAATCAAAAACCACAGGGCGCTTATTGAAGATTGGATTCCAACTATGACAAGGTACGGGACCACCTCCCGATCAATGTACTCTAGAGGGGATATGCTGGGGTTCAACAAGAACATCTTGCAAGCCGGCCCACACATGGCCGACCACTCATGTCTCTTGAGTGTATCGAATATATTGCCACCTACGGTTGGGCCCACATAACCGTTATCTGAAGATACGGAAACGAAAGAAGAACAAATACGAATTTTCTCTAGATGGTGACAATACACCCTAATGGGAGTGACCCACATAGCCATGTTGCCTGCCCGATTTTTGTCATTTCCTGGTTGTGAGGCTTGAGGCTATGTCTTTCTTTTCAGAACACCTGTCCACCATTCACTTTGAATGCCACATCGTCAAACACGTTAATTCTCTTAATCGATTTCCAAAAATATCATGGGTATAAAAAGTTAAGAAGAACAAATTCCTCCGCCACCAAACGTAATACCTTTAAGAGATCAATCGTACGTGATTTGTTAGGTATACTCTGTCTGACACTTGTCCATACAAGTTGTCATGGGACTGGACAAACAGAAAGCACCATTCTGGAACAGAACGACCCTTGTATTCAACTCCGTCTTTAATTATCTTAAGCAAAATCTAACTAGTAGCGCTTATGCCTATACAGAGTGGTTTTCGGATAATATATCCAACCGTCTCTCCATATTAACGACGATGGTCAAAATGTATTTCTTGTTTCATTTTACGATATAGTTTTATAACGCCATATCCTTACTTCAAAATCTTCGTTGTTTATGGCTATTTATATTAACTCTTCACTCTCCTGGGAAAAACAGTTATTTGATTGACTCTCCTTATCTTTTATTAACTTGCTTCGAATAACTTATATCCGTCTAACTCTAATTCGATTAACTCTATTCAATTAACTCTTATTCGATTAACTAATATTCGACTAACTCTAATTTGATTAACTCTAATTCGAATAACTAATATTCGATTAACTCTAATTCAATTAACTCTATTCGATTAACTCTATTCAATGTACTCTATTCGAATAACTAATATTCGATTAACTCCATTCGAATAACTAATATACGATTAAACTCTATTCGAATAACTAATATTCGATTAATTCTATTCGAATAACTAATATTCGATTAATTCTATTTCAAATTCCCATTTGAATTCTTATTCCAAAATTCAATTTCACTTATAAAATATTCCTTTAATCCATGATTCATATTGAATGTGAAAAATATTCCTTTTTATAAAATCATTAAGTTTGATTTTGTATTTTAAAATAATATCCCATTTCCAAATTATATTTATACTTCTATATAGCGAATTATTCATACGAAATCTCCTTTTTATTTCTATCCCTCAAATCTCATTTATAATTCCCTTTATAAATGCTGAGTTCGCATTCTATTTAAAATATCGATGTCAAAACCGGTTTTTACTTCTCTATATAAGTTCAGACTTATGTATTCTATTTATCAAACGATAAATATTTCATTTAATATATAAAAAACATTATTTATAAATTAATCTTCTCGATTTATCTGTTAAAACAGATTCTATTTAAAATTTACTTTACATAAATCTTTTCCATTTATCTTTGAAAACAGATTCCCATTTAATATTTATTTTCCACGTATTTCCCTTTTATAAAATTCAATTTTATAAAATACTTCCCTTTTATAATGCCTTATTTATTTTACATAAATATTTCAATTATAATATTCTATTTATTTCCTGTAAATATTTCATCTAAAATATCTTATTTTATTTCATATAAATATTTCCTTATAATATCCAATTTATTTCATATAGATATTTCCTTTTCCAGTTCTATTTGTTTTCCAAATATTTCTATTTCCATTCTATTTATTTCCAAATAATTCTTTTATGAAATTCATTGATTTTATAAAATCCTTAAATTCAATATTCACCTTGAAATTCCTTTTTATAAAATCATTTGATTTTATAAAATTATATTTCACTTTCAATATACACTTTGAAATTTCCCTTTTATACATTCCAGTATTTCTTATGGTATTTAAAATACCAGACAACAGGGCCAGTGTCATCACAATTAATCACAGATTATATTCATCACATCATATATCACAATATATGAATAAAACAGTATAATAAATATTGAAGAATTCAGTTGGATCCCTCCAACTTGTTTCCCTGCATCCACAAATATTAAATAATATACTTAACATCAACTTCATTTCAGTATGAAATATTCTGATAAACAGAATCAATTATTTGATTAGTGATATATAAATATATTGTTATCCATAATTTTAACTACTAAATCAGTAATTCAACAAAACAACCATCACACAGACATCAATCATCATTTATCAACACTAGAAAATATAAACTGAGGAGAGTTAGTGAGATTTACCCACCTTGGCGCGTTAACCATTAAATAACGATTTGCATCAGTTCGGATCCACGCCCGTTAGAAGCCCCTCCTCCCAAATATTTCGCGCCCATCAATGAACCACAAAAACTATAAACCGCCTGTACAAAGGTCCGCACCCGCACTTTCTTGTTTGCCAAATATCACATTAGTCAGGCACCTGCCTGCTTCTTTGTCTCTTGACGCACCGCTGCAGCCGAACTCGGCAGTATCATCTTGGTTGCGACATTTTTCAGCTCCACCTTACGAATCCAACGCGGTAGCTACCGACACTTCCGGCTCGCCTCCAAAAATACAACTCCGGCACTGCAATTTATACCACCCATTGCGCTCCAACTTAAATGACTCAACCGAAGTCCTCCTACCCATCACGTTTCTGAGCATCAACATCTACTTGTTTACCGGAAACTACCCATATATATAACCGATGACCACGCTATCGTTCCTCTTCCTCATCACATGATGCGGATCCCAGGTGGTCACACTACCATGTACCCAGACTCTGGACCACTTGCTCTTCACCAGCGGGACCTACCTCACCTTACACTATCCCATTCTTTCCTTAAACAACAGTACTTCCTTTTCATGTTTCCACAATTCCATCTTCCACTTTGTTATATTTTCTTCAAACTCCCTTACAGTAAAACACTTAGCACCCCCTCTACTGTTTTTTCCCTTTGGAAACAATTCTAACTTGGGCTACCTTTTCACCATTTGTTGATGGCGGTTTCCCCCTACTCTTGCTACTCATGTGTAGCTTCTCCCATACGCCACATCTTTCACCGTCCAGCTACCACGCCCCATTCAAACAACTCCACTCGCAAATCTCCCTCATACTCCACGTTTACACTGTTAATACACCCCCTCACCTTACCACTAATTCTCAACACGTCACTCTCAGCCTCGTTAACAACATCAGTTCATTCCTCACTCCAAGTTTCACAACTATAAACACTTCACCGCACCACTACTTTAAACCACAACATCTCTCTTCTCTTACTGATCTGTTCGTGCCACATAGTCGTGCTTGCGGTTCCAACCGTGCTGACTTCCTGCTCTTCATCGGTGTGACACGGTGCTCTTCCTCCAACCCAAATAAAACTCTTGTTTACACTTGCAATGCCTCATGCCCTACTGGAAACACCGGAGACCACTACGCCACGTTCCCGAGCACCAGCGGCCTCCTCCGGTTCTCCTCGACCAACCCCAGTTATTCCGGTGGCGAGTAGCTTCTTGCGAGCTCAAACGCAACTCCATGAAAATTGCTCCATGCTCTCCTGTTCTGACGAGTTCGTGAGGTAACACCGTCGTCTTGGAGTCGGTCAGCTTGGATACGAGATGGAGGACAACTGAGACTTCTTTAAAGAAAGAATGGAATTTAATTTGTTTTTATTGAATTTTCTTTTTGGCTTCGTTTTGAAGCTCCCTGGAAAACGAGATGAACAGGCTGTATTATATAGTTGTGTAGCCTTCATATCCACTTTATACATTCCTTGGAATGCAAGGAGTAGGATATAGACTGGTACAGGTAGGCTTTGAAATTTGCTTTCCTTGGTCCATACATATTAGCTGTTAGGTTTGTAGTCTTCTATTCCCCTAGGCATGTGCAAACTTCATATATAATTTGAACCGAAATATCATGCAGTAGGGTTCAGACTAAGCCTGTGTAAAACAACCTAGCTCATATGCATGATTTGAAGTGACATGCCAACGTACACCCCTTGGCGGCCAAGTAATGGTTATTATATCTATATATATTTTTCTAAGTGCGGTACATATGAGTTTGTCATCATTAGGCTCGCAGACATTAGATGGTACGGTAGCTAGTAAGAATGGTTTAGTAAAGAAGACAAATATTCATATATATTATATTAAGGATGTCTGATTGTATACAATCTTGTTCGTTTATGGGCTGCTATGGACAGAGATAAAATTATGTTCGTGTCCAGCGAGGTGCCGCGATCCCAAAAATATAATAATATCGGTAGGTTAACTCATATTGTGAAACCTCGAAATACTGATAGAGGGTGCAAAATACTCCAAATAAAAAGTTGTGTATTTAATTAATTAAAAATTACAGTAAAATTCTAAAAATTAAATTATCACTACGTCTCAAAAGAATCTTGTCCAGATTCGCAACCAGTATTTAGTTATATCAAATAAACCATTACGATCGATAAATGATTCTATAGCGACTATTTGAATATTTGATTTAGATATAATTCACAATCTATAACGCAAAATCTTGATTTTTCACTTTTGTTGGAAAGATACAGTTCAACAGATTCCAATACTTCTTGTTTCGAAGAAATCCGATTTAAAATGGGTCCTGTACACTCAGTTGAAGTTCAGAACGTTAAATTATGAATTACCGCGATATTACGGGCTCGATTATATTTAATATATATTTTTATATGTTCAACTCCATTTTAATTTATACATAAATCCACTTATATTACAAATTCAATATTTAAACTGATTTAAATATTAAATACAAATCGATAAAAATGCGGGATGTTATAGTTCCTATACGTGTTTATATGCGAAATAATCCAATATTCTCTTATTTTGCATATACATGTACATCTATGAGCTAGAAGTTCAAGTAGTACGAGTTAGACTAGTAAAACACATCTACGTTCATATATCCATAATATATACATATATAGATTTGCTTAGAAATGTAAACAAGTTAGATTATCCACAATGATTCTTTTTACATAAACTTAAACAAGATTTAGATGCATATAAAAAGTTAAAAACATCATTTACTTAGATATATATATACAAGTTTAAAATTTACTCATATGATTTCCAAATTAATCAATACTTAAAAATATTCAAACCCAATACAGATATACTCTTTAAATCATAGTTTAACAAAATTAGTCAAAAAACGAGACATTACAACATGATATTATCATTCCCCGTTCATGTATGTTAATGCACTAGACCTCTCACATTAAGTTGACCACTTGTGGACGCTGGATATGCCAGGCAGCTCCGGGAAGACTACTGCCACAAGTTGAACTTAACCTCATGTCTTAGCATCATTACATGTATATTTATGCACTAGACCCCTCACATTAAATTAACAACCTGTGGATGCTGGATTTGCCGGGCGGTTCCGGGAAGACTTCTACCACAAGTTGAATTTAACCTCGTGTCTAAGTGCGGTTACCATTCCTTAATTTCCATAATTGTATTAACAATCTTTTTGGTCTAATAATCCTATTTAGGAAATACTCATGCTCATCGTAGGTTTTTCAATTAAAGTATTTAGTTTTAATAGATTTCAGCAGATTAGTCATTTAACAGATTAAACACCTCTGCAAGTTACAGCAGGTTACTTACCGTTTAATTAACATGTTCCAGTTAATCTTAAATTAAACCAACAGATTTATATTCCCCAAATTACGGTCATAACTCACAATATAACATATGACCCAAGTTTAGTCTTACACTATAGTATAGGTTATGCCCCCAAATCCCAGTCATGATTCATAATACAAGTAATGCCCCAAATTTATCTTTCCCAACCATTCCCAATTTCGTCCGTTCGTATATTTCAGCGATTGGCCTAGGCTCGAAGGTAGCCTAGGCTATAAAAATAAAAAGAGAAAGAGGGAGAGAAGAGAACGAGAATAGGCATAATAAAAGAATAGGAATATGATAACAGAAATAGGCATATCAGAAATAGGCATGTAAGAACTGAACAATAGATCAGGTGTACAGAGGAATACATGTAATGACATATTTGTTTAGATATGAATCAGATTCTTAACAAGCATTGGTATAAATCTAGATTTATAAACATGTCAAGATTACCTGTTAAATGTTTATATCTAAAAGCAACATAAACTCAAAGAGACTGGATATAAAGAACAGAGAATAATTAGGTTGAAGCTACAGAAGAAATTCTTGTGGGCGTATAAGTTGTTGTTGAAGAAATAGGCTAACTCAATCCAAGTTAGGGCAGAATCTTGTTGTCTCCATTGTTTTTTATGTGTAACAACAATAGAAATAGGGTCCTATTTATAGCCCAAAGCCAACGAACCAAGCCACAAAACAAGTCCACGTTCAAAAAGTTGAATCTCCCCAGATCTGTATCGGGGTCGACCCTAGGGTCGACCCAAACACACTGAGTCGACCACAGGGTCGACCCAGACGGGTCTCGGGTCAACCTCCCCCTAACAGGTTGATTCCCTCCTAGCTTATCCCGCTTCGCTGTTTTGAATTATCTTGAATTTCTAGGTTGATTTATGTGTGTGTGTGTCTATATATATATATATATATATATATATATATATATATATTATATGCATACAAACTTCTAAGCCTAGTAACTTCTTCATACGATGTCTATTTCCACGCAAACTCGGAGTCTAACATAAGTAAAATTCTGAGACAAACGCAATAGTACAGTACGTTTTACTTAATTCTAAATATCTAATTAGGTATTATTTAGTTTATCATTATAATATTCTTATTAAAATTACGAGATGTTACATTGCTACTGCTATAGATGCCAACGACTGCCTTTTTTCGATTAGCTTATGAAGTTGTCGAATCTGAGTCATATAATAGTTGGGACTGGGTTTTTTCATGCATGCATGAGTTCATTCATGGTGTACGAAATCGTCACATTACTTTTATATCTAATAGAATGAAAGGGATCCTAAAAGCTTTGCAAGAAAGGTGGCAAGAACCACACAAGCATAGGTTCCGTGCTAGATATCTTAAAGCTAATTTTTAAACTGCGGGTTATAGAGAGACGGACTAATAGGCTTATTTAATGTTGTTGCATGTGCATCATAAGTAGCTGAGTACACTAAAATCAAAGAAGAAATCAAGGAAACTAATCCGTGGGCACGTGACTGGATAGAACAAAGCCTAGGGAATTTTAAAGGAAATTGGGCACTTTGCGGAGATGACGGTGGATGCTTTCATGTTATGACAACCAGCGCATCTGAAAGTTTTAATGTTGTACTAAAAGGCACCAGATCATTGCCTATAAGGCGTTGGTTGTAAGGACGTTCTTTCGATCAGTTGAATATTTCTATAAGAGGCAGAAAAGGGGAGGCTCTGAAGACATGGCTTACTCTAAAATGAGAAGCTAAAATTGAAGCCCGTGCTATTGAAGCATGTCGTTGTAGGCTTGTTCTATTCGGTTGGTCAAAATGACAAGTTATTCATTGTTACAGAGATGAATATAAAGTTAAGATCAAAGGTTCTCATTGCTCCTATACGTGCAACATCCCACTTCTCTAAGAGATATTGTGCGCTCATGAGATGACGGCTTGTTCAGCATAGGATTTTGGTGTAAATAGAGCACATCATGATTTTGCTTTTTGAGTGGTACTCTATCCAAAGTTATAAAGCTTTCTATATTCCAAGGTTTCATCATGTACCTAATAAGAGATATTGGGCACCGTACAATGGTCCACGTATATTGCTTCTGCCAACAAGAAGACAACCCGGACGACCTAAATCTATGAGAATCAAAAATGTTATGGGCGAGCATCAAACACCAAAAACATGTGCAGCAAATGTGGATCACAGGACCATAACATAAAGTGGTGTACTTTAGTAACCTAAAATGGAGATGTATGTGTGTTGATGAGATGTCAGTGTGTTGAATTTAGTGTATCTGTATTTTTTATGTTTCGAACTTATTTGTCGTGTATCGGACTCTGTATCTCTCTAAGTTTTGGATATTTGGATTTTTCATTTGATTTATGTTGTTTGATAAGGCTTTGGATGCCATTTGGATGTATAATTTATAATATAATTAAAATCGACCTCATAACATTGCAATAGTTCGTAGTTTTACGTTTTTAACTTCAACTGAATATACAGGATTCGTTATAAGTCGGATTTCTTTGAAACAAGAAACATTCGAATCTATTGAACTATATTTTTCTGATGGAAGAGAAAAATGGAGATTTCATATTATTGATTTTGAGTTATATTCAAATCATTTTTTCACAAAGTCGCTATGCAATTTTGCAGGAAAATGCATTGGTGGATTTTGAAACTTCGCCTATTGCCGAGTTATCAAAATTCGCCAACGAAAACCCCAAAACAAGTTTATTCTTGTAATTGCTTTTAAAACTAGTCTAACCTTAATATTACTTTAGAAAACATGGTTAATGCTGAAACTTTTCCTATTATTTATACATCAGCATTCTAATTTATTAACTAAATTTAATTATTAATAATTAATTAAAATAAACTCATGGCTATTAACTATAATCTTAATTTATTTTGGAAAATTTCAAAATTTTTACATCTATAGAATATTAAATATAATCATTAATTATAATTATACATATTAAATATTACTTACTAATTATTATTATTATTATTGGCAAAACCGACCGGTTTTTAAAGTGACTGCAAACACTTATTATAATAATAATTACAATTATTACAGGAGCTTGGAGGATTACCAATCTAGTATAGTCGGTTTTTAAGGTAATCCATCTACCACTGACAGTTTTTATAGTGGACCGTCCTCTTCAACTAATCAAGCTTATAGTACCGGAGCAAGACTAACACATCTAGACTAGAATTTTCCTACTCCACAAGGGAATAAATAACTTAGCTCACTACGCAAGGTGGCATATAAACACATATTACCTGAGTTAAGTTACAATATTACAACAACCCAAAGAGGACAGTAATAATATGTTCCTAGAGCCACACAATACTGGTACACATAGCACTGCAAAGAAACTTCCATCACTATGGTACTAGCATGTACAAAGATTACAACATAGCATTTCCATATTCTTCACGCAACAAAAAAAACCAAACATACAGTACATGGACATGAAGCAATTGTAAGAACATCATCTTCTGTACCATCTCACGCAGGTCATCAGCTCCAAACAGAAGCTAAAACGAACAAGTGAAAATTCCAGAAGAACCCACGTGGAATATAACTTGAAGCACAATAGTGCAATCACAAAGTAGGACATTACGTAGGTAGTTAGGTGCCATAAAATAAACAATGAAAGCACGACCAAACAAACCCATGCTCCCCTTTAGCAAAATAAAAGCTTTCGATGTAAACACCAAATTGTAGTAAACGCAAACTCCGGGAAACTAAATGAATAATTTATCACAGAATACTGCAAATATACATATATTACATATACAATAATACATATCAATACAATACAAATATCTCAATAGAGTGGTATGGCGACCACTTAATATATACGAACTAAAGAATATACAACACGACAATATCTCACAAAAAAGATAACAATCCCAAGTAGATGACTCGAACCCATAAGGAAGCATCATGAAACCGCTAGCCCATAAGAGAGGCTAATAGTTGAAACAAACCCGGCCTGACCCAAGTGAAAATACACGGGTTAGGCTAGCTAAATTTACCAGTTAAATAGAAAAATAGGTAATGTAAACTAAGGGATAGATACAATGTCCTTTTACTAAAAGGGTATCATGCCATGACAAGGATTCTACATCATAAGAAAGAACGATATATCTTCTTGATAAGTGAAAGACATTATTAAGATAAGGTTATAGCGGCAGAATCGACACTTAAGAAAATAGGACCAATACATGATATATCAAACGAAATATATGTTAAAACCCAATACATGATATATCACCAAAAATGAAAGGTATTATCCAATAATAACTGCATAGTTGTCTAGTCAAAAGAAGCATGACTATCGCATAGCTTTTATTAAAAAATACATAAAATAATTAATGAGGTGTTTATCAATGAAACAACAAAGACATCCCGCCACTAGCATGTAGCGATAATGCATGAAAACTACTACAACTATCCAATTGATGAAGTTTTCATATCAAAACTAACTCAAATGAAATCATGCATAATATGGGTTCAAATTGTTTTCCATGTCTTTAGTACATTGGATAAGTATCCATAGAGTTCTGGAAAAGATGGACATCTACGGATTTGTTATGAGTTCTTACTATTACCTTATGGGCACAAACTGATTCAAACAGGACAAACACTTTCTATTATGTTTCTACTTACTATATTTTATAATCAGCAATAGTTTAAAAAAAAGCTTTACCGATTCTTAATCTCAGCGGTCATTGTCATAAAGGCCCCTTCAACGTTAGCAGATCTTTTAGCACCAGTCTCCAAGAAAGGAATACCAATCTCATCTGCAAAAGCCTGCCATAGGAACCAAGAATTCAGTGTGTAGTTATCCTACTTCATCATATAAGGTATGAACCCTAAGAAAACAAAAACAAAAATATGGAATTTACCTTTCTTGTCTCGTAGGAAACTACTCTTTTGTGGGTTAAATCACATTTATTTCTAACTAAAGCTTGTTCACATTATCACTTGCATATCGGTCTATCTCATTGAGCCATTGCTTAATGTTGTTGAAGCTTTCTTGGTCTGTCACATCATATACCACCTGCAAAATGGTATGATAGGCAAATGCGAAATAGTTTACGAAGATAATATGAGGAGAAAGCGATAAATCCTTTGTGAATATTTGATCACTGGTAATTTACTATCGTCTATAGAAGAACCAAGACGATAATGCACTATTTGAACTACAGTTCAACGTATGTGCCACCATTTGAGACAACCAGGGGTGCATAAACACCCTTTATATATTACATGAACAAGCTTGAACAGTTGATGGTAAGTGAACACACTTGATATTACATGAAAGGCATTACATAACGATGTATCACATTTGAACATTTGCAAATCATACGTGAACACTTCACAAAACAATACATGATTGAACAATTGCAAAAAGTTAAAAATATTCAAATAATAAATTTAAAGAGCACATTCGAATCACAAGTCATAAGAACGCATTCTATATAAACATCTAAAGCAAAGTTAACCATTGAGCTAAAACCTTTACCCATCCAAAATAGATTTAACCATTCAATAAAAAATAAAATTCTACATCACCATTTCATTCTTGTATTTTTAATCAACAATTACTGTATTAGTTAACCACTCTACCAACAGCTTTACCCATTCAAGCACAAAATGATTCAAAATCATTTCACACCACATCATATTTAGCTTAAATTAATGAACCCGACCACTTAAAAAAAGCATCAAACAAAAAGGATCACTGTGCAAACTTCTTCTTTTCATATATAATATTCCCCTATCCAATGAGTATTGTTATGACTCATCTACATATAAATATGTTATTTGAAGCATAAATACGCTATTATAGTACTTCATAACCTGCTGTGAAGAGAGACCATAATAGTACAAATAATGCCAGAAACATGGACATGCTACAATAGAGCAATTGTAAGAAAACCACACGGTATAATAATTAAAATCATATGAAATATGTGTAATAATACCTCTTAGGGAAATTCAAAACGGAGATGCTTCTCTAGGTTTAGTGTAACACCCCACCTCCGCCAGTGCCGCTCTTGCAAGGACACCGGCTTTGGAGGGGCGTTTAAACAAGGTAAACATGCATGCAGATATCACAAGACAGAACATATAAAACAGAGTAAATATAGCAGCTGATAAAACTAGCATATCAAAACCATAAGTTAAGTTACAACACAATACTTGATCATTATTTTTCCATAAACAAAGTCTAGAAACATAAAACTGGAAACTGGAAAGGAAAACATAAAGTAGCTATCCCCAAGGTAGAAAACCATAGCAAGCTCAAGTCCCAAAGCATACATGAACTATCCAAGAAAAGCGGCTAAGATCCAAGCTAAGTGCCGGTATTCCCACCCTGTAAACCTGGGGGGGGGAACGAAAGAAAAGAGGCGAAAGAAAATGGGTCAGTCAAAAGACTGGTAAGTCCTACCTACTATTGTACAACAACTAATAAAGTTAACTGTATATGTAAACAAAGATGAGTCATAAGATGATAACTGGCAGGGTGAAAAGTTAACTAGATAGACTAAGTGTGGCACCGCATATACAAGGTTGAGGTTTGCACCAAGTGTACTAGTATTACAAGTCATGTCAAGTGTAACCAAGAAGTGATCCCCAGGCCCAAGTTTGGCCCATTATCAGGAATGACCTAATCCAAGGTCCAACTAGTACGGTCTAGTCGATCGGCTCCCTAAAGCCTAACTCGCCAAGTGTCGGTGTCATACGGCCCAACTACGAAGTGTAGCTAAACTGTGCTAGGTCCACCCTAGGGTGTATCAAGTCCTAGGGTGTCACCCACTGACACAAACCAAGCACGCACAGTTTAAACCTACGGGTGCCCGTGCCTGCTTTTTCAACTCTGGACCATGTGCACGGCCATGGCCCGCCTGAACCTACACCGGCGCACCTACTCAGCCGTTGTTTTGGCCGCTTACATGTCATCCCAGTAATCGTGCCCCACCCTAGCCTAGTCCCTAGGGTATCATGATACAACCAAGAGGGTTACTGGTGCAAAGGACCACGTAACTAGGGTTTCCTTGATGGGTTAAACGTGGTTAACCCAACTCATCCAAGTACTAAGTTGGTTAAGTGTACCCAAGGTTCATGACTTAACCCTACCAACCCATCGTGTTTAATTGGTTAAGTATTCAAGCGGTCCATGACTTAACCCTACCATGTGGCATTAATTACTTTAATGCACCCAACCTCTCACATTAGACCTTGTTGTGGTTACTAGTTAGGCCGGGCGGGTCCGGGTAGGTTTACACCACAACTTAGTCTAACCTCGGGTTTCACGTGCAACATGACCAACTACTCACATTGGGTCCTATTGCTTGTAGCCACTAGTTAAGCCGGTCGGTTCCGGGTAGTTTTATGCTACAATCTCAACCCAACCTCGAGTTGGCCATTCTCATGTTTTCTAAGTATCATGTCCATCATGTTTCCAAAACACATTACATGTTTTCAAGCAATTGGGTAGACCTAACTTAATAGGTAAATTCCCAATGGGTAGACCTAACTTAATAGGTAAATTCCCAAGCTTATGTTTTTATGTCTTTTAAGTTTACCCAACCCCAAACGCAATCCCATCGCTTACATATCGCAATAGCGCATAAAGGATAGAAAGAGGGAACTTGACATAACCATGACATAAAGGTGTTGGAGCCACAAGTTAAACAAGGTGGCATATGAGACAAAGATGTGATCATAAAATTGCATATCATGTTATCAACTTGCAAAATATTCATAAGCATGCATAACATCATTTTAACTTGCATAGTGTTCATATGCATGCATAACATGGTTTTCAACTTGCATAAGGTTCATATGCATGCATAACATGGTTTCAACTTGCATAAGGTTCATATGCATACATAACATCAAACTTGGCAAATAGGCGGAACATGGCCATAGATAGCATGAGATAAGGACTAGTAACATGCATATAACATTATATGCATGTCAATACAAGGTTTATGAGAGTTTCAAAGTTGCATCATGCAACACTTCCAACCAAAGATCATATCTTTCTATGCATAAAGCCAAGGTAATGACTTTACTAACATGCATAGAGTAAGCCTATGCATAATATCATAAGATCAAAGCATATATCATGATTAACCCCCAACTCAACTTGCAACACAACATATTAACTTCATAGTTAAAATACAAGAGTAGAAATAGGCTTACAATGCTTATGAGGACTCAAATGAGTATAGCAATTGTAAGAAAACCCTTATGCAACCAATAAAACCCCAAAATGCAAGCAAGATTGATCAAGACTCTTCCTTTATGATGCAAATATAGCAACTTGAGTTGAATGCAAGCTAAAGAGGATCATACAAGTCTAAAAATACTTGTATGCATGGAAAATCACTTAAAAATTGATTTAGGAATTTATGAAGAGAGTGGAGGCCATGAGAGGATTGATTTTGCCATAGTTTAGTTGTAGGATAGATTAATGATGATTTAGGGTAGGTTAGGGTCTTATTTATAGATTAGGCAAGTGTTTTAGACCATAGGATTAAACCCTAGTTCCAATCTCAACCCTCTAAACCGAATCTGGCCCCCTAACTCAACACCTTCTCAAAATGGTGCACCAGGCAGGACTGGTCGTCTGAGCCAAGTCGACAGCCAAGTCGACAGGGCTGTCGACCTGGTCAGACCCAGTCGACTCCCAAGTCGACAGGGCTGTCGACTTGGGTACTATGGCGGGAATTTTCCCGCCTGGCCCAACTGGCCCAATTTTCCAAATTCAAGTTTGAATTTGAAATCTGTTTTTACTTAGAAATTTTCTGAAAACTTCGTTGGGCCTTAATCGGGTCATACGGACTCCGATTTTCGAAAACTCGGACTCTATTTCGCGTATTTTTCCGAGATGAACGCAATGGCATAACCCGTTTCCCTTGATTCAGATTTATAAATTAAATTCTGCCTCGATTTATGTTATAACAGGTTATGGAAAATACGGGTTGTTACATTCTCCCCTCCTTAAAAGGATTTCGTCCCCGAAATCTTCAAGTTAGGAAGAACGTATCCTACCATCCAATCATCCATCTACTCAAAACATCATCCACGAGCAATCATTGTCCTTACAAGATTCTAAATGTTGTATGAACATATGCAAAGGTGTGTGTATATGTCCTTATCTAATGCAAATATCATCAATGCAAATTATGTTAGTGAAATGAATCCATATGTATGCAATTCCTAACATAATGTATAACATCTATATGTGTGCACATCACATACATCCATATGCAACATCCATGTGATAACACCAAGATTTTTCATCCATGAATAAGCATAAACACTCATGTATATGCAATATGAGGAGTGTGTGAGCCGATCTAGTGCCTAATCGTGTATAATGCATCCACGAGTAACCACTTGCAACCACTTGCAGCCACTTGCAACCATCAATCATAACATGTTTCAAACACATGTTTCATCCAAAGGGTTTCTACCTAAGGTTCTCATGACAAGATTAGCACGATAACTAGATAAACATGGATAGCAAAAGAAAGATATGCTAAAGAGGAAAAAAAAAGATCGAGAATGTACCCTCAAAAAGAAATGGATAAAGCCCAAGTATCTTCTCCTCTGTCTCCCAAGTTGCATCCTCTTCGGCTTCACTCCACTGAACCTTCACCAGTTTGACTTCTCGATTCCTTAGCTTTCTGATCTCCGTTCCCAAAATGCAAATCGGAGCTCTCCTCAAGGTTGCCTCTTTCTCTACCTCCACGTCTTCAAGAATGCCAGGTTCAACCACCTCAGCGGACTCATGTAGGTACTTTCGGAGATGCGAGACATGAAAGACATTATGCACTCCGGACAGCTTCTCGGGCAATTGCACTTTATAAGCCATCTTCCCAACTCTCTCTATAATAGGGAAGGGTCCTACGAATCTGGGTGCCAGCTTCCCAACTGCTCCGAAGTGAACCACATTACGTAAAGGAGAAACCTTTACGAAAACCATGTCTCGCACTTCGAACTCCAAATCTGTCCTTCGCTTATCAGCATAGGATTTCTGTCTATCTTGGGCCGCTTTCATCCGTCTTCTCACCAATTCAACTTTCTCAGATGTGTCCCGTATCATATCGGGCCCAAGTACAAGCTTATCTGTTGTCTCCCACCAACAAGATGGTGACCTACACGGCCTCCCATATAAAGCTTCAAATGGTGCCATCCCTATGCTAGCTTGATAGCTATTGTTGTAAGCAAACTCCACAAGAGGAAGGTGGTCTTCCCAAGTACCACCAAAATCAAGAACACAGAACCTCAGAAGGTCTTCTAGCACTCTATTCACCCTTTCGGTTTGGCCATCCGTCTGGGGGTGATAGGCTGTACTTAGATTCAATTGCGTACCCATCGCTTCCTGCAAACTATTCCAGAATTGGCTAGTGAAGATTGGGTCACGATCGCTGACTATGCTAGAAGGGACCCCATGCAATCTTACTATTTCTCGAAGATAAACAGACGCCAGCCATGATGCGGTCCTTTTGCTCTTTACTGGGATGAAGTGAGCACTCTTCGTAAGTCGATCGACTATGACCCATATGCTCGAATTCCCTTTTCTTGATCTAGGCAATCCATCCACAAAGTCCATAGAGATGCTCTCCCACTTCCATTGTGGGACCTCCAATGGATGTAATAGCCCACCTGGTTTCTTCGACTCAGCTTTTACTCGTTGGCACACCATGCACTTTGAAACATACTCTGCCACATCCTTCTTCATTCCAGGCCAAAAGAAAATGCGCTTCATATCCCTATACATCTTATCTCCACCAGGGTGTATAGTCATCTTTGAGTGATGTGCTTCTTCGAGAACTTTATGCATCAAATCTCCCACTTGTGGAACGCAGAGTCTCCCATCACGCCTTAGCCAACCCTTGTCATCAACAGTATACCTAGCAAGGTGACTAGATGTCTCGCCACGAATCAACTTACCCATGATTTCAACTATCTGTGGGTCTTCCTTCTGCGAAGTCCCTACTTGATCAAGAAGTGTGGGTCTAAGCTCGAGAGATGCTAACGACCCTGTCATCGACTCAACAGCTTTCGTGAAATCAAAGGTTGCTAGGAACTCTAGGCTCTTCATCTCAACAAACAAGGGACTCAAAGTCAACCTTTTCCTGCTTAGTGCATCCGCCACTACATTACCCTTGCCAGGGGTATAAACTATCTCGAAGTCATATGATGCCAAGAATTCCATCCACCTTTGCTGCCTAAGATTCAGATCTTTCTGCGAGAAGAGATACTTGAGTGATTTGTGATCAGTGTACAACTCAAACCTTTCGCCTAAAAGATAGTGGCGCCAGGACTTGAGTGCAAAGACAATCGCTGCTAACTCCAAGTCATGAGTGGGATAGTTCTTTTCATGAATTTTAAGTTGCCTACCCCCATAACATATCACTCTTCCCTCCTGCATCAGAACGACGCCTAACCCCGTGTCACATGCATCGGTGTACACGGTAAACATCTTACCGCCATCGGGTAAGGCCAAAACTGGAGCTGTGGTAAGGGCCCTTTTTAGCCTTTGAAAAGCAAGCTCACACTCTAAGTCCCATGCAAAGACTAAGTTCTTCTTCGTCAATCTAGTGAGAGGGGCCGAAATCTTGGCGAAGTCTCTAATGAACTTCCTATAGTAGCCTGCCAGGCCAAGAAAGCTTCGCACTTCGGTTGCATTCTTAGGAGTCTTCCAGTCTTGAACTGCAACCACTTTAGCGGGATCCACAGCTATACCCTGCTTAGAAACTATATGCCCAAGAAACCGGACCTCCTTTCTCCAAAAGTGGCATTTGGAGAACTTGGCTTTCAACTGATGGGCTCAAAGCGTATCCATCACCTCCTTGAGGTGTCTAGCATGCTCTTCCTCGTCTTTTGAAAAGATCAGAATATCATCCACGAAGACAACAACAAACTTGTTAAGGAACTCCCTGAACACCCTACTCATCAAATCTACGAAGTAGGCGGGTGCATTAGTCAAACCGAATGGCATGACAAGCCATTCAAAGAATCCGTCTGGAGTCCTAAATGCAGTCTTATCAATGCTGTCTTCGGCCACTCTAAGCTGATGAAATCCGGTAGCCAAATCAAGCTGAGAGAAAACAGAAGCACCAACAAGCTGGTCGAAGAGGTCATCTATCCTCGGTAATGGATGCCTATTCTTCTTGGTCAGCTTGTTCAACTCTCGATAATCAACACATAGACGAAGCGAGTCGTCCGCCTTAGTAGCGAACACCACAGGAGCACCCCATTCGGAAATGCTTCGCCTAATAAAATTCTTCTCAAGAAGCTCCTTGATTTGCTTACTGAGCTCTCTCCTTTCACGCGGGGCCATGTGCCTAACTGGTAAGGAGACTGGCTTAGCATTATCAACCAGATAAATGCGGAAATCTATCTCTTGCTTAGGGGGTAACCCCTTAACTTCTTCAAAGACATCAGGGTATCCTCGCACCACCCTTACAGATTACAGATCATCGATGGACGAGTCAAGAGATTCAAGATAACATAGCATGACGGGATCTAGCGGGTTGCAAGAGATCTCTAGGGTATTACCAAGGCGAGTCATGAGTCTCACCACCCTATGCTCACAATCGAGAATGGCTCCATAGCTGGACAACCAATCCATGCCCAAGATCAACCCGTATCCCGTGAACCCGAGAACATAAGCATCACACGAGAATTCCACGGTCAAGATAGAAATCCTCAAATCCATACAGATCATAGATAAATGGGCTGAACCCCCAATCGGATTTGAAACACTAACGGGATCCTCAACAAGACTAGTACTTAGGTGCAAACTTCCGACAATATCAGAAGAAATAAAGGTATGCGATGCGCCAGAATCAAACAAAGTGCGAACAGGAAAACCAAAAATATAAACAAGACTTTCCACAGAAATAGTACCTCGGTCCTGAACTGGAGCGGCGTTGAGAGCATGCACTTGCCCTCCAGATGAACCTGCACGTTGAGTCTGTCCATGCCCCTGCTTCCTAGGGCATTCCTTGCTAAAATGTCCCATCTCTCCACAGTGAAAGCACCCACCTAATTTCCTTTTCTTCTTCCTACAGTCCTTGACTACGTGCCCAACAATCCCACAAAAGTTGCACTTTCTCGTTTCCTTTGCCTTGTTCTTGTTGCTCTTGTCATTCTTGTTGTTCTTATTGTTCTGATTACTCTGATTCCCTCCCCACTTGGAGTCTGTCTTCTTAGGCTGAGTTTCATTGGGCTTGACTTCTTTCTTCCCATTCTTATCCTCTCCCTGCAGCAATGCCATGTCTACTAGGCTCTCGAAAGTGGCCCCCATGGGTATGTGTGACATGGCTAGGCCTTGTAATGGCTCATTTAACCCCCGTGCAAAACGTAGAGCCTTCTTCTCGGGAGTATTGATCATGTCCAAACCGAATCGGGCAAGCTGGTTGAACTTATTCACATATTCTCTCACCGTCATGTCTCCTTGCTTCAAGGCTATGAACTTCTCTAGTTGCAAATTTGCCTCTGCAGATGATAGAAACTTAAGCCCAAACCTTGCCCTAAAGTCGGCCCAGGTTTCTACGGGCCTAGTAGCATTGGTGACCTCCCACCAATAAGCAGCTTCCTCCTTTAGTAGCCAAATTGCCAACATAACCTTTCTACAGTCCTCTATATCAAAGATGGCAAAGAGATCTTCGGTCTCCTTCAACCAGTTTCTTGCCTCTACAAAAGTCTCGGTCCCAACAAAATTATTGCCACCCATTGCCTTGAAGTCCTTGCAAACCTTGGCGAAATCGGCTTGTGGTTGCTGAGGAGGAGGAGGAGGGGGTGGAATCTCAGTGATAGTGGGAGTGGTTGCTGGACCTGCATTGTTGGCCCTAGCTTCCAAGTATCTCCGGAACCATCCGGGAATGGTGACTCCCTCAGGAAGATTGAGATCGGCCATGCTGAAAAAGGAAAAGATAGATTTAGAATGAGGAAACGAAGGATAGTGCTTATGGCTCTTGGGGGATAGCCTTTCAAAATAAACTAGACTTTTCTTTGGAAAATACTTAATTGGTTTTGAAAATAGCTTTTAAAAGCAACTTTAAAACCCCTTTTTTTTCCCAATCTCGTAAACCTTATGCTCTGATACCAAATGTAACACCCCACCTCCGCCAGTGCCGCTCTTGCAAGGACACCGGCTTTGGAGGGGCGTTTAAACAAGGTAAACATGCATGCAGATATCACAAGACAGAACATATAAAACAGAGTAAATATAGCAGCTGATAAAACTAGCATATCAAAACCATAAGTTAAGTTACAACACAATACTTGATCATTATTTTTCCATAAACAAAGTCTAGAAACATAAAACTGGAAACTGGAAAGGAAAACATAAAGTAGCTATCCCCAAGGTAGAAAACCATAGCAAGCTCAAGTCCCAAAGCATACATGAACTATCCAAGAAAAGCGGCTAAGATCCAAGCTAAGTGCCGGTATTCCCACCCTGTAAACCTGGGGGGGGGGAATGAAAGAAAAGAGGCGAAAGAAAATAGGTCAGTCAAAAGACTGGTAAGTCCTACCTACTATTGTACAACAACTAATAAAGCTAACTGTATATGTAAACAAGGATGAGTCATAAGATGATAACTGGCAGGGTGAAAAGTTAACTAGATAGACTAAGTGTGGCACTGCATATACAAGGTTGAGGTTTGCACCAAGTGTACTAGTATTACAAGTCATGTCAAGTGTAACCAAGAAGTGATCCCCAGGCCCAAGTTTGGCCCATTACCAGGAATGACCTAATCCAAGGTCCAACTAGTACGGTCTAGTCGATCGGCTCCCTAAAGCCTAACTCGTCAAGTGTCGGTGTCATACGGCCCAACTACGAAGTGTAGCTAAACTGTGCTAGGTCCACCCTAGGGTGTATCAAGTCCTAGGGTGTCACCCACTGACACAAACCAAGCACGCACAGTTTAAACCTATGGGTGCCCGTGCCTGCTTTTTCAACTCCGGACCATGTGCACGACCATGGCCCACCTGAACCTACACCGGCGCACCTACTCAGCCGTCGTTTTGGCCGCTTACATGTCATCCCAGTAATCGTGCCCCACCCTAGCCTAGTCCCTAGGGTATCATGATACAACCAAGAGGGTTACTGGTGCAAAGGACCACGTAACTAGGGTTTCCTTGATGGGTTAAACGTGGTTAACCCAACTCATCCAAGTACCAAGTTGGTTAAGTGTACCCAAGGTTCATGACTTAACCCTACCAACCCATCGTGTTTAATTGGTTAAGTATTCAAGCGGTCCATGACTTAACCCTACCATGTGGCATTAATTACTTTAATGCACCCAACCACTCACATTAGACCTTGTTGTGGTTACTAGTTAGGCCGGGCGGGTCCGGGTAGGTTTACACCACAACTTAGTCTAACCTCGGGTTTCACGTGCAACATGACCAACTACTCACATTGGGTCCTATTGCTTGTAGCCACTAGTTAATCCGGTCGGTTCCGGGTAGGTTTATGCTACAATCTCAACCCAACCTCGAGTTGGCCATTCTCATGTTTTCTAAGTATCATGTCCATCATGTTTCCAAAACACATTACATGTTTTCAAGCAATTGGGTAGACCTAACTTAATAGGTAAATTCCCAATGGGTAGACCTAACTTAATAGGTAAATTCCCAAGCTTATGTTTTTATGTCTTTTAAGTTTACCCAACCCCAAACGCAATCCCATCGCTTACATATCGCAATAGCGCATAAAGGATAGAAAGAGGGAACTTGACATAACCATGACATAAAGGTGTTGGAGCCACAAGTTAAACAAGGTGGCATATGAGACAAAGATGTGATCATAAAATTGCATATCATGTTATCAACTTGCAAAATATTCATAAGCATGCATAACATCATTTTAACTTGCATAGTGTTCATATGCATGCATAACATGGTTTTCAACTTGCATAAGGTTCATATGCATGCATAACATGGTTTCAACTTGCATAAGGTTCATATGCATACATAACATCAAACTTGGCAAATAGGCGGAACATGGCCATAGATAGCATGAGATAAGGACTAGTAACATGCATATAACATTATATGCATGTCAATACAAGGTTTATGAGAGTTTCAAAGTTGCATCATGCAACACTTCCAACCAAAGATCATATCTTTCTATGCATAAAGCCAAGGTAATGACTTTACTAACATGCATAGAGTAAGCCTATGCATAATATCATAAGATCAAAGCATATATCATGATTAACCCCCAACTCAACTTGCAACACAACATATTAACTTCATAGTTAAAATACAAGAGTAGAAATAGGCTTACTATGCTTATGAGGACTCAAATGAGTATAGCAATTGTAAGAAAACCCTTATGCAACCAATAAAACCCCAAAATGCAAGCAAGATTGATCAAGACTCTTCCTTTATGATGCAAATATAGCAACTTGAGTTGAATGCAAGCTAAAGAGGATCATACAAGTCTAAAAATACTTGTATGCATGGAAAATCACTTAAAAATTGATTTAGGAATTTATGAAGAGAGTGGAGGCCATGAGAGGATTGATTTTGCCATAGTTTAGTTATAGGATAGATTAATGATGATTTAGGGTAGGTTAGGGTCTTATTTATAGATTAGGCAAGTGTTTTAGACCATAGGATTAAACCCTAGTTCCAATCTCAACCCTCTAAACCGAATCTGGCCCCCTAACTCAACACCTTCTCAAAATGGTGCACCAGGCAGGACTGGTCGTCTGAGCCAAGTCGACAACCAAGTCGACAGGGCTGTCGACCTGGTCAGACCCAGTCGACTCCCAAGTCGACAGGGCTGTCGACTTGGGTACTGTGGCGGGAATTTTCCCGCCTGGCCCAACTGGCCCAATTTTCCAAATTCAAGTTTGAATTTGAAATCTGTTTTTACTTAGAAATTTTCTGAAAACTTCGTTGGGCCTTAATCGGGTCATACGGACTCCGATTTTCGAAAACTCGGACTCTATTTCGCGTATTTTTCCGAGACGAACGCAATGGCATAACCCGTTTCCCTTGATTCAGATTTATAAATTAAATTCTGCCTCGATTTATGTTATAACAGGTTATGGAAAATACGGGTTGTTACATTTAGGGACTGGGATGGACTGCATAAGGGAAATTCAGAACGGAGATGCTTCTCTAGGTTTAGAGATTGGGATGGACTGCGTAAGAGAGAGATTGCCGCAATAATCGATTGTAAATGACAAGGTTACGCGATTGAGATTTCTGGAGGCGACGAGGACGATAGTTAATGTTTTCTGGAGGTGAAAAATTAAATAATTTTTTCGATTTAGGAAGTGATGAAGGAATACATTCCCGCACAAATTTCGTTTCCCGCCTGCCTTTTTACTGTATAGCGTTGTCCACCAAATTCAGCAAAGTCAAATAGCGTTGGAAACCCAAACTTAGAATAGCGTATCAAATCGGATGAGCGGCTGATGCTATGAAAACCCCAATTTGTTGTAGTGAAAATTAATAGATTAAAGAATACTTAATTTTTAAAAGAAGAATTAAGGGAAACGGGCAACGCCATTGCGTTCGTCTCGGAATTCTACTTGGGATAGAGTCCGGGTTTGCTAAATCGGATATCGTATGGAGAAGTTATAAGCCTTAGAAGTTTGTATATGCATAAGTATATATATAAAATAATTCCAGAACCTTCAAAATAGTTCAAAAATCAAAAATCCGACCAAAGCGGGCTGAGCGGGAAAATTCCTGCTCGTGGGTGTCGGCCCCCCTTAGGGGGTATCGACCCCCCCCCCCGGGGGCAGATCCAGGCAGAATTCATTTTACGTACCTAGACTTGATTCTGGGTCTGATACATTGGTTCTAGGCTATAAATATGGTCCCCTATTCTCTTATTTTCTTCATTGGAGATCATGGGAGCCATATGCTGTCGGGTTGCAAACTGAAACAGAATCAAGTCCTACAACAACGGTTTAACTAGACAAATTAAAAATTCAGATCTATTCTCTCTCAATTCTATAAACCTAACGCCGTGAGTCTCTAGTCACTTTTCGGTTTAAATAGATAAATGTGAATTATGAAAGACTGTGAATTGGGTATACATTGTAAATCATGAACCTATGCAAGTATATTATGTCATTTTCCCTAGATCTAATATGATTATGGACATTCTACTATGTTGCCTATGTGGATCTTGACTTGCAACTATATTGCGGTAAATGCGAACTTGTTAATTTAGATCTAATCCTTTATGTAAACCACCTTTCACCTGTCATGTTGTAGTTAATTATGATAGGTTGTAAACTTGACATTTGAAGTCACCTTTAGATCTAAATATGCTACCCTGTCATGATAGATCTATTTCTTTAGATCCAATTCAACTACGATTATTCTACTATGTCATGATAAATTTATTTCTTTAGATCCAATTCAGTTGTGAGTATTCTGCTATGTTATTATTTAGGATCTTAATTTGTATTATGGTACATCTGAATTGCTAGCCATCTAAATGATTAGTTTAGATCTTATTTTGTTCACTTTGACATTATAGAAATTGTCACAAGTTCATATGACAACCTTATGATCATGTTAATCTATATTATGCCAAAACATATTCAACGATCACTTGTGTTACATTCCTATTAACTTTCCTTTTCATCGCTTATGGCTAGGCTAATTATTTAGCCTAAGCATGCCGTCAATTTTGTGAGGACGTTAGCTAGAAACGGGGGAAAAAGTAAATATTGGCATAATTGGGAAACAAAATTTTTTGGACTAGTAATTCAAATTGTTGATAGAATAGGCAATAACACACAAAAATGTAAGATTAATTAATTGGTAAATTAGTTAATAAATGGAATGTTTAGCAATTATAATTAGGAATTATATTAACACTTATGACACGAGGTTAGGTTATATTAGTGGAAGAAGTCTGCCCAGACCCGACTGGCATATCCAGCAACCACTAATGTTGAACCTAATGTGAGAGGTCTAAGTGTGTAAATACGACTTGGGATAAGACACGACGTTAGGCCCAACTATGGAATAAGACTGCCCGGACCCGACCGATATATCCAGCATCCACATGTTGTAGGCCTAATGTGGGAGGTCTAGCCCAATATAACTGTAATTGGATGTGGTAATGAGAAAGGACTACTTAGCCTAATTTAATCCATAAGAACTATATGATTATGAACATAAGTTAGGGTTAAGTAAAATGGATTGGATAGTGGGTGGGTTAAGTATAGCTGAAGGGGGTGGGTAATATTTATATATATAGGCCCACAAACTTAACCCGGTAAAGTTATGTAATCAAAGATCGCCCTTTTAGGGTAAGCATAACTGGTATAGGGCTATGTAATTAAAGATCACCCATTAGGGTATACATAGTCAGTGGAAAACCTAGTGGGGATACAAGACAAAAGGGGAGAGGTTGTATCATATTGTGTGGGACCCATTTCAGTCAGTAACCCGTATTCGGTATCAGAGTAGTGAACTCCGTACTAGGCTGAGAAGGGGCACGCTTACTGATTGATTATAAGAGATCCAAAACGTGGTGGGTGGTGTAGACGGTGCAAACTGACAGAGGACATGTGCGTGCATGGGCCGGGCAGAGGGGGACAAGACGACCGTGACACTAGTAGATATGACTGTGCATATATTGGGTTGCCACTTTAGGGAAGTTATACCCCCTACTCTGGGACTAGCACATGGTATCTACAGAGTAGGGAGCCGATCGATTAGGGTAGTGGTTAGGGTACACTCGGATGTATGCCCTAAGTCTACCAACTTATAGTGGAAGGGATCATCTCATTTTAAATTACACTAGTAATAGTGTAGAGTAGTTATTAGTGAAGCATGTGTACACCTTACCTTATCTGCCTTGTCACACCTGCCATTTGTATAGTGATCTCTCTTATCCACTTTATGACTGTCATGATTACCTTTATTTATTTACTGGCTAAAAGTTACTACACTCGCCAGACTTTATGTCTGACCCCTTTTGTTTTTCCTTCTCTCTTCTGTTTCTCCCCCCTCCCCTTCCCCCTCCCCCCAGGTTCTCAGGGAGGAAACACTCAGGCTTGACCGTGATTTTTCTTGAGTGCTGGAGCTGCTGATATGTATGGATCAAGCTCCTATTCTTGTTGCAATGGCTATATATTGTTATTGGGGAATTCTTTCTTTTATGTACTCTGGTATTTCTGAAGTACAAGACAATGGTTTTTATGTTGTAATGGGTTTTTATATTTCAGACAAATGGTGCTTTGGACCATCGTATTTTGAAGATTAATAAAGTTGTTTATTTCCGCTGCAAAAATTTTTATATCTGTCTTGTAATATTCTATGTCTATTTACCTAAACGCTTCACGAAACTTAATGCATTTCCTTTGTGAGTGACATTAACGGACGTGGGGTGTCACACCTGCTATAAAACATGTAAAATTATGTTATGACCTCTAAAGGGTGATAAAATGCATGTAAAATTAGTTTAAATAACATTTTCTTTGTTGTTTATACTTAGTGTTTGCCATCGCAACTTATATATAGGACCGCGTTGGCCCGCTGATGAGCTATAATTATGCTTAAAGTTTTGATGTTTTACTTACTAGCCTCAATAGTAAGTGTCAATGATTGAAGTATTTTGTTATATTTCTCTGAAGAACCATGTGTTGACTTTTTTTGTGGTTGGTTTGTGAACTGGTAACAATACTAACCAGTCATCTATTGAATTTTATGAGACCTAGAAACTTATTTCAAGTTATATTTATTTTAGAGAAACATGAGAGATTTGGATGAATCAGTTTTTCACGGAAGCAAGCAAAAATTGATAGAGTCGAACAAATTAAGAAAGAAATCGATGGAATGATAGAGGCACGTGTGTCATTCTCCAAGTCTATGGTAAAGATGTTTCTAACATGTTCATAATCAATGAACCCAAGTGAGAAGAGTAAGTACTACATCACATTTCAGTGAATATCACTGCTTTTCTCATGCATGAGTGACATATTTTCGGCTGATGTTAAATGCTTGAATCTAATGAATATAACTCTCCACTATGCGAAGGTTTGGAAAAGACAACCATTCGAACTTGCTTTCATATCAGATTAAGACTATATTTATCTGGCGAAAGCATAGTAGCTCGCATTAACTATTCCACCAAGTTTTCCCTTTTTTGGGATTCATATAAGGTGTTTAACATGTGACCTCATCTTTTATATGCTTGTTCTAATATGCACATTTCTAAATGGTTGAGCAGGATTGTTCTGTTGACGATTTTCATGACAACGGCAAGAATGAAAGAAAATTTCATGGAAAATATGTCATGAACAATGTACCAGAAGACAAAATATGTGAGCTTTATGACTTCTATACTGAGGTGATAATTATTCCATTTACTCTTAAATTTATACTATGAGTCATTGCTGATGCGAGGGATTTGACGAAATAATACATTTGTTATATATGTTTGATAATATGCGGTCTTTCAAACAAGTTAGTACATCGATCACATTTCTTTTCAAAATTGCCATACCATATACAAGTACTTATTTAATTTTGTGTGTGCGGGGGGGGGGGGGGGGGATTGCTATGATAATAGTGAATGGACAATGACAGTTTTTTCAGCCTAAGGAGCTATATAAAGAGGTATCACAATTTCTATATGCTTGCATTTAATACCAATACGTAGGTGTTTTAAGTTTAACTCTAACCTGTCTGAAAAGTTAATTGTTTGAACTCTAAGAGTAAAAGAACATCTTCTTTCTGTATTTAAATTAGTAAGGTTTCTATAGTTTCCATGTTTAGTTGTTATTATTTAAGGTTCCAGCCATATAAAAATAAAGGTTTGGCTGTCAATTTTTTTCCTGAAATTTGTCTAAATAGCGAAGCTTGGACATTCAACAAAAAATATTTACGGCATTTTCGTTCTTTATTTTGACTAGCAAACAGTTTCATTCCTTGTGATAATTTTGTTTCTTCTTCAGCTTGCAGATTATGGCCTAAAGATTATGTAGATACTAACGCAATCAAAGATGCCATAAGTAGATCAAAGAACAGAAATAGAGCACAAATTCTTCATGGTAAGGTCTGTTAAATATTTTAATTAACTTCTTAAATTTTGCTACAAGTTATCATCTCCGTCTTGTTTCCGTTACTACATTTTCTTTCACGCTCCATCAATAATTAATTTATCTCAATAAATATGTATTTGTCAATGATTTTCAACTATTGCAGCTATTGCTAATAAAGCTAATAAATCTCAAATATTTTGTGTTGTTGATCAAAGAAATCAAGGTTTATCAGCGTTCGTACCTCTGTATGATTGATAGTTCAACTTTTGAATTTTTTTAAGTGAATTTAATGGTTAACACGAAGAAAGGCAGACCCTAGATAGCAATGACTGAACTCTGCCAGAAATCACAGTGACATATGCCTCTCTATGATTTAACTCAACATACACTTAGGTTTGTTTCCTTAAGTAGAATTTTGCATAGTTTCATAAGTAGTTTCAAATGAATAGTAAAAGGTTAAAGTGTTTGGAACAGATAAGCTGCTGCCAAGTTACTAGTTACACAGAGTTGCTGCCAAGTCACTAGTTACATGGAGCTACTGCCATATCAAATAATATGTTTATAATGCTGAGAATTAATAACCTAAATGTTTTTAGGACGTATAGGGTGCCATTAGGGATAGTCGGATGCTCTTTGATTCAGTATAATGTGCGTGAGCGGAGATATAGCAACATTGTCTATTGGCATTGATTTATAGGTGCAATTGCTAGTTTTGTGTGGTTGTTGACCTTTGGTAGCGGTCTGGTGTTGAAGGCTGGTGGATGGAGTTTGCATGATGGTCGGTGGGTTCAGTTTTGTTTGACGGTGAGTCAGCAAGTTTGTGTTCACGATGGATGGAGCAGTGGTTCAGACATGGTATTTGAAGTAGTGAGGACTAAGGTGCTAAAATGTTGGAGTTATGGTGTTTGATGTAGTTGCTTGATAATGTAGAAGTATTGGGTAGAGAAGATGGATCAAAATATTGCTTAGGGTTGTACGTGAATAGTTTTTTGGATTGACTGTTGAAGGCTGTAAATCAAGTTGCAGGAGTAAAATTTGTGTTGTTGACGGATGGGAGTTACCTGTCGACGGTGGTGGGTTAGAAGTTGTGATTATTTTTATATTTATTTTACATGATCTTTTCTCATTTCCTAAAACCTTGTTACTTTATTTACAATTTCAGTTTCTTCTTATATAAAGCTAATACGGTAATAAAACATGAATCATACATCTTTAAATAACTTTTCGTCTCTAATTTTAAAGAAACGTACTAAATCTGAAGGCAATATTACGATATATTTAACTTGCTATTTTTTCATATTGATTTCATTTTGATACTGTATGTTCTATAGCACTAAGTTTTGCTCTTTGTGTCGGTCATCCACTATCATCAACATCAAATCTATGGAGCTGAGGATGCAAGTTTCAACCTTAGTATTCTATAATGAAAAAAGCCAACTTAGTCAGCGTGTTTAATTATTTACAACCTTTCTTATTGCTGTCTTAAAAGCTATTTTTATTTTTTGGTTAAATATTCTGAATTTCGTATTTTTTTATATTAAACTTTTTATGCTTGCATTCCAATAGCAATTTATTGCACTTATGTCAAGCTAATACAGAAATGCATTCACCCTTCTACTTCACCGCTTAGGAAAAAAATGGTATTTCAGAAAAGGAAAAAAAGAAAACATTTCTCAATGGTCAACTTCTCCTGCCCTTGCTGCTCTAAACACTAGATCAACAATGGTCGGGTGTGGCCACTTCTAAAAGGTTTATATGCCCTAATAATTATCTCGACTTTAGGTTGATTCTACGGCTATGGTGGATTGCAAATGTTTGATTGTGCAACAAGAATTTTTGTGCTTAGATCTTCTTCATGTTGTCTGCATTCTGCAGTTTCACGATGTGATTTTGAGGGAACGAGGAATGAAAAAAATATGAACACTGATAACCCTTCATTATGTAGGTTTGCTGAATGTAGGAGCATTGGAACAACTTATTTACACTGCAAGAGTTCAAGTTCAGTTGTAAAAAAATAGAGTAAAGAGAATGCAAATTCCAAGCAGGCTAAAACTTCTACTTCACATGTGTCATATTTTGCATGGTTATGATTCTCTATATATTGATTTCACAAAATTGTTATTTTAAGCTACTACATGAAGTGGCTTTGAAATCATGTTTCCATTGATTGATGTTGCGTCAACATCTTACTTCAGCTGCGTTTCAGGTCGAGAGTTACATAGTGGATGGATAGGTAGACAAATCAAGAAAGCAGACGAAGGGAAGGAAGAACATGGCAGAAAAATGGAAGGAGCAAGCATGTCCAGTCCTCAGAAGCTACCAAGAATAAGTGAGTAAATATGTATATATCTTTTGGTTAAGGAAGGTTTTACTTGATTTTGTTCTGATTTTGATTGTCTAAAACTTTTTCTATCAATATTTAATTTAATTTAGAGAGTGATTTTTATAACGAAAAGCATGTCTGGTCTCCAGAGAATAATTGAATGGGTCTTTTGTTCACTTTCATGTATAATCATTTTGTTTCTAACAAATTGATTTTTTAATTGCTAATTTAGCATTCCTTTGGCTACATATCATTGTTTCAAATAACTTGCTAATTGTAGGAAATTCAATCTTTGCAGTGAGTTCCATTCACCAAGTCTGATTATAAGATTGATGATTTGGCTATATTTTGTAGTATGTGCATTGATTCATTACTATCTTTTTTATTTGAAAAATGCCAAGTATTAATCTATCAATATCTTTTGTGCACCTAAATATCTTCTACTTGAAAGGAAATATGATATTTAACATTGAAAATTTGCACTATTACAATAAAAAAATATATGCTTAGGTATTAAGGTGGACGAATTTTTTAACTACATAGTAGTTTTATATTAGTAGTAAACCTATCATAGTTGCTAAATAAAATTTAATTCCCCTTTCAAGGTTTTTTAACCTCATAGCTGAGAATATTATTGAGATGCTTGCAGAAGATTGTAATGATTGTATGTAAATTATCAGCGCTTACATGCAATTCTAACTGTTGATCATAATACTTGTATACAGGTAATTAGCATTTTCAAAGTGATGGGCAGTCGTATCAAAGAACTGTCGGTAATTAAGCCATGAACGAGACTTTAACTAATGTGCATTATAACATTTTGTTCACACTAATTGTGTAGACTTGTTTGTAAACGGTTGTGATATGTGGATTTGTTTACTTTGTCGAAGTACTATTATTGAAATGATTACGGATATCAACTTGATTATGCGGTTAATGTGTTTTTTTTAATATTTGAATATGGTGATTATCATTATTGATTTGAAAATGATAATGTGATTAATTATTGGTTTTAATATGGCTATTATATATTTCTGGAAATGACACAAGCCATTATCAATAAATAGAGGCTATTAAAATGTGTTATATATTAATCAATAAGTTTTAGTAGCTTTTCAAAAGTGCCACGGGGAAAAAAACAATTTACAAAAACAAAAATTATAGCAGAAGTAAAACCCAGTAAAAAATATATAGTAGGAAAGATAAAATACTATGAAAATATTATAGTAGCATAGAAAAAACACTATAGGAAAAAAAATGGGTGCTAGTACCACTTTGGTTGCGTTTTTAAGACGCTACAAGAAAAAACTTTTTGTAGGGTTTCTAAAACGCTACAATATGTTCAATTTTTGTAGCGTTTACTACAGCGCGACTAAAACTTTTGGAATTTTAGTTGCATGTCGTGTCGCAGCATTTATCGAAACGCTACTAAAAGATTTAGTAGCGTTTTTCCAATGCTACGAAATGCCTTTTCTGGTGTAGTGATTTTTCTAATTCGGGCGTTTGCATACCCGAAAATTGGATGCAATATGGGGTAAAAATCAGCCTGAAATGGACATGCTAAAAATGCTTCATGATGTTTGATTTATATATTAATATGGTAAATGTTTTTGAGGTTTTCTTTTGATGATAATTAAGTATACAAAGATAGCTTCTTAGTATAAACAAAAATTGGAGTAAAAACCTATTTTTATCATACAGAAACAACGTCAAACATTTTGCAAAAAACTGCCTAAATCTGTTTTTTGGAACTTTTAAAAGCAATCCGAAATGCTATCTTTTCTATTTATGAAGCATGGAACCAAGAAGTATCTTTTTATAGCACCCAGAAGCGCTGTAGTAGCTGATTTGAGCCTAAAATCATTAAGAACAACCCAGAACTTTTCATAGCGCGTCTGAAACGCTGTAATAGCTGGTTTAAGCTTAAAAACCACCTAGAACTTTTCATAGCATCTCAGAAACGCTGTAATAAGCTGTTTTTAGTCTAAAATCATCATAAACCACCCAGAACTTGCCATAGCATTTCTGGAAGTGCTGTCTTTTCTCTAAAGTGACTATGAAGTATTTTAAAACGAGTAGAACTTTTCATAGCATGGCTGAAACGCTGTAATAGATTTTTTTGAGTATAAAACCATGGTAAACTATTCCAAATCCTCTCAAATTTGGACTCGAGCTTCCTTGTAGCATCATAAACAAACCGACATGAATCGAGCATGTTAAACCAAAGTAAAAGCGAGTCAAAACGTGTCAAAATTGAGAATAAGGAAGGTTGACAAATTTCAATGATTCGAAGAAAATAATTGATCACTTGGGAGTGATGATAAGTACTATGTGATGTTCTATGAAACTTTTGTATGAAGATAGCAAGGAATATTGTAAGTATACTTACCATCTAATCTATTATTATTTCATAAGCTTGTGTTTTAATTTAAATATGCCTATAACTTTAACATGCTATATTGGTTACGATCTTTACTTTGACAAGCAGTCAACATATATGACTGATGATTGAGGACATTTATGATTAGTGTTTAAACGAGGTATGAATAGTGTGTAACCGAGGTATGAATACTGTTTAATCGAGGCATGAATAGCATGTGTTTAAACGAGGTATGATTGGTGTTTAAACGAGGTATGAATAGTGTGTAAACGAGGTATGAATAGTGTTTAATCGAGGCATGAATAGTACTTGTTTAAACGAGGTATGGTTATTGTTTTAAACGAGGTATGAATTAGGTGTATTTTAACGAGATAATGAATGGTGTTGAACTTAACAATTTCAGCACAATCTTTGAAGATCTTTCCAAAAATATATTAGAGAAATGTCAAGGTGGTTTGAGATTTGTTTATGAAGAAGTTTTTGCACGAAGAAGATGATTAGTATTTATAATAAAAGATGTTTTCCTTTTGAAAAAAAGTTCTACAAGGGATATATGGATGTCTTTCAAAATGAGTATTAACAAAAGGTATTTTACACCCACATGATATAAAGAGTATTTTGGAAGTAAACATTGATTTTAAATGTTTTGTGTAAAGAAGAACTATGTTGGCTTGATCTTGTATCTAACTGCTTACCCAATTAGATAAAGGTACGTAGGCAGTCACATGGGGGTAGTGATGAAGATGCTTTATTAATAAAAAATATTTTTGTTTATTATTGATTTTACATCTTGGGTTGATGCATCTTTCATATCATTTAAGCTATACTGACGTTTTATCAAGTGTGCAGGAATGGATATCGATGTCCATTTTGTCAGAGTTGCACGATGGTTGATTTACGGTAATTGTGTTTAATTCATACTCTGACAAGTGCTGTTTATATTATTTTAAAAAAATTTCATTTAGAGATGTTGTATATTTATCAAATAAAATGGTAGCTTTCATTGTTTGTTTTGGATGGAAGGATTTTCGGTAATTTTTTCTACTGGTCCGAAATTCCAAGGCGTTACAGATAGACAAGCAAGAGACCGAAAATTTTCCTATTTCTCAATCAAGATAAGGAAAAGAAGAAGATAATTTCTTGGAAATCCTGTAAATTTGCCTGAAAATTTACAAAGGATAAGTAGTTTATAGAAATTTTCCAAGCGACATCTCAAAATTTTGAAGGCACCTCACCTTCTGAAAAGAACATAAACGCAAAAATAACACCTCTCAAAATCAATATAAAAAGAAAGATTCCTCAAAATTCTTCGAATTAGGTTAAGATTTCACTCAACTTCATTCAAAACTTAAGGCATCAAAAAGAATAACAACCCAAATTTTCCATATTACACAACCGAAAACTACTGTGATGAAAGAAAAAACACCAAGAATGATAGAGAACCTAAAAAGAAGATGGTTACTTCATGAGCCACCAACTAATGATCACAAAAATGCAAGCCATTACATTATTGCACAAGGGTAATTAAAGCTCAAGGAATCAAGATATCCTAGAAAGATGGGTATGGACTCAAAATTCGTTGATTAGAAAAATAAAACCTCATTTTTTCTTTGATAGGAATTTTTTTAATCTTTTAATATAACTTCTTAATTTATAAGTAAATTTAATCTTATATATTCTTACTTCATAAAGATTAATCATACAAATAATTCTTTTATGTTTATTCCAAAACTAAGGTAGTGTTTGGTTTATTTTGCATTTTGAGTTTTTAATTTTCAGTGTTAATTATGAAAGTTGCGAAGATTTGGAGTATGGCAAAGGTGACGAATCAAAAGCAGAAGGATCAAAAGCAAAAATTTCAATCCTATTTAAACAAATCTTTACTTTAATAGATTTTAAGAACTCAATTTAGATTCAACTCGGAAAATCAGAATCACAAAAAGAAGTCATCGTTATATTCTTTGCTTACTTGATTCAAAGATTGATAGAATAAACTAGAATGTTCATCATTCCACCAGTATAACAAACTACGTAAGAGAATCACTCGAGTAGAGGTATGGTAAAAACCATGCTATTCCCCATGGCTAGGAGGCTGTGGAAATAGTCGAAAAGTCAAGCTAGAATAATAGTCCAACACTTCTCACAAATCGAAATAAATCTAGGATTCATAAAATTAAAGTTAGTCACTTCCTTGAGGGACATTCTTATAGAAGAATGATCGAAAAACTCAAACCTAGAAATGAGGACAAACATAGTACTCATTTGCTCGAAGGGTGACAAACCGAATAGACTCAAACAACGAAGTCATCAACACTAAAATTCGAGATGTATCATTCCTATCTCGACACCCAAAGGAAAGCTCGAGGATTTCAGATTCAAAATCAATTATTATTTTTCGAAAATAGAAACAAAAATCTAAAGGATAAGGATATCAAAAGTAATATCTTACAGAACATCGATTGAGTATTAGCAACACCTAAGCCACTCATTCCAAACAATGAAAATTCTAGAAAGGATTCTAGGTAGAAAAATTCCATGCTAATATGCACGAAAAGACGAACAATAAGGAATAAATCCCGTGATTCCCAAACATCAAATCGAATATTGCGGATTCATTCTCAATTGAGTTCATAATTCTTAAAGATTCCTCAAGACAAAACATCAAAGATCATCCATAACTCCTTTGATGACGATAGTTAAGAAGAGTCAATTAGGTTAATTTCAAAGAACTATACTCAAGAAAAGACATCATCGAATAGATTTGGGATATTACAGAATGAATAGATCCCTAGAAAAAACCCATAACTTTAGCCAACAAATCAAGAAAGTACAAGAACACAAAGATGAGGGATTGGCAACACTTGTACTATATTTGGATGTAACGTTATATATGTTTTTGTTCTGTATTTTTCGTTTTTTGTTCTGAAAACCGGCCCTGATACCAAAACGTGACGCCCTACCCCGAGACCTACATTAACAAAGAGAACTACATAGTAATTATGATTGCTAACGCGGAGAATAGGGCTGGTTAGGGGCGACCAATATCCTTGTCTTAACTGTCTATTGAATATATATGTCGATAAATGCTATGTATTTTTTTTCAACTCAAGTGACTTAACATATCCAATAAAAGTTACTATAAAGCTATAGGTGGTCAAGGATCTATCAGACAAAACACCATAACTAAATGAATAACCTATCACAAAATAGGGCAAATAAACATATATTACGTATACATTGATACATCTCAACATAATACAAATATATCTCAATAGAGTGGTATGGCGACCACTCAATATATATGAAGCAAAAAATATACAACTTGATAATATCTGACAAGAAAGCTAACAATACCAATAAGGAAGCATCATGAAAACCGCTAGTCCATAAGAGAGGCTAATACTTGAAACAAACTCAATCTGACCCAAGTGAAAACACACGGTTAGGCTAGCTAAAATTTTCAGTTAAATAGAACAATCGGTAATGTAAACTAAGGAGTATATACGGTGTCCTTTTACTCAAAGGATACCATGCCATGACAAGGATTGTACATTATAAGAAAGAATAATATCTCTTCTTGATAAGTGAAAGAGATGATTAAGATAAGGTTATACTCAAGCGACAGAATTGACACTTAAGAAAACATGACATCAACAAGCAGAGTCTTAAAGATAAGACTCAACTGATCATCGCTTCCGCCTCACATCATCGGCGGTGTATATGAATATCGACAATGACTACAAGGGAACGAACAATATCCATAGAGGAGAGCATTAGCATAACTATACATCAAAGGTATATAACCTCCATATAACGGATAAACACATAGATACGCCTCATCTCATTGGCATATACTAAATATCATTCAGTACATCATAAAACTTGTCTAATAGATTCTTCTTAATTATTATACCTCATCTCATTGGTGTGTATATATATATATATATATATATATATATAACCACCACAAATCCAAACTAATCATAAAAGAATATCATAATCATTTAGACCTCATCTCATCGGTATAAATATAAATACATCTCAAATCCATCTTAAACATCGCATAGACCATAAATTCATCAAAACATCAATCTATAAACAAAAAGATCAATCAAAAATAACATCTTAAGGTATTTCACCATATATGTATGTACATCTCATCTTCCACTAGACTATTAATATAACAATCGTCAAAAATCGGTGAAATCAAAACATCAATCTTAAAGAAATCTCAGATTGACTGTATCCTTACTTGCATGTCGAAGCAATGCTGCACGTGCTTACATCTTGACTAATACTACTATTTGGTACCATAACATCATAATGACTGGAGTCACGTAACGTCCTGATCATCGTGATGACTCCCAGTCACAATGGCCCGAGTAATATAATATCATGATGATTGGAATCGAGTGATAACATTGTGAACATCGTGATGACTCTGATCGAGTACTCACTTTATAGTACTAGTAACATCATGAATGTGTCTCAACTTCTCGGATAGGACCCCGAAAGATGTGAACATACATCCCATACCATACGTTTGCACCTAACGGTTCACTAGCTGCTAGCAAATGCCACATCAGGAAAACATCATAAACATAAAAAACATCATGAAATATATATACTCCGCCTCATCTCATTAGCGAGTAAATTGAATGGTCTACTCATCTCAACTTATTAACGAGATTGGCTAGCATCGTGACTTGTCTCATCTCATCGACAAGTGAAAACCATCATAAAACACATAACATCGTGAAATCGTCATAAAGAGATTGCCTCATCTCATCGACCAGTAAAAATAACATTGAGATGGTTATCTATAACCATAATCCCCAAATAGGGGCTGCAAACATCTAATTTGCCTCATCTCATTGGCTAACATAAAATACATCAAAAATTGTTCCTCGTCGATTATACTCCAAAAGGGGATCCCGAACCATTAAAATAGTCAAAATTAGGCTAACTCAAGAGACTCACAACCTAAAAATTTTGAATCATTAAAATATGCTATAAAATGGCAAACACCAAAATTCATCTCGAATCAATTCATCGTAAAGATTTTCGATCTTACAAGTTTGAAATTAACTAACAAAGTAAACTTAGGTGTCTCGTACCACATGTTTTACTAAATCAGCTAATTTTCTTTCTTATACGCCCGAATGGTGTTAAAGTGTGTACTTTACAAAAGTATTTTATCTGAGAAAATTATTTTATTTGAGAATTTAGTTTTTAAAAAATAAATCCAAACATTATTCAAAACCAACATTCAAATTTCCTTTATTATAGGAATACATAGGATTTTATTATTTAAAAAATTTAATTTAAAAAATACTATGTTGTAACAATTTAGAATTTCCATTTCATTCAAAATAGTTTCCAAAGTTAGTGTGTATAAAATCCTGCACAAAACGTCATCAAAGATATCAAGAAATTGATATTTGAATTCAATTCGAATTCAATTTCGAAGCACTCAAAATATAAACCTTGAATTTCCACAAAATCGTTTAATCCATGAATCGGTATCATAGCTTCAACTTCGATTCATAAATATCTCAAATGGAAGAGGCATATGTAATATATACAAATTAAATATCTAACATGTAATGGCTTCATTTTTATCCATTTTTAACATGGTTTACAAGCATCAAAACCTACAACTAAATGATAGTTAACTTCAACAATATTGATCAAGTTAACTTCAAAATTATTTTACTCTCGGGGTAACTATAGAAAACACAATTTTGATCAAGTTAACTTCAAAATTATGGAAAACTCAAAATACAAAACTTGTAAGTTATGATTTGAGATTTCTAGAACATCCAAGATCATCTAATTCCAATCAAAAATGAAGAAGTTATGGTCGATTTGATTTCAATTTCTACAATGGTAGAAATCAATTTTGGACTCAACACAAACCATGAGAAAATTGTGATTTTTATTGCTCCAAACTTCCAATTTGATAGCAAATAACAATAAACAACATATAATTCTAACGAACATGAGTGATAATACTCACCTTCGAGTCAGATTCAAAGACTTGCGGCGAAAATTTGAAGAAAGACAACAACTTCTACCTTGAAAAGCATTGAAAGTGCCCGTATTTGGGTTTGCTCGACATGCAAACTTTTACTTCAAATTTTTTTTTTGAATATAGCTCTAATTTTCAAGATAATTTGAATAGATTTTGTTTAGATTGCCATTAGTCTTCCATTAAAACTCTTTCTAGTTCTTTCTATAAAATGCACTATTAGGGAAGAAATGAACATACCCTTTTCTCCATAGGTTTTTAATGTGGGTTAATGGATCTTAACCCAACTTTCAAGCCCTATTCTAATACTTAGCTAAATTTTAGTAGCTTATGTACATATGTTAAACTATTTTGTACATAACTTTCTCATTTTAACTTCTTTCAATATGAAACAAATTGCATTCTTCATATTTTTAAGAAACAAACATATTAAGCGACAACAATATTTTATTTTTAACATATAAAAATATTATTTACACTTTTTACAATATTTCCATTCTTAGACAAAAACTACCATTTGCAACATACTGAGTCAAATAAAAATTACTTCTCTGCTAGATAAAGTGTGATAAAACGGTGTAACATTTTAAATCATTAAAACATTATTTTCAACCATTATATATTACACTTTTTATGTTTTATTTTTCTTCTCATTTGTCCTTTTTACATGCAAATTAGAAAGAGATGAAAACTCCAATTAGCTTTTATCTACATAATTTACAAAATATTTACAAATGTACGCAAAACATCATAATAGTATATTTAAAAGGTTTTGAAGCCACTCTATTAAATTCTTAGTTGTGATTAGATCCCAAAGACGGTTGAGAATGGTGCAAAGTATCTCTTTAAGTTTCTTCTCTTTCCATATGCCTTCACTAGTAATATCAATAGACTCAACCTAAAGTCTACTGGCATGTTCATAAACTCTTTTTGTCCATATAAAAAGCTTATTAGCCCTCTCATATTTAGCTTCATGCTTCTTAGAGGAATATGTT